>OX419715.1:48219002-50719002 GCA_948474765.1 Patella depressa | reverse complement strand
TAATTATCAGAAAATCATTAGAATTTGTTTGGTTTTTATAACGTTCTGTCCCATGCTAACGAAACATTTAATATTATGGATTTAGCTTTTCAATTATCGATTTTCAAGAAATTCAAACTCAACCATCATTAATGTGTAACGGGGATATAGTCAAACGTTTTGGGTTTTTTTAATTCGGAATAAAATTGTGACCTACATAGTGTCCACAAGGTAAAAAACCCCATGATTTTTCGTACAATCACAGGCCATAATACAGGAAATTATTGTCCAATGTGCCCGAATATCGACCGGAACCATGGTCTTTGGATTATAAACTTACATTTCAAATTTCATCAAAATCGGATTAAAATTGTGACCTCTACAGGGTCCACAATTTGCGTATTAGCGGCAGCCATTTTGTCCGGCAGTTTGGTCCGATTTTTACGAAATTCCACCTCAACCGTCATTACAGTGTAACGGTCATATAATCAAACGTTTTTAATATCGGATAATAATTCAGACCGCTAGAGGGACCACAAGCTAAAAAAGTCGATTTTGCGTACAATCAGATGCCATAATTCAGGAAGTTACACTTTTACACTATTCGCGTACAAACCGTGGCCATTTTGTCTGTCAATTTTGGTCCGATTTTCGAGAAATTCGAACACAAACTTCATTACATTGAAGTTTGTGATATAATTAGACGGTTTAATAAATCAAATAATAATTATGACCTCTAGAGAGACCCCAAGCTAAAAAGGCGAGTTTTCATACAATCAGGGGCCATAACTCAGGAAGATACAATACCATATGCGCAAATATGGAATGGAACCAAGATTCTAAGGTTATAAACATGCATTTCAAGTTTCATCAAAATCGTATTAAAATTGTGACCTCTATAGGGTCCACAACCATGATATAACACATTTTCACCCCATTTGCGTACAGACGGCGGCCATTTTGTCCGTCAATTTTGGTCCGATTTTCACGAAATTCAAACTCAACCTTCATTACCATGTAACGGTGATATAATCAAACGTTTTTTAAAACTGGATAATAATTTTGATCTCTAGAGGGACCACAAGCTAAAAAGGGCGATTTTTCGGACAATCAGGGGCCATAATTTAGGAAGTTACGATCCGATAGACGCAAATATCGAAAGGAACCAAGATCTTTGGGATATAAACATACATGTCAAGATCCATCAAATTCGGCTCAAAATTTTGACATTTATAGGGTCCACAAGCTAAAAACGTGATTTTTCGTACATTCAGGGGCCATAATCCATGAAGTTTCGGTCCGATACATGCCAATATCGTAAGCAGCCGAGATCTTATGGTGATAAACCTATATTTCAAGTTTCGTCAAAATCGGATAAGAATTGTGACCTGTAGAGAGTCCACAAACAATTGTCGACGGACGGCCGGACGGACAGGGGCGACGGCATAATACGTCCACATGAAAATGTGGGCGTATAACAAGGGAATGAGCGGACTATTTATATTTTTCTCGTTTTTTTCTTATCTAGTGACACTCAATTACTTTATTGAATTGTCAGATATTCTCTTGCAGTCTCACGCAACAACTTTTGGTCTTCGAAGGAATTATAGTGTGCGGAAATTCGTCCATGTATCTGTTATCACTCGTCACTTCAGTCAGTTATATAGTGGGATTACTCGTGCTTTCCTTTGGTGTTCGTCACTTCCGATTCATGAAACCTTTACTACTCATCTATCGAAGAAATGCTCTCTGTGTTAAAATTATATTTGGAATGTGTCTAACCAGTTCTATATATTATGTGATAATGACTGACACCAATATTGTCCTTTAATTAATGCGAAAGCCTTCTTTCTGACACGTTTCCCCGCCCTTCTAGAAAAAACCATGAGCGGATTACTGAAATAATATTGAATCATATGTTAGTTTCGAATTGATCTAATTGTGTCGAGTGGACGTTAAACACACACACTCCCTGTCTCTCTCGTTTATGGCTTAATTTAACGTCCAATACAATGATTATGATGTTATGGACAGGTTGATTTATTTAACTTGAAAATTATTAAAAACAGAAAACCAAAAGGTTCTGGGATATCAAAAGTTCCTTAATGCACACTTATAAATTCGCTGTCCTGAGAAGAAAGGACTGATTATCTTCTCCCTTTGTCATAATAAAATTAAAACAGGAGGTCCAACTGACTGATGTTTGGCGTCATCAGAGCGGATAGAAAAAAAACCGTGTTGACGAAAAGAATCCGCTGACTTTGTGTGGAAAAGCGAAGTACTGGCAGTGAAAGCCACATTTTTGGACCCGTAGATTATTTACATATTAAAAGTGTTCGTCCAATAAGTTTTATATTGTTAAAGATTAATTAAGATTTCATGCCTTCAAAGTTTAAAAGTTGTAGACATTCAAACGAGTTTTCCTTGCGTGTGGTTCTCCACAGATAAAAAGTTACCTGAAAAGAAAAGAAGAGCCAGCAGCAATGCACAATCAAAAACAAACAATAAAATTTTTAAAAACATTTATAGGAATAAATAAAATTTTAAACACAGGTTAAATTATATTGATTAATGTGCATGCACTGTCATTGTTAATAATGGTTATGTAGGTCCCTATTCCTTTATTTTGTCATTATTTTTCCCTAGTATATTATTATATTAAATCATGCAGCAGGCTGACCCGCCATACTGTCCTACAACAGTAGTTCGTTCCTTTGTAACTAGATCTGAGGCGCTGGAGACGCCAGCCTCCTCGCGAAAAAAAATCAAAGAAATAAAAAAAATAAAACGGGAGAAAAATGCTAAAACCGATGAGAAAAATGAAAATGTACCCTAGTTAAGGCAGACAAAAGGGCCCCTCTGGCCGAGGGAAAGGGCCCCGAGTCCGAGTCAATCGTTTTCTATACACTGTTACTGTCGAATCCATTACTGAATGAATATGCAGTCATTGCATTGGCATAAAAATCATCAATCTAGACCCCCCCCCCCCCCCCTTCGCCATTACAACCCTTAAAACGCCCCTGTGTCATGTTTACCGCGCGATTTTTTAAGCCACCGACATGTTCGATTTCCGTTACCACTATGGTGCGCACATCGGCGCGTCAATGATTTTAAAAGATCATGGGAAACGATCGTGAAGAGCATGCGAAGGATGTGGGCCATGTATAAAAGCCCAAGCACGGTTTCATTGGCAAAACCCAACACATGCCACGCTGAGCAGCAGTGAATATTCGCTAGGCCTCTACCATAGGCGTACGGGGCAGAGGGGGGGGGCAGCTGCCTCCCTAACTTTCGGGCAAGCTGTCTTTTCGGGCAGACGGGTAAAGTGAGAAAAAAAAATTATTTCATCTACTTGACAAAATAAAGTGCCCGAAATCTAATAAAACACTAATTTTACGGGCTGAAATATATATTCGCCTCTCGACGAAAACCGGCGCCGCTGTCCGTAAACCTGCAATTTTTTCGGGCATTTCTAGTTTTGCTTCCCTAATTGCCATCGAGCCCTAATAAAACACTAATTTTACTTTTCATTTATTTGAATACCACGAATTTTTACTGAGTTGACAATGGATTAAACATTTTGTCTGGAGCCACTCTACTTTGTGTGACATTTTTCGGGTATCGATTAGTATTTGTGGATGCAGCTGCAACAGTCTGATTGATGCTTGGAATTCGGAGTGAGATTTCGGTTACAAAACCATAGGATACTTTTGGAGTTGCGGTGGTCAAATTTTCAAAATTTTCTCCGGGAGGGTGAGGTCCCCATACTCCGCCATGATTAATTGGTTGTTTTAAATTCGGGTCAGCAGGTAGGCTGTATTCGAACAAATTGAAGTTGCTGTATTCACAGTCTGGAATAGCGTTTGCGGCAGTTAAATTTTCAAAATTTTCCCGTCTTGGTGGACTGCAGTAAGAGATTTATTGAAATTCGTGTCAGCCACCTTAATTAAGCTATATTATTAGACCACTTTGAAGATGCTTTGTTCACGGGCTGAAATTGCAGGAAAACGCGTTTGCGCAGCCATCAAATATTCCAAAATTTTCTTGGGGTAGGGGGGGGGCACTGTCTGTAAACTCGAAAATTTTCGGGCGATTCGGGTTCTGCCCCCCTAACTGTCACCGAGCCCGAACGCCTCTAACTATTTATTAGAAGACTTTCGTAATCCCTCGTGAAACAGCTTAGCGTGAACACGTGCGTTATCCCAAAGACTGGATAACCTAAACTTTATTTTGCTTTATCTACGGGAGACAACTTCAATTTGTAATTTATTATCGAGAGAACTTCCGACAACAACAAACCTTTCACAGGTTTCTTTCTTCCTTAAGCTGTGCTGTTCATTATCTAATTTATATCTATTTCAATAACAACCAGCTAAATGTCGGGATACACTTAATACTTACATTGCAGGAGAACAGTTCCAGTCATGAAATTTGCAGAGCATCTTCGAGCTCATCTCACACCAGAATGGCAGAAACAATATATTCAATACCCGGTTAGTATAACGATGACCTATGTATGTATATGTATGTGCTGTTAATTGCGCTTATTTCTGGGTTGATGATCGTGGACTTCAAGATAGTCCTATATTTTATATGATCAGTTCTAGCCAATTTATTGTCAATAGATAAATATACTTTAGAAATTATAGAGGATTATTTCGCATTTTGTTTTTTTAGAAAGATCTTCTAATAGTTAATATTAATAATATGCATGTCTTAAAATAAAGATCCCATATTATTTATTATTAACATTATTATATTTTATGGTTTTTCTTATACACCAAGGTAATAGTAGTGGTTCGGATCGGCCCAATATTCAGTTATTATCTAGATCTTATGTTAAAACATAATAATCCTTTAGAGCCATGATTTAGTAAATGGATAGAACAATAAATGGGTATAAGTTAACGAACAACAATGTTTAATAATACTACAGTAATTATTCCTGTGATGTTTCAAAGATTATTCTCTTCTGATCAATGTTTTCAAGCAAATACTTGTAAAGTGAATGAATACAGTTTAAATAATGTGGGTAGGCGCCATGCAGTAAGTTTGAATTACGATTTACAAATATGTGTTCCTTGCCTTAGTTTTAAAATTTCCCCATTTTCACCTTCTACATGTACACAAACAGCCCCCATTTTCCAATATCAATTTCATTCCAAATGGTTTGTGGAAATGCTATCTCTTTTATAGACATTAATTCCACTTTCATTACAATGTATGTGTTATAGTTTGAAAGGGATTCAAATGGCACAAATAATTATTTACTTATTTGTTTTTGTTACCAATATCCTTAGATTAAATTTAGTTTTAGATTGGTGAATGTTATTTTTCTATTATTAGGTCATGTCCACGTACAACCATGCTATATTGTTAACCCAGAAACGTGATTTGAAATGATATAATAGCTACTGATTTATTTATTATAATATATGAAAGATATGTGAATTACATTTCTTAAAACTAAACCTGAAAAACTAGTTTATGTGTTACACTGATAGATAGATAATAGATAGATTTCATTGTATCTTAACACCCCATAAGAGGCAGTATACTTAATATCCAAAAAACATTTTAAGAAGAAAAAGAAAAGCATGAACATCATTTATGACAAAGGCTAATAATTAAAATTAGAAACACAAAAAACAACATAGCATGTAAATATTTACATAAGGATAAACCTAAAGTCAATCAGATATTTCTAGCGCATCACAAGAGATTTCAAAGTAATCAAGGGCGATATGATATTAATAGTTAATGGAAAATGGAAAACATTGAAAATCACTAGAGTTTTTCACATGACATTTAGACTGTGCATAATTTTGACGTCAAGCGGATATAATATTAACTTCAGCCTCAAGAGCGTCCACAGATATTTCAAAGTAATCAAAGGTCATTACTCTGACAGCAACTATCTGAAATCATTCAAAATCAATAGGCTTCTTGGTCACATGATCGGAAACACAGTGCAGAAATTTAAAGTCAATCGGATATTAACATAATCCCTTTGGGGGTCCATAGGATAATCTTAAATCTATTAAATAATCGTGTTCTTTATGTGTGGCCGCTACAATAGTTTAGTTTACATTATACAGTGGTATTATCAATCTAACACTTTTGAGTAATATCATAATTATGATTTCTTTTAATTATCAAAAAACAAATCATTGAATTACTGACTTTAAGTAAGATATTGCCTTGAAAACTAATAAAAATATTGTACAGTAGTTTATATTTCAACTATGCTGAGCGGATTTTAGGCAAATTTTGCATATACAATCTAATTTATAAAAATTCTAATTGTAACTGCCTTGTATAGAATCACATAAAATTGAATGATTCACCAACTAGCCAAGACCTGTAAAAGCACTAATTTTACTATAAAAAGCCCCAAGTACAAGCCAAATGTAATGCATATCCACATGAAATTGTCAAATTAAAGAAAATTTTTAGATCATTCTAGAGCACATGAAATTGCACCATCAATCAGCTGTCATAAAAAAAATACCGGGTGACTGGGTCTTATTTATATAGAGTTCTACATGTTCTGTAAAATTAATCTGTGCCTTTACCTCATTCCTAATCCAGGAATATCTTAAATACCGCACTTGTACCTGTAAAGGTTTTTTTTTAATGTCATGATTTATAGGCTTATCATACCAGCCCTTCGTCTTATTTACTAATATGTGATAATCTGAGCCAGCAGGTAGAAAGTATTCCAATAATTACCTCTAGGATAATCTTTTACAAATGTTAAAAGTTAAAATCTACATGATGTACATGTATCAAATTATTTGACCTCAGAAATGTCAGAGAGTACAATTATATCAATGTAACTTTTGTTATACTTTGTTTGCATGCACATATACCCAAACAATTTACCTGCTACTTCTAAAGGCTGAAGACACATCTCAATAGTTAAAAATATGTTTGTTTACTAATTTGAAGACTGTATGGTCATTATAAGATCACCTGAATTTCTAATGATTGTGGCCAGTGACCATAAACATTGAGGTCACAATGATGGCATCAATGTGTGTCCCCCCAAAAATATACATAACGAAAATGCTTATTATTAGCCCTATGACACATTGGGGCTTTAAGTTAAGCTTCAGGCTATATGTACTGGAAGACCTTACGCGTAAAGTATTAATTATTTGATCTGAACCTAACACTAAGGGGTCAGATACTTGTTCGTTTGTACAGTTTGTATGGTTCCCATACCTCTTTTATTTGACTATACTCTTGAATGAATCACTTTTTAAAATGCCAGGGCATTCTCAACCGAAAAAAGACATCATATTTAACCATTACAAGTCAAGATGACTTTTTTTCAGCTCAATGGAAGTTGATAATAAGTGGTCATTAACCAAGTGGATTAAATTGCATTAAATATAAAATTTTAAATTAAAGCACCAGTTTGAAATGTATTTTAGTGAAATGAATAAATTCCCTTTTATTTGTGGGATCCTGTGATATCTGGGACTTTCCCTTAAAATTAGTAAATAATAGGTATTTACATGTAGGTTGCATATAGATGTATTATTCAAATTAATGTATTCATGGTCATGAGTGTTCTGTAATACAAGAAGCCCTAATGATACTTATGTACATGTACAATGTATGTGCAGTAAATGTATTCGTAATATGAACTTTCTTACTCAGGACCTAAAGAGAAATCATTGTTGAGAAGAAAATAAATTTAGATAATTTTGTACATAAGCCTTCTGAATTATCCTAGATTCCACGTCTGTTGGACTAATGTTTGAACAACTCATATCTTAACACATTTATATCAATGTTGGATAGTTGGATTTGTCTCACCTTCTCACGACAATCTTAATTTCAATAGCCCAGCATATTTCAAGCCTGGTTGCTACTTGTCAGGGGTAACGCCTGCAGGCCTTACTGATAATTTAAGATATGACGACACAAATGGTTTAAGATATGACGAAAAACTGAGTTTAAAGTGTACACATTGATGTGCACTTAAAAAATAAACATTTGAAATCTTGTAATTGTGTGAGGTATCTTGTTGACAATATAAAACCCCATTTCATTCCAGCGGCTACTGTTTCAGGAAGGTTGACATCAGCAACATAAAACACAAGACATGTAAATGACCTAAATAGTTTTTCCCCTGGACTCTTCAAATACATTGCAATAAGTCAAATTTGGTCTTTTTGAATATTTGATACAGAATATAAAACAAAACATTTTAGTTGAAAATGGAGTGAAATGGTGTTTAACTTCCTACTGTTCTGCTCCTAAACTGGGCTAATGAAGACAGACATAAGCCATACAGTGTGCTACATGTATGAGGGAAATCCTGTCCAAACAGAGCGGCACTGTGACCGATTCTTATATCGAATTTCAACTGCCAAGGGATCTTTTACGTGCACACCAATATGTACACAGGACCTCAGTTATTCGTCCCATCCAAAGGACTAGACAGCTGTCCTTGTCAGGCTCTCTGTCCTAAATCACTGACAAGGGGAAACCATGACAGAAAATCTGGATGAACTTTAATGGCCAATGCAGGGATCCAACACCAAACATTTATGCTAGCAAGCGAGTGTCTTACCCACTTAGCAACGTGATTCCCACATTAAGTACAAAAGCATCAGTTATTAATCAAATTGAATATAAATTTTTTATGACAAATCAGGGTTTTTTTGTCTTGGAGTATCTGTATTGCCATAAATGATTGTTAGATGTAATCATTTTTTTGGATTACATGCATGAACTTGAACTATATGCTCAGAACTGATATAAAGAAAAAGTCACTCATGTTCTCTTGGTAAAGTAGATAATCACATTCAAGTTAAGTATAAACAGTTGTAAATTTGATTAGAATAGAAAGTTTGAAGAAATCCAGTATCTAAAGTAGTTCACCTCAAAAAATCAGTTTTTAGTACAAATGACCCTGTAAGCTATTATCAGAAATTTATATTAGCCTCAGCCAGTTTATGTTTCACTGTACAAATATTACTTTAAATTGAATAAAACTGAGTACTTATTTACTATATAAATAGAGTCATTTAAAATGATGAAGTATATGTTTATAATAATATGCATTATGGTTGCATTATGTTATATTCAACATGCTGTCTATTCAAAAAAAAAATTAAACCAATATTTGATTGTCCCCTGCCTTTCAAATGGGTGGGACTTCAGAACATGATAACTCAGTCAGCATGATAAGACTTGGCATATATCATATATACTAAACAGCAAAAAAAACAAAACGTCTGTACGATTTCAAAATCAGATAAGCACTTTAATCAAATCATTCTTACTAAATGGATCAAAGCAATTTTTTGTGAACAGTATGTTGACACATTAATGATTAATCATCACAATTCCATGACATTACGAGAATGTTTAGACTCTACGGTCCTAAATTGATACAATTTCTAGAAATAACACCACTTATAAGTTATATGGGGGAGGAATTAATGAAGGAAAAGGGTGATGAGCGTCTGTAAGATGACATCATCTCTGTCGTAACAGAGGACAGACAGTCATTAACCACTGGTGTTAGCCCACCGAAAAATCACCTGGAAATGGAGGGAGAATGGTCCGTCTTCAAGATGATGGTCAAAGAAAATTACCCCACACATAGTTACAACGACTTGCTCAACCGATTGACAATATTAGGATTGGGCGTTGACTATGAGCAGGGATTCTCACACCAAAATGTAACAAAAACCAAGCTACAATGTTCCTTTAGCATGAAAAGGCTTGACCAATTAATGGGGATTTCTATGGAGGGTCCACCGCTTGCAGAAATGGAAATTCTGTAAAAACCAATGAGTATATACGGGTGATGTTGTAAACAAATTAAAAAAATAGTGTACTTTTGATGAATGATTGTATCTTGTTATTGTTATATCTTATGAATGTGTTCTTTTATTTATAAGGGGGATGGGATTGGTGGGTATAAATGTCGATGTGAGATTGGATTTTTGTGTGACTGTCCTTTACCGAATTAAAGCCGATCAGCATTTCGATAACATGAAGTTTTGGCTTCTTATTATGTCTGTGAGGAAAATGACCAGTTGGGAAAATTTTGAAGTGGAAGCCTTGGTTTATAGTCTGTACAAAGTCTATACATCAGTATCTGGTGTGTCCACCGCAAGTGTCAATAACAACAGCGCAGCATCCGTACATGGAGTGAACCAGGCGATTGATGAACTCCATTGGCACCTGGAACCACACTCTCAGAAAAGTCTGGCATAATCCATTGGCTGTGTTTGGTCTTGGTGTGACATTATTACGTCACCTTTGAAATTGATCCCAAAGATGTTCAATCGGACGAAGGGACGGCCAGTGCATAATGTGACACCGTTCTGCTGTAGAAAGTCCCGAGTAACTCTTTTGGTGTGGGCACGGATGTTGTCATGCTGGAAAACGTTGTTTCAATGACATGCGAAATGTGATATGATGAGGGGTCTGAGAGCTTGATTAATGTATTGCATACCGCCTCTCTCCTTGAACCAAGATTTAGAAACACCACAGGACCCACTCTCTGGTTCGGGCGGATTCCATCCCAAACCATTATGCTTGGACCTCCCCATGAGTCTCGTTCCGACTGTCATCTCTGAACAGAACAGTTCTCCATTGTCTGTGTGGCCAGTTCTGGTGTTGTTGGGCAAACTGCAGATGTTCACATCAACGGCGAGAGGTGAGGATCGGTCTACAGCAATGGATGTTCTCTCTAGTGAAACGTCGGCGCACTGTATCGGTACTGAGGGGTCTTCCGTACATTCCCACTATCTATGACGTGCTGTTTCAGATGCCTGTGTGAAGGGCATCTGCACGTGCTGTCGCACAACATGGCGGTCTTGTCGCCTTGTGGTAACCATTGGTCAAACAGTTTGGGGGTGATCATCATGTGTCGGTGGTCCAAAAACTTTGCTGAAGTCTGTAGATGGTCCGAACATTGACCTGAAAGTGATTGGCAACGGCTTGAGCAGTGTGGCCAGCATGAAGTCTTCCAAGCATCTGGTTCCTCTAAGCAGTTCGTTCTTTCGTTTCTGGAGTTTAACTTCCACTTCCACCAGTGGTGATATCAACCAGGTATGGGGGTGCATTTTATAGGGCTGGTGCCAGTGAACAGCACATGCAGCATGAGTTACATGAAAATCATAGAGAACACATTAAAATCTCAGAAGTCAGGTTGTGTTTTTGAGAACATTTCCTGGTTTCAATTCTGTGTTTGGGAAGGAGACTTATTGCTCAGGTAAAGTTGGAGATATGGTCACAAATATACTGTACTATATAAAAATTGACAAGTTTTAAGCAATGACTCTATTCAGAGTAATATACCAAACTGACGTTACTTGTTCTGGTTACCTTGACTAACTTTGAGCATGAGCATTTCTGCTAAAACTAAGTAGGATGATAAGTAGTCTAGTAGTCGAGATTTTCAAACATCATAACTTGGATTCTAATTGAGGGAGTATGGTCGTTAGTGAAAATTGGTGTATACTTTGATTACATCAGTAGCTAACTTGACAAAGTTCGATGATGAGCTTTTTGTGCTCAGGCTAAGTAGCAGTAATCAATTTAATTGGTCAAAATTCAAAACCCAAGACATAAGAAAATTTGGAATTAAAGTCAAGAATTTGAAAATAATTTCATCCAATTTATATAAAATCGGACGTATCTGCCATTTTCCTTGGGTCTTGTCAAAATTGCAGTCTGCAACGACTATAGTATATTGCCAGGCAGGGTAAGCTTACTCTTCTGGACACCTGTTACCACTGTTTGTCGTGTATTTTGTACACGGGGAGCAGTCCATTTGCTGATTACACTATTTTGCCTATAACGTTTTTTTGGGGACTTTGAATTCTGTCTAATGGTTTGGATTGTTCGTACTTGGTTTTATTTTATTTAATTATATATTCCAGTAGTATGTAGCTACCATAGACATTCTGATAGTTGAGAAAACAGGTTTCTAAGAGACTTTCTAAATTCACTAAGATATATCTGGGATGATTTTTTTTAATGCAGTGGCCATATTTAGTTTTAGTTCAGTACAATTTTATATTCCTTATGGCTGTACTTTATTTTTATGATTCACTGCTTGCAGTTTAATACAATGTCTTTGTGCTATGTTTTAGTTGTTCCTTGTCAGTGAGTTTGTCTTCAGGGTTTCTGGATTTTTGTTGATGTGTTGTTTATTCTCCAGCAAATGCTATTAGTTTGTAATGCCTTTTTCCTGTTCTGTCACCACTTTTAAGTCTGTACTGTTCACAGATAGGTATAATGGATGACCTGTCTGTGATCACATGTAGAAGAGCTCATGGATCACATCCTGTATCAAAGCTAAAAACACAAGATTTACAAAATTGTATGATATAGAATTTTCTATTTTAACCCTTGGGCTAATTAAATTAATAACTTTCCTTAAACATTCATCATCTTTCTTGAATCGTGTATTGAAATTTGAGAACATTATGAAAAACAGATTCAGAGTTACAATTTTTCTGCAGCTACTTTGATCTACATAGCATATGTTTATTTTAGCTTTTTTTAAAACATTCAGGCGATTGTAGTGATTTTCCAAACATTTTCCTTGTGTTAATGGTGCAAGAGGTAGGGTTTTGGTACAGAGACATAGTTATTCAGAGGGGACATAAATTCAAGGCCCTGTGTAGAAGTTGACATGTATTTAAAAGAACCCTACACACCATATTCCTGAAGCAATGGCCCGAGAAATCCCTCCCTGGCCATTGCTGAATTGACTTCTGATACTTGAGCTTTTGAGGGAGTGTGTCTATTCTTCTTGTTCAATGAAATCTATAGCAACATGACATGCCTTTGTTTAATCTTGAGTCCTCCCTAAAACTTTATATTGTTCGTTGCCTATTTACATTGTAGCTGTTTTTGATAACCTCGTTATAGCCCGGTTGGGCTAACGTGCCAGTAAACAACATTTCTGTCTTTCTTTCTTTTGATAACCTCGTTTGTCATGCAATTTGTTTTTCTGCAATATTCTGCTATGTACTGGTTTTTGGGGCGTAATAAATTTCGTGAGTCATGACGTAACATTATGTAAACATAGTTGGAGCTTTGTTTAAACCGGAATGATATTGTTACGCAGTTAGGTATTTTTTGTTAATCAGACTATTGACCGTTTGGAACATTAAATTTACTTTCATTTCAGCAGTGTTGAGTGGAATTAGGTTTAGCCAAACGAAACACTTGTGAGAAGTACATGCATATATGTATGCCTTGATACTTGAAATGAAATTTCATTTAAGTTGGATCAACAATAAAAATGTTCATGGAATGAATAATTGTCTCTTTCTTTGAAAAGGGTATGCACTTGTCTACCAACTGATCCCTAATTATGAGATTTTCTTTTCAAGCTTTCTGGCACTATAAGTGGGACTGCTTGAATAGTCATAAGGTTCAACTTTAATGATATTCGAAGTCATTTGTCATATTTACTTATTATTCATCCAATCTTTTCTAACACTTTACAAGTCAAAGGTCACAAGGAATTACTGGCAATATCAGTTACCTTCATTTGACTTAAAATATTATTTGTTTAAATAGTGTGGGTCATAGTGGTCTGTGTATAAATATTGCTGTGAACCGAGAAACGTTTGGTTTCAATTCTAGTTCTCACTTGTCAGTCAGTGCAAGTGACATTTTAGCCTTTATACACAGGCCTTTAAATTTTCCAAAAATATGTCTTTTGTTTGTAAAATATGACTTGCTGACAAGTTACATGTAACTTACCCCTGACTCTGAGTCACACAGTTGACAACATTTTTAACAAATATAAGACTATTGAATTGTTTTGTAATTTGCCTGGGAGTAGGTACCATGATGTGAGAATTATTCAGTCCTTAATATTTTTATCTATTACCTCTCTTACTTTCTGTATGACCTCTTTTCAGCTTGCATGATTTCCAAGATAAATTTAAACATGCTGGAATTTACTTAGGTGTGCCTATTGGCCAGTTTCATGTGGCAACCAAATTTGTGGCTGCTGTTGTTTGTGATATAACACTGACCTTTTCTAGACAATATATATGGGAACAAAGCATTTGGGATGATGCAGATGGTGTATATAGACGACTTATTATAAAGGTCGCAATTATCTTTAAATCTCTATAATTCCTTCTTTCTTAAAATATATATATACTTGTTATAAATAAAGAAAAGAAATGAAATTGTTATCTACATTGACTAATATTGCTTGGCGTCAACTAGGTCAAAGTTATCAGAATACTACTAAACAATGATAATTTATGTCCTGAATGAATACATTTATTACACCCTTAAACATGTACATGTGTATTTACATGTATGTAGGTTACAAAATGACAAACTATAAATATAAAGGAAATAATAAGGTCAATATTTGGGTAAAGGTCAAGTACTTGTTAATCATAGCAAGATTATTTTTTAGATTTATCTCATTAACAATGTAGATGGAATTTCAATTATCTGTTGAAAAAATGTTCAGTGATTTTGTTATGAAATGTACTCAAATAGACTAAACTTATGACATGATGTTTTTATCCAAGCAAAGGAGTTATTACTATAATCCCATTTACATTATGAAAATGGAATGATATTTTCAAATTGGAACCATGCTGATGAATTCTAAGTAATAAAATGTGAACTAGTCAAACAGATGGTTACTCAGTTTGGATCACTGTCTCATTGAAAAAAATTGTCACAGACTGGAAAGATTCTTTTCCGAGTTTAATAGTGTATGTACATGTATTAACCCAGAATGGTAATTATTTAAAGATACATTCCCACGAAAGTATTTAATTTACTTCCTATAAGAGTATGCCATATATGGTATATATGTATGGAAAGAAAAAACACCCAATCTTACTCGAAAAAATAAAGAATTCCCTGAGAAACACCCATATTTTGTGCACATGACAAAAATGTGAGAGTATCCCTAATTCATGATTTAACTTTCAATCAACAATAATGGCCAAGCAAATGAGTGGAAAACAGATGTAGGAATTTTGAGGTTCCTGTATCTAATTGATAGTTTACAACAAGTTTACCATGCTCACCTTCCTAGCCTGTTCCCTAATCTGTATTTCATTTTATGAAATAAAATATTAGTTATACTCCATGACCCGCCTTTTGTTCCCTAAAATTCTTAAACGTGTCCACCTACGATGCCCCACAATTTGTAAGTGTGGCCTAGCTGAACCTATGGCCCACATACAGTGCCTCGCAATGTTAAGGTGTAACCCTTATTGTCAAGAGGTGGTTATCAGGGGGTAATTGTCATAGAACCACCTTCTCGACCCCATTGAGTTGATGGTTCCCAACAGTAGTTCAGTTTGTTCAGTGGACTCGCCCTGGGATCCATGCGATTGACCATGCATACTATGAGCCCGTGAGTAGCACAGGAAAGCCATTGGCAGACCATGAGCACAGTAAAGGCCCAGATCAGGTTCCAGCCCAGGATGCCCTACTGGGAGAAGAGCGCTGGAATGAGCCAATTTAAATAGAATCTGAGAAGTCATTGGGGTCCATAATTTTTCAGTACTTTGGTATTTAGTATTCTTTCTGTAATTGTGTTGTTCTTTTTTTTTTGTACTTAGTGATTTTTTGGTATTGACATGTTTTTAGATTTTTTTCTGTATCTTTGGTAATATTGTTGCCCTATAAACTGAAACCAATTTTTTCTATGATGGGATTGCAACTTTACAATTTCTGGTAGTTGAATTGAACTTATTGGTTGACTGGCCTTATGACCTAACATTTATTACCATGGAAAGTATTTGCAAGAATTAACTAGCACAGTGGGTTTTTTTTTCATCCAATCCACATAATGAAAATGGTATATCATTATTTATGAAAATAACAGTAGACTTGACTAAGAAGACAACCTTACCAAATGATCCACTTGTGATTCCTAACATACACTTATGTATAGTCACTTGTGTGCAATATAAACAACATAATACAGTTTAAATTCGGTATTTGTGGCTCTGCATTAATCTTTTAGAAAGCTATCTTGTGGGTAGAAAACAGTGTATTTTAGTTAATTGTAAATCGTCGTCTGAATCTGTTTTGTTATCTGGGGTTCCCCAGGGTTCTGTTCTTGGACCGATTTTATTTACCCTCTATACGTCACCATTAGGTGATATTGTTAGAAAATATGGTCTCAGCCTTCACTTGTATGCCGATGATACTCAATTATATATTTCATTTAAACCTAATTGTCCATCCTCTTTCAATTTATCAAAACTGCAACTTGAGAACTGTATTAGTGAATTAGAAAATGGATGTCAAAGAACTTTCTAAAATTAAATGATGATAAAACCGAATATTTGTTATTAGGCTCAAGGCATCACTTAAGGAAATTTGCACATGATAACCCCCCTGTTATAATTGGTAATTGTGATATATTTTCATCTGATTCTGCTCGTAATATTGGAGCAATCTTTGATAGTTTCATGCTTATGGGAGCTCACGTAAGTATTATTTGTAAATTGTGCTATTTTAATATTAGAAATATAGGTAAAATACGTAAATTTGTAACTGAAGAGGCCACTAAGTCACTTGTTAATTCTCTTGTCACTTCTCGATTAGATAACTTTAATTCACTTTTAGTTGGTTTACCGTTAAAGCTTATAGATAAATTACAAAAAGTACAGAATACTGCAGCTAGACTTGTTACTTTAACTAAAAAATGTGACCACATAGCTCCCGTTTTATACAATTTACACTGGTTACCTGTTGAATATCGAATTGATTTTAAGATTTTGTTACTTACCTTTAAATGCTTAAATAATCTAGCTCCTGTTTACCTCTCAGATCTTTTAGAACTTTATACACCCGGCCGAACATTACGTACATCAGATAAACTACTTTTAAAGCCCAAAACTATTCAACTAGTCTCTTATGGTCAGCGCTCTTTTAGTTATCAAGCACCTGTTTTATGGAATAATCTACCATTTAGTTTAAGATGTTGTACATCTCTATATTATTTTAAAAAACACATTTATTTAATCAGGCTTTTAACTGACTATGTATGCAATCGTTAACATCTTGTTGTTTATTTATGATTACATTGTCACTTTTTAAAGTGCCCCTGAACATGTTATATGAAAGGGTGCACTATAAATATGCTGTAATAATAATAATAACTAGACCTGCTTAGCAGTGCTGAATCGGCTTTCAGGGTCCTTTATATCATTGCCATGCTTTTAAATTTACATTTATACTCTAAACGACCGATAGGAATCGGGGTAACAGAAGTTTAAGAAGAGAAATAGAAGTAGTTTTCGACATAAACGAGTCTGAATAGGCTCCAAAAAAAGGGGAAAATACTATATTTTCGGCATCTCATAATCTATTGCCTAACCATCGAATTTGTATCATTCTGATATCATATAAAAGTCCAAAAAGGAAAATACTAGATCTTCAGCGTCCCGTAATATTTTGCCTAATCAGCAAATATTTACCATTTGACTGTCTAAATATTGTCCATTGTTCGGGTTATCCAATGACACTTTGGGTTTTTTGATTCGGTGAAATCTGTCATAGTAATCACTTATTTTCACAAGATAGGCATTTTTTTACTTTTTTTTCCAAAATATGGAATATTTTTTCGACTATTTCTGGTTTTGGGATCATCGTCGGGATAGCTTTAAAATGTTGTTTAGATACTTAACTTCCTGTACCATAAGTGTCAGAAACATTCATTGAGTATTTTTCGAAAAAAAAATAATTAAAAAAGCATTTTCAATAATTTTACCATTTTTCACATTTTTTCAGAGATTGAGGCCATTTTTAGAACACCTACATTATTGCAATACTTTTTTTCTCTTTGGATGCACACTCTAGACCACCAATAGGACTCTGAGTAAAAGAAGTTTAAGAAAAATCGTAGGCGTCGATTGGATATATTTTTGACTACTTTCGTTTTTATACGCCCACATTTTTATGTGGACGTATATTGTCGTCGCCCCTGTCCGTCCGTCCGTCCGTCCGTCCGTCCGTCCGTCCACATTTTTTTGTGAACAGTCTACAGGTCACAATTTTTATCCGATTTCAATTAAACTTAAAATATAGGTTTATCACCATAAGATCTCGGTTCCTTTCGATATTGGCATGTATCGGACTGTAACTTCATGGGTTATGGCCCCTGATTGTACGAAAAATCACGTTTTTTAGCTTGTGAACAGCGTAGAGGTCACAATTTTAAACCGATTTGGATGAAACTTGACATGTGTGTTTATAACCCAAAGATCTTGGTTCCTTTCGATATTTGCGCCAATCGGATCGTAACTTCCTGAATTATGGCCCCTGATTGTCCGAAAAATTGCCCTTTTTAGCTCGTGGTCCCTCTGGAGGTCAAAATTGTTATCCGATTTAAAAAAACGTTTGATTATATCACCGTTCCATGGTTATGAAGGTCGAGTTCGAATTTCATGAAAATCGGACCAAAATTGACGGACAAAATGGCCGCCATTTGTACGCGAATAGTGTGAAAATATGTTAAATCAAGGTTGTGAACAGTGTAGAGGACACAATTTTGAACCGATTTGGATGAAACTTAAAATGCATGTTTATAACCCAAAGATCTTGGTTCCTTTCGATATTTGCGCCAATCGGATCGTAACTTCCTGAATTATGGCCCCTGATTGTCCGAAAAATTGCCCTTTTTAGCTTGTGGTCCCTATGGAGGTCAAAATTGTTATCCGATTTAAAAAAACGTTTGATTATATCATTGTTTCATGGTTATGAAGGTCGAGGTTGAATTTCGTGAAAATCGGACCAAAATTGACGGACAAAATGGCCGCCATTTGTACGCGAATAGTGTGAAAATATGTTATATCAAGGTTGTGAACAGTGTAGAGGACACAATTTTGAACCGATTTGGATGAAACTTGAAATGCATGTTTATAACCCAAAGATCTTGATTCCTTTCGATATTTGCGCCAATCGGATCGTAACTTGCTGAATTATGGCCCCTGATTGTCCGAAAAATCGCCCTTTTTAGCTTGTGGTGCCTCTGGAGGTCAAAATTGTTATCCGATTTAAAAAAACGTTTGATTATATCACCGTTCCATGGTTATGAAGGTCGAGTTTGAATTTCGTGAAAATCGGACCAAAATTGACGGACAAAATGGCCGCCATTTGTACGCGAATAGTGTGAAAATATGTTATATCAAGGTTGTGAACAGTGTAGAGGACACAATTTTGAACCGATTTGGATGAAACTTGAAATGCATGTTTATAACCCAAAGATCTTGATTCCTTTCGATATTTGCGCCAATCGGATCGTAACTTGCTGAATTATGGCCCCTGATTGTCCGAAAAATCGCCCTTTTTAGCTTGTGGTGCCTCTGGAGGTCAAAATTGTTATCCGATTTAAAAAACCGTTTGATTATATCACCGTTCCATGGTTATGAAGGTCGAGTTTGAATTTCGTGAAAATCGGACCAAAATTGACGGACAAAATGGCCGCCATTTGTACGCGAATAGTGTGAAAATATGTTAAATCAAGGTTGTGAACAGTGTAGAGGTCACAATTTTGAACCGATTTGGATGAAACTTGAAATGCATGTTTATAACCCAAAGATCTTGATTCCTTTTGATATTTGCGCCAATCGGATCGTAACTTCCTGAATTATGGCCCCTGATTGTCCGAAAAATTGCCCTTTTTAGCTTGTGGTCCCTCTGGAGGTCAAAATTGTTATCCGATTTAAAAAAAACGTTTGATTATATCACCGTTCCATGGTTATGAAGGTTGAGTATGAATTTTGTGAAAATCGGACCAAAATTGACGGACAAAATGGCCGCCGTTTGTACACGAATATTGTGAAAATATGTTATATAAAGGTTGTGGACCTTATAGAGGTCACAATTTTGAACCGATTTTGATGAAACTTGACATGTATGTTTATAACCCAAAGATCTTGGTTCCTTTCGATATTTGCGCCCATTGGATCATAACTTCCTGAATTATGTCCCCGGATTGTCCGAAAAATCGCTTTTGTTCGCTTTTGGTCCCTCTGGAGGTCAAAATTATTATCCGATTTAAAAAAACGTTTGACTATATCACCGTCACATGGTAAAGAAGAGAGAGTTTGAATTACATGAAAACCGGACTAGAATTGACGGACAAAATGGCCGCCGTTTGTACACGAATAGTGTGAAAATATGTTATATCAAGGTTGTGGACCCTATAGAGGTCACAATTTTGAGTCAATTTTGATGAAACTTGACAGGTATGTTTTAAACCCAAAGATCTTGGTTCCTTTCAATATTTGCGCCCATCGGGTCATTACTTCCTGAATTATGTCCCTTGATTGTACGAAAAATCACCCTTTTTAGCTTGTGGTGCCTCTGGAGGTCACAATTATTATATGATTTAAAAAAAAAAACGTTTGATTATAAAAACCAAACAAATTCTAATGATTTTCTGATAATTCCTTAATATGCAACAACTCTTGTTGATTGCCCGGACGATTTGGCTGCTGTGTGGGCGTATGTTTCGTTGCCTGGCAACCTATTTTTTAGCTTGTGAACAGTGTAGAGGTCACAATTTTGAACTGATTTGGATGAAACTTGAAATGCATGTTTATAATCCAAAGATCTTGGTTCCTTTCGATATTTGCGCCAATTGGATCTTAACTTCCTGAATTATGGACCCTGATTGTCCGAAAAATCGCCCTTTTTACCTTGTTGTCCCTCTGGAGGTCAAAATTGTTATCCGATTTAAAAAAACGTTTGATTATATCACCATTTCATGGTTATGAAGGTTGAGCATTAATTTTGTGAAAATCGGACCAAAATTGACGGACAAAATGGCCGCCGTTTGTATGCGAATAGTGTGAAAATATCTTATATAAAGGTTGTGGACCTTATAGAGGTCACAATTTTGAACCGATTTTGATGAAACTTGACATGTATGTTTATAACCGAAAGATCTTGGTTCCTTTCGATATTTGCGCCCATTGGATCATAACTTCCTGAATTATGTCCCCGGATTGTCCGAAAAATCGCTTTTGTTCGCTTTTGGTCCCTCTGGAGGTCAAAATTATTATCCGATTTAAAAAAACGTTTAACTATACCAAAGTCTGAAAGCCTATTGACATTACTAAAATTATTATTTTTTTTATTATCATTATTTATAATGATAAATAACAAAAACAGAATAGTTTTTATACGCCCACATTGAAATGTGGTCGTATATTGTCGTCGCCCCCGTCCGTCCGTCCGTCCGTCCGATTGACTTTAAATTTATACACAGTGTTTAAGGTCATGAGACGAAGAAGCCTATTGTTTTTCAGCGATTTCCGATAATAACTACCAGAGTTATGGCCCTTGATTACTTCAAAAAATCTTGTGGACGCTCTAGAGGCCAAAGTTAATATCCGATTGACTTTAAATTTATACACATTGTTTAAGGTCATGAGACAAAAAAGCCTATTGATTTTCAGCGATTTCTGATAATTACTGCCAGAGTTATGGCCCTTGATCACATCAAAAAATCCTGTGAACGCTCTAGAGGCCAAAGTTAATACTCGATTGACTTTAAATACACACACACTGTTTAAGGTCATGAGACGAAGAAGCCTATTGATTTTGAGCGATTTCAAATAATTACTTCCAGAGTTGTCTCCCTTGATCACTTCAAAAAACCTTGTGATGCTATAGAGGCCAAACTTATCATCCGATTGACTTCAGATTGATACACAGAGTTTAAGGTGTTGAAACGAACAAGTATTTTGATTTTCAATGAATTTTGATAACTGAACTGTTAAATCCATGATATTAAATGTTTCCTATACTAATTGTTAGCGTGGGGCAAAACTTTTATAAAAAGCAAACAAATTCTAATGATTTTCAGATAATTACATAATGAGTTGTTACTCTTAATCAGATTTTAGTGTATTACAAATGTTTCAATATTAAAAAAAGGAAAAATATGCGACAACCCTTTTTGACTGCCCGGACGATTTAGCTGCTGTGGGCGTATGTTTCGTTGCCTGGCAACCTATCTTTGTATTTAGAATGACATGCACATGACTTTTGTGGTCTGAAAACCCCAACGGATGAACTTGGTCCAACATTTCATGGGGGGGGGGGGGGAAGAGCACAAATAAAAATGGAAATTGTGATTGTGATTTTTTTTCTGCTAAAAGATGAAGTAAACACAGGTTATGTCAGTCCTAACATGGTGGACTATGGCTGCCATAGCAAATACATATTATTTTCATGAAATTTAAACTTTTTAGGCCTATCTATTTTTTATTTAAGTCTTTTTTCTTTCATTTAAAAACAATTTAAATTTATATTTATTTTAATTTTTTTTTTGTAAAAATTTATTTTAATTTTTTTTTTTTTTATAAATTTTATTTTAAATTTTTTTTATAAATTATTTTTTTAAATTTTTTTTTATAAATTATTTTAATTTTTTTCATAAATTGTTTTTTAAAATTTTTTTTATAAATTATTTTTTAAATTTTTTGTTTCATAAATTATTTTTTTATTTTTTTTTTATTTATTTATAATTACATTTTGTTTTTCATTTATTTTATTTTTTTTTATAATTTTTCATCTTTAATATCTTTTTTTTTATAAAACTTTTTTTTTATTTATTTTCTAAATTTCCTAAAAAAAAAAAAAAAAAAAAAAAAAAAAAAAAAAAAAAATTTTTTGTTCATGTTCCGTGCTTTGCCATAGTCCGTATTTTGCCATAGTCCGTGATTGTATGTTAAGGTAAGGGTTAGGCTTCGTCCAGGGTTAGGGTAAGGACTAGCCCTGTTTACATCTCGAGACGAAATCTATAGGTGCTAGCCCTTACCCTAACCCTGACTCCCACAATCTATACATGACGTCATTATGTGCTAAAACGCATAGGACCGTCTTTGATCTAGCGTTCTCTTGCTTTGCCATTGTGAATCGGTTATCCAGCTCTTATTCTTGTAGTCTCGTATAATCAGTCGACTCTACCTGCTGCTAAAACCAATGTTCGTGTTCTACAGTGTTTCGCTTTTGGGTGTTTATCAACATATATCCTTTGACGAAAGCACATGGTGTTAGTTCATTCACCCCCCCCCCCCCCCCTCAAAGATATGACACTTGGACACTGTCCTGTTGGTCCAGTTTTCGATCCTGGTCTTGGTCGAACTTTGCGACGTGGTTCCACCATGTCACTGGTGCAAGACAGAGGGTCTGACAAGGGGACATTATGGTCATTCGGATGGTACAGAAACTCGAGGTCCCGTGTACACATTGGCATGCACGTTAAAGAACCCTTGACAGTCATAGAATATGTACTTATAGTCAGATCGCATACTTACTTGTAAAATCTAACACTCTGTGCTTTCGTCAAAGGATTTATGTTGATAAAACACCCAATAGCGAAACACTGTGGAACATGAACATTGGTTTTAGCAGCAGGTAGGGTCGTCTGATTATTCGAGACTACAAGAATACCTTTAGAGCTGAATAACAGCGGCACTATGGCCACTATGGCAAAGCAAGAGAACGCTAGATCGAAGACGGTCCTACTCATTTTAGCACATATGACGTCATGTATAGATTGTGGGAGTTAGGGTTAGGGTAAGGGCAAGCACCTGTAGATTTCGTCTCGAGATGTAAACAGGGTTACCCCTTACCCTAACCCTGGGCCAAGTCTAACCCTTACCCTAACCCCCAATCACGGACTGTGGCAAAACATAGACTATGGCAAAGCACGGAACACGAAAAAAAAAAAATTATAAAATATTTTTTTTTTTTTTTTAGAAATTAAAAAAAAAAAAAAATCTTTTAAGAAGATAAAAAAAAATTTTCAGAAAACAAAAAATATTTTGTTCATGAAACTTTTTTTTATTATTTTTATAAAATAAAAAAAAATCGTTTTCAGAAAAAAAATGTTCATGATATAAAAAAGATAATAAATATAAAAAAAATGAAAAAAAAAATAAAAGAAATTTCAATAAACAAATAAAATAAATTTAAAATAAAAATGTAATAAAAAAAATATTAAAAAAAAATAAAATTTATAGAACAAAATTAAAAAAATAATTTGTAAAAAAAACTTAAAAAAAAAAACAATTTATAAAAAAAATTAAAAAAAAAAATTCAAATAAATATAAATTTAAATTGTTTTAAATGAAAGAAAAAGAATTAAATAAAAAATAGATAAAAAAATTTTAAATTTTATGAAAATAATATGTATTTGCTATGGCAGCCATAGTCCACCATAGTCCTATCATATAAATATGTATTTACCTCTTGCCAAAATGTTTTCTGGATAACCTGCTTTCTGGTCAAGTGTGTATTGGAGAAGCTTTTATTTTGTAGAATTTGGAGACCTGTAAACGGTATTTCCAATAGTTGGGATTAAAGTAGCCAAGTCTCTAACTCAATATCATCCAAAGTCTTCAACATTGAAAACACAAATTATTTGTCAATTTAAATCAACATTGATGCTGTGATCTTACCGGAAAAAAATGGGCTTCTGAAATCCAATATTAGACAAAATAAATATTTTACCATTGGTACACAAATCGTGTACCTTAATGCATTTCGGCCCCAGTTGTAACAAGAGACTCAAGGAATGAGGTTAGACAAGTTGCACCAAATCAAACGGCGCAATAAATACTATGTAGACCAGAATAACCAGATGCTAGAAATTGCATAGGATTGAGACTGCCGGCTTAATTCGCCGCACATAAGTGATTTGAAATTGGAGTAAAAAGGGAAACCATTGAATGTAAATCAGTTTATATGCATTCATATTACCTTATTATATATGTTGCAACCCACGTGTGTCAATTTCTAGGTCCCAAATTTTAGCGATTTAGCTCCTTTAAGAATTGTGTTTATCTAGCATAATGTTAATCATAGCCACTCAAACACCCTATGATTATTGAAATAAAAAATTATTGTGTATCAGTTTTATGAAACCCATTCCTTTCAAAAGTGGTGTCCATGGGGCAGACAAGAAAGTGTGCCTAGTTGTTCAGATGGGTTGAAAAGCCAATGTCTTTACTTGTACACTAAGAAGAACCATTGACAGTCGGAATATGAGAAGAGTACATGTACATCTTTCGAAAAGCTGTAACCCTGGCATAGAAAAAAAAGTATTGAATACCTATCTCAAAGTATTATGTTAACAATGAATTAAACTCCCATCTAGTCACCTATTATTCACTAACACCCTGATACACAAGACTACTACATGTATATATTGTGTCATGGTGACTGTAGTGCTTAAAAACATTAATAAGATAATGAGACATAGCAAAATTTATTTAAATCAATCAAAATTTGACCATTTTGAGTTTAGAAACCTGTGTAAACTCAAAATGGTCAAATTTTGATTGATTTAAATGAATTCTAAATAAATATTGAACCAAAAGAGAATGTGGAAGCTCTCCACAATTAGTTTTTATACACACACATTTTCACTTTCCATACGTCCGTCCCTTTGTGGACATCTCGTCTACAGGTCACAATTTTTATCAGATTTTGACGAAACTTGAAGTTTAGGTTCATTTTCCAAAGATGTCGCTGCCCGTAGATATTGGCATGTTTTTGGCCAGTAACTTCATGGATTATGGCCCCAGATTGTAAGTGACATTTTTTTTTATTTTAACATTCATTCGAATATATCACTTTTACACCGTAATGAAGATTGAGTTTGAAAATCGACTCAAAACTTACCATCTACATGGCCGCTCCCCTTCACGCAAATATTGTAAAGGCATGTAAACCAAGTTTGTTGACCCTCTCTAGAGGTCAGAATTTTTATACGTTTTTGTTGAAACCTCAGTATATGGTTATATCCCCAAGACATGTTGGCGCAAATCAGATTGTAACTTCTCATTATTTCACACGGTTGTAAGAAAAATGACGTTTTTATACGCCCACATTGAAATGTGGTCGTATATTGTCGTCGCCCCCGTCCGTCGGTCCGTCGGTCTGACGTCCACAATTGCTTGTGGACGCACAGGCTAAAGTTAATATCCGATTGACTTTAAATTTATACACAGTGTTTAAGGTCATGAGACGAAGAAGCCTATTGTTTTTCAGCGATTTCCGATAATAACTACCAGAGTTATGGCCCTTGATCACTTCAAAAAATCTTGTGGATGCTCTAGAGCCAAAGTTAATATCCGATTGACTTCAAATTTATACACAGCGTTTAAGGTCATAAGACAATGACGCCTATTGATTTTCGGCGATTTCCGATAATTAGTGCCAGAGTTATGGCCCTTGATCTCTTTAAAAAATCATGTTGACGCTCTAAAGGTCAAAGTTAATATCCGATTGACTTTAAATTTATACACAATGTTTAAGGTCATATAACGAAGAAGCCTATTGATTTTCAGCGATTTCCGATATGTAGAACTTCATGTTTATTGACCTGATTTTTATACGCCCACATTGAAATGTGGTTGTATATTGTCGTCACCCCCGTCCGTCCATCGGTCCGTCCGTCTGTCGGTCCGGCGATTTCCAATAATTACTGCCAGAGTTATGGCCCTTGATCACTTAAAAAAATCTTGTGGACGCTCTAGAGGCCAAAGTTAATATCTGATTGACTTCAAATTTATACACAGTGTTTAAGGTCATAAGACAAAGACGCCTATTGATTTTCAGCGATTTCCGATAATTAGTGCCAGAGTTATGGCCCTTGATAACTTCAAAAATTCTTGTGACGCTATAGAGGCCAAAGTTACCATCTGATTGACTTCAGATTGATACACAGAGTTTAAGGTGTTGAAACGAACAAGTATTTTGATTTTCAATGAATTTAGATAACTGAACAGCTAAATCCATGATATTAAATGTTTCATGTATATACTAATTGTTAGCGTGGGGTAAAACTTTATAAAAAGCAATCAAATTCTAATGATTTTCTGATAATTACATAATGAGTTGTTACTCTTAATCAGTTTTTAGTGTATTACAAATGTTTCATTATCGAAAAAAGTAAAAATATGCGACAACCCTTGTTGACTGCCCAGACGATTTAGCTGCTGTGGGCGTATGTTTCGTTGCCTGGCAATCTATCTTTAACAATAGGTTACAATTTTTATTTGATTTGAGTTTAAATTTTGTGCAAATCAGGCTGCATCTTCCTGTCAAAATGGCCAAAATGTTAAGTTCTTAGGTGAGTTCAATTTTTGTACTAGGGTTACTAGTCACACACACACACACACCCACCCTCCCGGTGTATAGGAATCCTGGGTCTTACAAGCTTCCACCGGGGCATGCACACGTATGGTCGTATATATATTATATAGCACATGATGCACATCTTATCAGACACACAATCAGCATCTATGTTACTAGCGGCAGAAATTAGCTCCGTAAACCGCGGCTGATCTCTTAGGACAATTTGCAGGAAATTCATCGAAGTATTTCCTCGCTTGATGAAGGCATCAACACTTTTGTCAGACTGATGCATAAATTATACATTATTTTACGATCGTATTGATATCATTGGCGAAGAAAATTGACTGTACATTTGCAAATATTCCATAACATTCAAACAGTTTGTTCATTATTAGGTTCATAGTCTGGATATATAACTTGCTGTTTTTATACCCCCACATTGAAATGTGGTCGTATATTGTCGTCGCCCCCGTCAGTCCGCCGGTCCGGCGTCCACAATTGCTTGTGGACACTCTAGAGGCTAAAGTTAATATCCGATTGACTTTAAATTTATACACAGTGTTTAAGGTCATGAGACGAAGAAGCCTATTGATTGTCAGCAATTTCCGATAATTAGTGCCAGAGTTATGGTCCTTGATCACTTCACAAAATTTTGTGGACGCTCTAGAGGCCAAAGTTAATATCCGATTGACTTCAAATTTGTACACAGTTTTTAAGGTCATGAGACGAAGATAATTAGTGCCAGAGTTGTAGTCCTTGATCACTTCAAAAAATCTTGTAGATGCTCTAGAGGCCAAACTTAATATGCGATTGACTTCAGATTGATACACAGAGTTTAAGGTGTTGAAACGAACAAATATTTTGATTTTCAATGAATTTTGATAACTAAACAGCTAAATCCATCATATTAAATGTTTCCTATACTAATTGTTAGTGTGGGGCAAAACTTTATAAAAAGCAAACAAATTCTAATGATTTTCTGATAATTACATACATGTAATGAGTTGTTACTCTTAATCAGATTTTAGTGTATTATAAATGTTTCATTACCGAAAAAAGTAAAAATATGCGACAACTCTTGTAGACTGCCCGGACGATTTAGCTGCTGTGGGCGTATGTTTTGTTGTCTGGCAACCTATCTTTTACAAGAGACGTTGACAACTTTTCCGTGAATGTGGCAACTTCTTTGTACGTACAGTCCGCACTATCTTTGATGTATGCAAAATTTCACAATAATCAACATATATAAATTTCGAAATTTATTCTTCAAATTTTGAAAATCGTCAACGAAATGAAACATTGTCGACGAACAGAAATCATTGTTCATTATGGCTCAAATGCGAGGAAATCGATGATAATTTTTCAAAATCTTCTGGGGGGAGACCCCCCCCCCCCCAATACCCTCTCTGCTGCTCGCGCCTACGGCCCTCTGGTGCGTGCCTGCGGCACCCATCTCTCCGCAGTCGGTGAGACAAAACCCTGGATCTGCCACTGCAGATCTTCATTCTAGGGTTATAACCCCAGTTTTTTTTATGGAAAATGTGAAATATATGTATGTAGATCCTGATTTTGGTTGTTAATTCACATTGAATTATTTAGGAAAAACACATGTATTTCACAACAAAGAGATTTATTTTTGTGTTTATATTGAACACTATTATCATGTATATTTACTGTGAGTTTTGTTGATACACAGTATAGACTGGAGCATATTCACCGTATAATTAAACAATGCATATTTTGATAACTTTCATTGTCCCCAATTTTGTGTAATTGACTTGACCAATAACTGCATTCTCCACATAATAGTCCTATCATGAATGTAAATTTTGTAGGTTTTGATGTTTTATGATAAAATAAACCAATGTTAACATTTTTCCTGAATAGGTTTTCATAGTTCGAGAGGCCATTATTTAAGGGTAGCCATTTTGTGATAATATTCCAACTTATATTTTTATATTCACCTGATTTATCGACATTTCAACTGTGATTTGACTATGTATTAATATTAGCTGTTGTCATGAATATATTTCAGCTTGGGATCAGTTGATTGTACGAAAAGTTGTGCTTTTATTCGATTGAAAAAACGTAAATAGTGAA
Organism: Patella depressa; assembly: GCA_948474765.1. Lineage (NCBI taxonomy): Eukaryota > Metazoa > Mollusca > Gastropoda > Patellidae > Patella > Patella depressa. Next base: position 50,689,770 of record OX419715.1, on the reverse strand, counting down.
AATATATGGTATATCATAGAGGTTACAATTTTAATTTGATTTTGATGAAACTTCAAATACATGTTTATAATCCAAAGATCTTTGTTCCTTTCAATATTCACGCATATCAGATCGTAACTTCCTGAATTATGGTCCTTGATTGTACGAAAAATCCCTCTTTTTTTTGAGCTTGTTCTTTGTCCATCTCTTGCAAAATGTAGGCGTATCTTACATAACAACACCTTGTTAATTTATTAATTACCTTTTCAAAAATCTTAAATCTCACTTATTCAACCATCATTAATTTTGTATCTATAACTGACAGACAACATAAACTGAAAGTATTGATGGCACCACCAAGTCCCTAATTCAGAATGGAGTTCAACTACTACAATGCCATCAACCAAGTAAATGTGCTATTTTCCTGCAAAATCAGTATTAGCTCAGTGGCCAACCCGGAGGAGGAATTTTCATTATTGAATTATGTACCTAATGGGTGAAACACAGCACAGGCTTCAAGGAACATGCCACAAGCTTATACATAGCAGAATTAGATTCAGAAACCGTTTCAGTAATGTGTTTAGTAAACATCCTGCCACAAACGGCACACATCTTGGAGATTTGATGAATGTGTAATAAGCTTGTACAAATCAAATCTGCACCAAGAAAACATATATGGACACAAAAATGCGACATCTTAATCAAAATCAGTACATCGTCTCATTATCCCGCCACTTATGGCAGCCATATTATGAATATGCTAAATATATGAACATAAGATAATTTTACAAATCAAATCTGTGCGTCCTAAAACATATATTGACACAATGACACGACTACTTAACAGGGGCGTACATAATGATTTCGTTTGGGGGAGGGGTGTTTAGCCAAAATGCGACCGACTGATGCACATACCCCCCCCCCCCCCCGACCCCACCCCCAAGTGCGAGTGACGCAATCAGGAGCCGAGCACCAAGTGCGAGTTTTCTAGGGAATATGGGGGTGGGGTAGGGGCGGTTTAAAATGTAGGGCGCCATCCACAATTAAAGTAAACAAAATACTAGCTATAACATTAAGCGTCCCGGTAGAACATAGATATTATTATATAATTGTGTAGTTGTTTGCCGATCGTTGTCTCGTCGGAAAGTAGTTTTATTTTAATTCTCATATAGTTTATGTCATATCAATGGTAGTGCCTATAACACTGAGTAATTTGAGAAAATTTTTGAAAAATTGATTCAATATCCTGGCATTTGAGGTCACAGCTGGGAGAAATTCCTGTGGACGAGTGTACCAGAAATGTCAGTCAATGGGACAGAATCTCCAGATGTGTTTTGCAAGAGTTGGCATAACATCTGTACAATCTGACGCCCCCGCCCCATACACCAGTGGAACTACATCTGGGAAGTTCACTATAATCGTGAATATGATAGTGCTGAGACAGTATAAGACAACTGAGGAGTAAAAGAATGATTTTAAAATGAAATCATGCGCCGCAGTCGTGAAAAAATTTCAGATATGTAACCCAGTAGAAGAATGACGTTATAATGGAATCTGGGAAGTTCACTATAATCGTGAATATGATAGTGCTGAGACAGTATAAGGCAACTGAGAAGTAAAAGAATGATTTTAAAATGAAATCAAGCGGCGCAGGCGCGAAAAAAATTCAGATATGTTACCCAGTAGAAGAATGATGTTATAATGGAATTGTGCCGCAGACGCAAAAAAATTTCAGATATGTAACCGAGCTTTTAAATTTTTGGTACTGGGGTTGATAAGAAATCGGACAAAATCTTGAGGCTTATCTGTCAATTTCGTCTGTTTTGTGATTGTATGTTTGTCTCATTAATTCATTTAGTCGGAGACCGACTGCAGTGAGTACTTTTTTTTTCAGACTGACTATTTTTTGCCATGGTAGAAAACATTTCATAGAACAACGTACTCACAATAGAATAAGAAATACAAGCATACAGGGTTATACATATTATACTATAGTTTTGTGTGATGTATGCAATTTAGGCACACGGATTCACGCAAATACATAGTATTTGGGATCTATTCTGGCATTGTTTTTGGGACCGACTGGAGTGACTGCACTTATTTTGTGACTATAACTATTTTTCTCCCTTGGTGAAATTTTGTTGTTAGACCAACATACTCACAACAGAATAAGAGTGACGTATGCAACTTAGGCTCACGGATTCACGCAAATATATAGTATTTGGGATCTATTCTGGCATTGTGTTGGAGACCGATTGCAGTGACTGCACTTATTTTGAGACCGACTATTTTTTCTCCCTGGGTGAAATTTTGTTGTTAGACCAACTACTCAAAACAGAATGAGAGTGAAACACAACATCTTTTCAAACATGATTAGTTGACAAGGTTATTTTATACTAAAGAATGCTCCTATTTTGCCACCGACTGCACTGATTTTGCGACCGACTATTTTTATACTAAAGTTTTGCGTGGGTAGCGTGACGTATACAGTGAGTACTTATTTTGATACCGACTACCCCTATTTTGCCACCTACTGCACTAATTTTGCGACCGACTATTTTGGGGGCTGGGGGGGTTTCCCCCCCCCCCCACATTTACGCCCCTGCTACTTAATCAAAATCAACGCATCGTCCCATTTTCCTGCCACAAATGGCAGTCATTTTATAAATGTTCTAATTTATGTGAATATGTGATCATTTTACACAGAAATGGAATCTGCGCCCTGAAAAAAAATATATCCTGATACCATAGACGACTACTTAATCAATATCTGTACATTGCTCCATTTTCCTGTCAAAAATGGCCGTCATATTGTAAATATGCAAAATAGGTGAACTTGTGATCAATTATTACTGGTCGAAATGGAATCTGAAAACATATATATATTGATACTAAACACTACTAGTTAATAAAATTTGCACATCGTCCCATTTTCTTGCCAAAATAGCCGCCATCTTGCAAAAACTTAAAATATAGGTCTATCTCTCAAAGATCTTGGATCCTTTCGATATTTGCATGTATCGGACCATAACTTCATGGATTATCGCCCCTGAATGTATGAAAAATCTTTTTTTTTGCTTGTGGACACTGTAGAGGTCACAATTTTGAACAGATTTTGAAGTAACTTGATTGAGTTCGAATTTCATGAACATCAGACCAAAACTGACTGGCAAAATGGCCGCTTGTGGTATGCAAATAGTGAAAACATCTGGAATATCAAGGTTGTGGACCCTCTACAGGTCACAATTTTAATCTGATTTTGATGAAACTTGAAATGCATGATTATAACCCTAAGATCTTGGTTCTTTTCGATATTTACGTATATTGGATTGTAACTCTTGTGTTTAGGTTGTGGTCCCTCTAAAGCTCACAATTTTTATTGGATTTTAATGAAACTCAAAACTCGTCTTTTTTATCCCAAAGATCTCATTCCCTTTTGATATATGCGCATTTCAAACAATAACTTTCTGGTTTATTGCCCTAGATTGTATAAAAAATTGCATTTGTTTTTAGCTTGTTCTCTATCCATCTCTTGGAAAATGTGTGCGTATCTTGCATGGCAACCGCATGTTATTGAAATGAGCCTTTCTTGTCATAATTTATGAGTATGACATACTAAATTTGTTACTTTTTTTTTTTTTTCAAATTCAACGTGAAGCATTGAGACATCTCTTGCAAAATGTGGATGTATCTTTTCTAAAAAACGAAACAAGCAGAAGTCTTGGTTTTTGACTTCTTGTTAATCAACATTTTGACTTACACAGTTACTGTTCCAACAGAGAAACCAGATAGTTTCAACAAGGATAGACTGTCCTCACAACACTGGCTTCATCTGCAAACAAATCAACGTATAAAATCCACTGAAGTTCATAATTGTCCCCCGCCTTTCGAAGAAAGTTGGGGGACTATTAAAATGGGTTCGTCCGTCTGTCTGTCTGTCTGTATGTCTTTCTGTCTGTCTGTCTGTCTGTCTGTCCGTCACACTTTTTGGGACACAATAACTCTCTTCCTAATTGAGCTAGAATGTTTAAACTTGGTGTATGTGTTTATTAGGTCAATGCCTTGATGGAGTTCGAAGATGAGCATTTTCCGCTTAGGGTAAGCAGAGATAAGCAATTTGATTGGTTGATGCTTTGGGACACGATAACTTTAGTTCTAATTAAGTGAGATTGATGAAACTTGGTGTATAGTTTCATTACAGTAATACCTTGACCAAGTTCGATAATGAGCATTTTCTGCTCGGGGTAAGCAGAGCAATACGCAATTTGATTGGTCGAGACTTTGGAACACAATAACTCTCCTTCTTATTGAGTTAAAATGTTCAAACTGGGTGTATATGCTTATTAGGTCAATGCCTTGATGGAGTTTGAAGATGAGCATTTTCCACTTAGGGTAAGCAGAGATAAGCAATTTGATCGGTTGATGCTTTGGGACACGATAACTTTAGTTCTAATTAAGTGAGAGTGATGAAACTTGGTGTATAGTTTCATTACATTAATACCTTGACCAAGTCCGATAATGAGCATTTTCTGCTCAGGGTAAGCAGAGCGATACGCAATTTGATTGGTCGAGACTTTGGAACACAATAACTCTCCTTCTAATAGAGTTAAAATGTTCAAACTTAGTGTGTATGCTTATTATACTATTCAAAAAAAGTAGGGGATATTTGATTTTTAAGTGTTATTAAAGTCACGTAATGAAACTGACGAAGAAACAAATGACAAAATGAAATGAAGTTCACCATCGATTTATTCCAAATGATCGTTAGACTAAGTAAGGCACAGACTGACCATATAAGGGTAAAATGATACCCGGGGTCAAACAGCAAAGTTACCACAGCATCACAACAAAGTCAGTAACGGGTAAATCCTTCTCTGTTTGCCAAACAAGCATTGATCCGACGTGGCATACTCCTAATGAGACGTCTAAGGTCATTTTGGTCCAGATTGTCCCATTCCTGTTGCAACGCAGCAGCAAGTTCTTGGACATTGGCAGGACGTTGTTGACGTTGACGTAACCTCTGTCCAAGCATGTCCCAGACATGCTCGATGGGGGAGAGGTCAGGACTCAGTGCTGGCCAAGGTAATGTGGTGATGTTCTGTTGTTGGAGGTAACCTGTAACGATCCTGGCCCAGTGACATCTTGCGTTGTCATCCTGGAAGATGAAACGGCGGCCATGACGTCGTGCGAACGGCACAACATGGACTGCCAAGATGTTGTCCCGGTAGTACTGGCCTGTAACACGCCCTGCAACAACATGTAAAGCCGTTCTTCTAGCAACAGTGATGCCTCCCCACACCATAACAGAACCACCCCCAAATCGATCATGTCTGATGACATTAACGTCTTGGAAGCGCTCGTTTCGACGACGCCACACCCTCCTACGTCTGTCCAAAAAATCAACAGTGAACCTTGACTCATCTGAAAACATCACATTGCTCCAGCGTCGATTATCCCAGTGTTGACAATCCCTACACCAACGACATCTTGCCTGAATGTGATGATCTCTCAAACAAGGGATCACGCTAGGACGTCGGGCGCGAAGGCGACCCCTATGCAGTCGATTCCGAATCGTCTGGCCACTCACTCTCACACCAGTGTCTGTTTGAAGACGAGTGCTGATCTGATTTGCTGTGATGACACGATTTCTCAAGGCCAAGGTACGGATAAATCGATCCTGGGCTTGAGTTGTCACCCTTGGTCGACCTGAGCGTGGTCTGTCCTGTACAGATTGTGTATCACGGTATCTGGACCATAGCCTGCTTATGACAGACTGAGAAACATTCATCGTCTGCGCCACAACCGCCTGTGTTGTGCTGACCTGTAGCATGCCAAGGGCACGTAACCTTTCATTTTGGGTAAGCCGACGCATATCAAAATTTGTTTTCTGATCACTAAAACAATTAAACTGATATTTCAACCCTGGAATTCAATGCCACAATGACTGTAACATTCAAAGTCAGAGTCGTGCAAATCTTGGGTTGGACCCCCATGATGATCCCAAGCATCACCTGCCTTCCATGCGGTAGCTATTGGTGCGTTTGGGCGTCACATGTAACTGGAAATGTTTCTTCTGTTAGGTTCTATAGTGACTTTTTTCGTAGTCATTTGCATATTTTAGTATTATGCCCCCAAAATCAAATATCCCTTACTTTTTTTGAATAGTATAGGTCAATGCCTTGATGGAGTTCGAAGATGAGCATTTTCCGCTTAGGGTAAGCAGAGATAAGCAATTTGATTGGTTGATGCTTTGGGACACGATAACCTTAGTTCTAACGAAGTGAGAGTGATGAAACTTGGTGTATACTTTCATTACAGTAATACCTTGACTAAGTTCGATAATGAGCATTTTCTGCTCAGGGTAAGCAGAGTGATACGCAATTTGATTGGTCGAGACTTTGAAACACAATAACTCTCCTTCTAATTGAGTTAAAATGTCCAAACTTGGTGTATATGCTTATTAGGTCAATGCCTTGATGCAGTTCGAAGATGAGCATTTTCTTCTTAGGGTAGGCAGAGATAAACAATTTGATTGGTTGATACTTTGAGACAAGATAGCTTAGGTTCATCTTGATTGATGATTTTTATGCCAATACAATGACTGCATTCTCATTCAGTAATGGATTCGACAGTAACAGTGTATAGAAACGATAGACTTGGACACAAGGGCCCTTTCCCTTGGCCAGAGGGGCCCTTTTGTCAAGCGTGGGGGCCCTTTTGTCTGTCTTTTGGGTCCCCCTTTTAGGGTACATTTTCATTTTTCTCCTCGGTTTTAGCATTTTTCTTTATAAAACACTTTTGGATGACACTTCGTGTACAGTTTGATTGCTCGATACCTTTGAAAAAAATAAATGTGCGATTAATTAATATGTGTCATCTATTTATTTTGGGTATGTTAGCGGGGGACATCAGCCTCACTGTTGGCTTGTTTTATTTTTGATATAAGTCAAAGAGATCTGGTCATTTTGATACCAAACAAAGTCAAAGGCATAGAAATGTACTGAGCGCCATGGAAAACGCATCACTTAGATTTTCGTTTACAAAATGATCCTGTAAACATATCTTATTTATTTTGCTTCTTATTGTGAACAATATTCAAATGGGAACACATCAATAACAACACATTTGTACACTGAGGGGTCAAAGCCAAAAGTATGACACAGATGTCAGCTTTAGCAGCTGCTTATGTGAAAGAATGGAACAATTTGCCCCAGGCCTTCTTTCAAACATTACAAGACATTATCACGGTAGGCTACAGCATTAACACGACCCCTGCCCACACCATTACACTTCCCCCACCCCATCGATCCTTTTTGAAGATGCAGCAATCTGCAAGACGTTCCCCAAGACGTCTCCACACACGTTGACAGCCATCAGCGTGATAAAGATGAAAGTGACTCTCATCACTGAAGAGCACACTTTGCCAGTCTACTCTTTTCCATGTCTGGTGTCCTTGAGCCCATATCAAACGCTGCTGACGGTGATGATCTCTGAGGATAGCTCCAACATAAGGTCGTCATGCACAGAGTTCCACTTCTTTTAGACGACGTCTCACGGTGTTCATAGTATTGCATAATATTATACATACAAAACCACCTAGTATTAAAATATTTGGGAAAAAAAGTGATGCGTTTTCCATGGCGCTCAGTATATATATATGATTATGACAATTACATAGGATTATAATTTATATTATCAATGTGTTTCAGGATATGAAGACCATGTTGTACGAGGCACGGGAACAGGCACCATCAGCTGAAGGTTAGAATTATTTCTATCCATCCTTCATAAGAGCATGCACTGACATATTTGATGCAGTAAACTATAGTATTAAGATTTATTATTATCATTCTACATAGTTATCTTCTGATGATCCAATGAAAGCATTTTCACATCTAGGGCATAAAATCAAAGCTTAGAAACATTTTCTTTTTTCTTTTTGCCCATATATTTACAATTCTTGTCGCAAAAATGAGCAATCCTATGCCAATTACTGTCAGATCTTATGAACTGTAGAGTTTTGAATTTGAAAGAGCTTTATGTACATATGTCGCACTATTTGTAAGTTTTAAATTAAATTATTTCATTTTAAATAGTAACAGACAACAGTACCATACAGAGATTTTTTGCTCGTTTTGATGAAAGGTTTTTCCAGTTTTGTGATGCTGAACTCAGTAAAATTAATACATTTTTTCTCGGTAAGTAACTATGGCGTGTGGAAATGGAACATTTGAAAATGTTAAAGTATTGAATTCTGTTGTTTGATTTTTATGAAAAAATTACTATTCTCAGATATCTGTATTGATATTGCAGAGAAGGAACTCAAGGAATTGAACAAATCTTCTAGCTCCAATATTTTCAATGATTAATTACACATTATAAAGGATCTTTCACCAACAGATAGATAATGTACTTGGATCAACATTGTTGTCTGTTGCTATGTTGTCCATCAATAATTTACTACTCTTGAATAATTTTTATACGTGGCGTCTGTCCACAATTGTTTGTGGACACTCTACAGGTCACAATTCTTATCCGATTTTGACGAAACTTGAAATATAGGTTTATCTCCAACAGATCTCGGCTCCTGTCGATAATGGCGTGTAGAGGATCGAAACTTCATGGATTAAGGACCCTGTAGAGGTCACAATTTTAATCCGATTTTTATGGAACTCGAAATGCATGTTTATTACCCAAAGATCTTTGTTCCTTTTGATATTTGCGCATATTTTTAGCTTGTTCTCTATTAGTAAGTGCAGGGGGACTGCCCCACACACAATTTTACACAAAGACAAATATATTGACAAGACATCATACTCAGAGACCACAAACAAAAACAATTCAAAAAGAGTGAATGGATCCGGGGGCTAGCCGTAAGCGTCCACTGCGCTGTACACAGACTTCACTCATATTTGAAAACAATTGTGAATACAACCCAAAGAAATAACTATGTAATGTCAGCATGAGTCATGATCTGTCATATGTTGCAAGAAATACGAATGCAAGCATATTGTATTAATTCCGCTATACAAGTAACCACACAGGTAAATAAATGTATTAGAGAAGTAGTTCAAAAAACTAAATGCACTAAATCAATAAAGAAGAGGATCAAAGTATATTGAATGTATTTAGGGCACATATTACAACTGTCACAGAAACAACCAAAACTGAATACTGTCTCGGAGGACAGCCGTCTGCTGACTGAATGGCATGACGTGAATTTGCGCCAATGATGTCATAGCTTAGATGCAGAGTTTCCCGATAAAAAAAGGGCGATAATCCAAATAAAATAATGTCAAAAACTGTATCCATCTCTCGAAAATGTGGGCGTATCCTGCTTGGCAGCCGCTGGTTCAAATATACATTTTGTCGTAACAAAGATGTAAGTTATCTCACCTTCCTGTTCCTGTTTATGAAATCTAGTGAAATCAATACAGGTCTGATTGATGCAATATAATTATATTTTTTTAAACCTGAGTATAGTATTTTATTGGGGCATAACAAAGAACCTCATTATAAGGTTCCAAATTTTGGGATTATAGATTTCAGATGGGTTTTGCAGAGTTATCTTTGTTGCCAGTGTCTTAATAAGACCACAACTATGTTAAAATATTTCTATGTTTCTCCATTCATGGGCTACTCTAAATTAAATGGTGTAAATCTACATTAGAAAGAGTAAATATACTTGATTAACAATTATCTTGCAGATCAAATCATAATATTCAACCTGTTCACTCAAAATGTTGCCATTTATATGCTGTATGATGCAAATCCAGTAGCATTTCGCTTGTGAATTCAAGATCAGTAAATGATTTTGCTTTACATTCAGTAAGACTCCCAATTTGACAAATTTCAGAAGGGGAATATATGGATACATTTATTATGATTGTGCTTTGTTTTTTTTCAGAAAAACTTTCAGAAGCCAACAGAAAATATGCCAATTTGAAATCAGAACTCAATGTTTATTTGGATCATGATACTAAGCATTCCCATTCTATTTCTTCCTTACGTCGACGTCGAGCCAGTGTGTATGGACTATTTAAAGATAAAGAAACACAGGGCATAGTTCACACACCAAGACTTCATGATTTAAAATTAGCTTTCAGTGAATTTTATCTCAGCCTTATTTTACTGCAGAATTATCAGACGTTAAATTTTGAGGGATTCCGAAAAATCCTTAAGAAGAGGGACAAGGTAGAGTAAAAACTTTATTTAAATTGTAGACAAAAACAGAGGGCTTGATTTCTGCTCTTTGTAGTGAATGTTATAGACAACGAGAGTCAGTTTAAATCAGAATCAAACCTAAATATTTATACAATATTCTTAAACAATTAATTTCCGAACTGTCCATCCAATAAAGAAAACACTTGATTCTCTATAATCAAGTACTGAACTTTTTTTTAAATGTTAGCCTAGCTGATTGATTTTGTAATCATTCTATAATATTCAATACGGTTCATCACTCTGACATGTATCTGTAAATGTTGGTAGGTGTAAAAACTATTGACAAAACTTATTATTTTTCAAGGAAAATTAGGTTGAAGGGTGTTCCAACACATATTAATTTAGATCATAGGGTCGGTCTGCTATTAAGTAGGATGACATGGTGTCGATCCCAGGAGGAAAGTAACAAGGAGTAGGGTTGCCTGTCTAACCTGATGTTAACATGAGGAAAAACTAAAAGTCTTATCAATTTTTTTTTTTCAAAAACACTTATGTCCTGATTTTGTATATGAATATGCAATATGAATATTTCATTTAAAGTTGTGCTCCCTTTTTATGCGCCCATATTTTCATGTGAACGTATGCTGTCGCCTCTGTTTGTCCGTCCATAATTTGTTTGTTGCCAGAATTACGGCCCCTGATTATACGAAAAAACGCGATTTTGGCTTTAGATCCAGCTAGAGGTCACAATTATTTTCCAATTTAAAAAAAGTTTAAATTTATCACTGTTACACCGTAATGTTGGTTGATTTCGAATTTCATGAAAATCGGGCCAAAACTGTCAGACAAAATGAGGGTCCCTCGTACGCAAATAGTGTAAACATCTGGTATATCAAGGTTTTGGACCCTCTAGCTTGTTCTCTATCCATCTCTCGAAACTTTTGGCAGCCACTGGTTATCTTGTGGTCCATTAGAGATCACAATTTTTATCTGATTTGAAAAAAAAAAACTGGTTCCTTTTGATAATCGCCTATATCCGAACCTAACGTCTTGGATCATATAGCCCCTGATTGTTCAAAAAATGGCATTTTTAGCTTGCACATTCTATAGAGGTCACAATTTTTTTACCAATTTTAAAAACTGTTTAAATATATCACCATTGTAGCATAATGAAGGTTAAATTGGAATTTCAGGAAATTTTAAATGAAACTGTCACACAAAATGACCGCTCTTTGTACGCAAATTGTGTAAAACTATGTAATACGAAGGTTTGGAGCCTCTAGATGTGACAATTTTTATCTGATTTTAATGAAACTTATAACATATCTTTATATCCTAAAGATCTCAGTCCCTTTTGATATTTGCGCATTTCAGACCATAACTTTCTGGATAATTGCCCTGATTGTACAATATTTTATTCAGGATGTCTGAATGAGATTGGGGAACAGGCTTGTCCTATGTGAAACCCCTCTATTTTTGTTTTCATTTAGTTGATGCAGACTAATCATGGCTCAGAATGGAGACAAGCTCATGTTGAAACAGCACCTTTCTATACAAATAAAGAAGTTGATCATCTTATTAAAGATACTGAGGTTTGGCTTTATATTAATAACAATGCTAATTACAATTGTCTCTACCATAAATACCCTATTAATGACACAAGGTGTGTATACAACAATTATATTCCTATTTTTCACAAGAATTATGGCAAATTTTTTATTCCTGAAATCAATGTTAGATTAATTTTGTAATTTTTAATGGTGTCATGTGTGACTGGAGATCACGATTGACTGGCGATTTTCCCTGAGTGGCAATTTTTCTTAACTGGCAATTTGCCATACAGAAGATTATATTTGATTGCTAATATTACATGAATGTAAATTTTTGTGACTGACGATTTTGCAGAGAGAAGAATTCACTTGATTTGTGTTATTACTGGAATGTTGATGTTTAGACGAATTTGTGTGATCTTACTTGAATGGTGATATTACGAGTTATGAATTTTTGTGACTGTTGATTTTGCATGGATATAATTTTGCAAGAATAATGATTATACCTGACTCTTGTTCTTTCATGAATTGAGATTTCGCACTGCTGCCAAATTTGTATAATTGGTCTTATGATTTTCCTTATATTCATTGCCTAAAGTCAGAATAGACACTGGACAATGTTTATGATGAGTATGGTATTAAAGAACATAATGCCATACAATATCTCTCCATTTTGTTTTGTTATATATATCATTCTGTTTTGATGTGAAAATGCTTAGATTCTATTTAAGGGTAAAGTTTAGGACATGTTTATTATTCACATGTCAGAATGTGTTAAAGAAATATTGTCATGATATGTTCAAGAAATATTTTCTAGAAATGTTATCATGATGTGTTCAAGAAATATTGTAATGATTTCATTCTATAATTAATATAATCGGTTGTTTTGCAGCAAAGTGTCACATCAGAGTTAGAAGGTGGAAATCGACAGAAGGCCATGAAAAGACTTCGTGTTCCACCATTAGGGGATCAGGTATTTTAATTAAAACAACATCTGATAGTTTTCTACAAAACATGGAAATCGGTTTACCAAAAAAAGACCACTTTTATACTTTTCCTGTTCAAGATTTATATTTGTTTGTCTTTTTCTAAGAAACATCAATTTGGCATAATTATTAAACTTAAAGGTATTATGTGCTGCAGACCTTAAGAGTTGTCATTGATGTAATTGTCAGTAGTTTGGTCAGAGATGCTTGTGTTTGACAAAGAGCACTGTTTAAACAACATTTAGTATAATCACACACATTAATATAAACATGTCAGTTATATCAAAGGCAATTACTGTATATTTTAATCAGAGTTACGTTTTAAAGCATAATAATCAATCAACACTAGGGACCAGGTATCGTCCAGATTTTACGAAAAAAGGAAATAAATTACTCTTACATCCAGAATCTAATATGTATCCAGTCAATAGATTGCCGTCTAGAATGTGTTAAATGCCGTCAAGATTCATCAAAAACCGCCCAGTTTGTTCTACCTTTTGTAGATTAAGAAACACCTTGAAGTTTTGACCTTGTTGTATGTTTGTCCAAAAATAACCTAGATTATTTTGAGTAGACATATTATAGAACTATTGTGTCTATTGTATTTTATAAATATTTTTTCCAGCAAAAACCATGGACCAATTTTCGAGTTGGATTATACTTGGGGATGTTTGCAATTCTTACCATAGTTATTGTTGTAGCTGGTAAGTTCAACAAAATAATTACAAACTGCAATAAAGGAATAGAATAAGATTATGAAGAGTAAAACTGATTTTTGAAGTAGAGTATATGTATAAAGATGACAGTAAAACACATTGAAATAACATTAACATAATGTGAGCATTTCTAATTTGAAAACTGTGAAACCTGTCTAATTAAAGTTATATCAGCATGTTTTTCTTCTGTTTTGTTTTTCGGTTGTTTATACAACTTCATATTGGTCAAAAGTCTTTCTGTATATGCCCATTCCCACGCTAAGTGGTCCTTATTCTCATAAAATTCATCCTTGAATATTCATTTTGAAAGAAATTCTTTTTTCTTTCAATAAAGTTAAAGATACATTATGGGAGATTAGAGTTGGCAATTCTCACCTTAATAATAGTTAAAAACAAGATAATGTTAAGGCAATTTGTTGAAAATTTAAGTCAAATTGATCCACTATGAACCGAGAATTAAGCAATTGAAATTTCTGCCTAGACTCAATCATCATTACTAAAGTCAGTACGATAAAAAGCAGTATTGAATTTTCATTTATTGATTAAATCGTGAAGGGAAGTTATGCAGTAAATTGGGTCATGATCCACTCAAGATCGCAGGCTAGCGATGCCATCAAGAGTTGAATATGGTACAGATAAGTTTACGGTATTTTTCAGTGTATAAGGCGCACTTTTTTTTACCAGATATTTTTATTTACAGAGGGGGTGCGCCTAATTCATAGTATTAAGCAAATCTTGGCTTTTCCCTGTGTCAACATCGTGGTCTGAAGTTGATGATGTCAACATTTTTCATGCAACATTTAACGGTATACCGTTAGTCATAATACACGACAGTGCCAACAATATGGGCCGATAGCAGTTTAGTGTTAGCGATATTAAAATATCTGCAAAATTATCGTAAATATTCCAACATATTTGATGATGTATGTTTCAGCTATTCAGACAAAGACGGCGGCCATTTCAGATACCGCTATTCCGTGTACCCTGTATACCGTTAGTCATAAACGACAGTGCTAACAATATCTGCAAAATCATCGTTAATATTACTATCATTCCTACGTATTTGATGCTAATCAGTTTAATGTGTACCGTCACTGTTAGCCGTTACCAGCAATCCAAACAGCGTCTCATCAATGGTGTTGTCAGTCAAGTTGGCAAAAAGGCGGGGCTTATGACAGACAAGACTTTTCATTGGCTTTTAGAAAGATAACATCAATTGAGCACACGCTCAGTATAGCATACGCTATTGTCTTTTACAATGACCGCGTTAATGGGCGGGATTACATTTAAACTGGCAGAATAGCGAAGAACAGAATAAATTTAAGTCATCGAGAATGACGCCTGTCAACCCATTCTCTCTCAATTTGTGGATAATGTGCGGTGCTTCATCTATTCGCTTCTTTACTTGGTTTCATGTCAGTAAGTTTCCCCTTCATAGCCCTCCAACGTCTCACGTTCGACTACCCCAAACTAAATTCACGACCCGCGGCCCCATTACCGTGTGCCTCAACGTAACTAATTACCCTCAAATTCTCCTTAGTGGTATAATTTAAACATATAACCGTTTTAAGTTACCAACAGTTTTCATTCAACATGGATTCAGTAATTGACTCATTGTTATAATTTACCGGTATTAATGTTTAATTATTGATAATTTAGATAACATTTCAGGCATAAAGAAATACATGCAATAGGCAGATTTAGCTCTTGCATAATGTATGTTTAATGAAATTTGGAACAAAATAATTTATTTTTGGGTGTGGTATTGCTGGCATTAAACTGATAAAATTTGGTTTAAACAATTTTAAGTTGTTGACAGGTAATAAATGGCATAATTGTGAAATTCGATACACCTTACTAATATTTTTGTTTCTGTCTAAATGATATGATTAATTTTGCCCAACATGGTTTGTAACACATGTTACATTTTACTTATAGTGTTGCATTAATGAAAGTATCTACCATTATTGTTCTGATCATTCTTTGTGTTTTAAGTTTTATCACACAATTATATAAAATAATTCTTCTAAATCTTATAAAACACTTTGATTGTCGCAACAGTCAAGAGCATTGCAGGCCCTGAATATGTTTTACATTAACATTTCTCCTGCCATTAAAGGAGTTACCACAGTGGACACTTTGATTAGATTGTCATGAGACTGCCCTTTGCACTTGTTTTATAACATCTGAAACCACCAGTGGTGGTGCCAAGGGGGACATTTTTATGATCCTCAAAGATTTTGATCATAGGATTCATTGACTTTGATACACTCACTCCATTTGTGTGACACCTCCCTCTATGTTCGTATAAGCTGGTGATTTGGTGATGATCAGTATCTAGCCAGCTTTATATATCTCGACGACCAGTGTCTAAAATACTGCCAGGCTGTATTTCCGGCAGTCTATTTCTTAAAATATCTTGGCAAAAATATTTATTTGTTTTTATTCACTCACTCTGTTCGTTTGAAAATTTCCTCTCTGGTTCGATAAACTAGTGATTTGGCGACAGGCAATATCTGGTAATCTCTATTTCTCGACGATCACTGCCTGAAATACTACCAGGCTGCATTTCCAGCAGTCTATTTTTCAAATTTTAGGGGGCTTTGTTAAGGTTCGCACACCCGTTCCTTTTGATACTTTCCTCCATTGGGTCGGATAAACTAGTTATCAGCCAACAGAGGGTATCTGATATTAAGAAAAACAAGTTGTCGGAAATGCAGTGACTGACTGGCACTGACTGCATTTCTAACAAAATGTTTTTCAAAATATGTCTTGGGGAGGCCCCCTGCTACCCTAGTTGAAACTCGCGACTTTGCCTTCTTAACCTTGGACTTTGCCCCTCAAACCACCAGTTACTGGCGCCGCCACTGGAAACCACTTAAATTAATGTTTATATCACAAAGAACTTGGATCTTTTCGATAATAGCGCATATCCAAAAGTAACTGCCTGGATTATGGCCCCTGATTGTTCGAAAAATCACTTGTGGACCCGTTAGAAGTCACAATTTATATTTGATTTTAAAAAACATTTAAATAGATCACCGTTACACCTCAATGTAGGATGACTTTGAATTTCATAAAAATCAATGTAATATGAAGGATGTGGACCCTCTAAAGTTACAATTTTTATCCATTTTAAAAATGAAATTTCAAATATATGTTTATATCCAAAAGATCTCATACCCTTCCCATATTTGCACACTTCAGACCATGACTATCTGGATTATAGCCCCTGATTGTACAAAAAATTGCTTTTGATTTAATTTGTTCTCTATCCATCTCTTGGAAAATTTGCACGTATCCTAGCTGCCTGGCAGATGAATTGTTTTTCTATAATTTCAGTACTAATCTATTCATTTATTCCTCCTACCCCCTTTCTGCATCCCCACCCAACACTGATATATGACACTTTAAATTCTGGCATTTACTCATTTATGCTCCCAGTTTTACATTATTGAAATTTTGTTTGCAGTTTTATCCAAATGTATATTTTCAGCCATTTTCATTGATCATTCTAAAGATTGGGAACCAGCTCTTCGTATGTACCGAGGAATGTTCCTACTCATTTTTGACCTCTTTCTCTTGGGTGTCAACACATATGGTTGGAGGTCATCAGGGGTCAATCATGTTTTAATTTTTGAAATTGATCCAAGGCATCATTTGTCTCATGCACAATTATTAGAGGTTAGTATATTTTTACATAAACATAACTCTGCCAAGCAATAAATATATGCCCATCAAAACAAAATAAAAATCTACTTTTAGCTAGATTGATAAACTGTCATCTTTTAACTGCTGTTCTTTTGAATTTTGATAACTAAAAAAATGTCATAACTCTTGAGGAAAACGTTTCTGTTCATAACTGATAGAACAATATCTGCAAGTAAATTGTGTGACTTTGGATATGCACATGGTCGTTCCTTATGACTCTACAGGTATATGAACAATCCAAGCAAGTGAACTCTGCATAAAATGGATTCTGAATATTGGTACAGTTACACCTTTAGACTAACCCAAAAATCCTAATAATGTGAACAGCTTGGGTTCCAGTCAGCAGAAGATGCCTGTAACTGACCCATCGGCCATTTGTACGCTGGAAAAAGAGTCTCTTTTTTTTCAAAACCCAATTTTCAAACATGGCTACGATCAACCTCCACTATGCAACTATGCAACTGTATACATAGTCGTCAAAAATGACGGGCAGTGAAAATTTTGAAGGGAAAGGCCTGGTGAACGGACAAAAAATCAACACACATGACTATCACACTACCCTTGTCCACCAAACCATTGGACCCTATAAAATCATTTAAATTATTCATTTGTTCTTTCAGTTGGCATCATTTTTAGCAGTGTTATGGGCATTCAGTGTTCTAGGTTATTTGTTTAGTGATTTTCTGTACATACCACCAATGGCTCATCCACTCACTATGGCTGTGTTTTTACTTCTTTACCTCATCAATCCATTTAAAATATTTCATTATAGAGCCAGGATGTGGTTACTTCGTGTATTAGTAAGTATTTTTACTGAAAAACAGGAAACTAATGCTGTAAAAAAACCAGATCCAGATATATTTTGTGAATTCAAAGAATGCAAACTTTCATTTCAAGTGCTTGGATAACCTTTTGACAAGTGTTTTTATAAAGAATTTTTCATATTTTGTGTACTTTAGTTTAGAATTTTCACTGCACCCTTTCACCATGTTGGTTTTGCTGATTTCTGGCTAGCTGATCAGTTGAATAGTCTGGTAACAGTTCTATTAGATTTTGAATATCTGGTTTGTTATTTTGGTTTTGAAGTGGATTGGATTGGCGAAAACAGTAAGTAAACAATAAATTAACTCTTTGAATCCGACTGGACGTTTTTTCAGCCAAGATAATAACGTTTATTTTCCGGCTGGCTGGTTTTCAGGCCATGCATGACACATTTGAATATTGCTCTGCATGTGTGTTGTCGGTAGCGAGGGCTTTCCCTATTTCCCTTGGTGGAATTCCATCAAGTCTAGACCAATCATAACATGTGTTACAGTGCACTGAGAGGTTTCCCCTGTCACTTGCTGACATCAACACAAGTATTTCAAAAAATATTGTTTCACAGATAGGGTGCCCCACGCGCTTACTGAAAAGTTGTACTAGACACGTGGAATGTGCACGATAGAGTTGTTTAACTACAACTAATTTTATGACAGTCTCGCACACTCGCTGAATCTATAAATAGCAGCAGCATAGGAAAATTCTCAACATACAATCAACTATTACAGTCGTAAAAAGTCTATTGTTGACTATTCTGGACAGCAGTAATATTTAGCGTTTTGGTTATAACGGCATCTTTAGAAATTACGCTCGTTTTATTTTCTTAAATTGTTTTATCCTTAACAAGACCGTAATGAGCGACATATTTTGGTTTAGTACAAATAATATCTCTGAATAACTCGGGTTTTAAAACAATTGTTGAGTCGCCCACCGTGCGTCATTTCTAAATTCGATTTCTTGTTCCAGTTTTCTGCCATGTTTCGTAAAAATGTAGTCTGGATTATCCCGGCCTGTCAGTCAGACGGAGAATGGTCGTTAGACTGGTGAATTGAGACTATTTTCGAAACAAGGGTATGTGACCTATTTTTTACTAGAAAGTGTCTGGATGTTATGGACGACACTCCAAACCATTTTTCAGTGTATTATTTATGATGGTTAAATGGTCATAGCTTATTAAGTACAACATGACCGTTTATTTAGTGACTATAAATGTGTGAAACTGATTTAAGGGTTGGATATATATAAATATTGTGGTGTAATTGTTGAGCTATTTGGAGATATTTATTTATGGTGGGGCACCCTAACATAGACTTGTAACAATAGACTAGGCACTGGTTAGAACACTTGAAAGTGATGATGAGGACTTGAATAGTGTTCATTACGGCAACAATAGGGACTTGAATAGTAAAAGTAGCGATGATGATAATAAAAATAATCTTGAAAGTGTTGATGAACCAGTCACAAATTTGTCTCAGGGTTCAGTATAGGCGGTATCGCATTGCAAAAAGTTATTCAAATCGCGGTAAAAGCGATATAATTATTTTATTCATTAACCAAAAATTTCTTTCAAACTTTTGAAGTGCGTTCATTATATTTGGGATGAAAATACTTCATTTGGATAAAAGTATCACCACTAATTTAATTAATAAATCGGTAAATTGGAGAAAACTACCATGATCGTGTCCTAAGGCAAATCACTGCCGATTGCTACGAGTAAATAGTCCCACCAGTCCAAATTATCCAGTATGCAATTAAGCACAGTTATCAAAGTTTTTTTCCGTCTGATTATTTAAGGCTACCGTTAGCGCGTGCCAAGATAAAATTGTGTCGTCTGCTAGCTCGAAAAGACAAACAAATGGAATAAAATTAGCCGCGGTACATTCGTTGATACAAAAATATGATAAAGATCATACATGGTTAAACTATGAACTTTAAACGGCCGGTATTGTAAATAAAGTTTCCTGCAAACTTTTTACTAAGTATGAACCAGGCCCGTAGCCAGCTTGCTGGCTTCGGAGGGGCAGTGAAGTTTTTAGGAGGGGCACACTCGTTACAATCTACAGTAGGTATTTTAGAGTTATGGTTGGCAAATTTTCTTTCGGGGGGGCAAAACATTTTTTCAGGGGGGCATTGCCCCCCCTTGCCACCCCCTGGCTACGGGCCTGGTATGAACATAAAATAAACTGCTGGAGAAATTTCACTAGGGCATTCAATCCATAGTCGAAACCACAGAATCGACACTCAACTCAAGGCAGACAATTTACGTTATTTGATTGTTAATGTTAATTGTTTATTTGTTAAGTGTTACATGTACATGTAAATGAATAATAAAATAAGACTGAAGATTATAATATTGATTATTTATCAGAATTGCAAATTTTACTGCTCCTCAAATCTGAGCAAATGCTATTCAAATTTTGAATTAATTAGCCAAAATGTGAATGTCACAAAAATTTGCTACTGATTGGTTTTCGACTAAATTGAACTCTGATCTGTCTACTAATTGTTGTGAAGACAGGCAACTACAAATTCCACCTTTTGTCCCTGCCCAAGAACAGAGTGGAGGGGGTTGCAGTGGTGATGGGGATGCACCATTGGTTTTGATGAACACTCATTTAGACTAGATGAAATACCTGGCCAAAAATATGCCACAACATTTTAATGGTGAGAGATCTGCTCTAGATTTCTTTAGCATATTTTGGGACCGTGATATGTGAAAAATTGCTACGAACAGAGACAAACTACCAAGTGGAGAGGTTGAAAGCCAGTACACCAAATAACTTATTTCAGCTCTGAACGTCGGTCTACACAAACCCTGAACGTTCAGAGACTGCCCGATTGAATCAATGTCGAAAATAATTTGAGCCCAAGCAATCTTACTGGGCAACTTTTCACTACTAAACATAGGGGTGTCAATCCATGTGGATGCCTGAACAATGTAAACGAACATCTTAGTGAGAGAATAAGACCTTGCTTACCACTGTTTTGACTTATAGGAAATTGTTTCCAAATTAACTAAAGGAGCCAAATACTCACCACAGTATGGATAGAGGATCTTAATCTTATGAACATTTATTCAATGGAACTGTCAACGCCTACATTTTCTAACTATGACTCACATAAATGATCCTGATGTAACTGTACTAATGCTAAATAAACTTAAAACATACTTATGGAAAAACAGCTACTGATTTATTTATGTTTTAAGTTTATTTATCTACCCAGTTACTAAATGCCTCTTAAAGAATGTACTAATGCTGTTGACACACTAAACGAATGATTGGACCGAATCTTTCAGGTTCGAAATTATATTTGGCTAGTATGTCCGCTTAGCCGAAGCATTCATCCCATTGTAGAATTCATTAGCCAATCACCACCCATCATCCACTCATATGATTGTTTGAAGACATGGTCGCCACCATGTTTAATCATGTGACATACAAGGTCATGCAATCCTGTTGTGAATCAGGTGGAGGATTCACGTAATGTGTCCACCAACTAGGCCAAATAAAATTTGGCCGAATTATACGGTCGAATGATTCAGCCAATGTGTCCACCACTTTAGGTATAATGCAACAGAACACAAATGACTGCCTGTAAAATGCCCAGGAGGAGAGTAGCATTCCATAGCTACTGAGTTCATGCCAGAGTCTTTATTTCTATCAATGAACATCAGCTTATAATTATAGTGCATGTATCTAACCTAATTTATTTCATCTAGATTCTTGATAAATCTACATACAGAAAATTATTTTTGGCCTTCTGGCACAACGGGAATTTAAAGCTTACTAAAAATTTAATTTTTATAAGCCCACATTTTCATGTGGACGTATATTGTCGTCGCCCCTGTTAGTCCGTCCACAATTGTTTGTGAACAGTCTACAGGTCACAATTTTTATCCGATTTCAATGAAACTTAAAATATAGGTTTATCACCCTAAGATCTTGGTTCCTTTCGATATTGGCATGTATCGGACGGTAACTTCATGGGTTATGGCCCCTGATTGTACGAAAAATCACGTTTTTTAGCTTGTGAACAGTGTAGAGGTCACAATTTTGAACCGATTTGGATGAAACTTGAAATGCATGTTTATAAACCAAAGATCTTGGTTCCTTTCGATATTTGCGCCAATTGGATCGTAGCTTCCTGAATTATGGCCACTGATTGTCCGAAAAATCGCCCTTTTTAGCTTGTGGTCCCTCTGGAGGTCAAAATTGTAATCCGATTTAAAAAACCGTTAGATTATATCACCGTTCCATAGTTATGAAGGCTGTGTTCGAATTTCGTGAAAATCGGACCAAAATTGACGGACAAAATGGCCGCCATTTGTACGCGAATAGTGTGAAAATATGTTTTATCAAGGTTGTGAACAGTGTAGAGGTCACAATTTTGAACCGATTTGGATGAAACTTGAAATGCATGTTTATAACCCAAAGATCTTGGTTCCTTTCGATATTTGCGCCAATAGGATCGTAACTTCCTGAATTATGGCCCCTGATTGTCCGAAAAATCGCCTTTTTTAGCTTGTGGTCCCTCTGGAGGTCAAATTTGTTATCCGATTTAAAAAAACGTTTGATTATATCACCGTTCCATGGTTATGAAGGTTGAGTTCGAATTTTGTGAAAATCGGACCAAAATTGATGGACAAAATGGCCGCCATTTGTAAGCGAATAGTGTGAAAATATGTTATATCAAGGTTGTGGACCTTATAGAGGTCACAATTTTGAACCGATTTGGATGAAACGTGACATGTATGTATAACCAAAAGATCTTGGTTCCTTTCGATATTTGCGCTCATCGGATCGTAACTTCCTGAATTATGGCCCCGGATCGTCCGAAAAATTGCCCTTTTTAGCTTGTGGTCCCTCTGGAGGTCAAAATTGTTATCCGATTTAAAAAAACGTTTGATTATATCACCGTTACATGGTTATTTGTAAGCGAATAGTGTGAAAATATGTTATATCAAGGTTGTGGACCTTATAGAGGTCACAATTTTGAACCGATTTGGATGAAACGTGACATGTATGTTTATAACCAAAAGATCTTGGTTCCTTTCTATATTTGCGCTCATCGGATCGTAACTTCCTGAATTATGGCCCCGGATCGTCCGAAAAATTGCCATTTTTAGCTTGTGGTCCCTCTGGAGGTCAAAATTGTTATCCGATTTAAAAAAACGTTTGATTATATCACCGTTACATGGTTATGAAGGCTGAATTCGAATTTCGTGAAAATCGGACCAAAATTGACGGACAAAATGGCCGCCGTTTGTACGCGAATAGTGTGAAAATATGTTATATCAAGATTGTGAACCTTATAGAGGTCACAATTTTGAACCAATTTTGATGAAACTTGACATGTATGTTTATAACCCAAAGATCTTGGTTCCTTTCGATATTCGCGCCCATCGGATCGTAACTTCCTGAATTATGGCCCCTGATTGTCAAAAAAAATCGCCCTTTTTAGCTTGTGGTCCCTCTGGAGGTCAAAATTGTTATCCGATTTAAAAAAATGTTTGATTATATCACCATTTCATGGTTATGAAGGTTGAATTCGAATTTCGTGAAAATCGGACCAAAATTGACGGACAAAATGGCTGCCGTTTGTACGCGAATAGTGTGAAAATATGTTATATCAAGATTGTGGACCTTATAGAGGTCACAATTTTGAACCAATTTTGATGAAACTTGACATGTATGTTTATAACCCAAAGATCTTGGTTCCTTTCGATATTCGCGCCCATCGGATCGTAACTTCCTGAATTATGGCCCCTGATTGTCAAAAAAAATCGCCCTTTTTAGCTTGTGGTCCCTCTGGAGGTCAAAATTGTTATCCGATTTAAAAAAATGTTTGATTATATCACCATTTCATGGTTATGAAGGTTGAGTATAAATTTTGTGAAAATCGGACCAAAATTGATGGACAAAATGGCCGCCGTTTGTACGCGAATAGTGTGAAAATATGTTATATAAAGGTTGTGGACCTTATAGAGGTCACAATTTTGAACCGATTTTGATGAAACTTGACATGTATGTTTTATATCCAAAGATCTTGGTTCTTTTCGATATTTGCGCCCATTCGATCATAACTTCCTGAATTATGTCCCCGGATTGTCCGAAAAATCGCTTTTGTTCGCTTTTGGTCCCTCTTGAGGTCAAAATTATTATCCGATTTAAAAAATGTTTAACTATATCACCGTTACATGGTAATGAAGAGAGAGTTTGAATTACGTGAAAATCGGAATGGAATTGACGAACAAAATGGCCGCCATTTGTACACGAATAGTGTGAAAATATGTTATATCAAGGTTGTGGACCCTATAGAGGTCACAATTTTGAATCGATTTTGATGAAACTTGACATGTATGTTTATAACCCAAAGATCTTGGTTCCTTTCGATATTTGCGCCCATCGGGTCATTACTTCCTGAATTATGTCCCCTGACTGTACGAAAAATCACCTTTTTATACGCCCACATTGAAATGTGGTCGTATATTGTCGTCGCCCCCGTCCGTCCGTCCGTCCGTCCGTCCGTCCGTCGGTCCGTCGGTCCGTCCGTCGGTCCGGCGTCCACAATTGCTTGTGGACGCTCTACAGGCTAAAGTTAATATCCGATTGACTTTAAATTTATACACAGTGTTTAAGGTCATGAGACGAAGAAGCCTATTGTTTTTCAGCGATTTCCGATAATAACTACCAGAGTTATGGCCCTTGATCACTTCAAAAAATCTTGTGGACGCTCTAGAGGCCAAAGTTAATATCCGATTGACTTTAAATTTATACACAGTGTTTAAGGTCATAAGACAATGAAGCCTATTGATTTTCAGCGATTTCCGATAATTAGTGCCAGAGTTATGGCCCTTGATCTCTTTAAAATATCTTGTGGACGCTCTAAAGGTCAAAGTTAATATCCGATTGACTTTGAATTTATACACAGTGTTTAAGGTCATAAGACGAAGAAGCCTATTGATTTTCAGCGATTTCCGATAATTAGTGCCAGAGTTATGGCCCTTGATCACTTCAAAAAATCTTGTGGACGCTCTAGAGGCCAAAGTTAATATCCGATTGACTTTAAATTTATACACAGTGTTTAAGGTTATAAGACGAAGACGCCTATTGATTTTCAGCGATTTCCGATAGTTAGTGCCAGAGTTATGGCCCTTGATCACCTCAAAAAATCTTGTGGACGCTCTGGAGGCCAAAGTTAATATCCGATTGACTTTAGATTTATACACAGTGTTTAAGGTCATGAGACGAAGAAGCCTATTGATTTTCAGCGATTTCAAATAATTACTGCCAGAGTTATCTCCCTTGATAACTTCAAAAATTCTTGTGACGCTATAGAGGCCAAAGTTACCATCCGATTGACTTCAGATTGATACATAGAGTTTAAGGTGTTGAAACGAACAAGTATTTTGATTTTCAATGAATTTAGATAACTGAACAGCTAAATCCATGATATTAAATGTTTCATGTATATACTAATTGTTAGCTTGGGATAAAACTTTATAAAAAGCAATCAAATTCTAATGATTTTCTGATAATTACATAATGAGTTGTTACTCTTAATCAGTTTTTAGTGTATTACAAATGTTTCATTACCGAAAAAAGTAAAAATATGCGACAACCCTTGTTGACTGCCCGGACGATTTAGCTGCTGTGGGCGTATGTTTCGTTGCCTGGCAACCTATCTTTTAGCTTGCTGTGCCTCTGGAGGTCACAATTATTATCTGATTTAATAAAAAAAACGTTTGATTATAAAAACCAAACAAATTCTAATGATTTTCTGATAATTCCTTAATATGCGACAACTCTTGTTGACTGCCCGGACGATTTGGCTGATGTGTGGGCGTATGTTTCAGTGCCTGGCAACCTATTTTTCTTTTATCAGGACCATCAGTTTGCACCAAAAATATATATGGTATCCGATCTGTGGTTGGTTGTTTGCCAGCATGGTTTCGTTTTGCCCAGTGTCTGAGACGTTATCGAGATACCAAACTAGTTTTCCCGCACATAGTGAACGCTGGAAAATATTCAACAACATTCTTTGTTATGTTATTTTCTACCATATACAAGGTACAAAAAGGTGAGTAAACTCGGTCAAATAATTGTTGATTAAAGTGCACATGTCATCATTATTCCCTGGTCTCTAAAAATTCCTAATTTGAATGATATTGATTATAAAAAACTTATTGATAAGGATATAATGCACTCCACTTCACACAGCCAAGGGCCATTCTTGATGCACTCCAACATGTTACTCCAGGTTTTAGTAGTACATAGTACATGCACTTTTACATTTATAGCTAGGTAGATTTGAAGATAAGGTGGCCCCTGGTGGTCTAATATGTGTAATGTAGAACTTCATGTTTATTGACCTGATTTTTATACGCCCACATTGAAATGTGGTTGTATATTGTCGTCACCCCCGTCCGTCCATCGGTCCGTCCGTCTGTCGGTCCGGCGATTTCCAATAATTACTGCCAGAGTTATGGCCCTTGATCACTTAAAAAAATCTTGTGGACGCTATACAGGCTAAAGTTAATATCCGATTGACTTCAAATTTATACACAGTGTTTAAGGTCATGAGACGAAGAAACCTATTGTTTTTTAGCGATTTCCGATAATTACTGCCAGTGTTATGGCCCTTGATCACTTAAAAAAATCTTGTGGACGCTCTAGAGGCCAAAGTTAATATCTGATTGACTTTAAATTTGTACACAGTGTTTAAGGTCATGAGACAAAGAAGCCTACCGGTATTGATTTTCAGCGATTTTCGATAATTAGTGCCAGAGTTATGGCCCTTGATCACTACAAAAAATCTTGTGGGTGCTCTAGAGGCCAAAGTTAATATCCGATTGACTTCAAATTTATACACAATGTTTAAGGTCATGAGTTGAAGAAGCCTATTGATTTTCAGCGATGTCCGATAATTACGGCCAGAGTTATGGCTCTTGATCACTTCACAAAAACTTGTGGACGCTCTAAAGGCCAAAGTTAATATCTGATTGACTTTAAATTTGTACACAGTGTTTACGGTCATGAGATGAAGAAGCCTATTAATTTTCAGCGATTTCAGATAATTACGGCCAGAGTTATGGCCCTTGATCACTTCACAAAAACTTGTGGATGCTCTAAAGGACAAAGTTAATATCTGATTGACTTTAAATTTGTACACAGTGTTTACGGTCATGAGACGAAGAAGTCTATAGATTTTCAGCGATTTTCGATAATAACTGTTAGATTTATAGCCTTTGATCACTTCAAAAAATCTTGTGGACGCTCTAAAGGCCAAAATTAATATCCGATTGACTTTAAATTTAAACACAGTGTTTATGGTCATGAGACGAAGAATCCTATTGCTTTTCAGCCATTTCCAATAATAACTGCCAGAGTTATGGCCCTTGATCACTTCAAAAAATCTTGTGGACGCTCTAAAGCCTAAAGTTAATATCTGATTGACCTTAAATTTACACATAGTGTTTAAAGTCATGAGATGAAGAAGCCTATATTGATTTTCAGCGATTTCTGATAATAACTGCCAGAGTTATGGCCCTTGATCACTTCAAAAAAGCTTGTGGACGCACTACATGTAGAGGCCAAAGTTAATATCCGATTGACTTTTAACTTATACACAATGTATAAGGTCATGAGACAAACAAGTATATTGATTTTCAATGAATTTTGATTACTGAACAGCTAAATCCATGATTTTGAATATTTTGTATAATTCTAATGATTTATCAGTTGTACGGCATCATTTCTGTAAAACATGCAGGAGTCACAAAAAGCTCTTGCACCTAAATTTCCGGGAGCACATAAAATGGTGTAAAAAAAACCCAATAAAAATCCAATTTATTAATTTATTTAGTACTTATTAGTTATTAAAGTTAAATACTCTGGCCTTGAGTATTGAAAGGAACAAATTCTTGCAGATGAATACACAGAGAATTACTTACGAATTATCTCTGTCACAGATGATTGTTTTCAACACATGCATTGACTTCACACGGCGTCAGTCATTGGGTCAATTGCTCGTGGATTGTTTACATAACCCCTAACTGCTTCGGGCAAAATGATGCATTTTTATACGCCCACATTGAAATGTGGTCGTATATTGTTGTCGCCCCCGTCCGTCCGTCCGTCCGTCCGTCGGTCGGTCCGTCAGTCCGGCGTCCACAATTGCTTGTGGACGCTCTACAGGCTAAAGTTAATATCCGATTGACTTTAAATTTATACACAGTGTTTAAGGTCATGAGACGAAGAAGCCTATTGATTTTCAGCGATTTCCGATAATAACTACCAGAGTTATGGCCCTTGATCACTTCAAAATATCTTGTGGACGCTCTAGAGGCCAAAGTTAATATCCGATTGACTTTAAATTTATACACAGTGTTTAAGGTCATGAGACGAAGAAGCCTATTGTTTTTCAGCGATTTTCGATAATAACTACCAGAGTTATGGCCCTTGATCACTTCAAAATATCTTGTGGACGCTCTAGAGGCCAAAGTTAATATCCGATTGACTTTAAATTTATACACAGTGTTTAAGGTCATGAGACGAAGAAGCCTATTGATTTTCAGCGATTTCCGATAATTAGTGCCAGAGTTATGGCCCTTGAACACTTGAAAATATCTTGTGGACGCTCTAAAGGCCAAAGTTAATATCCAATTGACTTTAAATTTATACACAGTGTTTAAGGTCATGAGACGAAGACGTCTATTGATTTTCAGCGATTTCCGATAATTAGTGCCAGAGTTATAGCCCTTGATCACTTCAAAAAATCTTGTGGACGCTCTAGAGGCCAAAGTTAATATCCGATTTACTTTAGATTTATACACAGTGTTTAAGGTCATGGATAAAGAATCCTATTGATTTTCAGCGATTCCCGATAATTAGTGCCAGAGTTATGTCCCTTGATCACTTCAAAAAATCCTGCGGACGCTCTAGAGGCCAAAGTTAATATCCGATTGACTTTAAATTTATACACAGTGGATGCTCTAGAGGTCAAAGTTAATATCCGATTGACTTCAAATTTATACATAGTGTTTACAGTCATGAGACTAAGTCGTCTATCGATTTTCAGTGATTTTCAATAATTGCTGCAAGAGTTATGGCCCTTGATCACTTCGAAAAAATCCTGTGGAAGCTCTAGAGGCCAAAGTTAATATCCGATCGACTTTAAATTAACACACAGTGTTTAGGGTCATGAGACGAAGAAGCCTATTGATTTTCAGAGATTTAAAATAATTATTGCCAGAGTTATCTCCCTTGATAACTTCAAAAAATCTTGTTACGCTATAGAGGCTAAACTTATCATCCGATTGACTTTAGATTGATACACAGAGTTTAAGGTGTTGAAACGAACAAGTATTTTGATTTTCAATGAATTTTAATAACTGAACAGCTAAATCCATGATATTAAATGTTTCATGTATATACTAATTGTTAGTGTGGGGTAACACTTTATAAAAAGCAATCAAATTCTAATGATTTTCTGATAATTACATAATGCCGTTACTCTTAATCAGTTTTTAGTGTATTACAAATGTTTCATTAGCAAAAAAAATAAAAATTTGCGACAACCCTTGTTGACTGCCTGGACGATTTAGCTGCTGTGGGCGTATGTTTCGTTGCCTGGCAACCTATCTTACTCATTTTAATACCCATTTACACTAAATAAGGAATATTTTTTAACTACAAATACTTCAAATGTCTTTATTTATTTTTCTTATACTCGGTACTTCAAAAAAATGTTTGAGAATTTAATTTGTCGGAGTAAAAGAGTTAATACTCATTAAGTCTCATCGATGTCATGCTTATCAGTGATTGTAGCGGCCAAGCAAATATTCACTGCTGATTAGTTTGAAAACACGTACGTAACTAACGTACGAAAAGTAAATGGTAGGTAGCGTGTCTCAGATGTTCAGATTGCAGAAAACACTACCTTGGACATTGGAGTAAATCTCTGGCTCAATGCCAAAGGCGGGAAAGAAATGTATATTTGATTATCCAGACGCTTTCTATATGCCCACCAGGGCTCACACTGGCTTTCATTTTTTTTCCGCCAAAATGGATCCTAATTTTTACGTAAAACAATGATGATATTTTTTTTCCGCCAACTTGAATATTTTATCTGCCAAAAATGTATGATAAAAAACACATGTTGTAATAACATGATTTTTTTTTTATTTCTTTAACATTCTATAACAACCATATTTACAATTTACAAGATTCTCCTTTGATTTACATTAGCCCATTTTGTAAATGGTGTATTGAGATCAGGTTGGTTTTTAGTTAATGTGATTGACATCAAATTTGACAAGCCAAGGGTTGCCAAATTTCCAGTTTTCTTTGAATTTCTGTTTCGCGTGTACAATAGGCCTATTGTTGATTTCGGGAACGGTCACGGTATCAGCATCTGAATCGTTAATCGTAGCATCAAGTTCATTTCGTCTAGAGGAACCGACGTCAGACTCTTCGTTAACTTTAGAACACTTCGGCGGCGGTAACGAAAAAAAAGGCAGACAGTTTTCTCACTCCAGAATCGTCGCTATTCAACTCGCTCTTTCGTTTTCGACCCATTGCGATATATAATTTGGAATAATAATGTCCAATTAGCCATGCTTTAATATTTATACATGATGTATGAAGCCACGTACAGTAAACGAAATTCAACTATCAAATCATGTAACTCTCCTTCAAAAGAGTTGCCGGCAATGATCAGCCATTTTGATTACTCCCCTTTGTTTTCATTACAGAACATCATATAGTCACCGCTAATCTATTTGTTAGGGTTAATTAATGATGAACAATGGCTAGATATAGGCTTTATGATCGACAATTATCAATCAGTTGAAACCATTAATCCTAGACAAGTGTTTAGTGTTACTCATGACACGTTCGGGATTATCAACAAGTTGATTGATATATAGTATGCCGCTATATGGTTAATCAAGGATAAATACGGTTAGAATTTTATAAAAAAAATTTCGCCAATTCTAAAAAAGAATCGCCAGTACCCCAAAACTTTAATCGCCACTTTCATAATTTAATCGCAAATTGCGACTTTGGCGACCGACAGTGTGAGCCCTGATGACCAAGACAGAATTCAGAACGTTATATTTATTTTAATTTCACAATCAAAAACTAACGCCGAACATTTAATTTAAAAAAATCAAATCTTTATTACTAATGTAATACTATCACTAATAAATAATAATCTATCGTGAATGCAAACGTCATGGAGAAACTTGACAACCGAGCTAATAATCTTCAACCCAAATGTCTCGATACCATGACAAAACTACTCTTCACGATTTTCGGATACAATAATATTTTATTTAACTTTTGAAGTTTGACTTTCTTGATAAAACTGTCAAAATTGTCTGAATTTTTAGCAGGAGCTATAACCTGCGCTTGTGTTTTCAAGATTACAGGCGCAGACGGGTGCGAGCACGCAAACGGCCGTCAAAAATGATGCCCTGGTTGTAAATCTTAATCAGATTTCAGAGTATTATAAATGTTTCATTACCGAAAAAAGTAAGAATATGCGACAACTCTTGTTTACTGCCCGGACGATTTAGCAGCTGTGAGCGTATGTTTCGTTGCCTGGCAAATTAACTTTTTCTCTTTGGTGCCAGTCATGTGTTTGATTCAGAATTTGACAAAGAGTAAGGGTCATCTGCCCAATATAGTGTTTACTATGTTAGTCCTAAAATGAGTGTTAACCCCATTTTTTTTATCTCCCTCTTAAATTATTGGTTCCAGACTGCCTATTCTAACTTTGATAACACCGATTTGTATTTATAGAGACATATGGTGAGACTTTTAGACAGACCAGTGTTTTCTATTATTTATGGATAGTATCAGCAATAATGAGTTCGTGTTACACATATACATGGGATATAAAAATGGATTGGGGGCTGTTTGATAAAAATGCTGGAGAAAATAAATTTCTTCGAGAAGAAATTGTTTATGCATTTAAGGTAGTTCTTTTATTTTTAATGGAGAGATACAAATCTATACATAGTAAAAAACTATAGATGCAAAACTGTGTTATGGAAGTGTCGAATTAACTCTAACATACTTACTATCGAAACAATGTTCTATGGAAACAAGTTTTCACAATTTGAATCACACTATATGATTGGAGTTAAAAATCCTTATAATATAATTTCAAGAGTTATTGAGTTTTTATACACCCACTTGGAAAAGTGGTCGTATTTTGTTGTTGATCTTTACGTCCGTCATTCCGTATGTCAGTCTGTCGTCAACAATTTCTTGTGAACGCTCTAGAGGCTAAAGTTAATATCCAATTGACTTTAAATTTATACATAGTGGTAAAGGTAGTGAGACGAAGAAGCCTATGGAATTTCAGCGATATCTGATAATTACTGCCAAAGTTATGACCTTTGATCACTTTGAAAAATCTTGTAAACACTCTAGAGGCTTAAATTAATATCCGATTGACTTTAAATTTATACATCGTTTTTATACGCCCACAGTTTCATGTGGATGTATATTGTTGTCGCCCCTGTTCGTCCGTCCGTCCGTCCACAATTGTTTGTGAACAGTCTGCAGGTCACAATTTTTATCCGATTTCAATGAAACTTAAAATATAGGTTTATCACCCTAAGATCTCGGTTCCTTTCGATATTGGCATGTATCGGACTGTAACTTCATGGGTTATGGCCCCTGATTGTACGAAATATCACGTTTTTTAGCATGTGAACAGTGTAGAGGTCACAATTTTGAACTGAATTGGATGAAACTTGAAATGCATGTTTATAACCCAAAGATCTTGGTTCCTTTCGATATTTGCGCCAATCGGATCGTAACTTCCTGAATTATGGCCCCTGATTGTCCGAAAAATCGCCCTTTTTAGCTTGTGGTCCCTCTGGAGGTCAAAATTGTTATTCGATTTAAAAAACCGATTGATCATATCTCCGTTCCATGGTTATGAAGGTTGAGTTCGAATTTCGTGAAAATCGGACCAAAATTGACAGAGAAAATGGCCGCCGTTTGTAAGCGAATTGTGTGAAAATATGTTATATGAAGGTTGTGGACCTTATAGAGGTCACAATTTTTAACCGATTTTCATGAAACTTGACATGTATGTTTATAACCCAAAGATCGTGGTTCCTTTCGATATTTGCGGCCATCGGATCGTAACTTCCTGAATTATGTCCCCTGATTGTCCGAAAAATCGCTTTTGTTAGCTTGTGGTTCCTCTGGAGGTCAAAATTATTATCCGATTTAAAAAAACGTTTGATTATATCACGGTTTCATGGTAATGATCAGAGAATTTGAATTTCGTGAAAATCGGACAAGAGTTGACGGATAAATGGCCGCCGTCTATACGCGAATTGTGTAAAAATATGTTATATCAAGGTTGTTGACCCTATAGAGGTCACAATTTTGTACTGATTTTGATGAAACTTGAAATACATGGTTATAAACTAATAATCTTGGTTCCATTGCATATTTGCCCATATCGGATCGTAACTTCCTAAATTATGGCCCCTGATTGTCCGAAAAATCACACTTTTTAGCTTGTGGTCACAATTATTATATCACAGTTGATTATATCACAGTTACACCGTAGTTATGGGTGAGTTTGAATTATGATTTTCTGATGATTACGTAAAATGCAACAACTCTTGTTGACTGCCCGGACGATTTGGCTGCTGTGTGGGCGTATGTTTCGTTGTCTGGCAACCTATTTTTAAAGTCATGAGACGAAGAAGCCTATTATTGATTTTCAGCGATATCCGATAATTACTGCCAGAGTTATGACCCTTGATCACTTTGAAAAATCTTGTGAACGCTCTAGAGTCTATACACAGTGTTTAAGGTCATGAGACGAAGAAGCCTATTGATTTTCAGCGATATCCGATAATTACTGCCAGAAGTTATAGCCCTTGATACTTTAGAAAAATCTTGTAGATGCTCTAGAGGCTAAAGTTAATATCCTATTGATTTTAAATTTATATTCAGTGTTTAACGTCACGAGACAAAGAAGCCTATCGATTTTCAAAGATATCTGATTATTTCTGCCAGAGTTATGGCCCTTGATCACTTTGAAATATCTTGTGAAAGACGGCCATGAGACAAACAATCAAAACAATTTCTGATAACTACTTAATGTGCTATTATTCTTAATAAGATTTTCTCCTTATTGACAAAAGTAGAAATATGTGACAACCCTTGTTGTCTGCCCGTACGACTTAGCTGTTGTGGGCATATGTTTCGTTGCCTGGCAACCTATCTTTATAGTCATCTACTCATTGGCATAAACAAATAGCAATTTTTTTATCGGACACTTTGTAATAGCTCTATAGGCCAGAGTTTTAATGATCTACGTTCAAACTTGCTGGGCCTGTAAGCCCTATCAAAAAACATGGTCTTGTCCACAAGAACAAAAATTTGTGTTATACCTCAATGTTTTCTGAGATGGATTTTTCATAATTTTAAGTATTCTGGAGAAATTCTTATCGAAACTTTCAAATGGCAGCAAATTTAATAAACAGCTCGGATGATTAAACTGCTGGTGGCCATATGGTCTGGTAACCTATCTCTGTATCTTTGTAGGCATATTATTATTTTGCGATTGTAGAAGATTTCATATTGAGATTTACTTGGTCATTAACAGTATCAATAGGAGAAGGATTATTTTTTCATAATGAAATATTAACAACTTTATTAGCTTCGTTTGAAGTATTTAGGTAAGTCACATTGGTGTTGAAATAGAATCATGGTTTTCGATTACTCCAGGCAAAATAACATCAACTGCAATAAATATTGCTAACTATAGGTAACTATCTATTCACATATACAGTTTAGACAATTGAAAATGTTATCTTAATTCCCTAGTTAACAAGAGGAGTCACACTGAATTTTATGAGGACTATCAAATTAATTAAAATATTATTATTATTATCATCATTAATACTTAGACCATTTGTATCCAGACTTGAAAAATCATGGCAATTTACTGGAATTCATACTAGACAATAATAAACAATGGAGATCACATATAGTACATCTTGACATACAGTACAGAAACAAAAATGTTAATTTAAAAAAAAAACTCTATTCATTTCAGACGTTTTGTATGGAATTTTTTCCGTTTAGAGAATGAACATTTGAACAATTGTGGTCAATTTCGTGCAGTTAGAGATATATCAATAGGCCCGATTGATTCAAATAATGAGATGCAGCTTATAGAAATGATGGATGATCCAGATGGTGCTGATTCCAGATTAAGAGAAAAACGGCGACAATATGGAAAGTAAGTTAATATTCAAAGTCCCATTTCACAGAGCTTAAAAGTTAGGAAGAAGCAAGTTTAATACAGATGTATGTAAAAAAAACAATGTTTGGTTAACGTGTATGTGTTTTCGTTCTATGCACATAAAAAGCTCCTTCATGTTGGTAGGAGAAAAATCAAATTACAGGTATGAATCAGATGTTCTGATATTTTATGATTATTGTAGACATGTTCTAGTCAAGTCTGTGGTGTTCTTGTCGCTGTATGGCATGTGCAAAGTATAAGTTTGTTTACTTTTTATTCGCCTACATTTTCATGTGGAGGTATTATGCCGTCGCCACTGTTTGTAGGTCTGTCTGGATGTCGGTCCACAATTTGTTTGTTGACACACTACAGGTCACAATTTTTATGTGATTTCAGCGAAACTTGAAATGTAGGTTTATCTCACTAAGATCTCGGTTCCTTTCGATATTGGCATGTATCGGACCGTAACTTGATGAAACTTGAAATGCGTGTTTATAACCAAAAGATCATGGTTCCTTTCGATATTCGTGCATACTGAATTGTAACTTCCTCAATTATGTCCCCTGATTGGTGGAGAAATGGCATTTGATGGTTGAATTGGAATTTTAGGAAAATTAAAATGAAACTGCCTGGCAAAATGGTCGCTCTTTGTATGCAAATTTGTAATTCAACGATTTTAATCCAATTTTGATGAAACTTAAAACATATCTTTATATTCCAAAAATCTCAGTCCCTTTTAATATTTGCATATTTCAGACCATAACTTTCTGGATTATAGCCTCCAATTGTACAAAAAATTGTTTTTGTTTTTGCTTGTTCTCTATCCATCGTTTGCAAAATGTGGGCGTATCCTGCCTGGCAGCCGCTTGTTTACTATTGAACAAAACGAGTGATGTATAACAGATTCTTTTAGCTGCATATATATTTAAGAAACTCCCTACAAAATCGTGAGAATTGGCAGGTCTGCAATGTGGTTGGTACTTGTGTTCTCACTTTACCATGTTACCTGTCTGCTGTAATTAGTGTATTCAGTTATTATTGCCAATTTGTCACTGAGTGTTTTGTAAACCTTGCCAAGAGGTGATTAAGTTCCAGCAATACCGGTAACCAGATTTTTTTTTAGTTGCTCAAAAACAACAACAAAAAATATATATGGCAAAGTGGCCGTCACAGCACAAAAGCTGCCCTCCACCTCACTGGACAGTGGTAATTGATTGCAGACATCTCTCCAACGGTTAGTTACTTCAGAAATTAACTATAAGTTAATTTATCTTTCTGTTTCAGATCAAAGAAAGAATCTAGGTTGTGGATAGATGATGATGAAGAAAAGGTGCCTTTAATGGAAGCTAAAATGAAAGGCCTTTAATTTACACAATGAATTCCGTCAGAAACTTTAATCAAAATACATGTCAAAATTATATGTTAATATGTCATTATATCCCATCATAATACTTGTATTGATCTCCCCAGTTGTCATTTTACAGATTTTTTGTTGGTTTTTATTCTTAAGACTGAGAAATATACTTTATTTTACTTTCAGTTCAAATGACAATAAAAAACACAAGTTTATGGATTCTCATTCTTAGTATAAAGATACATTATGGGAGATTTTTATAAGGAGTTAGCCATTCTTGCTATTACAGTTCAAAAATAGATGATAAAAGTAGAATATATTGAAAATTTCAGTCAAATTACTTTATTCTGAACATAGATATCACCACTGTAATTTTTGACTAGAATTAATAGTTAAATCCATCTTCACCGATTCCCAAATATGGCGGATCGTTTGATTGACAGGTGTTTTCAATGTCTGTGGTACCGTTAGCCTATTCGATTTGAGACAAGGCTGCAATTCAATTCGTATTACATTTACTTTTTACTACAAATTAAAAATAAGACTTTTGATATATAGATAAGAAGAGAAAGTCTGTAATAGGATTTTAAAGTTTATAGGCATACAGGCTCGATGACAGTTAGGGGGGTAGAACTTGAAATGCCCGAAAAAATTTCGAGTTTACAAACAAGAAAATTTTGTAATATTTTATGGCTGCAAATGCACTTTCCTGCTATTTCAGCCCGTGAACAAAGCAACTTCTATAAGTAGTCTAATATAGTCTAATTATGGTAGCTGACTAGAATTCCAATCAATCGTTTACAGTCCACGAAGATGGGACCGTTGGGGGAAAATTTTGAAAATTAACTGCCGCAACACGTTTTCCTGTTATTTCATCCTGTGAACAAAACAACTTCAAAGTGGTCTAATATAACCTAATTAAGGTGCCTGGCTCGAATTCCAATCAATCGTTGACAGTCCACAAAGACAGGACCGTTTGGAGAAAATTTAACTGCCGCATGTGGCTATTCTAGGTTGTGATTACGGCAACTTCAATGTGGTCGAATATAGACTACCTGGCTGACCCGAATTCCAAACAACCAGTCAATCGTCGCAGGGTATGGGGTCTCACCCTCCCGGAGAAATTTTGAAAATTTAAGCACCGCAAATGTATTCTCTGCTATTCTAGCCCATGTAAGCAACTCCAAAACTATTCAATGGTTTTGTAACCGAAATTCCACTCTGAATTCCAACCATCCAATAAGACTGTTGCAGCTCGCTGCATTCGCAAATAATTATTGATGCCCGAAAAATGTCACACAAAGTAGAGTGGATCCAGACAAAATGTTTTAGTCCATAGTCAACTCAGTACAAATTCGGGGTATTCAATTAAAAGTAAAGTAAAATTAGTGTTTTATGGGCTCGGTAACAGTTAAGGAGGCAAAATTAGAAATGCCCAAAACAGACAGCGGCGCCGCCTTTCTTCGAGAGGCGAAGAAGTGGGGCTGACTTTGTATGGACTCCAAGAAAATTTTGGAATATTTGACGGCCACTATTCCAGCACGTAAAATTAATGTCTTAGATTTCGGGCACTTTAGTTTGCCAAGTAGATGAAATTAAGTTTATTTTTCTCACTTTACCCGTCTGCACAAAAAATCAGCTTGCTCGAAAGTTAGGGGGGCTGCCTCCCTGGCTCATTCGCCTATGTTAAAGTTTGAATGGACCAAAACAATGAGGAAACATTTGTAGCCTGTGTGTACTTGTGTACTGTAACTGGTAGGCCTACGTGACTTCCAAAGCAGACAAATAGCACACAGTGATCCTATGGGGCTGTAATCCAACTGGGGTGATGTTAGTTGAAATGTTTATCAATTTCCATAATTTTACCCTAAACGAGTAAACGCAAGCATCAAAAGAGCGTATAATACCCACATCTAAACTCTAAATTTAACTAACATCTAAACATAAGTCCATATTGATATTATTGATACAGAAAACCTGTCCGTCTGCTTTAGTTACCACATGGTCTCCAGGAATTGTATAATTTGTCATTATCTGTGTTTGGTTTAGTTCGTACGCTCATTTTAGCCTCGATCTAAAATTTCAGGAGTATGACGTCAACGTAACGGTTAATCTCCGCTAACGACGCCATTTAAAATTAAATCAATCAATGAAATCCTGTTTAAATCCAAGCCGAATTCAAGCCATCTACAGCATCTGAAGCCTAATTGATGCAACATGTCAATGTTCTTAAAAGTATCTTTATCAAGCAAACATTGCATGGACTAAACTAATAATATTAAATCCAAAAATTGTATTAATGTTACCAGGGGCGTCGTGCAAAAAAAATATTCGGGGGGGGGGGGGGCCCAATTTTCTGCAACTTTGTTCTTGGTAAATAATATTTAGTGACCGCAAGGGGGGTTCCGGGCCTACCCCGGAAAATTTTTAAAATTAGAAGCCTGGAAACGCCATTTCGATGGATTAGAGGCAATAAAGTTATGATTGAAAAATGGTCGTTTTTTTAGTGAGAATTATATTGAATTATATTTTATTCATCTATTTGAATGGACATTTATCAGAGTGTGCTTATTTATATTTGTTGTATATTTGATCAATGGTAATTGGAAAAAATTTGTGTTGTATTTGTATTGGGAAAGCTAATGAAATATATTTGACACCAACCCTTCCCCCTGCACATCCAATTGTTTCTGCATTCCTGGGGGATTGACGAACAAGCTAGGTTATTTTTGTATATTTATTTAATTAAATAATCATTGAATTTGAGATAGTGGCATTTATTAATACATATATATATTATTTTCGTACACAGTTATTTAACGTCAACGGCGGTTCACCAGATTCCTAAATTTATCAAGGGCGACAGATATGGGTGATTCTGTGAATCCTCCACGCTAATTACTAGTATTAGTTTCCTTGAGCTTGAAAAAACTTTTCATTAAAGACTGCATCATGAAGAATAATCCGGGTGTCACTGAACGAGAGTTCACCTCTTGAATTCCCACAAGGTACAATTTTATGGATATACAATTACGGAGTTTGGTACTAAGCGATGTTTCGACAAGGATACTTTCATCTTTTATTATGATGAATGATACAAAATGTGAATGGTAGGCAAATATATACAGAATATGCAACAAAGATAAGAATCAAATACAATTAAAGTTTAACACCTTTGATTAGGGGACCATTAAGGACTAACACTATACAACAGGAAACTCTTACAGGGATTAAAAGTAGGTGAATGCTATTATTTATAAAAGGATCAGTGTATTAACACTATTAATGGGAAACCAATTAACTTGAGCTATAGATAAACAATAATATAAAGAGAAGTGTATATGTATTTAAGTGACCAAGAGTGATCGTTGATGCAGGCGTTAAGAAAAACAGACGGACAGGTCTTCTGTCTTAATAATATCAATAAAAATATTTTTATTTCCATGAGAATTTTTTTTTGGGGGGGGGGGGGGGGCTGTATGGGCACAACGCCACTGAATGTTACACCTCTACTTCTAAATGTCATTTAAGGATATGACACTATTAATATTATTAACCTTGATGCTAGAAGAATATTTGAAAAGCTTTCTTCCACAACATTATATGCCCATTTCTGACTTAGGTATACAAATATTCGGTTTTCATTGATAATATGAATTGGTAAATAACAATAATTGTATTTCAGTGTTATTAAAACAATTTGAACTTTGTCAATTAAATGCAATATTTATCCGAGATAAGTGCAAAAAAATCCAATATTGGTTTTATTATAGGAAAGCTCTTTATTTGTTCAGTGTATAAAAAGACTTCATTTTCGACATATGTTGAAGGTGCTGGGTGAGTTTTTTTGGAGGATTTTGTATTCAGCAAATTAAAGAAATTGTAACAGATATGTTGCGGAACCTCCAGAAGGTCGTACAATTAAACTCTTGTCCCTCAACTATAAATTTGCCATGAAATAATAAGTATGTAAAGACAAACCTATGCTAGAAAAATATGAGATAATGTCGGAATGTAAAATATTACAAAGGTTCAGGTACATCATACGTTCCCCCTTCTTCAGCTAAAAAAGAACTTTGTACAAGTTCAAAAATTGAGTGATCCAAAAAGTAAAAAGTTAGATTACATGTTCTTCAGCTAAAAAAGAACTTTGTACAAGTTCAAAAATTGAGTGATCCAAAAAGTAAAAAGTTAGATTACATGTATATGTTTTTTAAACTGCTCATAAATAATTCTAATTTTTCTATTTTTTTTTATGTCAAAAACATCCAACTTTGTGTTTTATCACATTTTGACTAACTGGAAAAACAAATTGTCGAGAAAAATGTGTTTTTGCACTACATTTACAATTTATTAATAATTACTTCTATTTTATTTATTAAAGTTCATATGTATATGTACATAATATTTGAGCATGCATATACTTATTTTAGAGGAGCTAAAACGTCTTTGATTGAGGCCAAAAAAAAGTATCAAATTGGATTGATTTTAAAAATGTATGCAAGATTTTAAATTGATGACAGGTTGTTGACTAATTGGCCACCGTCTTTCATAGAAAGCAGGGGACTATTAAAATGGGTTCATCCGTCTGTCTGTCTGTCTGTCCGTCACACTTTTTGGGACACAATAAAACTCTTCCAAATTGAGCTAGAATGTTCAAACTTGTTGTGAGTGTTTATTAGGTCAATGGATGGAGTTCAAAGATGAGCATTTTCTGCTTAGGGTAAGCAGAGATAACCAATTTGATTGGTTGATGCTTTGGGACACAATAACTTTAGTTTAATTAAGTGAGAGTGATGAAACTTGGAGTTTAGTTTCATTACATCAATACCTTGACTAAATTCGATAATGAGTGATAATGAGCATTTTCTGCTCCGGGTAAGCAGAGCAATACGCAAATTGATTGGCCAAGACTTTGGAACACAATAACTCTCCCAATTGTGGTAAAATGTTCAAACATGGTGTAGGCGTTCATTAGGTGAATGTCTTGATGGAGTTTGACGATAAACATTGTCTGTTTATGGTAAACAGAGATAAGCAATCTGATTGGTTGATTCTTTGGGACATGATAACTTTGGTTATAATTATAATAAAGTGAGAGCGACGAAACTTTGAATCTAGATTCATTATATTTTTAGTTCACATTTTGGTTTGCTGTGTCAAAAGAGGAACACACTATCAATTATATCTCAACATTTGATTTATCTATAAATGTACACTTTTCAACGGTGCCAATTTATCGTCTTAAAAAAAATCAACTCATTAATTCTAATAGAACCAACTATTTTATTTTGGACCCAAATTAAAGCGGTCCAGCGGTTTCAATATGTAAAATATGTTAAAGGACAATATTTGTGTCAGTCATTATCACATATGTGATAGAACTGGTTAAACACTTTCCAAATAATAATTTTAAGACATATCATTTCTACGATAGATAAGTAATAAAGGTTTCCTGAATTGGAAGTGACGAACACCAAAGGAAAACACAAGTAATCCCACTATATACCTGACTGAAGTGACGAGTGACAGGGGCGGATCTCGGAATTTTAAAAGGGGGGGGCGCAAAATGAGGGCTATGACTTCGGAGACCGGGCACGCGAAGCAGAGAGGGGGTTGTGGCGGACCTCCAAAGAAAATTATCTGTCATTTCCTTGCATCTGTAGCCATTCCAAGAGCTATTTAGCTATTTGGCTGATATTTTCGTCTAAGT
Organism: Patella depressa; assembly: GCA_948474765.1. Classification (NCBI taxonomy): domain Eukaryota; kingdom Metazoa; phylum Mollusca; class Gastropoda; family Patellidae; genus Patella; species Patella depressa. The sequence continues at coordinate 50,647,486 of OX419715.1, read as the reverse complement.
AAACGTTCGGAACGGATATATTTGGGTCTGAGAAAAGGCACTTTCAACAGTAAAAAAGGTCACTGTCGAAAATTAGGGGGGGGGGGGGCCTTACGCCCCCATTGAATCTGCCTGTGAGTGATAACAGATACATAGGCGAATTTCTGTGCACTAATAATTCCTTCGAAGACCAAAAGTTGTTGTGTGAGACTGTGAAAGGATAGGCCTACCTGACAAAGAATTGATTGCCACTAGATAAGAGAACACGAAAAAAAGAACAGAAAAATTCTATGCATTACCATGTTTTGATAAGGTAGGGGAGACCGGAGTACATTGAACCACTATGGATATATGTATCCTTTAAAAATAATACTAGACAACCCAAGACTATACACAGGAGAGAGATTAGGCCTACTTCTTAACCCATTTCTACGTCAATAAGCAGTAGCCACATGCTGTGAATTATTTTTTAGGCAACGATTTTTTTTTCAAAAGAGCGCTTCAAAGTGAAAATGCACTACTTCCACTTGTCATTCTGTCTTATAAATATGACACAGTGTGATCAAGAAATGCTTTACATATAATATGTTTAAATTTTGTATAGAGTGCTCAATTGTGTCTACTCAATAAACCCCATTTTACCTCTCAACTATTGTGAATTTAGGGCCCTTTATAATGTATGTAACTGGCCCCACATGTACACTAGCCTTTTCTGGCCCTGGAAATATGCATAACAATATATGTTTAGGTATCATATGCACAATTTTGTCAAGGCCAATATCACTTGCTGTCAAAATGAAAGGGAAACTAGCCTAGTAGTAAGAACACTGGTACAACTAAGAAAAGTGTGTTATTTTTAATTTATAAGGCCTTTAGAGGTTATGTTTTGATAATCGATTTTCTAAAAAAAATCATTCAGTAATTTTATAACATGTGCTCAATTGTATCCCTTTCTATGATTGTCATACTAGTCTGAAGGAGAAACTTTATCAAAATGGTCATTAACTCTATACATATATCGACTATGAAAACTTGAAAGTGACACTTCAAAATGCTACTTACTGATGGGTGCACATGTGAAAAACTATTTGAAATTCAAATATTCATGTGAGGCATGAGCTCTACTAATTTCCATTTAAAAGGGCTCTAGATGTTTGGTGCAATTTATCTATTATTTAACAAGTAAATAGTTTGTATATATCAATTTTTCCCTTGTTGTTCCTTTTTGTTGTTCAGAACCTTTGGGAAGACCAAGGAATAGGGATTCATTTTAGTGGCAGTTGTGCTAAAATGCATTTCAGACTCAGAGGGAATGTTATTTTTATTGTATATTATTGAAAAATGTGTAAATTATGTTACATACTATATTTCCTTACCTTTAGGTCTTGATTGTATGATCAATATGCCAACTGGTTATGTGTTCTGATCTCCTGATATTTGGATTGTATAGGAGTAAAAGAAAAAGACAATATGGAATTTAATGTTTAATCTAAAATTCAAACACATCATTGCATATTTATCAGTTAAATCAATCTGCATTAATTTTGGCTAATTTTGGCACCTTATTTTCTGCAAGTTACATATAATTTTGATTCAAAGTTCCAGGGGCTGATCCAGGAATTTTTGCAAAAGGAGGTTTGCCCGGTACCTGAGACAATGTATTTTTTGGTGGCTTCTGGGTGGATTCTTTCTCCCTGGCCTTGAAAATTTTTGAGAAATACATGGTCTTTGTCGTCATTTTGGCATATATCTGAGGTAACCAGAGGTCACTTCCTGTATGCAATAAAATCAGTTCCGAGCGATTTTGACAAGTGACGTTAAAGTAGCAAAATAGAAAAACAAAAAACGACCATGACTGTGTCGAATACCGAAATATCAAGAAAATTCACTATATATAAACTATTTGTTTACTTATTTCCAATACGGCGAGCCTAAAATAGAGCTAAGCACAATTATGACTGTCTTTGGATCCACCCCTGAGTTTCATTTTGCCGAAAGGAGTACTATTTTTATTTTAATAGTCTGTTTTGTTTATAATAGATCTTCTGTTTATATTGGGCCGAGTATTGCAACGAAAATTTTTAGAGCTATATATTTGTAGGCTACTTGCTTTATTGCAATATCTCAAAAATGAACAGAAGGCCTGTGAAGTAACAACTACATCTACCGAAAGACAATATTCTAAAAAGAGTTTGTCATGTTGTCTTTGTCAACAAAAAAGAATTAAATCCTTTTTTAATGTATAATTATACCATGTAAATATAAGATGATATAAAATCTAGTTTTTCTTTTGTTATATTTAAAGTGACGAGATAACTGTACAATTGTGAAATTGTGAAGTAATAATATCAAAAATCATAGTCTGTTGATTGATTCACAATTTATTTGGAGTGGCATTTAGTAATTGAACAGTAACACATTGTACACACTAAAACCTTTTTATGAAATAATACCGGTTTAATAAATAAAATGCAACATTTCCACGATGATACTCTCATCTAGCAAGCAAATGATAAAGACAAGAGTATATCGTCATCGAAACATTGCATGTTAATAAACCAGTATTTTAGTGTGGTGCAACCATAATTGTCTAAAGAACAAGCATGCGAAGTTTCGTGTTGATTATACTTGGATTGGCAGTCGTAAGCTATTTTCATGCCCGCCCAAGCACCAGAACAAGAATATATAACGATTGGGACCTAGAATTAGACGATGCATGTATACAAACCAAAATAGGCCTAACACAACCTCATCCCGTTGGAGGGGGGTTGGTTGGGATGGCGTGGTGGTCTAGAGTGCCAGGCTTCGACCTCTAGCTGGCCGGTCACCTCTGGTTTCGATCCCTGGTGTGAGAGTATGTGGCATGGAGATAGGGCCGCCTTCTCAACCTCAACCACTCCGGTTTCCTCCCACTGCTAAAGACCCTTACGCGCAAATTAATAATTGAAATCAGGCTATAAGGAATACATATGCTAAGTTTAAAGACGATCCATTAAGAATCGTGGCCTGTAGGCAACACACACAGACACAAAATAAAAATGGGTATGGCTCTGCCCCTGGGGGTTAGGCAATCACCAAAGAACAATAGGGGTCATCCTTAGGGTGTAGGGAATAAGTATGCAAAGTTTTAAAAGGATCTGTTAAGAATTGCATCCTGTAGGCGAACACAAGACGCACAAATATTGGGTGTGGCTCTGTTCCAGGGGGTCGGGCATGCACCAAAATAATAGTGGTCAGCCTTAGGGTGTAAAGAATAAGTATAAAAAAGTTATCATGGCGATCGATAAGAATTGTGGCCTGTAGGTGACACACAAAAAGAAAATGGTCGTGGCACTGGGGGTTGGGCATGCACTCCAAACGATAGAATGTTCCTTAGCGTACGGAGAATAAGTATGCAAAGTTTCAAGATGGTACATTAAGAAATGTAGCCTGTAGACGACAAACAAACAAATACAAGAAATGGGTGTGGCTCTGTCACAGGGGGCCGGGCATGCACCCAAAACAATAGGGATCATCCTTAGGGTGTAAGGAATAAGTATTAAAGATTCAAGATGAACGATTAAGAATTGTGGTCTATAGGCGACACAAAGATATACAAAAAGAAAATGGGCGTGGCTCTGCCCCTGGGGGGTGTTCATGCACCCCAAAGAATAAGTTGCAAAGTTCCAAGATTATACGTAATTGTGGCCTGTAGACGAAAAACAAACAAATACTAGAAATGGACGTGACTCTGCCCCAAGGGGTCGGGCATGCACCAAAAACAATAGGGATCACCCGTGGGGTATAAAGGAATAAGTATACAAAGTTTGAAGAAAATCCATTAAGAATTGTGCCCTGTAGTGGTTGTATGCGAACCACATACACACACACAGACAGCCCAGGGGCGACGGCATTATACGTCCACATATGAATGTGACGTATAAAAATTAAAAAATATGTTAGTCCCGAAATGACCTAGTTTGTGTCGAGTGGACGTTAAGCCCCATTTCAAACTCTCTATTCTCTCTCTCTCTCTCATCCCGTTGGGCCCCCCTCCCCTGTCCACCCAGTAAAATTGACTGGGGCGCCAATTATTTTCGACACTGATTCAATGGGACAGTCTCTGAACATTCAGGGTGAGAGTAATGAGACCAACATTCAGAGCTGAACTAGGTAAAACCAGACTTTTATTTTATAAAATAATGTGTAGGTGAATTTACCTTTCGTTATAGGCACAATCATTAATATGACATAAACTATATGTGAACTTAAATAAAACTGCTTTCCGACGAGACAATGATCGGCGAACAACTAGCCTATGTAGTTCTACAATACTACATGTATATATGACGCCTAAATGTTATAGCCAGTATTTTGTTTACTTTCATTGTGGGGTGGGATTGTGGATGGCGCCCTAGATTTGAAACCGCCCCTACCCCACCCCGACCCCACCCCCATATTCCCTAGAAAACTCACTCGCGGTGCTCGGCTCCTGATTCAAGATTGCGTCACTCGCACTGGAGGGGGAGGGGGTATCAGTCGGTCGCATTTTGGCTCAACCCCCCCCCCCCCCAAACGAAATCATTATGTACGCCCCTGACCTCCTGAGGGACGCCAATCGATCAGGGGCCGGTTGCTCAAAGCTCTGTTAACTTTTAACGATCCGTTAACATGGACATGGAGTAAACGGATCGTTAACTTTAATGGATTTGAAATTGACTTTCCAGCAACAGAAATTTAACGGACCGTTACCAAACGACACATGAAAGATAACGATCCGTGACGGATCGTTATAACTTAGTTTTGAGCAACTGGCCTCATTTGACATTCACTTCCAAGCGACTCAATCGGGATTTGCTGAAATTTTGAGACACGTCACTGTCAGTAAATATAGTAAATAGGCCCGTAGGCATACAGTCCTACACCACTTTGCACTTAAATTTCCTACATAACATGGGCCTACAGTACACAGACTTTTATTTTTGAAACTGTTCAAATTGGGATAGGCCTATTCCCTTTCCTTTATTTAAAATTAAAAGAAATAAAAAAAAACACCGGTTGTGGTTAGGTAGGTGTAGGAATGCCAGTCAAGTCGTCTACAAGCAAAGTCGTCCACACGATCATACGATCATACAAACAATACGATTAACATTAACTTTATCATAAAAACATCGGTGATTCGATCTGAAATCAAATATCAAATTAAAGTAGTCAACGAGTACTAGCTATTTCTTTCACACATTCAACTAATTTACGCTAATTTTATTACAAAAAAATCGTCAATACTAATCAAACAATCAACAATGACCATACGATCATACAAACAATACGATTAACTTTAGTACAAAAACATCCGTGATTCGATCTGAAATCAAATAACAAAATAGTAATAGCTATTTCTTCCATTACGATTAAATTGTGTACGAGTCTTATTCTTAGTTGCAGACGACATCACCAATAGTTGTGGATACGATTAAATTGTGTACGAGTCTTATTCTTAGTTGTGTACGAGTCTTATTCTTAGTTGTGGACGACATAACCAATAGTTGTGGACGACATCACCAATAGTTGTGGACGACTCCACCAACGGGTGTGGACGACTCCACCAACGGTTGTGGACGACTTGACGGTGGACGACTTTGCTTGTGGACGACTTGACTGGTACCCAGGGCCCTGTCACAGAGTAAAAATTTTTACTCTGTGGCCCTGTTTCACGAAATTTTAACTTAAGATAAAATCCAATTTTAGTAGATACTAATTCAATTTTGATTGGCTAAGCACTAAAATCAATCTAATATTATCCAATCAAATTACTAAAATTGGTATCTTATTTTAGTTAAAATTTCGTGAAATAGGCCCCAGGTGTAGATAACTCTATGAGTATGAGTAGTACCCATAACTCTATGGTAGTACCCAAAAAACAAAAACACATTAACGACATTCGAGGTTTCAGTTACTTTACAAGTTAACACATTATTCATTAGACCTATTCATAATGATATTTATAACTTAAATTTTATTTTAAAAGTTGGGTCGAAGGAAGTAAACTAAAATAAAGAAAAAAGCAGACGACTTTGTTTTGCCGGAAACATACCGTACAACGACAGATGTGTTGTAAACGGCTTAACCGGAAACCGACCAAATAACGTGTGTTTACACTGGAAACAAAATTGGAAGTTATTTAAAATCAATAAATGATGACGAGGACTGTAAATATATGTTACATTATGTTATCGAATTAAATAAAAGGTTAATTCCCAGTCAGGTATATTTCTTTGATTGTTTCCCGGAGTATTTCTGAGCTAAGACTCATAATAACAACGTCATAATCCAACGAACCAGGCGGAATTTTCAAATCAACGAACGTGCCCAATCTTGCACATTTTCTTTAAGTGGTGGTTTGTCGAGTCTAATACAGTCTTTAAGACTAGTTGTCTTATCGTGCAATGATTCGGGGATAAATGCTAATTAAAGAAAAGCCCCAAATTTTGCCGTTTTATGTATATGATATGAACCACTAAAATAAAAAAATCTTTTAACTTTTAAAGACATTCATCATTCATGATTCATCCAAATATTGCCATTAATTTTACCCTTTTTTGGTATGACTAGTGAATGAATATTGAATAGTGTCAGTGACCTACAGTCATCATGTTGTTAAAGGGCCAATCCCGATAACTTTTTGGGGAATAAAACTGCTTAATTTTGTGTTAAAATCCCTTATTATATCCCATATTCCCATTACCTAAGGCCGACCAACTAACCCGGTATTTGTGATATGCTTGTAAATAACTTAAACCTGACAGTCTTCATCTGGAAATGGAGACCGTTGTATTATACAGTATCTGGATAAAACCAGACTTTTTTCTATAAAAATGATATATAGGTGAAATTTACATTTCGTTATCAAGTACAGTACATGGGTCATTCACTGTATCAAGAAACAGGAATCGATTATTAGGTCACCCAATCAAAAAACTGACCCAAAATCTTAAAAGGGTTACATGTCCGGATAAACAGTGTTGACGTTAACGTCAAAACGACTCAATATTTTGAGCTGAAATTTTGAGCCAAGGTAAATACACCATGCCTCTATATTTTCATTTGGTCCATGAATTTCATAAAAGCTCGGACTTTAATTTTTGAGACTCTGTACTTATCGGGATTGTCCCTTTAAAGGGACGTACACTCTTGCTTGCTTGGCAGCTCCAGAAAATAAATAATAGCTTTATTCTAAGTACTAGAGATGTTTAGGTGCCCTACCTGTTGTGTAAATTATCCATTACATCCTTTTTTACTTGTCCAGTCACAATTGAAAAGGTTTACGTTAGGCTTTTCAAATCATTTAGTTGAATTTTTCCAATTTTTTAAATTAGGTTTGTTAAGATGAAATTTGTATCATCAATTAATTGGAATATTGTAAAATATTACAATTTGTTGACCAGAATAAAGTTTGGTACATATTATTCAGTTACAACAAAAGTGGTATTGATCCTTTAAAGTTTACTTAAATAGGCATTTTAGTTAAGAAAACCTCTATTTCTATCATTAAAAAAACAACCAAATCTAGACCATAATTCTGTAACAACAACATTGAATTAAAGTAATTAATAAAGCTAACTAATGAATAATTAAATTTTAATCTTGTTTATGCATTGATCTAGTTCACTAAAGGTATGTTAACCCACATAATTAAATTGTCTGATAACAAAAACAACCAAAATTGAATAGGTTACCGTGGCATGGATCAGTATTTTATTCACAGAATTTCAGAAAAGATTCTATCGAGATTGATTAAAATGGCTGCCAATTAAATGAATCATGATGAAGTCATGCATGATAAAGAAGATACACATTTATCAATAACAGACACAGCTTTATATTTGACATAGTAGTATGTTATGCCCAATGGGGTTCATTTGAAAATATTGTAGCCTAAAAAGTTTTGACTTTTAAAAGCTTACTTTCAATATAAATAATGAATTAAATAAGCATGACTGATCATGGTTTTGATATAATGGCAAGTCTGTCAGATATTTTACCATATAGTTTTGAGCTAGATGAAGAAAATCGAAACAGAACATTAACGTGAGTAGTGTGGTAAGCCATCATCCCAGAATTGCATTTATTTGCCTCAGTTATAATCATTAATGTTTTTGTAAATATTTTCATTAAATTATTTCAATAATTATTTTTGATAGATTCCATGCTGGTGATGGTGAAAATTGTTCTGTCAACATTTTAGTAACCAGAATGGATAAACTTTCAAGTTTGTGGACCGAACTTCAGAAGAGTAATAGGTCAGATGTTTTAAATGTTTATTTTGTTTAAATCATTTTTGTGGATATTATTATATCTCATCTACATTGTATGACAGATGGATAATAAATAGAGTATGAGTATCCTAAAGTCAACCAACATCTCATAAATGTTGAGACTGGAGGTAAAGTGATATCATAGCTTGTCTTGTTGAGGGAGCTCCGTACAAAGTAGGTAATAAATGCTAATAATATGAGGGCTGGCTGAAAAGTTCTAAGTCTATCCGTCAAAAGACCTGTACAAAGTCGATGGTTTCCATTTAGTTTTCTACATAGCCCCCTTCGAGGTCTATACACTTTTGCCAGCAATAAATGTATTTCCTTTTCGAACTGGGTTATGAAGTTTTAGAGAAGCCCCATTTAAGCTGGTTTCTGTAGAACCCCTGTTTGCCACACCAGAACAATGGTAGCTGGTTCAGATTTCTTATTACTGCTACTGCTGCTGAAGGGCGAACAAGATTGATATCCATCCTTTCTTCAAAATATGTTTACAATTTATCTTGCTTAGCTACAATCATGTATACCTGAATCAAGCACAGACAGTTTTGTTTACACTGCCAGCTTTCTCCACCATAAACACTGTTTGACTTCGAGGAAATGTAGCTCATCAGCGTGTGTTCTCTAAGTATGAGAAATTAATACAGCTTCTTTGAATGGATCTTCAACACTTTATTGTCCCCCGCCTTTCGAAGAAAGTTGGGGGACTATTAAAATGGGTTCGTCCATCTGTCTGTGTCTGTCTGTCTGTCTGTCTGTGTCTGTCTGTCTGTCTGTCTGTCTGTCTGTCTGTCTGTCTGTCTGTCTGTCTGTCTGTCTGTCTGTCTGTCTGTCTGTCTGTCTGTCTGTCCGTCCGTCCGTCCGTCCGTCCGTCCGTCCGTCCGTCCGTCCGTCCGTCCGTCCGTCCGTCTCTCCGTCCGTCTCTTTATGGGACACAATAACTCTCTTCCTAATTGAGCTAGAATGTTCAAACTTGGTGTATGTGTTTATTAGGTCAATGCCTTGATGGAGTTCGAAGATGAGCATTTTCCGCTTAGGGTAAGCAGAGATAAGCAATTGGTTGATGCTTTGGGACACGATAACTTTAGTTCTAATTAAGTGAGAGTGATGAAACTTGGTGTATAGTTTCATTACAGTAATACCTTGACTAAGTTCGATAATGAGCATTTTCTGCTCAGGATAAGCAGAGCGATAAGCAATTTGATTTACCAAGACTTTGGAACACAATAACTCTCCTTCTAATTGAGTTAAAATGTTCAAACTTGGTGTATATGCTTATTAGGTCAATGCCTTGATGGAGTTCGAAGATGAGCATTTTCTGCTTAGGGTAGGCAGAGATAAGCAATTTGATTGGTTGATACTTTGGGACAAGATAACTTAGGTTCATCTTGATTGATGATTTTTATGCCAATACAATGACTGCATTTTGGATTCGACAGTAACAGTGTATAGAAACGATTGACTCAAACACGAGGGCCCTTTCCCTTGGCCTTTTGTCAAGCGTGGGGGCCCTTTTGTCTGCCTTTAGGGTCCCCCTAACTAGGGTACATTTTTATACGCCCACATTTTCATGTGGACGTATTATGTCGTCGCCCCTGTCCGTCCGGACGTCTGTCCGGACGTCCGTCCGTCCACAATTTGTTTGTGGACTCTCTACAGGTCACAATTCTTATCCGATTTTGACGAAACTTGAAATATAGGTTTATCCCCAAAAGATCTCGGTTCCTTTCGATATTGGCATGTATTGGATCAAAACTTCATGGATTATGGCCCCTGATTCCACGAAAAATCACGTTTTTAGCTTGTGGACCCTATAGAGGTCACAATTTTGAACCGATTTTGATGAAACTTGACATGCATGTTTGTAACCCAAAGATCTTGGTTCCTTTCGATATTTGCGGTTATCGGAATGTAATTTCCTGAATTATGGCCCCTGATTGTCCGAAAAATCACCCTTTTTAGCTTGTGGTCCCTCTGGAGGTCACAATTATTATTCGATTTAAAAAAACGTTTCATTATATCACCGTTACACCCTAAGGAAGGTTGAGTTCGAATTTCGGGAAAATCGGACGAAAATTGCCATACAAAATGGCGGCCGTTTGTACGCGAATACTGTTAAAAAATGGTATATCAAGGTTGTGGACCCTGTGGAGGTCACAATTTTGATTCAATTTTGATGAAACTTGAAATTCATGGTTATAACCCAAAGAACTGGCTTCCTTTCGATATTTGCGCATATCGGATTGTAACTTCCTGAATTATGGCCCCTGATTATACCCAAAATCGCCTTTTTTTTTAGCTTGGAGGTGACAATTATTATTCGATTTAAAAAACCATTTGATTATATCACCGTTACACCCTAAGGAAGGTTGAGTTCGAATTTCGGGAAAATCGGACCAAAATTGCCATACAAAATGGCCGCCGTTTGTACGCGAATACTGTTAAAAAATGGTATATCAAGGTTGTGGAACCTGTGGAGGTCACAATTTTGATTCGATTTTGATGAAACTTGAAATTCATGGTTATAACCCAAAGATCTTGCTTCCTTTCGATATTTGCGCATATCGGATCGTAACTTCCTGAATTATGGCCCCTGATTATACGCAAAATCGCCTTTTTTTTTAGCTTGGAGGTCACAATTATTATCCGATTTAAAAATCTGTTTGATTATATTACCGTTACACCGTAAGGAAGGTTGAGTTCGAATTTCGGGAAAATCAGACCAAAATTGCCATACAAAATGGCCACCGTTTGTACGTGAATACTGTTAAAAAATGGTATATCAAGGTTGTGGACCCTGTAAAGGTCACAATTTTAATTCGGTTTTGATGAAACTTGAAATTCATGGTTATAACCCAAAGATCTTGGTTCTTTTCGATATTTGCGAATATCGGATCGTAACTTCCTGAATTATGGCCCCTGGTTATACGCAAAATCCCCCTTTCTTTAGCTTGTGGTCCCTCTGGAGGTCACAATTATTATCCAATTTAAAAAAACGTTTGATTATATCATTGTTACACTGTAAGGAAGGTTGAGTTTGAATTTCAGGAAAATCGGACCAAAATTGACAGACAAAATGGCCGCCGTTTGTACGCGAATACTGTTAAAAAAATGATATATTATGGTTGTGGACCCTGTATAGGTCACAATTTTAATTCGATTTTGATGAGGAAGGTTGAGTTCTAATTTCGTGAAAATCGTACCAAAATTGCCAGACGAAATGGTCGCCGTTTGTACGCGAATAGTGTAAAAATATGGTATATCATGGTTGTGGACTCTCTACAGGTCACAATTCTTATCCGATTTTGATGAAAAGTCACATTTCTAGGTTGTGTACCGTCACACCATAATCATTGTCGGTTTCGAATTTCATTGATATCAGACTGGAACTGACCAACTAAATGGCTGCTCCCAATACAGTATGAAATATAGGACTTAAAGATGTAGGAAAAATCACTTTCTGTATTGCTTGTTCTCTGTCCATCTCTCGAAAATGTGGGCGTATCCTGCCTGGCAGTGCCAGCCTATCTTCATTTTTCTCATCGGATTTAGCATTTTTCTTTATAAAACACTTTTGGATGACACTTCGTGTACAGTTTGATTGCTTGATGCGTTTGAAAAAAATAAATGTGCGATTAATTAATATGTGTCATCTATTTATTTTGGGATTATGGCGGGGGACATCAGCCTCACTGTTGGCTTGTTTAAGGAAAAAATAATAGCAACAATTAAACAACTTATAATTTCCTATAAATTGGATCTCCAACTGGTCTCTCAAACTAATTATTTATCTAACATAAATTTTTGTCTTTTTATCTGCATTACCGCTACTTACTATGAAAGTGTTGACATAACAATAATAATTATTGAGGGATTTAACATACATTATGCAAGAGCTAAATCTGCCTATTACAGGTCTTTCTTTAGGCCTGAAATGTAATATAAGCTATTAATTAGTCATAAATTAGCTTATCCAAACCATACTAGGTCGGATTTTCACTGGATTTGAATCCGATCTGATGAGTAAATTCAAAAATTTTTCAACATATTCTATTTACGTTATCTATTTTTTATACACCCACATTTTCATGTGGACGTATATTGTCGTCGCCCCTGTTCGTCCATCCGTCCACAATTGTTTGTGAACAGTCTACAGGTCACAATTTTTATCCTATTTCAATGAAACTTAAATATAGGTTTATCACCCTAAGATCTCGGTTCTTTTCGATATTGGCATGTATTGGACTGTAACTTCATGGGTTATGGCCCCTGATTGTACGAAAAATCATGTTTTTAGCTTGTGAACAGTGTAGAGGTCACAATTTTGAACCGATTTAGATGAAACTTGAAATGCATGTTTATAACCCAAAGATCTTTGCTCCTTTCGATATTTGCGCCCACCGGATCGTAACTTCCTGAATTATGGCCCCTGATTGTCCGAAAAATCGTCCTTTTTAGCTTGTGGTCCCTCTGGAGGTCAAAATTGGTATTCGATTAAAACTGTTTGATTATATCATTGTTACATGGTAATTGAGGTTGAGTTCGAATTTTGTGAAAATCGGACCGAAATTGACCGACAAAATGTTATATCAAGGTTGTGGACAATATAGAGGTCATAATTTAAATTCTATTTTAATGAAACTTGAAATACATGTTTATAACCAAAAGATCTTGGTTCCATTCCATATTTGCGCATATCGGATTGCAACTTCCTGAATTATGGCCCCTGATTATACAAAAAATCGCCTTTATTAGCTTGTGGTCTCTCTAGAGGTCACAATTATTACCTGATTTAAAAAAAAACGTTTGATTATATTTTGAACAAAATGGCCGCCGTTCGATTTTGATGAAACTTGAAACACATGTTTATTATAACCTAAAGATCTTGGTTCCTTTTGATTTTTGCAGATATCTGATTCTAACTTCATGAATTATGGCCTCTGATTGTACTAAAAATCGCCTTGATTATCTTGTGGTTCGTTTGGAGGTCACAATTATTACCTGATTTAAAAAAATGTTTGATTATATCACCATTACACTGTAATAAATGTTTGGTTCAAATGTTATGAACACTGGACCAAAATTGCTGAACAAAATGGCCGCCACTTTTACGCGAATGGTGTTAAAATATGGTATATCAATATCAAGGTTGTGGACCCTGTGGAGATCACAATTTTAATCAGATTTTGATATAATTTGAAATGTAAAGTTTATAACCCAAAGATCGCTGTTCCTTTTGATATTCGGGCACATTGGACCACAACGTCCTGAATTATGGCCACTGATTGTACTGAATATCATGTTTTTTATCTTGTGGACCCTATGGAGGTAACAATTTTATTCCGAATTAAAAAAACGTTTGACTATATCCCCATTACACATTAATGATGGTTGAGTTTTAATTTCTTGAAAACCGATAATTGAACAGCTAAATCCATGATATTAAATGCTTTGTACACTAAAGGTTAGCATGGGGCAGAACTTTATAAAAACCAAACAAATTCTAATGATTTTCTGATAATTACTTAAACATGCATTATGCAAGAGCTAAATCTGATTATTGCAAGTCTTTATTTAAGCTTCAGATGTCATAGGAATTATAAATTAGATCTTTATTTAAACAACAACCATAAAATCAACTCTGTAGACCCACGGATGGCTTGGATTCAGCTTGGATTTAAACAGGATTTTGTTGACTGATTTAATTATAAATGGTGTTGTGGGGCGGAGATTAACTGTCACGTTGCTGTCATACTCCTAGATCAAGGCTAAATGATAGAGTGTACGAAGCGAAGCCGCAGTTGAGCGAGGTAATTAGGTCAACAGGCTGTCTTCACTAATACACACTGGAAATTGATAAACATCACAGCTAGCATTACCCAGCTGAATTGCAACTCCATCGGAAAACTGTTTTCTATTTACCTGCTTCGGGAGTCACATAGGCCTACCTAAAGTTCAAGAATACATGCAGGCAACGGAAGAAGTCGGCTATATATATTAACATACATAGTATTTACAATACTGCCTCATTGATTTGGTCCATTCCTTTCAAACTTTAAAATTCTGCTGCCGACTTTCTCTTCTTATCTATATATTAAATTAAAAGTCTTAATTCTAATTTGTAGTAGAAAATAAATGTAATACGAATTGAATTGCATCCCCTTCATAGGCTAACGGCCAGTCATTGAAAACATTACTTGATAATCGAGATTATGTAAGTGGAGTTAACGCCTGTCAATCAAACTATCGGCCATCAGTGAACATGGAGTTATACTATTTCTTGTCAAAAATAACAGTGGTGATAACTATGTTCAGAATAAAGTAATTTGACTGAAATTTTCAATATATTCTTCTTTTATCATGTATTTTTGAACTGTTGTAGCAAGAATAGCTAACTCCTTATAAAAAAACTCCCATAAAGTATCTTTAATATGAGATAACTCTTGTTGACTGCCCGGACGATTTAGCTGCCGTGGGCGTATGTTTCGTTGCCTGGCAACCTGTTTTCAACTATTATAGTCTATAGCGAGAACAGTCAACTCGTTAATGTATCTTTAAGTCCTAAGATATTTATAACATATACTCTCCCAAAAAAGAAACGCAAAGTTACATTTCGTCGTCGGTATATCGCTGAACCAAACTGCTCTCCATTGTTGCTGAGGCCATACCCTCAGTGTTTCAACCCATTAAAGTTGGATTTCATGCTTCCGGCGTATTTCAAAACAGAAGCTCTAACGGGGACGTTTGTCTCGTTATTCGGTTTCACGTAGGCGTTTACGGACTGTCTGGTACAAGATTTTATGCCGTCCTGGAATTGCTGCTGATGTAGAGGTCGCTGTTGAAAACCATTTACGCCAATGACGTAACCGGAAGTGACGATCCAGGACAGGTGGGGTCACTCTTGTTTGGCCTGAGCTTGGGCGGTCACATGTTGAACTTCGCTGTCGGTACCTATCCCAGAGGTGAGAAATGAAACTAAGGGAAACATTCAGCAGCCTGGCTACATCTGGACACAGATCACTAAATATTCATGGGCCGTCACCCACGAATGTAGGGCGAAAGTTATTTTTAGTCTTTCTCTCCCTTTCCCTTTTTCCCCCTTTTGCATGGCGATTTTTATTGACTTTTTGGTGTAGAATCAAAGAAAAGGGTTTAAAAATACATTTTCTGCCAGGTTTTGGTGAATATTCATGATTTTGAGGCGGAAGGATACAAGGGTTGTGAGGTTGGTTACGTTGAAAGGGAGGGCCGAAAATTGCTTGTTTAGTTGTCTCTACTTCCAGCCAGTGTATCTCAAGTTTTTCATGGTGAACCTCATACATGCTTTTGGACCAGAGTTGGCCACATGTTGCTCCATCTGTGTCAGAAAGCGTTCTACCCAACGAATATTTGGGAAAAAGTTACAGCCGGTCTAAGAGACGAGAATTAACATTAAAGTCAATGGGGAAATAATTAGTAATCTGTGGCCATATGTCTTGGATTCACCTGCTTGTAATCGACCAATAGCGTTGTTGCGTTGGTCTTCGTTCAGATGTGGCATCACTTGGTTCCTTGAGTGTTTACATGTGCAACTGATTTAGGAACCGAGAACCCCAGGATTTTAAAGACCTTAGATGTAAGTTCCATGCGAAAAACTCGCGAAGTTGTTAAATTCGTGTGTTTCTTGGTGCGATCAAACGATAACAGATTTTGACAAAAAGGATGACCAGTCACAATTAGTAACATTACATTTTAAACCCAATAATGAATTTCTTTTATCCTAACATAATGACTTTAAAACAAGTAAGATTTATGGAAAGAACGACTTCGTATAAATAAAAAAAAATGATGAAAGATGGGTTGTGCATTTCTTTTTTTGAAGAGTATAGTTAAAGAAACATAACAGATCAACCATTTTACTTGCCAGTCTGTCATAATTTAAATTGACAGATTAATTGTTGTTTGTCTCTAATGACTAACCAAGAATTAATGAATATTGATAAATTTGAAATTAAAAACAGAATGAAAAGATAATTAAATAACATATAACGTAGACATTGGTCATACCATAGTCAAAAAATACATGTGAGGCCCCAAAATATCAACCAAAAATAGTAAATGAAATGACTAATTGTACAAAGCTCGCCATATCACTAACTGAAATATCACATCAGATTAAACCAAGTTAATACTTTATTTTTATACACCCACATTCAAATGTCAGTCCGGCGTCCACAATTGCTTGTGTGAGGCTCTAGAGGCTAAAGTTAATATCCGATTGACTTTAAATTTATACATAGTGTTTAAGGTCATGAGACAAAGAAGCTTATTGATTTTCAGCTATTTCAGATAATTTTATACACGATGTTTAAGGTCATGAGACAAAAAAGCCTATAGATTTCCGATAATTACTGCCAAAGTTATCTCCCTTGATCGCTTTGAAAAATCTTATGATGCTGTAGAGGCCAAACTTATCATCCGATTGACTTCAGATTGATACACAGAATTTAAAATCTTGAGACAAGTATATTGATTTTCAACTGAAAAGCTAAATTCCTGATATTAAATGTTTCGTATACTAAACATTAGCATGGGGCAGAACTTTATAAAAGCAAAACAAATACTAAATATTTTATGATAATTAAATATGCAACAACTCTTGTTGACTGCCTGGATGATTAAGCTGCTGTGGGCATATGTTTCGTTGCCTGGCAACCATTCTTTACCTAAATCACTTGGTTTCAACTCCTTTAATGTAGGGTGGGGTTGGGATGGCCTAGTGGTCTAGAGTGCCGCGCTTCAAGCTCTAGCTGGCTGGTCACCTCTGGCTTGCGGCTGTGGTTTCGATCCCTGGTCTGAGCGTATGTGGCATGGAGATAGGGGCGCCTTCTCAACCTCGTGGGTTTCCTCCGGGCACTCTGGTTTCCTCCTACTGCTAAAGACCCCTACGCGCAAGCGAATAATTGAAATAAAATAAACCATATGTTAGTCCTGAAATGACCTAGTTTGTGTTGAGTGGACGTTAAACCCCATTTCTCTCTCTCTTTCTCTCTCTCTCCCCCTTTAATGTAGATGTTTAATTTTTTAAAAATGTGCAAATTTAGCATTTTTAGCATTTTAATCTGCAGGAATTACATGTACAGCCTAATGATTGTTTTTTAAAGAGTAACCTTGCTTATTTCTAAAGAGATATTTATTTGGATGTTGATTTCTCAACAGCTAGTTAATTTCAACAGCTCAAATTTTAGAATTTTATTATTGGAAAGGTAGTGATCTGTAAACATCAGATCATAACTAAATAAACTTGACCTCCTGGTATTGACTCAATGTAACACAAGTTAATGTATATTTCAGATTACCTAGATCATCATTAACGTCTTCTTGTCAAGATGAACTACAAGAGTTAATGAAACAGTTAGATATTATGGTAAATAGTAAAAAACAAGATTGGCAGAGACAGTTAGAACAAGTACAGTCAAGATTAGATATGAAAGAAAAAGAATTACGACTACAGAAAGCCACAGCTGAACAAAAGAGTAAAGAGGTATTATAATAAAGGCAGTCACAGTGCCAAGTTAAATAATTGTTTAGATTTTTGTTTTTATACGCCCACATTGAAATGTGGTCGTATATTGTCGTCGCCCCCGTCCGTCCGTCGGTCCGGCGTCCACAATTGCTTGTGGACGCTCTAGAGGCTAAAGTTAATATCCGATTGACTTTAAATTTATACACAGTGTTTAAGGTCATGAGACGAAGAAGCCTATTGTTTTTCAGAGATTTCCGATAATAACTACCAGAGTTATGGCCCTTGACGACTTCAAAAAATCTTGTGGACGCTCTAGAGGCCAAAGTTAATATCCGATTGGCTTTAAATGTATACACAGTGTTTAAGGTCATAAGACGAAGAAGCCTATTGATTTTCAACGATTTCCGATAATTAGTGCCAGAGTTATGACCCTTGATCACTTCAAAAAATCTTGTGGACGCTCTAAAAGCCAAAGTTAATATCCGATTGACTTTAAATTTATACACAGTGTTTAAGGTCATAAGACGAAGAAGCCTATTGATTTTCAGCGATTTCCAATAATTAGTGCCAGAGTTATGGCCCTTGATCAATTCAAAAAATCTTGTGAACGCCCTAAAAGCCAAAGTTAATATCCGATTGACTTTAAATTTATACACAGTGTTTAAGGTCATAAGACGAAGAAGCTTATTGATTTTCAGCCATTTCCGATAATTAGTGCCAGAGTTATGGCCCTTGATCACATCAAAAAATCCTGTGGACGCTCCAGAGGCCAAAGTTAATATCCGATTGATTTTAAATTTACACACACTGTTTAAGGTCCTGAGAGGAAGAAGCCTACTGATTTTCATCAATTTCAAATAATTACTTCCAGAGTTATCTCCCTTGATCACTTCAAAAAACCTTGTGGCGCTGTAGATGCCAAACTTATCATCCGATTGACTTCAGATTGATACACAGAGTTTAAGGTGTTGAAACGAACAAGTATTTTGATTTTCAATGAATTTTGATAACTGAACAGCTAAATCCATGATATTAAATGTTTCCTATACTAATTGTTAGCGTGGGGCAAAACTTTATAAAAAGCAAACAAATTCTAATGATTTTCTGATAATTACATAATGAGTTGTTACTCAGATTTTAGTGTATTACAAATGTTTCATTACCAAAAAAAAATAAAAATATGCGACAACCCTTGTTGACTGCCCGGACGATTTAGCTGCTGTGGGCGTATGTTTCGTTGCCTGGCAACTAGGGCCGAAACGATACGCTGTGCCACGATATGATACAGCATGATGTCGTAGCCCAACGATACGGGTGCATCACGATACACACGCCATTAATGTGAAATTGACTAAAGTTTTCTTGAAATAAAGAAAAAATACACAAATTTATATTGTTTATTATTAGATAAATTAAAATTTATATTTAACTTTTAACCAATATTTTTGGCACATTTTTTATTTTGTGCGAAACAGGAAAACCAATATACTCCCACACCTTCGATCACAATCTGTTTCACAGAGAATTACTTACGAATTAACTCTGTAACAGATGACTGTCCACAACACGTGCTTTGACTGCAGGCGGCGTCAGCCATTGGCTCAACGGCTTGTGCAATGTTTACTTAACAACACCTAACTGCTTCGGGCAAAATGATGCTTTTTACTCATTTTAATACCCATTTACACTAAATAGGAAATATTTTTTAACTACAAATACTTCAAACGTCTTTATTTATTTTTCTTTTACCTCAAAAAGATGGTTGAGAATTTAATTTGTCGGAGTAAAAAAAATAATATGCCGAACTCATTAAGTATTAAGCCTTGTCGATGTCATTCTTATCAGTGATTGCAGCGGCCAAGCGAATATTCACTGCGGGATCAGTTTACTGGCGGGTGGCTTTTCTATTTCAACTTCACCAAGTGTAACACTGCTACCACCAGTACTGGGCGTGAACATAATAGTCGAAAGACTATAAGAGAGACTGTTAACCAAAATATCAACACGCTTTTCATTCATTCGAATAAGAGCCACCGGCATCGCGAGGAAGAAATGACTGTTAAATAAAATGCGATTTCATTGGTGTAAAATGCATGGCTTCCGGTATTTTGTCCAATGGAAAAAATTGTCTTATCCAGTTTCCGAGTCGTATTTTGCACGCGATTAGTAGGTCAGTTTTGCAATTATTGCGAAGTCTGGATGCCCGGGCCTATAGAAGACGCGTGCTGTTCCTAGTCTATTTATAGCTACCGAGGGTTTCTTTACATTTAGGCCTTGTGTACGTACGTACTGAACTGATAGGTAATTTCTAAGGGTCCTACATGTCTCATTTATTGAACAAATATCGCGATATAGTATGAAAATAATCGTGAACCTTAAATTGAAAAAAAAATCTCGATTATCGATATTCTTAAAAAAAATATCGTTCATCGTTTTCATGGAAAAAATCGCGGTACACCGGTTCACCGGTGAATCCTTTCGGCCCTACTGGCAACCTATCTTTAGTTATTTTTACAATAGAAATGTTAGATGAGCCAGATGTAATTTAAATTTTTAAGTTGTAATGATGTGCAAAATCATGGATGGAAGACATTTAATTTGTTAGATCATGCTGAGATAAAGTAGGATAAAAAATTTAATAGTAGCAACCTCTAAACCACACAGAATCATGATTCACCACAATACTTGTACAGTAAAATCAGGTCTCACACTGTTGGTCGCCAAAGTCGCTTATCTCAAGTAGTCATTATTTCCTCCTAATGATTAATCCAAGCGGTGATATTTGATTTAATAAAAAGGGTTGACAGTTCTTTTCGAAGAGAATAGAATATTTTGATAGTTGAATTCCATTTACTGTGGCTTCATACGACATGTAAAATATACAAGCATGAAGCATGTCTATCGGATATTGTTATGATTTCAAATTATCACCACTGGTCGGAATCGTAAGAGCTGGTTGAATAGCAACAATTCTTGAGCGAGAAAACAGTTCGCCATTTGTATCTATTATTGTGGCCAAAATGCTTTAAAAGTGAACGACGACTATAATTCTAAGCACCTCATCTATTGAAACTTATATTATTCTATCAGGGATTTAGATTTTGATACCTTTACGTAGAGCTGGGCGATATACCTAGAAACAGATATCATGATATTTTCAAAAAATATCGCGATATAATCACTATATCGCGATATTTTAGAAAAGGTCAATACGTTCAGTTTATCACTTTTTAAATGTATATAAACATGCATAAAAAGTTGGAAATACCCCTCAATATTATATTTTATAAAAAGCCAATATTTTCAGTTTATAACTTTTTAAATGTAAATATACATGCATAAAAAGTTGGAAATACCCCTGAATATCATTGTTTCTAATCAATATTATTTTTAGCATACAATACCAATTTCAAATTAACAAAACATTAATTCGAGCTGGTTCAAACACAGATCTAGATAGCCATGAAAAATTGCTAAAGTTGTTGTTTATTACAATTTTGATATTCAAAATATCAATTATATTTTATTAAAATTAAAAATATTTCGAATGAAGGAGGCCCAAACAACATAAAACAAAGTTTGTGTTCTTTCGGCCGTGCATATTTTTATAGTTGTTACGGGTACGATTGGACTTTGTTTACCCGTACAAACTCTTTCTTTCCCAATCAAGAGTATACCTTCTTGAAAATGCATAATTAAACAATACAAGGATACTTAATTAAACTATAAAAACATAAGTACTATGCCAAAAGTGACCATTGATTTCGTCAAATACTTTTTCCCGGATCACGACCTCCATTGGCATGACACTGAATGATAATCAGTCTACCGGAACTCTCAATGTAATTGGCATTATTTATATTTCTGCTTTATTAGAATTTAATTCAATCTTAAAATCAGTGATCTCTTTCGAAAATCAAAGTATCGGTCTACACAATTCGTCAAGGTGTATAGAAATTGATCAGAAACGGGGATAATTCTAACGGGTGGAAAGGTGAGCGAGAAGTCACGTGACGTAAACAAGCTCCGTATCGGCATTTGCAAACTTTGTGGAATGAATACTCGGGAGTATATAGCAGTATTTTTTCATGATTAAGCAATAAAATATAGCAAATAACATAAAAAAGAAAACATTTTGTTCAATATTTATGTTAAATATTATCCAGGGAAATCAAAACCGCGATATATCGCTGTATGTTCGGTTTTTCGATATTTTTCTGAAGACGGCATTTTTCACGGTTTTTATACGCCCACATAGAAATGTGGACGTATATTGCCGTCGCCCCCGTCCGTCCGTCTGTCCGTCGGTCCGTCCGTCCGTCCGTCCGTCCATCGTCCACAATTTTTTGTGAACGCACTAGAGGCCAGGGTTAATATCCGATTGACTTTAAATTTATACACAGTGTTTAAGGTCATGAGACGAAGAAGCCTATTGATTTTCAGCTATATCCGATAATTACTGCCAGAGTTATGACCCTTGATCACTTTGAAAAATCTTGTGAACGCTCTAGAGGCTAAAGTTAATATCCGATTGACCTTAAATTTATACACAGTGTTTAAGGTCATGAGACAAAGAAGCCTTTTGATTTTCAGCGATTTCCGATAATTACTGACAGAGTTATGACCCTTGATCACTTTGAAAAATCTTGTGAACGCTCTAGAGGCTAAAGTTAATATTGGATTGACTTTAAATTTATACACAGTGTTCAAGGTCATGATACGAAGAAGCCTATTGATTTTCAGCAATATCCGATAATTACTGCCAGAGTTATGACCCTTGATCACTTTGAAAAATCTTGTGAATGATCAAGAGGCTAAAGTTAATATCCGATTGACTTTAAATTTATACACAGTGTTTAAGGTCATAAGACGAAGAAGCCTATTGATTTTCACGGATTTCCGATAATTAGTGCCAGAGTTATGGCCCTTGATCACTTTGAAAAATCTTGTGGATGCTCTAGAGGACAAAAATGATGTCCGATTGACTTCAAATTTATACACGGTGTTTAAGGTCATGAGACGAAGAAGCCTTTTGATTTTCAGCGATTTCTGATAATTAGTGCCAGAGTTGTGTCCCTTGATCACTTCAAAAAATCTTGTGGATGCTCTAGAGGCCAAAGTTAATATCTGATTGACTTTAAATTTATACACGGTGTTTAAGGTCATGAGACGAAGAAGTCTATTGATTTTCATCGATCTCTGATAATTATTGCCAGAGTTATGGCCCTTGATCATATCAAAAAATCCTGTGGACGCTCTAGAGGCCAAAGTTAATATCCGATTGACTTTAAATTTACACACACTGTTTAAGGTCATGAGACGAAGAAACCTACTGATTTTCAGCGATTTCAAATAATTACTTCCAGAGTTATCTCCCTTGATCACTTCAAAAAACCTTGTGACACTATAGATGCCAAACTTATCATCCGATTGACTTCAGATTGATACACAGAGTTTAAGTATTTTGATTTTCAATGAATTTTGATAACTGAACAGCTAAATCCATGATATTAAATATTTCCTATACTAATTGTTAGCGTGGGGCAAAACTTTATAAAAAGCTAACAAATTCTAATGATTTTCAGATAATTACATAATGAGTTGTTACTCTTAATCAGATTTTAGTGTATTACAAATGTTTCATCCCCCCAAAAAGTAAAAATATGCAACAACCCTTGTTGACTGCCCGGACAATTAAGCTGCTGTGGGCGTATGTTTCGTTGCCTGGCAACCTATCTTTATTTCTGTGACGGTTTTATATCGAAATACCGAAATATCGCCCAGCTCTACCTTTACGGTATCTTAAAATAACAATAGGTCTATTGTACATGCAAAACATAAATTTATTGAATGTAATCTGGCATGTAAATACTGAAAATATATTGTGCAATACTGTGTGCAAATAGACTAAAGTCAGCAAAAATAAACTTTGATCTTAGTGAATCAAAACTGTGCTTATGTATTATGTAAACTGTAAAGACAGATTTTTAAAGCCGTTGTATGTTGTACTGTATATATCGGTAATTGTTTCTACCTGAGACATAAAACTGTTACATGTTGTCTTTTTTATCACACATAACTGCAGATAAAATATTGCAGTTGCCGGAAAAAAAATATGAACCCTTTTTTTATATAAAAATTATCATCCATTTTGGCGAGAGAAAAATGAAAGCCAGTGTGAGCCCTGAGTAGAATCTATATTAAAGGGACAATAACATTTCTGCTGGCTTGGTAGCTCCAGAAAATAAATAATACCCTTATTCTAAGTACTAGATGTTTAAATGTCCTACTTTTTGTGTAAATTATCCATTACAACCTATTTTATTTGTCCAGAGGGTTCGAAAATATTTGAAAATCCAAGTCACATTTGAAAAGGTTTACGTTAGACTTTTCAAATCAATTGGTTGAATTTTTCCAATTTTTTAAATTAGGTGTGTTAAGATGAAATTTATATCATCATTTAATTAGAATATTCTAAAATAATACGATTTGTTGACCAGAATGAAGATTGGGACATATTTTTCAGTTACAACAAGAGTGTTATTGGGGCTTTAAGCAGCCACTCAGGACAATTCTTATCCGATTTTGACGAAACTTGAAGTATAGGTTTATCCCCATAAGATCTCGGTTCCTTTCGATATTGGCATGTATCGGATCAGAACTTCATGGACAATCTCGTTCCCAGAGGCAGCCGCGGAGCCGAAGGCCTCTGGCACATTAGACCGTCCATTTTTTCCAATTTTTTTCAAACCTAAGCCCCGCCCATTCTGACCATCTGATTGGTCAAACTTTTTGGGTCGATTTCTCGAAAACTAGAGGTCGGATCGTTGTTTCGTTTGTTGTAAAATGATCCTCGAGTCAAAGTCAACTCGCTGACATAACAAATTTGATCCTAAACGAACAAATTCAAGTTTTTGTAAAGATCTATTTTTCTACACGTGGGTATATTTTTATACGCCCACATTTTTATGTGGACGTATATTGTCGTTGCCCCTGTCCGTCCGTCCGTCCACAATTTGTTTGTGGACTCTCTACAGGTCACAATTCTTATCCGATTTTGACGAAACTTGAAATATAGGTTTATCCCCAAAAGATCTCGGCTGCTTTCGATATTGGCATGTATCGGATGAAAACTTCATGGATTATGGCCCCTGATTGTACGAAAAATCACGTTTTTAGCTTGTGGACCCTATAGAGGTCACAATTTTGAACCGATTTTGATGAAACTTGACATGCATGTTTATAACCCAAAGATCTTGGTTCCTTTCGATATTTGCGCCTATCGGAATGTAATTGCCTGAATTATGGCCCCTGATTGTCCGAAAAATCACCCTTTTTAGCTTGTGGTCCCTCTGGAGGTCACAATTATTATCTGATTTAAAAAAACGTTTTATTATATCACCGTTACACCCTAAGGAAGGTTGAGTTCGAATTTCGAGAAAATTGGACCATAATTGCCAGAAAAAATGGCCGCCCTTTGTACGCGAACAGTGTAAAAATATGCTATGTCAAAGTTGTGGACCCTGTAGAGGTGACAATTTTAATTTGATTTTGATGAAACCTGAAATGCTTGTTTATAACCTAAAGATCTTTATTCTTTTCGATATTTGCGCCTATCAAATTGTAACTTAATGAATTATGGCCTTTGATTGTAGGAAAAATTACTTTCAGTATTGCTTGTTCTCTGTCTATCTCTCGAACAATTATTATCTGATTTAAAAAAAAACTCTGATTATATTACTGTTGCACCGTAAGGAAGGTTTAATTCGAATTTCGTGAAAATCGTACCAAAATTGCTGGACGAAATGGTCACCATTTGTACGCGAATAGTGTAAAAATATGGTATATCATTGTTGTGGACTCTCTACAGGTCACAATTCTTATCCGATTTTGACGAAAAGTAACATTTCAAGGTTGTGTACCGTCACACCATAATCATTGTCGGCTTCGAATTTCATGAATATCAGACTGGAACTGACCAACAAAATGGCTGCTCCCAATACAGTATGAAATACAGGACTTAATGATGTAGGAAAAATCACTTTCGGTATTGCTTGTCCTCTATCCATCTCTCAAAAATGTGGGCGTATCCTGCCTGGCAGTGCCAGCCTATCTTTTAGCTTGTGGTCCCTCTGGAGGTCAGAATTATTATCCTATTTAAAAAAACCGTTTGATTATATCACAGTTACATCGTAATGAAGGTTGAGGTCGAAGTTCGTGAAAATTGGACCAAAATTGACAGCTGTTCTTGTCAGGCCATCCATCCTTCATCACGAACAAGGGGAAACCACGCTAGAAAATCTAGATGAACTTTGTCACCCAATGCAGGGATCAAACACCCAACCTCAAGGCTACCGAGCCAGCATCTTACCCACTAAGCAACATGATCCCCAGTCGAATTTGAAGCCTACTGAAATGAACCTTTATAACCAAAAGATCTTAATTCATTTCGATATTTGCACATATCAAATTCTAACTTAATGATGTAGGAAAAGTCACTTTCAGTATTGCTTGTTCTCTATCCATTTATCGAAAATGTAGGCGTATCCTGCCTGGCAGTGCCAGCCTATCTTTTTGTCCCCCGCCTTTCGAAGAAAGTTGGGGGACTATTAAAATGGGTTCGTCTGTCTGTCTGTCTGTCTGTCTGTCTGTCTGTCCGTCTGTCTGTCCGTCACACTTTTTGGGACACAATAACTCTCTTCCTAATTGAGCTAGAATGTTCAAACTTGGTGTATGTGTTTATTAGGTCAATGCCTTGATGGAGTTCAAAGATGAGCATTTTCCGCTTAGGGTAAGCAGAGATAAGCAATTTGATTGGTTGATGCTTTGGGACACGCTAACTTTAGTTCTAATTAAGTGAGAGTGATGAAACTTAGTGTATAGTTTCATTACAGTAATACCTTGACTAAGTTCGATAATGAGCATTTTCCGCTCAGGGTAAGCAGAGCAATTTGATTGGTCGAGACTTTGGAACACAATAACTCTCCTTCTAATTGAGTTAAAATGTTCAAACTTGGTGTATATGCTTATTAGGTCAATGCCTTGATGGAGTTCGGAGATGAGCATTTTCCGCTTAGGGTAAGCAGAGCGATACGCAATTTGATTGGTCGAGACTTTGGAACACAATAACTCTTCTTCTAATTGAGTAAAAATGTTCAAACTTGGTGTATATGCTTATAAGGTCAATACCTTGATGGAGTTCGAAGATGAGCATTTTCCATTTAGGGTAAGCAGTGATAAGCAATTTGATTGGTTGATGCTTTGGGACACGATAACTTTAGTTCTAATTAAGTGAGAGTGATGAAACTTGGTGTATAGTTTCATTACAGTAATACCTTGACTAAGTTCGATAATGAGCATTTTCTGCTCAAGGTAAGCAGAGCGATACGCAATTTGAATAGTCGAGAGTAGTCGAGACTTTGGAACACAATAACTCTCCTTCTAATTGAGTTAAAATCTTCAAACTTGGTGTATATGCTTATTAGGTCAATGCCTTGATGGAGTTCGAAGATGAGCATTTTCCGCTTAGGGTAAGCAGAGATAAGCAATTTTATTGGTTGATACTTTGGGACAAGATAACTTAGGTTCATCTTGATTGATGATTTTTATGCCAATACAATGACTGCATTCTCATTTAGTAATCGATTCGACAGTAACAGTGTATAGAAACGATTGACTTGGACACGAGGGCCCTTTCCCTTGGCCAGAGGGGCCCTTTTGTCTGCCTTTAGGGTCCCCCTAACTAGGGTACATTTTCATTTTTCTCGTCGGTTTTAGCATTTTTATACGCCCACATTTTCATGTGGACGTATATTGTCGTCGCCCCTGTTCGTCCGTCCGTCCGTCCGTCCACAATTGTTTGTGAACAGTCTACAGGTCACAATTTTTATCCGATTTCAATGAAACTTAAAACATAGGTTTATCACCCTAAGATCTCGGTTCCTTTCGATATTGGCATGTATCGGACTGTAACTTCATGGGTTATGGCCCCTGTTTGTACGAAAAATCACGTTTTTATACGCCCACATTTTCATGTGGACGTATTATGTCGTCGCCCCTGTCCGTCCGGACGTCCACAATTTGTTTGTGGACTCTCTACAGGTCACAATTCTTATCCGATTTTGACAAAACTTGAAATATAGGTTTATCCCCAAAAGATCTCGGCTGCTTTCGATATTGGCATGTATCGGATCAAAACTTCATGGATTATGGCCCCTGATTGTACGAAAAATCACGTTTTTAGTTTGTGGACCCTATAGAGGTCACAATTTTGAACCGATTTTGATGAAACTTGACATGCATGTTTGTAACCCAAAGATCTTGGTTCCTTTCGATATTTGCGGCTATCGAAATGTAATTTCCTGAATTATGGCCCCTGATTGTCCGAAAAATCACCCTTTTTAGCTTGTGGTCCCTCTGGAGGTCACAATTATTATTCGATTTAAAAAACCGTTTGATTATATCACCGTTACACCCTAAGGAAGGTTGAGTTCGAATTTCGGGAAAATCGGACGAAAATTGCCATACAAAATGGCCGCCGTTTGTACGCGAATACTGTTAAAAAATGGTATATCCAGGTTGTGGACCCTGTGGAGGTCACAATTTTGATTCGATTTTGATGAAACTTGAAATTCATGGTTATAACCCAAAGATCTTGCTTCCTTTCTATATTTGCGCATATCGGATCGTAACTTCCTGAATTATGGCCCCTGATTATACACAAAATCGCCTTTTTTTTAGCTTGGAGGTCACAATTATTATTCGATTTAAAAAAACGTTTGATTATATTACCGTCACATCCTAAGGAAGGTTGAGTTCGAATTTCGGGAAAATCGGACGAAAATTGCCATACAAAATGGCCGCCGTTTGTACGCGAATACTGTTAAAAAATGGTATATCAAGGTTGTGGACCCTGTGGAGGTCACAATTTTGATTCGATTTTGATGAAACTTGAAATTCATGGTTATAACCCAAAGATCTTGCTTCCTTTCTATATTTGCGCATATCGGATCGTAACTTCCTGAATTATGGCCCCTGATTATACACAAAATCGCCTTTTTTTTAGCTTGGAGGTCACAATTATTATTCGATTTAAAAAAACGTTTGATTATATTACCGTCACATCCTAAGGAAGGTTGAGTTCGAATTTCGGGAAAATCGGACGAAAATTGCCATACAAAATGGCCGCCGTTTGTACGCGAATACTGTTAAAAAATGGTATATCAAGGTTGTGGACCCTGTGGAGGTCACAATTTTGATTCGATTTTGATGAAATTTGAAATTCATGGTTATAACCCAAAGATCTTGCTTCCTTTCAATATTTGCGCATATTGGATCGTAACTTCCTGAATTATGGCCCCTGATTATACGCAAAATCGCCTTTTTTTTAGCTTGTGGTCCCTCTGGAGGTCACAATTATTATCCAATTTAAAAAAAACGTTTGATTATATCACCGTTACACTGTAAGGAAGGTTGAGTTTGAATTTCGGGAAAATCGGACCAAAATTGACAGACAAAATGGCCGCCATTTGTACGCGAATACTGTTTAAAAAAATGATATATCATGGTTGTGGACCCTGTATAGGTCACAATTTTAATTCGATTTTGATGAGGAAGGTTGAGTTCTAATTTTGTGAAAATCGTACCAAAATTGCCGGACGAAATGGTCGCCATTTGTACGCGAATAGTGTAAAAATATGGTATATCATGGTTGTGGACTCGCTACAGGTCACAATTCTTATCTGATTTTGATGAAAAGTCACATTTCTAGGTTGTGTACCGTCACACCATAATCATTGTCAGTTTCGAGTTTCATTAATATCAGACTGGAACTGACCAACTAAATGGCTGCTCCCAATACAGTATGAAATACAGGACTTAAAGATGTAGGAAAAATCACTTTCGTTATTGCTTGTTCTCTGTCCATCTCTCGAAAATGTGGGCGTATCCTGCCTGGCAGTGCCAGCCTATCTTTTAGCTTGTGAACAGTGTAGAGGACACAATTTTGAACCGATTTGGATGAAACTTGAAATGCATGTTTATAACCCAAAGATCTTGGTTCCTTTCGATATTTGCGCTAATTGGATAGTAACTTCCTGAATTATGGCCCCTGATTGTCCGAAAAATCTCCCTTTTTAGCTTGTGGTCCCTATGGAGGTTAAAATTGTTATCCGATTTAAAAAACCGTTTGATTATATCACCGTTCCATGGTTATGAAGGTTGAGTTCGAATTTCGTGAAAATCGGACCAAAATTGACTGACAAAATGGCCGCCATTTGTACGCGAATGGTGTGAAAATATGTTATATAAGGTTGTGAACAGTGTAGAGGACACAATTTTGAACCGATTTGGATGAAACTTGAAATGCATGTTTATAACCCAAAGATCTTTGTTCCTTTCGATATTTGCGCCAATCGGATCGTAACTTCCTGAATTATGGCCCCTGATTGTCCGAAAAATTGCCCTTTTTAGCTTGTGGTCCCTCTGGAGGTCAAAATTGTTATCCGATTTAAAAAAACGTTTGATTATATCACCGTTCCATGGTTATGAAGGTTGAGTTCGAATTTCGTGTAAATCGGACCAAAATTGACGGACAAAATGGCCGTCGTTTGTACGCAAATAGTGTGAAAATATGTTATATCAAGGTTGTGGACCTTGTAGAGGTCACAATTTTGAACCAATTTTGATGAAACTTGACATGTATGTTTATAACCCAAAGATCTTGGTTCCTTTCGATATTTGCGACCATCGGATCGTAACTTCCTGAATGATGGCCCCTGATTGTCCAAAAAATCGCCCTTTTTAGCTTGTGGTCCCTCTGGAGGTCAAAATTGTTATCCGATTTAAAAAAACGTTTGATTATATCACCATTCCATGGTTATGAAGGTTGAGTATGAATTTTGTGAAAATCGGACCAAAATTGGCGGACAAAATGGCTGCCGTTTGTACGCGAATATTGTGAAAATATGTTATATAAAGGTTGTGGACCTATAGAGGTCACAATTTTGAGCCGATTTTGATGAAACTTGACATGTATGTTTATAACCCAAAGATCTTGGTTCCTTTCGATATTTGCGCCCATTGGATCATAACTTCCTGAATTATGTCCCCGGATTGTCCGAAAAATCGCTTTTGTTCGATTTTGATGAAACTTGACAGGTATGTTTATAACCCAAAGATCTTGGTTCCTTTCGATATTTGCGCCTATCGGGTCATTACTTCCTGAATTATGTCCCCTGATTGTACGAAAAATCACCCTTTTTAGCTTGTGGTGCCTGTGGAGGTCACAATTATTATCTGATTTAAAAAAAAACGTTTGATTATGAAAACCAAACAAATTCTAATGATTTTCTGATAATTCCTTAATATGCGACAACTCTTGTTGACTGCCCGGACGATTTGGCTGCTGTGTGGGCGTATGTTTCGTTGCCTGGCAACCTATTTTTCTTTATAAAACACTTTTGGATGACACATCGTGTACAGTTTGATTGCTCGATATATTGAAAAAAATAAATGTGCGATTAATTAATATGTGTCTTCTATTTATTTTGGGATTTCGGCGGGGGACATCAGCCTCACTGTTGGCTTGTTATACTTGAATGCATTGGGAGCAAACGTCAATACTTGCATTGGTAAATATGGCCGACGCTGAAACTTGCGTGGAATGAAAATTCTTTGACTCAAATCAGTCAAATCTGTCTTAAAGGAGTGCTACAAAGTATAAGAGATGATGTGAATAAGAGTGGCTGCTCGTACAGATTCAACTGTATGTAGCACTGTAGACCAATACACATTATTTGATTGGTTAAAAAGCTTACATGGTTTGAATGCTGACCAAGTACAACATAAAACACAGAATGAACACCTCCATTTAACCCATCAAAAGTTTTCTTTACATTGTAATTTAGATGAATGAAGCAAATAGATATAGGTTGATGAGAAATAAACATGGTGCCATGAAATCAAGATCAAGAGCAAATAATGGAATTGATTTGATTTACCAGTATGGTTTTTGGTAAGACAGCTTTTTATTGTGTATGGTCTGAAAGACTATATTTACTGTTTCTGTTTGTGTTTTATTTTAAATTTAGGCAGAAGAATTAAGAAGTCAACTGGAAGGTGGAAATAAAACACAAAAAGAAATAGTCACAGAATATGAAGAGCAGTTAGCAAAATTACGATCTGAGGTAGGATTTTTCTTGATATGATTAATATTTTCCACATAATACCTCAATAGATCCATGTAAGCATACTAGTGATATTTTTATAGATATATTTTCCATACATGATATGATAGAGCTCTACTTGTCTATAGCCTTAAATACAGCTCTGGTAATAGTATTATTATAATCAATTGCCCACTTATTGCTATGACGCACTTTATGCTTCTTCATGTAATTGATGGCCTAATCTTTGGAATGCAGATATAAATTCATAGAATATAGGGCCCATGATGGAACACAAAGTATCAACAGACAATTTAATCACATAACTTGTAACATATAGAGTAATGTCATTGCAAAACTCACACACAACTTGACACTGAACTTTATGAATATAAAATGAATGGGTATTCATTCATATACATTTTGTAATTTGTAATAATTATTCATCTTAATTGCCATTAGAATTCGAAAAGTTGAAAACATAAGAAAAGGTAGCCATTCATCTAGACACAATCAGCCAAATTAAAAACTAGAAAGCAGGATAGGTTAAATGATCATAAAAACAAATCCTAAAACTTGTATATTTTCTATATTAGGTGCAGAAAATGAAACGTGAGTATGATAAATTGCACAGAAGGCACAGCAAACAGACAAAAGAAATAGAAAGACACAAAGATATGTTAGTGTCAGAACAGGACAATTCTTTTGAACTTAAAAGGCTTCTAGAAAAAAATGAGGTACAGTGGAAATTTTAAACAGTATTCGAATTATAATTATGTCTCAAATGAATATTCTCCATTTGGTTTATTTAGGTTTTTCAATAAAAAAATATGAAACTGATAGTATTATTAGTTATATTGACTTGCATTTTCAATAACAGAAAACTGAACTTATCACAATATTCAGCAGTATTTATCTTAGCCTTTTATTTGCAAATAATACCAACAAAAAATTAGCACTCCATTTTCATTCTATTTTAAACACTCAATATGATAAATACAATCTGTAGGTGATGTAATTTATTTATAGTACTACTAAAAAGTCTGAGTTGATCATCATACATATATGTATATTTTTTATACGCCCACATTTTCATGTGGACGTATATTGTCGTTGCCCTTGTTCGTCCGTCCGTCCGTCCACAATTGTTTGTGAACAGTCTACAGGTCACAATTTTTATCCGATTTCAATGAAACTTAAAACATAGGTTTATCACCATAAGATCTCGGTTCCTTTCGATATTGGCATGTATCGGACTCTAACTTAATGGGTTATGGCCCCTGATTGTAAGAAAAATCACGTTTTTAGCTTGTGAACAGTGTAGAGGTCACAATTTTGAACCGATTTTGATGAAACTTGACATGCATGTTTATAACCCAAAGGTCGTGGTTCCGTTTGATATTTGCGCCCGTCGGATCGTAACTTCCTGAATTAAGGCTCCTGATTGTCCGAAAAATCGCCCTTTTTAGCTTGTGGTCCCTCTGGAGGTCAATATTATTTTTAGATTTAAAAAACCATTTGATTATATCCCCGTTACATGGTAATGAAGGTTGAGTTCGAATTTCGTGAAAATCAGACCAAAATTGACGGACAAAATGGCCGCCGTTTGTACGCGAATAGTGTGAAAATATGTTATATCAAGGTTGTGGACCTTATAGAGGTCACAATTTTGAACCAATTTTGATGAAACTTGACATGTATGTTTATAACCCAAAGATCTTGGTTCCTTTCGATATTTGCGCATATCGGATCGTAACTTCCTGAATTATGGCCCCTGATTGTACGAAAAATTGCCTTTATTAGCTTGTGGTCCTCTTTGGAAGTCAAAATTATTACCCGTTTTAAAAAAACGTTTGATTATATCACCGTTACACTGCAATGAAGGTTGAGTTCGAATTTCATGAAAATCGGACCAAAACTGACGGACAAAATGGCCGCCGTTTGTACGCGAATAGTGTGAAAATGTTATATAAAGGTTGTGGACCCAAGGTTGAGGTCACAATTTTAATATGATTTTGATGAAACTAAACATGTATGTTTATAATCCAAAGATCTTGGTTCACTTCAATATTTGCACCCATTGGATGGTAACTTCCTAAATTATGACCCCTGATTGTCGGAAAAATCTCCCTTTTTAGCTTGTGGTCCCTCTGGAGGTCAAAATTATTATCCGATTTTGATAACCGTTTGATTATATCACCGTTATATGGTAATGAAGAATGAGGTTTAATTTCGTGAAAATCTGACCAAATGGCTGCCGTTTGTCCGTCAATTTTGGTCCGATTTTCATGAAATACGAACCCAACCTTCATAACCATGGAACGGTGATATAATCAAAAGGTTTTTTAAATCCGATAACAATTTTGACCTCCAGAGGGACCACAAGCTAAAAAGGGCAATTTTTCGGACAATCAGGGGCCATAATTCAGGAAGTTACGATCTGATGGGCGCAAATATCGAAAGGAACCAAGATCTTTGGGTTATAAACATACATGTCAAGTTTCATCAAAATTGGTTCAAAATTGTGACCTCTATAAGGTCCACAACCTTGATATAACATATTTTCACACTATTCGCGTACAAACGGCGGCCATTTTGTCCGTCAATTTTGGTCCGATTTTCATGAAATTCAAACCCAACCTTCATAACCATGGAACGGTGATATAATCAAAAGGTTTTTTAAATCCGATAACAATTTTGACCTCCAGAGGGACCACAAGCTAAAAAGGGCAATTTTTCGGACAATCAGGGGCCATAATTCAGGAAGTTACGATCCGATGGGCGCAAATATCGAAAGGAACCAAGATCTTTGGGTTATAAACATACATGTCAAGTTTCATCCAAATCGGTTCAAAATTGTGACCTCTACACTGTTCACAAGCTAAAAAACGTGATTTTTCATACAATCAGGGGCCATAACCAATGAAGTTACAGTCCGATACATGCCAATATCGAAAGGAACCGAGATCTTATGGTGATAAACCTATATTTTAAGTTTCATTGAAATCGGATAAAAATTGTGACCTGTAGACTGTTCACAAAAAAATGTGGACGGACAGGGGCGACGACAATATACGTCCACATAAAAATGTGGGCGTATAAAGAGTAGGGGATATTTGATTTTTATGTGTTATTAAAGTCACCTAATGAAACTGACGAAGAAACAAATGACAAAATGAAATGAAGTTCACATTCATCGATTTATTCCAAATGATCGTTAGACTACGTAAGGCACAGACTGACCATTATAAGGGTAAAATGATACCCGGGGTCAAACAGCAAAGTTACCACAGCATCACAACAAAGTCAGTAACGGATAAATCCTCCTCTGTTTGCCAAACAAGCATTGATCCGACGTGGCATACTCCTAATGAGACGTCTACGGTCATTTTGGTCCAGATTGTCCGATTCCTGTTGCAACGCAGCAGCAAGTTCTTGGACATTGGCAGGACGTTGTTGACGTTGACGTAACCTCTGTCCAAGCATGTCCCAGACATGCTTGATGGGGGAGAGGTCGGGACTCAGTGCTGGCCAAGGTAATGTGGTGATGTTCTGTTGTTGGAGGTAACCTGTAACTATCCTGGCCCTGTGACATCTTGCGTTGTCATCCTGGAAGATGAAACGGCAGCCATGACGTCGTGCGAACGGCACAACATGGACTGCCAAGATGTCGTCCCGGTAGTACTGGCCTGTAACACGCCCTGCAACATGTAAAGCCGTTCTTCCAGCAATAGTGATTCCCACCCACACCATAACAGCACCACCCCCAAATCGAACATGTCTGATGACGTTAACGTCTTGGAAGCGCTCGTTTCGACAACGCCACACCCTCCTACGTCTGTCCAATGATCAACAGTGAACCTTGACTCATCTGAAAACATCACATTGCTCCAGCGTCGATTATCCCAGTGTTGACGATCCCTACACCAACGACGTCTTGCCTGAATGTGATGATCTCTCAAACAAGGGATCACGCGAGGACGTCGGGCGCGAAGATGACCCCTATGCAGTCGATTCCAAATCGTCTGGCCACTCACTCTCACACCAGTGTCTGTTTGAAGACGAGCGCTGATCTGATTTGCTGTGATGACACGATTTCTCAAAGCCAAGGTACGGATAAATCGATCCTGGGCTTGAGTTGTCGCCCTTGGTCGACCTGAGCGTGGTCTGTCCTGTACAGATTGTGTATCACGGTATCTGGACCATAGCCTGCTTATGACAGACTGAGAAACATTCATCGTCTGCGCCACAACCGCCTGTGTTGTGCCGATCTGTAGCATGCCAAGGGCACGTAACCTTTCATTTTGGGTAAGCCGATGCATATCAAAATTTGTTTTCTGGTCACTAAAACAATTAAACTGATGTTTCCACCCTGGAATTCAATGCCACAATGACTGTAACATTCAAAGTCAGAGTCGTGCAAATCTTGGGTTGGACCCCCATGATGATCCCAAGCAAAACCTGCATTCCATGCGGTAGCTATTGGTGCGTTTGGGCGTCACATGTAACTGGAAATGTT
Organism: Patella depressa; assembly: GCA_948474765.1. NCBI lineage: Eukaryota > Metazoa > Mollusca > Gastropoda > Patellidae > Patella > Patella depressa. The sequence goes on along the minus strand of OX419715.1, from coordinate 50,611,024 downwards.
TCTTCTGTTAGGTTCTATAGTGACTTTTTTCGTAGTCATTTGCATATTTTAGTATTATGCCCCCAAAATCAAATATCCCCTACTTTTTATACGCCCACATTTTCATGTGGACGTATTATGTCGTCGCCCCTGTCCGTCCATCCACAATTTGTTTGTGGACTCTCTACAGGTCACAATTCTTATCCGATTTTGACGAAACTTGAAATATAGGTTTATCATCAAAAGATCTCGGCTGCTTTCGATATTGGCATGTATCGGATCAAAACTTCATGGATTATGGCCCCTGATTGTACGAAAAATCACGTTTTTAGCTTGTGGACCCTATAGAGGTCACAATTTTGAACCGATTTTGATGAAACTTGACATGCATGTTTGTAACCCAAAGATCTTGGTTCCTTTCGATATTTGCGGCTATCGGAATGTAATTTCCTGAATTATGGCCCCTGATTGTTCGAAAAATCACCCTTTTTAGCTTGTGGTCCCTCTGGAGGTCGCAATTATTATTTGATTTAAAAAACCGTTTGATTATATCACCGTTACACCCTAAGGAAGGTTGAGTTCGAATTTCGGGAAAATCAGACCAAAATTGCCATACAAAATGGCCGCCGTTTGTACGCGAATACTGTTAAAAAATGGTATATCAAGGTTGTGGACCCTGTAAAGGTCACAATTTTAATTCGTTTTTGATGAAGCTTGAAATTCATGGTTATAACCCAAAGATCTTGGTTCTTTTCGATATTTGCGCATATCGGATCTTAACTTCCTGAATTATGGCCCCTGGTTATACGCAAAATCCCCCTTTCTTTAGCTTGTGGTCCCTCTGGAGGTCACAATTATTATCCAATTTAAAAAAACGTTTGATTATATCACCGTTATACTGTAAGGAAGGTTGAGTTTGAATTTCGGGAAAATCAGACCAAAATTGACAGACAAAATGGCCGCCGTTTGTACGCGAATACTGTTAAAAAAATGATATATCATGGTTGTGGACCCTGTATAGGTCACAATTTTAATTCGATTTTGATGAGGAAGATTGAGTTCTAATTTCGTGAAAATTGTACCAAAATTGCCGGACGAAATGGTCGCCTTTTGTACACGAATAGTGTAAAAATATGGTATATCATGGTTGTGGACTCTCTACAGGTCACAATTCTTATCCGATTTTGATGAAAAGTCACATTTCTAGGTTGTGTACCGTCACACCATAATCATTGTCGGTTTCGAATTTCATTAATATCAGACTGGAACTGACCAACTAAATGACTGCTCCCAATACAGTATGAAATACAGGACTTAAAGATGTAGGAAAAATCACTTTCGGTATTGCTTGTTCTCTGTCCATCTCTCGAAAATGTGGGCGTATCCTGCCTGGCAGTGCCAGCCTATCTTTTTAAATAGTATATATATATATATTACCTTTGTCTTATGAATGATACCATAAATTAATATAATTTAATATACTTAACTGATATGTCAATTTGTCTTGAAGTGTTGGTGACGAAACATTGTGTATTGACATTATGGTGATATCACTTTTTATACACCCACATTTTTATGTGGACGTATATTGTCGTCGCCCCTGTCCGTCCGGACGTCCGTCCGTCCGTCCACAATTTGTTTGTGGACTCTCTACAGGTCACAATTCTTATCCGATTTTGACGAAACTTGAAATATAGGTTTATCCCCAAAAGATCTCGGCTGCTTTCGATAATGGCATGTATCGGATGAAAACTTCATGGATTATGGCCCCTGATTGTACGAAAAATCACGTTTTTAGCTTGTGGACCCTGCGGAGGTCACAATTTTAATTCAATTTTGATGAAACTTGAAATTCATGGTTATAACCCAAAGATCTTGGTTCCTTTCGATATTTGCGCATATCGGATCGTAACTTCCTGAATTATGGCCCCTGTTTATACGCAAAATCGCCTTTTCTTAGCTTGTGGCCCCTCTGGAGGTCACAATTATTATCCGATTGAAAAAAAACGGTTGATTTTATTACCGTTACATCCTAAGGAAGGTTGAGTTCGAATTTCAGGAAAATCGGACCAACATTGCCATACAAAATGGCCGCCGTTTGTACCCGAATACTGTTAAAAAATTGTATATCATGGTTGTGGATCCTGTAGAGGTCACAATTTTAATTCGATTTTGATGAAACTTGAAATGCATGGTTATAACCCAAAGATCTTGGTTCCTTTCATTATTTGTGCATATCGGATCGTAACTTCCTGAATTATGGCCCCTGATTGTCCGAAAAATCGCCTATGGTCCCTCTGGAGGTCACAATTATTATCCGATTTAAAAAAACGATTGACTCTATCACCGTTACACCCTACGGAAGGTTGAGTTCGAATTTCAAGAAGATCAGACCATAATTGCCAGAAAAAATGGCCGCCTAAAGATCTTTATTCTTTTCGATATTTGCGCATATCAAATTGTAACTTAATGAATTATGGCCTTTGATTGTAGGAAAAATCACTTTCGGTATTGCTTGTTCTCTGTCTATCTCTCGAACAATTATTATCTGATTTTAAAAAAAACTCTGATTATATTACTGTTGCACCGTAAGGAAGGTTGAGTTCGAATTTCGTGAAAATCGTACCAATTTTGCCGGACGAAATGGTCGCCATTTGTACACGAATAGTGTAAAAATATGGTATATCATGGACGGTTGTGGACTCTATACAGGTCACAATTCTTATCCGATTTTTACGAGAAGTAACATTTCTAGGTTGTGTACCGTCACACCATAATCATTGTCGGCTTTGAGTTCCATGAATATCGGACTGGAACTGACCAACAAAATGGCTGCTCCCAATACAGTATGAAATACAGGACTTAATGATGTAGGAAAAATCACTTTTGGTATTGCTTGTTCTCTATCCATCTCTCAAAAATGTGGGCGTATCCTGCCTGGCAGTGCCAGCCTATCTTTGAATATTTAAATATCCAAATTTTCCCACATCAACTAATGCTAACTTTTATAATAATAATAATAACTTTATTCTCAAATAACCGTTACAATAAACAGCGTATTGAACTATTTCTTTCTCACAGACATTTTATATATTAAAATGTAATGTTTTATATTTCTAATCAGGAACTGCATCATAAGAACAAAGATTTGGAAATGGAAAGGCGAAATTTAAATAAACAACTAGAAACATTAGAAGTCAAGAACAACGGTTTATCTGAAAAATGTGATTATATTCAGGTAAATATTAACAAACAAAAACCACTCCCCGAATTTATCAAAATCTGTTAAATAATGATCGATGTGTTCACTGGGATTTTTTAGAAAGTATTGTCTTCTCATATCCTTTAAAGTTTACCATATATTTCTCAATGGCTTGCGGGGCTGTTCAGATTGCTAACGCATGCATGTTGCATTATAAGGTCTGTCATTAAGTGGTGTGGTTTCGGTTCTGGGCTTGCACATGACAAGGCACGGGGTCGTCTGTCAAAGCACATGGGTTTTCAACAGGTTCTCCAGTTTCCTCTCACCACTAAAGACCCTACCCGCAAGTGAATAATTGAAATAAAATTGAACCATATGTTAGTCCCAAAATGAACTTAGTTTGTGGCAAGTGGACGTTAAACCCCATGTCTCCCTCCTGATGGCTGGATTTATTCAAGCCTTACTTTACTCTTATGTCGTTGTCTATTTTACTTTTAAAAGCAACAGTCAGAAACATACCAATCACAACTTGATCGTAGGCGTCAAATGCAGGATAATACAGAATTGAATTTAAAGAGTAAAATAGCTCAACTTGAAAGTCAGTTACATCGTTATAAAACAGTTCTTACTGTTCAGGTATATTATTGTTTTCTATTTGATCTTCTTCTTGGCTATAGGCATCCGGATAGGATTTAATATCACAGACCTTGCAGTACATTTAAAAGTAATTCCCGAAGAAATCCTCTTGGAATATTTCTTTCTGATGTGTAAGAATTAGTAGTACCACTAGCATTAAAAGATAAGATGTTGGCCAAAATCTGTCCCATAGAAAATGAAGATGATCATATTAAAATGATTAAAGTACATTTATTGTTTTTTATCAGGCATTAACCACATCTCTTTCCTTTTCCCTTTCAATTTATTAAATACAAGTATAGAGTTAGATAAATATTCATAGCTCACAAGGCACTATGTTTTGTGCACTAAATGTAATATTTCTGAATAGGTTGAATATATTTTCCAAACAATGGTCATAGATTCTCAAGGAAATAAGTCTTTAAAAGTTAAAGTTTGTAGTATCAGCAGTGAGTCTATGCAAGATGAAATAAGTTGTTGTCATTAATCAGCCTTTAATCATTCTAACTATTGCATATGGATATTAATTTAAAAATTGTAACAGTTCATGGTACTTGGAATATTAATATATGTGCCTTTATGTTAGAAAGGAAAGATTGAAAAATTAAAGTCAGCTTTAGATGAGGCATTAAATAGTCATAAACGAGGAATGTCTGATAATGAGAAATTATTAGAAGAATTACGAAGAGCTAATGTAACAATAAGGGTGAGTTACCGTTGCTTGAAAGATTTATTGAAGATGCAAGTGTATATTTGACAACAGTGTAAAATCTGATTAAAATCAGATTTTACACTGTTGTCAAATATACATTTTAATTTAGAAATTCTAACAACTTCAGGGATGGTGGTCTAGCGCATGCTCTTTAGATTTCATGACATCTATTCCGGCCTTGCAAGTGACATGGAGTATGGTTGTCTCAGTAACATCATGGGTTTCCTCCCACTGCAGAAAAACCTAGTTATTGTTGAGGGGATGTTAACCTCTCTCTCTCTCTTTCCTTTTTCCTATTCACATTTTATTAATATTGTTACAGAGACTTGAGGGTGAGAACAATGAGATGGTGTCAGAAGTTCAGAGTAAATCTGATTTATTAAGAGTAACAGAAGAAGATACAAGTCAGTATGCTAAAGATGTAGCTAGATTAGAACAAACTATTAGTGCTAAAGATGAAATTATACGGTAAATAATATACTTTATCATTATATACAATCTCTGTCAATTATTTATTTTATGTTCTATGTTTCAATATAAAGTTGTTTCAATTTCCTTATATATTAAAGTTCCAATTTCACTTTTTCTAAGAAAGTCAAAATATAATTATTTCTATGTTTTTTGCTCAAAAGGTTGTCAAATCACTATTATACGATCATGGACAAAATTTTGGGGGGGTTAGAAAGGGTGACACTGGTTGATTGAAAAAATAGTTACTCAATTACCTCCCTTGTTTTCCTATTCTTCTCCATGGACGGCCATCTTCAAACGTTTGAATTTGAAGTTGAAAATGATATTTTTGCCAATTTCTCAACTGGCAATAGTGAATTATAGGATTAATAGGATTATTCTTTAACAAGGTAGGACTGTTTATAGGTTCAATCTATTTTGGGGCTTTATTTTAATAAATTTTAAAAATATAACTTAAAAAAATGCTATTGGAACTTTAATGTAAAAAACACAAAACAAAAACAGTTATAACATTGTTTTCCAATTCTAGTAGTTTTGGAACGAACATTTCATTATCCCAAAATTGTAGTTTGCTGAATGGATTGCTCTTTATAAATACTTCCCTTCAACCAAGGCAGTTATCTTTTAATTAAGTAATGACTCCAAGTAATTAATTGCTTTCAATGTTTAGTTACTTTGAAATGTTTGTGTAAACAATAATTGATTTCAATTGAATGAAAACGAATCAGAGAACAGACTTATAAAACATATTTTAAACAGATCTGCCATGTATATATTATGAAATAATGGGGGGGAAAAATCATATAAAGAAAATAAATTGTATACACTTTATATAACATACGAAAAAGGGGAACATGATTAAATATTCATTGTTCAGAATAGAAATCACTAAATATTGAAACATCTGGTGACAGTTGTAGCCTGATTATATAGGCCAAATAGAATTGATTTATTAGTTTCTGGTGTAATGGTAAAATATTTATTGTATTTTTGAAATTATTTGCATTGCTAAAACTGAGAATGTAATTGTAAAGATTGTGGCTTCAGGTCTAAAAATGTGGGGGGGGTTGGGATGGCCTAGTGGTCTAGAGTGCCGCGCTTCGACCTCTAGCTGGCCGGTCACCTCTGGCTTGCGGCTGTGGTTTCGAGCCCCGGTGTGAGCGTATGTGGCATGGAGATAGGGGCGCCTTCTCAACCTCGTGGGTTTCCTCCGGGCACTCCGGTTTCCTCCCACTGCTAAAGACCCCTACACGCAAGCGAATTATTGAAATAAAAATGAAACCATATGTTAGTCCCGAAATGACCTGGTTTGTGTTGAGTGGACGTTAAACCCCATTTCTCTCTCTCTCTCTCTAAAAATGTGGCCTTTCAACCAAGGGCATAATCTTTATATTTTATAGTGTTTGGTGTGTAGTTATTATTTTCCTCCAGTCTAGTAAACTAGTGAGGAGAAAATATGCAACTATGTGGTTATAGATCTAACCACTCTACTGTTTATCTCCTCATTATTTATTAATTATATTGCATTTACTTACAGTATTATTGGAGAAAGTAATCATAAAGAAGAATCAGAACAGGTTGCTTTATTAAAGCAATCATATGCAGAAGCCAAGGAGGAAATCAGGTACTGATTTATTCCATTACTGATTGATTGTTTGAAAAGTTTGTCATTTTATACTTGAGCAAAACTAGTTCTAACAATTAGCACTTTTTTCTTTCTTTTTTTGTACGGCCACATTGGAATATGATTGTACATTGCTGTTGCTCCGGTACTTCTATCTGTTGTGCACAATATCTTGTGAACACTCTACAGACTATGTATGTAATGCTCTGTTGAGGAAGTTATTGTCTGATCTGCTTGAAATTTATATGAATTCTTGGAAATGATCAAATTGCAACAGTTTATGATAATTACTCATTGAGTTGTTATTGCCCTTTTTTTCATAGAGGGCGTACTCGATTGAACGTTCCGAAATTAAATTCTCTCAATTCCGAAAATAGTGTCAATCGAGTGAAAAGGAGAAGTTCGGGGTACAACGCATGTGCCGACTGCATAAAAATTATCTCAACCAATCATGGCAGCTGAAACATATTTGTTACTTAAAATACGTCACGATTCCACTCACACCACCTCAGCTGTCGAGACTGACAGAACTGTGACAGGACTCAATTCTGTGTCACTCGATTGCAATTCTGTCAATTCGGGACGTTCTGGACTATGAATCGAGCATCCCCATAATCTTGTCAACACCTCATCAATATCATACAGTATATAGATTTTGCTTTTAATTTATCTAGAGATTCACCACGAAACAATGATGAACGAATGTTTTGTTGCCTGGCAAACTATCATAATTACTTATCATTGAAAAACCATTATGGATTGGCAGCAATTCCTTGTCAAAGCTTAGAATTATCTGTACAATAAGAGATGTGGCATAAATTTTATTCAGATCGTATAAGAAGTTAGAGAAGAAGATAAGATTTGAATTAAGTAATGTAGAAGATAAATATCAACAACTTACATTAAATAATGAAGAAATATCTACACAACTACAACAAAAGGTAAGGACTTTTGCATTATCTTAAAAAGTTGGAACATCACTTTTATAGATCCCAACAACAGAATATGTACATTTGTTAAAGATGCATTATGTAAGAGCTAAATCTTCATAGCATGTCTTGTTTTTAACGTCAAATGTTAATGTTATAATATAAATTATTTTTTGGACATTTATTCACATGACAAACATCATGTCTAGGCCACCGGAGGGCTTAGACATTTAAAGGATTACATTCCCTCTTGCCATTCAAACAAAATGGATAATTTAGACATTTTTTGATTGTTTATTATCATAGCATTGGTACTTGACAATCGCGATTATCCTGTTACAACTTCAAACACTTATAACTTCGCTCAGAATAAAGTAATTTGTGTAGAATTTCAAAATATAAACCTCTCATTATATGCTATAATAGTTTTTTTTATCTAAATCTTACATAATCCATCTTTAAGCCCTTTAACCAATAAAATTTTTATACGCCCACATTTTCATGTGGACGTATTATGCCGTCGCCCCTGGATGGACGGACGGGTCCACAATTGTTTGTGGACTCTCTACAGTCACAATTCTTATCAGATTTTGACCAAACTTGAAATATAGGTTTATCCCCATAAGATCTTGGCTGCTTTCGATATTGGCTTGTATCGAATTGTATCTTCCTGAATTATGTCCCCTGATTGTACGAAAAATCATCTTTATTAGCTTGTGGTCCCTCTGAAGGTCACAATTATCATCCTATTTCAAAAAACGTTTAATTATATAACAGTTAAACCATAATGAAGGTTGAGTTAGAATTTCGTGAAAATCAGACCAAAATTGCCAGATAAATTGGCTGCCTCTTGTACGCAAATAGAGTAAAAATATGGTATATCAATGTTGTGGACCCTGTAGAGATCACAATTTTCATTTGATTTTGGTGAAACCTGAAATGTATGTTTATTATAGCCTAAAGATCTTGGTTCCTTTTGATATAATATTATTGGATCGTAACTTCCTGAATTATGGCCCCTGATTGTACGAAAAATTGCCTTAGCTTGTGGTCCTCTGGAGGTCACAATTATTACCCGATTTGAAAAACTGTTTGATTATATCACTGTTACACTGTAATGAAGGTTGAGTTTGAATTTCCCGAAAATCAAACGAAAACTGCCAAAGCAAATGGCCGCCGCTTATACGTGAATAATGTAAAAATATCAAGGTTGAGGACCCTGTAGAGGTCACAATTTTAATCCGATTTAGATGAAACTTAAAATGCATGTTAATTACCCAAAAGATCTTGGTTCCTTTTGATATTTGTGCATATCGAATTGTAACTTCATGAATTATGGCCCTTGATTGTAAGAAAAATCTTTCTTTTTAGCTAGTTCTCTATCCATCTCTCTCGCTGGTTTTCTTTAAAATTCATGTGCACAGGCCATTTCTTAAGATTCCTTCCACCAGTTAAATACAACTTTTCCAAACCACCCCATACACATCTAGTGACATTAGAAATTGCTAAATTGATCACATGTAGATTTAACAATTAGTATGAATAAAGACTGATGAAGGACAATAAATAATTCTGCTAGTGCCACAAAGTCAATAATGAGTAGAGATAAATGGATACTGTAACTACGTTAGTTTGCATGTAGTGCAATCCCCCTGCACTTACTAGTTGTAGAACATTTTGTCAGGGATTATGAAAAAAATCAATGTATTTGTATATTTAAGGAAGAAGAATTACAATACTTAAAACAAACAGAAATTCATAAATTAACGGATGAAATTTCTAAGGTAATTGTTTTTTTCTGTGATTGTCATTTTAACGGCTAAAATGTTCTTTGAACTGCAATCTCTACTGTATGATATAATAGCAGAAATAACACCAGAAGAAACCAGTGGATGAGATTGTACACAAACAGTTACTCACACTAAGCAGTGAAGAATGTATATTTGAGTTAAATCTTGTCTCTCATTCTAAAACTAAAAGAAAGCGGTTCCATGGGATGCTTTTGTTCCACATATGAAACTTATATCCAATGTAATCAAATTTATATCTTTTTTTCTGTTGTCTCCAGGAGTATAATCAGGTATTATTATAATTCCTTACTTTTATCTGTATAGAGCTCTGTGCAATTATGTGTGTCCATTACTGCCCATGAATGTCCTTAACTGGAATTTTATACAAACCTATCACATAGCCACAAGCTACGCAGTGTATCAAATTATATGAAAAAGGCAATAGTATTACGCTCTAATTTTTTCAACCAGATAATGTCAGTAATATGTAGTCACACCATTATTTGGTTTTTAAAATCAGAGTTATGTAATATAAATTGTACAGGGATATTATATAGTTTAGAGACCGTGTTGTTTATTTTCATCAAGAGATGGTTTCTAATCCTTTGTGTGGTACATGCCTTCTGTCCTTTATTTCTTTTCCGACCTACATCATTTTCACATTGACGGTTAATGTAGAGTGGTAACTCTAATTTGCTCGTCATATGACCATGGAGTTTTATGAGACATGAGATATTATCTTTCACTAAATTGTTTGTATTTTTGCAGCTATTGCCCCACTCTGTCAGGAAAACTATAACAATCCAATTTAATATTTATTTAGATTTTCTGTAGTTATCTAATCCTGTCAGGATTATCGCCCTTATTATTATGCCTTTATAAATACACTTACATATATAGTAGGATTTCTTCAGCATACCTGTCTTGCTTTTCGTGTGTAGGATATTACGTATTATATTTTGTGCACTTACATAACTTAATAATTCCGGTTAGTCACTTAAACTTATACTTTTTAAGTTAAAGTTTTAACGTTATTTTATCTGGATTATCACCCTTTTTATTGAGTATTTTTTTATCACCTTCTAAGTTATGACCTCATTTCCAAAGTATCGGCTATTTTATGTCACGGCTTTCTTTCGAGACAGTTTACATTTCCTTTTTGCTTCTTTGTATTCAGTTTTATTTGTTTTGTGACAGATGGAATATGTGCCCTAAATGTTTTCAATATACCCCCGATTCCATTGAATACTGAAACGTTTCTTGATTGATTTAGAGCATTTAGTTTTAGACTATTTCTTAGTTCTTTGATACACTTCACCGATGTGGTTACTTGTATGGTTGAATTTTACTACAGTATGCTTGCATTCATATTTCTTGTGGCATATAGCAGATCATGACTCATGCTGGCATTACACAATGATTTCTTTGGGTTATATTCTTGATGGTTTTCAAATTTGAGTGAAGTCTGTGTCACTACATGCCCAGGACTGTACAGTGCAGTAGACGCTTACGGCTAGCCCCCGAATCCATTCACTCTTTTTGAATTGTTTGTTTATTTGTGGTTTCTTAATATAATGTCCATGTATTTGTTTTTATGTAAATTATGTATGGTGTAGTCCCCCTGCACTTACTAATAATAGAAGTGTAACTCTATATTATTTTAATACAATAAGTCAGTTGACTTAGAATTTGTATATATATAAATACATCGTAATCTGGCTATTAATGTGCTGTATATAAAAATGGTTTACAAATGCATTGAAAATAAGATGAACGATATGATGTTGATGAGAAAGGCAATTTTTTAAATATTATTTCACAAGAAATTGAGGCCACATGGATGGGTGTTTAGGAAACATGACAACCAGAAAGTCCCATGTTCAAATACTGCCATGAACCAAGAATCGTCCTCAAGATACTTCAAGTCTAGTTTCCACTTGTTTTGGGGTAGCAGAAGCAGGTCTGACAAGAACAATCAGTCTGGTTTTTTGGATTGAATAATAAACTGAGGTCTTTATTAACAGATTAGTTCAATAGTAGGACACATAAAGGTTCTCTTGGCAAAAACTCTGCAGATTTGATTCATTATAGAATAAATAAATATGTTGGTGTCCATTTATCAAATTCTTCCCATGACTTTTTTTTTCTTTATCTTTTTTACTGGTAATTCTAAACAATTTTTTCTTTAAAACTTTGTGTCATTGATACATCAGCATATAACTTTATAATCTTTTGTTACTTGAGAGTGTTAATCTTAATTTTAAAAATATTATGGTGATAGTTTGTATTTTGACTCATTTTATGTCTACTATAACCAGGTTTCATAATTGTAATGCCTGATACTAATACTATTTGCCTTAACATGTAAACTACTACAAAATCATTGACATGGTCTATCCCTATACTTTCCAAACCTTTGCAAGGGTGCAGGATGTTAAAGGGAGTCTTCTTATTACAACTAGGGGTCTGTCATGGAGTAATCTGGCTTGCTTTCGATTCCCTGGTTTTACATGACTACGAGTAGGGTCGTCTGTCCAGTGTTGTGGGTTTTCTCTGGGTCCTCCAGTTTCTGCTCACTGCTAAAGACCCATATATGCACGCAAATTATTGAAATAGAATTGAACCATTATGTTAGTCCCAAAATGACCTAGTTTGTGGAAGGTGGAAGTTAAACACTCTCTCTGTCTCTCTTTCTCTCTCTAGGCTCTCTTTCTCTGTGTTTTGAATTATCAGAATAAATCATTATGTTGTATGAATCTGTTTTCATTTTAGCTTCAAGAACATGCTAATTCTGTGGAGGGAAATCATAAAGCTGAGTTAAGTGGAATGAGGTTACGTCTGTCTAAACTTACAACAGAATTACATCAGCGGGATTTTACCATGGCAGCACTGAGTGAAAAAACATCTGACATGGAGAAACAGTTAAGAGGAGAGGCAGAAATTGGTGAAAAGAAAGTAGCAGAATTACAGGTAGAAACAACTTGATTTATTGATGTTCAATGTTAATCTTTTTAGTAAATGAATCTTTTGCAAATGAATAGATTTCCCAGGTTCAAATTTTAAGGTGAGCCAGTATGTGGGTGTGAATAATTGTTTAGATAATATTAAAAAAAACAAACTTTGTTTCCCTGTTCTTCATTATTTATGGTTGCCAATCTAAAAATAAAATTTATTATCATTATTATTCGCCTCTAATAATTATTATTAATTTATTGTGTCCTAAATTAAATATTTAATAATATTTCTTCAACGATATTACTATTAAAAACCTTTAGAAATAGATGTAATTTAGCCAACTAACATTATAGATGTTGTATATTTGTTATTTTAACCTTATCGTAGGTGTCCAATGCTCAGGTGGAAGCTTTACGTATTGAAAACCGCCATTTACGACAAGAATTTATCAATAAACTTGGTGATGTATATGGTAAAGCTGAAGCTGAACGTCAACTCAATGCCATAAACGGTCAATACGGTCAGACTGTATTAAAATTAGAGGTATATTATTACTCTCTATTCATTTATCCTCCAATATGATGTTGTCCATGGAATTCAATTTAAAATTAAAGTAAGCTTGTGAAATCATTATTTAGGATGTGAGAGAGAGAGAGAGAAATGGGGTTTAACGTCCACTCGACACAAACTAGGCTATTTCGGGACCAACATATGGTTCAATTTTATTTCAATAATTCGCTTGCGCGTAGGGGTCTTTAGCAGTGGGAGGAAACCGGAGTGCCTGGAGGAAACCCATGAGGTTGAGAAGGCGCCCCTATCGCCATGCCACATACGCTCACACCAGGGCTCCAAACCACAGCCGCAAGCCAGAGGTGACCGGCCAGCTAGAGGTCGAAGCACGGCTCTCTAGTCCACTAGGCTATTCCAACCCCCCTATTTAGGATGTACATGTATGTACAATTCAAATGTCAATGTTTTCGGTTGTTATATTTTTATAGTATTTAACTAACAAAGATATTTTTTTATCGTATTTATAGTTTGTTTCAGTAGACATTCATTAGATTTTCTTCCTATTTATAATTTAATTTTAAACAAATTTATTTTTATACTCCCACATTTTCATGTGGACGTATTATGTCGTCGCCCCTGTCCGTCCGGACGTCCGTCCGTCCACAATTTGTTTGTGGACTCTCTACAGGTCACAATTCTTATCCGATTTTGATGAAACTTGAAATATAGGTTTATCCCCAAAAGATCTCGGCTGCTTTCGATATTGGCATGTATCGGATCAAAACTTCATGGATTATGGCCCCTGATTGTACGAAAAATCACGTTTTTAGCTTGTGGGCCCTATAGAAGTCACAATTTTGAAACGATTTTGATGAAACTTGACATGCATGTTTGTAACCCAAAGATCTTGGTTCCTTTCGATATTTGCGGCTATCGGAATGTAATTTCCTGAATTATGGCCCCTGATTGTCCGAAAAATCACCCTTTTTAGCTTGTGGTCCCTCTGGAGGTCACAGTTATTATTCGATTTAAAAAACCGTTTGATTATATCACCGTTACACCCTAAGGAAGGTTGAGTTTGAATTTCGGGAAAATCGGACGAAAATTGCCATACAAAATGGCTGCCGTTTGTACGCGAATGCTGTTAAAAAATGGTATATCAAGGTTGTGGACCCTGTAGAGGTCACAATTTTGATTCGATTTTGATGAAACTTGAAATTCATGGTTATAACCCAAAGATCTTGCTTCCTTTCGTTATTTGCGCATATCGGATCGTAACTTCCTGAATTATGGCCCCTGATTATACGCAACATCGCCTTTTTTTTAGCTTGGAGGTCACAATTATTATTCGATTTAAAAAACCGTTTGATTATATCACCGTTACACCCTAAGGAGGGTTGAGTTCGAATTTCGGGAAAATCGGACGAAAATTGCCATACAAAATGGCCGCCGTTTGTACGCGAATACTGTTAAAAAATGGTATATCAAAGTTGTGGACCCTGTGGAGGTCACAATTTTGATTCGAATTTGATGAAACTTGAAATTCATGGTTATAACCCAAAGATCTTGCTTCCTTGCGATATTTGCGCATATCGGATCGTAACTTCCTGAATTATGGCCCCTGATTATACGCAAAATCGCCTTTTTTTTAGCTTGGAGGTCACAATTATTATCCGATTAAAAAAAACGTTTGATTATATTACCGTTACACCGTAAGGAAGGTTGAGTTAGAATTTTGGGAAAATCAGACCAAAATTGCCATACAAAATGGCCGCCGTTTGTACGCGAATACTGTTAAAAAATGGTATATCAAGGTTGTGGAACCTGTAAAGGTCACAATTTTAATTCGATTTTGATGAAACTTGAAATTCATGGTTATAACCCAAAGATCTTGGTTCTTTTCGATATTTGCGCATATCGGATCGTAACTTCCTGAATTATGGCCCCTGGTTAAAAGCAAAATCCCCCTTTCTTTAGCTTGTGGTCCCTCTGGAGGTCACAATTATTATCCAATTTAAAAAAACGTTTGATTATATCACCGTTACACTGTAAGGAAGGTTGAGTTTGAATTTCGGGAAAATCGGACCAAAATTGACAGACAAAATGGCCGCCGTTTGTACACGAATACTGTTAAAAAAATGATATATCATGGTTGTGGACCCTGTATAGGTCACAATTTTAATTCGATTTTGATGAGGAAGGTTGAGTTCTAATTTCGTGAAAATCGTACCAAAATTGCCGGACGAAATGGTCGCCGTTTGTACGCGAATAGTGTAAAAATATGGTATATCATGGTTGTGGACTCTCTACAGGTCACAATTCTTATCCGATTTTGATGAAAAGTCAAATTTCTAGGTTGTGTACCGTCACACCATAATCATTGTTGGTTTCGAATTTCATTAATATCAGACTGGAACTGACCAACTAAATGGCTGCTCCCAATACAGTATGAAATACAGGACTTAAAGATGTAGGAAAAATCACGTTCGGTATTGCTTGTTCTCTATCCATCTCTCGAAAATGTGGGCGTATCCTGCCTGGCAGTGCCAGCCTATCTTACATTTATTCTTCATTTGAATTCTGTGCTTTTGTATCAAATATTAAGCTCATTCAAATCAATTCTAATTTATACAGGATGTTATTTATGGTATTGAAATCAGTAGCTTGTACCTCTCAAATATCTTTAAAATATATATATATTGAAAGACATGTTCGACTTAATACGAGAAAGTGAAATTTTGGGAGAAAGGACATTGACATGTTATTGGAATATGGTTAATTTAGAGTTGACAAGATTTATAGTTGTAGTAATTATATAATTTATAGAAAGAGAATGGTCAGTTGAAAGAAGATGTATCCAAATTAAAAAATGAAATAACTGAAATAGAGCAGAAATTAACTAAGCGTGTAACTAATAGAAATACATCTATAATATTAGAAAGAATAAAATCTTCAGATAACGGGTAAGTCATTTTAAAGGGACATAATACCTAGGAACAAATATGATAGGTCTCCCTCCTCTTATTATTAATATCATTACACATAGGGCTAACTGCTAATGCTCTTATAATCAGGAAAAATAGTTGTGAATCTGACAAAGAAATATTGGCGAAGAATAATAAAAGAAAAAGTGAACCTTAAAAGGTTTCGCTTTTTTAAAGGCATTAGTATGTACGCTTGATGTGTCTTCCGCTTTAGGTGGAGAGAGTAAATGTGTGAAATGTGCCAGTTGTTAAAATAAAGGGAGACTTCACTGTATTGAACAGCCAAAATAGAACTTTAATGCAGCCTCCACTGATATTCTGGTTTTTTTTATTTGGGTTTTTTCTCAAAGAGATACTATGCCACTTAATAATATATCATAATGTTTTATTTCTTATAGAGATACTATGTTACCTAATAGTAAAATATTATGTTTTAGATAATGGTAAAATACTATATGTAACATAATATCTAGATAATAATAAATAACATTTTTTTGTCCCCTACATTTCAAAGAAAACAGTGGACTATTAAAATGGGTTTGTCCGTCACACTCTTTGGGACACAATAACTTTCCTTTTAAGTGGTGTAGGTGTTTAGTAGGTCTATGTCTTGATGGAGTTTAAAGATGAGCATTTTCTGTTTAGGTTAAGCAGAGATAACCAATTTGATTGGTTGAAGCTTTGGGACACTATAAATTATAATTAAGTGAGAGTGATGAAATTTGGTGTAAAGCGTCATTATATCAGTATCTTGACTAAGTTCAATAATGAGCATTTACTGCTCAGGGTAAGCAGAGCGATAAGCAATTTCATTGGTTGAACAATGTAACTCTCCTTTGAATTGAGGTAGAATGTTCAAATTTGGTGTAGACGTTGATTGGTTGAATGCCTTGGGAGTTTGAAGATGAGCATTATCTGCTTAGCATAAGCCGAGATAAGCAGTTTGATTGGTTGATGCTTTGGGACATGATAACTTTGGTTCTAATTAAGTGTGATTGATGAAACTTGGTGTATAGGCCAAGTAGTGATAAGCAGTTTGATTGGTTAAGACTTTGGAACATAACAATTCTGCTTTTAATTGAGGTATAGATGTTCACAAGGCGAATGTCTTGACTGAGTTCAATGATTCATATTTCCCATTAAACTAAGCAGAACTAAGCTGCTAAGCTGTTTTTTTGGTCGATGCTGTGGGACAAGATAACTTTGATTCTACAATGGAGAGTGATGAAACTTAGTGTATAGTTTCACTCACTACTTAGACTAAGCATAGATAATCATTTTGATTCCTCGATACTTTTGAAAAAGATAAATGTGCAATATATGACTTGTGTCATCTGTTTTTTGGTGGGATTTCTGCGGGGTATACCAGTGTCACTATTGGCTTGTTTAATATAGAAATATTATTTTACATAATAGTAACATCTGTTTACTTTTATTTATGATCGTGATACTATGTAACGTAATTGTGAAATATATTTTGTTTTAGATGATATTAAATAATTATGTTTCAGATAATAGTAAAATACTATGAATCCTATGTTACATAACGTGTCTCTCTCGGCTATTATTCTAGATATATTTAATTGACACGTATACTATTACTATCTCCCTGATTATGTCTACTACATCGTTAACACAGTTCATCACGTGTATTTTGCATACCGATAGTTCATTGGCCAATCACGCAATTTTACCGACATTTTGCCTAATAGTTTGGATGCAGCTATGGCGGGTGTGGCGCACCAGCCAGGGTAAGCTTACTCTTCCGGACACCTGTTACCACTGTTTGTTGTGTATTTTGTACACGGGGAGCAGTCCATTTGCTGATAACACTATTTTACCTATAACATTTTTATACGCCCACATTTTCATGTGGACGTATTATGTCGTCACCCTGTCCGTCCGTCCGTCCACAATTTGTTTGTGGACTCTCTACAGGTCACAATTCTTATCCGATTTTGACGAAACTTGAAATCTAGGTTTATCCCCAAAAGATCTCGGCTGCTTTCAATATTGGCATGTATCGGATCAAAACTTCATGGATTATGGCCCCTGATTGTACGAAAAATCACGTTTTTAGCTTGTGGACCCTATAGAGGTCACAATTATGAACCGATTTTGATGAAACTTGACATGCATGTTTGTAACCCAAAGATCTTGGTTCCTTTCGATATTTGCGGCTATCGGAACGTAATTTCCTGAATTATGGCCCCTGATTGTCTGAAAAATCACCCTTTTTAGCTTGTGGTCCCTCTGGAGGTCACAATTATTATCCGATTTAAAAAAACGTTTGATTATATCACCGTTACACCCTAAGGAAGGTTGAGTTTGAATTTCGGGAAAATCGGACCAAAATTGCCATACAAAATGGCCGCCGTTTGTATGCGAATACTGTTAAAAAATGGTATATCAAGGTTGTGGACCCTGTGGAGGTCACAATTTTAATTCAATTTGGATGAAACTTGAAATTCATGGTTATAACCCAAAGATCTTGGTTCCTTTCGATATTTGCGCATATCTGATCGTAACTTCCTGAATTATGGCCCCTGATTATACGCAAAATCGCCTTTTATTTAGCTTGTGGTCCCTCTGGAGGTCACAATTATTATCCGATTTAAAAAAACGTTTGATTATATTACCGTTACACCATAAGGAAGGTTGAGTTCGAATTTCGGAAAATCAGACCAAAATTGCCATACAAAATGGCCATCGTTTGTACGCGAATACTGTTAAAAAATGGTATATCAAGGTTGTGGACCCTGTAAAGGTCACAATTTTAATTTGATTTTGATGAAACTTGAAATTCATGGTTATAACCCAAAGATCTTGGTTCTTTTCGATATTTGCGCATATCGGATCGTAACTTCCTGAATTATGGCCCCTGGTTATACGCAAAATCCCCCTTTCTTTAGCTTATTATCCGATTTAAAAAAACGTTTGATTATATCACCGTTACACCGTAAGGAAGGTTGAGTTTGAATTTTGGGAAAATCGGACCAAAATTGACATACAAAATGGCCGCCGTTTATACGCGAATACTGTTAAAAAAAGTGGTATATCATGGTTGTGGACCCTGTATAGGTCACAATTTTAATTTATTTTTGATGAAGAAGGTTGAGTTCTAATTTCATGAAAATCGTACCAAAATTGCCGGACGAAATGGTTGCCGTTTGTACGCGAATAGTGTAAAAATATGGTATATCATGGTTGTGGACTCTCTACAGGTCACAATTCTTATCCGATTTTGATGAAAAGTCACATTTCTAGGTTGTGTACCGTCACACCATAATCATTGTCGGCTTCGAATTTCATGAATATCAGACTGGAACTGACCAACTAAATGGCTGCTCCCAATACAGTATGAAATACAGGACTTAATGGTGTAGGAAAAATCACTTTCGGTATTGCTTGTTCTCTATCCATCTCTCGAAAATGTGGGCGTATCCTGCCTGGCAGTGCCAGCCTATCTTTTTTAGGACTTTGAATTCTGTCTAATGGTTTGGATTGTTCATACTTGGTTTTATTTTATGATAATAAAATAAAATAATAATGTTTTATTTAAAGGGGATATTTCATATTTTCTAAGAAAGTCAAAACACTATTATTTTTATGTCTTTTGCTCAATATTATACGATCATAGGCATTACTTCCCACGCTTATACATCTGTCACACAGGAAATAATAGCACAGTTGCCTCCCTTGTTTTCCAATTCCCCCGATGCAAAAGCAATTTGAAGTTGAAAATGATATTTTTGCCAATTTCTCAACTGGCAATATAGAATTATAGGATTATTCTTTAACTAGGTAGGACTGTTTATAGATACCATCTATTTTAAGGCTTTATTTTAATATATTTTAGAAATTGTAGCTTTAATATAGAGTTACTATGGTAGATAATACTAAAATGTCATATTTCATTTATTGCAGTGATACTATATTAGATAATGGTAAAGTATATGGTGATATTAATGGTGATCAACAAAATTGTACTACAGAACAATATGATGTACAGTTGCAACTTGTCTATGATCAAAAACAAAGACTTGAAGAAGAGCTACACATACAAAAACGTGAAAATATGAGTATGTTCACATAGTTCTATAGAATCTGATTTATTAGTTGTAGAGAACAAGAAATTGATGTGTAAATTGTAACTTACTACCAATGTGCTTTTCCATTCTGTAACTAATAATACAATATGAGTAGTCCCTCGTGTAAATAATAATATTTGTTCACCGCCTTTCAAAGAAAGCAGGGGACTATTAAAATGGGTTTGTTCATCTATCTGTCTTTCCGTCACACTTTTTGAGACACAATAATTTTCTTTTTAATTGAGCTAGAATGTTTAAACTTGGTGTAGGTGTTTATTAGGTCAATACCTTAATGAGTTCGAAGATGGTCATTTTCTACGTAGGGTAAGCAGAGATATTCAATTTGATTGGTTGAAGCTTTGGTACACAATAATTTTAGTTCTTATTAAGTGAGAGTGATAAGATTTGGTGTAGTTTCATTACATCAATACCTTGACTAAGTTCGATAATGAGCATTTTCTGCTCAGGGTAAGCAGAGTGATAAAACAATTTGATTGATCAGGACTTTGGAACACAATAACTCTTCTTCGAATTGAGGTAGAATGTTCAAACTTGGTGTAGGCATTGCTTGGGTGAATGCCTTGATGAAGTTCATAGATAAGCATTTTCTGCTTAGGGTAAGCAGAGAAGCAATTTGATTGGTTGGTGCTTTAAGATATGATAACTTTGGTTCTAATTAAGTGAGAGTGATGAAACTTGGTGAATAGTTGCATCACATCAACACCTTGACTATGTTTCATTATGAGAACATCTCTGCACAGGGTAAGCAAAGCGATATGGAATTTGATTGGTTGATACTTTGGAGCTCAACAACTTTGATTCTAATTCAGTTATAGTAGTGAAACTTTGTGCATAGTTTCATTACATCAATCAATACCTTAACAAGTAGAGACTTCAACACAATAACTCTCCTTTGAATTGAGATAGAATGTTCAAACTTGGTGTAGGTGTTGATTGGGTGATTGCCCAAAGATGTATGTTTATAACACAAAGATCTTGGTTCCTTTCGATATTTGCGCCCATCGGATCATAACTTCCTGAATTATAGCCCTAGATTGTACGAAAAATTGCCTTTATTAGCTTGTGGTCCCTCTGGAGGTCACAATTATTACCTGATTTAAAAAAACGTTTGATTATAGCACCGTTAATCTAGGTTGAGTTCGAATTTCATGAAAATCGGACCTAAATTGACGGACAAATTGGCCGCTGTTTGTACTTAAATAGTGTGAAAATATGTTATATCAAGGTTGTGGACCCTATAAAGGTCACAATTTTAATTCGATTTTGATGAAACTTGAAATACATGTCTCTAACCTAAATGAAAAGATCATGGTTCTATTCCATATTTGCGCATATGGGATTGTAACTTCCTGAATTATAGCCCCGATTGTACAAAAAATGGCCTTTATTAGCTTGTGGTCCCTCTGGAGGTTACAATCATTACCTGATCGAAAAAAACGTTTGATTATA
Organism: Patella depressa; assembly: GCA_948474765.1. NCBI lineage: Eukaryota > Metazoa > Mollusca > Gastropoda > Patellidae > Patella > Patella depressa. Next base: position 50,589,671 of record OX419715.1, on the reverse strand, counting down.
TCACTGATACTGGGTAAGGTTGAGTTTGAATTTTGTGAAAATCAGACCCAAATTGACAGACAAAATGGACGCCGTTTGTACACGAATAGTGTCAAAATATGGTATATCAAGGTTGTGGACCCTATAGAGGTCACAATTTTAATTCAATTTTGATGAAACTTGAAATAAATGTTTATGACCTTGGTTCTATTTCATAGTTGCGCAAATGGGATTGTAACTTCCTGAATTATAGCCCCTGATCAGGGCTCACACTGGCTTTCAATTTTTTTCCGCCAATATGGATGATAATTTTTATGTAAAGAAATGTTCATATATTTTTTCCGCCAACTTGAATATTTTATCCGCCAAAAATATGTGATAAAAAATTATACAATATCTAACAATTTTACGTTTCAACTAGGATTATTATAAAATGATTACCGATATATACAATACAATATACAACAACTTTTAACAAATCTGTCTTTGCATAATACATTTAGCACAGTTTTGGTTTACTAAGATCGGATTTTATTTTTGGTAATTTTAGGCTATTTGAACATAGTCGTATTGCACTATATATATATATTCAGTATTTACACGTCAAATCTTGTCCAAGGATTGCGTGTACAATAGACCTATTGTTATTTTCTGGTACCGTAACGGTATCTGAATCTCTGATAGAATGCTATGTACTTCAGTTAAATTTGTAAGAGATGCTTACAATTATACCCGTCGTTCACCTTTAGAACATTTTAGCGACGATAAATATGATACAGGTCGCAATTTTATTCTAAATTTAAAAAAACGTTTGACTATATCCCCGTTAAAACAGCTAAATCCATGATATTAAATGTTTCGTATACTAAACGTTAGCATGGGGAAGAACTTTATAAAACCAAAAAATTCTAATGATTTTCTGATAATTACTTAAAGTAGCTAAGTCTCTAACTCAATATCGTCCAAAGTCTTCGGCATTCAAAACACGAATTATTTGTCAATTTAAATCAACACTGATGTTGTCATTTTATCAGGAAAAGATGGGCTTTTGATATCCAATATTTAAAACAAAATAAACATTTTACCATTGGTACACGAATCGTGTACCATAATGCGTTTCAACCCCAGTTCTAGCAAGAAACTCGAGGAACGAGGCTAGAAACATTGCACCAAATCAAATGGCGTATGTAGACTGGAATAACCAGACACTAGAAATAGCCACTCGATTGAAACTTCTGGCATATTTTGCCGAACATAAGTAATTTGAAATTAGAGTACAAACGAAAACGATTGAATGTAATTCAGTTTGTTTACATTCATATTACATTGCCCGTTTGTGACAATTTCTAGGTCTCAAATATTAGCTATTTAGCTCCTTTAATATGCGACAGCGCTTGTTGACTGATGGACGATTGCCTGGCAACCTATATTTTTTATTTCGGTGGGGGACATTCAGCCTCACTGTTGGCTTGTTAAACATGATACTCCTCTAAATTATGAACTAATTAACAAGTTCTACATAAAATAAGACCAATTTATTTTACAGCATAAGTTGATAGTTATAAATGTGAAGTTTATTTGCTGTTGTAGGATTAATGAATGAGGTATCTAAAAACAGTGGACGTGATAGAGTTGATGCTAGCTTTCTTACAGAAGCTGATACAGTAGATATGTCTTTATGTAGTAAATCAGATTTTGGTGATTTAGTTGGTAGACTTATGGTAAGTTCATATTTCTTTTCAATATCCGGGGGGGGGGGGGGGGGAGATGGCTGAACAGTGAATCATAAGTGGAGAGGTTTTGAGTTCCTGCTTGTACATGATAAATAGTGTGGTCTCCTCCAACTTGTCCACCGGTTTCCTCTCACTGCTGAAGAGCCATTCGCACAAACAAATTATAAAGATAATAAAATTAAACCATATGTTTTTCCCAAAAGTACCTAGTTTGTGTCAAGTGCTTCACGCAGAGGGTGGTAGGTAAACCCCATAAATTACAATCACCATGTTTCTGGTAAAAATAGAGGTACATGTAACTTGTGGATTCAATTTTATAATTTGGTTTAAAAAGTGTCATTATTTTTATTCTTTAGACAGAAGATCACGCTGAAAAAATAGCTGAAAAATTTTTAGAAGAAGAAAAAGAAAGGACAATAGCATTAGAACAACTTATTGACTCCCACATTGAAAAATTCCGTTTAGGAACAGAAGATACGCTGAAAAAATATAATTATGTATCTTTATCATGAAATTATATCTGTTTGCTAATATCTGCTGTGATCTGGTTGTTCAAAATATTTATTTAAAATAATCATTTCATCATTTATTGTCCCCCGCCTTTCGAAGAAAGTTGGGGGACTATTAAAATGGGTTCGTCCGTCTGTCTGTCTGTTCGCCTGTCTGTCCGTCTGTCTGTCCGTCACACTTTTTGGGACACAATAACTCTCTTCCTAATTGAGCTAGAATGTTCAAACTTGGAGTATGTGTTTATTAGGTCAATGCCTTGATGGAGTTCGAAGATGAGCATTTTCCGCTAAGGGTAAGCAGAGATAAGCAATTTGATTGGTTGATGCTTTGGGACACGATAACTTTAGTTCTAATTAAGTGAGAGTGATGAAACTTGGTGTATAGTTTCATTACAATAATACCTTGACTAAGTTCGACAATGAGCATTTTCTGCTCAGGGTAAGCAGAGCGATACTCAAATTTGATTGGTTGAGACTTTGGAACACAATAACTCTCCTTCTAATTGAGTTAAAATGTTCAAACTTGGTGTATATGCTTATTAGGTCAATGCCTTGATGGAGTTCGAAGATGAGCATTTTCCGCTTAGGGTAAGCAGAGATAAGCAATTTGATTGGTTGATGCTTTGGGACACGATAACTTTAGTTCTAATTAAGTGAGAGTGATGAAACTTGGTGTATAGTTTCATTACAGTAATACCTTGACTAAGTTCGATAATGAGCATTTTCTGCTCAGGGTAAGCAGAGCGATACGCAAATTTGATTGGTCGAGACTTTGGAACACAATAACTCTCCTTCTAATTGAGTTAAAATGTTCAAACTTGGTGTATATGCTTATTAGGCCAATGCCTTGATGGAGTTTGAAGATGAGCATTTTCCGCTTAGGGTAAGCAGAGATAAGCAATTTGATTGGTTGATGCTTTGGGACACGATAACTTTAGTTCTAATTAAGTGTTCATAGTTTCATTACAGTAATACCTTGACTAAGTTCGATAATGAGCATTTTCTGCTCAGGGTAAGCAGAGCGATACACAAATTTGATTGGTCGAGACTTTGGAACACAATAACTCTCCTTCTAATTGAGTTAAAATGTTCAAACTTGGTTTATATGCTTATTAGGTCAATGCCTTGATGGAGTTCGAAGATGAGCATTTTCCGCTTAGGGTAAGCAGAGATAAGCAATTTGATTGGTTGATGCTTTGGGACACGATAACTTTAGTTCTAATAAAGTGAGAGTGATGAAACTTGGTGTATAGTTTCATTACAGTAATGCCTTGACTAAGATCGATAATGAGCATTTTCTGCTCAGGGTAAGCAGAGCGATAAGCAATTTGATTTACCAAGACTTTGGAACACAATAACTCTCCTTCTAATTGAGTTAAAAAGTTCAAACTTGGTGTATATGCTTATTAGGTCAATGCCTTGATGGAGTTCGAAGATGAGCATTTTCCGCTTAGGGTAAGCAGAGATAAGCAATTTGATTGGTTGATGCTTTGGGACACCATAACTTTAGTTCTAATTAAGTGAGAGTGATGAAACTTGGTGTATAGTTTCATTACAGTAATACCTTGACTAAGATCGATAATGAGCATTTTCTGCTCAGGGTAAGCAGAGCGATAAGCAATTTGTTTTGCCGAGACTTTGGAACACAATAACTCTCCTTCGAATTGAGTTAAAATGTTCAAAATTGGTGTGTATGCTTATTAGGTCAATGCCTTGATGGAGTTCGAAGATGAGCATTTTCTTCTTAGGGTAGGCAGAGATAAGCAATTTGATTGGTTGATACTTTGGGACAAGATAACTTAGGTTCATCTTGATTGATGATTTTTATGCCAATACAATGACTGCATTCTCATTCAGTAATGGATTCGACAGTAACAGTGTATAGAAACGAGGGCCATTTCCCTTGGCCAGAGGGGCCCTTTTGTCAAGGGTGGGCGCCCTTTTGTCTACCTTTAGGGTCCCCCTAACTAGGGTACATTTTCATTTTTCTCGTCGGTTTTAGCATTTTTCTTTATAAAACACTTTTGAATGACACTTCGTGTACAGTTTGATCGCACGATACGTTTGAAAAAAATAAATGTGCGATTAATTAATATGTGTCATCTATTTATTTTGGGATTTCGGCGGGGGACATCAGCCTCACTGTTGGCTTGTTTAAACCACAATATGCCATAATAAAAGTTGAATATATACTTTCAAACAAACAAAGTATTATAAACATTTTAGTCCTAAAATAATAGGAATTTTAGATGGCCTTAAGTGATCAATCAATACTCATCATTGTTGAATGAGATGTTGTTTGGTAAGATTCTTTTTTTTTATTGTGTAAAGTCTATAACATTTGCCTTTTATTCTGGAATATTGTGCGTTGAAATAAACACTATCTTTATGATTTACAACTGAAAAATGCATTGGTTAAAGGGACTATCCCAATTTGAACAGTCTCAAAAATGAAAGTCTGAGTATGTATGAGAGGTGCCAAAATATAGAGGAATGGTATATTTGCCCTGTCTCAAAATTTCAGCTAAAAATATTGAGTCGTTTGGACGTGAACGTCAAAACTGCTTATCCGAACACGTAACCCTTTTAAAATTTCGGGTCAATTTTATCGTTGGGTGACCTGATAATCGATTCCTGTTCTTTTAGAGCTCTGTACAATGAACTTGATAACGAATGGTAAATTTCACCAACACATTATTCAAATATAATAAAAGTCTGGTTTTATCCAGACACCCATAATACAGGTTTGGACCTCGGTCTCTATTCCCAGATGAAGACTAGCAGATTTAAGTTGTTTGAAAGTGTATCACATATGTTGAGTTTGTTGCTCGGCCCTAATATTGAGAATTTTAAGAGATTTTAACACAATATTAAGCTGTTTTATTCTCAAATATTATCGGGATTGACCCTTTAAGATTCATAAGTATTTCATTATAGAACAATCTCAGTGCAATCTCATTTTTTTCATGGTTAACCCTATAAAAGGGAATTCTGGTTGTTATAAAAGTGTGTACCTGTATATTTCACTCTACAGACATAAAATACAAAATTAAAATATAATGTAGTGCAAATACCAATATGTGGGCATCCGAAATGCTGCTTTTTATACTCCCACAATCGTATATTGTCGTCGCCCTTTCCGTCTGTCTGTCCATCCGTCGTCCACAATTTCTTGTGAATGCTCTAGAGGCTAAATTCGATATCCAATTGACTGTGTTTACGGTCATGTGACGAAGAAACCTATTGATTTTCAGCGAATTCGGATAATTACTGCCAGAGTTATGATCCTTGATCACTTTGAAAAATCTTGTGGACGCTCTAGAGGCAACAGTTAATATCCGATTGATTTTGAATTTATACACACTGTTTAAGGTCATGAGAAGAAGAAGTCTATTGTTTTTCAGCGATATCCGTTAATTACTGCCAAAGTTATGACCCTTGATCACTTTGAAAAATCTTGTGAACGCTCTAGAGGCTAAAGTTAATATCGGATTGACTTCAAATTTATACACATTGTTAAAGGTTACGAAGAAGCCTATTAATTTTCAGCGATATCCAATTATTACTGCCAGAGTTATAGCCCTTGATCACTTTGAAAAATCTTGTGAACGCTCTTGATCACTTTGAAATATCTTTTGGACGAAGGCCATGAGACAAACAATCAAAACAATTCTAACCATTTCTGATAATTACTTAATGGGCTATTACTTGTAATAAGATTTTCATGTGTTGTAAACGTTCTCCTTACTGACAAAAGAAAAAATATGTGACAACCATTTTTGACTGCCCGAACGACTTAAGTGTTATTGGCGTATCTCTCATTGCCTGGCAACCTATGATTACCTATCTTTAGGGTTAATGGTTCATTGGTGAATAATCAAAGTGCATAGTTATAGGTAATATATAAAAATCCATTTCTGTACATTATGTGAAAACTAAACTATAAAATGTTACATAATAATAATTGTAAATATACCTGTATTTATACTGTATAATATAATGTTGCATAATTTTATAAATAAATAAAAAAACAGTAAAGACATTGTTATCAATAAATCGGAGAAATGAGGCCGTGGAAGGATGTCTGTGTTGAAGAATTTGTATTCAATACTCTTCACAGCCAATTTTTATACGTCCACATTCATAATGTGAACGTATTATGCCGTCACCCCTGTCTGTGTGTGTGTGGGTGTGTGTGTTTGCATATGGTGTATTAGCAGGACGCGAAGTTGAAAGAACACCAACGTTGTTAGGACATTTTGAATTGTTGGGACTTACACTCAGGTCCCCACAATTATTTTTGTACCAGGGCCTTGTAAACCACCTAAAAACTATATATTTTCAGTCTTACACAAATCCTACAAAATGTGGAAAATCATGCCAGTCTCACACACTGAACACACATTTTACTTCCTATATCACACACATTTGAAGTGTTTGAAGCATGGGTATTATCATTATCCAATCAGATGGCCAGTTACAAAGTTAGATATATTGACCAATCAGAGGCCATTTCTTTAAAGTCCTGACAGAAGAGGCTACTCAAATTTTTTCACACAACTTGTGCATTTAATTGCGAAAGGTACAGATAAGTGTCGCCTGGTACTACCCAAAGCTAAGCAACGGCCTAGAAGTATATATATGATACCAATAAACGTTATGTAGAACATTAGTGTGTATTTCCTGTATGGTTCATTATCACATTGGCAATAAGTCCTATCAATGACTGAAATTATTGATTTGGGTATTGTTATAGAAAAGTTTTGATAATTAATCAAATTGTGCGGTAGTAAATTTGAAATTATTAGTCAATTTGTTCTGTTTAGAAAGAGGATACATCTCTAGAAATTAACAGTAGAAAGAAAAAAAGAAATAGGTAAGTGCTTACATTATGTCTTAACTACTTCAATTTTAATGCTGTCAAAATTTGTACAAAATTATGATCCGTCATTGGCTCAATGGCCCTGATTTTGTTGTCCGATAACATGAGCAGTACCGTGGGTCCCCCAGTTTCATGTTACTATTAAAGACTCCCGAATAGTACCGTATGTTAGTCCCGAAAGGCGCTTTCTCCTCTCTGTCTCTCTCCTCTCTGTCTCCATCCTCTCTGTAGTCCTGCTTATCTCTCCTCACGCTCGATTCCCCTCAATCCCCTCCCTTTCTCTCTATCCCAACTTTAATGTTTCCCCTTGCTCATTCCCTGTCTCTACTCCCTCTCTTTATTACCAGTTATCTCTCTATCACTCTATTCCCCTGTATCTTGTCCTAACTCTCATCTCTCTCGCTTACCACCCCTATTTCTATTCTTGCAAATCCTCCTCTGTATCTGTTCTTTTCTATCTCTCTTCTGTATACCCCATTCCCCTCTCCTCGTATCCTCTCTCAACCTCTCCTCTCTCTCATTTTGTCCTTGGTATCCTTATCCCTCGCATCTCCACATACTCTCTGTCTCCCCCACAGCCTCTCTTCGCCTCTTCATCTATATTGTCATGTCTCTCCTCATTCAAGCCCCCTTATTCTCTTAGATAGTATGTGGAAGCCAGAATGTTTCGCTTTCTTCCCCTCTTTCCCTTCCTGCATCTTTATCGTCATCTCTCTGGTTTCCTCTCACTGTTAAAAACCGATTGAAGTACAATTGCACCATATGGTTTAGTTGGTTGCGAAATACCTTAACTCGCTCCCTTTCTCTCTTCCATACAATCTCTCACTTCCTCCATCCCCCCTTTCACATCACCCCTTTCAAGTGTTAGGTGGGCACCAGAATCTCCTCTCTCTGTTATCCTTTCTATTTCTCCTTTCTATCTATCTGTTTCCTCTATTTGTGTCTCTGTCTTCTCTCATCATTCTTTTGATCTCTCTTTACCTACTATCTTCATCTCATAAACAAGTCATAAAGCCCAAACTGTTCAATTGGGTTTCAAGCCCCTGTGTTATGTTGGGCATCTCAAAATTCTTTTTCTTTAATAAAATAATAAAAAAAAACCTTGGTGTGAAAAGGTGTACTAGAAATATGCTGTAATAATAGAAATAATAATTGTTGAGTGGATGGTAGTTTCTCTTCACCCAATTGAGTGATAAGTGGACATCAGTCTCTCTCTCTCTCTCCCTCTCTGGATTTGAAGTAATCAAAGCTTTGCCCAACCCAAGTGTTAATAACCACTATTATTTTATTATTTCAGTGAATATGAAAACACAGTCTGGTGAAGAGCAGAGGAGAGCAGGAAATATTGAATGTGAAATGTGCATCACAAACAATACGGTTTTAAGGTGGTGAAACTGGCCCTGTGTGAACAGAGTAATGGACATTTATTTAACCAATAATTGAATTCTTAAAAACTGACTCAAATGTATTAAAGAATCCAGAATATTATTTTCTCGAAGTTGTCACAAATTTGACTTTTGAGGGTATCCATTGTTAAGTTCAAAATGTTGTTGGACTTCAGTGAAATTGCTTTTGTGTTAAAATCATAAAGAATTAAAACAAAAAGTGAATTATGAAGTATTTTGTTTTACCCATACCAGTTTCTACTGCATTTTGAAAATTGAAACCCGCCCATGGAACATCCAATAGTACACGTGTACCAGTGTGCCACAGTTTTGTGAATTTAGAGGAAAAGTCAGACAAATCACAATCCAAAACACAACGGTAAACCACCTTTCATTTTGTCGCACAGTCAACAATGACTCTTACCTTACCCCAAGTTATATTTACCAGTTAGACTAACCAACTGTGTTTCTATATTGTCATTTATTTATTTAGATGCTTAATTATTAGTAATATTTGCAGCTGATAATTTATCTGTCTTTGTCTGAAGTAGAGAGGGGGGGGGTGAGTCTAGTAGTGAGCATAATTTCTGCACTTTCCTTCCCACACCAAAGAGTCATGCCCTTTAATTTAATCTAATAGAAATATCAAAGAGTTTCCCCAAAATGACACATTTGGTGTTGAGTGAATGTAAAACCCATTGGGTTTTATTTTGATTGTATTTCTACTCAATGAAATGTGTATACATTTGTGTCTTAATCCGCGATCAGATTAGGTTATATCGCTTATTGCCCTGTGTTTTATTTTCTATTTTACTTTGGGTCCACTGCATGGGCCGTTATAATTTGATCCTTATTATAGTTTACTGTACTGTAATGATGGAGATGTCACTAGCAATTTAAGAATTCTTATGGACTGAATCGTTATTAACTGCCTTCTGACTCTTCACAATTTAGTGGAATTGGTCCCTGTAGTGATACAGTGACTATAGCCCCGTTTACACTTGGCCGCGATAAGCGTGCCGTACTGGGCACGGTACTAGTTCGCAATAAATTTCAAGAAATTGACCCGTTTACATTACCGGTCTTGGAACCGCGCCAAGCACGCCAAATGTGGGACTCACAGAAAAGTTAATTTCGGTCCCTAAGCATGTTACCCGGATGAAAACAATTATGGCGGTTGATTTTGGTACGTGTAGCCATTTTGACAGAACTGATGACAGAGATGTCAAAGTTCGCGGGAAAAAAGGTCAAGATTCATTTAGCGCATGCGCAGTAATCCGTGCTCAGACCGGTTAGCGTTTACACTACCAAAATTTAAACCGAGCTGTTCTTAGCACGGTTCCGAGACCACCTCACTTCAGTGGGCCAGATTGGCACGGTACTCAGTACGGTACGCTTGTGTTTAACCCGTTTACAGTACAAAAAAATTAACAGTGCCGTACCAGGAACGGTACCTGGCACGCTTAAAATTTGTAATGTAAACGGGGTTTTAGTGTGTGTCCAGATTTTAAGTCAAAACAAATTTATATTGATTCGTGGTCAAAGGGGAGACCAATCTTGGTGTGCCTGTAATGTGGGCTAATTGCAGCCTTGTCACACTTCATACCAAATCTAGCTTGGACATGTTCAGTTCCAACAGCGTGTGTGAATTAGTTATATACATCGTTATTAGGACACCTTCAGTACCAACAGTTTATTAAATTTGTGGTGTGTGAATTAAATGTACGTCTTTAACGGGACCCTCCCGATAACCATTATGTACATCATTATACGGACGCCCCAATAGTGCATTAAAACATAGGTGTGTACAATTAAATAGAAGTAATTACTAGGACGTCCCAGCAGTTCATTAAATCCTGGGTATGTAACATGTGTATAATAAGTGTAACTATACCACTTTGACGGTACGGCTCTTTAAGTGTCCATCAAGAAGATTTGTCACACAACGTCCCACTAATGTGTCCCAACAATTGCTACTGTTTAATATTAAAGATTTATTATAACATATTTTTCATTACCCGTTGGTACTTTAGACCGATCAGTAATATATTTTAGATAAAAATATAAGAATAAAGTTTAGTCCTCACAAGTGTGGTTACTGTCAAGGACCTGACAAAGACTTAGATGCAGGTATGTGGGTGTGTGTCTGTGGGTCGCCTACAGGACGCAATTCTTCATGGATTTTCTTCAAACTTTGTATACTTATTCCTTATACCCTAAGGAAGACCCCTATTGTTTTTGGTGCATGCCCACCCCCCAGAGGCAGAGCCACGCCCATTTCTAGTATTTGTTTGTCGTCTACAGGCCACATTTCTTAACTTATAACCTTGAAATTTTGCATACATATTCTTTGTACCCAAAGGAACATCCCTATTGTTTGGGGTGCATGCCCAACCCCCAGGGCCAGAGCCACGGCCATTTTCTTTTCGTGTGCGACAGCCTACAGGGCGCAATTCTTACTGAATTTTCTTCAAACTTTGTATATTTACCCTTTACACGCTAAGGATGATCCCTATGGTTTGGGGTGCATGCCCAACTCGCAGGGGCAGAGCCACGCCCATTTTCTTTTTGTTTACCCGTGCGTTACCTACAGGGGGCAATTCTTACTGGATTTTCTTAAAACTTTGTATACTTACTCTTTACACCCTAAGGATGATCCGTGTTGTTCTTTGGTGCAAGCCCTACCCCAGGGAAGGATGATTACAATGGTTTGGGGTGCATGCCCAACTCCCAGGGGCAGAGCCACGCCCATTTTCTTTTTGGTTACCCGTGTGTTGCCTACAGGAGGCAATTCTTACTGGATTTTCTTAAAACTTTGTATACTTACTCTTTACACCCTATGGATGATCCGTGTTGGTTTTTTTGGGTGCATGCCCTACCCCAGGGGCAGAGCCACGCCCATTCCTTGTATTTATTTGTTTGGCGTCTACAAGCCACATTTCTTAACGTATCATCTTTAAACTTTGAATACTTATTCTTTGTACCATAAGGAACATCTTTATCATTTAGGGTGCATGCCCAACCCCCAGGGGCAGAGCCACGCCCATTTTCTTTTTGTGTGCTGCCTACAGACCACAATTCTTAATCGATCATATTGAAACTTAAAATACCTATTCCTTATACCCTAATGATGATCCCTTTCGTTTTGGGTGCATGCCCCCAGGGGCAAAGCCATGTCCATTTTTACTTCGTGTGTGTGTGTGTTGTCTACAGGCCATGATTCTATTTGTGTTGTGGTTTACAGGCCGCAATTCTGAATGAATCAGTTTGGTACTTGGCAAATAATATATTTCATAAATCGATTAACATAAGCCAAAATATCGTCATATTATTAATTAACGTATTATCATTGTACCGTCAGGAGAATTTAATTGGTTAAATAATGGGAGCAGTAGTTTACCATTTGATTAATATTGAATAAGTATGAATATTTTAATTGAAAAATGTCCCATTTTTGTTGCCAGAGGCGCTTGTTGATTCCTCCTGTGATGGAAGGCCACAAGGCACATTGGTACAGAGTGACGAAAGTGAAAGTCATGAAAGTTGCTTTTTGATTCTGAATTCTGGCTCACACCCAGCTCACCCGGCCCAGAAAGTCTATTATACCAGCACATTCCAGACCCCAGTGATGGCGTGCTGGCCCATTAAAGCCACCGGCCTCATACAACATGATCATCATCACTCCATGGCCGGTCCAATACCCCCTCCCCCATAATATAATGTTCAGTAGAAAAAGGCTTTTTAGACAAATTGGACAAAATTATTTCTTTCACTTTTTGTCCGACCGGCCCCTCGCATTAGTTAACCATGTGTGTCCCTAACCAAATAACAGGGGTCCAGTGTTACGGTAAACCCTTTGAATTCCACTACACAAACTGTAGCCGGATCTACAAGTAAGCCTGGAAATGGCACGCACTTATCACACACAGATTCAGGCTTTGCCAGGCACAAAACCTTTGGTGCCTGTCATTTTGTCCGGTACAAAACCTTTGGTGGCTGTCATTTTGTCCGGTACTGATTTGTCTTTTTTAATGATATTATTAATAGACGACCTGCACTAAGCTGAAAATGTCAGATACTAATTCATTAGTGCCTGGCATTTTGTCAGGTACATCTAAAAGCGTTATTTCCAGGCCTGTCTACAAGAGCATGCTCAGAGATTTGAGTAGAGGGGTTGGGGGCAAGATGGAGACAACGTCAAAAGAAATAAAATGAAACGGGGTTTAACGTCCTATACTGGGTTATGATAATGGGAAACAACGTCAAGTTTTATAAAATAATAAGCTCTGAGACAAGATTTCCCGTTCATTTAAACGCATACATATATAGGGTCAGGTGGGGCCCATCTTCAATAGAAGGCTCGATCTCGCCTTAACTACGTACTTGCTGACGTTGCTTAAGGAACATGGGTGGGGCCAAAACGGCGACAATGCTTCGTTGCAGACATGCAAACATGTGAAACTCATAAATAAACATGTCAAGTGAGAAAAATATGTCTCAGAGTGTGAAGAAAAACATTCAATCGTGTTTTTAATGTAAATTTGTTATAGAAATTAAAATAGATATGTATATAATATATATATATATATATGTAAAATATGTCTCAGAGTGCTTCTTCTGTGAAAATATGTCTCTGAGTGCATTTTAAACAGGAAAGTGTAGTTCAACAGGTTTTAAAGTAGCTAAGTCTCTAACTCAATATCGTCCAATATCGTCCAAAACACGAATTATTTGTCAATTTAAATCAACACTGGTGTTGTCATTTACCGGGAAAATATTGGCTTTTGATATCCAATATTTAAGACAAAATAAACATTTTACGATTGGTACAGGGTAAGGGTTACCATAATGCGTTTCAGCCCCAGTTCTAACAAGAGACTCGGAGAACAAGGCTAGACAATTGCAATAAATCAAACGGTGCATGTAGACTGGAATAACCAGACACTCGAAATAGCCACTCGATTGAAACGTCTGGCTTATTTCGCCGAACATAACATAGCCCCCCCCCCCCCCTGTTGCTACGGGTCCGAATGTAGTTCAAACTTAGTCTGCAAACCTCCCAATATGTAATTTCAACCTCAGAAGCTTCCAATGATGAGCAAGTATTCACAAGACTAGAATAATGGTCAGGGGCGTTTTAAGGTTTATCATGGCGGAGGGCCCTCTTTCGCGGGGGTCCTCTTTCGCGGGGGTCCATGAGGGGGGTGTCTTGATTGATGATTTTCATACCTCATTCAGTAGTGGATTCGACAGTAACAGTGTATAGAAAACGATTGATTCGGGCACGGGGGCCCTTTCCCTTGGCCCTTTTGTCATACGAGGGGCCCTTTTGTCTGCCTTTAGGGCCCTCCCTACCTAGGGTACAAGGGTACATTTCATTTTTCTCGTCGGTTTTAGCATTTTTCTCCTGTTTTATTTGTTCAACTTCTTTGATTTTTTATCGCGAGGAGGCTGACACCTCCAGCGCCTCAGCTATAAAACGCCTTTGATAATGGTTAACTGTGCAAATATTAATTTATCTTCGTCAAATATTTTTTTGCAATAAAGGGAAAGCTTAACAGAACTTCATGTCGTAAGTCCATTTCAAAATTGTATTTCTTAAGTGTGTTTGGCTCATGTTATATTTCGACTTATCAGCTTGTAAATAATGTTCATCAATGAATAGCGTTATATAGTCTACCAATAGAATTGTCAACATTTCAAAATGAATTAGCTTAGGTAAATATTGATATTGTCTGTAGATAAATATTGATAGTAGATTTTATAGTATTGACCTTAATAATTATTATCGGTTACTTCGTGCGAAAGCATTGAAGACAAGTAGACTAAAATGTAAATCAAAACATTTAAAATGTGATCGTTTCTAAATCTTATTTTAACGACCACGAACGTTCTGGATTCTTCGTGATAAATGGAACTGCAAGTAGATTAGAAATGGTTCCACTACTGATGTCTTCCGTCTTACTCCAGTGATTTTCCCTACAGAGTTCCTCTGCGCAATTGTTTTAGTCAAATGACTACAAAAAAGTTTACTGGCCTATAGCTCGCTTAATTTACACATAAACTGGTCCAAAACAGTACTGCACATAGTAAATCAATTCCCTTTGAAATAAAGGTGACGCCTTATCGCATAATTATATGATTTGATGAAACCCAACTGCTACGTGAAATTTCAAATGGCCAGTGTCACGGCGGATTGTGTATAATACGTCATTACAACATAAACATCGCTATGCAGATGTACAGCGCATTACCATAAAGAAAAACTGTTCGGTAACTATTTTAGTGGCCCAGTCTTCACTATTTGTGATAGAATTACTTTTTCCAATACAAACTGTAATGATATGTGTTGACCAGGCGCGGATCCAGAAAAAATTTTTATACGATTTTATTGGCGATTTAGACCTGTTATTTTGGAATTTACCTTCCGGAAATACGTCAGAATGAACCAAATTGAATCTAATTTACCAAATTATCGGTTGAGCGCAATTAGTTAAGCAATTATTAATCCTAGACCCCCCCTGCAAAAAATCCTGGATCCGCACCTGTTGACAGTTGCACATTTGAACCTATTTGAACTTGCGTTAGGGTTCTTAGACTGTATAAACTACGAGTAGATATGCCCTTAAACCGTGATATCCCCGACCACTGCAATATAACTGTAATTTCAGGAGTCCAAACTTACACAGTTTGTCATCTAAAGTAGCGAAGTCTCTAACTCAATATCAACATTGATGCTGTGATTATACCGGGAAAAGATTGCTTCTGATATCTAATAATTAAGGCAAAGTAAACATAATTTCACCATTGGTACACGAATCGTGTACATGATGCGTTTCAGTGCCATTTGTAACTAGAGACTAGATATATTCAAAAAGTCATATTAAACGGGGACGCCACGTAGTCTTATCTTTTGTGAAGTAGAAGTTTTACGTCTGCTTCCACTTAGGTGATATCTCAGACAATTACATTTTTTTCTCTCTCATGCCTGATATTTTGGGGTTCTGTGCATGCGAATCTGTTTTCGTTTTGGGTTGCTGGGAACTTGCTGGGTGATCTGGGTTTGATCGAGACCTAGCTTCTCCTTCCATTCTTCTTTTCAACGCTGGTGCTAGGCACCGGGGAGACGGACTGATTGGTTACTTCTTGGGACTGTTGGTGCCATTTCCGTTGGAGATGACTTGCTGTCTTGGGCTGTTTTCTTTACTGCGGGCTGGTCTGGTGGAACTATCGGGTTTTCTGTTGGAACTGTCGGAACTGTTTGCTTTTTCTTTACTTTTGGCCAAACGTCTCACATATGAAGCGTGGAGGAGGTTGGCAAAGCGTGACTAATCTGACCTTCGCATCTCGTATTGTGCCTTTAAAGGATTTAGTTCCTTGTTTGGTATTTCGACTTCTACATCTCGGATTCTTTTGTAGACATAGGTCCCAGGCAGTTGACAGCCTGCAAAGTTTCTCAAGTAGCCGATGTCTGACATGATCTCCACAAAGTACTGGTCCGAGTATGATACTTGGAGGCAGAGGCGGGTTACCCTATAAAATTTACCCATAAAAATTTTAACGACTTTTTTAAATTTGATGTTTTACATTAATTAGTTCACTGGACTACGCTTCCGAGGAACCTCACTCTGTTCTCGGTTGTGTTGGCCGTTCACTATGCTTTTCCTGTATATAGAGTCCATTCCCACTATCTTAAAGGGCCAATCCCGATAACTTTCTGAGGAATAAATCTGCTTAATTTTGTGTTAAAATCCCTTTAAACCCATTACCTAAGGCCGACCAATTAACACGATATTTGTGATACGCTTGTAAATAAATTAAATCTAAATTCATCTGGAAATGGAGACCGTTGTATTATACTACAGTATTTGGATAAAACCAGACTTTTTTCTAAAAAAATAATATGTAGGTAAAATTTACCTTTTGTTATCAAGTACAGTACATGGGTCATTCACTGTATAGACCTCTCAAGAAATGTGAATCGATTATCAGGTCACCTAATGAAAAAATTGACCCGAAATAATAAAAGGGTTACGTGTCCGGATAAGCAGTGTTGACGTTAACTCAATATTTTGAGCTGAAATTTGGAGACAAGATAAATACACCATGCCTCTAAATTTTTGAGACTTTGTTCTTATCGGGACTGTCCCTTTAAATGTGATTGTTAGAATCCAAGATGGCGGAAATCCAAGATGGCGCCCAATATAGTCTATTTTCGTGACATGGAAAAGCATTTTTCAAAGATTCGTGTACCATTTCAACGTAGGCCGGTTCGTCGTTGATATGACCCACCCGACTATTTTCGGGATTTTCAGGCGTTTTGAGCTTGACAGATCACTTAGAAAGCCCAGGTTTGGCTTGTAATGTGTCTATTGTATGTGTCTTTTCTGGTATGGAAAAGCATTTTTCAAAGACTATGTCATTCTGAACATCATTTTTGCCCTGATAATGAATTTTTTAGACCCATAAAATTCATATCAGGGCCAAATTTCACACGTACTCGGACTTTCATTTCTGAGACCCTGTTCAAATCGGAATAATCCCTTTAAAACATCGATTGGGGCGTGTTCCATTGTATTATCTCGAGCGATCGAGATTTTTGTATTTCTTTTTTTTTTCTTTTTTTGGCGTCTCCCTGTATCAGCCATCGCCACAGTGACGACAGGGTATTACGATAAATACAATGATTTTCACACGAACCCTACGGAACAAATCGTTTTTGTTTTTAGTTTTCTGGTGTTTTTTAACAATTAATTCAATTTTTTAAATATTTCCCACCAATATTTGCCATATTGTATCCTCTGCACGATTTTTAATATAATACGTATCATCAATGCCCACGCGTGAGGATGGGGGCAGCTGGGACACGTGTCCAGGAGCCGGGAGGTATGCCGCGTAATGTAAAAATAAAATGCTGGTTTTAATCTAATACAAAAAATACACTTTCACGGCAACGCCGGATTAACCATGGAGCACCATGGGCTCCCCCACAAAAATCTCACTTGCGCGCCTCGAGCATGGTCGTACCGAGGACTCCAACGGCCGGTGACCTAGTGACGGGGCCCCTCCGATGGCCCTCCATCAGAATTCCCTGGGGCCCCCTCAATCCATGGTGTGTCGCGATCGACATCCGAGAATTCGGTGTAATCCGGTGATGGATGTAACACATAGTCTTTTAGTGTCGTGAGATCTTCTATCGGACCGAAAATCGTCCAACTCGAATTATCGTATAACTCGAACAAATTACCCGTCTCCATCATTTCGAGTAGCGCGAATTTTGTCTCAAGTTGACGCACGATTGTATATAAGCTGTGGTTGTTGTTGATATTTGTTGTGGGTATAAGCTGAATTTGATGAGATGCACATCATGATCACACGAAATATTCAGATTTCTTGATTAAATCTCGTATTACTTTGGTACTTACAGTGTTAGACGTTCGTCAAAAATCGAGTCAGACTTTGTCGTAACGTTATGGCCTCCATTCATCAAATCATCGTGGGGGCATAATAATCAAGTGACCCCGTTATTTATCACCGAGCGACTTCAAAATTTGAAATTTGGTGTGATGTAGCTCTGCTAACTTACATTGGCGGATTTAACGGGCTCAATGGGCTCCAGCCCCCTCCTCTGGATTGGTCCACTGAAATAACACCAGAATGCGCTAATTTTGTAGCAGAATTTTCACAAGTGCCTGAAAGGCCAGGAAGTCACGTTTCCAGCTACCAATTTCTGAATATTTCTTAGGGGAGAACCCCTCACCCCCAGACCTCTCTTGCGGGGCTTCGCGCCTTTGGCGCGGTCGGTGATCAGGGACCCCCTCATGTTCCAGGCCCCAGACCATGGTTAATCCGATGTTGTTTCACGGAGAAGAGAACCGGTAACTTATTTCTGTGATTTCACAGTGGCATGGGTAGGATTGAAATCGGATTCTGTCTGTTTAAAATGGTGAATTAAAAACTACAAGTCACCTGCCCTAACTTTCGCGTCGGGGGCGGGGCGATCCTATCCTTGGTCCGTCGGGGTATCCAGACATTTTTAGGTACCGCATGCCTAGCCAGGCTCGTAGAACGCGCTATGGTGAGCTCCAAAGTGTGCACAAAAGGTTCCATTGGAATCCAGTTCAACGTGATTTGGGGTATTGAAAAAATGTAACCAATAGTGATGAAAAACAATTTTCTTTTCGTCTGATGGTCACAATTTTTCGATTTGTTTGCTTGCTTGCTTAAAATCATTATGTCAAAATAGTGCACATACCTGACTATTATTACATTAAAGGGGCTAATCGCTCATATTTGGGACCTAGAAATTGACACAAATGGGTCGCAAGGCCTATAATAATGTAATATGAATCTACATAAACTGATTTACATTCAGTCGTTTCGATCGAATGATAATCTCGAGCGTCTGGTTATTCCAGTCTACACCGATAGTATTTTTTGCGCATATAATCTCCAGATAAGAATATGACGTCACGGTTTGACATGACCCGTGGAATATATCTAGCCTCGTTCTTCGAGTCCCTTGTTCAAATGGCGCTGAAACGCATTATGGTACACGATTCGTGTACCATCGATATCAGAAGCCCATCTTTTCTCGGTAAGATCACAACATCAATGTTGATTTAAATTTGGATGATATTGAGTTAAAGACTAGACTACATTAATACATCATATCAAAAATATATTAGTGTAAAGGCTCTTTCAATACAAAATTTTAGAAAGGGGAAAATTATACTTTTTTGAGAAATGAAATGAATTGAAATGTAGTAGGTGCCGCGAGGTGACACTTTGACCTGTGACAGCGCCGTAGTGCCTAACTATTCTTTTATTTTTTAGATTTCCATCTGTCCGGTTTTCTTCCCAGCTGAACGACCATAAACATCTTTCCTCGTTGTATATAGGCCTGAATTAAAAATACATGTAACATTAAATAATATTAGCAAAGTATAGTCTTCATAATAATTGAAAGAAGGGCAATGGACAATATAGCCGGAAACAACGTGCTAAAAATAAAAACTGTAAAAGATTGCTTTTACACTTTTATTGCCGTTTCGCCATTCGAAAATCAAACATATTTGAACCGCGTATATTTCTGTCTTAGATCGCGCACCGCTTTTGTTAGGTGAATAAAATAATTTCGAAAGCCAAACCTAATTAACCTATGCCGATATGCACAGAATGTTTTTTGGTAAATAATGGTTTTTATTGACTCATGCCGTTTTGTTTGCCGTCTTTCTTGTGCGGTCAAAGGTCACCAGACAAACCGTGGTGTAAGGTCGAATGAGTAGGTCATGACGTAGTTTTCTTCCCATCAGACCTTGCGTTAATTTCCGCCATAATATCTTGTTCATCGAATAAGTTGTTAACCTAATGTCTTGTTTTGTGTATTATATATTGAGAGGCTTAATAAAACACAATAAAAATGTGATGGTTGCGAAAGTATTGGAATAATAAACACCTTAATAAAGAGTTGTTGTTATAATAGTGAACGTACATTCGGATATTGACGTCTGTTTAGTGCTGGGGTTACGTTCTGCTAACCCGAAAGATGGCTGAGAAATCGGTCGACAGTAAAGTGGGTTCGACTGTTTCATCAAAATCACAGCTACAAAACACTTCTGTAAGTGATATCGCAGTACAGGAAGATGCTGAAGCAAGGGGCACAGCTGAATACCCGAAAGTTACGGGAGATGCCATTCCAAAGAAAAAGAGTACATTCAAAATCACCAGTGTTGTGACTGGGCAGTATACTCCTAACTCAAGGGGTGGCAGTGGTGATTTGACAGCTGATGTAGATGGTGACAGCTTGGATGACTTGGATGAAAGTCACACTGAAGATTTCAGTTCTGAAATGTATGATATATCTAGAACTACAGATCTAGATCAAGATGCTTTACTTACACCAGATGAAGTATTAATTGCCAAAGAAAAGCCTGATAATCAGTCTAGATTTAAAGTAGTTAAGATCGAAACCAAGGAACCCTTTCGCAGAGGGCGGTGGTACTGTCACGATTATCTTGACACCACTGAAAAAACTGAAAAACAAAGTGATGAAATTACTGTGCATTCTGGGAATTCTAGTGCTGGGAACTCTGTTCATTACATACACGGTGTGGATGATCCGTCGAAGAATCCATTATTAGCTGGTGGCACTGGTACCGTTCCAAATATGACAGCAACGGAGACCTTCAACCCCGTTCAGGGTGAAAGCTTTAAGCCTATTAATCCTGCTCCACATGCTAGTCAGCCAGTTGTTTCTCAAGTGGCACACAATCAATCCCAACGACAATCAACGTCTGGTTTACCATGTGATAGTAATCAGATACCATCACAAGTCCCAAGTAATACGTCAGTTAGCCAGCCACAGCCAGGTATACCATCTGTGCAATCGGGAGTCCACCAAGTTCCACCCGGACAGTCAAACTCTTCGCAAAATTTACCCCCTTCTAATGCTCAAAGTGTTCCACTAATGCCTCAAAGTATGAACCAAACTAAACAAAGTGATATGAATCACTCTGCTCCAGCGCCTGGAACTCAAACAGGACAGATAATAAATGCTATGCAACCGGGCTCACATTACGGTGAGCAAGGCTTTAATTCTCAAGCCTATAGTATGTCAAATGTCCCAGGACAGACTTCACAATCTCAACCCACTTGTGGTCAGTCAAATGCGTTTCTTAATAATGCTCCAAAAGGTAGTTCGACAGGGGAGAGTACTGAGCTATCATCCACGCCTAGTGTAGCTGCACCCCAGCAGCCAAAAGGACAGCCCACTGGAACTCAATCTATAAAATCTACGTTAAGTAGCGGAAATTTGTCTGGAATGCAGTTAAATCAGTTATCTGGTCAAGAGCCAAATTTAGATAGTATATCGAGCAGCGATATCTCGTCAAGTAGTACAAGACGGCAATCAACAACCGGTATCCGTACCACTCAAGACCTTCAAAACTTAGTTCAAGATACATCAGGCATACCTGAACTTACTGGTCCATTATTGTTTGCTGTCAGTGGAAGGGAAAGTCCAGCAAAAGAGACAAAAGATGAATCAGAATGGTATGTACATTTTTTAAGATAAATTACAACATACACTATTAACTATTAGCATAGATTTAAAGGAGCTAAATCGCTAACATTTGGGACCTAGAAATTGACACAAGTGGGTCACAACGCATATATAATACTGTAATATGAATGTATACTGATATACATTCAATGGTTTCCGTTTTTACTCTAATATCAAAAATCAGTTATGTTCGGCAAAATAAGCCTGCCTTCTCAATCGAATGCAAATTTCTAACGCCTGGTTATTCAAGTCTACATTCGCTGTTTGATTTGGTGCAGTGTGTCTAGCATCGTCCCTTGAGTCTCTTGCTAGAACTGGGGCTGAAACCCATTATGGCACACGATTCGTGTACCAATGGTAAAAAGTTATTTTGTCTTAAATACTGGATATTAGAATCCCATCTTTTTCCCGGTAAGATCACAGCATCGACAGTTCTTGCACATGTTCAGGCATCATTGTCTCCATGCACTCATTTTCTTCTTCCAACCATTGTCTTGTCACAAGCATCTGTGCCTTCATAATCGTTGATGCCAGCTGAATACCATTCTCGAGCTATGAAATGCACTCAGAGTTGCAATGTTTGACGACAGGGTGGTAGGAGTGCTACATGTATATCCGTTGCTATTTGCTTCGTCGTTATCTTTTGGTCAAAGATGGCACACCTTGCTTCATTGGCGTCCTTACCCCGTACAGCAGAGATCAATACATATTCTTTCAAGGCCCGTAGAGGCTAGAGTGTGTGAAGCTGCGGGTAAGTTGGAAGTTGTTGAACCGAACACAGGTTTGTTATGGCATTCTGTCTTCTCGAAGTCTATTGAAAATGAGTGCGGGGACTACTTTAAATTCAGTGATCTGAGCGACTTTGAAAATGAATGATACATGTACATGTATAACATTGTGAGTGATTTGTCATACCAGGATACATTGTAAGGACAATTCAGTAAAAGCCCTTACCATCTAAGCTCCCCCAAGAATGAGATGTCAAACATTTTTTCAGTGATCATATAGAAACAACTTACCAACTTGGATTTTAGCAGTCATTTTGAAGAGGACCCACAATTTTCACCTCCATATAGATTATTTGTCACACATGTAGATTCTTTTCAAATATATTTATGTAAACTAAAACTAATGCAAAAAGAGGTAAAATGCGCCGCGATAATCCTTTCTTAACATACACAGGCCCATATCTTTTTGTCGTGAGATGTTAGCGGCCATTTTGAAGAGCACCTTTATTATTTTATGTCTCCATAAAATGTGTGGTACATAATAATGAAGATGCACTCTAATCGCAATTGTAGTGCAAAATGTTACTATTGCGTGGCCTAATAAATGCTTATTAAAAGATATACATGTATACAGTTTATTAATGTTTTTTTGCAGCCTTGTGAAGACTGCCCTCACATTTTATTACTTTCCTGAGTCTGGAATACACTTTTTATACGCCCACATTTTCATGTGGACGTATTATGTCGTCGCCCCTGTCCGTCCGGACGTCCGTCCGTCCACAATTTGTTTGTGGACTCTCTACAGGTCACAATTCTTATCCGATTTTGACGAAACTTGAAATATAGGTTTATCCCCAAAAGATCTCGGCTGCTTTCGATATTGGCATGTATCGGATCAAAACTTCATGGATTATGGCCCCTGATTGTACGAAAAATCACGTTTTTAGCTTGTGGACCCTATAGAGGTCACAATTTTGAACCGATTTTGATGAAACTTGACATGCATGTTTGTAACCCAAAGATCTTGGTTCCTTTCGATATTTGCGGCTATCGGAATGTAATTTCCTGAATTATGGCCCTTGATTGTCCGAAAAATCACCCTTTTTAGCTTGTGGTCCCTCTGGAGATCACAATTATTATTCGATTTAAAAAACCGTTTGATTATATCACCGTTACACCCTAAGGAAGGTTGAGTTCGAATTTCGGGAAAATCGGACGAAAATTGCCATACAAAATGGCCGCCGTTTGTACGCGAATACTGTTAAAAAATGGTATATCAAGGTTGTGGACCCTATAGAGGTCACAATTTTGATTCGATTTTGATGAAACTTGAAATTCATGGTTATAACCCAAAGATCTTGCTTCCTTTCGATATTTGCGCATATCGGATCGTAACTTCCTGAATTATGGCCCCTGATTATACGAAAAATCGCCTTTTTTTTAGCTTGGAGGTCACAATTATTATTCGATTTAAAAAACCGTTTGATTATATCACCGTTACACCCTAAGGAAGGTTGAGTTCGAATTTCGGGAAAATCAGACCAAAATTGCCATACAAAATGGCCGCCGTTTGTACGCGAATACTGTTAAAAAATGGTATATCAAGGTTGTGGACCCTGTAAAGGTCACAATTTTAATTCGATTTTGATGAAACTTGAAATTCATGGTTATAACCCAAAGATCTTGGTTCTTTTCGATATTTGCGCATATCGGATCATAACTTCCTGAATTATGGCCCCTGGTTATACGCAAAATCGCCTTTTTTTTAGCTTGTGGTCGCTCTGGAGGTCACATTTATTATTCAATTTAAAAAAATGGCCGCTGTTTGTACGCGAATACTGTTAAAAAAATGGTATATCATGGTTGTGGACCCTGTATAGGTCACAATTTTAATTTGATTTTGATTAGGAAGGTTGAGTTCTAATTTCGTGAAAATCATACAAAAATTGCCGGACGAAATGGTCGCCGTTTGTACGCGAATAGTGTAAAAATATGGTATATCATGGTTGTGGACTCTCTACAGGTCACAATTCTTATCCGATTTTGATGAAAAGTCACATTTCTTGGTTGTGTACCGTCACACCATAATCATTGTCGGTTTCGAATTTCATTAATATCAGACTGGAACTGACCAACTAAATGGCTGCTCCCAATACAGTATGAAATACAGGACTTAAAGATGCAGGAAAAATCACTTTCGGTATTGCTTATTCTCTGTCCATCTCTCGAAAATGTGGGCGTATCCTGCCTGGCAGTGCCAGCCTATCTTTATTACTTTCAAGAATCTGGAATACAATCGCAGTTTGTTTGGGAATAATTTTTATAATAACTAATGCAAAAAGTGGTCAAACATGCATCATTGTTACTTACTTAACCCTTATAATCACTATATATATACATGAGATTTTGATGGCCATTTTGAAAAAGCGCACTCACGGAAAGAGGTTCAGGATATGGCCTGTTTAGGCCCCCTACCTCATACATGAGAATTTCTACCTCTCCAGGTGGCACCTCCCCCAATTTTTACCCAGACTATTTCTCTTAATCTAACTGTATCATCATCGCGAAACTTGTAAAGCCATTTTCCCTTCAATCTAAACTCCATCATTTTCATTTCCTTTTCTAACCTTAATAAAATAAATATTATCCAGACGTACATGTATAGTTTGTACTATAACATACATGTAGGAGTACATATAGTTGCCACTGGATAATCAATCAACAACAATCGGGCCATGGTCTCTATGACAACGACGCTCTACTCAGCTCCGAGTGCAGTAGCCTAGTGGGGTAACTAGAAAAAGTGTTTTACACAAGATGTCTTATCATCCTTCTGTCATTTTGATGAAAATTCAGTCAAAATAATACGATACACTTTCAAAATTTTATAAATTTGATTCTCCCAAATCATGATTGTGATTATTTTGAAAATAATCATGATATATCGTGATATAAGGATTATTGAGAAAGGAGACGACCCAATAATCGTGATTAATCGTAATCCCTGGGGTATTGCTGCATCCTTATCCTGTAATACTGTTTTTTTGTTCCGAACAGCCTTCCATACTTTTTTTCTAATCATCGGCATGCCTTAATTTTTATACGCCCACATTTTCATGTGGACGTATATTGTCGTCGCCGCTGTTCGTCCGTCCGTCCGTCCACAATTATTTGTGAACAGTCTACAGGTCACAATTTTTATCCGATTTCAATGAAACTTAAAATATAGGTTTATCACCCTAAGATCTCGGTTCCTTTCGATATTGGCATGTATCGGACTGTAACTTCATGGGTTATGGCCCCTGATTGTACGAAAAATCACGTTTTTATATGCCCACATTTTTATGTGGACATATATTGTCGTCGCCCCTGTCCGTCCGTCCGTCCACAATTTGTTTGTGGACTCTCTACAGGTCACAATTATTATCCGATTTTGACGAAACTTGAAATTTAGGTTTATCCCCAAAAGATCTCAGCTGCTTTCGATATTGGCATGTATCGGATCAAAACTTCATGGATTATGGCCCCTGATTGTACGAAAAATCACGTTTTTAGCTTGTGGACCCTATAGAGGTCACAATTTTGAACCGATTTTGATGAAACTTGACATGCATGTTTGTAACCCAATCCTTTCGATATTTGCGGCTATCGGAATGTAATTTCCTGAATTATGGCCCCTGATTGTCCGAAAAATCGCCTATGGTCCCTCTGGAGGTCACAATTATTATCCGATTTAAAAAACGATTGACTCTATCACCGTTACACCTTACGGAAGGTTGAGTTCGAATTTCAAGAAAATCAGACCATAATTGCCAGAAAAAATGGCCGCCGTTTGTACGCGAACAGTGTAAAAATATGGTATATCAAAGTTGTGGACCCTGTAGAGGTCACAATTTTAATTCGATTTTGATGAAACCTGAAATGCTTGTTTATAACCTAAAGATCTTTATTCTTTTCGATATTTGCGCATAACAAATTGTAACTTAATGAATTATGGCCTTTGATTGTAGGAAAAATCACTTTCGGTATTGCTTGTTCTCTGTCTATCTCTCGAACAATTATTATCTGATTTTAAAAAAAACTCTGATTATATTACTGTTGCACAATAAGGAAGGTTGAGTTCGAATTTCGTGAAAATCGTACCAAATTTGCCGGACGAAATGGTCGCCGTTTGTACACGAATGTAAGAATATGGTATATCATGGTTGTGGACTCTATACAGGTCACAATTCTTATCCGATTTTGACGAGAAGTAACATTTCTAGGTTGTGTACCGTCACACCATAATCATTGTCGGCTTCGAATTTCATGAATATCGGACTGGAACTGACCAACAAAATGGCTGCTCCCAATACAGTATTTACCCCATTTCTCTGTCTCTCTCTCTCTTTCTGGTCGTTGGAAAAGGCGAAAGTTTTGAGGCCTGATTAGTACGAATGTGTTATGTACATAATCAGTTTTGTATCAATGATTTTTATTATTTTCTTTAAAAGTTTTATTAAGTTAATAAGTACAATGGAATTTTATAATTCTAAACATTTATGAATACATGTACAAATGTATTTGCTTAAACGAATTAAGCCATGCTTGTTTCTAGTAGTACCGGTAGAGGGAATGTGTTAAGTACATGTACAGTGTTGTATACGTGATAATAAGTTGTTCCAAATATTTTTCAAGAAAATATTTAGACAGTTGTTTATTACATCATATCATGACTGAATGTTATATGTGCCTGGACAACTTTATGTCCTTATGTCGTTTTACCTATTGATTTGACACATTTAATATTAACAGTAATGACTCTTCCTTGTCAACAGCAGCTTGAAAGTCTAGAGAAAAAGAGTTCTGCAAAATAAACTTTTCCAGTATTTTTTTTTTCAAATAGAATTATCTAGTTTCAAAATTATCTCCTTAATTATTGATTCTTTCTTGTGGCTTAGCGTCTTCTTCCAACTTGGGTGATATTGCAGACAAGCAATTATCGATGGCACAAGCTCTATACATTAAAGCAATAATTGCATTATTTTTAGTCATATGTTTAAAATACATGGCATCTGTAATACACTCACTCCTACATTGTACCTTGTTAAAGTTGAAGAATAATCTTAAATCCTATAATTCACTTACAGTGTCAGTTGAGAATTGGCAAATATATCATTTTCTATTGAAATCCAACGTTGAATTTTGCGGCATTATTATAACGTGTGCAGGTTTGAAAAGCCTCACTCAACTAGGCATTATTATCCTTATCTGTTTAACCACAGACCTTGACAATTGAGTCAAATCTCTCTTTCATGGTGTGGACTTATTAGTTATCTAGTGAAAAGACATACAAGTTCAAAATACCGACGACAAGTAGAAATTATTTCAAATTTTTATGTGAATGTTTTTATGT
Organism: Patella depressa; assembly: GCA_948474765.1. Classification (NCBI taxonomy): domain Eukaryota; kingdom Metazoa; phylum Mollusca; class Gastropoda; family Patellidae; genus Patella; species Patella depressa. The sequence goes on along the minus strand of OX419715.1, from coordinate 50,561,997 downwards.
GTTAGAATGATAAGATTGTATAAGCGGTTCGACAACCTATTAAGTAATAGAACTAAGTATGTTTTGACTTTCTTGGAAAATATGCATTTTTTGCTTTAAAGTGGAAGTTTTGATTAGTTATATTAATATTGAAATATCAGCATCAACATTTGTTAGTTGGATCTAACCATGAATCTAAATCTTTAATTTAAACATGATCTAGAGGCTGTAATTCACATATCAAGTCAGACTTTATATCTATCCATTATTACCATTGGCAGAATTATTTTCCTATTTGTGTACACAAGTTGTTCCCAAATGATTTCTGAAGTATCACCTCCTTGGCACTTAATTTGTCAAGTGATCACCCACCCACCCTAAAACGTAAGAAATAAAATTATCTTTTTAAAGTTTTAGATGAATAAAGACAAAGTACAAAGTAGACTAAATCTCTTGTATACATGTACATTACATGTATCAGGGTTTCTTTTCGTTTTAGCATTGAGTCATATTGTTTCTATTAAAAGCATAAAATTTTAATTGTTTTCATGTACAGTTCCTCCCAAATTTTTTAGACCAGAATCGCGCGATGCGGCGAAAAAAAACACTCCGAATTCTCTTAGATTTCACGGTGAAATTTCGCTTAATTCCGCGGTGATTTTCTTCTAAGATTCGCCGTGTTTCTCTAGGAATTCAACGTGTTTCTCTAGGAATTCACTGTGTTTCTCTAGGACTTCACCGTGTTTCGATAAAAGTACATCGTGTTTCACGCAAGGAATTCGCGAGTCTACCGCAAGCAAGGGTCGAACTAATATTGTCTATAATACATTTGTAAATTGAAGGAGTTGTAATATTTTAATGCCCCCGGGAAAACGTGTACATATATGTATAAAGTACAGGCCGGTTTGAATAACAAATGAGTTAGGTAATCTCGGGAAGACATTTACCGGCATTCTGTATCGCTTACGATTTTTTTCCCCAACACACTGTATACATATACATACATAACGCCGGCAAATGTATGCCAAAATAAACAACTTACAATTTTTTAAACGTATCATTACATCTTCATCTATAACTTAGATGTAACCCACCAATTATTGGCTGCTATCAAATCCAAACTTTAAATTATATACAATGAGATTTTACACACTACTTCATTACTCGCAGCTCCATAAAGCACAGCGACATAAATCACTTCCGCAATGCGTTAGTCACGTGGTCAGAAACGCGCGAAAACATGAGCTGTTGGGTTCGACACGGGGACTATATTCTCTTAGCAAATCTTGACTGTCACCGGTATTTGATAACAATGTATTATGACGTATTAAAACAATATAGGTGGGGGGAGATTTTGAGCAGTCGTAGAAAAAATCGCCGCTTTGACAATATACATCTACCTTATGTCGCGCAATTCATTTCGGTGGAAGCGGATATTGAGTAAAGCCATTTCACACACACAGACATATGCGCATGCCATATATTTATACAATGGCCACATGTGTTAATTCTCGCCTTCACCCCGTTATAATTTACTTATTTTGAATACACTTTCTGAATGATTCAATTATTTTTTACGAATCCATGACCATAATAAAGTGTTATTTTATTTACTTAATAATTGCGTTTGTTTTAATATTTAAGACATTTTAGTACTGGATAATCGATAGTCGAATCAATAATAGAGTGATGTTTTACTTGTTGTTTTAATAAATTGATAATTGTGTTTGTTTTAATAGGCATCTGTTTTCTTTGAGATAATAAAATGTTATGTACTTGTATATAGAGAGGGCTTGAATCTGATGATTGTATTAACCACCTGAATGGGTCAAATTTAAACAATGACATGGCTTCCTGTAGATTTGTCGAAAGCCTTTGTCTCTTAGCTTGGTGGTTGAGAAGTATTATCGTCTAGTATAGCTTTTGAGCTGCTGATATGTACATGTATATGCAGTAGAAAATCGTGAAGTTGAACGTACGAAGGAATGGAATCATTCAGAAGTGTACTCAAAATAAGTAAATTATAACGGGGTGACGACGAGAATTAACACACGTGTGGCCATTGTATAAATATATGCCATGTACGCGTCTGTGTGAAATGGCTTTATTTAATATCTGCTTCTACCGAAATGAAATGAGCGGCACCCAGTAGATGTATTGTCACAGTGAACATTGTCGTAAGAATATCCCTTCGTTGAATGCATGTAGATGTAGAGTATTCTATGTATACGGAATCTGTAAAATAACAAATACATGGCGCTGTCACTTTTGTGACTTTCGCAGTATACCCCTTCCCACCCATATTGTTTTAATGTGTCATAATACATTATTATCATGTACCGGTGACACTCAAGATCTGCTAAGAATATAGTCCCTGTGTCGAACCCAACATTTCATGTTTTCGCGCGTTTCTGACCACGTGACTAACGGTTAACCACATTGCCGAAGTGATTTATGGCGCTGTGCTTTATGGAGCGTTTAGATTAACTGGAGCTGCGAGTAATGAAGTAGTGTGTAAAATCTCATCGTATATAATTCAAAGTTTGGATTTGATAGCAGCCAATAAGATGAAATGATACGTTGTAAGTTATTCATTGTTTGCATACGGGTACATTGTGGCACCACGTTATACATGTACAGTGTGTTAGAAATAAAAAAATATGACCGTAGCTGCCTCGCCAACATATCTTGTATTCAACTTAAATAAATTACATTTTCCGTTAACATGCTTACATCGGGATGATGTCGGCACTCAAGCGATTCACCGTGTTCCACCGCGATACACTATAATTCTCCGAGATTCCACCATGAAATAGAGTGTTTTTCCACGGTGTTCGGTGTTTCTAGTCTCTAACTCCAGACACGTAGTGTAGTTTAAGTAATGCTGTTTCTTGTTTTAAAGCCACATATCGCTCTTGCATGTAATTTTAATTTTCACTCCTATAATGCATGCACTGCTATAGTACCCATTTTTGTTTCATCATCACTTAAGATCCTTCTCGTTGCCCACCATGGGAAACATTGGTGTAAATAACAAATTGTGTAAAGAGTTACTACTCTTGCTTCAAAAATTATCAAAGATAGAGATTGTAGATTTAAACTATGTGCGTACTTGTAAAATTGTATATGATCGATAACTTGATTATTGAAACATTTAATTGATCTTTTTACCAGTATTTAAAATCAGCTGTGTCAAAGGCTTCCATCCTTTTTAACATTCATTGACAATAAACCTACATGTACTTTCCTATTTATTAAAAATCAGTGCACTCAACCTTCCTTAAAACAAACAACATCATCAAATTACTGTAAATTCTGTACTGTAACTAGTCATATTATTAACTAAAGAAATTAGAAAGTACAATGATTTTAATAAAATCAGTCTGAAGTCTTGAGTTCCTCTTTAAGGCTTTTACATTTTTTAGATGGCAAAGCGTGAGCTTTAAAATTTGTTATTTATTTAACCAAGCTAAAAATTGAAATGTATCCACTCTCTTAGGTTTTTAACTATAGAATGTACATGTACACTAAATTCTTGACATTCATCAAAGTCAGCCTCTCATATTTAGTAGAGTGTTCATTGGAATGTAGAAAATTTTATCTATCTTCAATAATCTATTATTTATGAACCATCCTATTCACTTTTTCTATTATTGAAAACAATAAACTCATAATGGGGATATTTTTAGATTTTGTAAGCTTAAACTTATTTTTATCCTACTCAGCCACCAATATTTTGTGATATTGCATTTTTGGTTGATTGAAGAATGATTGAAATGTGTTTAAATGGAGTTATCTCCCCTTAATCAAATTGGAATGTTATGAAATTCATTGATGAGCTGTCAATGTATAATAGTGTTCAGACCCACCCATGAGGGACATGATCAGAACTAAGGATGGACGGGCAAACCACATACCACCATGCTTAGCTTTATATGTATATATAGTACATGCTAGGCAAATAAAATATTCCTGAAGCTGTGGTTGCACGCATTAACGGTTCAGTAACCAATGATAAACTTTGAAATCAATGGTAAATTAAATGAAATAGGGTTTTACATCCCACTGTTCTGCTCCTACTGGGCTGACGAAGATATGCATAAGTCTTACAGTGTGCTTTGAGGAATTTTGCCTAGACAGCGACCCTACAGCCTACTGTTATGTCGAATTCAGATCTGTTACGTGCAGGGGTCACTGTGCCGAAGTGGGTAAAACACTGGTTCTCTAGCCTGGAGGTTGGGTGTTCCATCACTGCATTGGCCGAGAAAGTTCACCAAGATTTTCTGGTGTGACTGATCCCCCCCCCTTGTCAGTGATGCAGGATGGAGGGCTTGACAAGGACAGCTGTCTTGTCATTTGTAAGGGACAAAAGACAGAGGGTCTGTGTACACATTGGGGTGCACATGAAAGATCCCTTGACAGTTTGAATTCAATATAAGACTAGGCTTTAGTGCCGCTGTCCAGACAAAATTTAGCATACTGTATGGCATATGGCCGTCTTCATTAGCCCAGTTCGGAGCAGATAAGTTAATAAGTAGGACGATAAACTCCATTTTATTTCATTTCATCTTTTACGTGCATGCCAATATGTACACGGTACCTCAGTTTTTTTTTGATCCCCTTCGATTGCTCCAAATGACTATACATTGTCTCTAACGAGTCTAACCAAGCCCTCTGTCCTGCACCACTGGCAAAGAACCACGCCAGAAAATTCAAATGAATAGAGGAGCTCCAGGTTGGCGAGCCAACATCTTACTCGCTGAAACATTGTGACTCCCCATAACAATGGTAGGGTGCCCCACCATAAATAAATATCTCCAAATAGCTCAACAATTACACCCCAATATTTATATATATCCAACCCTTAAATCTGTTTCACACATTTATAGTCACTCAATAAACGAACATGTTGTACTTAATAAGCTATGACCATTTAACCTTACATAAATATTACTGAAAAATGGTTTGGAGAGTCGTCCATGACATCCAGACACTTTTGAGTAAAAGATAGGTTACATGCCCTTTATTTGAAATTAGTCTCGCTTGAAATTAGTCTCACTAAACCAGCCTATCAACCATTCTCCGTCTGATTGACAGGCCTGGATAATCAAGACTATTTTTTTTACGAAACATGACAGAAAGCTGGAAAACTAAAATGAAACTACTGCTGGTATCATGTTCATGTCCAACCTGTGTTATTCAGAGATATTATTTGTACCAAACCAAAATATGCCACTCCTAATGGTCTTGAAAATGATAAAGCAATTTAAAAAATAAAACGAGTGTAATTTCTAAAGATGCCGTAATAACCAAAAAGTTAAATATTATTGCTATTCAAAATCGTCAACAATAGATTTTTTACGACTGTAGTAGTTGATAGTATGTTGAACATTTCCACTAGCTATGGCTATTTATAGCCTTAACGAGAGTGCGAGACAGTCAGAAATCAGTAGCTACTGATCCAACTTAAGCGTGCACAATCAACATGTCAAGAACAACTTTTCAGTAGGCACGTGGGGCACCCTAACAATGGTATGATTAGTTATCTTTCCCGGAGTCCTGTACGCCAAGACGCTTTATCTAGGACTTTGATGCCTCCTATGTTTGGTCTTACTAATTTTACGTACATTTGTACTTGATACAGTTATGTCAAGATGTTAGCTTATACTTTCTCATCTGCCTGTGTTCTGATTGAAATGACCTATAGGTTTCTGAAAAGCTTAATTAATGACTGTTTAATGGATGAATGAATAAAAGATATTTACATGTAGCTTGCTGTGACTTCGTATTATCCGCAATTCAAGGCTCTAATTGTTTGACTGCAACCTTTACTTGTTTACATGTACATCCAGACATTGATGTCCAGAAGTGTTGTAGAATATTGATTTTTATAAAAGAATATTGTTTTAGTGCCCCTGATAGTGATAACTATAATCATTACTTTACTACTAGTTTAGTTTTTTTTAAAAATGATGTAGGTGAAGCTCTTGGATACAGGTGTTCTATTTCTGTATTAAATTTCTATATTTACCAAAACATGTAACATACAAAGTGTTAAGGTCACTACAAAGTTATCACCATGACTTATTTATAACTTTTCATACTTTGGCTACTATGCAAGTAAGTACTGTATGATTCTGGACATTAAAGGTCGACTGCGCTTTAGCCCTACCTAAAATGGATTGTTTTTCCAGAAGTACTTATCAAGCAATTAAAAAGTTCTGATTGGCAATAAGAAATTGATCCCTGGGCCATGGTATAAATATATGGTTTGGCCCAGAATTTCAAAAGTTGAATTCTACTGTCAATCTGTTTCACAGAGAATTACTTACGAATTATCTCTGTAACAGATGACTGTCCACAACACGTGCATCGACTGCACGCGCCGTAGTCATTGGTTCAACGGTCCGTGCAATGTTTACTTAACACCTAACTGCTTCGGGCAAAATGATGCATTTTACTTATTTTAATACCCATTTACACTAAATAAGAAATATTTTTTAACTACAACTTCAAACGTCTTTATTTATTTTTCTTTTGCCTCAAAAAAATGTTTGAGAATTTAATTTGTCGGAGTAAAAAAGTTAATATGCCGTACTCATTAAGCCTCGTCGATGTCATGCTTATCAGTGATTGTAGCGGCCAAGCGAATATTCACTGCGGGATCAGTTTGGGCTACTGTGTAGAAAGATACTGGTAACAGTTGAATTAGAAATATGCACCTCAGTGCAAAGACTGCCATCTGATATTTATTTTTGTCATTCAAATATAACAAAAATAACAATTTCAAAGTGGTCTTAGAATTGATAATGTCCAGACGTCTAATGATCTAAAAAGAGAAACTTAAGATGACAATATTTAAAGGAGCTAAATCGCTCATGTTCGGGACCTAGAAATTGACACAAATGGGTCGCAACGCATATAATACTGTAATATGAATGTATATAAATTGATTTACATTCCATCGTTACCAGTTTTTACTCTAAATTCGAATCAATTATGTTCGGCGAATTATGCCAGAAGTCTCAAACAAATGCCAATTTCTAGCGTCTGGTTATTTCAGTCTACATAGTATTGTTGTGCATACTCTCCAGATAAGAATATTGCGATGCCGTTTAATTTGGTGGAATTTCTCTAGACTTGTTCTTTGAGTCCCTTGTTACAAATGTGTTTGTTGAAGTGCATTATGGTACACGATTAGTGTACGTGTACCATTGGTAAAATGTTTAGTTTGTCTTAAATATTGGATATCAGAAGCCCATCTTTTCCGGTAAGATCACAACATCAATGTTGGTTTAAATTGATAAATAATTTGTGTTTTCAATGTCGAAGATTTTGGATGGTATTAAGTTAGAGACTTAGCTATTTTAAATCAATAGGACTTTTATTTTTAAAAAGACAAATTTTTATTGTGTTTCGTCTCAAATTTGCTTTAGTCTGAAATAATGTGGCTATTATTTTGGGAAATAGCTTTTACTCTTTTGAAAATGGTGCATTTTTATTTCCCTGCATAAAGTCTAGTTTTTAGTGTGAAAAAATGTAGTGTTCATTTCTAGATGGAACTAGTTAAATCGGAGTTGTTGAAATTAGGTTGACAGAGATCATACACAGTCATTTAACCTTTCACCCTTCTTTGACCAATTTTATCAATTATTATAAAAGTTGACAGATCATTTGAGTGAATTAAAGGGAGAGTGTCTGGAAATATTCAATGTATATAAAATTTAATTCTTATTTCATTCCACAAATAACTTCTTTATCAATTCACTGTTCTCATTGAAGACTAACTTGGCTGCTGTTGTATGATCATTCTTGTGAAAGCATCCCATAATAAGCAAGATGAAGACTCATGTCAGATCAGACATCAGACAAGATGTTGTTAAACTGTACTGTAGCATAAATGTATCACCAAATAGTAGCATATTGATTTTCAGTTCTTTTTCAAAATTTATTTTAAGAATATACATAATTTATGTCTTCACTCTTTATTCATATATATAGACAATATAGCTAACAATTAAGTTATCAGACTGTCTGATTTTAAGTCTATAAAGTAATTGCCTAAAAGCATGATTGGTTTTTACTGTTTTATAATTTTTGGATGCCAGTAGGCTTATTAAGAGAAACCTTAGCAAAGATTTATACAGTTAAAACTTTAACAACATGTTACCGGGGTCGTAGATTATCAAAGATAATCCTAACTTTAGACAGGGTGAGGGGACAACAGGAGTGACGTTTCAGCCTGTGGGGAAAGAAACAAAACAGACATCATTACATTTGGGGTTTATTGAGCTGGCTGGCTGGATGACGAACATAATGCATCCTCGTAACAATTCTAAATTACAATAACATTTTATAACATGAACAATCATACTCATAGTCATATCAATAATCTATTCTAGGCTTAAGGCCTAGACGTCAAACACTAATTAGCACATTGTCAATGTAATGTTGGAATATGAATAGTTTGAAGATGATCTCTTGGCCAATTAAATCATACTAGTATTATAGTACTATGACAGCTACATGACATTAATTACTTATAATATTAGTTATGTTGTATGGCTAGGCTTAATATTGGCAAGATGGCTGCCATGACAAAAACCATGTGCTTTTGAGATTTCTAATTCAACTAAGACTGCTCATTACTTAAAATATTGACAATAGCAATATCATTAAGAATTACCATGAACACCTATTAGCTCCTTTAATACAAGTTATAGTGATGGTAAACTAAATAATTACCTGTGGGGAAAGAAACAAAACAGACGTCATTACATTTGGTGTTTATTGAACTGGCTGGCTGGATGACAAACATAATGCATCCTGGGAAAGAATTATCTCCCCTTACCATACCTTGCAAAACTGTAGTTGTCTCCCTTCTACCACTAGCCTAACTCAAAAAATACCCCCCTATCCTCACTCTGTCACACTCTCCCCCACAAAACTAAATGTCGTCCCGACATTTCAATTATTAAAATAAAACTGGGCAACGTTAGATAAATCAATCAACAGTCGAAGTTATGATAACATCAAGATATTTCTAGGTACCTTTAAATACCGTAATGATAAAGTATCACAGGTGATCAGTCTGTTTACTCTATACTTAAATAACATTTAAGATCAATATCATGTTAACATCTATAATCTATATATATTATGTCTCCGAAAGCTATTGATTTAACATCGAATATAGAACACAAAACTTATGTTACAAAGTTAACTCATTTAACTAAATAAAGTCATACAGTGGTAATCAAACTTACAGTATTCATTATTTGGATACTCTAACCAATGACGGTTCTCCGAACGAATCGTAAGTCAAACGATTTGGCGGACGCACCAAACGTTGTTGACGATTTACTGGTTCAGGTTCTTCAAATTCCACTGAAGTATGGTAAGTTTCAGAGTCATTAGACTGTTCATTACTGATGTCTTCAATTACAGCTGGGTTTATTTGTTCATCCAGCGAAGGACATGGTACTACAGGGATAAATGGCTCAGCCTCCGGGTTTAGACATGATTCTGGTGGTTCTGGACAAACAATACAAATTTCGTCACTTTCATCAGTGTCAGATCCTGTAGGTTCATCGTCAACTTTAGAGTCGTTCCCATCACTTTTCTTGACAGAATTTTTCTTGATAACTGTTTTCTTAAGTGTTTTCGGTGGATCAATCGGTAGGTCGTTGCATTGAAGTAAGAGATTTCGATGTAACCGCCGAATTTTCCCTTTGTAGATTTCGGGCCGTACTTCGTATACTGGCGAATTACCGTCCATTCGCTTGACTACAAGATGGATTTCTTTCTCCCAATAGTTTCTCAACTTGCCTGGTCCACCACGTTCACTTAAATTTCTCACCAAGACTCTATCTCCTGTAACTAACACAGCACTTTGTGGTTTAGTGTCGCGTCTAAACTTTGCACGAGAGCCTGCCTTATGGGCATTATTTGCTACTTTCTCGTAGGCTTCTCGCATACACTCAGTCCATGTGGCTACATAATCCTTGTAGCTGGTTTGCCCTTCAGGTTCGTCTAGGTTGAACATGGCATCAATAGGTAGTCGAGGTTGTCTACCAAATAATAAAAAGTGTGGAGAGTAACCAGTCGATTCGTTTCTAGTGCCGTTGTATGCGTGAGTCATTTTAGACACATGACTTTTCCAATCTGACTTGAAATCTTCAGGAAGAGTCTTCAACATCGACAGTAATGTCCTGTTCAGACGTTCTACTTGACCGTTACCCTCTGGATGGTATGGTGTGGTTCGAGAATGCTGAATTCCACAATACTTCTGCATTCTGGTTAAGAAGTCATTTTCGAACTCCCTTCCTTGGTCATGATGGAGTTTCTCTGGAAATCCGAATTTGAGGACGTAATCGTTAAATACTCTGTATGCAGCTGTACGTCCAGACTTATTGGTAGTAGGGTAGGCGACAGCATAACGAGTGAAATGATCCACAACAAGCAGGATGTATTGGTAACCTCCCTTGCATGTCTCCAAATGTAGGAAGTCAATTGAAACCATCTGGAAAGGATGAGTGGTGCATAGGTTTTACGATGAGGAACTTTGGATTTGATGCATGAACACAATCGACTTATATATTGTTCGACATCGGAGGCCATTTTTGGCCAAAAGAAACGTTGTTGGACCAATGACAAGACTTTATCTGCACCCTGATGACCCATTTCATTATGAAGCTGATGTAGTACCAATTCTCTATACTTCCTTGGGAGTACCAGTTGACGAATCGGGTTGGTGTTGTTTAAGAACCTTAATCGTCTAAGCAAACCATGCTGATCAATCTCGAGTACTGACCACTCTCTAAGCAATCTTCCAGCTTCTTCTGGACATGATTTCCTATCAGCTGATGTAGGTTTAAGTCGATTTTTCACGAGATTCTTAACAAAAGCTATTGATTCATCTTGGTCTTGGTTAAAACATATATCTTCCTTACTTAAGGTACCGAGGTTGTCACAGCTGGATTGGTCTTTGACTTCTGCGAGACTCGAACACCAAACAAATCTTTTTTCATCTTGGATACTTATGGATTTAGTCACTGTCGAGAAAATGTCAGTCTTAGTAGATTCTGTACAATGTAACTTAAATTTCTCGAAGTCCAGTGGCATTCGACTCAACCCATCCGCATCGTTATTCGATCTCCCTGGCTTGTATTTTATGGTAAAGTTAAAATCTGATAATTCAGCAACCCATCTTAATCTAGCTGCGTCCAACCGCGGTGTATGCATCAAATAACTCAGCGGACTGTTGTCACTGAAAATAGTTAAGTGAGGACAGTAATAAAGGTAATCTCTAAAACGATCAACCACAGCCCACTTAAGCGCAAGGAATTCTAATTTTCCGGAATGTAAATGGTAGTTTTGTTCTGCCGGAGTCAACGTACGAGAGGCATAAGCTACTACCTGGGGTCTTCCATCGTCATCATCTTGGTAAAGAATAGCCCCTAAGCCATCTGCACATGCATCAACATGAAGAGAAAAGGTTTGGTCAAAACGTGGGTACGCCATGATGGGTGGAGTTATCAAAAATTCAACCAACTCATCAACAATATTCTGGTGTGCAGTATTCCAAACGATCCTCGCACTGGATGAGGCCTGTCCTCCCTTTGCCTTCTTCATATTACTTCCTTGTTTTAAAATTAACAAATTGTACAATGGTTTGGCACGCCGCGCAAAATCAGGAATATACCGGCGGTAATAGCTAAGGAACCCTAATAGTTTCCTGAGGTCACCAACATTTTTGGGTACTTTCTCTCTTAATTCTGTCACAGATTTCTTATCATCGGGATCTACTGTATATCCGTCTGCTGTTACAAGATGTCCAAGATAACGAACCTGTTGACGGAACATTAGACACTTCTGTGGTTTGAGTTTAACTCCCTTCGATTTCAGTCTTTCAAATACAAGACTCAGATGTTTGATGTGCTCTGAAAAAGTCTTGCTATACACTAAAATATCATCCAAGTAAGGTAGACAACATTTATCTCGGAGTCCTTCTAGGCATTCATTCATAAAGGATTGGAAGGCGGCTGGGGCTCCAGAAAGCCCAAATGGAATCCGTTCCCATGAATAGTGTCCCCATAAGTTCACCATTCTTTTTCCTTACACAAACCAATGGGCTAGAGTACGGTGATTTTGATTTACAAATATAGCCTTTGGCGATCAGATTGTTTATGTAATCTTTAACTTCATCATATAGTGGTGCTGGAATAGATATGTAAGCTTGCTTCACTGGAATTTGGTCTTTTAACTGTATATCCAACTCCAAGTCTGGGATAAAACCAATATCATCATCAGACTTAGAAAACACATCTAAGTGTCTGCTTAAAAGTGTCTGAACAAGTGACTTTTCGGATTCTTTTAAATTACTTTCACTAAGGTCGACAGAGGGAGTGTTAGCAAATGAAATATTACAAGTTTTTACTGAAGTTGGTTCACTGTTATCTTGAGTAAAAGCTGGTGTTATGGAGTTGATAACCTGCAATGTACCTATAAATGATTTACGATGTAAAAGAATATTAGAACAACTTGAATTAGTTACAAGAAGATTAATATGGTTCTATTTTCCAACTGTCACTAACAACTCTTGTAATTCCAAAACTTGATTTCCTGAAAATTCTAAAGTTGGTACAAACAAACAATTTACAATTGAATTATCACTCTTAGCACCCGTCCGTATACCTACACGAATGACTTTAGAACCTTTAGCGGGAATTACAATGTTTCGATGACCACTGTTTACATTACATATTGGTTTATCTGCTTTCAATAATTTCATAAGCTTATTCATACCATGCACATTTAAAGTTGGGATACAATTATACAAAGTTCCATCAAATTGTTGACAATAGTATTTTATAAGATTGTAACCAATTATTGGACAATTCATATTATTATACTGAGTAACTAAAAATGGAGCATTGATTTTAGAATTTGAATTTAATAGAAATGTAAGCTCAGTCCAGCCCTCAAAGGGTATGTCAGACCCATCCGCGGCACTAACACTAAGGCCATTGCTAACCCATTCATGCACATCTTTGATAACAGAATCAGGAAAATGTTTATTTAACCAATCTTTACTCACTAAACATATTTGGGAACCAGTATCCCACAAGACGTTAAATGATTTACCATTAAGAAGACAATTTACATTACAGACTTCTCCTAACTTAATCATTTTACTCTTATCACTCGGAGATATATTCATAACATGTCCCTTTAAATCAGGTGAAATATTATTACTATTAATACTATTAACTGATAATTCTTTGTTTGATTTTGTTACAAATAACCTTATGGGCATTGTAATGTGATTTTTGACAATTTTCAGAACAATAATACGAAACATTACATGAAGAACATAATTTCAAATTTTTATTTACACCACACTTTGAACAACAAGGGGAGTTGCCATTTTGAGTCACAAGACCCCCTTTCCCAGTGACTCCATCTAGTTTTCCGACTGGGTAGTTTGTTTCGGAGACTTATGGAAATTCTTAAAATGCTCTGAACTTCCACATGTCCAACAATGTCGACAAAGGTGACTTTTGCTATTTTCTATACAGGATGCACAACCCATCTTATGCTGACGAAACCCCCTAGGCCTATTAGACTGGAAAGCTTGGGTTAAAGCAGCTACTTCTGCTCTGAGACTATTAAGTTCCGTGGACAATTTATTCTGTGCTTGACTTTTCGAAGTATCATTATTATTCATATCATTTTCATTACAGTCGATTTTATTTACAGCTTTGAATTTATGTTTACTAATGTTACTACATTTATTTAATTTATGTTCTCTTTCTTGCACTTTCTGTGATATGACTGTTAATTCTGTCAGAAGAACTTCATCTGGTTCTTCTCGGTCAATGAAAGGTTTAAGATCAGTTCTTATAACTTCTGAGATGAAACCAGTAGATAGAGTTCTGCGAAACATAGAATTTACTAATTTAGAGTCATAAGGCACACTTCCCGATTCTTTCGATGCAAAGATTATCTTCTGTCTGAGATCCATACATTTTATTAAGAATTCTTGTGGGTCTTCTTTTTCTGATTGTGTAGCAGAGCTTAATTCTTGAAAGAGTTCAGTGCCTGATTTTTCATGGTAGTGGGCTCTGAGGATAGCTCTCAGATCATTGAGGCTAAGAGATGGTCTTCCCTCTAAGTAATTACGAATATAAGAGCCAGGTAACATTGCCTTTAGAACTGCCTCAACGATTTCATGATCTGGGTAATCTTTTTGGCCTGCTGAATCAATTTGTCGAATCACACTCATAAATGAAATTCCCTTATTTTCATTAATTTGACCCTAAATTTTAAATTCTCTCTTCCACACCTCAACTTTTGAAGACGCAAAACTTGAACTGGAAGTAACTGGATCTGAGTTATTTTTATCAGGTTGTGTGGATATCTTGTCCGTCTCAGTAGAAACAGTTTCAGTAGCTATACCCGTCGGACATTGTTTTACAGGTAAAATCTTCTGTAGCCGATCTAAGTTTTCTGCCAGCTCATCGGTGTCATTAAAAAGTGTGTTGATTTGTTTGATGGCATCAGAACGACTTTGGACATCTTTTGTCTTAAGTTTTAGTTGTTTTAAGATGGTAACAAGCTCTGGTAATGACAGCTGATACAGATCTCTTCTAGTGTCAAACAATGTTTCTTCCATGTTGAAAAATGGGTGAATTCCGTTCTTCTCCTGGTGTAGGTGCTGTCTATCCCGGACAAGCCCCCAAATGTTACCGGGGTCGTAGATTATCAAAGGTAATCCTAACTTTAGACAGGGTGAGGGGACAACAGGAGTGACGTTTCAGCCTGTGGGGAAAGAAACAAAACAGACGTCATTACATTTGGTGTTTATTGAGCTGGCTGGCTGGATGACGAACATAATGCATCCTCGTAACAATTCTAAATTACAATAACATTTTATAACATGAACACTCATAGTCATATCAATAATCTATTCTAGGCTTAAGGCCTAGACGTCAAACACTAATTAGCACATTGTCAATGTAATGTTAGAAAATGAATAGTTTGAAGATGATCTCTTGGCCAATTAAATCATACTAGTAATAGTACTATGACAGCTACATGACATTAATTACTTATAATATTAGTTATGTTGTATGGCTAGGCTTAATATTGGCAAGATGGCTGCCATGACAAAAACCATGTGCTTTTGGGATTTCTAAGTATTTCAAATAAGACTGCTCATTACTTAAAATATTGACAATAGCAATATCATTAAGAATTACCATGAACACCTATTAGCTCCTTTAATACAAGTTATAGTGATGGTAAACTAAATAATTACCTGTGGGGAAAGAAACAAAACAGACGTCATTACATTTGGTGTTTATTGAGCTGTCTGGCTGAATGACAAACATAATGCATCCTAGGAAAGAATTATCTCCCCTTACCATACCTTGCAAAACTGTAGTTGTCTCCCTTCTACCACTAGCCTAACTCAAAAAATACCCCCCTATCCTCACTCTGTCACAAACACAGTCAGATCAAGTGTTAACGCCTTTAATTTCTTTATGGCTCAAAGCTTATTAAATAATTCTATTAACTTTATTATGAAATTTCAACCAAAATAATTTATATATTAATTTAACTTCTTTCATTTAATTTGTTTTATCCCTAATTTGATTTTTTGAAATTGTTCCTTTGTGTGTATGCAAATGAGTGTCTTTAAAAGACGCCTAAACTAAAAAGGCAGATGAAAACACACAGACCGGGAGATCAGATGCCTTTGATGTGATCTTGTAAATAATGTATTTTTAAACTGTATATAAAGTAATATTGAAACAGATTTCGACTTGGACTTATAATGCACAGTGACCACCTTCACAAGAATACTTCTCCTGTAATGAGCTATATACACTCCCAGTCCGAGCTCATCCATATGTATGAAATATTACATATGTATCACCTGGGTGCATATTAGTACTAAGAATAGCCCCAAAACTGTTGGTGATAGATGAGTAGAAAATAAAAATAAATAACCAAAAAGAAAGGCCCAGTAGTGGTAACAAAATTGTTGAAGTCTTCATCTTTGACTAAATATTAATTTGTATTTATTGTAATTTTTTGAAGAACAGTTTAAAAGTTCATAACACCAGGTTGTAGATTGATGGTACAGCTAAGTGTAGATACCTTTTATTAATTTTGTAATTGTCCCCCGCCTTTCGAAGAAAGTTGGGGGACTATTAAAATGGGTTCGTCCGTCTGTCTGTCTGTCCGTCTGTCCGTCACACTTTTTGGGACACAATAACTCTCTTCGTAATTGAGCTAGAATGTTCAAACTTGGTGTATGTGTTTATTAGGTCAATGCCTTGATGGAGTTCGAAGATGAGCATTTTCCGCTTAGGGTAAGCAGAGATAAGCAATTTGATTGGTTGATGCTTTGGGACACGATAACTTTAGTTCTAATTAAGTGAGAGTGATGAAACTTGGTGTATAGTTTCATTACAGTAATATATTGACTAAGTTCGATAATGAGCATTTTCTGCTCAGGGTAAGCAGAGCGATACGCAATTTGATTGGTCGAGACTTTGGAACACAATAACTCTCCTTCTAATTGAGTTAAAATGTTCAAACTTGGTGTATATGCTTATTAGGTCAGTGCCTTGATGGAGTTCGAAGATGAGCATTTGCCGCTTAGGGTAAGCAGAGATAAGCAATTTGATTGGTTGATGCTTTGGGACACGATAACTTTAGTTCTAATTAAGTGAGAGTGATGAAACTTGGTGTATAGTTTCATTACAGTAATACCTTGACTAAGTTCGATAATGAGCATTTTCTGCTCAGGGTAAGCCGAGCGATACGCAATTTGATTGGTCGAGACTTTGGAACACAATAACTCTCCTTCTAATTGAGTTAAAATGTTCAAACTTGGTGTATATGCTTATTAGGTCAATGCCTTGATGAAGTTCGAAGATGAGCAGTTTCGGTTAGGGTAAGCAGAGATAAGCAATTTGATTGGTTGATGCTTTGGGACACGATAACTTTAGTTCTAATTAAGTGAGAGTGATGAAACTTGGTGTATAGTTTCATTACAGTAATACCTTGACTAAGATCAATAATGAGCATTTTCTGCTCAGGGTAAGCAGAGCGATAAGCAATTTGATTTGCCGAGACTTTGGAACACAATAACTCTCCTTCGAATTGAGTTAAAATGTTCAAAATTGGTGTGTATGCTTATTAGGTCAATGCCTTGATGGAGTTCGAAGATGAGCATTTTCTTCTTACGGTAGGCAGAGATAAGCAATTTGATTGGTTGATACTTTGGGACAAGATAACTTAGGTTCATCCTGATTGATGATTTTTATGCCAATACAATGACTGCATTCTCATTCAGTAATGGATTCGACAGTAACAGTGTATAGAAACGATTCACTCGAACGCGAAGGCCCTTTCCCTTGGCCAGAGGGGCCCTTTGCTCGATATACGTTTGAAAAAAATAAATGTGCGATTAATTAATATGTGTCATCTATTTATTTTGGGATTTGGGTGGGGGACATCAGCCTCACTGTTGGCTTGTTAATGTTGTATTGGCAATTGAGGTCCTAACAAAATAATAGCCCATAGTGTTGAAAACTAGGAAAATGCCCCCAAGAAAAATCAAATAGAAAGCTTCCGACAACTAAATACTGTAAGATGACATGGTTTAATTAATAACTCTCTTTACATGTTTCGAAAGGTTATTATTCTTGGTTAGAATTAGTTAACTGAAAAATATAGTAACAAGTATGTTTAGTCCCATGGAAATTAATATTTAAATAAATTCAGTCAATCAATTGAGTGACACTTTACATTTTCAATTCAACTGCACAACTTATCACCAGAATTTTTGTTCAACACTTTTGTCATCGTGACCGATCGGTAGAAAAATAATTTTCTATTAAAAACATACATTATGCAAGAGCTAAATCTGCTGATTGCAGGTCTTATTCTAGGCCTGAAATCTTATATAAATTATTAGTAATGACACATTAATTAACTTATCAAGATCATAATTAACTCTCAATGTCATAGCTTTTTGTGATACATGTGTATTTACTGGATTTGATTTGAATATATTTTGTAATGGATGATTTAACGTCAAAATGGATAATCAAAACTTTATTTTTTATCATACAGACTTTAGTACTGATGATCGGGGCTAGGCCTAAAATTCAATTGCTAATATCTTGGTTCAGAGGGGCGCAATTTGACTGAAATTTTCAGCATATTCTATTTACGTTATCTTTTTTTTTTTTTTACTAGTATCTAATCTCTCATAATGCCCCCTTACACTAACAAGATTTGAATATGCAGTTACATATTAGACATCATCAAATTATGCAAACTTTGTGACAAATTTACCAGTCCATTGCTGAGATGTCTTTTAAACTCTTTAATAGAGAAGTTGGATGGCTGAATGGTTAGCATGTGCATGTTGTATCATAAGGTCTGTCATTGAGTCAACTGCCATGGATTCGATTCCTCGGTTTTACGTGCCTGCCCAACAGTATGGAATTTCTCAGATCCTCCAGTTTCCTCCCACAGCCAAAGACCTGTACTCAAAAACAAAGTAATGAAACAATTTTGAACTATATGTTAGTCCCGAAATAATAACATTTTTATAAATAGATATATGGCCTAGTGTCAGTATTTTTGATAATTACATATGTGATTGTGATAATGTATTTAAAATTAATTACATTTCTTTTTAGTGACAGTGTTAATGTCTCATTAAGATCAAACAGATCATTTTTATTTTATCAAAGCTTTCTTAAACCTTTACAAGTCCAATAATTATCAGATGTACATACATTGTATATGCGTCATACTGACTGAACAGTACAGGATCGTTACTAAAGTAAATCGTACAATACCCACAAACAAAAAGTCATTTCTGCAATGTGAAATGTTTTCTTTAATCCCTTAAAATAGTTGTTAATATAGAGTTTGAGACCAAACACCATCAAAACTGCTTTTGTTAATTTGGTGCCTAAATTAAGTGCAAACATAAAGTGGGTGTAAAACTTTCAGATCATGACCTATGTGGTTTGACATGATGTGACTACATAGTGAGTTCAGGGGTGCTCTACCCCTGAGTGTTCCAACTTTGGATTTATATTTAGCCTTATGCCCCTCTCACGGGTGTTACATCAACACCCTTGTCTATATACATGTACTATCCCTTCTTTGTTATGACAAGTAACAATGTTACAAACCAACCCAAGGCATCCTAGTTAGCAAAATTATGGACACTAGCACTTCAATCTATACGATCAGTACAACCCCGGTAAGCGAGCTAGCGACCCTGGTAACAAATTTGGCACCCCGCCATTTTGTCAAACCTCTGTACAAACCCCGGTAAGCGAGCTGCCGACCCCGGTTAAAAATTCGCAAACCCTGCCAAGGGGTTAACCCCGGTAACCCTGCCAATTAGTAACCATAGAAACCCCACCGGGGTTTCGGAATAGTATAAATAAAAACGCCCAACACGTGAGTCCTATCAGTCCAGTCTGAAGAGTTCAATACGAACGAAACTAGTCACTGACATTCGGGATAACCAGGTCTTCATAGCCACCTTATCTCTTCTTTTTTCTCTAATATTATATAGGCAATTTAATATACTATACTAATGGTATGCATCATGACATTTAATATTAGTCAATAGAGTAAATAATTATATATATAATTATTTTCTTTTCTTTTTTTTTTTTTTTTAGAAAACTTTGTTCTATCTGATATCTTTATCTATCAAAAATATTTCTACCATGAAAAAGATAGGTTGCCAGGCAACGAAACATACGCCCACAACAGCTAAGTCGTCCGGGCAGTCAACAAGGGTTGTCGCATATTGTTTCTTTTATCAGTAAGGAGAACATTTACAACACATGATAATCTTATTACGAGTAATAGCCCATTAAATAATTATCAGAATTGATTAGAATAGTTTTGATGGTTTGTCTCAAGGCCTTTGTCCACAAGATATTTCAAAGTGATCAAGTGCCAGAAATTATCAGATATCACTGAAAATCAAACAGGATTCTTCGTCTCATGACCCTAACCACTGTGTACAAATTTAAAGTCAATCGGATATTAACTTTAGCCTTTAAAGCATTCACAGGGTTTTTCAAAGTGATCAAGGGTCATAACTCTGGCAGTAATTATCGGATATCGCTGAAAATAAATAGGCTATTTTGTATCATGACCGTAAATAGTGTGTATAAATTTAAAGTCAATCGGATATTAACTTTAGATTTTTCAAAGTGATCAAGGGTCATAACTCTGGCAGTAATTATCGGATATTGCTGAAAATCAAAAGGCTTCTTCGTATCATGACCTTAAACACCGTGTATAAATTTAAAGTCAATTGGATATTAACTTTAGCCTCTAAAGAGCGATCACAAGATTTTTCAAAGTGATCAAGGGTCATAACTCTGGTAGTAATTATCGGATATCACCGAAAATCAATAGGATTCTTCGTCCCATGCCCTTTAACACTGTGTATAAATTTAAAGTTAATCGGATATTGACTTTAGATTTTTCAAAGTGATCAAGGGTCATAACTCTGGCAGTAATTATCGGATATTGCTGAAAATCAAAAGGCTTCTTCGTATCATGACCTTAAACACCGTGTATAAATTTAAAGTCAATTGGATATTAACTTTAGCCTCTAAAGAGCGATCACAAGATTTTTCAAAGTGATCAAGGGTCATAACTCTGGTAGTAATTATCGGATATCACCGAAAATCAATAGGATTCTTCGTCCCATGCCCTTTAACACTGTGTATAAATTTAAAGTTAATCGGATATTAACTTTAGCCTCTAAAGCGTTCACGAGATTTTTCAAAGTGATCAAGGGTCGTAACTCTGGCAGTAATTATCAGATATCACCGGAAATCAATAGGCTTCTTCGTCTCCACTCGGCAAACCTCGTAAGATTTCGGGAATCTAAACTCGGCTGTATGATGAATTCCGCCATATTGGAACTACTTTAAAGGTCCCGGATGAAACATGGCTGCACCCATTCCAAACACAAGTTGGCAACCTATTTGGCTAGCGACCTATTCGACCGATCCAGCTGTAAGATAATGACGAAATTACACGTCTATTCTGAGCTGAGGCTTCTTTGCATCATGACTTTAAACACCGTTTATAAATTTAAATTCAATTGGATATTAACTTTAGCCTCTAGAGCGATCACAAGATTTTTCAAAGTGATCAAGGGTCATAACTCTGGCAGTAATTATCAGATATCACCGAAAATCAATAGGCTTCTTCGTCTCATGACCTTAAACACTGTGTATAAATTTAAAGTCAATCGGATATTAACTATAGCCTCTAGAGCGTTCACAAGATTTTTCAAAGTGATCAAGGGTCATAACTCTGGTAGTAATTATCGGATATCGCTGAAAATCAATAGGCTTCTTCGTCTCACGGCCTTAAACACCGTGTATAAATTTAAAGTCAATTGGATATTAACTTTAGCCTCTAAAGAGCGATCACAAGATTTTTCAAAGTGATCAAGGGTCATAACTCTGGTAGTAATTATCGGATATCGCTGAAAATCAATAGGCTTCTTCGTCTCACGGCCTTAAACACCGTGTATAAATTTAAAGTCAATTGGATATTAACTTTAGCCTCTAAAGAGCGATCACAAGATTTTTCAAAGTGATCAAGGGTCATAACTCTGGTAGTAATTATCGGATATCACCGAAAATCAATAGGATTCTTCGTCCCATGCCCTTTAACACTGTGTATAAATTTAAAGTTAATCGGATATTAACTTTAGCCTCTAAAGCGTTCACGAGATTTTTCAAAGTGATCAAGGGTCGTAACTCTGGCAGTAATTATCAGATATCACCGGAAATCAATAGGCTTCTTCGTCTCCACTCGGCAAACCTCGTAAGATTTCGGGAATCTAAACTCGGCTGTATGATGAATTCCGCCATATTGGAACTACTTTAAAGGTCCCGGATGAAACATGGCTGCACCCATTCCAAACACAAGTTGGCAACCTATTTGGCTAGCGACCTATTCGACCGATCCAGCTGTAAGATAATGACGAAATTACACGTCTATTCTGAGCTGAGGCTTCTTTGCATCATGACTTTAAACACCGTTTATAAATTTAAATTCAATTGGATATTAACTTTAGCCTCTAGAGCGATCACAAGATTTTTCAAAGTGATCAAGGGTCATAACTCTGGCAGTAATTATCAGATATCACCGAAAATCAATAGGCTTCTTCGTCTCATGACCTTAAACACTGTGTATAAATTTAAAGTCAATCGGATATTAACTATAGCCTCTAGAGCGTTCACAAGATTTTTCAAAGTGATCAAGGGTCATAACTCTGGTAGTAATTATCGGATATCGCTGAAAATCAATAGGCTTCTTCGTCTCACGACCTTAAACATCGTGCATAAATTTAAAGTCAATCGGATATTAACTTTAGCCTCTAAAGCGTTCACAAGATTTTTCAAAGTGATCAAGGGTCATAACTCTGGCAGTAATTATCAGATATCACCGAAAATCAATAGGCTTCTTCGTCTCATGACCTTAAACACTGTGTATAAATTTAAAGTCAATCGGATATTAACTATAGCCTCTAGAGCGTTCACAAGATTTTTCAAAGTGATCAAGGGTCATAACTCTGGTAGTAATTATCGGATATCGCTGAAAATCAATAGGCTTCTTCGTCTCACGACCTTAAACATCGTGCATAAATTTAAAGTCAATCGGATATTAACTTTAGCCTCTAAAGCGTTCACAAGATTTTTCAAAGTGATCAAGGGTCATAACTCTGGCAGTAATTATCAGATATCACCGAAAATCAATAGGCTTCTTCGTCTCATGACCTTAAACACTGTGTATAAATTTAAAGTCAATCGGATATTAACTATAGCCTCTAGAGCGTTCACAAGATTTTTCAAAGTGATCAAGGGTCATAACTCTGGTAGTAATTATCGGATATCGCTGAAAATCAATAGGCTTCTTCGTCTCACGGCCTTAAACACCGTGTATAAATTTCAAGTCAATCGGATATTAACTTTAGCCTCTAGAGCGTTCACAAGAAATTGTGGACGATGGACGGACGGACCGACGGACGGACCGACAGACGGACGGACGGGGGCGACGGCAATATACGACCACATTTCCATGTGGGCGTATAAAAAGTCAAGTTATGTTGTTTTAATACTGTGAAGATGTCATAAAAATGAACAAACTTTGACACATGCTTCTTAACTAAAAATAGGACAATATTTATGCAGAGTTAAAATAGTATTTAACTATAATGTCACAAGTATTATTACACTAGAAGAAGTGCAAATTTAACACAAAAAACATGCAAGATATCTTTTATAGTATACGCTTATCTTATATGTTTTGAAATGCTGTTTATTCCAGTCTGAAATGTAAGGTTGTGGAATTTCTCAGGGTACTGCGGTTTCCTCCCACTGCCAAAGAGCCCAGTGTGCATGAATATTATTGAAATAGAATTGAACCATGTTAGTCCCAAAGTGACCTAGTTTGTGTCAAATAGACATTAAACCCCATTTTTCTCTCTCTACCAAAATACTATCATTTTTATACGCCCACATGGAAATGTGGTCGTATATTGCCGTCGCCCCCGTCCGTCCGTCTGTCGGTCCGTCCGTCCGTCCGTCCGTCCGTCCGTCCGTCCGTCCATCGTCCACAATTTCTTGTGAACGCTCTAGAGGCTAAAGTTAATATCCGATTGACTTGAAATTTATACACGGTGTTTAAGGTCGTGAGACGAAGAAGCCTATTGATTTTCAGCGATATCCAATAATTACTAACAGAGTTATGACCCTTGATCACTTTGAAAAATCTTGTGAACGCTCTAGAGGTTGTAGTTAATATCCGATTGACTTTAAATTTATACACAGTGTTTAAGGTCATGAGACGAAGAAGCCTATTGATTTTCGGTGATATCTGATAATTACTGCCAGAGTTATGACCCTTGATCACTTTGAAAAATCTTGTGAACGCTTTAGAGGCTAAAGTTAATATCCGATTGACTTTAAATTTATACACAGTGGTTAAGGTCGTGAGACGAAGAAGCCTATTGATTTTCAGCGATATCCGATAATTGCTACCAGAGTTATGACCCTTGATCACTTTGAAAAATCTTGTGAACGCTCTAGAGGCTATAGTTAATATCCGATTGACTTTAAATTTATACACAGTGTTTAAGGTCATAAGACGAAGAATCCTATTGATTTTCGGTGATCTCTGATAATTACTGCCAGAGTTATGACCCTTGATCACTTTGAAAAATCTTGTGAACGCTTTAGAGGCTAAAGTTAATATCCGATTGACTTTAAATTTATACACAGTGTTTAAGGTCATGAGACGAAGAAGCCTATTGATTTTCGGTGATATCCGATAATTACTACCAGAGTTATGACCCTTGATCACTTTGAAAAATCTTGTGAACACTCTTGAGGCTAAAGTTAATATCCGATTGACTTTAAATTTATACACAGTGTGTAAGGTCATGATAAGAAGAAGCCTGTTGATTTTCAGCAATATCCGATAATTCCTGCCCGAGTTATGACCCTTGATCACTTTGAAAAATCTTGTGAACGCTCTAGAGGCTAAAGTTAATATCCGATTGACTTTAAATTTATACACAGTGGTTAAGGTCGTGAGACGAAGAAGCCTATTGATTTTCAGCGATATCCGATAATTGCTACCAGAGTTATGACCCTTGATCACTTTGAAAAATCTTGTGAACGCTCTAGAGGCTATAGTTAATATCCGATTGACTTTAAATTTATACACAGTGTTTAAGGTCATGAGACGAAGAATCCTATTGATTTTCAGTGACCTCTGATAATTACTGCCAGAGTTATGACCCTTGATCACTTTGAAAAATTTTGTGAACGCTTTAGAGGCTAAAGTTAATATCCGATTGACTTTAAATTTATACACAGTGTTTAAGGTCATGAGACGAAGAAGCCTATTGATTTTCGGTGATATCCGATAATTACTACCAGAGTTATGACCCTTGATCACTTTGAAAAATCTTGTGAACACTCTTGAGGCTAAAGTTAATATCCGATTGACTTTAAATTTATACACAGTGTGTAAGGTCATGATAAGAAGAAGCCTGTTGATTTTCAGCAATATCCGATAATTCCTGCCCGAGTTATGACCCTTGATCACTTTGAAAAATCTTGTGAACGCTCTAGAGGCTAAAGTTAATATCCGATTGAATTTAAATTTATACACGGTGTTTAAAGTCATGATACAAAGAATCCTATTGATTTTCAGCAATATCCGATAATTACTGCCAGAGTTATGACCCTTGATCACTTTGAAAAATCTAAAGTTAATATCCGATTGACTTTAAATTTATACACACTATTTACGGTCATGATACAAAATAGCCTATTTATTTTCAGCGATATCCGATAATTACTGCCAGAGTTATGACCCTTGATCACTTTGAAAAACCCTGTGAATGCTCTAAAGGCTAAAGTTAATATCCGATTGACTTTGAATTTGTACACAGTGTTTAGGGTCATGATACGAAGAATCCTATTTGATTTTCAGTGATATCTGATAATTTCTGGCAGTTGATCACTTTGAAATATCTTGTGGACAAAGGCCTTGAGACAAACCATCAAAACTATTCTAATCATTTCTGATAATTATTTAATGGGCTATTACTCGTAATAAGATTATCATGTGTTGTAAATGTTCTCCTTACTGATAAAAGAAACAATATGCGACAACCCTTGTTGACTGCCCGGACGACTTAGCTGTTGTGGGCGTATGTTTCGTTGCCTGGCAACCTATCTTAACTTTTAATTGTACAAATCGTAGATCTTCTTTAAAATTTAAAACAGTATTATTTGTAAATGCTAATTCTCCAAAATGTCTAAATATGCATGTATATACTTATTACTGTTCTCCACAATGAGCATGTAGCCTTTGTTATAACAATAAGCAATATATAATCTTTGGTCGAGTAATAATGTTGGTTATAGCCTATAAATTTATTACCGAATCAAATTAAAGATGCATTCCCACAAAAGTATCTATAGTAGTTATTGCCAACAAAAGTATGGCAAATTTGGTATCAGAAAGTAGAGACACCCAATCTTACTAGAAAAATACAGTGGACTCTGTCACATCCGACATCTGAATACTATGGATAACCGAGACTACTGGTTTTGTCTTACGTACTTTAGTAATGATGACCGAAGCTAAGAAGAACTTTCATTCGCTTAGTTCACAGGCACTTGACTTCATACTACTGCTTGTCTATATAGTATAGTATAGTATAATATTAAAGGTAAGTCAGACGACATCTTTGTTATGACTGGTTTACGATATATTGTCTGTTGTCATCTCACAATACTCACTTGTTCTAAGACTTCCCATCGGTTTGATTACCAAGGAGACTTTATTTGATCATTATACACCCGCCAATGTAGTTAAATTGGTCATTTTACAACGTTATTAATTACAAATCAAACTTAAAGTGTGTTCACTTGGGTCATTTATATCTTGAACGGACCGGAATTACTCGAAATGAGGTCAAAAGAAGTCTGTATCACCCAGTCCCTTTATAAACCTATCATTACTCGATATCTGCCTAGGAACGGGATGATCAAGCCTCGCTCAACAGCAGCCTTACTTCGTAGGCTCTATCACCGTGATAAAACGATGGAAAGTCTTAGAACTAGTGAGTATTGTGATGTCGTCTGATTTACCTTTAATACTATACTATAGTCAAGCAGAAGTACTAGTACTAGTAAGAGGTTTTATTTTAATCTCTTCAAGTGCCTGTGGCTTAGTTCTAAGTTCATAGTGGATCAAATTGCCTTTACATTAGCTAGTTTTCAACTATTGTAGTGAGAACTGCCAACTCGTTATCTAATCTACCATAATGTATATTTGATAATTTAGATGAAATTTCAGACGTAAAGAAAGACCTGTAATAGGCAGATTCTGATTTAGCACTTGCATAATGCAGGTTTAATGTAATAAAATTTTGAATGTATAGAAAGGTTTATCATTTTTAAAGGGAATAACGTTCTGGGGATTTGAGTATTCGGACACTCTTCGTAATCCGACATATTATGACAATCCCATATTATGTCGGATTAGACAGAGTCCACTGTAATACATTCCCTGAAGAAAAAATCATGAGGCCTGCACTAACTGGTTACCTGTGAGCTTGTCTGCTCAAATCACTTAAGGGTGGTTTCTCCTTGTCAGTGATGCAGGACAGAGGACCTGACGAGGACAGCTGTCTACTCATTCAGATGGGATGGAAAAAAGGTCCTGTGTACTCATTGGCATGCACATGAAAGACACTTTGGCAGTTGGAAAGCGATATAAGAGTAGGCTGTGGTGCCGCTGCCCGGGAAAAATTTCCCTATAGCATACTGTATGGCATATGCTTGTCTTCATTAACCCAGGTTAGGAGCAGAACAGTAGGAAGTTAAACCCCATTTCATTTCAAATCACTTAGGGATTGCATGATTTTGTTGTTCTAGTTGCTAGCGGTTGTGAGAACTGTGAGACTTAAATGTATTGCAGGAAGAAGCTTGCATCAGTTTGAATAGGTTTTTAATCTAAATGTCTCAAATCACTCAGTTTTTGGTGTTAGAAGTTATCGTTAAATGAGTTATAAATAAAAATTGGGATGGGGGGGGGGCTTGAGTAAATTAAGACAGATTTATAATTTCAGTACACTGGTCAAAAATTGATAACCAAAGCACATTCTGGTGTAGATTTAGACAGTCATTCAAAGAGGGAGAAATAGACAGCTACTTTAATGGTTAAAAGTTTAGTGACCCATGTAGTTTTTGTCACATTTTGTGGATTGTATGATGTTGAAAGGTTGACATACATGTACATTTTAGGTATACAATAATACTGAAACTCTTCTCCAATGCATCATAATCATAGCGTGTGGTAATAGGGTATGGTCCGTTGCCCAACTTTGAATAACACCACAGGATATATTCAGTTTAAACTGTGTGTGAGCTGTGAAGTGTAAATGTTGTAACTGAGGTTAATTTTGGACTGTGTTTGTAGAGAAATTAACATATCTTTAGATCTTGTATTATAACCAAAATCACAACCATTTCTTGAAGTGACTTGAAAATTCTAACAAGGTGTACTTTGCTTTGAATAAGTCAGATAAATAGACAGATAACAGAATACTTATCTATAAAAAATGAGTAGGAACATGATGAACGGAGCAAGATACAGGTGGCCATGGTGAGAAATCTGACTTAGTATTAAAAAACCTTCTGTTTAAAAACGTTCATAATAATTGTAATTGATTTACATGTAATATTATATATAACACTCTTACCATATTCAAATACATGTAACAATGAAGCTTTTATCTCTATCCAAATTTTCATTAGCCCAGTCAGAGCAGATCAGTAGGATGTTAAACCCCCCTTTCATTTCACCACTATCTACATGTAAATTGAAATTTAAAAACGAATAAGGAGAAATACATGTATAAAACCGTGACCTATTAATACTTGTATATACAGTCTTTGTTTTCCTTTAATAGATGGTTGATATTATTTCAAGGAAATTTTAAACTAGTAAGCAAAATAAACACATGTTTTGTGTGTAACAGTGCATTTACACTAAAGCGGACACCCTTATGCAAAGATTATCCGCTAGTCAGGTGGGACGAAATCAAAATTGCCAACTGCATTTTGCATTTGAAGAAGAGTAGCAGAAATATTACTGTCTGCGCAAAATTCCACCCTTTGTATTGTAGTATGTACATATAGCCATAGAAATAAAACTTTGTGTATGTTAGTAATTAAAGTGTTAGACAGGACATATATAACCCTATTCCATCAAAGGAGGTTGCTTTTAATTGACCCAGACCTAGATTGGATTTTCTTCTGTTTCATCCTTTGGTAGTTGTAGATATCGGTGCACTCTCAACTAGATCTTCTCGGGGCTCAATCAGTGTTTACAATTCATGAATAAAATTTGAAGGCCATGGAATGCACAGGTAGACGTCATTTATGAAAGTTGTAGACCAAAATAGATTTTTAATCAAAACAGACACTTTTCCCAAAGTTCCTTAGATGTCTTATCCTGCTGTGTGGGCTAAAATGTAAAATTTTGAACAGGTTTATTTAAAAGGAAATACAAATAATTGTCATGCATTTGTATCACTCATACATAATAAATTACAATTTACCTGTTGACTATTCACAGCTACTAATTATACATACAACAATTTGTATGCTTATCTGTCTTGACGGAATTATTTTTAATAATACAGTGGACTAATAATATTTCCGATTACGCAGAGTGTCCCAATACCCAGTTTTCTCAAAACAGAAGTATTATTATAATGTGGCTTGGCATCCGCAAACGTTGTTCCCTTTTTAACTGATCAATCTTTCTGTACATTCAAAATTTGATTACATTAAAATATCTAACAATAACAAGGCATATTTACAGATTTACAATTTATTTTATATTCATACATTCATTCATGCTTTTGGTTTTTGGATGCATACGGTAACGCAGAGTCCTGGAAGCAATCCTGATGTTGTAACCTTTTTTGGCTGAAGTAATAAGAAAATAAATCGGGACAGAATGCCAAAGTATTCAGATGTCGGAGGTGACAGAGTCCACTGTACTACAAAATGAATAACACAGTAATCTCATTTCACTTCTTTTTAACCTCAGGTATATTTTTTGTAAAATAAGCAGACCTTGTAAAGAAACATTCATTTAAAACATTCCTACAAATTATACAGGTGTACATTATATTGTATATTAGTCTTTCTTTGTATCTAAAAAATACTTTCAGTTGAAGTCTTACCCATAAATGTCAAACATAAAACTTTGTAAAAATTTTGGGTCATTTAGACATAGATAAACATGTGTCAAAATTCTGTACACTCCTATTGAATTTACTGTTGGTGTTGGTGGTAACAGAAATTGTTTTATTCATAATATGTCTTATACTGTAGTTTAGAATATGGAACCCTGAACTGATCTCATTAATCTTTATTATTATTAAAATAAAATGAGCGCTCGTCACACATGCCTATTATGAGGGCTAGTTGAAAAGTTCTAAGCCTGTTTGTGAGGACAAACTGCTAGTTTCCTTTTCATCTGGAAACAGGTCTCATCCATGGTTACAAATCTGGCCAAAATATTATCAGGGCTGGCTTCAAAGGGGTGCAGATTGACACGTTTTCAGACAGCCCTGATATTATAACCAGACAGGATACGCAGTACGCACACATTTTGCAAGGGATGCATATAGAACAAGCTAAAAACAAACATGGTTTTTTGTACAATTAGGGGCAATAATGCAGAAAGTTATAGTTTGAGATGTGAAAATATCAAAAGGACCTGAGATCTTTGGGATATAAAGATGTTTTAAGTGTCATCAAAATCAGATAAAAATTGTGACCTCAAGAGGGTCCACAACCTTTGTATTACACACTTCTACACAATTGGCGTACAAAGAGCCGCCAGTTTTTGTCAGGTGTTTTCATTTCGATATTCCCGAAATACGAATTCAACCTTCATTATGGTGAAATGGTGTTGTATTTAAATAACGGTTTTTAAAATCGGAAAAAATTGTAACCTCTAGAGAATCTGCAAGCTAAAAATGTAATTTTAGAACAATCAGGGGTCATGATCCAGGAAGTTAAGTTCAGGTATCTACGATTATCAAAAGGAACCAAGATCTTAGTGTGTAAATGGGACCACAAGCTTAAAACGTGATTTTTTGTTCAACCATATTTCAGGACGTTACCATCCGATATGCACGAATATCGAATGGAACCAACATCTTTGGTTCATAAACTTGCATTTCAAGTTTCATCAAGATTGTGGCCTCTAGAGATGTTTACACTATTTGCATATGAGGGGCCCCATTTTGTCCCGCAGTTTTGGTCCGAATTTTATGAAATACAAATTCAGACAAAATTATGGTGTAATTGTGATATATTCAAACGGGTTTTTTTTAAATCAGAGAATAATTAAGATCTCTAGAGGGACCACACGCTAAAAGCGCGACTTTTCATACTATTATTAGGGAAGTTACAATCCGATATGTATGAAAATGGAAAGGAACCAAGATATTTGGGTTACAAACGTGCATAGTTAGTTTCATCAGGAAGTTACGATTCGATATGTACAAAAATGGAAAGGAACCAAGATATTTGGTTTGTTAACATGCATATCAAGTTTCATCACAATCAGATGAAAATTGTGACCTCCAGAGGGTCCACAACCCGGATATACAATATTTTGGCACTATTTGGGAACGAGGGACAGTAATTTTGTCTGTCAGTTTCTATAGGATTTTGGCAAAATTTAAACTCAACCAACTGGAGGGTGTAACGGTTATCTATTAAATTTTTTTTTTTAAATCAGATAAAAATTGTGACAAGCTAAAAATGCAATTTTTCATACAATTAGGGGCCATAATTCAGGAAGTTATCTTCCGATATGCGCGAATATCGTAAGGAACCGAGATCTGTGGGTTATAAACATTACATTTCATGTTTAAACGAAATTGGATAAAAATTGCGATGTCTACAGTGTTCACAAACTAAAAAGGTGATTTTTCGTACAATCAGGGGCCATAATCCATGAAGTTATAGTCCGATACATGCCAGTATCGAAAGGAACCAAGATCTTAGGGAGATAAACCTTTGTTTCAAGTTTCAATGAAATTGGATATAAAATGTGACCAGAAGAGTGTTCAAAAACAATTGTGGGTGAACGGACGGGTGCGATGACTATATATGTCCACATGAAAATGTTGGCGTATAAAAATGAAATATAATATAATAATTGATATGAAATACAATGTAAGTTTATAAATTTATACAATACATTGAATATATACAGATATACTGAATATATGGTCTTTTAAGTACAAGTCAGGTACAAATAGTCTTACACAGTACACTGACAATCAGACATAACTTATACAGTACTGAATTTGACAAGATATCTCATACCCCCTGCTTTGATGCTTCATACCCCAAGGAGGTTACACACACCCCGGTTAAGAACCACTGGACTACAGCAGCACAACACTTCCAAATATCTGTACCAAACCCAGGCATAGCTGCAGTACTACACAGGTGTTTAAAATACTTTATTAAGCTCAGATACAAGATGGTATTATCAGTACCAGTAAGCTTAGATCAAAGATCAATGTGTCAAAAGTATGTTTAATATTTGTCTACATGTTTCAGTTGCTGTGGATTGTTTATGTGAAAGCAAATAGGAAGATTCTTGTAACTTTACCTTCATGACAACCTTAACCACATCGGGAACAGATTAAGAACTTGAAAAATATATTTGACAGTTGTTTTGAAAACATAAAATTCCTTTAATGTACCATTTACTAGTACTACACATATTTGTCTTATACACATGTACATACTAATGTCAATTCCTTTGAGGGTCTAATGAAAATAACTTTTACAAAATGTTTTAATTTATCAATGCTGTCAAAAATGGAAGAACCTCTCTTAATTGTCAGACTAAGATTTAATAATATTGAATGAAAATAAGTTGTAGTTAATACTGATAAAATGTGATCTTGAAAAATAAACTAATGCTACTAGAAACAACTTTTGGAGGAAAGGCTTAATATCAGGATTGTGATAAATTTCAGCAAATTGGGATTATTAAGAGACTATACATATACCCGACTATCCAACCATAATTCTTGACCCATATATTCGTTAACATTATAAGCTTCATGGTTGAGTTAATTAAAGGAGATGACCCAGATATATTTAGTAGTACTAGAATCCTGTTAAGGAATTTGGTTGATACTTTTTCAATATCTTAAAGATGTATTCCTGCGTACAAACTGAGTAATTTGATGATATATTTGGACTAAAAATATATTCAAGCTAATTGATTTATCATAATCTTTCTCAAAACATTGCAATTGTCAGGGAAACCTTTCTATAAAAATATGATCACATGAGGTCATGTTTGTGTCACGTGACTTCCCTCTTTCAGTACCTATTAACAAGTGCGAAGTCGGAGGAGAATTCATTGCATACAGAAGGCTATGTTGTCCTTAATCGCTGACTATTTATTACACAAATATTAAATTCTCAGATTATTCACTGCCCAAGTCCTTTTGCATGATTTTTATTTCAGAAAGTGTTGTACATCTTCATAAAGTTTATCAACGTTAAGTCTTCATAAAGTACATCAAGCGCTCGATCTCCATGTGCAGCCTTTGACGTCACACGTGCAGACACTCCTAATTGTGGAGCTGTCAATTAGGGAAACCGTTACAGTTTTGTCCTGTATGTGTTCCATGAGTGCTTTTCAGGGAATCCTGTATATTTCTAGTAAGATTGGATATTTCTACTTTCCATATATAATATACCAAAATTGCCATACTTTTAAATACTTTTCTGGGAACAGATCTTCAAAGTGAAATTTTCAGAAATGTTATTGGTATTTTTTGGACAACATATAATTTTTCATGGCTTAATCCATGCCAAAATGTATTCAAATTGATTATTCAACATTTGATTAAAATATCAAAATGGGAACGGTAGATAATCTCCTGACTTGGATTCAATCAGCTTAAAATAATCCCATCAAAAGATTCAAACGTAGATTATGTGGTGCTGGCTTGTTTTCAACATAACCAGTTTGTATCTTCTGCAGAGGATGTTAATTCTTAATAACATTTCAATTATCGGGTCTTGGTAAATATTAAAGATACTTGTAACTTCCATAATAATATTGTAGTTTAGAAGGGATTAATGACCATCAGATACTTTAATATTTTGATACATGATTTGCATTTAAAACCCATATATGCATAATTTGTGAATTCAGGATCTGGTCCTTCAAAGTTTCTAAGAAAAATTTATAAGACAATGATTTTTTGTCCCCCGCCTTTCGAGGAATGCAGGCAACTATTAAAATTGATCTATCTGCCGGTCACACTTTTTTTTTGGACACAATAACTCTCTTTATAATTGAGCTAGAATGTTCAAACTTGGTGTAGGAGTTTATTAGGTCAATGCCTCGAGGATAAGCGGAGATAAGCAATTTGATTGGTTGATGCTTTGGGACACAATAACTTTAGTTTTAATTAAGTGATGAAACTTTGTAGAGTTTCATTACATCAATACCTTCACTTAGTTCGATAAAGAGGATTTCTGCTCGGTTTAAGCAGAGCGATAAGCAATTTGATTGGCAATTGAGGTAGAATGTTCATTAGGGGAATGCCTTGACTGAGTTCAATAATTAACATTTCGAGCTAAAGCTAAGCAGAGCTAAGCAATTGGGACAAGATAACCTTAATTCTATCTGGTAGAGAGTGATGAAACTTAGTGTATACAGTAGAATCCGTATGAGCAGCCACTCCTATTCAGCGATATCTTCTTGTAAGTGGTCACGATAAATTCCCTTTGTTGTTAGACACGCCTTTTGCAGTCATTGTTTTTTGAGGCGCCCGGTCGCTCGCGAGCGCCTGCCGTGCACCTGAATGTCGACCGAGGGGAGGTTTTTCTCCCTCGCCTTAAAATTGAAAATCGCTCTCCATATTTGTAAATCATGGACATGTATTCGATCTCTGCCATACTGTCATTGTGAAATTAAATTATTTGGTGTATTCGATTAGTATGTGATCGCACATGGTAATAAAATTCCGATGAATATGTTGCTAAAAATAGATGGCGCCAATGCGCCATTGGTTAATTTAACTGAAATGAAAAGTAGAACTCTCGTGAGACGTGAGAAATTACGAGAGATGGCACGTAAAAATTTCCAATGCAAATAATTTCGGAAGAAATAGATTATATTTTGATGGAATTTTCAAGCGTTTATGATTACATTTTGAATGGGGGTTATGTTTTCTAAAAATAATTATACAAGCTAAATATATTTAGAAATTTCGACGAGTATTTCTATTGGAATACCATAAGTATTTATAGACGATAGAAGAAGTTTTACTTTAGACCGTACGACTACGAACGAATGATATTATTTAGCAGACGATGTATATTATCAATTATGTAAACAGGAATGACCCCTTTTACCAAGTTATTGATTTAAGAACCATTTTCCATATACAGAAAACTAATCACTCTTCTTAATATCAGATCACTCTCCTTAACTTCTAAATCACTCTTCTTATCGAAACTGGGAGAGCTTTTTTAGGAGAGCGATTTTTTCAATTTCTTCATTTAAGGGGAGCTTTTTTCGACTCTCCTCTAAAATACAAAAAACAACGACTGCTTTTGGCGCCTCCTATAATATTACATACAAAGTTACAACCCCTGTAAATCGGTGACAAAATCGGTGATGGTTTTTTGTTCATGTGCTTTTTTGATAAAATGAAATTAATACATCGATTTTCTTCACAAAATCAATAAATATTATCAAATGTATCACAATGGTAGACAGTAGTATTGACGGTTGGTACAAAATTACAAGTTTACAGAAGCTATGTCCGAGATTCACCGCCGACCAAATTTACCGATGCAAAAGGTCAGTCGTGAAAATTCCCTTGAGTTCAGCTTTAATACAGATTGATTGCTTGATACTTTGAAAAAAAAAAAAAAAATGTGTGAATAATTCATGTCATCTATTGATTTGGGGATTTCGGCAGGGGACAGCAGCCTCACTGCTGGCTTGTTAGATTTACATAGAATTACTCAATTTGGACTGTCTGTGTAAGTTGTAAATTAACTTATTTTAAGTGCAAAAGCCAACAGATTACCAATTAACTATATGAAAGTGACCTGGTACATGTATGTTATGTTTTTATAGGACATACTAGTGTAAATGTATGAGTGTAATTATGTACTTTATCTGTGATTAGCAATGTTTGTTTAATACATATGTACACACTGCCTTTAATATTACATGTATAATGACAGAATGGTTGCTGTGTACTGATTGGTTTAAGTTTAGCAGATTTAGGGTCGGTGGGCAGGGTTAACCTTGTTTGTGTAATATTGGGTCACAGTACCATAACACTGAAACCACATGTGTCTATTTTACTGAGGTCCGTTTTACCTATATGTGTACCAGCATTTCATATAAATCTACTTTATCATATAAAGACCAGATTGCAGAAAGTTGTTGTGGTGAACAGTTGTGTTAAAAAGTTGTTGTATAGAATTGTCAACAGAAGTTTACTTCTTATATGATTTGTGATTGGTTTCAATCTTTTCATTATTATTTGATGTTCTAAGACATAGCGAAACAATATTGTACAGAAGACGAAGACTGTGAATACTCCAAAACATTTGGCAATGATGAATTACTGTCACAGTCCAGTACCCATGGCTTCACCAATGCCATTCTTTCAGCCGCAGTACACCTATATGGTTCAAGTACCAGGCAGTAATACTGGATCCCCAATTACAAATAACCGCCCAGTCTATCCTAAAGATACGTTATCCCTTCCTGATAACTACTTAAGAGACACAACATCGCCATGTCCCGACAACTATCGCAGAGCTTCTATGGCAGTTCCAGATAGCTATCAGAGAGATAGTTTATCACCATCGCTTCCTGACAACTATCGCAGACCTTCTATGGCAGTTCCTGATAACTACCAAAGAGACACAGCATCACCATGTCCTGACAACTATCGCAGAGCTTCTATGGCAGTTCCTGATAGCTATCAGAGAGACAGTTTATCACCAGCACTTCCGGACAATCATCGTAGAGGTTCTATGGCACTTCCCGATAATTATCAGATAGATAGTTTATCACCACCGCATCTTGATAATAATTATCGTAGAGGTTCTATTGCTTTTCCAGTCGCTAGTTATCAGAACGATAGTTCTGGCAATAACTACCATACTCCATACCATTTCACAAGTAATTATCAGAATGAAACAGTGTGCATTCCAGGCAATAACACACTACCTCAGCCAAGAAGCAACTATCAGAAAGATGCTCCATGCATTTCTAACAATAACTTTCAAACTGATTCATCATGTATTTCTGGTAATAACTATCAGAAAGATACAATACCTGATTCTACAAATAACTATCAAAAAGATACACTGTGTGTTCCTGCTAATAACTACCAGAAGGATACATTATATGTTCCTGCAAATAACTGTCAGAAAGATACATTGCAGGTTCCAAGCACCAACTATCAGACTCAGAAAGATACAGTATCCCTCCCACAGATAAACTATCCTAAAGGAACGTTATGTCTTTCTACGAGCTCCAAACTTCAAAGAAACAAACGTTCAATGAGTTGTAATGATGCACGACTGATGTAAGTATTTAGATATTTTGGGTTTTTTGGTCACTCCATCAACATACGTAACTATACCTTTCTTAACAATTTTCTGAATATGACCTAAACATTGCATTGAAGGTAAGTTTAGTTAAGTTCTTAACCAGTGTTTGTAATGGAATTAAACTTATACATTATCACATTTTGAACTGACTTAGTAGTGTTTGTTGTTTCATTACACAAGTTATAATATGTGTATGTAGATATGTCTATATCATTTAAAATATCTACAATGCAAACACATGTATATGCTATGTATGCAAAAGACATATATTATTATTAGTGTACATAAACTGAGTAGTCAATCAGTAAGAACACAGAATTTAGACTTGAATATTCCTAGCTGTTTGCCAGGAGTAGCACAGAGAAAGTTGACTGAGAATGTGTTACATAGTTATTCAGAAGAACCTTTAACAGATGAAATATCATAAATGCAGGGGTCTTGATAATTTTTCAAATGCAAATCAAGTTAGATAAATTCAACCAAATTGATTATCAATGTCCAGTTTTGTTTATTAGAAGTTTTGTATGAATATCCATAACAGATTTCTGTTGATTTCTGAAAAGTATGATTGAAGTGAAGGCTACCTGTTGAATTTTCAATATTATGCAATGCTTTATTTCAATTAATTTAATTTTTTCAAGGTCAGCTCACTGCTGTCTATACTCTGTCATGTGTTACAATTACTCTTTCTTCAAAGCAGTGCCAGAGACACCAGTAAGAAAGCTATCAGAATAATTTCGATGACATTTCAGGTTTGATTCCTGCAATACATGTACATTGGTAAATTTGACTGACACCGAA
This sequence comes from Patella depressa, assembly GCA_948474765.1. NCBI lineage: Eukaryota > Metazoa > Mollusca > Gastropoda > Patellidae > Patella > Patella depressa. Next base: position 50,523,883 of record OX419715.1, on the reverse strand, counting down.
ACTTGCTACCTGTTGAATCGAAAATCCCTTGCCTCAAATCTGATATAAATTCTGTAAAGATGTCTTTTAGTACCCACATTAATATTAGTACCTATACCTTTGTTATATTTGATTCTATCTATCCCATTTTGTGAAAAAAAGACCAATTATATCTAATTTATCAAAAAAGCACACGTCTTTACAAAAAGGTCTGTAATATGGGGGGTGCTAAAATTTGCTTTTAGCAGTACAAATAGGTAATATACTAGACGATAGTGACAAATTAGCTAAGAAAGAAAGGTAGAAAAATCGCTATAAAAACTGTCAACAACTTTTTACAGTTAAAAAGGGAATGAAAATTGTCCATGTGAAAAATAGACTTAGCCTTTGTAGCAAATAGATAAGAACTGTGCAAGATTTGATTTGCTAGATGTGATACAAACTCGGTTATCAAAACCCCTAATAAAGAGTGTATGGAGATGTCACTGTCCAAATAAAATACTGTGTTGACGAGATGATGATTTCTTTCCTTGTGATCAAAATTTTGAGACAAGATCATCAAACATCAATAACTCAATTCATTACTGAAAATCACACAGTATGTCATTTAATTGAACAATATCAATTCTAAATACAACCGTGTAACCACTGACTGGAAATCATATCTTCTAGTACGCTGTTAAGACAATTAATGGAGGAGCTGATTATCCTTGAGGGAACATGTCTTTAAGAATATCTTGAAGGGGTACCAATACAAGCTGACATGATAGATTGCAACCAACTTAAAGTTTACAGTATATCTGTTGATGGTCCTGTATGGTTTATTGAGAGAGAGAAGACTGGGCTATTCAAAGCTATGTAAATTAGTTTATAAGACATGTTGTTTGATCACCTACATGTTCATGTTGATATGTATCAGTATCTGTTGTAGTCACACAAATATTTCTTTACTCTTAATTAAAAGCCTAATAATAAATGAAACCTCTCTTATCAAACATTGACCAAGTTTTTGATATACTTGTAAATACTTGTACTAAATTCTAAGATATTTGTGTATTGTAGCAAGTACAGTACATATATTTCTGTATTCTAAGATTCCTTATAAAATTATGCTCAAGATATGTACCCTCACAAACCCCTTTATAAATTATAGTCAAAATTATAGTCTCAAAGTCAAAGGATCTATTTACAAATGTAGCTCACATTAAATTAAACAAGTACTGGTCATTTTTTTAGAGAGTGCCTATTGTCTAACACTTATAATTGTGTGTTTTGCTCCCCTGTAATTAAGTAACTCCAATTTTCATCCATCCTTACAATAAAAGTGAAGCATTGGATGTAACAAGATGTAATGTTTTTGGTATTAAATATATTTTTCTAGTAGTATGGATGTTTTCCATTCAAAAGTTATACATTATGAAATATCTTTAAGCAGAACTATCAGGGCTTAGAAAAATATGTATACTAAAGAATCTGATTTGTTGGCAGAATAGGTTCAGTTTTTTGATGTACATGTACACACTGCAATTTTACCATACAGTGGAGTTTATTTAATAAAGCATTATAAGTATTTTATAATTGAAGAATAAAAATAGGGCAGAGGATATTCGCCATGCGCATGGCAAAGAGTTATTCGCCATTCGTTTACGTTATTTGCCATTCGTTTACGTTATTTGCCATTCGTTTTTGTTATTCGCCATTCTTTTTTTAAAATCGATATTCTCTGGCCTATCACGATGTCTGGTCGAGTGGTAATGCCACAAAGCACTTAAACTAGTTTAACCTCATCCTACAAAATGAACATATATTATTTTCGTTGCAGTATAAAAATGCGAAAATAAATACTACAACAAACGTCGTTTGGCAGAGTGCCATTGGAGGTCTATTTATAGCCTAGCGGTGACTACCCGAAAGAGTACCATACCTTATTATGACCTGTCAGTTTAAATAAGACAAAATAATTTTATTCAAGTAAATGAATTGGAAATAAACATTTTTTGAAAATAAAAGGTTTGAGTAGATCAGAATGTTCTGATCGGAATACATCAATATGAATTTCATGCTGGACCTATGCTGTAGAATAAAAGGGTTAAATTACTAGGGGGGTAGGGATGGCCTGAGAGTGCCGCTCTTTGACCTCTCGCTGGCCAGTCATCTCTGGCTTGCGTCTGTGGCATGGAGATAGGGGCACCTTCTCGACCTCGTGGCTTTCCTCCGTGCACTTCTGTTTCCTCACACTGCTAGAAACCTCTACGCGCAAGCGAATTATTGAAATAGAATTAAAACCATATGTTAGTCCCGCTATGACCTAGTTTGTGTCGAGTGGGCGTTAAACCTCATTTCTCTCTCTCTCTCTCTCTAAATTACTTAATTTGTTCACCATTTATATTTATACGTGGAGAAATACCTTTTGTTGGGCCATGTTCCGGAGTAGGGTCGCCTGTCCAACCATGCGGGTTTTCTCTGGGTCCTACCACTGCTTAAGACCCCTACGCGCAAGGGAATTATTCAAATAAAAAAAACCTGAACCATATGTTAGTCCCGAATTCCCCCACCCCCTCCGATATCTAGCCACAGCTAAAGACCCCCTACGCGGAAGCGTATTATTGATATGAAATTGGACCATGTGTTAGTCCCAAAATGACCTACATTGTGTCAAGTGGACGTTAAATTCTCTCTCTCTCTCTCTATCTTTTTCTCCCTCTATTGGTAGGGAATGAAATATAGGAATGGAAAATAAAATATATAAACTACAGGTCGCAGATAAAACATGCGGTTGGCAACGAAATATATGGGTAGACGACTCCGTGTGGTAGCCGGGCGGGCAGATCAAATAGAACAATTTTAATAAGCCTCTATTGCTTTCGCTCGACAGGAATGGAATTAGACTAAGTTTGTATTTTATATACTTTGTGATAAACAAAAGTACAAAGAAATGCGTTTTCAATGTTCCAGGGGCCTATTTCACAAAATTTTAACTAAGATAAGATCTGAATTTTAGTTATTTGATTGGACAATATAAGATTGATTTTAGTTCTTAGCCAATCAAAATTGAAGTATCTGCTAAAATTTGGATTTTATCTTTAGTTAAAATTTCGTGAAACAGGGCCCTGGATTAGTAAAGATACAGAATTTTTACAGAGTACGGAACTTTTCACATGTGTTCTACTTCCATGTACACACGATGTCGGTTCCTCTGTCTTTGCTTGGCGGTGAACGAAGGCTTTCATTTACACGGTGAAGCTTCAAATAACAAATAACAATTAAAAATGGATTCTAGGCATGCAGTTTGAATAAAAGCACAAACAATCTGCAAGGATTTTAAGTTTATTATATAAAACGAATGGCGAATAACCATCCTTATGGGTCTGGGTTATTCGCCATGCGAATGGCGAATATCCACTCCCTAAAAATAGCCTGTTTTGATCAATATGTTTTTATCAGTGAATATAATTTGAATCAAATAATGCATGGGGATATTGGTTCCATCATCCAGTTGTAAGAAGATCCTTCAAATTTATTGTCCACATAACAGAAAATTACATGAACAGGACCGGAAAAAAACGATTTTATATGTAAAATAGGAGAAGTGTAGAGTTCGCATTGGTATGCGACAAAAAAAGCAAGGTACATCATACACCCTACAATGAAGAGCATGTCTACCGAAAATCCTGCTTCCCAAGCAAAATTTCTCTTCCCAAACATGAATGTAACCATAGAAAGACAAATGTACATGTATGGCAGTTTCAAAATAAAAATAATAATATTGTATTGACAAGATGTTAATCTCCATTCCTATCATAGAAAGAGTTAATTCTACTACAAACATTGTAGTAACTGGGTACATCCATCCCCCTATTAGTGACCATCAAAGGGCTAGTACTAGTATTGTACATAATACTCTATAAATGTAGCTTTTCTAAAGTCGATAAAGATGTTGTAACTTTTATTCGGAAATTGTTAAATGGCAAACAGCCAAATGTATTACACAGACCTGTTCCTGTCACTGCCAGTATACTTTTTAATGTGTATGTGAATGAAGGCCAAGGTTGATTTAGTTAAGAGTTTTGTTGTGGTTAATAAAGTTATACTGTTTATAATATTATAGGATGGACCATGTTAAATGATTACACATGTGAATCTATTGTGTAATATGTATTCTTGTAAATCTATTGTATAAATAATTACCATATGTGGTCGTAAGTTGACTATTCTACTGCGTACTGTTTTATCGGTGACCAGGTTATATAAGAAATAACATCCACACCCCAGCTTTTTTTCCTACTTATACACTAATATTGAATGTAATTCATGCTCATCATAATAGACTCTCCTAATGATACAATGTTTTGCATTTTTGGGTTAGCTACCTTGTGAATTTGCTTTTATTTTAAGTGAAAACTGTATTGGAAGATGGCACTGCTCTGTACAGCACAGTGGATGCTTTCGACTGCCCCCACTCCAGATCCATTGATTTGATTTGATAGTACCTTTTCTTTACAATGTCTGTGTGTCATGATCGTAGATTTGTGTTCTAAGTTTCAATTTGGTTGATATGTTTGTTCCAAAATGAACAACATGTAGTTCTCTCTTTCTCACTCTTGGTTTATAAAACCTTGTTGATCATTAAGCTAGGTGATCTGAAAGCACAGGTGGTACAGTTTATAATCACATGCTCACTTAGTCTCTATCATCCAGTAAAATATTATACGAATACTAGTCTGGATGTATTGTCAATATTTGAGAATAATGGGTCATTTAATCTTTTACATTATAATAAACAAGCTCTAAGGGAGGTAACTAGTTCTAAAACAAGATCAAATCCATTTGATTACATTCCTCTTTAACTTACAACACTCTTAATTTTTTTTTTTTTTTTTTTTTCATGTGCCATATTTATGGTTTTTTTATTAATCCTAATTTTCGGCGTCACGATTCATGTTTGTTTATACTTATACTTATAAGAATTATTGGGTTTATTGCGGGAAAGGGCACAAGTCTTACTAGGCCATAGATACTGAATATAATCAACCACATTAAAAACCAACTCCCGGTTAGGCATGGCAGGATTTTTCGGCAAATATTGGTAACGGTCCCAGAACTTTGTACATTGAAATTGAAGACTGAAAACTACGTTGTTCTGGGTGACAGAGACTAATGCTCACTCTGCCCTCAAAAAGGGCTTACTTCTCAAGTAGGCTTGTATTATAATTGACTATTGGTTATCTGAATAGGTTGGGTTTAAATTTCCCAACTTTAGACTGATTGGTTGGGCATTCTCGTTTAGTAATCTTTTAAGGAAATTTGCATGAATTAGGATTTATGTGTGTGTAACTATTAACTATAATATATTGGATTGTCCCTGTCAGAATAGTTAATCTGGTATCCATTAGTAGTTACATGTGCAGTCTTCGTGAACGTCACTACACACTTTCTTGGCTTAAAACAATTTAAAGCTAGATTAAAGTGGAATTAGGTAAGATTAGATAAAGAGTTAACAGTTTTCAACTTCTCACTATTACTGTTAAAAAATAGATAATTAAAAGAGAATATTATGAAAATTTCAAGTCAAATTACACAACCCTGAGCCAAGCTATTGGCAATACAATTTAATGGCATTTAGCAATTGGGAAACACATTAACGGTACACAGTTTTTTATGGGATACACAATCACTGGTTTTATTTTAAAAGCACGTTTCAACAAGTATCAAACACAAATAACAATTTATTAATTTATATAACATTTCAACCAGGGTTCAATTTAAGCGGTATCGCATCGCAAAAAGCTACTCAAATCGCGGTAATGGCGATAGAATTATTTTATTCATTATCCAAAAATTGCTTTCAAACTTGTGAAGTGCGATTCATTATATTTTGGATGAATGTGGAGTATATTTAGGCCTACGAAAGAATCAATTTATAAATGCAGGACTAATAACTTGTTCAATATTCCAAGTTGTGGTCGTGATTAATTTGAACCGATAACTAGAAGACAATGCAGACTCCGTTTTTAATCACACGTGTTTATAAAGTGTTACTAAAAATAGAATAAAACAACGCAGTATAGTATGATTGGTTAACTTAACCGAAAACTAAAAGTAGACATCTCGAGAGACGCGTGAAAAAAGCCATTTTTGACGAATGTCTTAATATATTTGATGCTTATGGCATATTCTCGGGTTGATAATATTTTGAAGGTGGAGAGGGGAATATTTAAATAAAGAAATAAACAAGCAAAGCCACGTCTACAAATATTTCGATTGGAATGGTTTAACATAAAGTACGTGTATTTTTGTTTTAGACGACTAGTGCGTCCGGAATCGTGGAGAGACGGTAACTGAATTTTTTTTTTTTTGGGAGATGTCAATTTTTTTTTTTTACCTTCATCCGTGCATAAGTTGAAGCGGAGTATACAACGATGGCCGGACTTCAGCGGAAAAACATATCCACTTATACCCCGAAAAATCAGAATTGCACATTTTTGTGATGTAGGCTACGTTTTACTGCTCCTCAAATCTGAGGAATGCTATTCAAATTTTGAATTGAATAGCCAAAATGTGAATCTGTCACAAAAATTTGCTACTCATTCGTTTTGGACTAAATTGAACCCTGATTTCAACCCTAAAGAAAGACCTGCTATAGGTAGATTAAGTCTTTGCATAATGCATGTTTAAAGATGGGTTTTCATGCTACATTGCTACACTTGTGTTTACCGGGACCAGTCCTATAAAATGCACCCCCATACCTGGTTGGATCATTCACAGTACCACGACAGCTCAAAGGAACCAGGCGCATGGAAGACTAGACACTGGCGGCTGGCCACACTGTCCAAGCCGTTGCCAATCCCAGGTCAATGTTCGGACCATCGACAGGCTTCAACAACGCTTTCGAGCCACCAACACAACAGATGATCGCCCCTGAACTGGTGGACCAAGGGTTACCACAAGACGACATGACCGCCATGTTGTGCGACATGACCACCATGTTATAATGCAGAATCCCTTCACACTGGCATCTGAGACAGCATGTCAGACAGTGGGAACACACGGAAGACCCATCAGTACCGATCTTCACCCATCGACATGAACATCTACAGTTTGTCAAACAACACCGTAACTGTAACAAGCGATACAGCCAATGGAGAACTGTTCTGTTCACAGATGATTAATTTATTGCGTATCAACTGCAGATGCAAGGACCAGAATATGGTGTTGACGTTGCCAGTGTTATACTGACCAATGTTTCATGGAACGAGTCTCATGGGAATGTCCAAGCATAATGGTTTGGTTTGGAATCGACCTGAACCAGTGAGTGGGCCCTGTGGTGTTCCCAAATGTTGACCCAGGTAGAGGATGCAGCCCCACAGCAGTGCGCTAAATCGATCAATCACTCAGACCCCACGTCAAACCATAATTCGCATGTCACCGAAACAACATTTTACAGCATGACAACACCCGTGCCCACATGCCAAGAGTTACTCATAACTTTCTACAGGATATTAACCTACCTGAAGTTGATATGATAGAGAACACGAGTGCGAAACCCAAGTATTCTCTAAAATATCAATCCAAGGGAGAGAAGGTTGATATCCGATATATACAACACCATTTCACCCTTAAATTAAATGGCCTCTTCCGTTAAAAGTCAACAATGATTGGATGATACCTGCTTGATAGTTTCCGTCAAATAACAAAAATTACCGAATTAGTCACGTGAAAGCGTTGTTTATACTTTCGCCATTTTGGACCGTGAAAGTTCAGAGACGGTTTGACCAACTTGAAAACTTGCTAATGTTGTTGTTTATTACAGTTTTAATATTCAAAATATTAATTATATTTTATTGTAATTAAAAATATTTCGAATGAAGGAGGCACAAACAAAGTTTGTGTTCTTTCGGCCGTGCATATTTTTATAGTTACGGGTACGATTGGACTTTGTTTACCCTTACAAACTCTTTCTTTCCAATTCAAGAGTATACCTTCTTGAAAATGCATAATTATACAATACAAGGATACTAAATTAAACTATAAAACATAAGTACTATGCCAAAAAGTGCCCATTGATTTCGTCAAATATTTTTTCCTGGATCACGACCTTCAGTCCATGACACGTCCGACGCTGAATGATAATCAGTCTACCGGAACTCTCAATGTAATTGGCATTATTTATATTTCTGCTTTATTAAAATTTAATTCAATCTTAAAATCAGTGATCTCTTCGAAAATCAAAGTATCGGTCTACGAAATTGATCAGAAACAGGGATCATTCTAACGCAAACTTTGTGGAATGAATACTCAGGAGTTTATAGCAGTGTTTTTTTTACCGATTAAGCAATAAAATATAGTTAATAACATAAAAAAGAAAACATTTTGTTAAATATCATCCATAAAAATCAAAACCGTGATATATCGCGGTATGTTCGGTTTTTCGATATTTTTCTGAAGATGGTATTTTTCACGGTTTTTATTTCTGTGACGGTTTTATATCAAAATACCGAAATATCGCCCAGCTCTACCGCCAGTTGTACTTGTACTTGTATATAGACTGTTTAGTAATATAGATTTAACTTAAAAGGTAATGGCGGACCGAGAAAGTGCATATCTTTTGTCCTCTTTATGCATGTAGGCCTACTTTGTTATGGTTTCAAACACATTGAGTTCACAAAGTTGTTTTTTGTCTTTTCCTCAAGCAATAAACAGAAAGTTCTTTATTTTTTCATATAATATAAATCTGTCAGCTCTGCAAAAAATGCTATATAATACAGTGTGCTTAGTCATTTTATGTCATCTTTACATGAGACAGTTATTTTTAGAAACATATATTAATATTAGAAGTAAATTGTTCTTCAATCTGGTTACATTTAATTTTGTCCTTGAATGGATGTGTGGGATTTTTAATGTACCAGTTTTTACTTAATATTAAATTGGAGGTCAGACGCATTTCATGGAATATAGAAGTAAATGAGACACAGTCTTTCCAGATGTTGAGCAGGCGTAATGTAGGACTTGTGGTCTCAGGCTAGTTAACTCTCTCCCCACAGCTTCAATGTTAAATCCCTGACTTTTCTTGGCCTATAACATTGTTTAAAACATTCTGATTATCTTAATCTTTATAACCGTAAAGAAACTTATATGTCACAATCATCATATGAAAATATTGAAGCAGTAATGACTATTTTGATTTATTTGCCCTGATGTCTGAGGCCTTATTTAAACAGGAGTTATCTCCCTTCCATTCATTGTCAAATGATTAATTTTGTTTTTATACGCCCACATTTTCATGTGGAAATGTATTGTCGTCGCCCCTGTTCTTCCGTCCACAACTGTTTGTGAACAGTTCACAGGTCACCATTTTTATACGCCCACATTTTCAAAAACGGACAAAATGGCCGCCATTTGTACGCGAATAGTGTGAAAATATGTTATATCAAGGTTGTGAACAGTGTAGAGGACACAATTTTGAACCGATTTGGATGAAACTTGAAATGCATGTTTATAACCCAAAGATCTTGGTTCCTTTCGATATTAGAGACCATCGGATCGTAACTTCCTGAATGATGGCCCCTGATTGTCCAAAAAATCGCCCTTTTTAGCTTGTGGTCCCTCTGGAGGACAAAATTGTTATCCGATTTAAAAAAAAACGTTTGATTACATCACCATTCCATGGTTATGATAATTCCTTAATATGCGACAACTCTTGTTGACTGCCCGGACGATTTGGCTGCTGTGTGGGCGTATGTTTCGTTGCCTGGCAACCTATTTTTATCTGATTCAATGAAACTTGAAATATAGGTTTATCACCCAAAGATCTTGGTTCCTTTCGATATTGGCATGTATCAGACTGTAACTTCATTGATTATGGCCCATGATTTTACGAAAAATCACATTTTTACCTTGTGGACAGTGTAGGGTTCACAATTTTGAACCAATTTTGATGAAACTTAAATGCATGTTTATAACCCAAAGATCTTGGTTCCTTTCGATATTTGCGCATATCGGATCATAACTTCCTGAATTATGGCCCCTGGCCCTGATTATACAAAAATCGCCTTTTTATACGCCCACATTGAAATGTGGTTGTATATTGTCGTCGCCCCCGTCCGTCCGTCGGTTCGTCCGTTGCTTGTGGATGCTCTAGAGGCTAAAGTTATACACAGTGTTTATACACAGTGTTTAAGGTCATGAGACGAAGAAGCCTATTGTTTTTCAGCGATTTCCAATAACTAGTGGCAGAGTTATGGCCCTTGATCACTTCAAAAAATCTTGTGGACGCTCTAGAGGCCAAAGTTAATATCCAATTGACTTTAAATTTATACACAGTGTTTAAGGTCATGAGACGAAGAAGCCTATTGATTTTCAGAGATTTCAAATAATTACTGCCAGAGTTATCTCCCTTGATAACTTCAAAAAATCTTGTGACGCTATAGAGGCCAAACTTATCATTCGATTGACTTTAGATTGATACACAGAGTTTAAGGTGTTGAAACGAACAAGTATTTTGATTTCCAATGATAACTGAACAGCTAAATCCATGATATTAAGTGTTTCATGTATATACTAATTGTTAGCGTGAGGTAAAACTTTATAAAAAGCAATCAAATTCTAATGATTTTCTGATAATTACATAATGAGTTGTTACTCTTAATCATTTTTATACGCCCACATTTTCATGTGGACGTATTATGTCGTCGCCCCTGTCCGTCCACAATTTGTTTGTGGACTCTCTACAGGTCACAATTCTTATCCGATTTTGACGAAACATGAAATATAGGTTTATCCCCAAAAGATCTCGGTTCCTTTCGATATTGGCATGTATCGGATCAAAACTTCATGGATTATGGCCCCTGATTGTACGAAAAATCACGTTTTTAGCTTGTGGACCCTATAGAGGTCACAATTTTGAACCGATTTTGATGAAACTTGACATGCATGTTTGTAACCCAAAGATCTTGGTTCCTTTCGATATTTGCGGCTATCGGAATGTAATTTCCTGAATTATGGCCCCTGATTGTCCGAAAAATCACCCTTTTTAGCTTGTGGTCCCTCTGGAGGTCACAATTATTATTCGATTTAAAAAACCGTTTGATTATATCACCGTTACACCCTAAGGAACGTTGTGTTCGAATTTCGGGAAAATCGGACGAAAATTGACATACAAAATGGCCGCCGTTTGTACGCGAATACTGTTAAAAAATGGTATATAAAGGTTGTGGACCCTGTGGAGGTCACAATTTTGATTTGATTTTGATGAAACTTAAAATTCATGGTTATAACCTAAAGATCTTGCTTCCTTTCGATATTTGCGCAGATCGGATCGTAACTTTTTGAATTATGGCCCCTGATTATACGCAAAATCGCCTTTTTTTTAGCTTGGAGGTCACAATTATTATTCGATTTAAAAAAACGTTTGATTATATCACCGTGACACCCTAAGGAAGGTTGAGTTCGAATTTCGGGGAAATCGGACGAAAATTGCCATACAAAATGGCCGCTGTTTGTACGCGAATACTATTAAAAAATGGTATATCAAGGTTGTGGACCCTGTGGAGGTCACAATTTTGATTCGATTTTGATGAAACTTGAAATTCATGGTTATAACCCAAAGATCTTGCTTCCTTTCGATATTTGCGCATATCGGATCGTAACTTCCTGAATTATGGCCCCTGATTTTACGCAAAATCGCCTTTTTTTTAGCTTGGAGGTCACAATTATTATCCGATTTAAAAAAATGTTTGAATATATTACCGTTACACCGTAAGGAAGGTTGAGTTCGATTTTCGGGAAAATCAGACCAAAATTGCCATACAAAATGGCCACCGTTTGTACGCGAATACTGTTAAAAAATGGTATATCAAGGTTGTGGACCCTGTAAAGGTCACAATTTTAATTCGATTTTGATGAAACTTGAAATTCATGGTTATAACCCAAAGATCTTGGTTCTTTTCGATATTTGCGCATATCGGATCGTAACTTCCTGAATTATGGCCCCTGGTTATACGCAAAATCCCCCTTTCTTTAGCTTGTGGTCCCTCTGGAGGTCACAATTATTATCCAATTTAAAAAAACATTTGATTATATCACCGTTACACTGTAAGGAAGGTTGAGTTTGAATTTCGGGAAAATCGGACCAAAATTGACAGACAAAATGGACGCCGTTTGTACACGAATACTGTTAAAAAAATGATATAACATAGTCTCGGTCACCCAGAACCCCCTAGTCTTCAACGCACGGAGGGTCTGGGTCGGTTCTCAATTTTTGACGAAAATTACTGGATAATCTACCACATAAAAAACCAAACATTTGGTTACGCATGGGCAATGGAACCTTTTTGCTAAAATATCCAATGAAAGTATCGGTAAGTGCTAGATCTTATGAAGCCGGGGAGATTTTGCTAGATTCTATAAAGCGTGGTTGAAATATATCCCACAATTCACTTGGCACATCTATTATTAGAAACAAAATAGAGACGATGAAGAATTAAGAAGATTGTGAGAAGCCATATGTCTGATTCATGACGAGAGAAAATTACCATTTCAATTGAAACCTTTACAAACAAAATTTTAAAGAGTGTCATCGTTGACAAGCAAGCTGTTTTGATAGATTCAGTACGTGGTAACTTAAAAGACTGGATAATCCAGACAATGACCTATTTTCCGTCAAATTTTGAGGACCCATCCAGACTAATATTCGTAGAATATTTGTATGGATGATAAGAGACTAGATATAACATGGTTGTGGACCCTGTATAGGTCACAATTTTAATTCGATTTTGATGAGGAAGGTTGAGTTCTAATTTCGTGAAAATCGTACCAAAATTGCCGGACGAAATGGTCTCCGTTTGTACACGAATAGTGTAAAAATATGGTATATCATGGTTGTGGACTCTCTACAGGTCACAATATTCAGATTCTTATCCGATTTTGATGAAAAGTCACATTTCTAGGTTGTGTACCGTCACACCATAATCATTGTCGGTTTCGAATTTCAATTATATCAGACTGGAACTGACCAACTAAATGGCTGCTCCCAATACAGTATGAAATACAGGACTTAATTAAAGATGTAGGAAAAATCACTTTCGGTATTGCTTGTTCTCTGTCCATCTCTCGAAAATGTGGGCGTATCCTGCCTGGCAGTGCCAGCCTATCTTTTAGTGTATTACAAATGTTTCATTACCGAAAAAAGTAAAAATATGTGACAACCCTTGTTGACTGCGCGGACGATTTAGCTGCTGTGGGCGTATGTTTCGTTGCCTGGAGGTTACAGTTATTATCCGATTTTAAAAAAGTGTTTGATTATATCACCGTTACGCTGTAATGAAGGTTGAGGTTGAATTTCGTAAAAATCATACCAAAATGCCTGCCGCTTGTACGCGAATAGTGTTAAAATCAAGGTTGTGGACCCTCTAGAGGCCACAATTTTAATTCGATTTTGATGAAACTTAAATGCATGTTTATAATCCAAAGATCATGGTTTCTTTTGATATTTGTGCATATCAGATTGTGACTTCCTGAATTATAGCCCTTGATTTTCGAAAAACCGCTTTCTGTTTAGCTTGTTCTCTATCCATCTCTTGAAAATGTGGGCGTATCCTGTCTGGCAGCCGCTGGTCAGAATAATAAATAGTAAAGTGTATTATCTGCAAAGTAAAAACCAAAAACATTATTTTTATACGCCCACATTTTTATGTGGACGTATATTGTCATCGCCCCTGGCCGTCCGGACATCCATCTATCCGTCCGTCCACAATTTGTTTGTGGACTCTCTACAGGTCACAATTCTTATCTGATTTTGACAAAACTTGAAATATAGGTTTATCCCCAAAAGATCTCGGCTGCTTTCGATATTGTCATGTATCGGATCAAAACTTCATGGATTATGGCCCCTGATTGTACGAAAAATCACGTTTTTAGCTTGTGGACCCTATAGAGGTCACAATTTTGAACCGATTTTGATGAAACTTGACATGCATGTTTGTAACCCAAAGATGTTGGTTCCTTTCGATATTTGCGGTTATCGAAATGCAATTTCCTGAATTATGGCCCCTGATTGTCCGAAAAATCACCCTTTTTAGCTTGTGGTCCCTCTGGAGGTCAAAATTATTATCCGATTTAAAAAACCGTTTGATTATATCACCGTTACACCCTAAGGAAGGTTGAGTTTGAATTTCGGGAAAATCGGACGAAAATTGCCATACAAAATGGCCACTGTTTGTACGCGAATACTGTTAAAAAATGGTATATCAAGGTTGTGGACCTAGTGGAGGTCACAATTTTAATTCGATTTTGATGAAACTTGAAATTCATGATTATAACCCAAAGATCTTGGTTCCTTTTGATATTTGCGCATATCGGATTGTAACTTCCTGAATTATGGCCCCTGATTATAAGCAAAATCGCCTTTTTTTTTAGCTTGTGGTCCCTCTGGAGGTCACAATTATTATCCGATTTAAAAAAACGTTTGATTATATTACCGTTACACCGTAAGGAAGGTTGAGTTCAAATTTGCGCATATTGCAACTTCCTGAATTATGGCCCCTGGTTATACGCAAAATCCCCCTTACCTAGTTTGTGTTGAGTGGACGTTAAACCCCATTTCTCTCTCTCTCTCCCCTCTGGAGGTCACAATTATTATCCGATTGAAAAAAACGTTTGATTATATTACCGTTACACCGTAAAGAAGGTTGAATTCGAATTTCGTGAAAATTGCCATACAAAATGGCCGCTGTTTGTACGCAAATACTGTTAAAAAATTGTATATCATGGTTGTGGACCCTGTTGAGGTCACAATTTTAATACGATTTTGATAAAACTTGAAATGCATGGTTATAACCCAAAGATTTTGTTTCCTTTCATTATTTGCGCATATCGGATCGTAACTTCCTGAATTATGGCCCCTGATTGTCCGAAAAATTCCCTATGGTCCCTCTGGAGGTCACAATTATTATCCGATTTAAAAAAAGACGTTTGACTCTATAACCGTTACACCCTACGGAAGGTTGAGTTCGAATTTCGAGAAAATCGGACCATAATTGCCAGAAAAAATGGCCGCCGTTTGTACGCGAACATTGTAAAAGTATGGTATATCAAAGTTGTGGACCCTGTAGAGGTCACAATTTTAATTCGATTTTGATGAAACCTGAAATGCTTGTTTATAACCTAAAGATCTTTATTCTTTTTGATATTTGCGCATATCAAATTGTAACTTAATGAATTATGGCCTTTGATGGTAGGAAAAATCACTTTCGGTATTGCTTGTTTTCTGTCTATCTCTCGAACGATTATTATCTGATTTAAAAAAAAAACTCTGATTATATCCCAGTTACATGGTAATGAAGGTTGAGTTCGAATTTCGTGAAAATCGTACCAAAATTGCCGGACGAAATGGTCGCCGTTTGTACGTGAATAGTGTAAAAATATGGTATATCATTGTTGTGGACTCTCTACAGGTCACAATTCTTATCCAATTTTGACCAAAAGTTACATTTCTAGGTTGTGTACCGTCACACCATAATCATTGTCGGCTTCGAATTTCATGAATATCAGACTGGAACTGACCACAACAAAATGGCTGCTCCCAATACAGTAAGAAATACAGGACTTAATGATGTAGGAAAAATCACTTTCGGTATTGCTTGTTCTCTATCCATCTCTCAAAAATGTGGGCGTTTCCTGCCTGGCAGTGCCAGCCTATCTTTACCATATATTTAAAAGTTTAGAAATAAGTTTGATCATGAATGTGTAGGTCTGAACTTGCTAACCAAACTACAGTATATTTATTGTCCCCCCACCTTTCGAAGAAAGCAGGGGATTATTAAAATGGGTTCTGACGTTGGTCTGTCCGTCACACTTTTTGGGACACAATCACTTTTTTATACGCCCACATTTTTATGTGGACGTATATTGTCGTCGCCCCTGTCCGTCCGTCCGTCCGTCCGTCCGTCCACATTTTTTTGTGAACAGTCTACAGGTCACAATTTTTATCCGATTTCAATTAAACTTAAAATATAGGTTTATCACCATAAGATCTCGGTTCCTTTCGATAATGGCATGTATCGGACTGTAACTTCATGGGTTATGGCCCCTGATTGTACGAAAAATCACGTTTTTTAGCTTGTGAACAGCGTAGAGGTCACAATTTTGAACCGATTTGGATGAAACTTGACATGTATGTTTATAACCCAAAGATCTTGGTTCCTTTCGATATTTGCGCCCATCGGATCGTAACTTTCTGAATTATGGCCCCTGATTGTCCGAAAAATCGCCCTTTTTAACTTGTGGTCCCTCTGTAGGTCACAATTGTTATCCGATTTAAAAAATCGTTTGATTATATCACCGTTGCATGGTTATGAAGGTTGAGTTCGAATTTCGTGAAAATCGGACCAAAATTGACGGACAAAATGGCCGCCGTTTGTACGCGAATAGTGTGAAAATATGTTATATCAAGGTTGTGGACCTTATAGAGGCCACAATTTTGAACCGATTTTGATGAAACTTGACATGTATGTTTATAACCCAAAGATCTTGGTTCCTTTCTATATTTGGGCCCATCGGATCGTAACTTCCTGAATTATGGCCCCTGATTGTCTGAAAAATTGCCCTTTTTAGCTTGTGGTCCCTCTGGAGTTCAAAATTGTTATCGGATTTAAAAACGTTTGATTATATCACCGTTCCACGGTTATGAAGGTCGAGTTCGAATTTCGTGAAAATCGGACCAAAATTGACGGACAAAATGGCCGCCGTTTGTAAGCGAATAGTGTGAAAATATGTTATATCAAGGTTGTGGACCTTATAGAGGTCACAGTTTTGAACCAATTTTGATGAAACTTGACATGTATGTTTATAACCCAAAGATCTTGGTTCCTTTCGATATTTGCGCCCATCGGATCGTAACTTCCTGAATTATGGCCCCTGATTGTCCGAAAAATTGACCTTTTTAGCTTGTGGTCCCTCTGGAGGTCAAAATTGTTATCGGATTTAAAAAAACGTTTGATTATATCACCGTTCCATGGTTATGAAGGTTGAGTTCGAATTTCATGAAAATCAGACCAAAATTGACGGACAAAATGGCCGCCGTTTGTACACGAATAGTGTGAAAATATGTTATATCAAGGTTGTGGACCTTATAGAGGTCACAATTTTGAACCAATTTTGATGAAACTTGACATGTATGTTTATAACCCAAAGATCTTGGATCCTTTCGATATTTGCGCCCATCGGATCGTAACTTCCTCAATTTTCGGCCCCTGATTGTCCAAAAAATCGCCCTTTTTAGCTTGTGGTCCCTCTGGAGGTCAAAATTATTATCGGATTTAAAAAACCGTTTGATTATATCACGATTCCATGGTTATGAAGGTTGAGTTCGAATTTGGGAAAATCGGACCAAAATTGACGGACAAAATGGCCGCCGTTTGTATGCGAATAGTGTGAAAATATGTTATATAAAGGTTGTGGACCTTATAGAGGTCACAATTTTGAACCGATTTTGATGAAACTTGACATGTATGTTTATAACCCAAAGATCTTGGTTCCTTTCGATATTTGCACCCATTGGATCATAACTTCCTGAATTATGTCCCCGGATTGTCCAAAAAATCGCTTTTGTTAGCTTTTGGTCCCTCTGGAGGTCAAAATTATTATCCGATTTAAAAAAACGTTTGACTATATCACCGTTACATGGTAATGAAGAGAGAGGCTGAATTACGTGAAAATCGGACTAGAATTGACGGACAAAATGGCCGTCGTTTGTACAAGAATAGTGTGAAAACATGTTATATCAAGGTTGTGGAGCCTATAGAGGTCACAATTTTGAACCGATTTTGATGAAACTTGACATGTATGTTTATAACCCTAAGATTTTGTTTCCTTTCGATATTTGTGCCCATCAGGTCATTACTTCCTGAATTATGTCCCCTGATTGTACGAAAAATCACCCTTTTTAGCTTGTGGTCCCTCTGGAGGTCACAATTATTATCTGATTTAAAAAAAAACGTTTGATTATAAAAACCAAACAAATTCTAATGATTTTCTGATAATTCCTTAATATGCGACAACTCTTGTTGACTGCCCGGACGATTTGGCTGCTGTGTGGGCGTATGTTTCGTTGCCTGGCAACCTATTTTTTCTTATTCAACTAGAATATTCAAACTTGGTGTACATGTAGGTGTTTATTAGGTTGATACTCTGATGGAGTTAGATGATGAACATTTTCTGCTTAGGGTAAGCAGAGATAAGCAATTTGATTGGTTGATGCTTTGGGACACTTTAGTTCTAAGTAAGTGAGAATAAGGAAACTTGATGTATAGCTTTATCACATCAATACCTTGACTAAGTTCGATAATGAGCATTTTCTGCTCAGGGTAAGCAGAGCGATAAGCAATTTGATTTGCCAAGACTTTGTAGCACACTAACTCTCCTAATAAAGCTAGAATGTTCAAACTTGGTGTAGGGGTTTATCAGGTCAATGCAGGGCTCACACTGGCTTTCAATTTTTTTCCGCAAAATGGAGGATAATTTTTATGTAAAGAAATGTTCATATATTTTTTCCGCCAACTTGAATATTTTATCCGCCAAAAATATATGATAAAAAATTATACAATATCTGACAATTTTATGTCTCAGTTAGGCTTATTATAAAACAATTACCGATATATACAATATACAACAACTTTTAACAAATCTGTCTTTGCATAATACATTTAGCACAGTTTTGGTTTACTAAGATCGGAACGGTAATATGATACAAATGGCGAACCGCTTTCTTGCTCAAGAATCGCCGATATTCAAGTAGCCTAGTTCATACGTTTTTCGACCAGTGATGATACGATAATTTGATATAATGATATCCAATAAGCATACTTGTATGTTTTACATGCCGTATATGATGCCACAGTAAACGGAATTGAACTATCACAATATTTACTTCTTTTCGATAGAACTGTTGGCCATTTTGGTTACATGTATAACAATTCTTCGTTTTAAGAAGAAACGAAACATCAAATAATCACCGCTTAATTTAATCATTAAGATTAAATAGTGACTTGAGATAGGTTTAATATACATCATTGGCAATTATCAATCAACTAATCATTAATCCGAGACAATTGATTAGTATTACTCGTCGACACGATCCAGATTATCAGCCAGTTGATTAATTTATTTTTGTGTTTAGCCACGTGATTGACACTCAATAATGGTTAATACAGGATAAATACGATTAGTTCTCAAAAAGAATCGCCAGTACCGTAAAACTTTATCGCAAAAATTATCGCAAAAATCAAATTTTAATCGCCACTTTCATATTTTTATCGCAAATTGCGACTTTGGCGATCGACAGTGTGACTGTGAGCCCTGGGTCAATACCTTGATGGAGTTCGAAGATAAGCATTTCTGCTTAGGGTAAGCAGAGATAAGCAATTTGATTGATTAATGCTTTGGGACACGATAAGTTTAGATCTAATTATGTGTGAGGACACCTGGTGTATAACTTTATTACATCAATACCTTGACAAAGTTTGATATTGAACAGGGTAAGCAGAGCAATAAGCAATTGCATTGGTCAAGACTTTGGAACACAATAACTGTCCTAATTGAGATAGAATGTTCAAACTTGGTGTAGGCATTCATTAGTTGAATGCCTTGATATGATGAACATTGTCTGCTTACGGTAAGCAGAGATAAGTAATTTGATTGGTTGATGCATTGGGGCACAATATCTTTGGTTACAATGAAGTGAGAGTGATGAAACTCTGAATATAGATTCAACATATTATTAACTTGACGAAGTTTGATTGTGCGAATTTCCTGCTTAGGTAAGGAGTGATAAGCAATTTGATTGGTCAAGACTTTGGAATGTTTAAACTTGATGTAGATGTTCATTTGGTGAATGTCTTGTCTGTGTTCAATGATAACCATTTCAAGCTTATGCTGAGCAGAGCTAATCAATTCAGGGGTGGATCCAGGAATTTTTGCAGGAGGGGTTTGCCAGGTTTCTGTCACGGAAATCTGCCATCATCCTCTCTAAATTACATAGGCATACATACGAATTGAGCGTTTTAAACAGAGAAATCATTTTTATCCTGATGTAGGATCACTTTGTGATGTAATTTCATTGATACAAGGCATTATTTTTTTATGTAGCTGAACAGGGGGGGTAGTTGGACCCCCCCCCCCCCCTCTGGATCCGCCCCTGCAATTTCATTGGTTGATGCTTTGGGACAAGATAATCTTGATTTTATCTGATAGAGAGTGATGAAACTTAGTGTATAGTTTGATTGCTCATGCTTTTGAAAAAAGTACATGTGCGATTGATTAATATGTGTCATCTATTTATTTTGGGATTTCGGCGGGGGACATCAGCCTCACTGTTGGCTTGTATTTATATTGATATGATCTGAGATAAACAGGAAGTTCTCCAATATATTGAAAAAACCTATAATTACATTTAATTATTTTAATTTGGAAGATCATAATAATTTATTGACCATTCCCTGATATTTCTTACAGTAATGTTTTAGAAAAAAAACCTCATAATTGTCTGATATTTATGCCATTCATGCTAGAAATTGAATCGTTTTAGGAATTGTCTATTGTTGAAGTAGTATAATATGACGAGAAGGAAACTTATTATTTTCTTCTCTGTTACTTTAGTTTAGTAACACATATGTTTTTAGTATTTCACAAAATTTTCCTCTCATTCATTTCCAGCCTTGACATTAGTCGTCAAGAAACCTAGCTTGTTTTAAACCTGTCTCCGAGGTGGGGAATATTACGGAACATTAGTTTTCTTGGTTTAGGTGAACTAAAATACTGGCTTATTTGCTTCAGATACCATGTCAGATAAGATTCAGTGATTACTAGAGTATATTGCCATTAACTTTTATGGATGAATTTGTAAGCCAGATTTTAACCATTTGCTATTGTATTCAATCTGATTAAAACACAGATCCTATTTCATTTCTATTTTAATACATTGTAGTTCAAAATTTTGTTTTACTTGTCTTTACTACACTAGGATCTGGAAGAGTTGTTACATTACATAATAATAATAGGCATCCTTATTGATATGAGGAATGAAACGATCTGTTACCGCGACTGCTTAGCGTTATTTCCACTGAACTGTGGGTGCTCGTTTGACCCCTTATGTGTACTCCCACTATAACTTGTCAGGTCTTCGAAAGTATAAAAAAAAGAAACTAAATATAGATCTCTGTATTTTAATCAAATTGTATTGTATTATGAAAATCAGAAGCGTGGTGAAGTATATAAGTAAACAACAGAAAATATAGTGGTTGGATGGGATATTATTAGTTTATTACAGCTGGGGATGATGACGTATTGAATAGATAATGGTCTGTACTATTTACTGTGCGGGTGCTATTTCCAACCATAATTAAAAGCGGATGTATACTTATAATTACTTTACTACCGGTATTCAAATAAAGCATTTATTTCTGTGTATTTTCAAAATAATATAAGGGTCCCTTCACTACATACAGCTTAATCCATTTCTGCCCGTCTGTGTAACCAAAATTTTGATTCTAATCAATAAATAACAAATAAATCATTCAGAACTCAGTCTGGACTTTGAACCATAAGGTTAATAAGCATTTTTGGCACCCATTGGTAACTCAGGACCAACCGATCCCATTTGTATTTTGATAAATGTAGTGCATTATTATTTAGACCATGAACTACTTGGTAGAACACAGAGCTGCTATTATTGTTATTTTGAAAGAGTATCAATTGATACTTAGTGTTGTGCAGAAGTAAAACCAGTTCAATACTTAACTAATGTGTAATGGGGGGTAACTCTGTAAGTCATACATGTATTTGAATACTAACATACTGTTACATTCGATATCTTGAAATATTATTATTGAACATTATATTTATAAGAAGACAACTGGACTTTTTGTTTTTGTTTTATAAAAGCATTTTTATGCAATTATAATTTAATTTTAAGAAATTAAAATTGTTTAGTTTAATTTGACCGTATGGTACCGTACCAGTGACAATAATACTGACTATGTACTATTTTCTATATAAAAAAAATATGAAAACATGTTAAGACATGGTTGGATTTTGTCTGTCTGTTATGGTGCGACTTTCTTTGATTCAATGCTATTTATTAAAGCCTTAGTCATTCTTTTTCTATTCAATTTATGATTGTATTGTATATTGTTATTTATAGTTAGATATTGGGGTGTTACTCACGCAGTATGAGGTGCTCTCTTATAAGTTATAACAACTTCCATAGAGGAAAAGTTTGTCTGCTAAATTAGCTAGGATTATCATTTAATGAATAAAAAGGATATAAATCCAATATGTCGAAAATGAATAGTAATTTTAGAACACGTTTAGTTAGGTAAGAAATTGGTTTTTATTGTCAGTGCTTGTTTTGCTCTTGATGTATTGTGAAAATAATTTACTT
Organism: Patella depressa; assembly: GCA_948474765.1. Taxonomy (NCBI): domain Eukaryota; kingdom Metazoa; phylum Mollusca; class Gastropoda; family Patellidae; genus Patella; species Patella depressa. The sequence continues at coordinate 50,501,472 of OX419715.1, read as the reverse complement.
CCTTTTTACCGGCCTGCATTATATCCATTGTTTTACTAGTTTATCCTTTGATACAGTAGTAGACTTTTGATTAAATTCATTGTTGGATGTAGCCTATAAGGGACTAAAACTAGTGTCTTTCATGAAGAAAATATAAACAAAACATTTATTACATGTTTATTTTTCACCTTGGCAATGTCATGGCACTATGACCTAATCTTATACCTTGAAGTTTGGTACACCTGAGTGAATTATATTTGAAAGATTTAAGATGCAAGAATAAAGGTCATAAAATATAGGATGAGTTTAATAAACACTGCATCTAATGACTTGTATTTTAGTACCCTGATTTAAAGTAGCTAAGTCTCTAACTCAATATCATCGAAAGTCTTCGACGTTGAAAACACGAATTATTTGTCAATTTAAATCAACATTGATGGTGTGGTCTTTCCAGGAAAAGATGGACTTCAGCTAGGGACCCAAAGAACAAGGCTAGGTATACCCCACATTACATCTCAAACGGTGAGCATGCGCAATAAATACTATGTAGACTGGAATGTCCAGACGCTATATATATTGTGATTCAATTGAGACTTCTGGTGTACTTCGCCAAACATAACTGATTTGATATTAGAGTAAAAATGGGAACGATTGAATGTAAATCAGTTTATCATATTAAATTATTATTATATGGCTTGCTACCCATTTGTTTCAATTTCTAGGCCCCAAATATTACCGATTTAGCTCCTTAAAACTAAATGTTAAGTTAAACTTTTATGTTCAAACCATACACAATAAAACAAAAAATTATTCAAATTAATCTATCATACAATAAGTTATGACCATCTTCAATGACCAAAACGGTCTTCATGTAGTCTAAGTTTTTGGGTTGTTTTTTTTTTAAAAGAAGACTGTTATTATTATTATTGCATTAGGCTTAGCCCTCTAGCAAGTTTCAGCTTTAATTATGCCTCTCTTTTTCTCTTAATATTAATCAAATTTTGTAGGTACTTAAAACTAAGTCACACAGCTCTATGCAGATTCAATTTTGCTGCAGAACTTGTCTTACAGTCTGTCAACATTCATTGAGTGCATAAATTATTAAAATTGTAAATTTATCTGTTTTTATGACTATGAGTACACAACTATTTTTTTATTCAAGGGTCCCCTTTATTCCAACACCTGCTCATTTTTAGATTGTTTAATTTAATTTGAATATCTTAAAGGTGTATTCCACTTTAGATTTTAGCTAAACATTTATCATACTTTTGGTATTGCTGGTAATTTAAACATAATACCATCAATACTAAAAGGCAATCAAATATAAAATATCCATGAGCACAATTTGAAAAAAAAGCCTGCACAATGACTTACTAATTAGTCTGTATCATTTAGTCTAGTCTATAAAAAATATCCGTAATCCTGAAAGTCATTGAAAATTATGCCTCAAGGAGAGTTATCTCCCTCTTTCCAATGATTTCGATATGGACCTATGGTAGAACTTGTTTATCACATTTATAATAATATTGAAATATGTGGACTTAACCAATGAAACATGTTAAAATAAAGGGATGGAAATTCCAAAAGTAAATAAATCCAAGGTGTTGCAGAAATAGTAAGCATACTCTGCCTTGTGGACAAAGTTTTAATTGTAAAGGAATGTAAACAATGCTCTTATGTGATTTATTTTATATCTTCATCAAATAACTATATTCTAGCAGAGAATTTGCTTTTTTGAGTACATTTTTCTTAAAAATTAACCCAATTATAAATAATTTTTATTTACGCATGTGAGTCTCATTCAGTAATTATAATTTATATGTAAGGTATAGAATAATGGGGTATTGTCCCTTTTTAATTAAAGCACAAGTGCGAATATTTTATAAGTATAAAAGATATTAAAAAAAATTTTGAGAACATTTTTCTCAAAGATTAGCCCAATTATCAATATTTTTTATTTAGGCATTTGTGTCAATCAGTAAATATAATTATAATTTATATGTAAGGTGTAGAATAATGGGGTATTGTCCCTTTAAACTAAAGCACAAGTGCGAATATTATTTAATTATAAAAGATATTAAAAAAAATTTATAGTGTTTTCATGAATTTATCTGTCGAAATGGCTACTCTTTTATGTAATAAAACTGTCATGTATCCCACATCTTTTATCTGTTTAGTGTATACAAAATTGGTGACTCAGGTGAGTGTATATTTTGTTTTTCATTATTCCACCACAAGGATTATATATCATGCATATATGATGGATGACAAGATAATTGTGTCATCTTGAGCTATTGAATTACACATGTTATAAATAATCAAAACGAACGTAGCTGACTACTGATATTAGTGATATAGATTATTGTGTTCCTAAATCACATCTTAGGTGCCTTGGCAAAGAGACCCTCTGTGTCCTAGCTGGGCTTATTAACCCTTAACCGGTCAACGTCATTTTGACGTTATGACGTCAAGTTGTCAGGCTAAAAAATAACTAATGTGAAATATTTTGTATGCCTATTACAATCGACTACTGCCGAATAATTATAAATGATAGTCTTGACACCAATAAAAAAATTTAAGAGGATAAGTTGATCTATAATCTGCATACCATTTTAAATCATTTTCATCAGAAATATCGTCTTCAGAATCGGCGTAATTGATATAATCCGAGTCAGATTCATATATAGGCATTTCAATGACTTTGAGTGTCTTTATTATTCCCGACATCATTAAATTACTTTTTTTGTCAAAAAATGTAGAACGAAAACATGTTTTTCTCAATGTTATTGACAAGACATGTTCCTGTCTGAGACGCATGCGTGGCGATATCAATTAAATACGAAACTAAATACTCAAATGCGGCTTATAAAAAAGGTTCTTGCTATGGTCGCAAATATGCGACCGTGACCACTTTTGGATATAACGTCGTGGTGCAAATATGCGACCCTGACCATGTTTTCAGTGAGACTTTTCTGTCCCATCTGAGTAACCTTATATATAGCTTCCTTCACTTGTTGACACCACCTAGGAACAATTGTGGGTTCAGAACGGCTACATCAGGTTAACTGATCTGCATTGGCTGTTTTTTGTTGGCTTTAACCACTTGATGTTCAATCAAGCCAATTGGTAAAATAATGAACCGGCCACTATGATATCATAAATCAATATACTTTCAAGTACGAGTTAATTATTACTTGTTGATTAAAATGTCAATCAACATAGTGGGAATCGATCTTGTGGTTCATCATCCGAGTAATTAGGACATTTTGATAATCTGTTAAAACAAAAGGGAGAGGGTTTTTTACATAGGCTAAGCCTGTTCCCCAATTCCATTCAGTCAATCTGAATAAAATATTGTTTAAAAAAACAAAAAAAAACAAAACAAGCTTGCTGATTATTCATAACAGGTCCAGAAAGTTGACTTTAAAGAAAATAAACCACATGGCGAATGTAAAGGCAATCTCAGCATTGATCTTGACACTCCATATGAATTAATCCAGGTATATACATATGATGGTTTCATATACCAGTTGTTGGATAGATTTAAATCTTCATTGAATATAACTCCCTGACGGAACAGTCATTGCCGAAGTCCGAATACAATACATGACATTGGTTGGAAATAGGTCAAGAAACCAACAATGCTACATGTAGTTTTAGTTTTAAATAGCATTTTATAAATGTTTTTGTTATTATTGAAGGTTATATGACATAGTTGCACAGAGTTTAACTTTATAGCAATTTCAATCAAGGTTGTCACATGTTCCACTTGCTGTTTGTCTGTCATCAACAAATGAATAAAAACTGCCAATAGAAGTTTATAATTACCCTGTTTCCTATATACCAGGACCTCATTAATTTAATCCAATTCTGGACATTTCATTTCAAATGGATTAAGAACCCTGCCCAGGTGATTGAAGGTACAGCAAAATTTTGTTACATTTCTTTTTAGGGCACTTCAGTTATGCACAAATGGTCATTTTTGACACCCAGTATTGAAAACATTTGATACAGAAATCTCTGGACTAACTAGACTAAATGTGATCATTATGATGTCTTCACCATTTAAATGCTAATGGACGCACTTGCATAATAAAACCGAACAAAGTCATATCTCATTTTACATAGAGATTGAAGTTTCGACTGAGCACTGTTCCCTTTCTATTGTGTATATGGACTTTTACTGGCACTGCTAAATGAGTTTTGACAAAATAGTAAATGTTGATACATAAGTTTATTCAAATGCTAATAAGGTATTTAATTATTTACCTGTCTGCTGTGATAAAAAATATGTCTACTCGTGGAATAACAATTAATAATGTGACATTAATTTCTTACTAAAATTGAAAATAACAATATGTCCCCAAAAGACGATTGTATCAGCACGGAAACTGAAAGTAAATTCAGACTTTTTTGTTTTGGCAACACAACATGAGTCAGGATCAAAGCAAAAATTTAAAATGTGACCATTATCCGCCAATAAAACACATTAGATCACTGATCACCTTATACTTGCTGACAGACAATACTGATACGAATTAAGTGATCACAAACTAAATAAGATTCAATTGTCTTGCATTTTATTTTTTCGAGTCATTAGAAACATATGAAAAGGTATAATGCGTTTCAGCCCCAGTTCTATCACGAGACTAGAGGAACAGGGCTAGAAACATTGCCCTAAATCAAACAGTGTATATAGACTGGAATAACCAGATGCTAGAAATTTGGATTCGATTAAGACTGCTAGCTTATTTCGCCACACATAACTGATTTGAAATCAGAGTAAAAAATGGAAACCATTGAATGTAAATCAGTAAATATACATTCATATTACAGTATTATATGCGACGCAACCCACTTGTGTCAATTTCTAGGTTGCAAATGTTAGTGATTAAGCTCCTTTAAGTTCCTTTTGAAAAATGAGATCTTGGAAAAAATTCCATGATTAAAAGAAATTGTATTAAATGCGTTAATATTTTGTGTTGGAATTAACCCAGCTTTTGAAATAATGATTGAAAGCAGACATATAATAGGATAGAATACAAGACATTCTTCTTCCACAGGTTGCTATGTATTTATATGTCAACAGTAATGGTGCCCTATTACTACTTCACAGCATTTCTGTTACATCACACCACACTAGACTGCTCCAGCATTGCTATTCTATAAGAACCTATTTCATATTAAGTGTGAATAGATAGCTGTTAGAATAAGCCTTTGTTGGCAGGCAATATGGTAATTTTGTTTTCAAGCAATCTCACCCCAAATGACCCTATGTATAATGTCCCCTGGGTGAGTGAAGGGATGCTGGCATGAGAAGCCAGCTGTACATGTGTAAGCTTGTTGTTGAAGAATAACTAAGCAGGCACTGACCTCTATTCTTGGAATATTTAATGAGGTTATTCAGTAAAGGAGCCAATCTATTGGTTGCTAGCTGTGGGTTTATTTCTGTGTGAAAGAAAATGTAATTGTTATGCCAGAAGTGTGTCAGAGATAAGCTAATTCATCTTTAGATTTAAACCACTGTCTTCTATATACCTGACAGTTCTTCCATCTGTGAAAATCTTTTATCTTTGTTGATAATTTGTGTCTGGTGACCTTCATTTAACTTACTGAGGTTTCATGTAACAGCTTTGTAATATTCTATAGTGTGTGAAATTTTGTAAAGTAGAGGAGGCAAATTTTCATAAAAATTGATGTGCATCTTTTGCCTGTCGTACTTGAGTGATCACGCAGGCTGTGACCTACTAGCTTCTGCTGAAACAAAATACGATAAATACACTGTGTTAACTGCCAAATTTATTTCAATGACTGCCTTTTGTGCAAGTGGCGAAAATGGATGATTCTGCAAATTTTTCAACAACAAACATTTCTCAAAATGGGAGCAATTTCTCCGACTATCTTTTGACTTCAGCAGCTACTTACCTTCGCACATTCACAAAAAGGTAAGAGCTTTTCTTATTGAGTAATTGAATAATCATTTCTGTTTTCTTTTTGACATTGTTCTACTAATCTGATACATCATAAGAATCAACTACATGTGTTGCCATCCCCATTATTATAAAATTCAGGCCAAAACATGTAAATAAACAATTATTGTTTTTCTACAGGGGCATTAGATCAGCTAAACAAGTACCATATCTTACTAGTATACTAAGCCCTGTAAAGTGATTTTATTGAGGTATAATAATGATAATATATTATTTAAGTACAAAGTACATGTAGCCCACATAAATGTTTACGTTTTGTTTGTTTGTCAACATAATAAAGACTAAAATTATACAAATCAATAACTATTTGGAATTTCTACAAATTGAGCAATCAACAATAAAATTATAATTAGACAGAAGTCTGTTTGGTTTTTAATTAATACCATATTAAACGGTCAAGATCAATATTCTGGGAATTACATGTATCATATCAGACATGTATGCAGAATTACTGAAACGTAGTTGTAAGTTGCAGGATCACAATTTCTTAATTATGAAAAGTATGGAAGGCACAATCTAAAAACATGTAGATGGGGTGGAGTGGGTTACACACCTTCATTAATACAATTATTATTCATGTTTTAAATTTAGCATGTTGGTCATGATTGTTAATTTCACAGGGGAATTGAAATAACGCCAAATGTGAATGGTATATTTACATTTCTTTTTAAAAGAAATATTGTTGTTGTGTTTCTTTTGCGGCAGTACTGATACATGTAGCTTCATGTTTATGACGCAGGTGTTACATGTGCTGGTTGATTGTCTTACTTAAACTGGTGCATATTATTTGACAGCAGCACTAAGGAATAAATGCTATGGAGGATATAATCTTAGTGCTTATACCAATTCTCGCTTAATTAAAATATTAAATTGTAAAACAATCATTTGTTGGGTTATTTATGGACATGATATACATTTATATTTATATTAGTCATGAAGTTGTGTTTATATGGGGGAGGGGGGTGTCAAACCTAAATTAAGTCAATGTCATTTCAAATAATATGATTAGTTTGAAGGTTGTATTGGATACATGCTGCCATCTTTATGGGACTCTTATATTAAAATTATATCCACTAGATTAAGGTTAAAAGGTATCAATCTGACACAGCAGACTTTAAAATGGCATTAATCCTCCTTTATTTAATAATTTAATTACATCTACTTACAAATGATATCCTATGTATTTTTTTATTTTTCAATAAATGTAAAGAGATGCTGTAAATGCTCATAATATTTTAGTTTTACACTATGCAAAGTTAGGACATGATTTGGCTAATTTTAATATTTATTATTTTTTCTGGTATGATGGGGCTTTAAATCATTAATTAGCATTAAAAACATTTTGTCCTCTTTATGCTGTACTTCAATAAATATACAAGAGATATATGAACTCTAGATATGTCTGTAACATTGATACGACTGATACCAATGTCATTATTTTCCATTCTTCTCTTCAGTACCCTGATAAGCTATGATAAGTATTGATTTATTGGTTACTAGACCACAAAGACTTGGCCAGTCTATAATTACTTGTATTTTCTTGTCCTAAAACAGTCTCTATTCCCATTGGAAAAATTACTAATGTTGTGTTTCAGAGAGATCTGAACTGCCCACACTATGTCAAGATCATAATCTGATTACTGTCCACGCTCTCTTACTACTGTTGCCATCTTTATATAATACATGGTCACACACCAAAGGTCACAAAGTTGAAATTCTTGCAAAGTAGGGGAAATGGTGTCAACTGTTGTAGCTCCATAGTTTCTTGTAGTAATTGTTATTGGTTGGCTCAAATCTGCCAGATTATGGTTGTGTATAGAGGAAGAACTTATGAAGAATTGACAGCATCCAAAATAAGTAAATTTAAAATTGATTGATTTGAATACAAACACTGTTGATTGTGTATATATACCTGTCTTAAACTCTTTATTGTCCCCCGCCTTTCGAAGAAAGTTGGAGGACTATTAAAATGGTTCCGTCCGTCTGTCTGTCCGTCTGTCCGTCACACCTTTTGGGACACAATAACTCTCTTCCTAACTGAGCTAGAATGCTCAAACTTGGTGTATATGTTTATTAGGTCAATGCCTTGATGGAGTTCGAAGATGAGCATTTTCTGCTTAGGGTAAGCAGAAATAAGCAATTTGGTTAATTGATGCTTTGGGACACGATAACTTTAGTTCTAATTAAGTGAGAGTGATGAAACTTGGTGTATAGTTTCATTACAGTAATACCTTGACTAAGTTCGATAATGAGCATTTTCTGCTCAGGGTAAGCAGAGCGATACGCAATTTGATTGGTCGAGACTTTGGAACACAATAACTCTCCTTCTAATTGAGTTAAAATGTTCAAACTTGGTGTATATGCTTATTAGGTCAATTCTTTGATGGAGTTCGAAGATGAGCATTTTCCGCTTAGGGTAAGCAGAGATAAGCAATTTGATTGGTTGATGCTTTGGGACACGATAACTTTAGTTCTAATTAAGTGAGAGTGATGAAACTTGGTGTATAGTTTCATTACAGTAATACCTTGACTAAGATCAATAATGAGCATTTTCTGCTCAGGGTAAGCAGAGCGATAATCAATTTGTTTTCCCGAGACTTTGGAACACAATTACTCTCCTAGAATTGAGTTAAAATGTTCAAAATTGGTGTGTATGCTTATTAGGTTAATGCCTTGATTTAGTTCGAAGATGAGCATTTTCTTCTTAGGGTAGGCAGAGATAAGCAATTTGATTGGTTGATACTTTGGGACAAGATAACTTAGGTTCATCTTGATTGATGATTTTTATGCCAATACAATGACTGCATTCTCATTCAGTAATGGATTCGACAGTAACAATGTATAGAAACGATTGACTCGGACACAAGGGCCCTTTCCCTTGGCCAGGGGGGCCCTTTTGTCAAGCGTGGGGCCTCTTTTGTCTGCCTTTAGGGTCCCCCTAACTAGGGTACATTTTCATTTTTCTCGTCGGTTTTAGCATTTTTCTTTATAAAACACTTTTGGATGACACTTCGTGTACAGTGTGATTGCTCGATATGTTTGAAAAAAATAAATGTGCGATTAAATAATATGTGTCATCTATTTATTTTGGGATTTCGGCGGGGGACATCAGCCTCACTGTTGGCTTGTTCAAACATGATTCTGGAATATTGGAGCCTTAAAATAAAAATCTAATAAAACAACTGATAATTTAAAAACTTTTATCTGTATGTATGACATTATTGATGACAGGTTGATTAGATATAAAATCAATATTATTGATTAATGATCAAAAAATATGAATTTTCAAAACACAGAACATAATTATATAAAGGCCCATAGGGAATCAATAACAGTAAGCGAAAATTGGTCCTGAGATATATTCAAGGCAAATATCTATTTATGTTAAAGGGTCAATCCAGATAATATTTTGGAGAATAAAACTGCTTCATTTTGTGTTAAAATCTCAGAAATTCTCTACCTTAGGCCCGAGCAACTAACTCAATATGTGATAAGTTTTCAAACAACTTAAACCCTTCAGTCTTCATCTGGATAAAACCAGACCTAAAAACTGACCTAAAATCTAAATAGGGTTACTTGTCTGGATAAGCAGTTTTGAAGTTCACGCCCAAGCAACACAATCTTTTTCTTTTGAGCTGAAATTTTGAGACAGGGTAACTACACCATTCCTCTATATTTTGGCGCTTAAATTTCATTCATACTCAGACTTTTATTTTTGAGACTCTGTTCAAATCAGGATATTCCCTTTAACATTGTAGGACGTTAAAGGTTAAAATGGCTTATGGCAAACTCTTGCTACAACCCTTCAGGGTTTTATGGGGTTTGTTATGTTTTGTCAATCAGATGTGAGTCAAACTTGGGTGCATGATAACAAGAATAGTATGACAGTAACATTCTTAAAACTGTTTAATAATCTACATGTACTCCCACATATTCTACAGGCTTTCGGTTGCATATAGTTGAGATTTACCAATGCCAGAATATGGTCACTAGAAGTCGTCAGATTCAGATCAATAAGCTTTCACCCATTCCCTTTAATAATGGCAGACTTCAACATAAATTATTGCGTATTCTGAATTATATTGAGTAAAGTTCATGTCAGTAATATTCCTCAATAATTACCGGTCCTCATTTATTTAATAGAAACTGTCCAAAAAGGTGAAGATAATAAGGAAATCTTCCAAATATGTAGTGAGGGAAGGTACTATGAAATGGGGATTAGTTTCCTACCTTTATAGTCAAATTAAGAAGGTCATTTCTGCTCTCCGTCCAATTCCAACTGCGTTGAATTCTTTTACGCTCGTATTCACCAATCAATTCAATAGTTTAATTATTCTCCATTACAAATTATGCGTCTTGATGACCATAAGTTATATGTCATCTCAAACCGAATGTCATAAGCTGCCTAATGATACCAAATCATTGCTCTACCTTACTACATCAAGAGTTCAGAAAGGCCTATTTCGAGAAAACTGTTGTTTAAATATATTGTTCATAATTTCTGCTATGCATGACAAAATCCATGGTTAAAAATGCCAAACTATCACTAAACTTGACACAATTGTTTAAAAAAATCAGATTTCAAAGCAACATGTAATTTCAATAAAATCATGCGTTCAGGAATGTTCCTATTTAACGTTGTCACAAAAATAATCCACAGTGGCCGATACAAACAAATTAAAAGCTGTCAAATACATTTTGCCACGGTTCGCTCTTTCAAAAAAAAAAATTGCCATTTAAATTGACTATAGTTTGATTTCATAACTTTATAATTTTCTGCCTGTTGACAAAAACTGATTTGGTCGTATATTGTGGTCGCCCCGTCCATCTGTCCGTCCGGCGTCCACAAGCAATTTGCTCCAGAGGCTTAAGTTGAAATCTGATTGATTTTAAATATATACACAGTGTTTGAGGACATGAGATTAAGAAGTTTTGATTTTCAGCAATTTCCGATAATTACTGCCAGAGTTGTGGACCTTGATCATTTCACAAACTCTTGTGGGGGCCCTCTAGCGGCAAAAGTTAATATTCAATTGACTTTAGATTTATAGATATACATTGTTTAAGGTCATGATTTTCCGCAATTTCCGATAATTACTGATAGAGGCTAAAGTTAATATTCGATTGTGTTTAAGGTCATGAGATGAAGAATCCAAAACTTTGTGGGTTTGAAAAATGACAAAAAATATAGGGCCTTATATCTGTGTGACTCTCCACTGGCTTTCAGCCATCCCAATAACCATTAAAAACACCAGGAATGATTCAGAGACTTTGGACTAACATTTGTTTTATTAAACCAATAGAATATAGGTTATTATGTGATCAGCTGTACAGGTAGTGTTCATTAATTCTTTAAGTTGTCTAGTAAAATGGCATTGATGTTTCCCTGACCTTTTTACCAGACATGTTTTTATTGGCATGACCTACAACATTACCAATACTATCATAAACATCCATAAACCATGTCATGGCTGAAAAATTAACATAATTTGATGTGACCAATTTCATGTTAAACCTTATGTAGCCGTCTGCCCTTGTTTGATAATCGTGTACCAATGCTCTGAAAGTTAGTGTTGTGATCAGATCTTCAAGTCTGTCAAGCTGCGTTCACATGATTTTACCTGAATGAACCAAAAGGTTGGAATCAACCTTTGCGTTCATTCTGAGTTTGAATTTGGTTAACTGATGATTAATTCATTTGTGGTGCTGAAGTATGTCACACAGTCACATTATCTCATACTGTTATAATAGTAATAACAGCAAATTTGGTGTTTGTGTCTGTGATATCTCACATGAAGCAGTGCACCAATCTGTGATATGGATTATGGAATAATTTTGTCAGCACATTGAATTTCTACCCAGACCTTGTTTAAAATCCTACAGTATACCTGAAGTAACTATCTTTGGATATTGAACCCAGTGAGAACAAATCCTCAGTCATTTTTATACGCCCACATTTTTATGTGGACGTATATTGTCGTCGCCCCTGTCCGTCTGTCCGTCCACAATTGTTTGTGAACAGTCTACAGGTCACAATTTTTATCCGATTTCAATGAAACTTGAAATATAGGTTTATCACCCCAAGATCTCGGTTCCTTTAGATATTGGCATGTATCGGACTGTAACTTCATGGATTATGCCCCCTGATTGTACGAAAAATCACGTTTTTAGCTTGTGAACACTGTAGAGGTCACAATATTGAACCGATTTTGATGAAACTTGACATGCATGTTTATAACCCAAAGATCTTGGTTCCTTTAGATATTTGCGCATATCGGATCATAATTTCCTGAATTATGGCCCCTGATTGTACAAAAAATCGCCTTTTTTAGCTTGTGGTCCTTCTTGAGGCCAAAATTATTATCCGATTTAAAAAAAACGTCTGATTATATAACCGTTACACCGTATAGAATCGGATCAAAATTGACGGACAAAATGGCCGTCATTTGTACGCGAAAAGTGTAAAAATATGGTATGTCAAGGTTGTGAACACTGTAGGGGTCACAATTTTGAACTGAATTTGATGAAACTTGAAATGCATGTCTATAACTCAAAGATCTTGGTTCCTTTCGATATTTGCGCATATCGGATCGTAACATCCTGAATTATGGCCCCTGATTGTACGAAAAATCACGCTTTTAGCTTGTGGATATTATAGAGATCACAACTTTGAACCGATTTTGATGAAACTTGACATGTATGTTTATAACCCAAAGATCTTAGTTCTTTTGATATTTGCGCCCATCGGATCTTAACTTCCTGAATTATGGCCCCTGTTTGTCAAAAAAATCACCCTTTTTAGATTGTGGTCCTTCTGAAGGTCAAAATTATTATCCGATTTAAAAAAACGTTTGATGATATCACCGTTGCTTGGTAATGAAGGTTGAGTTCGAATTTCATGAAAATCAGACTAAAATTGACAGACAAAATGGCCGTCGTTTGTAACGATATGTTTATCAAGGTTATGGACCCTATAGAGGTCACAATTTTAATTCGATTTTGATAAAACTTAAAATACATGTTTATAAACTAAAGGTCTTGGTTACATATTTGTGCATATCGGATTGTAACTTCCTGAATTATGGCCCCTGATTGTCCGAAAAATCGCCTTTTATTGCTTGTGGTCCCCCTGGAGGTCGCAATTATTATCCAATTTAAACAAGCCAACAGTGAGGCTGATGTCCCCCGCCGAAATCCCAAAATAAATAGATGACACATATTAATTAATCGCACATTTATTTTTTTCAAACGTATCGACCAATCAAACTGAACACGAAGTGTCATCCAAAAATTGCTTATTTCTGCCTACCGTAAGAAGAAAATGCTCATCTTCGAACTCCATCAAGGCATTGACCTAATAAGCATACACACCAATTTTGAACATTTTAACTCAATTCGAAGGAGAGTTATTGTGTTCCAAAGTCTCGGCAAATCAAATTGCTTATCGCTCTGCTTACCCTGAGCAGAAAATGCTCATTATCGATCTTAGTCAAGGTATTACTGTAATGAAACTATACACCAAGTTTCATCACTCTCACTTAATTAGAACTAAAGTTATCGTGTCTCAAAGCATCAACCAATCAAATTGCTTATCTCTGCCTTGACCTAATAAGCATATACACCAAGTTTGAACATTTTAACTCAATTAGAAGGAGAGTTATTGTGTTCCAAAGTCTCGACCAATCAAATTGCGTATAGCTCTGCTTACCCTGAGCAGAAAATGCTTATTATCGAACTTAGTCAAGGTATTATTATAATGAAACTATACACCAAGTTTCATCACTCTCACTTAATTAGAACTAAAGTTATCGTGTCCCAAAGCATCAACCAATCAAATTGCTTATCTCTGCTTACCCTAAGCGGAAAATGCTCATCTTCGAACTCCAACAAGGCATTGACCTAATAAACATATACACCAAGTTTGAAAATTTTAACTCAATTAGAAGGAGAGTTATTGTGTTCCAAATTCTCGACCAATCAAATTGCGTATAGCTCTGCTTACCCTGAGCAGAAAATGCTCATTATCGAACTTAGTCAAGGTATTACTATAATGAAACTATACACCAAGTTTCATCAATCTCACTTAATTAGAACTAAAGTTATCGTGTCCCAAAGCATCAACCAATCAAATTGCTTATCTCTGCTTACCCTAAGCGGAAAATGCTCATCTTCGAACTCCATCAAGGCATTGACCTAATAAACACATACACCAAGTTTGAACATTCTAGCTCAATTAGGAAGAGAGTTATTGTGTCCCAAAAAGTGTGACGGACAGACAGACGGACGGACGGACGGACAGACAGACAGACGGACGAACCCATTTTAATAGTCCCCCAAATTTCTTCGAAAGGCGGGGGACAAAAAAACCATTTGATTATATCACTGTTACACTGCTGCTTGTACGCAGATAGTGTAACAATATTGTATATCAAGTGGACCTGTAGAGGTCACAATTTAATTTTATTTTGATGAAACTTGTAACAGAGTTTAAGGTCTTGAGACCAACAAATATATTGATTTTCAATGAATTTTTGATAATTGTACAGCTAAATCCATAATATTAAATGTTTCGTATACTAGACATTAGCATGGGCCAGAACTTTATAAAAAACCAAACAAATTCTAATGATTTTTGATAATTACTTAATATGCGACAACTCTTGTTGACTGCCCGGACGATTTAGCTGCTGGTGGGTGTATGTTTCGTTGCCTGGCAACCTATTTTAAATCAACCGAGCTGTTTATATGTTGTTGTATTTACTACTTTGCTGAAGGTTTCCTGCCTAACCTCATGGGTTTTCTCTAGATAGTCTGGTTCTCTTCCACTGCTAAAAACCCCTACACTCATGTGAAATTATTGAAGTTCGATTATGAAGTCTGTGGGTTTTATCCGGGTTGTATAGTTTCCTCCCACTGCCACTTTCCTTTCCACAAACTGAACTTGTTGTTGTCTATGGGACCTCAAAGCCTGCCTCTCTCAGTGGAATTTATGCATATTTAGTGAAGAATAAGTAAGTTAAGCCATCTTAATTAATACAACAAAGCAAGGAGTTTCGTGCATTTGGTGCTCGGTTACAATGTCTTTAGTCCATCTCTCATGATTTAACTAGAAAATCGTACATTCTTTCTTCCATTACAAACCTCAATCATTATTGGGGTTTCAAAATATAATGGACAGAGAATAATTTAAGCTCAAACTAATAAATGAGAAGTTTCTCAATGATAAATGTTTCAAGATCGATTATGTATATCTTTGATTACATATGTGGTAAGCAGTGTGAAAGTCAGTAGATAAAATTTATCCTCTTATTTATGAGAATGTTGCAAGAGTAAACATATCTGGTGTCTTGAATCTTGATTACATAAATTGCTACTAGAGTAGAAAATAATTTATAGAAAATATTGCCTTCGAATTATGTAATCATGGTACAAGAACTTTCAAAGTGCTGCAATACCAGAAATTATTTAAAACGGGTTGATTGCAATTTTTGTCAGTACACTACATGGAATGAATTAAAATATATTTGCCTTAAAGGGCCAATCCTGATAATAGTATAAAGATTTTGAAGAATAAAATTGCTTAATTGTGTGTTAAAATCCCCCAAAATCCTCTACCTTAGGCCCAAGCAACTAACTCAATCTGGAAATGGAGACCAGTGTCCAAAGCTGTATTACTCAGTGTCTGGATAAAACCAGACTTCTATTTTTTTTTAAAAATTAGATGGTGAAATTTACCTTTCGTTACCAAGTACAGCACATGGGTCATTTACTGCATACACCCCGAAAGGAATGGCAATAGATTATCATGTCACCCAACAAAAAGATTAACCAGAAATCTTAAAAGGGTTATGTGTGCGGATAAGCATTTTTGACGTTTACATCCAAACGACTCAATATTTTGAGCTGAAATTTCGAGACACGGTAAATACACCATTCCTCTATATTTTAGCACTTAAATTTCATACATACTCTGACTTTTATTTTTGAGACCGTTCAAATAATGATAGTCCCTTTAAAATAGCAGGTATATCGTAAATCTTGTCCAATCATTACATTGTTTAAAACAATATATTGTCATTTACAGCAGATTACTGTCTACACAAATATTAAGAAAGACATTTCTAAATCAGTTTGCATGTGTAGCAATTATTATGATTAAAGACTGATTAGTGACATAACTTTATTGCCAATATTAAACTAAAAGGAGATTTTGGAGTTGGTCAGTGTGTTATATTATATTACTAATATTAATGATTGGACAAACACAATACCTTTAGTTTCATATCTAGCTACACATAGGCATAACCACAATGTGTGAAAATAAGTTGATTGAATATCAGCATTGACTATAATCTGTAGTGATTTTTTAAATATTAATCTTGCATTCTTTTCGAAACAAAATTTATATTGTGTCAATATAAATTAGGCACTTGATTGTGATACCTCACTCAAAACTTGACATGTGTAACTTTTAGCCGACAAAAACATAGAGTATTATTTGTCTGCTCCATGTACGTAAATGTGCCGAGTTCCATTTAATTATCCCTCTCAACACTGCTTTACATGCAATTGTTCTTGAGACTAATATTTCATTGTTGGTTTTTATACACCCACATCACCCCCATCACCCCGTACACCATCCACAATTTCTTGTGAACACTCTACAGACTTCATTTATCATCTGATTTTTTTAAAATTGTTTATGTTAATGAGATGAAGAAGCCTATTTAATTTCAATAATTTCCATTAATTTCTTCTGGATTGAGGGACTTTGTTGACTTTGTTGAACCTTGTGAACGCTGTAACGACAAAATTTGCATACATTATTGAAATTAGTAAAATAAAAAAAACTTTTTGAAATTTCAACAATTTAATTTCTGTAAATTTCTTCTTGAGTTAAGGTCCTTGTTTCAGTTTGTAGAACGTTGTGAAGTCTCAAATGACGAAAATTATAATCTGATCTTTATGAAGTTGATTTGTAAATACTTGTCAAAAGCTCAGACAATTTAGCTGCTCTGGGCGTATGTTTTGTTGCCTGGCAACCTAGCTTAAAATTGGTTGTTTTGTTTGCATATGTTTTAATGAAAATTTAAACATTTGGTCAATTTAGGGAATATCTGAAGCCACAACATTCCAAAATAAAATTTCACTATAGAGTTTAAAACCACTCACAATCAAACATTTATATTAATTGCTGTTCCTGTTGTAATTAACTAATATTTTCAGTTTTGTATAACAAAGACCTTGATTATTGTAGTATTTCTATGACAAGATATAAACATAACATGTGACCATAAGAAGAGATTTATGAGTGGAAATTTACTGTTAACATATGATATTTTTAGTTCACCTTGAAACTAATAAAGACATTAATCGCACAAATTGTGCTTTTAATTTATTCCATCTGACAAATATAAGAACATTAATATCCAATCCTATTTTTTTACATGCAAATTAGAATACATTGCATAAATTAAACATGAAAAGGTTATTGTTGGGTCAGTAGAATTAGAATAAAGAATTAATTATTGTATTCTAGAATTTTGTTTTTGTGTCAAATAGTTCTGTTTCTTCTACATTGTAAAAAAAGATAGATGATCACATTGACTAGGATTAATATAGCATTAATTATGTAATACAGTGATGTGTCTGTATGGTTTCCCAAAGGTATAAAATAAGAAATAGTGATGTCTTCAGAAAATTAGTCATTTTTTTATTTTATGTCAATATTAACTGTCAGTTAGCTAGGGTTCCGCTGGTCGTATAATAAAGCTGTCTTTATGTGTGGCATCTTAACAGCTGTATAAATTAATATGATTGTCACAAAATGATCAGAGGACAAGACTTTAAAGTTTTACCTTACTTATACTATTGTTAAAAAATGATTGAAGAATAAGACAATAAGATTCCTGGTGGCAGATGACTGAATCCCAAAATATTTGTACATTAATTAAGTAAATGATCCAATTTGATTAATGTAATAATTGATTAAACATGCATTATGCAAAGATAAATCTGCCTGTAGGGGTCTCTCTTTTATTAACCATTAATTAACTTATCCAGACCATAATTAACTCTCAATGTCAACACTAGCCTGGGATATTGACTGGATTAGATTCCTATTTGCTGCTGAACACTCACTAACACTATTGTGTCCGTCACAATAACTCTCCTCCTAATTGAGCAAGAATGTTCAAACTTGGTGTAGGTGTTTATTAGGTGGATACCATGATGTAGTTCGAAGATGAGCATTTTCTGCTCAGGGTAAGCAGAGATAACCAATTTGATTGGTTGATGCTTGGGACACGATAACTTTAGTTCTAATTAAGTGAGAGTGAGGAAACTTCGTGTATAGTTTCATTACATCAGTACCATGACTAAGTTCGATAATGAGCATTTTCTGCTCAGGATAAGCAGAGCGATAAGTAATTTGATTGGTCGAGACTTTGAAACACAATAACTCTCCTTCTAATTGAGGTAGAATGTTCAAACTTGGTGAGGGTGTTCATTAGGTCAATGCCTTGATGAAGTTTTATGATGAACATTGTCTGCTTACAGTAAGCAGATAAGCAATCTTATTGGTTGATGCTTTGGGGCATGGTAACTTTGGTTATATTGAAGTGACAGGAACAAAACTCAAAATGTACCTTGACTAAGTGTGATTGTGAGAATTTTCTGCTTAGGCTTAGGAGCGATAACAATTTGACTGATCACTTTTGAAAATAACTCTGCTTTTAATTAAGGCAGAATGTTTAAACTTGATGTAGATGTTCATCATGTGAATGTCTTGACTGAGTCAATGATTAACATTTCAAGCTAATGCTTAAGCCATTTCATTGGTCGGTGCTTTGGGACAAGATAACCTTGAATCTATCTGATAGAGAGTGATGGAACTTACAGTATAGTTTTAATGCTTGTGACTATTGAAATAAAATAAATGTGCGATTAATTAAAATGTGTGATTAATTAATATGTTGTTGCCATTAGTGAGATGAAGAAGCCTATTTAATTGCAATAATTTCCGCTTATTATGTCTAGAGTTATGGCCCTTTTTTCACTTTATTTAACTTTGTGAACGCTCTAATGCCAAAAGTTATGATCTGATTGTTTAAAATTGATATATGTTGTTGACTTTAGTAAGATGAAGAAGCCTATTTAATTTCAATAATTCCTGTTTATTACGTTTAGAGTTATGGCCCTTATTTAACTTTGTGAACGCTCCAACGCCAAAGGTTATCATTATAATGTTGTTTTATTCCTTATGTTTATATATTTCACATACATAGATGATTATGGTAAAGAGATGGACATGGCAGTTAGGCCTTGCTACCCGCTCGCCGGGTAGGCGTAGTCTCTCGCATCCAGATATTCTGGGAGCATATATTGCGATGTACAATATTATAGAAGGGACCAGTTATTATGTATTTAGTATGCGATATGGACACTACATCCCTCCCCCTTTTAGATTAAACTTCATATTGTATCATTACAATTATGCAGCGAACAAAACATCTGTGGATAAGTGTCAGTAATATTAATGTCATTCTGAATAATTAACTTAAATAAACTAAGCCATAAACAGATGTCTTCTGTTAACCATTCTTAAAGATTCAGGCGTTTATAATTATAAAATAGTGTTGATAATGCAAAATACACTTGTTTATATTACACTGTAAAACACATTGTTCAAAATATTATTAACACACTTATGACAAAACATAGTCATTCAGGTAACGCGGTCTAACATGTTGTCTCCTTGATCTTCTGCACAGTTGATGTGGGTTGTTGTGATTAAGTCGATTATCAAGTTGATTATCGATGGGTCCAGGATCATCATTATCATCCAACTCAATATGATCAACATTTGGTGTATATTGCGGGGTGTCACATGGTATTTGCTTTAACTGTGAGCTGTTTCTTGCAAATATTTTACCATTTGGAGCTTTTAAAACAACCATTGATCCTTTGATATCTATCACAACTGAAGCATGATGAGTAAAAGGTGTTGATAATTTATTTGTCTTTGCTTGCTTGACCAATACAAAATCACCTTGGCTTAAAGAAGATGGTTTTGCCCTGTCGATTTTATCAGCATGTAGCTTCATCTTCCTTTTAGACCTTTTATCATTTTCACGAGCCAAGTTACTTAGTTTATTCTTGCAAGCTGGTGTGGGACATGGATTCTCAGGTAGTTTGGTCTTAATTGGGCGGTTGAATAACAGTTCGGCTGGAGATACACCAGTACTTGAGTGAGGTGTTGCTCTATAGTTGAGTAGAAATTGGTAGAGTTCTCTCTTCCACTCTTTCCCTTCAATGAAAGATGAACGGATAGACTTCTCAATAGTGCGCATAAAACGTTCAGCTTCTCCATTGGCCTTAGGCCAATAAGGCGTAATTTTACGATGTTTGAATCCTTTGATTACAGCGTACTGTGCAAAATCACGTCCGTTGAATGGGGGTCCATTATCGGATTTTAAAACATCTACAATTCCATGCGTTGAAAATATCTTGTCTAGTTTTGGTATGATACGTTGAGCAGCTGTTGATTTGACGATTTCAACTTCCGGGTATCGAGAATAATCATCCATGACAACAAGGAGTGAGTCGCCAGATGGAAACGGCCCACAGAAATCTACACTAACGTGACTCCATGCTTTTATGGGAAGTTCGGTCATGACCAATGGTTCTGGTCGTGATGATGTGCCGGTGCAGGATGCCTGACAGGGAATACATGAGCGAATGAGGTCCTCAGCATCTTTATCAATTAAAGGATACCAAACTTTTTCTCGAAGTAAACGCTTTGTCTTCACAATGCCCTGGTGTCCTTCATGAGCAAGGTCCAAAACAGTTTTGCGTAAAGAGGGTGGAATTACCAATTTTGAGTCGCGAAGTACCACTGATGATGTGACTGACAATTGGTTTCGAAGCTTGTAGAAGGGTTTCAGATCAGGGTCAGATTTCAGCCAATGTCCTGATGAAATTGCTTGGATTAGTTTACGCATGCTTGGATCAGAGGTGGTTGCCTCTTGGATTTGGTGAAAAGTGAGTGACTTTGGTACAGCATGGTCAGCTATATAGTTTATGTATTCATCAGCTATACGGCGATCAAAAACTGACTGATTAGGTTGTGGGTGCCTGGACAAAAAATCTGCTGGATTGGTAGCTCCAGGACGATACACAACTTTCATGGTATAAGACTGTAAACGGAGTTGCCACCTTTCGATGCGGGGTGGAGGTCTAGAGAGTGGTTTGTTAAATAAAGTCTCGAGAGGCTTGTGATCAGTGACCACTATGAAAGGCTTTCCGTAGACATACAAATGAAAACGCTCGGATGCCCATACGATTGCAAGCGCTTCACGTTCTATCTGTGAATAGCGTCGTTCTACAGCAGTGAGTGTTCTGCTGGCATAACCCAAAATGTAATGAGTATCATCATCGTCTTTCTGTGTAAGAATAGCTCCAACTCCAACCGGACTTGCGTCAGCAATGATTTCTGTGTTCTTGGTTGGATCAAAATAGGAGATAATATTGTCAACAGATAAGCTGTTCTTTAAATTCTGGAATGATTGCTGGTGTTTTTCAGTCCATACCCACTTAGTTCCTTTCTTGGTAAGGTCTCGTAGAGGATCAGTGATGATGGAATGATTTGGAATAAAACGGGCAAGAAAATTTGTCATTCCCAGTAGACTGCGTACTGCTGCTGCATCTTGTGGTACGGGAGCTTGTTGAATGGCAAGTACCTTGGATGGGTCAGGTGAGATACCTTCACTGGAGAAAGTGAATCCGAAAAAATCCAGCTTGGTTTGGTTAAAAAGACACTTGTTAATGTTGAGAGTTAGATTTTTTTCTCGTAGACGACAGAATACTTTACGTAGAGAAGTATTGTGCTCTTCGGTAGATTTTCCAAACACTATAATGTCATCTGAGATGTTTTTAACTCCAGGTATACCATCAAGCACCTGTTGGATAATATGCTGAAATATCTCTGATGCCGATGATAAGCCAAAAAGAAGTCTCTTGTAACGTCGTAAACCAATGTGTGTGGCAAAGGTTGTCAGGTATCGTGAAGATGGATGCAATTCTATCTGGTGGTAGCCTTGCTTGAGGTCTAATTTCGAAAAGACAGATGCGCCATTGAGATCGTGGATAATCTCGTCTAAGGTGGGTGTTGGGTGACGTTGTCGAGTGACAGCTTCGTTAGGTGTTCGCATGTCAACACAAATGCGTACCGACTTCTGATCCTTCTTGGGTACGATAACAATGGGCGATACCCATGGTGTTGGTCCGTCCACTTCTTCGATGATGTCATCAGCCTGAAGTTTGGCTAGTTCTGCTTCGACTTGTTTCCTGGTGTGGAAAGGAATTCTTCTAACTGGTTGTGCTGTTGGCTTAACAGTTTCGTCGATGTGGATTTTAAACTGATAGTCTTTCAATTTACCCATTCCTTGAAAAATATCTTGGAATTCTTTGATGATTGGTGAAGACTGTTGTGTCAACAACAAAGGTGATACAGCATTAACGTCTGGTATGGCGATGAGACCAAGTTTTTGTGAGGTTTCATAACCTAGTAAAGAGCCGGAATCCTGATCGGTTACATGAAATACTGATTCACATTGCTGGTTAGCGACAGTGATTATGGTTTTGAAAGTTCCCAAAACTGATAAAGGTGTGTCTGAACCATATACATAAATGGCTGTGGTTGGAGGATTCAATTGGATAGGTATCGAAGATTTTAGGTAGGTAAAGGTAGGTTGATCGATAATGTTGACCGATGCGCCAGTGTCGACTAGAAGGGAAGTACTACAGGTATCTGCAAAGGTTACAGAGGTAAACGGTCGTTTACATGACTTATGTGACGATACTTTAAATACATAGTCGTCGTCAGATGAGGATCGTTCTTCAGTAATTTGGTTAACTGACTTTGATTTTGTAGTACGGTTATTATGTCTATGCGTAGATTTCACCGATTGGTGATGCTCATTGGTTCCTCGGTATGAAGATTGAAGGTGATGTTTAGAAGAATCAGGTTTCCTGCAAACTTTTGCAAAGTGGTTCAGTGTGCCACACTTGGAACATGTTACTCCTTTCGCTGGGCATGGTCTGTTTGTATGAGGCCATATACCACCACATAAACCGCATGTAGTATTAGATTGACGTTCACGTTGGTTATTTGAAAATTTGCCAACTGGATGGCTTCGAGAGTATGTTGGTTTGGTGTGAGACATATAATTAATTGATTCTGGTAGGTGATCAATTTGGTTAGTTTGGGTTTCTGATGATTCCATAGCGGTAGCTAATTCGAGTATTTTATCCAGGGTGATATCAGGTTTTCGAAGGATTTGTCGTTTGAGCTGTGATGATTGGCATTTTTCAACAACTTGATCGGCTATGGCATCATTAACATTGGTAAATTCACATGTAGAGGCTAGAGATCTAAGACGCGTGACGAACTGACTGACAGACTCTCCGCTGCGTTGTGATTCTTGTTTGAAAACGTACCGTTCAAAACTAATGTTTTTCTTCGGAAGAAAGTATTCATTTAATTTGTCTGATGCAGTTTTAAAATCTTCGCCTGTGTCAGGGAGGCCATCGAAAACATCTTGCACTGAATCTCCTGCTAGATGCAACAATAAAGCTCTCTTTTGCTTATCGTCTGTCACGCCGATTGCCTGACTGTATACATCGAAACGGTCCCGCCATTTTTTCCACCTGGTTGCGAGCGATGTGGGGTCTGAATCAGCTTGAAACTTCGGTAAGGCTGGTATATTTAGTTAAGTAGCCATTTAGGAGTGAAGGAAAATTTACCTCGTCGCCAGCTATAATGTTGTTTTATTCCTTATGTTTATATATTTCACATACATAGATGATTATGGTAAAGAGATGGACATGGCAGTTAGGCCTTGCTACCCGCTCGCCGGGTAGGCGTAGTCTCTCGCATCCAGATATTCTGGGAGCATATATTGCGATGTACAATATTATAGAAGGGACCAGTTATTATGTATTTAGTATGCGATATGGACACTACAATCATCTGATTTGTATGAAATTTATATGCATCATTTAGATTAGTGAAACGACACAGCCTATTGAAGTTCATCAAAATTATTACTTCTAGAGTTATGGCCCTTGTTTCACTTTGTTTAACTGTGTTAATGTTCAACTGATGAAAGTTATCATCGGATATGTATGAAATTTATATGCATCATTTAAATTTGTGAAACGGAGGTCTATTGAATTTCAGTAATTTCTGTCAATTATTTCTTAGATTTATGGCCCTTTTTTTATTTTGTGAACCTTGTGAACGTTCGAATAACAAAAGTTATCATCCGATCAGTATAAAATTTATATGCATTATTAAGATTAGTAAAACGAAAAAGCCTGTCAAATTTTACCAGATTATTTTATCAGTTTACGAGTACGGTACTACCAGTGTACTTTCTTCAGATATTTTAGTAGTTAATTGGAATAAGTGGTTCTAAAGATAACTATGTAGTTTAAGTTTTATAAATGATATTATTCCGTCATGTTGGATATCTAAACATCTCAAACAAGGATCATCAACCTTTTCTTGACACATTATGTCTGGAAAAAAAAAAACTATGACGTCCTTATGGCTAGTAACTGTGTTATCTTTTCAAAGTAAATCTGTTTATTGGTGAATCCTGAGTGAATAAGACCTATATCAATGTTTTGATGTACAATGTATTTCAATGAAATGGATAATTATTTTATCTAAAACGCTAATCAATCCATTAATTACAAATATATTATTTACACCTCTCAAACTCTTTTCTCATAGTCAATATTTGGCAGCAAATCAGTCTCTATTTTTCACACATCTGATTGATTTCCCTACTTTCATCTAATTCTCCTTGCAATATGGCAGCATGATTTATTAAATTGTTATTACTCCATTTTCCATTTCAATAACTGTGTGTATGTATGTACTCTTCTGGCCATTGATTTAATATTTCTATACTAGACGCCCATCTGATGATTAATAAACAGAAATATTTAAATAATTAGAATTTAATATAGAAATTGACAGGAATGGCGACATCTCGAGACCATGATATTTGTATTTTTAAGAAACTATATTCTAGAATGGTTTCACAAGTTCATTTCACAAAGAAATATTTCTTGATAAAATGGATTTAGATAGAAATTAAAAGACCCAAAATGTTGCTATTGCTTAAAGATACATTGTGAAAGATTAGGTAACGAATTGGCACTTCTCACTATAATTTTTAAAATCTAGATAATATAAAGGCAATTTGCTGAAAATTTCAGTCAAACTGATCCACTACGAACCGAGAATTACGCAATTGAAATTTTGGCCTAGCCTCGATCATCATTACTAGAGTCAGTGGAAATGTCTCATGACCTAGGTTATGTTTACCATTTAGGATGAAAAACCACAAGTTTGTTTCTAGATAAAAATCTAATGTATTATAGACAGTGGAGTTAATTATTAAAACTGTCAATTAGAAATAAGTGTGTCAATGGCAACATCAATCAATTTTATTACCATATGATTGATAAGACAAAACACAATGGGTGTTACCAAGAAATAAAACATGAACTCTTGGATTAAAATCAGAAACATTCCCAGAACCTTAGACTTGGCATTAAAAGACAAGGAATTATTTAGATTCAAGAACTGGCATTAATAGGTGGAAATTTGAAGAAGCTAGACGCTAAAGTGATGTAGATGCAAAAGTCTGATTACAAAAATGCTGGCAACCTTATTACATTAGAGGAGTGTTTTTAAGATAAATAAGATGCTTTGATAACAAGTAGATATAATTAAGACGAATGATAAATTACCACCTGTAACAGGTAAAAAAAAAATGTCTACAGAATCCACATCTTTCTCCACTATTAAATAAGACATTGTTGGCTTTCTTTTTTATAATAATAAGCCATATAATGATTAGATTTCAAGATATAGTATTTTAAAAAAAAAGGATATGA
Source organism: Patella depressa (assembly GCA_948474765.1). Lineage (NCBI taxonomy): Eukaryota > Metazoa > Mollusca > Gastropoda > Patellidae > Patella > Patella depressa. The sequence goes on along the minus strand of OX419715.1, from coordinate 50,475,529 downwards.
TTATTAACTTGCACTTGCAATACATTAAGAATCACCAGGGTTGTTTGAGTATAGAAGTAAATTTTGAGCTAACATGTTTGTGATATGAGTACTGTGTGTCAAGATGTTAAACCACCTACTAGTACTAGTTACTACATGTCCTAACAAATAACTTTGAAATGATATCCATAACACAATCTACATTTAGCATTGGCTGTATGATGAAGTCTGCTATTGGAACTACTTTCAAGTTCTCAGATTACCAACAGCATCATCTATGATGATGATTTTGAAGAATGTTTTATCATACAAAGCTGTTTTTCTTGCAAATTCAAGTTTATCTGATTTTGACACTCTTCTTAATAATTAACCAGTGGCCGCATCACAATTGTATAGGTGTAGGTACATATCACTTACCATCATACAGCCTAGATGTAGAGTACCGGATTCTGTTGCGGGTTTATCCGCGGGGTGTTCAGTTCTGATATCTGTTTCTGTACCATTATATTTACTACTCATTGGAGCTGTTCACACACAAATGTTTTGTTTTACTTTTGTCAATTTTTAAACCATTGATTTGATGACGTTTGCCTGAAATTGTCTTCTGTTGTTGAAAGCCATCTTAAACTTCAGTTAGCTATAAATATGTATAGATGACAAGCCAGGTACGACGTCTTATTTGAGGAATTCAGAGCCAACAAATTGTTGTTGTACAAGCACTCTTGTCAGACTGTACATTAAGTTTTGACTTCTATACAGTACGTTTATGAACTATTATTTAATAGCAATAAGAATTTTGTGGATTTTGATTGATTAGGGTGTTGTTTTGGAATGTAAGATCAATATGATTTGATTGACAGACTTTCTCTCTTTGTCCTATCAGTTAGATGTCATCAATATCTTATTAATGTTGATTGGGGTCCAAAAATAGACTGTACTGGTTATTTTATACATAGATTCTATATCTAGAGACATAATGGCTGTTTTAAATATTTGTGCACATCAAAGATAGTTGACATGTTGGGAAAAGATATTGAGCACAAACAAAACAGTTGATACTAAAGCAAAAAATGTGAAAACAATCGTTATTTTTGATGATCAAACTCTCCAAATATAATAATACCATTTAAAAAAAAACCATATACATGTAATCATGTATTGTTTTGGGTTCTTTTTATTAAAGTTGAAAGATATCATTTTCTCCCTAATTTCTAATGACGAGCAAAAATCTCTTTCTGTGCTGCTTTGATGTAGTAAGTAGGACTAATAAATAACCAATAAATAAGTTAATTATTGCAGAACTTAGCTTGCAGTTTCTCTTGTGGTTTGAATATTTGTTATGGACAAAAAGTATTGACGGTAGAATGAGTGGTTATTTTATAGTTATTCTCATATTTATCTATTTAATTTAGGTAATCAATTAAAATCAATATTGATGGTATATGTTAATTTAGCTCTAAGCGTAGCTCTCATTACACTCTCCCTGTACGTTTAGGAACCGCCCTATAGAATCCTTGTCAAAAAAAGTTTTGGGCCCCAGTCAATTTTACTGGCCAACTTTTTACTTTTAAACAGTCGCGTTTCAGCCTCTGTGTACATCTGTACAATGTAAATGAACATTTTAATGAGAAAATAAGACCTTGCTTACCTCGCTCGAGGCAATATGTGCAGAAGCCTTTAAAGTCACATTATTAAAGGGTAACACACAAAGTTACGTAACTTGTCCATATATGACAAAACGAAGCAGGAGGGGGGGTTGAAACGGGAATCTTTGAACAGATGTGAATTATTCAGTCATTTATTGATTTGCCTAGCCTAATTACAATCAATTTTTTTCGAAAATTCCAACTTTGTTTCACTTGCTAACCTAAATTTCGTTTTGTCTTATATGGCTGAGTTACATAAATTTGTGTGTTACCATATATTTAGATTTCAATGGCTCTAGAGGCTAAAGTCATCATCCAATTGACTTCAGATTGATACACAGAGTTTAAAGTCATAAGACAAACAAGTATATTGATTGTCAATGAATTTTGACAAATTGAACAGCTAAATGCATGATATTAAACGTTTCGTATACTAAACATTAGCATGGAGGAGAACTTTATAAAAGCCAAACAAATTCATGATTTTCTGATAATTAATTATTAAGTTGTTAATCAGATTTTAGTGTATTTTAAATGTTTCATTACCGAAAAAAATAAAAATTTGCGACAACTTTTGTTGACTGCTCAAACAGTTTAGCTGCTATGGGCATATGTTTTATTGCCTGGCAACCTATCTTACATAATACATCTTTATTTTAAAAAGTCTAAATGTCTTGTGAGAGCCGATGTTAGATCATGTTCATGGTACTTACCAACTCACTACACTCTAGTACGGTGCTAGGGATGGTCGAGGGGAGGGACAGCTCAAATAAATATTTGTAGTTTGTATAGTAACAAAATATGTGAAAAAAATAGTTATACCAATCAGCAGACAAAACCTAAAATAGTGAACAAAACAGGAATATGAGAAGATGGTACTAGTGAGCAAAACAGGAATATAGGTGTTAGAAAAACAAAATGTCAAGAAGATGGTTGGTACTAATGTGTAGCATGTGTAATTTCGTATGGACATCATGACGTATGCTGTTAGGGTCACGTTCCTGGCATTGGTACCTATTCAGTATATGATTCAGACTTTATTACCCTGATATTGTTTATTACCCTGATATTGTTTATAATAACTTATCATGTCTACATATAACAGTATCAACAATTAGCTAATGATGTCATATTATTATTAACCTTAAAAGGACCAGTACAAATATTAACATTGATCAATCTTAATGTGAGATGGCCATCTGAGTTTGCCTTACTTTCGACTTATTCATGGCATTGAATGATAACTAATGTCTACCCACAAACATCACTGTCATTGCTGTATCTATTCTGTGTTGGTTTAAATTGCTATCCAGAGAAGTAAAATATTGCCTAATCAACCAGGCTGCATGAATGTAAAAGAACCCTTGACATGATGAATTCCATGAAAAAGTTACCGAAAAGCCACTGTGTAGAAATCAGATGTAGGAAAAAAAGTAAAATAATACCAGTATTACCATTCTGTGCCAGAACCAATTTTCTGTGGAAACTGTTTGGGCCTAATTGAATTACTGCCATTTCTCTCATTATATAAATGAATTTTAGTTCAATAGAAATACTCTTGTGTGGAAAGTTTTTACTAACAACTGCCCTTTCTAGTTTCCTGATCTAAAACTATGGTACTGTACTTGATAATTAATCTGTGTACAATTATTATTATTACACATGTCGGTCATAAGGTATAAAAAACAATAAAAATTGACCTAGTATATTCCTAGACATTTAATCACATCTACATCCTGAAATGAATAAAACATAAGACAAACTTTCATTAGTGACAGTTGAAGAAATACATTACTATGTAGCTAAGAAAGATATTAATAAGTATAGAAATTTGTTTTTATAACCAAAGTTCTCCATAGATTAACCGGCATATGAATAATAGAACTGGCATCCAGCCACACAGAACAGAAAAGTTATTTAAAGAGTTATTGGTACCTGTAAGTAAATCTGGATTATCAGGCCTACTTAACCTGTATATAATTCAAATAATTACGTAATATGATATCCACCCAAGTTCATGTCATGTCCTACTTTCTGTTGTATCTATGTGTGTGTGTCCTTCAAACATAATTATTCTTTATTTTTTTTTATATTTTTTATTAAAATTCAAATTAATGAAACAACGAAGAATCATATTGAATTTCAGCAATGATATTATACCATTGATCAAAAAGAAATGCATTTTGTTCAAATTTATAAAATAAATATATTAATTCAATTTTTAAGGAAAAATTTGAATTTTGGTGAAAACATTTAGCACTAATGTGATTTCCTTGTTCCTAGTTCCCCGTAGAGAAATGTTATCGATTCATAACAAGAACAAGAAGCTGGTTAGAAACTGACAGGTCGTGTTGAATGCATTGTTAAATTTTAATAATGTTAACACAAGAAAACTATTTTCTATTTCTAGTACGGATGGTATTGTTGGATATTTTGAGGATTTTGATCTTGATAAATTATTGGAATAAGAATAATATACAATAGGGGTTCTGAAAAGAGTAAGCATGCTCTAAAATGATATTATTATTGGAATAATATTTAGGGGAGAGAGAATGACTACTTAGAATTGGGGGTTCTTGCAATTGTGTAATCAAAGACCTGAAATTGAAAAGTACATCAAATGTGAACTCCCCAGAAGTGGTATCAGAAAGATTAAAAATACCCTTATAACCTTATAATGATTTAAAGTTTAAAGCACTAATTTTTAATGACTAATTAAAATATTGTATTTATCTAAATGATTATAGTTACTGAAAAATATTGAATACAATTTATAATGAATATAATATTTTATTGTATAATATGGTTACTGTTAATTTATAATATTTTATTTTATATTAAATAACGTACATTAAATATTTTTGGTATTGTGTGATTTACTTACTAGACACACCATAAAGTATTTCCTGCAAACAACAGTGAATAGATGAGTCATGTCAGGTTTTAAACAAACGCTGACATCCTTGCATCACAAACTCCACCCAGTTTTTGCGGAGGTTTCATTTGAATTTGACGCCCTGTAGCCTCAAAGGCTTGCTATACTTTCTTTATTTAATCGACCTTGCCCTTGAGAATGAAAGCCCCGGTTGCGTTCTAAATATAGCTTGGTGGTATTAAAGCTAGAGGATGATATAGTGGTGTGTTATTTACTGTTAGTAAGGCCACAAGTCAACAGCTATTCAAATTCTCTCTTATAAACATGGCCTGTAGTGTCATCTCATTATACAATCAATTAACTGTAGGATTTGATTATAAACATTGCAGGTTAGTTGTTTCACTTTGTATTTTCTTTCCTGAAATTCAAATTGAAGTTCAAAGATCATTGTGGCGGTATATAAATATGATCTCTTTGTTGCTATAGGTTCACCTATGTTATTGATAAATGATATTTTTAATATTTGTTTGGTTTTTTTTATTTTATTTTAATATTTCTTGTGTGCACATTACTTGAAAACAGTATCCCATCACTACTACTAGTACTACAAATAGAATGAAATATATTCATATTGTAGATTTCACCATAGTGAACAAATCAATCATCATGTTTGACATCTATTAGTTTAATTAATATCACATAATGTATGTGTATTTTATGTAAAGTACACCATGTGATTTAGAGTTTACTACTATATCCTTCTTTGAAATATTATGATGAGTTAAATGATGGCAGGAACTAGAAGAACAAGGTTTGTTCACTCAGTCACTGTGTAATAAATAATGGCATCGTAGTGCTCTCTATCAGGATATTTGATGCTGTAAGGTTTGATATTCATCCGATTTGATTATGGTTTGCATGTATTTTAAAATGCTGTCTTTAGTACTGACCTAATTTAGTTTGGTTTGGTGCAATATAGCCTGGTTGACACTGATGGTGCCATAAATGACATTTCGCTCATTCATTCTACTAGTTAGTATACATAGGAATGGAAATTTGCTCGAGGCCTGTTTTACTAATCGCTGTATTTTTAAGATTGATAATAATAAACTTAGGTCATCAAATTCTGCATGGTTATCTATATAACTTGTAGATATACCTCTAGAATATAATTTATCCAGATTAGATAAAAATTTCATTATATTTTGTACAGATAGATAGATTTATTTTTGGTTTTTGTAGTGGTTGTTTTGTCTGATGTGATGGATAAATTTATTCCTGTGTGTATTATATGTAATTAGATAAGAAGTCTCATTATACAGATGTTTTATGGTGTAATTTTCTTTGATATTTTTGAGCAAATATTAATTTGGGAAGAAATGTCTTAGTCTTAGAATGTGATAGTATTTCTGTTATTACTGTCTGGTTCCAAATAATTATTGACATAATATATCTCTGACTTACCTTATATTTGTTGAAAATGTCCAGCATAAACAAACATATAGGTAGGACTTTCTGTGAAAATTAAATAATTTATTAGATTCGTTCAAGGATGTCTCACTTTAATTAATCTGTATCATAATAGAAACAAATTCAACAATATATTTGAATATCCATTGCCATTCAGTGCAAAATACATTTAAAACTTGAAAGCAATCAGATTCTAGGAAATAGATTGTAATGCAGGCAATCTAAATTTCAAAGTAATGTAATACCAGTAGTACATGATAGATTTCTACAATAACATAGACTAAAGTTTTCAGTTTCTAATTGAAGAGCGATCCACCTCCTAATCAGATCATGGGAAATTTATCTATAAAAACTGAGTAGCAAGAATAACATATGCTGTATAGAAAGAGAGAACTGTATTGCATAAAAAACTACAAGATGTAGATGAATAATAAACAGTACATGAAACAAACCAACATACCCATACATAATTATATAGAGTTTATAGAGCAGTAAGTAATTTTAGTACGTGTACATCAATATTCAAATAAATATAGGTAAATCTCATCCTAAAATTGCTCATCAGATCATCATTGACTAAGGAAAAAAATGTACTGTTTGACCGCTGGCAGCTGGTTAACTCTTATAAATCAATAGGTCGTTCTAACTGAACAATTCAGAAAAGTGGCTTTCACTTCAGGGCATTGGTTGAGTTGAGCGGCATATGTTTTGGAAGAAGGAAATAGTCTTGTGTGGCTTGACGTTATTGTTTATAATATTATTCTTTGGTACTTCATTCATTATTTATATGGACTGGATCTATCTGATCAATACTATTTTATAGAATAAATTGAAGACTGTTGTTGAAATTTTCAGTGCTGATAGTCTGTGTCTGTGGTGTTAATATAAACCGGGGTCACTTTTGTTTACATGTAGCTGGATGTCAGTGAACTTTTGACCGTGTGAACTTGTTGAAACTGGATAGTGCAGTGGTTAGTTTGTGGTTATATTTCTGACCAAGTCTAGCAAAAAGCAGAGTTTTATGGTTATAGAACCATGGACCTTATAATACATGAGCTGTACACAATATTTTTTAATCAATCTTTTATAGGAGATTACTTCAGATTATATGTTATTATATAATGTAAATATCTCTCTTATTTTCCTGGCAATGCTTCAATCTCCCACTTCTACATGACAAAGAGTAATGTCGCGTTTGTTACCTCAGGAAATTTACCTGGTCTCCAGTTTTCCCCCTACTGCACCAGAGCCTTACACACACGCAAATAGCTGTTGTATAGATTGGCATGTAGGATATTTTAGTCAAATGACCCATCCAGTGACCAGTTATTTATAAAAACTCACTGAAGTCTGATGCATAAAACAGTCATCTGTCTGAAGGATTTATTTTGCAAAGTTTTTGTGCGTTATCAAAAATGACCGGTAGTGAAAATTTTGAAGTGGAAGACCTGGTCTGAACAGTAGCCTTTCTGAATGGATGTTAGATCTTATGTAATGTTGTCAATCAGAATTAAGCATGGAGATGGAAAGAAATAATGATATTATTTCGTTGATGATTCAATAAATTTGAATATGATAGCCTCAAGATTTATTGATACATAAATATATGTCGGCTACATAATTCCAACATTATGGTTATAGTTATAAGTATCAAACTTTATCAAGTGGTTTTTATATGCCCACATTGCTTGTGGACGCTCTAGAGGCCAAAGTTAATATCTGATTGACTTTACATTCATACACAGTGTTTAAGGTCATGAGACGAAGAATCCTATTGATTTTCAGCAAATTCCAATAATTATTCCCAGAGTTATGGCACTTGATCGTTTCAAAAAATCTTGTGGACGCTGTAGAGGCCAAAGTTAATATCCGGTTGGCTTCGAATTTATACACAGTGTTTAAAGGTCATGAGATGAAGTGGGCTATTGATTTTCAGCGATTTCTGCTAAATACTGCCATAGTTATGGCCCTTGATCACTTCAAAAAATCTTGTGGACGCTTTAGAGGCCAAAGTTAATATCCGATTGATTTCGTATTGATACACAGTGTGTTTTAGGTCATGAAACAAAGAAGCCTATTGATTTTTTAGTGAATTCTGATAATTACTGCCAGAGTTATTGCCCTTGATGGCTTCTGAAAATTTTGTGGGTGCTCTAGAGGCCACAGTTAATATCCGATTGACTTTAGATTTATACAGTCTTTAAGGTAATGAGACAAAGAAGCCTATTGATTTTCAAATGAATTTTGATAACTGAACAGTTAAATCCATGATATTAAATGTTTCGTATACTTAACATTAGCATGGGTCAGAACTGTATAAAACCAAACAAATTCTAATGATTTTCTGATTATTACTTGAAGATACATAATTATGTAAGATTTAGATAAAGTATACATAATGTAAAATGAATAATTTGAAAATTTCTTTCAAATTACTCTATTGCAAGAGAAGATATTAGCCTTTGTTGAAGGTTTGACAGATGCATGCAATAATAATCAACCACCGTACTGGTTGATCGAAGCAAAGTCTCATTCCTCCATATTTGATTAAATCAAAGTATCGCTGAAACGTTTCAATCTATTTAATATCTGAGAAATCTGATGCCATCGAGAGTTGATTAAGGCCTAGATCATTTAATTATGTCTAATTAATACTTTAGAAAACATTTCAGGTCTAAAGAAAGACCTGCAATAGGCAGATTTAGCTCTTGCATAATGCATGTTTAATGACTTGTTACTCTTAATAAGGTATTAGTGTATTATAAATTTTTCATTTCCGAAAAAGCAAAAATATGCAACTCTTGTTGACTGCCCAGAAGATTTAGCTGCTGTGGGTGTATGTTTCATTGCCTGGCAACCTATCTTTTTTTTTTGGCAAGATTAGATCCTACTAATATAAATCATTGGCCACATGTCATAGTTTTTTTATGACACCTATAATAACTTATGTTTCTTGTTTATTTTTTTCAGTGGGACAAGTGCAGTAGCCATTGACAACAAAATAGAACAAGCTATGGTATGTATTATGATTACTGATTGCCCTATTGTGATTAATCATTAAAATAACTCCACCCTACTCTATATAAAAGATTGCATAAAATTATAGTTATACAATACAAATACAATAATGTTTGCCTGGTTTAGTCACAAGCAATAGCTGTGTTATATATAAAAAAATTGGAACAGAATTGTTTTATTTAGGTTAAGCATAGATTAAGCAAAAAACATTATAGCTTTCTAAAAATAGATTATAATTACATACATGTTTTAACATGTGTAGTCGGTCTGAAGAATTGAATTTTAATTATTCCAACTATATTCACACACTTCACTTACACAAAGCAAATTAGGCATACATGTATCTCATACTGCGTTTAATTTATTCACATCACACATAGAGAAATACATGTATAGTTTATTTTAGATTTACAAAAATACATGTAGATGTGTAGTAAACTCAGGATTTGAATATTGTATAAATATGAATTCTGTGATCAATCACTCAAATAAAACAAGATTTTAGGAATTGAAACGACAAGTAATTTTTGCACCCCCCCCCCCCCCCCCCAAAAAAAAAATAAAATAATAGGTGTGTTTTGAAAAAAGTGTGTGATGCGGTGGATGGCTTAAACTTTTGGTTAGATTTTTGAAAATTGTATTTACCAAGTGTAGATCTTTGTTTCTGGTAAGTTTCAGCCATGTAACTTATGACCATATAAAAAGTCCCATTTTTAGGGCGTGGTCGGCCATACTTTAGAGCGATCTGACTTGGGGAAAGCCCCCAAACTTTTGGTTAGATTTTTGAAAATTGTATTTACCAAGTGTAGATCTTTGTTTCTGGTAAGTTTCAGCCATGTAACTTATGACCATATAAAAAGTCTCATTTTTAGGGCGTGGTCCGCCATACTTTAGAGCGATCTGACTTGTTGAAAGCCCCCAAACTTTTGGTTAGATTTTTGAAAATTATAATTACCAAGTGTGGTTCTTTGTTTCTGTTAAGTTTCAGCCATGTAACTTATGACCATATAAAAAGTCCCATTTTTAGGGCGTGGTCGGCCATACTTTAGAGCGATCTGACTTGGGGAAAGCCCCCAAACTTTTGGTTAGATTTTTGAAAATTATAATTACCAAGTATGGATCTTTGTTTCTGGTAAGTTTCAGCCATGTAACTTATGACCATATTATTGGTCCCGTGAGGCGATATTGGGCGTGGTCTGACTTGGGGAAAGCCCCGGAAATTTTGGTTAGATTTGTGAAATATTTACGCCGACTATGGATACCATTGTCTCTAGAACGTTTCAGCCATGTAACTTATGACCTAATTTTTGGCCCCCTGGGCCCTACTTTAAGGTGCTGCTGTGGCTAAACGCCCCAGCAGTGCCCGATCTGACCAATTGATTTTTACTCGTACAGACACCTGCTACAAATTTGGGGGGTCAAACCTTTTGTAACTGATGACCATATTATTTTGTCATTAGCTCCTGGACTGTCATCGATTTGTAACTGTAAGCTCACCTTGTCAGACTTTGTGGATTTTTTCTGAGTATTTCAGTTTTCTCCCACAAGCATGATCCTTCTTGCTAACAAATTATTGAAATGACAAAAAATCATGTGTTAGTCCCCAATTGACCCAATTTGTGTCATGTGGATGTTAATCATCTCTCTGTGTAAGAATGACATTAAACTTTGTTATTAAATGTTAATTGTCTTGGAGAGAAGAAAGGATTGTATTATTTATGGGTTCAGTAAAGTATGTCTGGTATAATGTAACTGACATACTAATAGTAATAGCACCAGGATGAACTTGAAAGATCAGTTGAACATTTGTCATTTGACCCCGATGAACATCTCTATATTTAGACCATTGAAATGGAGAGAAATGTTTCCTTATTACATCATTATGATGTAGGTGTTGGGTTTTCCATCCATCCACTTATTATTTATACATGTAGGTTTTAAATCATAATGATAATAATACAATGCATTGTTTCCTTGATCTATATAGACATAGGCTACATGCATGTACAATAAACAATAGATAGACCTATATCAAACAAAAACAAAGGAAATACAGTAAGGAGATGGGGTGACTTATCTTCAAACAAACACATTGTTTTAATATCATATTGTCGCAAAATAAAATATTCTGTGTATTATTATTGCCTCTTTGATAAATTTTAATAGCAGCAGCATCGATTCTGATGTTTTTCTTTGCTTGTCATTTATTTTTGGATGGCGTTGTTTGTAATTGAAAGGAGAAAATGATATTGATAATGCTGGATTGACGTCACAATGACGTCTGTATCAAATTATGTAGATTGCTTGCAGTCTATAAAAGACTTAATCTTAAAAATTTATGAAACTAAGTTTAGCTTGTTCTGGATATAAATAAATGTGTGTGCAGGAAATTAGACCAGGGGTCTTTGTAGTTTATGATTTTGAATTATTATAAATTAATTTTGAAAAGATTTAACCAGATACAACTCCTTGAATTTAATAATAATTATAAAGCAAAATTGGAGACAGCAAATGATTTTGTTAACCATATTTGACTAATAAACAGGGTGTCCACTCACCCTCAAACCTCCACCCTCTATAATTCCTGCAATTTATTCACTCACAGGCATTTATTAGTAGGCATTTGGACCTTGATTCACAGCCAGTTATAGATTTTCTTACTGGGTATGTCATTTTGAAAATAGTAATGTATGATAGTTATGTATTCTTCCCATCAAATTTATCGATTATTTCAAATATTATTATTAGTTGTTGGGGGAAAACTCAGGAAGTGTCAAAGTACTGATTTTAGACGTTTGATTGACATTTTTACCTTTGAGCACCATTTTGATTAAATTATTCATAGGAGAATGTTATCCTTGTCTGGCGAGAATATAATATATTCCACACTAGGTAGATAAAATATTAATTTATTAACATCCTGAAATCACACCCAGACAGGAGATTTACATATGATATATCGATGACAGTATGTCATACACCTGTAATATGTCAATTTGGCGTCCTAACCAATCCTTTACATTCATTTACATACAACAATACCAATGGCTATAGTACATATTTACCATATTAGGTTTGTTTGTCCCCCGCCTTTCGACTATTAAAATGGGTTCGTCCGTCCGTCCGTCCGTCTGTCTGTCTGTCTGTCTGTCCGTCTGTCCGTCACACTTTTTGGGACACAATAACTCTCTTCCTAATTGAGCTAGAATGTTTAAACTTGGTGTATGTATTTATTAGGTCAATGCCTTGATGGAGTTCAAAGATAAGTATTTTCCGCTTAGGGTAAGCAGAGATAAGCAATTTGATTGGTTGATGCTTTGGGACACGATAACTTTAGTTCTAATTAAGTGAGAGTGATGAAACTTAGTGTATAGTTTCATTACAGTAATACCTTGACTAAGTTCGATAATGAGCATTTTCCGCTCAGGGTAAGCAGAGCAATTTGATTGGTCGAGACTCTGGAACACAATAACTCTACTTCTAATTGAGTTAAAATGTTCAAACTTGGTGTATATGCTTATTAGGTCAATGCCTTGATGGAGTTCGGAGATGAGCATTTTCCGCTTAGGGTAAGCAGAGATAAGCAATTTGATTGGTTGATACTTTGGGACAAGATAACTTAGGTTCATCTTGATTGATGATTTTTATGCCAATACAATGACTGCATTCTCATTTAGTAATCGATTTGACAGTAACAGTGTATAGAAACGATTGACTTGGACACGAGGGCCCTTTCCCTTGGCCAGAGGGGCCCTTTTGTCTGCCTTTAGGGTCCCCCTAACTAGGGTACATTTTCATTTTTCTCGTCGGTTTTAGCATTTTTCTTTATAAAACACTTTTGGATGACACTTCGTGTACAGTTTGATTGCTCGATACATTGAAAAAAATAAATGTGCGATTAATTAATATGTGTCTTCTATTTATTTTGGGATTTCGGCGGGGGACATCAGCCTCATTGTTGGCTTGTTTACACGTAAAGTTGGCCCAACCTTGTACTCTTAAGGTATCAAGAACCTTTATGAATAGAATCAAGATCAAAGACTTAGCAGACTATTAAGTTTTATAATAGAAAATGACTCATAAATATTGTCCAACTGTTTTCGGCTTGGTATAGTAACAAGCATTTGGTAGTCAATAAGTTATCTGTTTGAATTTTGGCGTGGGCCATATAGAACCTACCTGTTTCTTTGTCTGAGTTCTCACTTCATATTGCTACAAGGTTGATATAAAGAGAGTGTGTGTGAGAGTGTGTGTTCTGCTCAGATAGAAAATAAACCAAAATCATCCCATTAACCCATTGGCATGTAGTCAAGGACCATTTAAAGATGGAATATAAGAAAAGATTGAAAAGGCACTACCCTTCAAAAATTCTTCTTAATCGCATTGCACATACAGTAAAATGATATGTTACTCTTAAAATGGGAAAACTACGGAGCCCGGTAAGGGACGCAAAAAATAAAAATATAATGATAATAACTGGCGCGCGCCGGATAATTAACTGGCGCGCGCCGGATAATAACTGGCGCGCGCCGGATAAATAACGGGCGCGCGCCGGATAAATAACGGGCGCGCGCCAGATAATATCTATTGCATGGGCATCGTCACTGCGTCCTACACATATTCCGAATTCCATCTGCAAAGGGTCTTGTTACGTGTTTTTATCCTATCCAAACGACCAGATACTGTGTCTTGAAAGACACCCCCCCCCCCGTCCTGCCCAACAGACACGGGACACCTACGTCGGAAATCCTGAGCACGATTTTAGTTAATATCGTAACAATGGCTGCAAAGACCAAAGAAACCCCGGTACTTTTATCAAAACTTTAAACAATGATTATTGACTGACATTTTCCATTGAGTATCTCGAACTTATTACAGCGAAAACGATTAACTCTTACTGTATCTATTCTTTAAGAAGGGTAAACGAGTGGTTTGACGCGTGTGCGTTCAATCATAAGGTCGGACATTGGATCGAGTGCCGTGTTATCGTTTTGTACGTTACGAATATACGGTCGCCTGTCCAACGTAGCGGAGTTTCTCCAAGTCTTCCGGTTTACTGCGACTGCTAATGGTCCATATGTTAGTCCTAAAATGTGTTAATTTGTGTCGGGTAGACGTTACCCCAACCGCCTCTCTCCCATTTGAGCTAACAGACCCCAACATAAAGTTTGGTTTATCACAGTATTACGATTATGGGGGTGGGGGTGGGGTGGTGGCGGGCTAGTGATCTAGAATGCCGCACATGGACCTCAGGCTAGCCGGTCACCTAGCTTGCGGCTGTGGTTTTCATCCCAGATGTGAGCATACTTTTATGTGGTTTTTAGATGGGTTTACTCCGAGTACCTCCGGTATCTTCCCTCGGGAAACACTCCTGTGCTTGCGCTAAGAAAATGGAATAAGATATCTCCATCGGATGCGGATGTTAAGCGATTATTATCAGACGGAATGGGAAATCGGGCATTTGGGGGGACTTATGCTGTAGGCTTTCCGGTTCACTCGGTTTCCTCTCACTAATAAAGAACACCCCTTCTTGAAATGGAAAACTCAAGAAAAGACTTTGTCTGTTAGCTCAGATTGGAGAGAAGGAGTGGGAGGAACGTCTACTCGAAACAAATTAGGACATTTCGCAACAAAATAAGGGTCATTAGCAGTTAGAGAAAATCGTAAGAATTGTAGAAACTCCGCGACAGGCGACTCTACATTTGTAACGTACAAGACGATAATAACTGGCGCGCGCCGGATAATTAACTGGCGCGCGCCTGATAAATAACTGGCGCGCGCCGGATAATTAACTGGCGCGCGCCTGATAAATAACTGGCGCGCGCCGGATAAATAACTGGCGCGCGCCGGATAATTAACTGGCGCGCGCCTGATAAATAACTGGCGCGCGCCGGATAAATAACTGGCGCGCGCCGGATAATTAACTGGCGCGCGCCGGATAAATAACTGGCGCGCGCCGGATAATTAACTAGCGCGCGCCGGATAATACCTATTGCGCTCTAATGAATGCCAGAATATGAGGAAAATTTTGCATGAGCAGCGGCACTGTGCCCTACTCATATTTCAAATTCCAACTGCAAAAACTCGTGTTACGTGCTTTTGTCCTATCCGAACGACTAGATACTGTGACACCCCGCCATGCCCAAAACACAAGGGACACATACGTCGGAGATCCCGAGGAACTTTCTTTGCCAACACCCGGGTTATGAACCTTTATTTTGGCTTCAAATGTTATATAAATTAATAATTAGACATTTATTCACGTGACACAAATTAGGACATTTCGGACTAAGATAAGGGTCATTAGCAGTTGGAGAAACTCCTCTACGTTGGACAGGCGACCGTACATTCGTAACGTACAAGACGATACCACGTCACTCCATTCAATGCCCGACCTTATGATTGAACGCACACGCGTCAAACCACTCGGACACCCTTCTTAAAGAGGTGGATACAGTAAGAGTTAAACCGTTTTCGCTGTAATAAGTTCGAAATACTCAATGGAAAATGCCAGTCAATAATCACTGTTTAAAGTTTTGATAAAAGTACCATGGTTTCTTTGGTCTTTGCAGCCACTGTTACGATATTAAATAAAATCGTGCTCAGGATTTCCGACGTAGGTGTCCCGTGTCTGTTGGGCAGGACGGGGGGGGGGTGTCTTTCAAGACATAGTATCTGGTCGTTTGGATAGGATAAAAACACGTAACAAGACCCTTTGCAGATGGAATTCGGAATATGTGTAGGACGCAGTGGCGATGCCCATGCAATAGATATTATCCGGCGCGCGCCAGTTATTATCCGGCGCGCGCCAGTTATTTATCCGGCGCGCGCCCTTATTATCCGGCGCGCGCCAGTTATTATCCGGCGCGCGCCAGTTATTTATCCGGCGCGCGCCAGTTATTATCATTATATTTTTATTTTTTGCGTCCCTTACCGGGCTCCGTAAAAAACAGCTTGCTTATATACTGCAGTAAACAACTTCTTGAGACTTAATTTCTCAATCAAGTTCATAATTTTTCATCCATTGCATTTATTCAAAGATATGATGAGATTAATAGAAAATTAGAATAATTAAGATCAAGAAAATCATTATACATGTATAACATATTAACATTTTCCTCATAATTACAACTTTCATTACTTTTTTATACACCCACATGGAAATGTGGTCCTAAAATGCCATCACAGCGGTCTGTCGTCCACAATTTCTTGTGAACGATCTAGAGTCTAAAGTTAATATCCGATTGACTTTAAATTTATACACAGTGTTTCAGGTCATGAGACGAGGCCTAGTGATATCCAATAATTACTGCCAGACTAATGACCCTTGATCACATTGGCTAGAATTTAAAGTTAATATCCAATAGACTTTAAATTTATACACAGTGTTTAAGGTCATGAGACGAAGAAGCCTAGCGAGTTATGACACATGATCACATTGAAAAATCTTGTGAACGCTCCAGAGGTTAAAGTATATATCCAATTGACTTTAAATTTATACACAGTGTTTAAGGTCATGAGACGAAGAAGCCTTTTGATTTTCACATAATTACTGCCAGAGTTATGGCCCTTGATCACTTCAAAAAATCTTTGGACACTGTAGAGGACAAAGTTAATATCCGATTAAGTTTAAATTTATACACATTGTTTAAGGTCATGAGCTGAAGAAGCCTATTGATTTCCGATAATTACTGCCCAAGTTATCTCCCTTGATCACTTTGAATAATCTTGTGAAGCTCTGGAGGCAAACTTATCACCCGATTGACTTCATATTGATACTCAGGGTTTAATGGCTTCAGAGGAAGAAGTATAATAATATAGTGATTTTCAATGAATTTTGATAACTGAACAGCTAAATCCATAATATTAAATGTTTCGTATACTAAACTTTAGCATGATTTTCTGATTATTACTTAATAAGTTGTTATTGTTACTCTTAATCAGATTTTAGTGTATTATAAATGTTTCATTTCTGAAAAAAATAAAAATATGTGACAAGTCTTGTTGACTGCCCTGGCGTATTTTTTGTTGCCTGGCAACCTATCTTGTATGAAAAAAATTGGCGTTAAGAAACGATAATATAATATAAGATGTGTTATATTTAGAAAGATAGGTTGCCAGGCAACGAAACATACGCCCACAACAGCTAAGTCGTCCGGGTAGTCAACAAAGGTTGTCGCATATTGTTTCTTTTGTCAGTAAGGAGAACATTTACAACACATGATAATCTTATTACGAGTAATAGCCCATTAAATAATTATCAGAAATGATTAGAATAGTTTTGATGGTTTGTCTCAAGGCCTTTGTCCACAAGATATTTCAAAGTGATCAAGTGCCAGAAATTATCAGATATCACTGAAAATCACTGAATAGGATTCTTCGTCTCATGACCCTAAACACTGTGTACAAATATGAAGTCAATCGGATATTAAATTTAGCCTCTAAAGCGTTCACAAGATTTTTCAAAGTGATCAAGGGTCATAACTCTGGCAGTAATTATCAGATATCGCTGAAAATCAATAGGCTTCTTCGTCTCACGACCTTAAACACCGTGTATAAATTTAAAGTCAATCGGATATTAACTTTAGCCTCTAAAGCGTTCACAAGATTTTTCAAAGTGATCAAGGGTCATAACTCTGGCAGTAATTATCAGATATCACCAAAAATCAATAGGCTTCTTCGTCTCATGACCTTAAACCAGTGCTCACTCTGGGTTCCATTTTTTTTCCGCTAATTTTTCATTTTAATTTATCAGCCAGATATTTTTTCCGCCAAAATAAAATAACTATTAAAAAATGTTTTCAGGAATTTTATTTACATAAATATACATACAATATATATCTTAAAATTTAAAAAATTCTTCTCTGCTTTGCAGACTCCCATTTTTGGAAGACTGATTCACATGTTGAATAAAACATTGTTTTGTTAGCTGCATCATACCTTAACCAAGAATTTGAAAATTTCCATTCATCCCTGAAAGATCTACCTTTTCCAAATGCACTTATTATTTTACGTTTTTCGAAAAAAAATTCTGCGGTGGTCGTTTGGGGTATCAGTTCAATATCTAGGGCTGTAATATCATCATGTCAGTATCATCTGTAGTCTTCGGGCATTTTGGTGGTGGAATATTAAAAAAAATCTGACATTCTTCTGTCAGACGTTGAAGAAGGCTGTTCAATTTTTCGCTTACGACCCATGGCATATGATTTGATAATACATGGCTTTCGACAGTCTCAAGTTTATATACGCATTTATAAACTGTAACAACATACCTGGCTTCATTTATTAACGATATCGTCAATTTCGGTATGAAATAGATCAAACAGCAGTCATAATCCAATAATCCCGAACAAATCGAGTGAGTATTGTTTACAGTGTCCGCCATTTTGAATATATCGAAACCATCAACAAAGCAACCGATTCGTATTTGAAAACACACAATTAAATCTTTTGTCTCTTAATTAGTTTATTACTACTCTGACTGTAAATACTTATCAACACTAATCCCTGATTGATCAAGAGACAAAAGATAGGGCTATTATTGATACCTAATTGATTGTTGATTGACTCAACGAAGCACGATCGACGGTACACTGTTTAGTATGTACGCGCGGAAATCAAAGCTTTGTGCCGATAATTTTTTTATTTCCAGGTAAAAAAAGAATCGCCATACAGGAAAAAAATATCGCCAAAAATTTCGCCAAATTGAATATTCTTTAGCCAAAATTATATTTTAATCGCAATTGGCGAATTTGGCGATCGACAGCGTGAGCGCTGCCTTAAACACCGTGTATAAATTTCAAGTCAATAGGATATTAACTTTAGCCTCTAGAGCGTTCACAGAAAATTGTGGACGATGGACGGACGGACCAACAGACGGACGGACGGGGGCGACGACAATATACGACCACATTACCATGTGGGCGTATAAAAATGATAGAGGATTTTCCAAGCTTGCCCCTTTCTTGTCAGAAGTGGGGTCTGCATAACTGACATGGAAGTATGTCTAGCCACTGCATATTTTAAAGTAGCTAAGTCTCTAACAAAATATCATCCAGAGTCTTACACGTTGCAAATACGAATTAGTTGTCAATTCAAATCTTAGCTTGAAAAGTGAATTAGTTGTCAATTCAAATCTTAGCTTGAAATGTTAGGCTTCTGATATCCAATATTTAAGACAAAATAAAATTTCCAACAGGTACACGAATCGTGCACCATAGTGCGTTTCAGCCTAATTTGTAACAAGTGATGAGAAAGAACGAGGCTAGACATATTCCACAGCTAGTATAAATTGAAACTGTTACCATTAGAAGAAATTTTGTCTACAAAAATAGAATAATAATAACGCAACTTAATTTTATAATTAAATTTTACATCTGGTAAATTCTTATCATTTATAGTGCGTTGAGTAATTATTCCACAGTCTATTGGAGAAAATAATCAATGAGTTATATATGTATTGAAGAAGAAGAAATTAATTTGATTTCAAAAGTCATATATCTAGTTGTAATTCTATTTCTCAGGCAAATAAAAAATCTATCAGAATAGGGCAGACAGCATTTTGTTTACATTACTATTGAAAATATGTTATTTGCAAAACCCAGTATCGGCACGAATTAGATTAACAAATCCTCCATTGATTGGTCAGAATATCTTGTTGATTAGCTTTCGTCTATCTTCAGTTCTACCCCCAAAACATAGATTAATCAATGCAGTGTTAATTGTCTCGTAGCTAAGGCGGAGGGATATCAATACACATGTAGAGAGTAAACTGGTCATCCTTAAATGTGGGTGTGTGTGTTAGTATGCTGCTTTATTTAGGTTTTGTGTCAGTATCCCTGTTGATTTCGTTATTTTATGGAGAGCTAGTCAGCTTGTTTCAATTCTAGGAACTCTAAGAAACATTTCATGAAAATGGTGAGTAAGAGAGCAAGTATGGAATTTTGAAATAATAATTTTGGGGAATTTGTTTAAATATATTTGTGGAGTGAGGTACATGTAGAAAACATAGAGACCCATGGAAGAATCTTAAAGGAGTTTTCATTAGACCTTTGTGATTTGGGTCAGTTTTATTGTATTTTATATTATTGTTTTGTGGGATCACAATTTGTCTTTGTTCAAATATTTTATATCTAGTCTTGAGATATAATCAATTTTGTGTTCCACAGTCCACACAGTTAGCTGCAATTTTATCTGTAGTTTGTAAACAAGCCCACATTGACTTTTATATTTCAAAACAAAAAATTTAATCATGGAGCTTTAACCATGTCAGTAATCTAAATAACGCAATTATTTTCATTGTAATCAGACAGGGTTAGCTTCTTTAGGTACTACCCATTCAACTTTTCTTTTCGGGGAATATTTAGCAATGACTGACCATCTTTTAATTCTTAAATTCAGTGAAATTTAGATTGTTCAGATTTGACTGTTCCACAAGTCAGTGAGGTTCTTGGCACTCTCAGTCTTCAGCTCATACATATATTTCCTTATATAGTCTGTACACTGAGAAATAATATTGATCTGTAGGTTATTATATGAGTTCATCAAGTTATTAATAGAAACCTACTCAAGTTATTGTAACGATTAGTTGACAGTTTATATAGAAGATTTTTGTTTGGCACGACTCAACAACCATAGAATCTACAGCCAACAAGGAGAGATGATGTCAATTGCTGACATGTTATGAAATCTGTCAGCCACATTCATAAATGCCTAGAGGCTCAATTCTCCCTGTCAAACCCAGCCAAATATTTCCTCACTTTCTTCCATTTTAAATTCAAACTGTATACTTATTAAATAAATTCTTTTAACAGATGTAAACATTAGATTATTATGAGCTTTTCTTATAACTAAATCAATTGTTTAACTTTATTTAATTGTCCCCCGCCTTTCGAAGAAAGTTGGGGGACTATTAAAATGGGTTCGTCCGTCCGTCTGTCTGTCTGTCTGTCCGTCTGTCCGTCACACTTTTTGGGACACAATAACTCTCTTCCTAATTGAGCTAGAATGTTCAAATTTGGTGTATGTGTTTATTAGGTCAATGCCTTGATGGAGTTCAAAGATGAGCATTTTCCGCTTAGGGTAAGCAGAGATAAGCAATTTGATTGGTTGATGCTTTGGGACACGATAACTTTAGTTCTAATTAAGTGAGAGTGATGAAACTTAGTGTATAGTTTCATTACAGTAATACCTTGACTAAGTTCGATAATGAGCATTTTCCGCTCAGGGTAAGCAGAGCAATTTGATTGGTCAAGACTTTGGAACACAATAACTCTCCTTCTAATTGAGTTAAAATGTTCAAACTTGGTGTATATGCTTATTAGGTCAATGCCTTGATGGAGTTCGGAGATGAGCATTTTCCGCTTAGGGTAAGCAGAACGATACGCAATTTGATTGGTCGAGAATTTGGAACACAATAACTCTTCTTCTAATTGAGTAAAAATGTTCAAACTTGGTGTGTATGCTTATAAGGTCAATGCCTTGATGGAGTTCGAAGATGAGCATTTTCCACTTAGGGTAAGCAGAGATAAGCAATTTGATTGGTTGATGCTTTGGGACACGATCACTTTAGTTCTAATTAAGTGAGAGTGATGAAACTTGGTGTATAGTTTCATTACAGTAATACCTTGACTAAGTTCGATAATGAGCATTTTCTGCTCAAGGTAAGCAGAGCGATACGCAATTTGATTGGTCGAGAGTAGTCGAGACTTTGGAACACAATAACTCTCCTTCTAATTGAGTTAAAATGTTCAAACTTGGTGTATATGCTTATTTGGTCAATGCCTTGATGGAGTTCGAAGATGAGCATTTTCCACTTAGGGTAAGCAGAGATAAGCAATTTGATTGGTTGATACTTTGGGACAAGATAACTTAGGTTCATCTTGATTGATGATTTTTATGCCAATACAATGACTGCATTCTCATTTAGTAATCGATTCGACAGTAACAGTGTATAGAAACGATTGACTTGGACACGAGGGCCCTTTCCCTTGGCCAGAGGGGCCCTTTTGTCTCCCTTTAGCATTTTTCTTTATAAAACACTTTTGGATGACACTTCGTGTACAGTTTGATTGCTCGATACATTGAAAAAAATAAATGTGCGATTAATTAATATGTCTTCTATTTATTTTGGGATTTCGGCGGGGGACATCAGCCTCACTGTTGGCTTGTTGAATCAATTGACAGAGTGACCTTAATGAAAAAAGAAAAACAATAAATTAGCAGGGTAATTGATTGGAATCTCAATTATAATATTCATATTTTAATATTTATAGTCATAAGGCAATGTCTATAAACATCATCAATTAATTACACTTACTGGTGTTTCTGATTAACTTGTTTTGCCTTGCGTGTGATTCCCATGTCAACCTAGAACAGTCTTTCCCCAGAAAACTATCACTTCATTACAATTGTAAACTCACAAAATATTATTTCCCTGATTTGAAAATGTTTGTATCATAGATACTTGTAGGTTTCTAGAAGAAATCATGATTTTAGTACCTCGTATCTAATATTTTGATAAATAAAGACATAATGACAAAAACCAGAGGGACTGACAAAACCTGAATTTGTGTGCGTACAATGTCCATCTGTGACAGGTACCTTATTTCCAGGCTTGCTTAATAGAAGTAGGAAGTAAAAACAAAACTGAGGTTGTATGCAGTGTTCGACACAAACGTCGGTCCGTAGGCCCGAGGCCGACTGATTTATCGGAGGACTCCTGCTTGCCTATTTCACTCGGGTCCGCCGGGCCTTCGTCTTCTTAGCGCGCATAGTTAGTGTCCTCATTCGACAATTCTGGATATGGTAGAACTGTCATTGAAACGCAACGACAGAGCCTCCGATAGTTAACGGTTATTACTTGTCATGACGGAAGCTGATGTTTTTCCAAACAATGACTCGCGTAACCAGCCTCTTATTTGTGCATCTCGTTTGGGAATCGCGCTTCCTTCGACGCTCCATATGAATTCCAGGTACCGGTAGATATTAAACTGCTAACTATACGTTTAATGGTTTCGCTGACCAGTTGTTAGTGACATTTAAATCTTAGTTGAATATAATCCTCTGATAGAACACCAAATACACTGAGAAACAATCATTAATAATAATATATATTATATTTTTTCCGCCATTGCCAAATCCGCCGATGACATGTGTGACATTGATTGGAATTTCTAGGTCAATAAGCCGGCGATGCTACGTTCAATTTTAAGTTGCATCTACCGTTATGATTTTTTATATACACATGCTGACAGAGGCTTAATTTTAACCATGTTGAATTTTTGTCGTTATTATTTTAGAAAGGCATCTGGAGTCGTACGGAATTTTATTTTAAAGCAATTTCAATTATGGTTGCCATGTGACCACTGTGCCGTGTGTCTATCATGGACGAATGAATAAAAGCATATTTGAAAGTTACGTGACAGACAAAAATTAAAACTTGTGTTATGAAAAAATACTATTGTGCTGTATGCATCCAAAAAACGAAGACAGTAATTTATTCAGGAATATTAGGCTTACTGACATGAATTTTATGAAGCCGAAACATGTATTAAATTTTCCGAACGGTGTAGTTGTGGGCCGGCCTTTTATTAAGGTTAACTTTTTTTTCCGTCCACCGGTGCCTGGTCTTATGACGTCATATGTGGATTGTGGGTTAGGATAAGGGTTAGGCTTGGCCCAGGGTTAGGGTTAGGGCTAGCCCTGTCTACATCTCAAGACTGTGACGAAATCTGCAGGTCACAGCCCTTATCCTAACCCTTATCCTAACCCACAATCCACATATGACGTCATAAGACCAGGCTCCGGTGGACGGTGAAAAACGCTTACCTTTTATTAAACGTAATGGAGACTGATGATTTTAAAAACATTTCTTACGGACCTCTTTTGACTCAATTCTGGGCTATTGTGCTAGCAATCTAGGGCAGTTAACTGTTTGGGGGTTTTTTGTAACTATTTGAAGTTTACGTAGGTTAATATGGAAACCCAATGTAGCCATGAATAGATTTGTTCCATTTATAAATTGAAATGACACACTAATTCGTGTCTTCTTTTTTTCTTTCGCAAGTTACTAAACCATAGCTTTATACATGGAAACTATAAATAATTATTATTGGTTAGGCCTGCGTGTTACCTGAAGGACCCACGTGATCATGTATAAAGCTGTGGGCCTGTGCTTGGAAAATGTTTGTTTCGGACACTGGTTGTATGAACCAGTTACCTTTCTCTGCCAGAGAAGCTTATACTTGTAGGTGTAGACCAATGCAAATTGCCCATAATTGCTTTCATGTGTTGCAATGATTAATGAGCAGATAATGCCCATATCACATGATCATAGCTTATAGGAATATAGTTTGCTTCATGTGTCTTGAGAATCGCATTATATGTGTTTCTTCATGTTATTCAATGGTTATTTAAATTATTTAAATGAACATGTACATTGCACTCAATTTTATCTTTGGTTTATCTCATTTTAAAAGCCAAGTACAAAAATCTTATTAATCAACATTTAATTCAGCTTTCGGACAATAGCGATAACAAAAAAAGGTTTAATTTCACTTTCCTCAAGAGATTTGTTGGGATCATGTATTTTTCTTTTAGTAGTACAGCATGTTGATTTTGTCCCCCTGAGAGAAATAATCTATGTTTACTTGATGAAATCAAAACTGTAACTTTGCCAGATTTCAAAATGTCTACTAATGTAAGGTAGAACCATAATAAAATTTGATTTATTTACTCCAAAGATTAAAGATAGGCTGGCACTGCCAGGCAGGATACGCCCATATTTTCGAGAGATGGACAGAGATCAAGCAATACCGAAAGTGATTTTTGCTACATCTTTAAGTCCTGTATTGGGAGCAGCCATTTAGTTGGTCAGTTCCAGTCTGATATTAATGAAATTCGAAACCGACAATGATTATTGTGTGACGGTACACAACCTAGAAATGTGACTTTTCATCAAAATCGGATAAGAATTGTGACCTGTAGAGAGTCCACAACCATGATATACCATATTTTTATACGCCCACATTTTCATGTGGACGTATATTGTCGTCGCCCCTGTTTGTCCGTCCGTCCGTCCGTCCACAATTGTTTGTGAACAGTCTACAGGTCACAATTTTTATCCGATTTCAATGAAACTTAAAATATAGGTTTATCACCCTAAGATCTCGGTTCCTTTCGATATTGGCATGTATCGGACCGTAACTTCATGGGTTATGGCCCCTGATTGTACGAAAAATCACGTTTTTTAGCTTGTGAACAGTGTAGAGGTCACATTTTTGAACCGATTTGGATGAAACTTGAAATGCATGTTTATTAACCAAAGATCTTGGTTCCTTTCGATATTTGCGCTAATTGGATCGTATCAAGGTTGTGGACCCTGTAAAGGTCACAATTTTAATTCAATTTTGATGAAACTTGAAATTCATGGTTATAACCCAAAGATCTTGGTTCTTTTCGATATTTGCGCATATCGGATAGTAACTTCCTGAATTTTGGCCCCTGGTTATACGCAAAATCCCCCTTTCTTTAGCTTGTGGTCCCTCTGGAGGTCACAATTATTATCCGATTATCTGACATTAAAGTTATACAGATTGTTTAAGGTCATGAGACAAAGAATCCTATTGATTTTCAAAAATATCTGATAATTAGTGCCAGACTTATGGCCCTTGATCACATTAAAATATCTTGTTGACACTCCAGGAATTTTCAAACAGGGTGAATTTCCCGGGAATTTGGGGAATTTTAAAATTGGTGTCAATATTTGAAATCTGTGTCGCTATTAATGAGTTGCAAGTGACGGTAATATTTTAATAACTAAACATTTATCTGATATGTCTTATATACTAAAATCTAATAACTTTAAATGAGATAGTTCTGTTAAATTGTTCATACACAGGTTACACACTCTATAATTAATGATCAAAGTTAGGTAACTCTGCCATTTCATCATTATCTTCAAAATCATTATCTACATCATCATCGGTGGATAAAAGGGAGATTTCAGGATCAGATGAATCCTCATGAATATATGAAATTTCTGTGCTGGAAGGATCGTTGTATACCTTTTTTGTATACCTTTGAGAGCAGAATTTACATAAATTTATCTCTTTAGTTTTACCAGTTGGAACACAACTAACATGGTTAAATGACTTTTAATAGTTTATATAGATGAAAGTAAAAGAGAAAAAGGAAATTCCAGTAAATAATTATAATATTAGTATTTTTCAGTTCTAAAAATAGATTTGAAAATTCCCAACACTGAAAATTCCTGGGAAATTTCCCACCCTTTGCAACCGTAATCCGAATGACTTTAAATTTATACACAGTGTTTATGGCCCAGGGAATTTCAATGATTTTCGATAAATACTACCAGAGTTATAACCCTTGATCACTTGGAAAAATCTTATGAATGCTCTGGAGAGAAAATTTAACATCCAATTGACTTTGATTGATAAACAGGGTCTTGAGATGAACAAGTATATTGATTTTCAATGAATTTTGATAACTTGAACAGCTAAATCCATGATATTAAATGTTTCGTATACTAAACGTTAGCATGAGGCAGAACTAAAATCCAAACAAATTCTAATGATTTTCTGCTAATTACTTAATTGTTAATGGGTTGTTACTCTTAATCAGATTTTAGTGTCTTATAAATGTTTCATTTCCAACAATAAAAAAAATATGACTTGGCTGCTGTGGACGTATGTTTTGTTCACGGTAAACTATCTTTTGTTTGGTTTGTTGCATAACTTCTACTAATATGCATGTAGTAGGTAGGTTAATGCATATGACCCATGTTGCAAATTAACACGGACCATATGACACTAATTTAAGCAACGTTTCATAAAATAACTCCAGTCTTCCACTCTTCACCTCTTGTAAGTAAAGAATAAATATGACTGTATCAGTAGATATGGAGTATTCTATCTTAAATTATTAATGTAGTTATCTATTTTTGTTTTTCAGGATTTGGTTAAAAGTCATTTGATGTTTGCAGTTCGAGAGGAAGTAGAGGTGCTAAAGGAACAAATTAAAGAACTTGTAGAGAAAATTAGTCAGTTAGAGTATGAAAATAATATTCTACGTGCTGCTGCCACACCCGAAACACTTGCAAAGCTTCAGCAACAAAAAGCATTACCGCCTTCATCATCTTCATAAATGACATGGTGCTTGTTAAAGCATATGTTAGAAACATAATCATTATGGCTCCACCCATTTAGTGTTGAAAGTGTCACTCATAATGTCAGTTTCACCCATATATGGTCTGGATAAACCATTCATCTATTTAGTATTAGCCATATTGGCTTGTATTAATGGAACCCAGGGGATGCCAGGAACAGACGTAGAGAGAGAGGGTGTGGTTGTCTTAGCACCACACCCACAAAACTAACTCTCCAATCGAAACAAAGACAACATAATGTGATGGAATTTATATCTAGTCATGTGACTTGATTTTGATCAATGACTGTCAATGTTGTTTTGATCATTCAAATAAGTCACTACTTTGTTAATTTGATGGACTGTTCCAAACTCGCAATTTCTCGGCCATGTTGATGATAAGATACATGATAGTATTAAACCTCATCTGTGAATATACCATCTACTAGTCCATAATAATTAAGGATTTGTCAATAAATGTGTTTATTGGCAGATATTTGCAGCTAAATTGTCCCGTGACATTTGGCATTAAGATCATCAAATATGCATGAAATATTTGTATACATTTTTGATAATTTTTTAATGTAAATTTCAAGAATATCTTTTAGCCTGATACTATGTTTTTAACCACAAATAGAAATTACTTTTCACTGTTCATGGAATTTTAGAATTTGTTGGTTCATGTGTACCATTAAAAAAAAATCACATTTTTAGAAAAAAGGAATTAAAATGGCTAAGAAGAAGAATTAAAATAGCAAGTTGAAGTAGGCACACAAAATTATAAAATATAATTAGTACATTGTATATTATTAATATAATTATTAATAGTGATAAAGATCATTTTGGCTCTCCAAAATATTTTCTTTTTTCCAAAATATCGGATTTGTTGTAAACAGTTAAATCTACTTAGAGGTACCTTATTATCTATTCTCTTGAGAATCTGTTATTAATAGTTAAAACATAGGATTTATTAATAGAAATGACGGAAGAGAGTGAGAGATATCCACCATTTAAGAAGATTTATTCTGGATTATAAAAATGAACTTGACAGTATTAAACAGTTTAGCTCTTGATCTAAGGTGAAGATTTGTAACCAAACAATTAATGGATATAATAGGGTTACACTTGGAGCTTTTCAGTGATGAGTTGCTGGAAATGTAAAAACCCAGAAATATTTGCAAGATTAAGATCTAAAAGATGATGTTTCTTTTAAGGTTATTTGAAATTTATGAATTATTTAGTTTAAAATGGATCAGCATTTAAAACAAATGGTATAATTCTCATATAGTATGTATCTATATTTTATTTTAAACATTAAACATTCATATCTATGTTAATATATAGATAAATTCTATGTACAGGATATATGTATACTGTGGTTGTGAAGTTTCAAGACTCTTCCTACCTTCCGCCCACACAGCTGATCACACAGCTAAAAATAAACACAACCTAGGAGTACAGTAGACAGGAGGCCTGCAATTTTTGGCAAAGTTTTAACCAACAACCTGCTAATATTCTCTTTCTAAGAAAATAGGTTAAAATTATTTGATCATTATACTTCTCCCAACTTTTTACCAAAAGTGCCAAGTATCACCTCTTTTAAGTTACACATGTAATTAATTAATTAATTGATGAAGATGTAATTTAAATGTATATTTATTTTTTGGTCAATGAAAGTATATATATATATTAATAACTAAGAGAGTGTCTATGGGTCGTTCCCTAAATGAAGTGCTATGTATGTAGGATAAGTATTATTATTGTAATGTTTATATAATGTATATAATTATGTAATTATAAATTCTTGTATATAATCCATAACCAACCAGTGACGGTGAAAGTATTAAAGACTTTGTCTTTATTAATAAAAGATGAGTTATTTTAATGAGTGGATAAAAGATTATGTACATATGGCACACATAGCATTGCCCTATATTCATATAATAAACTTCATAAATAATGTACACATATAATGATTTGCATAATTTACTTATTCAATAACCTTATGAATATTCATTTTTTTAAAAAAAAGATGTAATTAAAATCTTTTTAACTATTTTTTTTTTCATATGTAAATTATATAAATTGATTATTTGAATGGTTTGCAATTGCCATAGCTTAAGTGATATTCTGTTGTGAGTGTGCAAAAGCCCATTTCTAATTTACATATTTTTAAAGGAACTATTTAAAGTGTGCTTATCTTCTTGGCTTTCATTTAATGTAGACAATTTATTTAAGAATTTCATATTTTCAAACTATTCTCTTTGGGATACTTAATTAAAGCGTGTTGAATATTTGAAATTTGACAAGGGGAAAAATGTAGAAGAGCATGAATATGATGTGATGAATGCTAACTCTTGTTGAACACACATGTATGTGACAGGACAAAATGTAAAATTGTTATCTAGCCCTACCGTATGATTTTAATGAAGTGGCTTTTATTACTATGAGGAATCAAGTTATTTCTATCAAAAGCTTCAGTTATAAAGATATTAATTGTTTCTTGTTTGTTTATATATATATATAATATATGTGAGTCAAATATTGTGTTCTTATTGAGATATCTTAATATAACAGAGACTATTATGAATATAAAAGGCTGATTTTTTCCCATCCATGTGATAAGTGAGTGTATGAGTATAAGTAAAAGAAAAAGCAATGTAAATAATGATTAATAAGTAAATCTATGTATATATGTTTATTATGATATCTGCATTATTACAAGTTGTTAACAGTAATATTTGCTTCAAGTATTGCTAAATAAATAAAAATGAAGAAATTAAATATGTTAATGATGTCTTAGTTGTCCTTATAGGGGGGAATGGTAATCTTACCTGATGTGCTGTATGAGGTGGGGCGTAGTTGGGTGTCATGTTGTAAGGGGTATGGAGGATTTTTGTGTAGTCTTGCGCTGTGTGGGGAGATAGTTTTGTAGCTAGGTGATGATAAATACTGTAACTGAGGATAGATAAATAGTCTGGTGGCTGAAGGGGGTGCAATCGGCACCCGAGCTGTGAATTTATGAGACCAAGTTTTTCTAGACCAGTTTTTTGTGTAGATTCAAAATATGGATGGTGATCAGGCTTTTGATGGGGCGTTTTCGAGATATAGGGGGTCAAATGTCTACAATAGGTGTGTGGCGAGGGTGGGGAGAATGTAATGTTGACATAATATATTAATAAAACATAAATTGCTAGGACTGCCCATCTTTAAATAAGTGTTTATGATACCCTGGACAACTGTTTCGATATCTGGGTATGTTGGGTGGGGGTAGCAAGTGTAGGTGTTCTTGTGTGGGGGTGGATGGGAAGGGGTGTCATTATGTTGACATAAATGATGATCAGGTTATATATTAATAAAACATAAGTTTCTAGGACTGTCCATCTCTAAATAAGTGTTTATGATGCCCTGGACAACTGTTTGATTTGTGGGATGTGGGTAGCAGGTGTGCGTTTGGAGGGCTGAGGTGGAAATAAAATTGGCAGGAAATGAGTGCACGTTGATTTTAATGATGATGGTCTAAGAACTTGATGAAACATCTCTTAATATGTTTCTAAGATTCCCATTGTGTAGGGGTGGGATCCTGTGGGGTGGGGGCATGACAACATGTGTTTTTGTGGACAGAAGTCATTTGTTCATAATTGACCTTCCTTAAAGTTGCAATTTCATACTTTTAAGTTATATTTTTAAAATGTATTCAAATAAAGCTCTTCAAATTCAAACATTTGAAGATAGCCATTCCATGGGGGTGAATGGAAAAACAAGGGAGGCGATTGTGTTATTTCCTGTGTCACTGATTTTATTGCCTGGGAAATATTGCCCATGATCGTATAATAGTGAGTTGACAACCTTTTGAGCAAAAGACATAGAAATAATTATGTTTTGACTTTCTTAGAAAATATGAAATTCACGCTTTAAAGTAGTATCTCGTTAGCGTTTTCGTTCAATACATTAAATTGTAATGGTTCTTTTCAAGAGATCTGGGAATGTAAATAACCAACACAATATTCATAGTCCTCATCCGAAGTTTTTAAAATTAAAAGTTCATGAGATAAATATTGTCCTGGTTGCTGACCAACATCTCGCATATCCTTTGGATTTCTGTCAGAAACCAATTCACATTGTAAATCTTTATTCCAGCCATGCAGCAAAGACCATGTATACGGCAAAGTGGTAATAATTTTTTAAGGAAAGGTCTGTTATTTTTTTACCCAGAAAATCTTTTTTCTAACGTCATCTACCGATGTACGTCGCCTTTCGCGATGTTTTCTTCCTTACCCGTCTCATTATCGATCAAAATTTAATTTGTATATTTGGATTATCGTTTGCAAGAGAATGATTGGGATCAGTGGCGGATCCAGGATTTTTTTGAGGGGGGTGACAACCCCCATGTTTTGTCTCACCGACCGCGGTGCTTGTAGGACCCGGGATTCCTATACACCGGTGGGGAGGAGGGTGACTAGTCACCCCCCTGGATCCGCCCCTGGGGACGTCTATTTCGCCCGAGCAAGAATGCAAAATACAATATGTTTCAGCACCTCCATTAATTTGAAATGGGAAGAGGAGTAGGTAAGATATTTTGGTATCCTCGTGGTTGGTTGTCAGTTCTAGGATATTCTAGACACTTTCAATACTAATCTTGATATATTTTGATAAGATCAAGATTAGTATTGAAAGTGTCGAGAATATCTTGGCCTGTAGAACATGCTTTCAGCGTTAATGGCTATCTGTCTTTCTTTTTCAAGATAATCCTAACTTTCTAACAATTTTTAAAGAGCTGGGATGACGTAAGTGCTGGTTTAGAAAAACCTGTTTGTACCTTGTACGGCGAAAACTGACTTACATCTGTAGATGACACTCGAAGAAAGATCTTCTGGAGAAATTTTAGTTGTGATGAAAAATAACAAAACTTTCTTTCTGTATTACGATCTTGCCTGAGTAGTCTTTAGCTGCACATTAAACGCAATAATTATTTTTGCGTTGCAACAATATGGAGACAGACTGCAAAAGCAATAATTGAAAAAGATAACCCTGCGATATAAGGCTGGAATGAAGATTTACAATGTAAATGGGTATCTGAAGCATATCCAAATAATACATGCGATATGTTTATCAGCCACCAAGAAGACAATATCCGAACATATGTTTATTTATGTTTGAATTCCAGATCTCTCGAAAGTACCGTTATAATCTAATATTGGTACTGAACGAAAAACACGAGAAAACACTTTTCAGATCAATTTTGAACCAAGTTTCTGTCCCCCAAAATACATTTATCCCACCCCGCCCCCCCATACATTGGTAATCTTATACACATATTTAGAGATGTGCATTGGAATTAAAAAGTAATGTTTTTACCGAGCACTAAGAAAATCATCATTTAAATCAACGCGAACTCATTTCCCGCCAATTTACCCCACCCCCTTCCTCACACCTGCTACCCACACCCCACAAATCAAACAGTTGTCCAGGGCAGCACAAACACTTATTTAGAGATGGACAGTCCTAGAAATTTATGTTTTATTGATATATAACCTGATCATCATTTATGTCAACATAATAACACCCCCCCCCCCCCCCTCCCCAAACACGCACACATACCTACCACCCCACTTCTCGGCAAATCTAAACAGTTGTCCAGGGTAACATAAACACGTATTTACAGATGGGCAGTCCTAGAAATTTGTGTTTTATTAATATATTATGTCAACATTACATTCAACCCACCCTCAACCCCACTACACCCACACTGTCAGACACACGCCTATTGTAGACATTTGACCCACTATATCTCGAAAACGTCCCCTCCAACGCCTGATCAACCACCCATATTCGGAATCTACACAAAGAAACTGCTCTAGAAAAGCTCCTCGGGTGGCGATTACCCCCCCCCCCCCCTTCAGCCTCCTGGCTAAAATGACCTGGAGATGTGAAGTGCCACACTGCAGTTGGGTGACCCAAGTGTTCTTAGTGTCAAGCTGTATGGGCGATATATAATTGGGTGGTTTGATATGAAGCACTGCTCTGAATGTGCAATAATTTTATTGAGTAACCTAGAGCAGCACTCTATGAGTGATAATAAGGTAGTTTCATGCTCTTTAGCGTAGTGTTGTGGGTTTGATGCTATACTTTTGTGTGAAAAGTAGCAACAGTCTGTCTACCTAAGCATTTAGTTTCCACCAAATTGTAAGGTTTGCTAAGACTAAAGGACCCTGTGGTGAAGATAATGAAATGAGAAGTCTGTTTTCCGAAAGGTCTCAGAATTTCTTATATATACGCCGACTCTGGTATGTCGCGATTGGAATACAAACAACTCATCCTACCGACAGCTCATCCGTAGACAACTAATCCCATACGTGTCAGTTATATTTGTCAAAGGACCTTTTCCTACTAAGCTCCAACAGAGTGGAATGATCTGCCACTGGAAATAAAGAACTCTGTAGATATTGTTGTGTTTAGATCCAGACTTAAAACCTTTTTGTTTATGAAAGCATTCACTCTATGACAGCTGTGATCATTTTTGGACTGCGCTTTGAGCATGCTCATGCATGGATATTACGCAATATAAATAGACTATTATCATTATTATATTCACTGCTGATCAGACCACCCCCCCCCCCTCTGGATCCGCGCCTGTGTCCGTGTCAGGCCCTCCATCCTGCATCACTGACAAGGGGAAACCACGCCGGAAAATCTGGATGAACTTTCTCGGTCAATGCAGGGATCGAAAACAGGACCTCCAGGCTAACGAGCTAGCGTCTTATCCACTTAGCCACCGTGCTTCCCAAAAGCAACACGCAAATCAATTATTTTTATTATTACAGTATATTTATAGTACACCCTTTCATATAACATGTTCAGGGGCACTTTACAAATCATAAATAAACAACAAATTATGGACATGTTAACGATTGCATACAGCGTCAGTTAAAAGCCTGATTAGATAAATGTGTTTAAAGTTGTTTTTTTAAAAGAATATAGAGATGTACAACATCTTAAACTAAATGGTAGATTATTCCATAAAACAGGTGTTTGATAACTAAAAGAGCGCTGACCAAAAGAGACTAGTTGAATAGTTTTGGGCTTTAAAAGTAGTTTATCTGATGTACGTAATGTTCGGCCGGGTGTATAAAGTTCTAAAAGATCTGAGAGGTAAACAGGAGCTAGATTATTTAAGCATTTAAAAGTAAGTGACAAAATCTTAAAATCAATTCGATATTTAACAGGTAACCAGTGTAAATTGTATAAAACAGGAGTTATGTGGTCACATTTTTTAGTTAAAGTAACAAGTCTCGCAGCAGTATTCTGTACTTTTTGTAATTTATCTATATGCTTTAAAGGTAAACCAACTAAAAATGACTTAAAGTTATCTAATCGAGAAGTGACAAGAGAATTAACAATTGAAAGTGACTTAGTGGCCTCTTCAGTTACAAATTTACGTATTTTACCTATATTTCTAATATCAAAATAGCACAATTTACACATATTACTTACTTGAGCTCCCATAAGCATAAAGCTATCAAAGATTGCGCCAATATTACGAGCAGAATCAGGTGAAAATATATCACAATTACCTATTACAACAGGGGGGTTATCATGTGCAAATTTTCTTAAGTGATGCCTTGAGCCTAATAACAAATATTCGGTTTTATCATCATTTAATTTTAGAAAGTTCTTTGACATCCATTTTCTAATTTCACTAATACAGTTCTCAAGTTGCAGTTTTGATAAATTGAAAGAGGATGGACAATTAGGTTTACAGGAAGAAACTTGGCTATAAATCAGCTAGGTGTGTGAATCTTAATAACCTTGTAAACACTAATACTGGTAGTGCTGATCTAAACACCCATACAATTACAACTGTTTTAAAAAGTCATGTTTCTGGGACATTGTGATAGCCCGTGTAGTTCAATATCCGAGTTTGAATGAAGTTGTCAAAGGAACATCAGAATCTGCAACACTACTTCAGAAAATAGGTACAATTATTAGCACTGGGAGTCGAAGACAGTCACACAACAAGCTTTCGGTAAATTTTTAAAAATCTAGTTAATATTAATAGAATATCTATCATCGTACTT
Organism: Patella depressa; assembly: GCA_948474765.1. NCBI lineage: Eukaryota > Metazoa > Mollusca > Gastropoda > Patellidae > Patella > Patella depressa. The sequence continues at coordinate 50,440,298 of OX419715.1, read as the reverse complement.
TATTTCATGTAATCTTAACTTTACCTTATGGAATGCTAGATCTATGGGTAATAAAACATCATCCATCTGTGATTCCATTCTTCAAAACAGCACAGATATTTTCCTGCTCACAGAGTCCTGCATGACTGACGATAATAGAGATTTTATCGATGCTGATTTCAAATCTTCATTAGCCGCTTTTGATGTCCATCATGTGCCACGTAATCGTTGGAAGGGTGGAGGTTTGGCTATTCTCACGAGGAAAAACTTGAAGATACATATCAATGAAACTACTGCATACCGTTCTTTCGAACTCATGGACATTATTAATATCCACGTCCGTAATGAGATAATACATGCACAATTTTACAGCGAACTACTTTCTATCTGAGTTCTGACTTATGGAGTACCTCAAGGTTCCGTTCTAGGACCAGTTCTTTTCTCGTTGTACATGGCTCCACTCGAAGAAATTATTACCCGCCATAGTCTGAACTCTGTCATCTACGCAGATGACACTCAACTGTACATTTCGTGCGAATCCCGGACTGGTTACACTATGGTGCGTCGTAATGAGGCTTGTGTGGACGAAATCTGTCATTGGATGCGTGTCAATATGCTCGCATTGAACGATGGTAAAACGGAAGTTCTGTGGTTTTCACCCCGCTTTAAAGATGCTGCAGTCCGGTCTATCATGAACGATGTGCGGATTGGGGATTTACAAGTCTCTGCCACGGATTTGGTGCGGAATCTTGGGGTGTTGATGGATTCGAAGGGAACCATGGACAATCATATTACTAATGTGTGCAGGGTTGCGTCGTTTGCCCTATGTCGTATTGGCAAACTTCGGAGGCTCCTTGATCAGAGCTCGACTGAGAAGCTTGTCCATGCATTTGTGAGTTCACGGTTGGACTATTGCAATATGGTTCATATGGTTACCAGTTCCGTAAATTACAGCACACCCAGAATGCTACTGCTCGCTTAATAGTCAAACGCAAGTTGGAGCGTCATGCAGATATGACACCATTGCTGATGGAACTCCACTGGCTACCAATTGAAGCTTGGGTCCAGTTTAAGGTCATCTGTATAATTTTCAAGTTGATCCGCAATACAACATCTGCGCCACTCTATCTCACTGAGCTGATTTCTAGTGCTACACCGTTGAGAAATCTTCGTAGTGCTGACGTTGTGAAACTTTTTTATCAACCACTTCGACCCAAACCGTCAAGAGCTTATGGCAGACGCGCGTTCAGTGTTTTTGCACCAACCTAATGGAATTCCTTGCCTGGTCACTTGAGGTCTATTACGAATTTGATATCTTTTAAATGCTCTTTAAAAACATACCTTTTTCGAAAATTTTATTCAACATAATGCATCAAAGTATAGTGAACAATTATTGTTTTTACATGTTTATAACATTATGTACAGCGGTTTGAGATTTTCTAATGTAAATCGCTTTTTAAAAAATTAATTATCATTATTTTTATTATTATTATTAATTCTCAACTCTCTTAAAGTCTGTAATTTTGGCTCCTGGCCGACTGGTGATTACAGGTGACTTTAACATCCACATAGATGATCAGACCTGTCCAGATGCAACTAACTTCATGGATCTAATCACATCACTTGGATGTGTGCCGCTTATCAGGAGCCCTACACACAGTCAGAGCCACATTTTAGATTTGGTGATAACGCGGGCTGCTGATCTCTGTCTGTCAAATTTTGATATTGATAGTACCATGCCATCTGATCACGCTGCTGTTCATTTTATATCGGATATCAGCGCCCACCAGTCAAAAAATCGCTAAAGAGTTTGGGCTAATTTGGATAAATCAGTCTTTAAATCCTTGATTGCCCCTCCACTGAACCAGTTACAGTCTATTACATGTGTGCATCAACGCTCTAAATCCTATGCCACGGTTCTGAGGACCTCCCTAGATGAACTTGCGCCTATTCGTATTAAGATATTAGTTGATAAGCCACGCGCGCAATGGTGGACTTCAGAATTGTTACAGGAACGCAGAGATCTACGCAAACTCGGGTCAAAAAAAATATCAAAAACTGCACCAGAAATTGACTGTCAGCTATTGAACAAAGCCCGTTCTGACTATCAAAAGCATTTTGATGACCTAAGGACTTCGTTTCATAGAGCTCGAATTGACGAGGCACCAAATCAAAAAGCAATTTTTAACATAATTGATGAAATTTCTGGTACAAATATGTCCTCTCGTCAAATCCTGTCTGATCTTGATAGCTGTATTTTACCATAGACCTTTATTGACTTTTTTACCGACAAAATTAGTAAAATTCGTGAAAAGTTTGTTGACTGCACCCCCCCCCCCCATTACACTGACATTAATGTCCCACCCAGAGTAATTTCTCTGCTTTTGAGCCATTGAATGTTGATGGTGGAATATCAATGGTGTGTCGAATGAAGGGTAAGACATTCCTACAAAACTACTAAAAGAGTGTCTGGATGAAATAGCACCAGCTTTGACGATTATTATAAATGGTGTGCTTTCCTCTGGTATTTTCCCGGATGATTGTAAAGAGGCCATTGTAAGACCTCTGATTAAAAAGCCAAGTCTTGACCGTTATGCACTCAAAAATTATAGACCAGTGTCAAATATTTCATTTTTTAGCAAAATTGCTTGAAAAGATCATTTTATCTCAAATAATGAATTATCTCACTGAAACCGCACTCCTTAGAGTGCATAACGATGTTATTCTCGCTCTTGATAAGCAAAAGGATGTAATTTTGTTACTTCTAGATCTATCAGCTGCCTTCGATACGATTGACCACGGTATTCTCATTGACAGACTGCGTTGTCGTGATTGAGTTGACGGGACAGCCCTAGAGTTGCTGAATTCGTATCTCAAGGGACGCACGCAGAGAGTAGTGATCGGTTCAGTCGTATCGGAGTCGAAACCTTTACACTTCGGTGTACCACAGGGATCTGTTTTTGGTCCTGTGCTTTTTTCATTATATTTGGCACCCACTGAGGATGTCACGGATTTAACTGTGTAATTTACGCTGATGACACCCAGCTGTACATCGTCGGTGACTCGCGCACTGACACTTCTTGTAATGCCCGTGTTGAGGCCTGTGTGGATGAGATTCGTCATTGGATGCGCGAAAATATGCTAGCATTGAATGACGACAAAACCGAACTTGTTTGGTTCTCATATAAGTACAAGAGGGCTGCTGGGGCCTCGGGTGGTGTCCGGGTGGGTGACGTCACAGTTCATCCTTCCGAAACCGTTCGTGATTTGGGTGTAATGATTGATTCAGGAGGTACCTTGGAGACTCGCGTTGCCGGTCTGTGTAGGTCGGCATCCCATGCACTGTGGCGAATAGGAAAACTGCGTAAGATTTTGGACTTGCCGACGACTGAAAAACTGATATCGTTTAGATTATTGCATTAGTCTTCTCTTTGGCCTTCAAAATTCGGCCGCTCGACTCGTGACCAGAACCAAGATGCGTGAACATATCACTCCTGTTCTGTACAGTCTTCATTGGCTCAATGTTGATGCCCACATCACATCATATTCAAAGCAATACATGGAGGTGCACCGACCTACCTGATCGAGCTCGTGGGTGTCCGTGTGCCCACACATTCTTTACGAGATAATAAAGAAATTCAACTTAATCATCCAGTAGTCAGGACACTGGTGAAAAATCTTTTACAGTCTGTGCAACACGGCTGTGGAACAGCCTACCAGATTCTATTCGTGCTATTAAAATCTTTAACACTTTTAAATGTAAATTGAAAACTCATTTATTTCGCTCCACTTATTCCTAGTCTCCTTTCATTTTTTTAATTATTTTATGCTATTTTTCTAAATGATTTTATACTACTAATATAGTTTGTGCCATTTTTAAAGATTATCTGTTTTATTATTATTATTTTTATTGTTATACTGTACAGCGGGCTGAGATAAATTTGTATGTAATCTGCTTTAAAAACTATTATTATTATGAATAGTCTTCAAATACGTATGTTTGACTAGTTACTAGGTCTGTACCGTGAGGTTACCCGGAATTCGCCAGCAATGTCACTATGGTTATACGCCCATATTTTCATATTGTCGCACCCAACGATTATGTTTTCTGTCGATACTCGCGCATATCGGGTCGTAACTTCCTGAATTTGGGCCCTTGATTGAACAAAAAATCACGTTTTTAGCTTGTGGTCCCTGCAGTGGTCACAATTTTTATCCAATTAAAAAAAGTATGAATATACCACCATTACACACACGGATACCCGTACATGACTTCAAGGATTATGGCCTCTGATTGTTCCAAAAATCTAATTTTTAGCTTGCGGATTCTCAAGAGGTCATATTTTTTTCCGATTTTAAAAACCGTTTAAGGGCATCACCATTACACCATAATGAAGGTTGAATTTGAATTTCGGGAAAATCGAAATGAAACAGCTCGACAAAATGGGCGCTCTTTGTACGCAAATTATGTAAAAGTGTGTAATACGAAGGTTGTGGGCCCTCTAGAGTTTACATTTTTTATCCGATTTTGATGAAATTTAAAACATATCTTTATATCCCAAAGATCTCAGTCCTTTTGATATTTGCTCATTACAATTTTTCGCAATCAAGGGCCATAATTCAAGAAGCTATGATCTGATGTGCGCGAATATCGACAAGACCAAGATCTTTGGGTTATAAACATAAGTATCATCGAGCTAAAACGTGATTTTTCGTTCAATCAGGGGCCATAACCCAGGAAGTTATAATCCGGTATGTATGAATATCGACAGCAACCAAGATCTTTGGGTTATGAACATGTATTTCAAGTTTCGTCAAATGTGGATTGAAATTGTGACCTCTGCAGCTGCAGGGCCCACAACCTTGATATACCATATTTTTACACTCTTCGCAAACAAGCAGCGGACATTTGTCTGGCAGTTTTGGTCCGATTTTCACGAAATTCAAACTCAACCTTCATTACGGCGTAACGATTATATATTCAAACGTTTTTTTTCGTACAATCTGGGGTCATAATTCAGGTAATTACGATCCGATATGCGCAAATAAGCAAATATCGACAGGATCCACGATCTTTGGATTATAAACATGCATTTCCAGTTTCATCAAAATTGGATTAAAATTGTGACCTCTACATGGTCCACAAACTTGACATACTATATTTTTATTTTTGTACAAGCGATGGCCATTTTGTCCGGTAATTTTGGTCTGATTTTCACGAAATTTGAACTCAAGATTCATAAGATAAAAAAGGTGATTTTTGTTATAATCAGGGGCCATAATTCAGGATGTATCCGATATGCTCAAATTAATATCGAAAGGAACCAAGATCTTGGGGTTATAAAGATGCATTTCAAGTTTCATCAAAAACAGATTAAAATTGTGACTTCTACAGGGTCCACAACCTTGATATACCATATTTTTATACCATATTTTTACACCATTCGTGTACAAGCGGCGGCCATTTTGTCCGTCAATTTTGGTCCGATTTTCACGAAATTCTACCTCAACCTTCTTTACGGTGTAACGGTGATTTAATCAGACGGTTTTTTTTTTTAAATCGGAGAATAATTGTGACCTCCAGACGGACCACAAGCTAAAATGGGAGATTTTTCGTATATACAGGGGCCATAATTCAGGAAGTTATGATCCGATATGCGCAAATATCGACAGGAACCAAGATATTGGAGTTATAAACACGCATTTCAAGTTTTATCTAAATTGGTTCAAAATTGTGATTTCCACGGTGTTCACAAGTTAAAAACGTGATTTTTCGTACAATCAGGGGCCATAATCCATGAAGTTACAGTCCCATACATGCCAATATCGACAGGAACCGAGATCTTGGGGTTATAAACCTATATTTCAAGTTTCATTGAAATTGGTTAAAAATTGTGACCTGTCGAGTGTTTGGGGGTTGCCGGCAGGCGGGCGCGATTAAGATGGCAATTTTGGTCAGGCAAAGGCTTTTCACAATAATTCGAGTATAATATTTAATCTTCAAATCAACATACAGGCATGGCTTAGTGACATATAAAAATATGAAGTATTTCTTATTATCTGAAAATATATAAAATAAACCTTGTCTAAATAACTAATTAAGAGATTGACAGTACTATTAAAACATGGTAAATAAAACACTGAACAATTACTAATCAAGATATGGCAATAATATAATATACATAATTATAAGTTTTAAATACCTCAAAATTTGTGTGAAAGTCCACCGTCTCAATCGCTCAAACGACAAAACAAGTATGGCTTAAAACATTATAACGCGCATGTATTAAACACACTAGAACAAAGAAATGATACTGTGGGAACCTAATATAATTTATCAGTGTACCAACCAAGTATAAAACTTATAATATAAACAAAATGATAATCTTAAATGATATAAAGTTTAATCTGTTCACAACTTGTCACATTCATCAAGGAGATGTCTGGCTGAATCTTAGACCAAGTTCTTGGGTGTGTGAGAACTGATCGTAGTGATTAACATGCAACACAGATTATATATAAAACTAACTATATTTATAGCATCATCTTACAGTCCCCCCTGCGACGGAAAATCAGGGGTTGTTACTCATTTGAGTAGCACATAACTCCTCTTTAGTGGCTATCAAACAAAGTTTGTGAATTGGCCTTTCGTATTCACCTGTGGCAGTTTTTATTTTCACTTTCCTGACATGACCAGCTGCACCAGGGTATATCTCCTGTACCAGCGCGAGTTTCCAAAAAGGCTCTTGGTAAATGGGGGTCTAACAAAATACACTAATCTCCAACTTCAAGATTGTATCTTGCATGATACCACTTGTTTCTGGCAATTAATGTTGGTGCAAAATGTCTCATCCACTGTTCCCAAAATAACTGTATTCTATGTTGGACGGAATTGTTTAAATGTCTAGGGTTAACAATATCTTGTTTTTCTGGCTGCGGTACGACAATGTTATGTCCTAATAATAATGAATTCGGCGTGATAGGTGACACATCAAAAATGTTATCTGATGATGGATATAATGGTCTACTGTTGACTAAGTTACTGGATTCGTAAATTCAATGGCTTTTCTGATGGATTTGATCAGTGATTCCACAGCACCATTCATATGGCTGGCTGTTGGGCAATTAAACTTCCATTCGAATTTAGACTCATTGTCGGCACAATCATTTCGAATTTTCACCAAGTTCCAATTTTGAATCATTTCACGTAAGTAAATCTGCGAACCGACAAAGTTAGATCCATTGTCAGAATAAATTAACTTTGGCCATCCTCTAATGGATGAAAATCTGCGTAAGGCCATAAGGAAATGATTCGTAGATTTATTCAATACGAGCTGTACATGGACGGCTCGTGTAGTCAGGCATGTAAAAATACATCCGCAGGCTTTTTCAATAGTTCTTCTGGCAAATCTCCCATCTGCTGGTTAGAAAGTGGCTTGTGTCTTCTCTTACAGATTCGAACACCAATAATCCAATTCTTCAGGTGAGCTTCTGCAACTAGACGTTTGTAACCAGTGTGACCTAATTTCCGATGCAAGGACTCTAATAAATATGTGATTACTTGGCAATATAATGGGGTGACGTATACTGTATGGAAGGCTTTTAGCTTGTTCAAGTCTTCCTTTGGCTCTCCATATCCCATCTTTATCAAGAAACGGCTGAATCCCAAGAAGTTTCTTATCCTCGACGTCAAAGTCTTTTTGGGACTTTTTGATTAAAAACAAATCGGCTTGATCTAGTTCATCTGGCGTAAGATTACCGGATTTCCTGTCATCTGAAGATAATTGGCAGTTCTTCAGAAAACGTAACCATATGGCAGCATAGCGACGTATTTTGGACCAATCAAAACTGCGATTGGCGAAACAGTTTATAACATCTTCAACTACTTGAACAGCTGAAATTTTAACAGGTTTGCGTTCGGGATCATCTTTACCAGATCTTTTGACGACCTCAAGAATAGGCCATTCGTCTTCAGGCAACCGAAGGAATTTTGGTCCGTTATGCCAATTTTCCAGTTGATCAGGTCTAATTCCTTTGGTAAGAGAATCTGCTGGATTGTATTCGCTGGGTACATATCTCCATATAACTGGGTCGTGGCTCTCCTGAATCTCAGCGATTCGTACTCCAACAAATGGCTTAAACGATCTAGGGGTGCTTCTGATCCACCCAAGAGCAGTTGACGAATCACTCCATAAATGATTCTTTCGAATTTAGTTCTCAAAGCAGACGTGACAGTATCTACAAGGCGAGAAAGGGTAACACACCCCATCAATTCAAGTCTTGGAATGGTTTTCCTTTTAAGTGGGGCTACAAATGGCTTGGAGGCAACAAATCGGCAATCTATGGATCCGTTTGGAAGGCGCCATCTAAGAAATACACATGATCCATAACCACTTTCTCCTCCATCAGCGAAACCATGTAACTGTGGCAGACCAATAGCATCAATAGGCTTCATACTTCTATGAGTTTTAAAATCTAAAATAGCAGGTAAGTCACTAAATAGTTTATCCCATTTCACAGTAATGTCTTTAGGTAAAACTTCATCCCAACAAAATCCTTCGGACCAGAGATTTTGCATTTCAATGTTGAACTTGATCATTGACGGGCCTACAAGTCCTATTGGATCCCAGCATTGAGCAATAACACCAAAAACAATCCTCTGTGTAAGTTTTCCTGGGATATTTGAGAAATCTTTCTCTTTTAAGCCAAAACAGTCTTTATCTTTATCCCATTTATGTCCTAACACAGAAATAGCTCTATCAGTAGCTGGTGTTTGTCAACAAGTTAATGATTACTATGCCAGGCTTTAATGTTGAAGCATCCTTTCTGCAGAATGTGATCCACTTCTGCTATGGATTCCAGGGCAGTGTTCTCACTACTACTTGAGTCGGCAACATCATCCATATAAATATGATTTATTAAAGCGTCTTTACCTTTAGGGAATTCAATTTCATTGTTCTGTGCTAGAAGCTGGATTCCTGAACAGGCTAGGTCTGGTGATGACTTATCACCAAAACTTAGTCTTACCCACTGGTACACACTCGGCTCCTTTGACAGATCACAATCTCTCCAAAGGAAACAATGAAAGGGCTGATCATCTAGATGGATACTTATCATGTTAAACATCTTGCGTATATCTCCACAATAGGCAACTGTGTCTTGTCTCCATCCTATTAAAACTTTAAACAGATCGTTCAAATAATTTGGGCCTTTCTCTAGAGCATCATTAAGGCATTTACCCAAATATTCTACGGCAGAGTCAAAAAACGATTCTGATTTGTGTGCTTGCGGCATCTGGTCGTTCAACTTCTCTGTGAGGCAGTAACCAGAAAGGTTTAGACCGATTGATATCTTCGGGCTTTAACTTAATACAGAAGCTGCCATCAGTAAGTTTACGAATCTCTTTGTTATATAGTTCTACTTTGTTACTTTGAATAAGCCGTTTTTCCAGCGAACAAAGTCTTTTCATGGCCATAGGACGATTATCGGGAAATGACGGATGACCTGGCTTCCAAGGCATTTTCATCTGAATTCTACCATCAGGCAAAAACTTGGTATTTGACTTCAGACTTTCTATAAATGCAGATTCGGCTAACTCGCTTTCACGGCACGTGCAGGCTTTAGTAAGCTTTACTCCGAGGCTATCAATTTCGAACAGTTTGGCAATATTCGGTGTATCCATAATAGTGACATGATTGATGCACGGTACTTCGGACTGTTGTCCTAATTCTCCCAAAAGTACCCAACCTAAAGGTGGTTGCTTGGCTATTGGTGCATTTTCGTCTGAAATACAGCAGGAACTTAAATCTTTAAAAGCGGTTGGAAAGTTGGTCCCAATAAGCAAATCGACTTTTCCACCATCGCAGTAAATAAGGTCTAAAAGTCCCGACAAGTGAGGGTACAGTGACAGATTATGGTTGTCAATCAGTGGAATATCACCACAGACAGGTTGGCTACCATGCAGTCTGAGTTTATTAGCAAACGATTTTCGAATAAGTGATTGTTGGCTACCAGAGTCTATCATTGCGATTGCTTCGTGTGTGATACCATAGTCGTCTTGAACATGAACTTTTACGACTGGCAAGTGACCACATCCAGCTGAATTAATTGAAGAACTACTTGAGTTGGCTTGTGTTGACCGGCTGTAATCCTCATGAAGAAGTGGGTGATGATTCTTTTCACAACCAGATTTTGTGCACTTTTTCTTTTCAAAACAGTTTCTAGTACGATGATAAGGTCTCAAACAGCAAAAACAACATCTATTGTCTTTAATTATTTCCCATCGATCTGCAACTTTAACCACATAAAATGCAGGACAATCCGTAAGGGTGTGTGAGGCATCACATTTCAAAAGGCAAGGATGACTGATGGCTTTAAACTTCTGAGGCGGCTTAAAAGTCACAGAATTAGAACCACTGACCTTGTATGATTTTCGCGTGTCATCAAATACACCAACGCCGGATTAACCATGGGCGCATGGGGCACCATGGGGCACAGCCCCCCCCCCCCCAAAAAAAAAATCTCAGTTGCGCGCCTCGGGCATGGTCGGACCGAGGACTCCAACGGCCGGTGACCTGGTGACGGGGCCCCTCCGATGCTTTGAGGGCACCCTCAATCCATGGTGTGTTGTGATTTTTTATTGTCGTGAGATCTTCTATCGGACCGACCATCGTCTAACTCGAATTATCGTATAACTCGAACAAATTACACGTCCCCATCATTTCGAGTAGCGCGAATTTTGACGTACGATTGTATATAAGCTGTAGTTGTTGTTGTTGTTGATATTTGTTGTGGGTATAAGCTGAATTTGATGAGATGCACACCATGATCACACGAAATATTCATATTTCTTGATTAAATCTCGTATTACCATTTTGTTTGTCAAACATCGAATCCGGCTTGGTCGTAACGATACGGCCTCCATTTATCAAATCATCTGCCCACTTACAGTCCCCTCCTCTAGAAATGTCATCATTTCATAGCACTCGCATGGATTGGTCCACTGAAATAATGCCAGAATGCGCTAATTTGGTGGCAGAATTATATTTTTTTCTGGGGGAAGTACTTCTAAATGGCTCCAACATAAGTGCCTGAAATGCCAGGAAATCACGTTTCTGGCCTCCAATTTCTGAAAATTTCTTGAGGGGGGGGGGGGGGGGAAAGAACCCCCCCAGACCCCCCCCCCCCCTATGCGGGGCTTCGCCTTTGGCGCTCGCGGTCAGTGACCCCCCGCATGTTCAAGTCCCCAGGGCCCCCACCATGGTTAATCCGGCGTTGAAATACACTGGAGCGTAATTGGGCTTCATCTCCTAACCAATTTACTAAAGTTTCTAAATATTTAGGTAGATCTTTATCACAACAATAAGATTTGAATTTGTATTGATCTTCTGGTGTTAATTTGTCAATCAAATCCACAACAATATAATCCGACTTCAAATCATGTTTTTTTATTTAAATCGCGCATCCTGGTAATGAAACTTCGAATTTCAGATGCAAAAACTTTCAAACTCTTGGCATCACCATTTCTAAGCGGTTTACATGATTTTATGTCTCTCAGAAATAATGTCATTAACTCGTCTGAATTTCCATAATTTTGATCTAGTATTTCAAATGCGGACACAACTGATTGGCAGTGGATAATGTCCTTCCTAACAGGTGGCAATACAGCTTCTTTAAGGCGTTGAAGTTGTTTTTCCTCATCTTCGCAATATTTTCTCATAGTGAACTGAAAACTAATTTTCCAGCCTGGATAATCACGGATGTTACCCGAAAAATGTTGAATTTTCAATCTTTCAAGTTGACATTTCATTTGCATATCTGACACAGGGTGTGGGCGAGGCGGTGTTTTATTTTTCTCTTCTTCTTCTTGTGCTTTCTCAAGTTTTGAAACGGTCAATTTTAAGTTTGTGACAGCTATGGTTATATCAGCTCGAACAGAATCCGCGTCTTTCATATAACTCATATTAACCTGAAGTTCCTCTTCGGTACAATCGTCAGGCAAGGCAGCTAATACAGATTCGTTTGCAGTCACAAGATTATCATAGTTTAATTCCATTTCAACAGCTTTTTCAGTTTGGCTAATTGTTGGCGAAGCCTTTTCATCCAATATAGTGTCAAATGAATTAACAGAAAATGTAAACAAACGTTTGGCAGTCTTTCTCTGTTTTTTGGCTTCCTCCATTTTCTTGTGTAGACTCGGCTTTAGTTGACCAAAAAGTTTCTCAGGCAAATTTTGAGATTGTTTGGGGGTTGTCGGCAGGCGGGCGCGATTAAGATGGCAATTTTGGTCAGGCAAAGGCTTTTCACAATAATTCGAGTATAATATTTAATCTTCAAATCAACATACAGGCATGGCTTAGTGACATATACAAATATGAAGTATTTCTTATTATCTGAAAATATATAAAATAAACCTTGTCTAAATAACTAATTAAGAGATTGACAGTACTATTAAACATGGTAAATAAAACACTGAACAATTACTAATCAAAATATGGCAATAATATAATATACATAATTATAAGTTTTAAATACCTCAAAATTTGTGTGAAAGTCCACCGTCTCAATCGCTCAAACGACAAAACAAGTATGGCTTAAAACATTATAACGCGCATGTATTAAACACACTAGAACAAAGAAATGATACTGTGGGAACCTAATAGAATTTATTAGTGTACAAACCAAGTATAAAACTTATAATATAAACAAAATGATAATCTTAAATGATATAAAGTTTAATCTGTTCACAACTTGTCACATTCATCAAGGAGATGTCTGGCTGATTCTTAGACCAAGTCCTTGGCTGTGTGAGAACTGATCGTAGTGATTAACATGCAACACAGATTATATATAAAACTAACTATATTTATAGCATCATCTTACATAGAGTGTTCACAAACAATTGTGGACGGACGGACCGACCGACAGGGGCGACAAAAATATACGTCCACATGAAAATGTGGGCGTATAAAAAGGGACCAAAACAAACGAACAAACGGTTCCAGACAGTAATATCTAGGGGAAAGAGCAATGAACTATCATGCGGTCGGAGGTGTTATAAAATTGACTTTCTTAATAAGTATAGCCCGACTGCCAACAATCGTTGTACTTCCCTATCGGCGTTTATTACTCTCAGTGTATCATCTTCAAGCACATTACCACACACAACACGCCAATTGTGACTTTGGCTGTAAACAGATCGATGCTTATTGGCTCCTTGACCAAGACCATTATATAAAAAGCTGTTAATCATGCTTACTTATTTAGATTACATTATGGAGTTACCAATAGGAGACAGCATTAAGCAAGTTTAAATTTGTTATAATAATAAGTTATTTATAACGAAGAGACACAATTATCATAGCTGTTGACAAATTATCATGACAGTTGACTTGTACCGGTAGTTATTTCCAGAAGATACACAAATAAATGTGAGGCCCACGAAAAAGACAGAACAGGGACAATTTCTTAGTCAGGGAGATATGTCCAATGTCAATCGAGTCGAAATTCGATATACTAGGCATTGCCGGTGTTTTGTAATGGAATTCAGATAGGGAATTAGACAGGGGTGCTACATTTTATTTAATTTAAAAAAATAACCCCAAACTCAACACAAATACCAGTCTCAATATCCGCAACCTTCTTTTAAAAAAGCAACCCAAAACCCAAATGTCAGAGTCAGACTCAACATATGAAGTGTCAATAGTAAGTTGAACTAAATTCTGTACCATGCCATTTATCTTTACTTTTTCTTTGTTATCTTCTGATTACAAATGTCGAGATCCAAACCGATTATAACCTAACTACCAAAGCGAGACATTATCTGACCGAGCTGTATCGACGAATAATTCTCATTTAATATCCGTTTCTAAATTATTTCAACTATTACACACGGTTGCATGACCAAAAACATTTCATTAGAAACTCATCTAGCATTTTCACTTTTTACGCGATAGCTTTATAATGTAAACAAGACATTTGGTCCAACATCACGTAATTCGTTTATTCTTGAGATCAGGGAATGGCTTGAGATCAAGTCGACCAATAATTAGTTCGGTTGTAGAACTATTTCGGTCTCGGTTTTAGTGGAATATATCTCTCACTTCGTAAGCGACTTGAGTTCGCGGAACGTGCTGAATCCTGGTTGAAACGATGCCACAGTGAGTGCGGGAGAGCACGCGTAATGACTACAATGGTTAAAAACGTCTTAGAATAACCAGAAATCAATTTGCGTCATATTCCTTAGAATCTCTTGGATAAAACGCAATATGTAATAATTTATATTATAGGTTTCTAGGGTGAGATTTGAGAAGGCAAAATTTCTTTTATCGTGAAATAAAACTACCTGGTGCCCGGTGCCTAGGACGATGTTAACGTTTGCTTGCCAGATTTAAATTCTAGATGTCAATACACTCGGATTAGATCTTAGAATACACGTTAGATTTATTTAACCGAAAGACACAGTGTGGGACTGGGCCTAAGTCTATAAAGAAAAAAAGACAAAAGAAAAAAGAGAAAGAAAAAAGAAAAAAAGAGAGAACGGAGTGGGAGGGGGGAAGAAAGAAGGAGGGGGGGGGACAGCAGAAAGAAAAGATAGGGAAAAAAATGACTGTCTCAGAATTACCTAAGTATGTCGTTGTATTTTTTTAAAAAAAAAAAGAGAAAAGAATTCTGATAAATTGACAAAGAATTAGTGATTAAACTAGTACAGACTGCACACTTCTTGGAATTTCTGAGCGGGGATCAACGCCCTTGATCACAATGGCGGCGGAACTGTAGTGTAGTAAAGCTTTGTAACAATGTTATAATGAGTCCGTGGGCTAGGAGGCGTACCCCCCACCCCACCCCCCTATTTTGGGGTATTTTCATTTGTGACCTTGAGAACTCTAATTTTTGGTGAAAATTTCCTTTAGAATTCATTTTTGTTCCCCCCCCCCCTAAAATTTTTTAGGAAAATCAACTTGTTTACTATGGTCACATGTTAGCTTAAACCACCATTCAAACTAATACCTTATCATGATGTAGTGTTTTGGGTGCATTACTGACCCTGAGAGCTATTGGAGTCTAGAGTCTACGGTCTTCTTTACAAGTTGAACCCGATCATCCTTCCTTCACCAGTTCAAACGTTGAAAGTTTGGCTTTCACTGAACATGTTTCAACTTATATTTCAACATTTTAATCATTTACAATAAGTACTGTATTCCTTAGAACACTTATTTCTAACTATTTTAACATTAACATATCATTTAAAGATTTACATAAGAGGATGGACATGTTTTGCCATGTATTTATATAGACATTTCACCAAAGTAAGAGATAATGTTCTGGGGCCGGTTGCTCAAAGCTGAGTTATCTTTTAACGATTCGTTAACTCCATGTTAACAGATCGTTAACAGAGAGAAAGACTGTTGCTGGAAGTCCCGTTAACTTTAATGTGTCGTTAACTTGTCGTTATATTTAACGGAGGTTTGGGGCTCCGTTATATGTTTAATGATGGCATAAGTTGGCTGTAGCAAAAAGTCATAGATTACCAATGTAGTTTTCTGTAGAACATTCTAGAGGGTTGGGCGATGCGGGCCTATTCCATTTTCTATAGGATGAAATTATATACTATTCTATAGAATTTTGGTGGCCTATAGGAAATAATGGCCCCATAATTCTGTAGTGCAAATTCCATAATTTTTCCTACAGATTAACGCTAAAATTTCTAAAGGAAAACAAGTATTCTACAGTGTTTTCTGTTATAATTTCTACAGTCATCTTTTTGTCTTTAATCTAGTTTTGTGAACAGACTGCAGTGCAGTTGTCCCACTGTCTTCAGTTTCTTGTTAATAGTAACTTCTATGAAGTTGTTATACATGTACATTGAATTTAAAAATTTTAAATTCAGTCAATGAACAAACAGTCTTCTCTTGGAATAACTTTAATGAATCCGTTAGCTAACGGATAATGAAATTGACTTTCCAGCAACACAGGGCTCACACTGTCGGTCGCCAAAGTCGCAATTTGCGATTAAATTATGAAAGTGGCGATTCTTTTTTAGAATTGGCGAAAATTTTTGCGATAAAGTTTTGGGGTACTGGCGATTCTTTTTTAGAATTGGCGAAAATTTTTTTATAAAATTCTAACCGTATTTATCCTTGACTAACCATATAGCGGCATACTATAAATCAATCAACTTGTTGATAATCCCGAACGTGTCTTGAGTAACACTAAACACTTGTCTAGGATTAATGGTTTCAACTGATTGATATTTGTCGATCATAAAGCCTATATCTAGCCATTGTTCATCATTAATTAACCCTAACAAATAGATTAGCGGTGACTTTTTGATGTTGTGTAATGAAAACAAAGGGGAGTAATCAAAATGGCTGATCATTGCCGGCAACTCTTTTGAAGGAGAGTTACATGATTTGATAGTTGAATTTCGTTTACTGTACGTGGCTCCGTACATCATGTATAAATATTACAGCATGGCTAATTGGACATTATTATTTCAAATTATATATCGCAATGGGTCGAAAACGAAAGAGCGAGTTGAATAGCGACGATTCTGGAGTGAGAAAACTGTCTGCCTTTTTTTTTTCGTTACCGCCGCCGAAGTGTTCTAAAGTTAACGAAGAGTCTGACGTCAGCTTCTCTAGACGAAATGAACTTGATGCTACGATTAACGATTCAGATGCTGATACCGTGACCGTACCCGAAATCAACAATAGGCCTATTGTACACGCGAAACGGAAATTCAAAGAAAACTGGAAATTTGGCAACCCTTAGCTTGTCAAATTTGATGTCAATCACATTAACAAAAAAACAACCTGATCTCAATACATCATAAAATGGGCTAATGTAAAGAAAAGGTGTATCTTGTAAATTGTAAATATGGTTGTTAAAGAAATAAAAAAAATATTATGTTATTACAACATGTGTTTTTTTTATCATATATTTTTGGCAGATAAAATATTCAAATTGGCGGAAAAAAAATATCATCATTGTTTTAAGTAAAAATTAGTATCCATTTTGGCGGAAAAAAAATGAAAGCCAGTGTGAGCCCTGCAGCAACAGATAACGATCCGTTAGAGTTTAACGGATCGATAAATAACTTAGTTTTGAGCAACCCTGGGCGAATAAACATATGATGTGTCAATATTTCCAGTGGAAATGCGACCACCACATTTTGTCTGGAGGTCAAGGAACCTCGGCTGATCCACTTTCTGTATCCTGGAATTATTGTATAATGAGCAGGTGAACTGTTCCAGTATGTCAAGTACAGGGCCGTATCTAGCAGGGGTGCAAGGGGTAATGAAATGAGGTGCCTCGAGAAATGGCGCCCCCACAAAAACTTTGGCAACCTCTCAATTAGAAAATAATGCAGGTGGTTACGATCACACAGTGATGCTATTAAGGCACTGATTTAAGGACGCCACCTCAGACGCGGGTCCGAGGGGCGGGGGCAATAGGAGCAACTGCCTCTCCTAACAAATCTACAGCCCCTGTAAAAGAAAGGTTTTCATATAAAATACAAAATCGACTTTTAGATATCAACAGAGTGGGCGAAATAGGAGTTTCTGGCAGGGTTATTTTTCAAAATTTTCTGAGGGTAGACCCTAGACGAGGGTACCACTCCGGTAGGCGAAATGCCTCTCCTAACAAATCCACAGCCCATGTTAAAGAAATCGTCCATATAAAATACAAAATCGACTTTTAGATATCAACAGAGTGGCCGAAATAGGAGTTTCTGGCAGAGTTATTTTTCAAAATTTTCTGAGGGTAGACCCCAGACGAGGGTGCCACTCCGATAGGCGAAATGCCCCTATCATTCCTTTCTTGCCTATCATTCCTTTCTGGAGCAGCGCTTGTCCAACCACATGACATTATAGGGTTCGGTTTGGTCGCCCTATCCACATTTGATAGGGTCTTATCGGTCTTTGGGGGCGCCGCAACCAAATGACATAATAAGAGATTCTCGTTTTGGTCGCCCTATCCACATGGCCTTATTGGTGTTTTGAACTAGATGACCAGAAGTTTCTTATTTTGGTGTGTTTAACATAACATCAACATCAAAAATTGCGCCACCGAAATTGACACACGGTATTGCAGCACCTAAGTGTGTGGAAAACGGGTTTGTGGCGGTCAAATTTTCAAAATTTTCGAGGGGGAGGGGGTGTCTGGGTGTCACCGCTCGGCGCTCAGTAACTCGTGCATTATATTGGCGCCCCCTCCCACCACTCTGCTGCACCCCCGCTTTTAAAATCCTACATACGGCAGTGGTCAAGTAGGGAATCCTCAATATCCCAAGGGTTTCCAACCTGGGTAAAACTTCCTTGGTACATTTGACTTGTTTTCCAGTAGCTTGATTCCTCTCATTTTGCCTTTGCCCTTAAATGTACTGGTGATGTCAGAGCCTGTAAACGCGCGGAGAACAATCAAAGATATACATATGTTATTTCCAAGAAAATTTGCCAGACCTGGACGTCATTACAAGATCTTTGTTTTCCCTTACCCGTCACATACAAGAAATTGATGCCACCAAGGTGTTATGAATAATGGAGGAGGATATACATTACACCTGTATTAGAACTCCGAACACGAACAAACCTGAATACCCTCTTCTTGGCGTACATGCAGTAGATCAACACCCTCGAATCAGTTGCTTGTTGTGTTGAAGCAAGTAAGGGAATTTCGTTACAGGTAGTTGTTTTTCCATCAGACGTCGGCTGAGATGCCTGTCCTTCACATATCCAGGAATGACTTCCAGTCTTTTGGTCGCAATGTTTTTGGTCCAGATACTATCAGCTTTTCGCCACAACCTCTCTTCAGTCGTTCAACACCTTTCACAGAATCAACCATACACATATCATCAGTGAAGACCACAACTGAGGATGAGTGACAAAGAGCGGATGAAATTTCCAGGCACCTCTGTCAGACACTGAAATATGGCATTTCCATCCTCTATGTGAGATTCGCCGGGGTCTGATGTCAGGTAATCCCTTGTCAGTGTTTGCCAAAAATCCATCTGCTGTTCTTAGGCTGTAAGGTGATGGTGTTAGTTCAATTGTCTTCAACTTCTCAAGATCAAGTTTCGTACCCTCGGTAGGTGTTGGGATTTGACATGAAGCTTGATCGCTTTGTTGGGATTTGTTCATCGTTGCCATTGTCTTGATAGGTTCAAAGAACTTCTCACTTGGCTCAAGCTTTTTCCGAATGAAGGCCTGCTTTGCTTTCAGTCCAGCATTTTCAGCTTCAGAACATCGGTGGTAACCTGTAGCGATGCTCGGGCGCCTGAAGATAAACAATACAGTTTCGTTTTGTCCAAGATTGTGAATGAATTGGTGAAGCTCTGAATCGCTGCAACTGTTCTGATCACTTGCTTCTCATCTCGCCGTGTTCCCACTGGACGGTTGTCTCAATATTAATGTTGATTAACGCCTGTATGTTCATCTAGCATGTCAGCAAAGTTGTATGTAGCTAGTTGAAATTTTTCTCGCTCGTTTGCTAGCACTGTAATTGTTTTGCAGGCCAGGATGTCCAGCAATTCAAGCAAACCTGGTTGTGAACTTTCAATGTTTGTCATGTACATTAAAAAGAAGGTCACGTAGCGTGCATAGTTCTGTCCACCAAAACTAAAGAATATATCTGGCAATGGGGCTGAGACATTTTGCATAAACCATGAATTTGTTTGTTTCACAGCTTGATTTAGGGAAAGTATAAGCCACATATGATTCATATATGGCATCCACAGGGTGGCTCTTTTGCCATGTTGTCCTGAACGTACATCTTGACGACATCTTTGGTAAAAGGCCAGATAACTTCCTGAATCATTTACAAGAGAGGACTCTGTTTCTTTGGTAGGTTCCATGACATGTTTTTCGATCTTTTACAGAATCTGCACATTTCTCAAAAGGTGCCACTTCTCATTTTTCCTCTATGAACTTTGAAATCAACAACCTCTCCATTGACTCAACCATCACCTTGTGACAATGTAGTGATCTTGAGTAATTCGAACCTGAGGATATCAATCCGACCTCAATAGAACATCCGAGAATCCTGTATCTTCCATCTTTTGCCTAAAATCTTCAAGTATTCACATATAAGATGGAATAGTCCTATCATAATGATGTGGTTCTCGTGTCGTTTAGTGTCCGACCAAAGGATGGGGGTATGCCTTCGCTTCATACAAACTCCGAGATCAAAAGTGGTAATGACATAGTATTGTCCAACCTCGTTTGACGCTGCTTCAGAAAAGCGGGGACACTCTTTTACAGCCTTGTTGTCTGTAATGGCATGTGGGATGATTGGATAGTATTCTACAGTTGTCAGTCGAGAAGGTGCATTACCAGTTTTGGAAACATACCCTCCCAAACCGGGCACATTCTGACTTGGCCTAGCACTGTGAAGACGAACTAGTATCCACAAGTGCCGAAACTTATTTCAACAAACTAAGGACAAGATTCACCAATAAGAAGCCATTCGATCACACAATTTTAGACATTTCTCAGAATGGTTGTGAAAGTGTTGATGAATATTTGGATAGATTTGAAAATAAGATTTCTGGATACCAATTGGGTGACGAAATACAAGTATCCTACGCTATAAAGGGTTTAAAGGAACATTTAATCCAGTGGGTGAAATTTAAGAAACCACTAAACCTTGATGAACTTAGATCAGTGGCTAAAGACATTGAAGGAATGCAGCTGTCCTCCAATTTTACCACAGTGTCTAGTGTGGCACCAGGTGATTTGGTCGCCTTTATTAAAGACACTCTCCAGGAGGAAATTTGAAACACGTTTCAATCACTTTCGCTCCAGCAGAATAATGGAATTAATGCGTTCAGTGCGGAGAGACAATTTGAATTAAACGCCAGTGATTCCATGCCACATCAGCAGAACTGGCAGCATCCCAACAGGAATCCAGCCTCAAGATCTCAACACCAACATAGTGATAGAAGACAGTTACAGCGCACCAACAGACAGGAGTATCCCAGTAGACACCAGCCACAGCACCAACCACAGCAACAGAGGCAGAAGTTTAACCAATACGTTAAACAGCCGTATTATTCAGGTAATAATCGTTGTCTAGGTTGTGATAGCGCTACTCGGTGTATTCCTAAGTCCTCATGCAAGGAGTATAACACCACGTCATGTAGTTACTGTCACTATATTGGTCATTGCGTTGCCCGTTGAGGCATGTCAACGACGCAAAAGAGACTAGGGCTTGTCACAATGAAATAAGGCGCCTAGGCTGGGTAACCGGTCTGGGCCTAGAAACGCTACAGTCCAATTAATAGCTCCATTAGAGCGTAATACTGTGACTGTTACCATAAATGGCAGAAAAACTAACGCTCTTGTCGATTCAGGGGCCTCTATATCTTGTGTAGCCTTACAATACTTAAGAAAGACTGGCAATTCTGAACACGATTTAAATGCAAGAGAATTTACAATATTGTTGGTGTAGGAGGCGAGACCCACCCAGTATTAGGTACTAATGTCATTAGGCAACGTAGCTTTAGATTAGGCAACGTAGCTTTTGATCAGAAGTTTCATGTATGTTCTAAATTGCACCAATCAGTTATATTAGGCATTGACTTTTTGCTAACTAATGAAGCTAACCTTAACTTTGCTAGTCGCACAATTACACTAAAAGATGGACTCATACACGTTCCACTTGTAGAATCCAATTCTGGAACAGCAAGATCACGAGTATCATGTACACTCCATCCTGGTCAAGAATGTGATTTACCCATCAAACTATCAAAAGTGCATGAAAATTCAGTATTATTATTAGAACCAATTATATCCAAGAATTCAGTTATCATTAGTGCTAGATGTATTATTAAACCAACCACCAATCGCAATATATTACGCATTATAAATACATCAAATGAAAAAGCTTTTATACCTAAAAATTATATTTTGGCTTCAATCCAAATGCTCCCGCCATCACAATTTCAAACTGAAATACAGCCATCTTCGGTAAACACATTAGATACGTCAAATACAGCCGACATTCAATTTGATTTATCTGAAAGTGACCTCAGTGCTCAACAAAAACAACAACTGCTTTATTTCCTTCAATCGCAGAGGGGGTATTTGCATCATCGATGGAAGAATTAGGAAAAACGGATCTCCATGAACATTACATCGATACTGGAGATGCTGACCCCATACGGATGCAATTTTATAGACAATCCATGAAGATGAAAGAGGAATGTTCAAAGCAGGTGCAGGAAATGCTTAAGAACGGAATTATTCAAGAAAGTGATTCCCAGTGGCACTCACCTGTTGACTATCGTAAATTGAACAACGTTACTAAGCCTATCTTTTATCCCATACCAAGGTTTGATGACGTAACTGATATCATTGGGAATTCTAAAGCCCAAATTGTCTCAGTGCTAGACTGTGCTAGTGGATTTTGGAAAATACTGTTACATCCCGAAACGAAACATAAATCCGCATTTATCACCCAGGAGGGCGTTTTTGAATTCAACAGGCTAGCATTCGGTCTCAAAAACGCCCCAATGGCTTATCAATCCATTATGGCTAAAGCACTCAGAGCCATGAACTGGAAGTACGTCTTAATTTATATAGATGACATCATTATATTCTCCAAAGACTTCCAGGAACACATGGTCCAATTGAAAGAAGTTTTCCAGAACCTAAAGGATGCTGGATGCTAAAACCAAGTAAGTGCCGTTTGGTTGTCTACCTGGGGCATATATTCTCGAAAGAAGGTGTCCATGCCGATCCAACTAAAGTCGACGCAGTAAGATCGTTCCCTACACCATATAGCCAACAAAAGGTTCGTCAGTTCTTAGGCTTAGCAAACTATTACGATGTAAAGTTTGAATGGTCTGAGAAGTGTGACATCGCAATGCAAGCTCTGAAGGCTGCACTCACCAATGCACCGGTCCTAATCTATCCAGATTTTAACAAACAGTTCATTTTGACAACAGACGCTAGCGGCGATGCCATTGGATATATCTTAGGTCAATTGGACGATCAAAATCGTGAACATGTAATTTGCTACGGAGGAAGAGCACTACACGCTGCTGAGAAGAAATGGTCAATAACAGAACTTGAATGCCTAGGAGTGCTTGAAGGGATAAAAACGTTCCGACCATACTTAGCTAACAGCAAATTCACGGTTGTCACAGATAACAAAGCTGTATCGTTTTTACGAACCTGCAAAAATCACTCCACTTCAAAGATGGGCACTAGCCATGCAGGCCTATGACTGTCGGTTTGAACATAGAGCAGGCATCAAAAATCAAAACGCAGACGCATTATCTAGACGTGTATACCCACCTACATCACCCAAAGCAGTTGATCTAGAAGAAGTAATCTGTCTTACGGAATCCAACGACACATTGCAATACACTGAAATACATCTCGAAATACATATCAGCTATTGTGCCCGAAACGGAGTTGCCAAAGAATATTATTGAACTCCAGAGACAGTGTCCCGATTATCAACTCATCATTAACTACAAAGAAAAAGGCGAAATACCACCAAATCTGACCGATTCACAGATAACAGGTCTCGTGGGTAGGTCAAAGGAATACAGTATAATAGATAAGTTATTAATTCATCACTATCAACCCAAATACAGAGGAGCAAAGAAATACCGACCACAACAGATTGACCAAACTGCTATTCCACGATCAGAACAACATAAACTCTTGGAAGCTTATTACGATTCGAAAGTACGAGGGTGTCATTTTGGGCGTGATGCCACCAGGTATTCAATCATCCAGAAATATTACTGGCCCAGCATGTACCAGGATATAGAGGATTACATTAAAACCTGTGACATTTGTCAACGATGTAAACCAGGACATTCCAAAACGGCCCCTATGGTCCCAATGCCAATCGAAGGCACATTTGAAAGACTCCATGTGGATATACTAGGACCTCTACCTCAAACCAAAAATGGATCCAAGTATGTTTTATTTGCTATCGATTCCTACACCAAATGGACTGAAGCATTTGGTATGAAGACACAAGAAGCTTCAGAAGTGGCAACATATTTGGTCTTAGTAACCGATAGAGGTAAGCAGTTTACTTCAAAGTTGATTGCAGCAATATGTGAACTCTTCAGCGTTAAACATAACAAGACAACCCCATACCACCCACAAACTAACGGAGTTGTAGAAAGGAGGAATAAGGATATTGCCAGGACTTTGCGTTCTTATGTCAACGAAGCACATGATAATTGGGATGAATTCTTACCATTAGCAATGATGGCTTTAAGAAGATCGCCTTGCCAATCAACTGATTATTCCCCACATTTCATGCTATTTGGTCGAGAAATGACGTCAATCTTACACCAAAGGAATCATTGGGAAAAGAGGCATCAATCCACATCAAGCATCTGGTCGATACCTTGAAGCGGACACAGGAGATCGTAAACCAGAATGTCCAACAAGCTCAACAAAAATCCAAAGCTACATATGACAAACGGGCGACAAATCCAACTTTGTCGGAAGGAGATACAGTGCTACTTCACAACAAAGCTGTCAAAAAGGGGTTGAGTCCAAAACTTACTAAACGCTATCAAGGACCATATGCTATCGAGAAAATTGGCCCAAACAACACCTACCAATTGCGAGATTGTGATACCTTCAAAGTTACAGCAGGATTGATTAACCACAACCGACTCAAGGATTATCATCAAAGACAAGATCGAGCATGGGACCAACCGTATCGGCCATCTGTATCACAAAAACCTGCTTTAAGCCACAAATCATCTGCGTCACCAAACCCTACTGCCAACTCTATTCCCCAAAACAGACCAGACAACAATGACATCAAACAGGATGATTTCAGAATTCTTAGAAAGCGAACGAATAAAGGAATCGTAGAATACTTAATCAAAAGAGAGCATCATCCACGAGCATGGGTGCAAGCATCTAAAATTTCCGATAATAAAAAGAGAGAATTTCACAACAAATATACCAACCAAGGAAAAAGGAAAAAGCGGAACAGAAAATAATTTCATTAAATAAAAAAAAAAAAAAAAAAAAAAAAATATTACACCATAAGTACAAATACTTAATACTGAATATTCATTCATACTTAACAAACTGTATCCATTATTTGATTATTTGTCGTCAAAGCCCTACCTTTCATCCTCTTTATCAACCCATTCATTAATTACAGGTATTTACGTAACATGGGTCATCCTTTGTGGTTACATACTTAGGGTGCCCCACGTGCCAACTGAAAAGTTGTTCTTGACACGTTGATCCTGCACGTTTTAGTTCAATGACTTACTACTGATTTCTAACAGTCTCGCACACTCGTTGAGGCTATAAATAGCAACAGCATGCGGAAATGTTCAAAACACCAAACACTACTACAGCCGTAAAAAATCTATTGTTGACGATTCTGAATAGCAATAATATTTAACTTTTTGGTTATTACGGCATCTTTAGAAATTACGCTCGTTTTATTTTTTAAATTGCCTTATAATTAGCTGTACCATTAGAAGCTGCATATTTTGGTTAAGTACAAATAATATCTCTGACTCCAGGTCCGTATGGAAGAATAATGATCAAAGCAGTAGTTTCATTTTACTTTTACAAGGTTCTTAAAAATATTGTTGAGACGCCTGATGTTGGTGCTTCTAAATTCAATTTCTTGTTCCATGTTTCGTAAAAAAAGTAGTCTTGATTATCCCGACCCGTCAATTAGACGTAGAATGATCGGTAGACTAGTTAAGCGAGACTAATTTCAAAACAAGGGCACGTAACCTATATTTTACTCAAAAGTGTCTGGATGTTATGGACGCCACTCCAAACCATTTTTCAGTATTATTTATGTATGGTTTAAATGATCATAGCTTATGAAGTACAGCATGGTCGTTTATTTAGTGACTATAAATGTGTGAAACAGATTTAAGGCTTTCTAAATATATTAGTATTGTGGTGTAATTGACGAGATATTTGGAGATATTCATTTAGGGTGGGGCACCCTAACATACTATCGCAATCACGAGAAGTCGGAGCAGAAAACCTTCAACGACTAAATTATGGTATAACATTTCAAGAAAAGGCACCAGTTCGGTTTTCAGACGAGTACTGGCTGCATACCAACGAAATCGATATTCCAACGGCAGTAAACTCCAAGGCAATTGAGGGCTGTCATCTGCACACCAAGACCTGCGACACAATCCGCATGATCCAAACTCAGATCAATGCAATGAAGACAAGGTGTGCGGTAATGATTAATGAAACAAGAACCCGGGTCTTTGACACCGTTCCAAGTAACCCTACTAACGATAAAACAACACCTCGTTCCAAACGTGCGATATTGGGATTCATCGGGAAGATGAGCAAATCCTTATTCGGAACAGCCACAACCGATGACGTCAACACCTTGGCTATACACATCAATGCTTTGACGAAGCAGAATATCGACATGGCCAACACAGTGTTTACCCACAGCCACAAACTACCATCCTTTATGTCAAAAGTTGACTCTAGGTTTGATAACGCTATACGAGGGATACAAATTAACCACGAAGCAATCAAACATGCTTCCCTTAGCATCCAGGCAACTTATCAAAGTCTACAAGAGACATTTGGGTCGCTAACAAGCCTATTGCTCGACCAAATACAACAAGCATCAATTATCGAGCACAAAGTAGAGGAATTCAAACTCGGCGTAGGTGATCTAATTAAAGGGAAGCTCTCGCCATTCCTGATCTCCTTTAAGATACTCCATGCAACAATCCATCACATCCAAGGAGTGTTAACAAAAGAGTACAACTTTCAGCTCTTGCAAACAAACCCACACTTTTATTATAATCATGGAAAATTCATTTTCACCCGAACAATTCATGATAAATTATACGTCACAATCAAATTTCCCATCGCACAGTTGCGCCAATCATATTATGTTTATAAACTTTCCTCCTTTCCAGTACCTATTAACGAATCAAATCATCATTTTACACAACTTTTAAATTTAGCTGAATTTTTTGCAATCTCAGATGACGAAAAACACTATACGTTTATGAGTTCAGCACACATTGCACAATGTTATGGTTCAGACACCCTGCACTGTCCGTTCAGACTAACTTTTAATATGTCAGCATTTCCTTCATGTGAACTAGCATTATTTCACAACAATCGAAATTTAGTTGGCAATCTTTGTAAATTTAGGTATTTACCGAAGCAAATTCCATCAAACATTTTCCGTGTTTCAGACTCTCAAGTTGTTGTACACAATGCTAATTCTATGACACTAACATGTCCTTCTGATCAAAAGATTCTTAAAGGATGCTCTTATTGTGTTGTAACCTTACCTTGTTTATGTTCCTTGTCTATACTAAAACTATTCATTCCAGTGTCATTGGGCTCTTGTCAAAATAAAACTGTTTCTGGGGGGGGGGGGGAGGAGGGGAGCACCATCCTACATCCTATCAATTTGGCCTTACTTCAAAAATTTTTTTGATGACGCCTCCTTGGCTAACATTACAGGGGATAGTCTATTTGAAGATCGATTAAGAATAACAATTCCAAATATCACAATTTATTCTCATGAATTCAAAAATGTTATTATTGTTATCGCTCACGATAAGGAAACCGATCTCAGTCTAAAACGTATTGCTCAAAGTGTCAAAAACAATCAAACGATTTTTCCTGCTCTAATTGATGCACTTTTAGAAGGACAAATTCCCTTGAAATCTTCGTGGTTTGACATCAGTAATCTTATCCCTGTAATTTCCATGGGCATTTCAGTTGTATTAAGTCTTATTATCATATGGATGTTTTTGAAAATTCGGACATTGACGGCAGCAATGATTATTCTTTCCAATTCAACGCAAGTCAAATCCGCATCATTACCATCATTTGAGTATCATTATCCTACTCAGACTCAGTCACCAATGATTATGTCGTATGATTATTCCTTCTTTCTGGAGTATATTCCTATTTTTATTTCATTATTATGCTTTGTTGTATTACTATTTGTCTTATATAAATTATTTAAAACCAAAAATAATCATACAATTATATATCTAGAACTCACCACTGGTTCATTATGTGAAATTATACCGGTAGTCTCGTTATCATTATGTCCATCTTACTGGGAAATACAAGCGCCAACACAAATTAAGAACCTTTACGTCGAAAGTTATTTAGCACCATCGTTATCGGTATCATGGCCTGGTTTTAAAATAACCAACAAATTTACATTTCAATCTCTACATATACAAAATTCAGTACGTGTGTCCATTCTTAAATCTAGAAAAATACGATCCATTCTTAGTCAACCATTTGGGGCGAGTTTTATTATTTCTCACCATGGACTTTATCAAGCTTTAAATGCTAATGATTATGAAAACTATTGCATCATTATTTTATTTTTATTTTTTTTTTATTTATTCTTTTGATAATTACATTTACCTTTTATATATTGTTTATTATTGAACTTGTCCATGTACATGCATAGGAAGATGTTTATTTTTGAGGCCAAAAATTTCTTTTCGGTCGGTGGGGATGTTGTTATAGTGACTGATTTACATTTCATGATCAGACCAGACTCCAAAGGATTAGCAGGATTGCGGTATTGATGGTTTCAGAGAAATTCATAATAGACTGTTACACAATCCTTACAGACCAAGACCAAATCACTCCCCAAGATTGGTAGGAGCTGCGAAATACTTGCCAAACCTGAAAACATACTTACCTCGAGGCGCAGGTTACTTACCTCGGTTTCCGTCATACTTACCCAATTCACCATAGATTTCACCCAGACCTTTATCTTCAAAACCGTCTCTTTCATACGAGCCTTGGACTTTCTCCTATTTACACAGATCTCCACATGGCGGGCTTGCTTCAGTTAGTGAACACGATAGAAAGGGTCGAGTCATGGAGGGGAGGAATGAAAATCCAATAACCATGAAATCAGAAATTACAGCTGCTGGTGCGAGTCTAGCACTTAGGACGATTCCTGTTATTCTAAAGAATAAATCAAAACGTATTAAGGATAATGCTCTTATGGACGATGGAAGTACAAAAACGTACCTAAATTCTCATGTCGCCGCAGAACTAGATTTATGTGGACCCCAAGAACGAATAGTCGTAAGCACCTTAAATGGAAATGACACCATTATCGACACAAATAATGTTGAATTTTGAGATAGAGAGTTTAAATGGTTATGTAAACATGAAGATTGCAGCCGTCACTACTGATAAAGTAACCGGTGATATGGCTGTTGTTAACTGGAATATTAATGCAAAACATTGGCCTCATTTAGATGGAATAAAATTCCCCGAAGTTGGAAGTCGACCAGTCGTTGATCTTCTTACTGGTATAGACTACGCATACCTCCATCATTCTTTGAAAGATGTTTATGGATGCCCTGGAGAACCAGTTGCTAGACTTACGCCATTGGGTTGGACTTGCATTGGTAGTACACGGCCTAGTCTTCATTCACCACCAATGTCCGAATTTGCTAGAACTTACTTTACTAGTTCAACAGACATAGAACATGCCAATCCAAACCAAACAATTAGAAAGTTCTGGAAAGTAGAAAATGTAGAAACGGAATATAATCCAGAATTCTGCTCTTTGCAAAATCGACTTGCATTAGAGAAAGTACAAAATACTATGCTATTTAAAGATGGGTGTTATCAAGTAAATTTACCTTGGCGAAATGATGTACCAAGCCTACCTGATAATTTTCAAATGGCCTTCAGAAGACTTGGAAATACAGAGAAAAGACTTCTCAAAGATTCCACTGCTGCCAAGGATTATGGTGAAATAATTGAGAAGTACTTATCAAAAGGTTATATAAGACGTGTACACCGTTCAGAACCAGAACCACCCGGAAAATGGTACCTACCTCATTTTGCAATCACACGTTCAGAGCGAACTACAACCAAAACGAGAATTGTATTCGACGCATCCGCTAAATACAATGGTATTTCACTCAATTATGTCATATATCAGAGACCAAAACTACAACGAAAGCTGTTTGACATTTTGCTGATATTTAGAAAGAATTTCGTGGCGCTAGTTTGTGAAATTGTTGAAATGTATTTGCGCATTACTATTGCCAATCACGACGGACCTTACAACCGATTCCTTTGGAGAAATTTGGATCAAACAAAATCCCCAGATGTTTATGAATTCAGCAGAGTGGTATTTGGTTTCAACTGTTCACCATTTTCGGCACAACTCGTATCGCAACAACATGCTGAGAAATACAGTAATGAATTCCCGATGGCAGCTAATACAGTTGAAACGGTAGAAAAGGGTATTCAACTTTATAAAGAACTGGCTCAACTGTGGGGAAAAGCTGATATGCATGCTCGAAAATGGTTATCAAACTCTCCCCAGTTACTTACCCATATTCCCGAGGAAGATTGGGTTTCTGAAGTCAATTTAGAGACTGGTGAACTACCCTCAATCAAAACATTAGGATTACCTTTAGATCCTCTTATACTGGTCACAACTGTAAAGTCACCAAGCGGGTCTTCTTAAAGAGATTGGCTACAGTGTTTGATCCTCTTGGTTTTTTAGCACCATATGTTGTCAAAGGAAAAGTAATCCTTCAAGAAATATGGTGATCCGGTTCTGACTGGGACATACAACTAGATGACGAACTTGCCAAAAAGTCTTTGGCATGGATTGACGATCTTACCAATCTTTCTGGTGTTAAAGTTCCAAGATGCTTACAGACCACCTACGAAACAATTATATCCTTTTCAATTCACATATTTGTTGATGCTTCCCAAGAGTCTTATGGGGCAGTTTCTTATGCAAAAATAATATATTTAAATGGGACAATTTCTTGCAATATCATTGCGGCTAAGACAAAAGTAGCACCGCTTTTGACCATGTCCATTCCTCGTCTTGAACTTATGGGGGCAGTATTGGGTCTTAAATTGGGGATAGCAATTAGAAGAAGTTTAGAGGTTACTTTAAATAGCTTTACCTTTTGGTCAGACTCCATGAATGTATTATGGTGGATCCGGGGTCATAGTCGAAAATTCAAACTATTTGTTTCTAATAGAGTAGGATATATTCAAAATTCCACTGAACCTAGTCAATGGGTTTATATTTCCACAAAATCCAATCCAAGTGATATACTTACCAGAGGTTTAAATATTTCAAAACTGGTAAATGAAAATCGTTGGTGGCATGGGCCAAAATTTCTGTGTTTAAATGAAAAACTTTGGCCAGATAATAAAGTTCTTGAGTTGGTGGAAAAAGACGATTCAGAAGTTAAGAAAAAAACAATTCTGAATACTTATACCTGTACTTATATCCAAGATGGTGGATCATGGCGTCTAGATCCAACAAGATTTTCTAATTGGCTTCACTTAAAACGAGTACTAGCTTGGGTTTATAGGTTTGGGGATAACTGTCGGTATCCTCAAACTGAAGAACCTATGGTGAACTGACAAGTGAAGAACTCCGCGATGCTGAAATTAAACTGCTCAAAGATGCCCAGACGTGTTCGTTTACAGATGAATACGATGCCTTAAGTAACGATAAAGAAATTTCTAAAAAGAGTAAAATACTTCAACCTTTCCTAGATGAAGATGGTCTGTTACGTTTAATTGGTAGACTACGTTATATTGACTACTTACCTTATGATGTCAGATTTCCTGTTATTCTGCCAAGAAAGAATTGGATTACCAAACTAATTATTAGACATTATCATGAACAATGCCTGCATGGTGTAACCAATCACACCTTATCACTGATTTTATCCAGATATTGGATAGTCGCGGCCAGGGAAGAAATTAGAGAATATGAAAAGAGCTGCATAATTTGTCAGAACAAAACCTTAAAACAGGGAAACAACTCATGGCTCCAATTCCTAATATTCGATTCAAAGAGCCCCTGAAAGCATTTTCCAGAGTCGCCGTCGATTAATGAGGTCCATTTATCACGATTCAAGGTAGAGGTCGCCCTCGAATGAAAAGATATTTATGCTTATTTACTTGCCTTTCAAGCCGAGCTGTCCATTTGGAAGTAGCCTTTGGTCTTGACACGGATTCCTTTCTAAATGCCTTCTACAGAATGGTCAATCGTAGAGGAATTCCCATGGAAGTTATTTCCGACAATGGCACAAACTATGTTACGGCTAATACAGAACTGAAACAGCTTCTGTCTTCACCGGATGAAAGCCAGATTGAGAAGTCCGCTGCTAACCGAGGAATAAAATGGTATTTCAATACCCCTTTGGCTCCGCATTTTGGTGGAGTACATGAAACTATGATTAAAGCTGCTAAGAAAGCCATCTATGCTATTCTCGGTAACGCCGATATCAATGACGAAGAATTAATTACTTCATTTACTGGAGCTGAAGCTCTCATCAATTCCAGACCATTGACGTACCAAAGTGTCAACTCCGCAGATGATGTTCCACTCACCCCTAATCACTTTCTTCATAGACAGATTGGTGGAATATTTGCTCCAGATTCTGTTGACGAAACCGCATTTAATCCAAGGAAACGATGGCAGAGAATACAGGAATTAATTCGTCATTTCTGGAAGCGGTGGTTAAAGGAATGGCTACCTGTACTTAGTCCCAGGAAAAAATGGTTACACCATCAAAAATCTAAATATCGGTGATATTGTTTAAGTCATTAGTTCTGATACACCTCGTGACAGATGGCCCCTTGGGCGTATTACCGAAATCCATCCCGGACAAGATGGGCTTGTTCGAGTGGTAAAATTAAAAATTGGACAAGAGATGTTGCGACCATTTACAAAACTGTGCAGACTGGAACTTGATGATTAAAAACTTCCAAATAAACAGTCGATGATGTGAATGATTTATATTTGAACACTTAAGGACTTAAGTATGTCAAGGAGGGGAGAATGGGGAAAAGACATTAGTTTGTATCGAACTTAACTGCAAGACAGGGCCCTTAAAATTAAACGTGACTAAAAATAGAAACAATTTGGTGTACGAGACTAGTTAACACGCTCGGCGTGCATTCGACCAAAACCAGTGCGTGCTTAGTCAACCATGTGCTGAACAGGACCATGTGTGTTTTTTGGGACATTTAAAAAATGACTATATGAAATTTGAATGGACATTGAATGTGTTTTTGAATAAATATGAAAACTGTCTTTTTATTTTAATGGTCTTAATCCCACTCTTCGTGAGCCTTATGACCACCACCCACAAAGTGTTTAGCCATGTTCGGATTTGGACCCTTCCTTTTTCCAACATAACAGCTCGGAAAATCAACTTCTGGGATGTACTGCAGAGATCGTTTCCCCGTTCTTTGTGTTGAACCCAACGAATCCAGCGCCTGGCGATTGTCTTGCTATTATTGCGAGAACGTAGTAATACCTACATAAACAGGGACGTATATTCAGTATTCGATTAAATTTATTTATTAATTCCAGAAAGCCTGCAAAATATGTAAGGGAAATGTGGTGTCCAGTTTACTTTTTGTTCAAATTTTCTGAGAAAATAAAAATAATCAAAGTATTATGTGATTCTTTTCAATGATTAGGTATTGTGACATTGGGTTGAATTGCATTCAGTGCCATCTTAACAGCATGACAGTCCCCACAACCACTCACAAGGGTAAACATAACGCTAACGCTACAAAATACGTGCACATTCCTGCTTTGATTGATATGGTACTTTGTCAAGAAGGCTAGGCGTTTGGTTTGTTTAGCGTTGAGGATCGTGCATGAATATCAATAGTTGCCGTATAAGGAATAGGTATAACAAGATAATCCATTCAGAATTGCGGCTTTCAGACGCTAAAGGCAAAAAATAGGCGTGGCTCTGTCCCTGGGGGTCGGGACATTGACCAAAATCAATAATGGACGCCTTCAGGCTATATGGGATACATATGCCAAGTACCAAGCTGATTTATTCAGAATTGCGGCCTGTAAACGACAAACACAAAAATTGGGCGTGGCTTGACTGGGGGTCGGGATATGTAAATGTCGTCCTTAGGCTATAAGGAATACATAAAGACGATCCATTAAGAATCGTGGCCTGTAGGCAACACACACAGACACGAAGTAAAAATGGGTATGGCTCTGCCCCTGGGGGTGGACAATCACCAAAAACCAATAGGGGTCATCCTTAGATTATAAGGAATAGGTATGCAAAGTTTTAAAAGGATCTGTAAGACACACAGACATTGGGCGTGGCTCTGTCCGAGGGGGTCGGGCATGCACCAAAAATAATAATGGTCAGCCTTAGGGTTTAAGGAAAAAGTATAAAAAAGTTTTCAAGACGATCGATTAAGAATTGTGCTCTGGAAGCGACACACAGGCACACTAAAGAAAAAGTGTGTGGCACTGTCCCTGGGGTAGGGCATGGTTTTCCTTGAGGTACAAAGAATACGTATGCAAAGTTTCAAGATGATACGTTAAGAAATAAGAAATGCAGCCTGTAGAGGACAAACAAACAAATACAAGAAATAGGCGTGGCTCTGTCCCAGAGAGTCGGGCATACATCCAAAACAAGGAATAAGTATTTTAAGTTTCAAGATGATCGATTAAGAATTGTGGCCTGTAGGCGACACACTAACACACTAAAAGAAAATGGGCGTGGCCCTGGGGGGTTGGGCATGCACCCACATCCTAGGGATGTTCCTTCGGGTACAAAGAATAAGTTTGCAAAGGTTCAAAATGATACATTAAGAAATAAAGCCTGTAGACGACAAACAAACAAATGTAAGAAATGGACGTGGCTCAGCCCCTTAAGTTCGGGCATGCACCAAAAACAATAGGGATCATCTTTAGGGTACAAGGAATAAGTGTTTAAAGTTTCAAGATGATCTATTAAGAATTGTGGCCTGTAGTCGACACACGGACACATAAAACAATAGGGATCATCCTTAGGGTACAAGGAATAAGTGTTTAAAGTTTCAAGATGATCTATTAAGAATTGTGGCCTGTAGGCGACACACGGACACACTAAAAGAAAAAAATGGGCGTGGCTATGCTCCTGGGGGCTGGGCATGCACAACAAACGATAGGGATGTTCCTTAGGGTACAAAGAATAATTATGCAAAGTTTCAAAATGATACATTTATAAAATGAGGCCTGTAGACTACAGACAAATACAAGAAATGGGCGTGGCTCAGCCCCTGGGGTTCGGGCATGCACCAAAAACAATATGAATCGTCCTTAGGGTATAAGGAATAAGTATACAAAGTTTGAAAAAAATCCCGTACGAATTGCGTCCTGTACGTGACCCACAGACATACATACTACATACATACATACATACACACACACACGCACACACACACTCACACACACATAGACAGAGGCGACTGCATAATGGTTGATATATTTGTTGTAATGGAACAAAATTCAGTGTTTAAACATTAAAAAGCATACAGCAAAGAGTAATCAACACAAACAGTTTAACAATATTGCACAAGTCTTGAAAAACAAAGTAAGTCGCACAAAATACATATAATTAGCAATAGGGCCCCATTCGCTAAGAAGTCCCTAGCTACGAGAACGTAGCTAAAAACGTTGAGATATACTGATGTGTATGTTTTTAGCTACGATAGGGAGCTATCAGTCTGACGTTGCAAACTCAATTTCTTTATTAATGCATGTAACATCTTTAAAATAAGATAAGTTAATACTATTATCATTAATTAAACTTATACAGAGGCCAATCTCCAAATATTCGCATTTAAATTACTGAGGCCATATTTTTGTTAGACATTCACAATCATTGAAATCCACGTGGATGTCATTTAGTTTTTCCACATGTAATTGCGTTTTGATTGGCTTATAATTAGCGCCCGCCTACATTATGACAGCCGTAGACTTCACTGCTCTAAAAAAAGATGGCGGCCTTAGTAACGGCTAACGCCTCGATTTTAAATACGACGATTTATACCCGTTCCAGGTAGGATTATATGCTTAATTGTAATTGAGTGTGGCAGAAATATTATATATAACAATAATCAATCGTTGTTTTGATGAAAAATATTGTCAATTTTGCATAATATTCGCCATTGTGGATCACAGTCGCACTTGCAACGCTGATTGAAATGGAAAGAAATTTCATCTGTCCCCTGTTGCGTTAGTATTTTAATACTAAGCACATCTTCTTGTAGTCCCACAGTCTATGAACAAAGTCCAGAATTACACAACGACATCAAGCGAAATGAAAAGTAACCCACGTGTCTGATCAATACAAAAGGCTCAGTCTCGGATGAGCCCAGTCTTTCTGTGATATCATCCATCAACGAACGAAGTTGCAAGTGGTTATGTGTTCTAGGAAAAGCAAGGACAGATAACCGGCCTCGTCGACGACACTCACATTATCGGGTGGGAAAAAAAACAGAGGACCCGCGTATACATTAACGTGCACGTATACAACCTTGGCAGTTAGAATTCAAATTAAGGGAGGGCCGTAGCGTTGCTCTACAGGCAAAATTTCACTCGTAGCAAACTGCATCGCTGCAAGCGTATGTCCTTATCATTATCAAGGTTGATGCTGAAAGTAGGACGTTAATCACCGTTTAAAATGAAGATAGCACAAGTGTAAATATTCAGTGATGTACGCTCGTACATCGAAGCCAGAAAACTTCACATACAATCGCGTGCGTTTGCACTTTTGTACACTTTTCCTGCCAAATACCATCTGACGAGGCCAAACCTTTCGCAAAGTCTAACAACGTTGTATTTGAATTTTATATGTTTACATGTTATTTCAAAGGGATAAAAGCATTTTGTTGACGAGACGTCAAACCCTAATCCTTTGCTTTATTTTAATAGATTATGTATATTATGATAGATATAAATATATATGAATAGGTTGCTATAATAAACCCCTATTTTACAACAAAACAACAGTTTACACCCGTTTCAAATATGTCTGTATATTCAACGATGTGCAATTTGACATTTACACGGGGCAAAATTGATCGCATATTTGGATAGTTTTGATATACACACATGCCTGGGGGTATTTACCTGCGCGATTTACACGTTTTATTTGCATAACAGATTCTTTTAACCGAGAAGAGTGTTTTGTATATAAATGTAATGACCCAAATAATATAATAATTATATTATTGAAGTACAAACATTCCTGAAGAAACAGTCAAATACATTAAAAAAATAAAAAGAATTACCAAAATGGTGCGTCGGTATGGTATTTAACCTATGTTGTTTGTAACTAACCTGTGGGTGGCGGGGGATGCGAGGTTGTCATTTCACGAGCATGATAAATGTTTTCAATTTCAGCACATTTCAGAGGAGTTTTGAGATGTGAACACTTTGTGCCTTTTGTCACAAGCGTGACCTAAAATGTTAATTTCCATCTCTCAAAAAGTATCATGTGTATTATCCATGTGCTTTTTAATTTTTGTCTATTTTACTGATCTATTAGTATTATACTGAATGATACATTCCCAGGAGAGGGTATAGTTATCTTGCCAGAAAAGGGCTGAACTCCCTGAAAAACCTGCATGAGGAGCGCATTGGACAAATCCCTAACTTACAACCTGTATTCTTGTGTGGGGATCACGTGGCAAAGTGGGTAAGAAGGTGGCTCGTTAGCCTGGAAGTCGGATGTTTGATCCCTGCATTGGCCGAGAAAGTTCATCCTGATTTTTCGGCGTGGTTCCCCTTGTCAGTGATGCAGGATGGAGGGCCTCACAGGGACAGCTGTCTAGTCGTTCGGATGGGACGAAAAACCGACGTCCGGTGTACACATTGGCGTGCACGTTAAAGATCCCTAGGCCACAAACCGAGGTCCGGTGTACACATTGGCGTGCACGTTGAATATCCCTTGGCCGTTGGAATTCCAATAAGAGTAGGCCGTAGCGCCTTAGCCTATGTTAGGCAGAACAGTAGGACGTTAAACCCTATTTCATTTCTTTGTGTATTCTTGTGTGTTAATCTAATGGCTAACGAATGAATATGTAAGCTTAAGCGTCCAGTAGAAAACTTTTCAGACCTTATGTGTTAAATTTAAGGGAAATGTTTTTTTGACCTTTGCCACAATGTATATCTACCAAATTTGCTAATGCAAACATGGTACAACCCTGAGTTTCGTGTTTATCGACGTATTGATCAGAATGCTATCAGTGAAACCGCATGAATTTATAATCAATAATCGGTCAGTGTTGAATATTGTTACCCTCTTATAATAATTATAGGCGGTTAGTGTATTCATGCATAAAATAAACCTTATTGTACAAATGTTATTATGTAAAATTGACAATGGATGAAACCAGCGACTGCCAGGCAGAATACGCCCACATTTTGCAAGAGATGGATAGAGAACAAGCTACAAATAAAAGCGATTTGCCGTACAATCAGCGACCATAATCCAGGAAGTTAGGGTCCAATATGCGCGAATATCGACTAGAACCAAGGTCTTTGGATTATAATTATACATTTCAAATTTCATCAAAATCAGATAAAAATTGTGACTTCTAGGGGGTCCACAACCTTGGTATTACATACCTTTACACTATTTACGTACAAGCAGGGTCGTAAATGTGGGGGGGGGTAGGAAAAAAATAGCCGGTCGCAAAAATCAATGCAGTCGGTCGCAAAATAGGAGTAGTCGGTATCAAAATACGTGCTCATTGCATACGTCACGCTACTCAGGCAAAACATTAGCGTAAACTAACCTTGTCCACTTATCATGTTTGAAAAGATGTGTTTCACTCTTATTCTGTTGTGAGTATGTTGGTCTAACAACAACATTTTATCTAGGGAGAAAGATAGTCGCTCTCAAAATAAGTTCCATCACTGCAGCCGATCTCAAAAACAATGCGGCGCTCGATTCCATTATGACATCATTCTTCTACTCCTTTGTTGTCTTATACTGTCCCAGCATTATCATATTTACGATTATAGTGAACTGTCCAGTTTGTAGTACCACTGGTGTGTGGGTCGTTGGGCGTCAGAATGAACAGATGTTATGTCAACTCTTGCAAAACAGATCCCAATATTCTGTTCCATTCACTGGCATTTTGGTCCAGTCGTCCACAACAATTTCTCCCAGCAATGACCTCAAATGCCAGTATATTGAATCAATTTTTCAAAATTTTCTCAAATTACATTGTGCTACAGGCACAATCATCATATATGACGTACACTTACATAAAACTGCTTTCCCCACCCCATATTCCCTAGAAAACTGACGCCTTCCGTCTTGCTCCAGGCACAGTAGTGGTTTTTCCCACAGAGTTCTTTTGCGCAAGTTTTTTTTTAGTCAAATGACTACAAAAAGTTTACTCGCCTATAGCTCCCTTAATTTACACATAAACTAACCCCAAACTGTACTGCACATAGCTTAACATATAATAAATCAATACGAGATTTAATCGAGAAATCTGAATATTTCGTGTGATCATGATGTGCATCTCATCAAATTCAGCTTATACCCACAACAAATAACAACAACAACAACAACTACAGCTAATATACACTCGTACGTCAATCTGGGGCAAAATTCGCGCTACTCGAAATGATGGAAACGAGTAATTTGTTCGAGTTATACGATAATTCGAGTTAGACGATATAGGCGTACGAGCCAGGGCGACAGGGAGGGGGTCAGCTTCACCCTAACTTTCGGGCAACCTGACTTTTCGGGCAGACGGTAAAGTGAAAAAAAAATTATTTCATCTATTTGACAAAAAAAAAAGTGCCCGAAATCAAATAAAACACTACCTTTATGGGCTGGAATAGCAGTCAAACGCGCTTGCCGTCGTCAAATATTCCAAAATTTTCTTGGGGGTCCATACAAAGTTAGCCCGGCTTCTTCGCCTCTCGAAGAAAACCGGCTCCGCTGCCTGTAAACCTAAAATATTTCGAGCATTTATAGTTTTGCTTCCGTAATTATCACCGAGTCCTAATAAACACTAAGTTTACTTTTCTTTTAATTGAATACCACGAATTTGTACTGAGTTGACTATGGAGCCACTCTATTTTGTGCGACATTTTTCGGGCATCGTTTATTATTTGTGAATGCAGCTGCAACAGTCTCAATTGGATGGTTGGGATCTAGAGTGGGATTTCGGTTACAAAACCATTGTATACTTACACGGGCTAGAATAGCAGGAAAACGCGTCTGCGGCTGTTAAATTTTCAAAAACTTTTCCCAACGGTCCCGTCTTCGTGGGTTGTAAACAATCGATTGAATCGAATTCGAGTCAGCCACCTTAATTAGCCTACATTAGACTACTTTGCTTTGTTCACGGGCTGAAATAGCAGGAAGACGTTTTTGCAGCTGTCAAATATTCCAAAATTTTCTTGGGTTGTGGGGGGGGGGGGGAGATACAAGGTAAGTTCCGCGTGTTTGCCTCTCGAGGAGGACCGGTGCCGCTGTCTGTAAACCCGAAATTTTTTCGGGAATTTTGGGTTCTGCCCCCCTAACTGTCATCGAGCCCGTACGCCTATGTTAGACGATGTTCCATCCGATAGAAGATCCCACGACAAAAAAGACCATGTGTTACATCCATCACCGGTTTACACCGAATTCTCGGATGTCGATCGCGACACACCATGGATTGAGGGGGCCCCAAGAACTTCCTATGGAAGACCCTATGAGCATCGGAGGGGCCTCGCCACTAGGTCCTCGATGAGACCATGCTCGAGGCGTGCAACTGATATTTTTGTGGGGGGCCCCCTAATGTTGGGGGCCCTGGGGCCTGTGCCCCATGGTGCCCCGTGGTAAATCCGGCGTTGGTTCTACACCACGAGCACGTTTTCAAGTTATCCGCTCTTGATGATTGATCTTTTTTTATTGACCAATCCCCTTAAATCGTTAATTGAAAAGGAGTTGGGAAAGGGAAGTAATTCTTATCGGAAAAATCGGGAGTTAGCATGAATGCGCATTTAATAACAACAAATTATATAATATTATATTAATGAAGACCGGACGTTTATGCTCAAGAGTTGTTTTGAGAACTTTTCGTTTGTTTGCGGAGTTTTACGTCCACAGTTATTCAGAATCAAATTGACAAGTATAAGTTGAATAGTAATAATGTGGAGGTGGCGTGTTCTAATTTATTGCCGTAATATGGCTGTTGCTTAAAGGGCCAATCCCAATAACTTTTTGGGGAATAAAACTGCTTAATTTTGTGTTAAAATCCCTTATATCCCATTACCTAAGGCCGACCAACTAACCCGATATTTGTGATATGGTTGTAAATAACTTAAACCTGACAGTCTTCATCTGGAAATGGAGACCGTTGTATTATACAGTATCTGGATAAAACCAGACTTTTTTCTATAAAAATGATATGTAGGTGAAATTTACCTTTTGTTATCAAGTATAGTACATGGGTCATTCACTGTATAGACCTCTCAAGAAACGGGAATCGATTATTAGGTCACCCAATCGAAAAATTGACCCAAAATCTTAAAAGGGTTACGTGTCCGGATAAGCAATGTTGACGTTAACGTCAAAACGACTCAATATTTTGAGCTGAAACTTTGAGCCAAGGTAAATACACCATGCCTCTATATTTTGGTCCATAAATTTCATAAAGGCTCGGACTTTAATTTTTGAGACTCTGTTCTTATCGGGATTGTCCCTTTAAAGAAATTCATATTGAGAAAATCTACAATAGAAAATCGTGAATAGGAAGTCCGAAGAAGAATGTCGAACGAAAGTCAAAAGTTGACAGTTCGAACTATGGAAGTGGAACATGGACGAATTAATTTGAAAGGGGAGAAGTTTTTTCCCGGTTAGATGCATATTAAAGGTTTCCGCCATGGAAATATCCCGTTTAGATTAGAATGGTTTCCTTACTTTTGATTATCAACTAAAGATAGCTTTTTGAACCCGATACCCCGCAACATGCAGTCATTGTGGCTTTTCATAACTCTTCGTCTCTGGTTTATCACACCTTTATATTATGGTTCATTAAATTATCCATATCTACCGCTGTTCTGGTAAATAAATCCTCAAGGCACAGAACATTTCCCGATTTATATAATCATTTAATAAAATTTAAAAAAATGAAATGAAATGGTGACTGCATTGGTCAGATATAGTGACAGGGGGCTATAATACCGCTCTACTCATATATAAATGACAACATTATTACGTGTGTTATAACATTTTGTGTCTCCACCTTCTATTGAAAACTAAAAAATGTTTCTCACTTAACTTAGAACATTAGTTTTAGACTACCCGTGTTTGTTTTTTTTTTACATTTCACCGATATAGGTAATTTTTACTTCGATATAATTTGCTTACATTTATATTTCTTGTAACATTCGTTCGTTCGTTCCTGGGGTTTAACGTCCACTTCCATCTAAGGACTCATGTTGCCATTACTCAATGATTCTCTTGGTGATATTTCCGATTGTTTTTAAATATGAGTGAAGTCTGTATCACCACAAGTCCGTGACTGTACATCGCAGTGGACGATTACGGCTAGCCTCGGATTCATCACTTAATTTGATATGTTTGTTTGTTTGAGATTTCTGCGTATTGTTTCTTGTCCGTAGAGTTGTTATTGTGCAAATTATATGCGGTG
Organism: Patella depressa; assembly: GCA_948474765.1. Lineage (NCBI taxonomy): Eukaryota > Metazoa > Mollusca > Gastropoda > Patellidae > Patella > Patella depressa. The sequence goes on along the minus strand of OX419715.1, from coordinate 50,397,843 downwards.
CAGTCCTTCGCTTACTATTATAGTTAGCTCCACTTGGTGTTTTAAATTGTGGTTATCTCCCCTTTTCCTTCTCCGCGAATCGGAAGATATATACGTTTTAACCCCTACTTATCACAACTAGGCAATTTTCAATTTTATTTCAACAATTCGCTTGCGCGTAGGGGTCTTTAGCAGTGGGAGGAAACTGGAGGACCCAGAGAAAACCCACGAGGTTGGCGAATCGGAAGAGAAATGAAATGAAATTGAGTTTAACGTCCTACTGCTCCGACTGGGCAAATGAAGACGGGCATACGCCATACAGTGTGCTATGAGGACAGCGAAACTATGCCAAGGGATCTTTTACCCGTCTACCAATTTATACACGGGACCTCGGTTTTTCTTCTCATCCGAACGACTAGACCTACAGACCCGTCCCAACTGGCAAGCGGTAACCACATCGAATACGCGACCTCCAGACTAGCGAGAAAGTGTCTTACCCACTTAGCCACCGTGGTCCATAATATAAAGAGATAAGAGAATATCCATATGACATTTGGCACTGTGTACAAATTGAGTTTTACCCTTTCCAGAACAAAGCTGAATCAGTATGTATGGATATGTGAAAGCATAACGCCGTCGTTGGACGAATAACAACATAAAGATGTATTTGGATTTTATGAATTATAATCTTTATTATATATTACTATATAACAGGACAATATTTTACACGTATTGGATTAGTTTAAAACATTGTATTGCTTCATCTTTAATTTAACATACATAACCAAGGCAATGACAAAACTTTTTTTTCGCATTGTCGTTTCCTTGTTATAATGAAGATGACACAAAACAGTAGACTTCATATCGTCAACACAAAATACAATATAAGTAATCGTTAAAGATACATTCCCCTAGAAACCAGGACTGTAATTATACAGTAGTCCACTAAATAACTGACCGACTGTCATCTTGGTATAGTTATATATAATGGCAAATCAAAACGCCATTGAATTGATAATGGATTTGGTGGATGGGGGAGATGCGAGATAGGTACATCTTATTATTCCTTCAATTACAAGTTTACGACAAAGTAGGTTTTGATAAAAAATAAGTAAACGGGTTCAACTGATGATTTAATGATCACTAAAGGAATATATCTTTAAAGGTCTCTGATTGCTAAACTAGGTATTTGTACAAAATACAATGGCAAGTTTGTCAATAAATTACATTTATAATATATCTCATTAATTATATTTCATTAAATGTTACTCTTAGGGTGAAATGGGAAGGGTGTGTAAATATGTATGGGATTAACACAATAATTCAATAATGATATCAGATCTGTGCCTTTCCTTCCATACATTATTAAGGTTGGCAAGAGTCGATATAATTGTAGCATATGATCAAGACTGAAAACCATTTTACCAATTTGATAACTATGCCAGGTAGAACGATATGTTCGGGTCTATTCAGTATTGTAAGCCTACAACAGTTATCTCACCCTTACCAATTGAAGCTAATGCTTAACTGAACCGAGAGGAAGGTTGTGGTAAAATCTTTAAATTTGAAAACCAATCTTAATAGACTTACTGATATATGGGTTACAATATAATGAACAATCTGGTACTATTCAGGTAATGACGAGGCCCTTGGTGAAATACTAGCACTATTACCAACAAATGACTAGTTCAGTGACCAGGTCTTAAAGTACACTCTCCTTAAGAATGTGCGACTGAAACTCTACCATCCCGTTTGAATTAAATATTTTTAGTGAGACGACAGTGCTATTTGTGGCAGAAGCATGATGTCTACCATAACAGTTTTAAGTCTTACGACACGAGAATGTAAAATAATTAACTAGAAGTATAATATATATATATATATATATATATATATATAAGCCGTAATCAAACATAGACACGTACAAGTATATGCCTCAAAGGAGGAATCCCAAATACATTTTAATGAATACAACTAGTGAATTTTGTGTGAAAGACTAAACACTTTATCCTACTCCTATCAGCTACATGTATTTGAATTTCTGTCATGTTTTTTTTCCAAAAATTCCAATATCCAATTTATACGTGATCGATGAGATTATCACATCGTTCATACATTTGAACAAATTCCTGAACACTTGGATGTGAAATTTTAATACAAGGCCAAATTGGTAATTGAATTGCATTCTTAAATACACTTTTATCAACGTATACCGTATGGTTTTTTTAACAAAATGGCCAATTCCCCACTAAATAATCACTGTCAATATATCCAGTCTATTAATGAGAACCCCGAACACTTCCTATATTTTGAAGGAGTTAAACCTCTTACGGTTAGGTGAAAACAGAGCATTGGATTGGGTTGATTTTATGTGTTATTTCGATTAATAATATCCGAATGATTGACAGTAAATGTTTGTTTACTAATATTTCTTTAGTTTTGACCTTGCTGTGTCCTAAAAATGGCTTTATCGCTCTTGTTTGTTTGTGGTTTCTGAGTATGATGTCTTGTCCATACATTTGTTTTTGCGTGCTGCGGTCCCCCTGGACTTACTTTTACCGAAGTAAAATGTTCAACAAACAAATCACACATTAAATATCAAATGAAATCACTAAATGCCATTTTGACCCAAATCAAAAAGAACTCTTGGTCAGTCTCAGAAAGGTTACAAATTTCAGTAAAAAATGTCTGGTCATGACAACAGCTCGCCAAACAGGAGTATACGACCTGATAAAATTGCAGTGTGTGCGACAAAACAAAGCCTAGCCTGGGAAAAGCATAAATCAATAATATTCGCGGGAAGATCAACTGCAAAACACATAGTTTGTCTGCAACCCGTTGTGCCAATTGTATGAAAATTTGACGGAGCTATTTCACTGTATAACTATTGCATATGGGGGTAAATCATATTATTTCACGTAACATGATGTCTTTCGAGCCACCCGAGCTCCTTTAAACAATCATCTGACAAGTAAACAATACGTTTAGAGTTGTCACAAACCAGACAAACGTATATGATAAATTGTATTATTAACTATTACTACAATAAATGTACACAAGTCCACGTCGTAACCAAAGATTAATCAAATAATTACACTTCAATATATATATATATATATATATATATATATATATATATATATAAAGAAATAATAACAAAAGTTTTTGAGGTTCATTACTCGTTATCAGTCTTTGAGTGTCACTCAAGTTTCAAATTCACAAAAAGTTTTTGCACACAAAAAAAACTCTTTGACTTACCCAACCTCATAGTTTCGATTATCAAATAATATAAGTCCAGTATACATCAGACTTAAACAACACCGAACTATAGGCAGTATCAAATAAATTACAGCTTTACTGGTTACCATAATATATTGTCTCTGGCACAATTTCAAACCCTTAAGTGCGCGTTGATGTTATGTCACACAGTGACATCACTATTTTTATTAGATCTCCCATTTATATTTATTTTTAATTTTATCTGCATTTGCTGAGGTTGAGCGTTTTTACACAGGTTTTACACTTCACATAACAACACCAATAATATTTACACTCGCAGCGCTCCATAACCTCCATCTTAAAACTGTCATAGCCACGTCCACAACACATGACGTCACACCCGCCTGAACCTGGACTAGTCTTATCGCATAATCTGAAACGGGAAAACATTGAAGTATGTATAAAAAGTGCAACCGACGTTTGTTAGTAATCTGATTAAAACCCAGATCATATTTCGTTTCGATTTTATAGTTCAAATTTCGTTTGAATTGTGTTTACTACACTAGGATCTGGAAGAGTTGTTATCCTTGACGTATCATGAATGTTTGTGAGGTATTAGCCAATGAGACGGTCTGTAACGACGAGCTTTAAGCGTACTTTGCACACTGTGTGTAATCCACTAGTAACATCAATGCTTATTGGTGAATCAAATGTCTGACGTCATAGGGTCAAAAGTCACTCGTGTGACCTGTGACGTGACTTATCGCAACAACCGGTCTGATCTTCATGTAGTTATAAGTATAAAAGTATAAAAAAACGAAACGAAGTAGAGATCTGTATTTTAATCAGATTGGTTTGTTAGGTATGTCCTCAAATGCTACAATAGGGGAAAATAGGTGAAGAAAATCGACATTTTCCCGTCTGATTCGTCACTAATATGTATTGGGGAGGGGGGGGGGCTTGCTATAGTTTCACCTTACGTTAAATCTTAGTTAAGTTTCTGTGTTTTAGCAAACTGATCCCCAGTTACTTTAAATATACGCCAAAGTTACGATTGAGACCATGTATCTTTCAAAAATTTCTAGCCCTACCGCCCCCAATGCAAATCTGTATCATGTTTTAATCTCAAAAAAGATGATACCATTACAAATCAAAGAATAGCAATTTTGATCCCAGACAGTTTAGTAAGGTCCCAAAGATGGAACATATGAAACCTTCAAATGTCTTGTAAGAGCTTTATGACCGCAACGAATCAAATAATACCAGAACAGAGACAGGTAGCAGGAATTCACACGTGAACCCCATATGTCCGAGCTGGAGAACGGCGTATGTTTTTAAGTCAGATTGAAAAGGGATTGCTGGAAGAGTTTTCAATTTTTGGGATCTATAGTGATTTCAATAGACAGGGGGTTAAATTATGTTAACGTTTGATCCTTCATTAAGGACATGTCTTAAAGGTCCTTCACTTAAGTGGTCAACTAAGAGGGGATGAAATATCTTCCCCGAGGTAAGCCGTGACTTGTTGACCACACACCAACACTATTGAATTGATTATAATAATAGCCAAAGGGAAAGTCCAATTTAATTCAAAACCCTTGTCGATAAACGATATCTACACCCTCACTGGTTTTATATGTTCTGAAAAGGGGAACGCATCTATGTTTTGCTTAAGAAATTCTCCGAAATTTATCTTTGCTCATCGTATTTTTTGCTTTCGGCATTAATGTTCATGATATTATATTTTGGGCACAATGAGTGTTAAATAATAATAAAATAATTAGTTCAATAATTTGTTCCATGGTCAAAACCACTGTGTAGTTTCGCTAATCATATTAAAACTGGCATGATCATTTGTAAATATATGTCCACTTAACTGTGTGACATAGTTAAAATACATACTACGTGTACATTAAACATGGGAGACTAGGTAAAGAGCTGGGTAAGTTCTCGCTATAACAGTTATAACTATTTGAATTGGCTGACAATTTCAGTCAATTTGATCCACTGTGAACAGAAATATCAGCGATTGAATTTTCGGCCTAGCTTCGATCATCATTACTAAATGTCGGAAGGATAAAAAACAATACCTGATAATCCAATTTATTATCAAATCATAAATAAAAGTTAAGCAGCAAATGGGATCCTAATCCAGTAAATATGACAGACTAGCGTTGACATCGAGTTGATTATGGCTTGGATAAGTTAATTAATATCTAATTAATAATTTAGATAAAATTTCAGGCCTAAAGAAAGACCTGTAATAGGCAGATTTAGCTCTTGCAAAATGTATGTTTAAGGGAGGTTATTTGTTTTAAATAAATCCCAAATATCTCAGTTGTCTTCAAGTGCATTATATAATAGATAAATACAAACCTATTTTGTGTTCCTATGGAACCACTTTTAGAATCCGGATTACAATAATCTGGCGACTTTGTATAATATATAAGTTCATCTGATCGAATTGATTTTTTATTTGCCATGATAGGAACTAGAACTTTTTGTTTTTTCTTTCGTTTTCTTTTCACCTCCACTGCTAAAGCGTATCTGTTTTTTAACGTTGCTCCAATGGAATCAAAATCTGGCAGTGCTTTCCAACACGTTTTTATTGAACATGATCCAGAGACACCATGACACTTGCAGGCTGTTGTTAGACTAAATTCTACTACCTAAAACAGACAAATAAACATTTTAATTAATTCAGACACAACGTCCAAGCCTATACGACAAACAATTACCTTATTTAACTAAGATACATATACATGTCAATGGGTGAATTCAAGTCCCGAGTTACGCTTGTGTTAAGGTTGTATTGTAGTGGCTCAATTGTCTGGAGGTTGGGTGTTCGATCCTTGCATTGGCCGAGAAAGTTCATCCAGATTTTCCGACGTGGTTCCCCTTGTCCAGTGATGAAGGCTGTCTAGTCGTTCGGATTGCACGAAAAATCGAGGTCCCGTGTACACATTGGCGTGCAGGTAAACGATCCCTTGACAGTTGGAATTCGATAAAAGAGTGTCCGGGCGAAATTTCCCTCATAGCACACTGTATGGTGTATGCCCGTCTTCATTCACCTAGTTCGGAGCAGAACAGAAGGACGTGTTACACTGATCTAACTGAAGTGACACAGTATGTAATGAACAGAAAACAGTGCAATCATAGGGGAAACGTTATTCGATTTGTTTAATGACAAGAAAAAAACTCTGGTCAATCATTGTGTAACGCTAAACCGTTAACAGCGTTTTTGGCATTCGTAGAAAATATAAACGATCATAATGGAAGTCGCATTTAATAGTAATAACCGGACGTGAGTACGCTAGATACGAGCGATTGATCGAGGGAATGGTTCGCCGAGTAGAATCGTCGTCGCCCTGAAGGGGCACACGGGCGTATTTTTCGAGCGATTGTAAAAATCGCCGCAATGGGGCAAAACATACGTTCGTCTGTCCCCCACTTTAGTTTTAATTATGAAGCGAGCCGATTGAATAACTATGCAATTATCATTTCTATACGTTTAAGTAGTGATGGATGTAGACTGGTTATGTAATAGTTATTAGCACACTTTCCGAGGTGTATCGGTGAATATCAGGACAGTTTTGGTCGGGGGCCCAGCCGAGGCGGCCCACGACCAAAACTGTCCTGATATTCACCGATACGCCGAGGAAAGGTGCTAATAAGTTACTTACATTACATTTCTATCGAATATTGTGAAGCAAAATGTGAAAAATAGTATTTATTATCGAGTCGTTTCAATCGAAAAGTGACAAATACTTTCAGCTCTTTTATTTATCCCTTTCTGTGCCTCACGTTACATTTCATGATAGTATTTACACGTGCGTCTTGTTGTGACACCCCGAGCGTAAAATAGCCACGTGTTTGTTTAAGTGGGGGACAGACGAGCGTATTTTTTCGCCCTATCGCGGCGATTTTTAAAATCGCTCGAAAAATACGCCCGTGAGCCCCTTCTGGGCGACGGCGATTCTGTTCGGCGAACCATTCGCCCGATTAATCGCTCGTATCTAGCATGTTAGATATTTTCGGACGAATATTTTTCGCCGGCGATTAAATTCGCTCGTGTGCCCATGTCCAGCGTATTTTGTCGGGCGATTCATTTTTATAAGCCAATCATCGACATCGTTGATATCACATGATCTCAAAATGGTTGCCATTTTGTACGAGTCATAATTACTTACAGAGAGAGAGAGAGAGAGATGGGTTTAACGTCCACTCGACACAAACTAGGTCATTTTTGGACTAACATATGGTTTCAGTTTTATTTCAATAATTCGCTTGCGCGTAGGGGTCTTTAGCAGTGGGAGGAAACCGGAGTGCCCGGAGGAAACCCACGAGGTTGAGAAGGCGCCCCCATCTCCATGCCACATACGCTCACAACAGGGATCGAAACCACAGCCGAAAGCCAGAGGTGACCGACCAGCTAGAGGTCGAAGCGCGGCACTCTAGACCACTAGGCCATCCCAACACCCCTAATTATTTACATATATAGTGGCGTACGCTCTGTAGACGATCGCTACGTGTGCCCGTTCGTTATCGGCCGTAAAAAATCGCTGGCGAATTTCAATCGCCGACATCGGGCGGAAAAATACGCTCGTCTGTCCATACTATTAGACCTCATCGTCAAAACAAATTGTCTATGGCGTAGAGAACTGCAATGATATTAGAGACTTTTGGCAAGTGGCTTTTACCTTATCCGTATCACGTATCCGTATCGTATACGTGACGCGTTGCGTCAGAGTAGTTTTAGAGTTTTGGCAGATTCTTGCGTCGCGTACGTATGCGTCACTGAGCTGAGCTTAGTTCTGTACAGCATGATGGCAGAACTAAGTCAAGTGCCTTGCCTACAATTTCTCGGAGTCGCTGAGCTATTAAAAAAATTAATGTCGCATTTTTTTAAAAAAAGGTCTTTGACTTCGACTCGACAGCTATTTTTGGCCTCACTAATTTATCATTTACACCCCTTTACCATAGAATCACATCATTTACAGATTTGCAAGGTCCCATATCTACCTAAGTATGAAAAACCCACCAAAAATAATGATTAAATTCCAGTCTATTATGATTAAATTCACCTCAAATATACACCTCCGTATTCTAAGATGAACATAGATTCATCAAAACGCTACGATACAACATTTCAGCGTCTAAAAAGACGACAATGTTATACGGACCGTCTCCCAATGAAAACTGTTCGATACGGACTGTCGTATCCCGTAGCACGTATGAGAAATAAACACACCTTGATGCCGTCACGCACAAAATCCATACGCATACGCGATACGCACTAGGAATTTACGCTTGCCAAAAGTCTCTAATCTGCCAAATTGACGCAACGTACCACGTATACGATACGGATACGTGATACGGATAGGAGAAATGCTACTTGCCAAAAGTCTCTACTAAATGTAGTGTAAAGGAAATTCGAAACGTGGGTCATTCCTGGTCAAAGTATGCATCGGCGGATGGTTCGTCCGAAATTTAATTGTAATAAAATGTATGACTTTCTAGGCGTTTTTTTTAAATATCCTGTTTATTTTCAAGGCTTGTGAAGTGTCCAGCAAGAGATTCACAATTGATTGAAATAATTATTCAATATTCTAATTTATATGTTTTGCATAGTAAATCAAACCAAATTATGGAATAGATGATAATTGATATGTGTAATAATTGCTTTTCGTAATATGTTATTATGTTTTTTTAATGTCATTGTATATATTTTTGCACTGCCATGTAGTTCCTACCGGTTTGTTTGTTACTATGATTTTGACTAGTTGTCTCATGTACCTTCACCTGAAGTTTTAAACAACTAGTTATCATTTCGATCTGGATCGGACTAATGTCCGCTTCATATTGCTTGATAGTTTTCTTACACAGTATAAAAGTATCCGTGTATCAGAAATGAACAGTACTCTTTTTCGAAAGTATATAGTGCATTTCTGATACACGGTAACTTTTACGGATGTATTGAAAATGAATAGGACATGTTCATCAAAGGTTGCCAATGGCAACGAGTCGAAGTGGGAGGTAATGAAAATTAAATCAGTTACTATTTTCGTATGTAGGGATGTAGACTGGGTATTGAATAATTATTCATTCATCATTTTCGTATGTAAGGATATATTAGACGTCCTTTTTTCTTTGATAAACGGGTTGATGACAGTGTGCTATGAGGGAGAGTTTTCCAGTGCAGCTGTGTTCCTGTCTACTCTTCACTGAATTTCTGTGTGTACATGGAAACATGGAACATCTGTTTGTCGTCAGACAGGCGGAAGAATCCTCACATTCCATAAAGTAACAGTTAGTTAAATGGGGTTTTATACTTTTAGGGTACGTCATACAACAAAGATCAGGGTTATGACTATAGGTTGGGAATTCAGAACCACACGAAACGCTGTCCATTCTATAAATATCGCCAGTCCTGAGTGGCCAAAAAATACAAAACATTCCGATCGCAGGGATGTAACATTAGCAAAATATTGGTCCCCTGAACATAAAAAGCACAACATGCCAGCTCGTTCACATTTATCGCAAATGTCAAAAATATGAAATAATTCTGTTATAAGAAAAAGATTGATATTATTATTGAATTATGTGTACATAAATATATTATAAAAAGCCCTCAATGAAGAATGGATTGGTTTGTACGTCAAAGGTGGCATATACTTATTTTAAGTTTATTTATTAAACAAAAGAAATCTACGGACAAGAAACAATAGGCAGAAATTACAAACAAACGTGCATATCAAATCAAGTGAATGGATCTGGGGGCTAGCCGTAATCGTCCACTGTGCTGTACACTCCCGGGCCAGTAGTGATACAGACTTCACTCAAAAATGAAAACTAACAAGAAGGAAGAATATATCCCCATAACATTGTGTAACGCTAGTACGAGACACAGGAAGCTGGCGCATAAAAGTAATAGAAACCAAAGCGAACTTTAAATGGCAAGGATTTAAAGATAGAATGATTTGAATAAAATTTACTTCGATTGTGTATGGTCTGAAAGGGGCAGTCCCAGATTTCAAAGGCTACTTTAAATAAACGCGGCTTTAAGTATGAACACGTAAGAAATGGTATGTTTACTTGGTCTGAAAGTTCAAATGAAAATGTTGAGCTGTTTTCTAGCGGGGTTACGTAACTCATTTAAGGAATCCCATTATTCATTATTCAAATATGATTAATGTGTGTGGATATAAGTTTCTTTCACGTAGAATTAACCAGTTTTATTTACTAAAATACAGTTACTTAAAAACTTCACATTTACCCTTTATTCTGGCCTGGCGGGGCTCTACATTAGTAAGAGGCAATATACACAGTTAGATACTTCACAATATTCCCCATTATACTTACGTTAAGCAGATCAAGATTAAAGGCTATAGAAACGTTTTCATAACCCCACAATCAATTGACATTTATCATGTTAACGAGCAGGGGATAGTTGGTGCCCAGGTAGCGTAACTTCTCCTCTAATATCAACAAGATGTGAAAGATTAGATATAATCGCTATGTAAGGTACTTATCTAAACTATAAAACATTACCATATTTCTGCCATATAGAACACCTTGTCGTTTTCCTTAATCATATTAATATCATTTCTTCAGGCTTATCAGATATATGTCTACAGTTAATAGTCTAACAGTCTTTTTTAATCTATATCGTTAATAGTTTGTGTTGGTGAATTTTTATATAAGTTATCCTATTTTTGAAAAGATTAATAGGTTACAATCTTAAGATGTCACCCTGGAAATGCACACTTTCAATGCCTCCTTGACTGACATTATCCATTTTTAAGTATAAATTTACACCCATAGTCTTGTTGAGCTTTTACAATTTTAAACTGTATAATTTAGTAATTTATTTCATTAATGGGAGGCCGTTACCAAATTTTTGTGAAGTGTGAGGATCATGCGTTTAGGTTAGATCTCGAATATCTGCTGACCCTGAATACCCAATAACAGCGCTATCTTTTTTAAATCGTGGATGCGTGGTAAAGAAATACGAGAGTGCTTTAATATCCAAACTGGATCCTCGTCTAAAAATATCCGAGTTTACACATCAATATATCCTCCAGCTCCAGTCAGTGTGATAAGCTACCCTCGATAACATGTCAGCTAACAATTTGTTGCAAATAATTTACAAAAAATATTGGTACAAAACCAAATGTATTCTACTATCTTCCATTCCCTGAATAGTTCTGTAGATTTCACATTTATCATGAATTCCGTTCACGGCGAGTGCAGGTGGCAGTGTTGCGAAATAGAAACTACCGTATTGTTGTGCTAGGGGCAACCATAATACTAACAACGATGAAATACTCCGAATGAAATACTCCGCGAAATAATAGAAGACCAGGTGTTGATCTATTTTGTTTTTATTATAATTGAAACAAACTATCAAACCACAACGGCAAGAATGCATCAAGCAAATATCGCAGTGCTCATTGAAACTAACTAATTACAAAGTACCTCTAACTACTGCTCAACCTTGGGTTTTTTTCTGTTAAGGCGCCAATATCGTGTCCTGCTAAATTGTCCACGAAACCTCTTGTTTTTGTTCCACCAAACGAACTGATACATGCGTTAACCGTTGACAAATAGGAATCTGGCTTGGGAATCCCTAAAGTCCTTCTGCAGAATGCGCGAAGATGTAACGCCAAGGTGATTGCTCAGAAGGACTGCGTTTCATTGTAAAGTAGTTCTGTGAATGTGGTCGTGGCATTTTTTTACAAAACGTAGTTTTGTGTCGATCGAAATGGCGATATGGAGGTTGACAAAGATGGTTTTGATTTACTGCAGAAAAAAAATGAAATGGCCAATTGGGATTCACGCCATCTTATTCAGTCGTAAGTCACGTGCCCGTTTATGACGCGATATCAAGATTTCACACCTAAACGTTAAAATGAGGCGGATTTAAATTTATCCGACAAGAGTACGTTTTATCGGGTATAAATTCTAGTTTAATGTTCCGGGTAACCTAGAAGTTAAATCCTTATAATCCAATTATAATTTTGTTTATATCTGTCGTTGAGCGTTTGGTTAGTCTGCACACTTAGAGTCATCAAATAGTAAGCACAAGGCACAACGCAAAGACGTGGACAAAGAAAGTGAGTCATAATATAACGATATAATCAACTGAATGGGTCCCTGGCCGAAAGCAACCGCCCACTGTGCTAATACAAGCCTAAAAATAACTGAAGTCAACATTGGAAAGGGGAAACCTTCTTGACGAAACGAGAATTGGTGATATACTGACCCCTTGCCCTCTTATGATCGAAACCTCTTCTTAGGAGTACATTTGTTTTATACACCATACGTTCGCTCAAACTACAACACCCGATGGGAGAGGGGGTACGTGGCTAAGTGGGTAAGGCGCTGTCCCGCTAGCCTGGAGGCCGGGTATTCGATCCCTGCATTGGCCGAGAAAGCTCATTTCGATTTTTCGGCGTGGTTTGTCCTTGTCAGTGATGCAGAACGGAGGGCCTGACAAGGACAGTTGTCTAGTCGTTCGGATAACACCAAAAACCGAGGTCCCGTGTATACACTGGCGTGCACGTAAAAGATCTCTTGGTAGTTGGAATTCGATATAAGAGTAGGCCGTAGCGCCGCTGCCCGGGCAAAATTTCCCTCATAGCACACAGGATGGCGCATGTCCGTCTTCCATTAGCCCAAGTTAGGCGCAGAAGAGTAGGACGTTAAACTCCAATTCATTTCATTTCATTTCACACCGGAGGGACATGTCTCGGTGGTAAATACCCGGTATTGGGTAATTAACTAGTGATATATTTAAACTAATACCACTTATTCTTTAGTCCAGACAACCCGTTTAAGGGTCTCAAAATATTGTTTAATGAAAAAACTATTTCACATAACTATTCATATATGAGTCAATTTGGTAGGACGAATAAACAAGGCCCCGTGTACACGTATGCACAGACGAGTAGACCCCTGTCGGTGCAAAATTTCCCTCATAGCATGCTGTATGGCATAATATACTTGTCTTCATTAGCTCAGTCGGTGCAGAAAAGTAGGACGTTCAATTTTTTTTCACTGCATAGCAGAAATATTATCGGATGTTTAGCACGACACCCATCACCACAATAGCTGGGTCGACCGATTTCAGACCTTTCCATTATTAAAATTGATACAGGAATATAAAATGATATACCAACTTTAAATCTTAGGAATACTTACTTTTCTACCCGCTGCAAAGTTATGTCTGTTCATCATGGCTTTCTTTGAAGCTTTGGATTTCCCTTTTTTGGATTTTAAAGAAGCATCTGTAAAAGCCTGTCCCCAACCTAAACCGAAGTGAACATCGTCCCCACAACCACCCCATTTAAAAGCTCCATTGGGTGCTGTGTTGGGTAAAGCTCCACAGCTACATTTAGTTGTTACACCAATACTACATGCTCTAGCTACAGAATGGGATAATGCTGCTGATGCTATACCATAAACATAAGCTTGCTCACGAGTACCTGTTTAATACAAATATATCATATTAATATTAAATCGGATAAAGGCACGCACATAATAATGTGGACTATTCAGAAAAAGTATCATGTGTTTTGGGACGAAAAGTACACCAAGCATTGTGTTTTTCTTCATTCTGTATTATTCTGCAGTTAAGGAATCAGTGATACAATGTGTGTGTAAATCATTCAGCTACTGATCATATACATAGGCGGCCCATTACATGGCATAGACTGCCCCGTCAACGACACTCGACAATGTTTTTTTTAAAACATAAAGTTTAATGGCATGGAACTCGTATTGCAGTATAAGTCCAGCCTCTGGACCTTTTATGGTAGCCAAGATTTGGAAACTTCGAGACATCTACGTGTTTCATTGTGGATTATTGTGATGAGTGTGATAACTTTCAAAAGCTGAATGATTATTCTTTCACAATTATTTATTGTGCTCTATATCGTTAGCAAACCCCGACTATATTGTGCGGCACATACTTTGTCTCGGGAAATTCATAAAAACTGGATCGTGGGTTTTGAAGGGTTCAGATATTTTGGATTTTCGAGATACACCCAGAAAGTAATATAACGGATTCGTATGATTAACCATCGTCAAACGGTAATTGAACTTGTAAAAAGACTTACCTCGCGACAAATCTCGTGGAATAGTTGGAACTTGAGAAATGGATGAACAGTTCCATCTTCTGTCTGAGAATTGACTTTGACATGTTTCTATTGACAATAGGGAGGCACCTACAATTGTAGGCATTATTTCTAAGTGGTTTTTACATAAACGTCTTTGTCTGGGGAGAAGACCAGAAGCTTTTACACAATGTTTTTGACTTTCCCACTCTTTATGTTTGGATTTATACAATGCCCTGAAAAATGCATAAAGAGGAATAAATAATACTAGTGATTTTAATTTGGAATTAAAGGTCTAAGGTCATTAAATATGGATTGTCTCTGGTAAAACATGTGATTGATCGCATAGTATCCTCCGATTCCATTTTCTTCTCACTGCTAAAATACCCCTGTGCGCAAGCCAGTTATTGACATATGGGGGTTATTCCCCCACCCCTTCCCTCCAAACTTAGCTAATGCAATTGTAAAATGATAAAAAAGAATTTAATTGAAAGTACATATACCATCGTCCCATTTTTAAAAGAGCGAAATTGGGATTAACGTCCACTTGTCATCTCGGGACTAACATATGGTTTAATTTTATTTCAATAATTCGCTTGCACGTAGGGGTCTTTAGCAGTTGGAGGAAACCGGAGGACCCGGAAAAACCCACGAGGCTGGACAGAAAACCTAATCCTTGTCACGTACAACCGTTGGTTCGAAACCACCACAGTTGACTCAATAGCGCGCACGTGCAAACCATTCGGCCATACATCCGCACCAATAGTGCACACATTGTTTAAGAACATTTTCAACGAGCATTTTCATAACTTGCTACTTCCACTTTCCCGAGTCCGCATTAAAAAAAGAATAAAAATTTTAAAGAACATCTGCAACAAAAGCTCCTATAACAAGCGGTTGCCAGACAAGGTACGCCCACATTTTGCAAGAGCTAAGAAAAAGTTAATATATCTGATACGCGCAAATATGGACAGGAATCAAGATCTTTGGGATATCAACATATGATTTAAGTCTCATCACAATCGGATAAAAATTGTGACCTCAAGAAGGTACATACTTTTACACTATTTGCGTACGGGGAGCGGCCATTGTGTCGAGCAGTTTCGGTCCCATTTTCAAGAAATTAAAACCTTAATTGTCATTATGCTGTAACGGCGATACTTCAAAATGGCCAACAAGTTAAAAAAAAAAGTTGATTTTTCGAAAAAATCAGGGGCCATAATCCAAGAAGTTAGGGTCTGATACGCGCAAATATCGAAAGGAACCAAGTTCGTTGGGATATAAACATATATTTGTGTAGGTTCATGAAAATCAGATGAAAATTGTAACCTCAAGCGGGTCCACAGCATTTGCGTTCGGTAAGCGTCCATTTTACCGGACAGTTTTGGTCTGATTTTCACGAAATTAGAACCAGCATTCATTATGGTGTAACGGTGATATACGTTAATGGTTTTTTTTTTTAAATCGGATAAAATTTGTGACCTCTAGAGGTTCCACAAGCTAAATCATAGGCCATAATCCAGGAAGTTACATTCAGATATGCGCGAATATCGAAAGGAACCGAGATCTTTGGGATGTAAACATATGTTTTAAGTTTCATCAATGTCGGATAAAAAATATGACCACTTTGGAATACATACATTTACACTAATTGCGTACATGGAGCGGCGATTTTTTTCTCCCAGTTTCGGTCCGATCTTCAAGAAAGTCGAACTCAGCCGCCCATTATGGTGTAACGGTGATGTATTCAAACGATTTTTAAAATCGGATGAAAATTGTGACTTTTAGGTGTTCAGAGCTAAAAACGTGTTTTGTAAATCAGGGTTCATATTCCATCACGTTACGGTCCGATATCGAAAGACATACGAGTATGCTATATTGTATTAAGGGGCGAAGGGCAGGTAATTTCGCAGATATTGCAAAATCGGTACCCGATTTACCTCGCGTGACAAAGCATCAGGTGCGTCCTAAGAAATTAATTCCCTGTTTCATATGGAACATATTATACAACAGCAGGGAATTTATTTATCATGTTAGCTTACTTTCCTTGGTCGTCTTTACGAAACACTCTTCTGCAAAGATTTTCAATAACCCAACTGTTTATTTCACGTGTGGAAATGCACTTTTAGTGGATTGTGTGTGTGTGTGTGTGGGGGGGGGGGTTATGAAATCTCGCTCAGGTTTCCCAGTATTAAATCTTCTAATTTTATAATGGTATAGCATTTTTAGAACTAGATTTAGGTAGCCTTAGTCTGGTACATTATGTTAATGATAACAAAGATAGGTTGCCAGACAACGAAACATACGCCCACAGCAGCTAAATCGTCCGGGCAGTCAACAAGGGTTGTCGCATATTTTTACTTTTTTTGGTAATGAAACATTTGTAATACACTAAAATCTGATTTAGAGTAAGAACTCATGTAATTATGAGAATAAAGTTTTACCCCACGCTAACAATTAGTATATACATGAAACATTTAATATCATGGATTTAGCTGTTCAGTTATCAAAATTCAATGAAAATCAAAATACTTGTTCGTTTCAACACCTTAAACTCTGTGTATCAATCTGAGGTTTGGCCTCTATAACGCCACAAGATTTTTTGAAGTTATCAAGGGAGATAACTCTGGCAGTAATTATTTGAAATCTCTGAAAATCAATAGGCTTCTTTGTCTCATGACCTTAAACACTGTGTACAAATTTAAAGTCGATCGGATATTAACTTTGGACTCTAGAGCTTCCACAGAATTTTTTCAAATTGATCAAGGGCCATAACTCTGGCAGTAATTATTGAAAATCACTGAAAATCGATAGTCTTCTTAGTCTCATGACTGTAAATACTGTGTATAAATTTGAAGTCAATCGAATATTAACTTTGGCCTCTAGAGCATCCACAATACTTTTTGAAGTGATCAAGGGCCATAACTCTGGCAGTAATTATCTGAAATAGTCTCAAGACCTTAGACACTGTGTATAAATTTAAAGTCAATCGGATATTAACTTTGGCCGCTAGAGCGTCCACAGGATTTTTTTGAAGTGATCAAGGCCATAACTCTGGCACTAATTATCGGAAATCGCTGAAAATCAATAGGATTCTTTATCTCATGACCTTAAACACTGTGTATAAATTTAAAGTAAATCGGATATTAACTTTGGCCTCTAGAGCGTCCACAAGATTTTTTGAAGTGATCAAGGGCCATAACTCTGGCACTAATTATCGGAAATCGCTGAAAATCAATAAGCTTCTTCGTCTCATGACCCTAACACTGTGTATAAATTTAAAGTCAATCGGATATTAACTTTGGCCTCTAGAGTGTCCACAAGATTTTTTTAAGTGATCAAGGGCCATAACTCTGGCACTAATTATCGGAAATTGCTGAAAATCAATAGGCTTCTTCGTCTTATGACCTTAAACACTGTGTATAAAATTAAAGTCAATCGGATATTAACTTTGGCCTCTAGAGCGTGATCAAGGGCCATAACTCTGGCCTTAATTATCGGAAATCGCTGAAAATCAATAGGCTTCTTCGTCTCATGACCTTAAACACTGTGTATAAAATTAATGTCAATCGGATATTAACTTTGGCCTCTAGAGCGTCCACAATGAAAATCAAAATACTTGTTCGTTTCAACACCTTAAACTCTGTGTATCAATCTGAGGTTTGGCCTCTTTAACGCCACAAGATTTTTTGAAGTTATCAAGGGAGATAACTCTTGCAGTAATTATTTGAAATCTCTGAAAATCAATAGGCTTCTTCGTCTCATGACCTTAAACACTGTGTATAAATTTAAAGTCAATCGGATATTAACTTTAGCCTATAGACGGACGGACGGAAGGACGGACGGACGGACGGACGGGGGCGACGACAATATACGACCACATTTCAATGTGGGCGTATAAAAACTAATCATTAAAACAAATAGTTTTATAAGCAGGCCAGGGTCCAGGATTTTGTCGAGGGGGAGGGGCATACATTGGAGCAAAGGGTAATACGTTACAACGTTAGATTGTTTGGGCGGAGACAATGCGAAAATCATGTTTATATCATCTATTAAAGAGCAGATATGTGAACTACAACAGTAGCACAGCAAACGAAAATGAAAATCAACTATGTCACTGGGGCTGATAAGTATAAGACTGGTCGGATATGTACACATTATCGTCTGATATGATTACAGTCACATTACAAATACACAACAAAATTTGTGTCCTTTTTCCTATCTTTTTTCTTGAGAAGTTATTTGGCATTAACTTTTATGATCGCTACGCCAAGAGTTATTTAAGAGCAGAATTGGGTACGAGGTTTAAGATTAATTGCTATACAATAGATAAAGGCAACGCATTTAAAGGCAAAACGTTTTCTTAATTCACAACCCAAACTCATAACATGTGGATATTCACTAAATAACATGATTGATATAATGCCTGATGTAAAATATGGACGAGGATCATGTTGACTAGGTAAAACGGTACTTGTATTTTACAGTTTAATATTCCCCAAGTCAGACGGTTACTATCCTTTTTACGATCAAATATAGAAATAAAAAGCTAAAATAATTTCCACAGTTGCTGCATTTAATGACGGAGTTTTACGACCGGAAAAGCGCCTGAATGAATTTTCAGCAGACGATCAAAGATGGCGGCGCCTGGAATGCGAGCAAGTGTGAGATATCAAACACATCCCCAGTCAGTGGAAGAGATTATTTAAAAAAACGAAATGAATAAAACTTTCATAGACGATCACATATCACATTGATATAAAAAAATGTTACCGTTTCGCTGTATCAAAGCATTCTTAGTTTCCTAAAATCGATTCCACGAATCCATTGAATTTGACATTCAAATCTATAAACCTTCAACCTAAACTGTCTCTAAAGCCTCAATATAATAACTCCTAGTGTCATCTAAAATCCCGAGCAGTAAGCATCCACAAATCACCATGTATTAAATAAAACCAAAGAGTTTTAATATATCCGTTTGACCAATCAACTACCATGTGAGTCATAATGTATTACAAATAGCCAATAAAAAATAATACAAGTATACATTCAATTTTTAAAAACAAGGACTGTAGCCAAGTAAATGATGAGGACTAATTAAGTTTAATTGTTTTCACATGTTTTATCTAAATGTAGGTCTTTGATTGTGTGTGTGTGTGTGTGAGGGGGTGGGTGTGCGTGTGTGTGATGGTGTGTGTGTGTATAAGAGAGAGAGAGAGAGAGAGAGAGAGAGAGAGAGAGAGAGAGATGAGGTTTACTGTCCACTCGACACCAACCAGGTCGTTTCCGGGCTAACATAGTATCGTTCAATTGTATTTTAATAATTCGCTTGAGGGGTCTTTAGCAGTGGTAGGAAACAGGACAAAACCAACGGGGTTGCAAACGCGACCCTACTCCTTGTCACGTACACTCGGGGAATCGAAACCACATCAGTTGACTCAATGACAGAACTTATGATACAGCGCGTACGCGCTAACACCCCCCCCCCCCACCCCGCCTCGTCATACACCCATACTTTAATTAAGCCAAAGCGGATTTTAACACTAACCGTAGCACCAGTTTGACACACATGAAGTCCAAACGTTCAACCGCCAGGGCCCTTAACCCCCACCACCGGCAAAATAATAGAGATTATCAAAGGCAGGTTCTTTCATGTTATCTTGATATTTCTACAAAAAGCATCAACTTTCACTTATTGATGAGGAAGAAGGGTATAGTTGGACCTCGGAAACCGAATCTATTAAGCAGAAAGTAGCTTTAGAATAAATTGTGTTCAAGGACACCTCGATTAACCATTTTTTAAATCAAATTATTAAATGACAACCGCGTTACTGTTTTATTCAAGATCAAATGCCTTTTTAAACATTTACTTAGATTATTCAACACCTTTATATTGTTTGATGCGAACAACTGAGTGAGTTTAAATACCATTTACGATATTGTTCTCTGATCGATTTATAAACAGGACACCTCAGGACAAAATGGAATTCATGTTCAGTGTCGTCACTATCACAAAGTAGACATATACATTCATCTACTGGTATTTTACAGTAACGCCAACTTTCAATCCGTTCGAAAACACGAAACCCGATGGTCAATAGAGTTGATTATGGATGGGCTTCTAACGTGAAAAAAATGGCAAATTAATCATTTATATAACATTTGCAGCTCAAAGCAAGACCTCTTATACACAGATTTAGTTCTTACACAATGCATATTTTAAAAACTTAGACACATATTCTACCTAACATAACATAAAAACACAAACCAATAAACGCAAACATTAATGAAATAATAAGTTTCAACGGCATCGCATGTGTAACCTTCAAGCAGAATAAAACCTCTTTAAAAAAAAAATACATCTTAAGGATTTCGTAAACATCTTTTAAAAAATCGATAATTTTTTTTTCTTTTTCCGTTGTAATATTATAATTGGTGCATAAAATAAAATACCCTTTTAATTTCAGAATGGTCCATATATGGACAGTTCACAAAACACGACATATATTTCATTTAGCAAGGGCCACATTACCTATTATTCCGACTTTTGAGCATCTAGATCCATTATTGGATGATTTTCTAGAAAGCACTAAGTTTCGATATCAAGAATAATTACTGCAATGGAATTGAAAAATAAATAAAAACCAACTTGAATCTATTTAAATACAAGCTATTTAAATACAAATAAAAACAGTTAGTATCTAAATCGTGTGCGCAGTCGAAATATTTCAATTTGTTGTTCCAGTCATATTTTATAATAATTGGCCAATATTTAAATAAAATAGTGTTGAAAATTAATTCAGGAAAAATAAATTAAATATGGGTTTAATTCTCTAAAACCGATTTGCAGTATTTGTATTTAGAGAGCTTGCTATTTGATGCTCGACAATTTAGATCTAAAAACCTATGATTTGCTCATAGGTCTACTGTAATAAAAAAAATAATAAAATATATAGTTTCATGACAAACATTATTATATGATAATATAAGAAGTGTAGGAGACCCGAACTACACGCACCAATCCCGATAAGACAAACCTTCGGACAAGACAAACTACACCGACATTACAATAATTAAGTAACAAATATCAAATCCTTCATATGGACGCGTTTAAATTTTTCAAAATATTAGCTTATTCTATTTAAAACATGATTTAAATTAGCTTATTCTTTTTTCATACAAATTCAAATAAGCGTTTTTTTTTAGAAACAAAATTTAAATTAGTTTATTCTTTTTAAAACAAAATTTAAATTAGTTTATTCTTTTTAAAACAAAATTTAATTAGCTCACTCTTTTTAAAACAAAATTTAAATCAGCGTATTCTTTTTAAAACAAAATTTAAATTGGCGTATTCTTTTGAAACAGCATTTATATTGGCTTAATCTTTTTAAAACCATAAAACTCTGCCAATTGTCATATTGTTAATTTAATGAATATAAAAAGTTAAGTGCGTGTCTAAATTTTAATGTTATTCTTTAATTGAAATGTTACAGAAAGAGAAAAAATAACCACTACAATTGTACTGTTATTCGCAAAGGTAAAAACATAAAATGCTATTAATATATAAATAACAAAATTATACAGAAAAAAGGTTTTAAATAAATCTGTTTCATTTTTTATATCAACCTTAAATTTTATCTAAACTCTACAGTTTACTGTCTTATTTTCGTTACTTCGACCATCTTTATTCTATGTATCTAGAACCAACTATTTCTATTTTCAAACAAAAATTATTCTTACCGAATGATTACTATGTTTTCAAAGCCTGTATCAAGTGAATAACAATTCACTTTTTTTTCCAAAATATACAAAAAGGTTAAAGGGTAAACATCGAGAATTTTAAATTCATGTATTATTTGGAACTTACTAATAAGTTGTTCTCTTTTCCTGAAATAATAATTTAAATATGTATGATGAGAAACTACGCAAAAGACCCTATCATATTTGCTAATATTTAAATTAAGACTTTTGTCTCCATGAATTATTTTTTTTGATTAATACAAAACTAAAAAAATACTGGACTTTAGAATCGTTAATCAAACTTTACGAAACCATTATCGTGTGGAAAATCAGTCTACATTAAAAACGATTGAAATATAATTAAATAGATTAGAAAGTTTAACATGTCTGCTATTTTCTTTTTAAAATATTAAAATACCGGTTACTTCAAACGAATATATAATATTATTATATCTTATTTACTAAAAAGGATTACATGGTAGTAGTACAGTGGCTTGAGACCGCAATAATTCAGAAATATTCGGCACTTTATTAGATAAGAATAATTTTTATACTTCCGGAACTTACCTTAATTAAGATGAATGATTAACATTTTGGTCGTCTTTAAAGAGATTTTCCTAATTTTATTAATATAATCAATTTGATCAATAATGGGACTCGAATCAATATATTAATCTCTACACTTTTCTTATACTTTACACTTTTCTCATTTATATTTTCGACTGATGCAGTTTTGCGTATCATAAATTGAGTAAGATTTTCATGCACGATTATTCTTTCGTTTGTAAAATGTTTTGCATATCTTATTCATGTTCCGACGTTTTAAATTGATTTAATCCGTCGACTTAAACAAGATAATCTGTCATTCTAATAGAGAAACATCCACAGTCCGTTAGAAGAATGTGGTTCGGAGGTTATATATGTAGGTTGGAGAGTATGACTGATGATACTGCGTGACTTTTACCCCTTGGTTTCAGTTTAAAATATGTAGATTATCGATGCCGACCTAACTGACCCCCCTTTCAGATTCTTGTATGACACCACCTGTTGTCAGGCAAGCATAAATCAAATGAAAAGTATTCAGGAAAAACAGCTATTCTGAAACTTTATCCTAATTATAGACCACCAAGTTGAACGAAATTAATATTTCATATTTTCTGGCCTAATCCCGTTGCCCTCCATTTTCAATAGAAGGCTTGATCTCTCCTTAACTACATCAGGCGCGGATCCAGAGGGGGGGGGGGTCCACGGGGTCCGGATCAAACCTAGACCACACCCCACCCCCCCGCAAAAAATCCTGGATCCGCGCCTGAACTACATACATCTTATCAAGTCCTTCGCGTAATACCCTGTATATTTCGCCACTAAGTTCGATTGGCACAAGCCCACCTTGGGAACCTATCAGATTCATCGGTCGCCGTGAATACCAAGTCTCGTGCTTTTAGCTAAAATGCCTACATGTGACAATCGAGTTGCAAAGTCCAAAGATCGATCAATGTCACGTTTGTTTATGGTGTGTTTTATGTGCCACAAACTCTGATTGAACAATATTAGTCACATGCAAAAACAACGAACGCAAAGTTCGGGAATGGCTGAGTATTCAAGCAATGGTTAGATTTTGTAAAACTCGCGAACGTTGCTTAAGGAACATGGTTGCCCTCAAAACATTTCAAGCAATTTCCTGTACATCTATATATGAAGTCTGATTATTCTACAGCTACATTTAGGGTGTTGGGCTGAAAACGAGGCAGCAACTATGTGGTTCTGTAACACGCATCGCTCCCGTAATCTGGAAAAACCTAGTAACACTGTTGAATGTAGTTTTGAGTAAACAAAAGAAAACTGTTTTGTTAAGCTACTGAATATATAACCAATTTTATTTTGTCTTTTTAGATGAAGATAATTAGAAGCCCTTTCGGTGAAGGAGAAAAAAACCTATTATTATATGTGTACTATGTCCAAATATGGGTCTAACTCAATTTTCACCAAAATTTGACTTGCTAGGTTTTTCCAGATTACGGGAGATCGGCAGATTAGTCAACACTTTCCTTGTGAAATACACATGCGCTACTATAAACCCCCCGTGGACCGGCTTCAAACCCGTAACATTACCTCTACCACTCCCCAATTGTTATTAAAAATAAATCTATATTCTTGATTAAAAAAATTAATGCCACATCGATTGTTTCAGTAGGCAAAAACAGAAAACAAACCCCTAAACTCTTTATCACTGATTTTTTTTCTATGTCAGAAATGCGAAGCATTTGAATACATGGTTGAGAAAAGCTGCTTATCTGTAGCGTAAAGTGTTTATTGAACGTGCGTTTGTGTTTGATCACAATACTAGTGACTGACAGTTGATGACAGGGTCGTTTATACGTCTGTTATTAGCGGCTGTCAATAAATAACATCACCTGGGCGATATTAATTTGCTGCGACAAGATGTAAATATATGCAAATATTCAGCAGTTAATTTGCTGCGTCATCAAAATCAGCTTTATCAATAACAAACTGTATATTCATTTCTGTCCATCACTCTATCTACCTTTGACCTGCACTAGAAATTAAACTAACAAACAGATATCCAATCCTCAAAACAGGAAACACAAAAATAACATTTCAAATAATCAAATCAACAAAATCAATGGAGTCTAGTCCATTTAAGCTCTTAAAAAATCTTTATTCGTACGGTTTCATACAAACCCTTTAAATAAGTTAGAAATAATAAAAGTGTCTTGCGTGGGGGTAGGATATTTTTGAACATATGAACATGTGATACCACTTCTCATTTATTTAGCAATTTTACCTGTCTAACATAGTCGTTCCGATAGGATAAATACAGAGAATCTTATAATTGGCAGTTATAATTCGATACAGACTAGGCTTGCACGACTTTGTCAGGACACGTTTTGTCCCATGGCACACTGTCTGTCGTATACCCGCCTTCGTTACCCCGGTTGGTGCAGAAAGTAAGACGTTAAACCCCATTACACAATTAAATGGAGCAGCGGTTACGACTTTGATTTCAGGGAAAGTAATGTAACACAAATCATGTTCCGTGTTTGTATGGAGTAAAACGTACTGCCCTATTGCGAATGGCTATTGTATAAAAATTCAAACGTTGTTTCTTTTAGATATCGATACATGTATATATCATATCATCCACACCAAAATCTTATTTTGTCCCAAAATCTGACAGCTTTCTTGAATACAGAGAAGGTCTGAAAACTTAAAATTAGGCCATCCAAAATGTCATTTGTTCTCAATAAGCGACGTTATTGTGAAATAAACATGGAGGCTGACAGAACTTAATTAATACGTATATTAAACATTGGTATAATTTATATCTCTTTTTAACATTGGTATAATTAATATGTCTATTTAACATTGGTATAATTCACATGTCTATTCAACACTGGTATAATTCATATGTCTATTTCACATTGGTATAACTCACATGTCATTCAACATTGGTATAATTCATATGATGACTTGCCCAAATGCATTGCTAGTTTTATATATTTTTCGTGTGTTCCAAGTACTAATTTATAAAGGGTTGGGTTTTTTTGTATTTTATGGTGGCGCGGATGACTGCTAAATCTGTACAATCTGTAACTTTTTTATAATGACAATAAACATGTGTAGAACGACCTCTCTTTCTTTTATTGTCTTTGTCATTCAATGACTATGAGTCAAGTTTGATTCATCTTTTTCATCGCCATCATTCATTGTCTTTGATACCGGGGGGATCTCGTGGCTAAGTGGGTAAGACGCTTCCTCGCTAGCCTGGGGGTCGGGTGTTCGATCCCTGCATTTTCCGTCGTGGTTTCCCCTTGTCAGTGATGCAGGACGGAGGGCCTGACAAGGACAGCTGTCTAATCGTTTGGATGGGATGAAAAACCGAGGCCCCGTGTACACATTGACATGCACGTAAAGATCCCTTGACAGTTGGAATTCGATATAAGAGTAGGTCGTAGCGCCACTGCCCGGACAAAATTTCCCTCATAGCCCACTGTATGGCGTATCTCCAGGTTAGGAGCTGAACAGTAGGACGTTAAACCCCATTTCATTCAGTCTTTGATACCGATGGAGAAACTAGTACGCCAAAATGTAAAGATATGTTGCCATCAAATCAAATGAGATGAAAAGAAAGGGGGTTTAACGTCCTACCGACCGGGCTTATTTCGGATTTTCGTACCTATCTGAAGCTGTTCTTGCCAGGTCCCCCGTATTATATGACTGGCAAAGGGAAACCACACTGTAAAACCCAGGGAAACTTTCTCGGCCAATACCGTGATAGCACCCGGGCCTTCTGGTGAATGAGTCAGCGTCTTACTCATCGAGACGCTGTGACTTTATGTCATATACAATAGCATCTAAGTCATCCGAGGAATCCATACAGGTTGTCACATTGAGGTTCTTTATTTTTTGCATTCCATGGATAATTTGCAACATATTTACAACAATAACTGTAAACGTAAGTATTGTTACTGGTTGTAATTTGATAGGCCTAATATATTGCAATAATCGAACTAAGGATATCATTTCTAAGTAGATCAAATGATTCAATTGAAGGTTTACTTTAACAGCACATATGTCAAGTGGATCGGATAACGTTTTGTCAATAGAATTATACAAAATTAGCTTGGGCAACCAATAATTTTAAAAGTAATTTAATCAAATTGTTGAAAGGCGTCTTCATCTCACTAATGTGAAAAACATACGTCTGCAGAACGTTCACAAGATTTTATTTAAAGGGAACCAGGATAATAACACTAGAAGTAATTATCGGAATAAAATGCTGAAATTCGACCGATTCTTTTTTATCACTGATCTGAACAATCCATCGGATGATAACACTTAACGCATGTGCTTTCACAAATAAGTAACGCTGAAAATTGATAGCCCTCTTACTAAATGACACCAACATATATACCTTTAAACCGATCAGTGATTAAGTAAAAGGCTTCTTCATCCTATTTTAATAAATATACAACATGAAAGATTTGTATATAAAGTTGTCACAAGATAGACGGACGGACAGGAGCAATGACAATATACCACCGTATTTCAGCGTGGTGGGGTATAAAAAGGGTAATAACGAATCCAACGAAAAGGTAAATAAGATCTACCCATAAATCATTTAATACTTTGAACTAAATGTTAGATTTAAGCCAAGATTAATTATTATGAAGAAAATTTTTAAAAAAAGTAAACGTCAGTTACATCATATTTTGACAAGAGAACGCTATATCTGCTTCACCAATATTCAAGTTTTGTAAGAATGGTCACACTTAGGTCATAAAACATAGCTATTTTTAGCTAAAGTTGTCCATAAATGTAATATTTTCAAAGATAAACCAAGATTTTAAACTAATATTTTTAACATTTTCACCACGTTTTCATGGGTTACGATGATTGTAGGGGAAAAAATGAAGAATTATTTTACGACTGCATAACATTAGCTAATGGATTTACCACTTTCCAAACATTATATTACGTAATTTTTGCAAAACAAGACAACTATTTGATGGTTTTAAGGTGAAAATTAGAAATACTAAAGTAAAGGTTATCCTTACACTCTGCCGGTTGATCATGTTTTAATGTTGATGTAAATACCCATTCCAAAGTGTAAGAAATCATGAAAATACATGTATATATATATATTTATAAGCAGCGTTCCTGCTCTTTCTAGAACATTTTATGTCACTTCTAATTTGAGGGGTTCCAACGACTAACCAAATACAGTGGCAATGTTGTATTTGAACCACTGAGCACAAGAATGTTAGTGCCATATTCGGCTTGTGAAATCCAAACAATCTCACCATATTTAGCTATTCAGATGGGTGAATGCGTGTTTTATTTTCGAGATCACATGTTACCTCTCTCATTTGATAAGTTTATTCAAATTATTTTGTACTTTTGTATTAAACCACTCGGTGGACAACTTTGCTGAAGATTATCTTTAACTCCTTAGCATTTTTGACAAATTTCAGAATCCTCTTTAATCTAATATTTTACTCATAAAATAAAAGTCAAATGCAACGAGTCATCTGGGGATATTAATGAATAATAACAATGAACAATTTGGTTCGATGTTTCTAGAAAGTTATGTTGCATTGATATTAAAAATTATTGATTGCGTCTTGTCATTAGCGTCTTAATGAAAATGTAATGGGTTTCAAGACAAAGCACAAATTTTTAGGATAGGAAACAGCTATGACAATGACAAATAAAATTGTTTCAGAATCCATATGTTTCGGGCGATTTGAGAATTTATGTTGTAATCCTACTAAAATAAAGAATACAATTTTAGACTTTAACAACAGTAATTGTAAAGTTGTATTATAAAGGTACAATTAATATAAAAGATTAATATTTTCAAACACGATCGTCGGCTCTACGTTTAGTCTAGACAGTGCATAGAAACTCAACTTCTATATCATTTATTCTGACACCAATCAGAACAATTTATCATAAGGTATTCTATTATAGAAGAATTGCAGGAACCTTTTTTAAACACTATCACCTGTAGTTATTAGACGACAATAAAATATAGTCTCTGGTCAGTATACTTTACCATTTTCATAATGCTCGGAACCAGAGCTAATGTTTTAAGTTGGGAGGTATAGGTGGGCATGAGTATCAACTCATCTGCTCCATTCAGATTCTGCATTAAAGTCGTACCCCCGTGATAAGACCCACGGGGTTTGCAGGCGATGCTACTCCAGCGCCACGTACAAGGTTGGGGATCGAAACCCCGCCAATTACCTTATGATCTTTTGGGTCACTCGACCCCAACCTCTTTGCGAAATTGACAATCAGGTGAATTTCAATCACAATAAAAAATCTGACATGTTTTAACGTATTAGATATTTCACACTTGCGTATGGTTGTCTTGCTCAAGACCCATCGATACCGGGGACGGACTTCAGTTAAGGAACCGCATATTGGGTCTCTACGCTGTCAGTCCCCCTCGACGGGTCTGATACTGAATTTGGACATTTACGAAACGCCTAAAACCATATCATTAACGCGGAAGGTAGACTTTTGGAATAGCAAACAATATCAATCGTATTATGTCTCTCCTCAAACTTTTAAATCTGGATTTACTAAACTTTGAGATAACGAGATTGAAGTGTTTAAAAAGTTAACCCTATTTCTATCTCTATAATGTATTTATAGTAATAACAACTAAGCGTTTTAAATGAACTTATCTTTACTATTATTGTGAGATCTGAACAGACATTGATATCTACCTTATAATATCAACACAGAATTTAGTTGAAGAGCCGTGGGGGACTTGCACAACTTGACAACTCGGCTTAAGTGTTTGGAGAATGTTATCATTGATTTTGACGGGTAGAGATTTTATCAGTTATACCATGTTTTTCAACAAGGTGTTTCTATTAAAGCCGAGTATTAAAGGTAATGTGTCAGATACGGTTTACCGTTACAAATTGTTCAGGGTTTTCGTTACTTATTTTTGAATACAAGTCGTAATTATTTTTAATTGCATTAATGGCTTCTAAACTTCAGGTCAAATGCATCTTTTCAGCATAATACACCTCACTTGAGGTGTTCACAAGCTAACCTACAGTTTTCGTTACTTAATTTTACTATAAATAGCAACTACTTGGAGTTCCCTTTTCACAGACAAAAGTTATTTTAAGTAACGTTATCCTTTAAGAACCCAATTCTGTAACCTCATTTACGCAATCTGAAATCTTCTAAATGTTTACTATTGTAACTGAAGCTTTATGTATTTGGGTGATCTGGAAAGAAACTGCCGGGGAACAGTACTTTTCAAAAGTATCAACGGCATACTAGTAGTTACATAAGACGGGTATCAGGAAGGCCATAATACAGCCCTAATACTCGACACTGAAAGTGTACATTTAGTGAAAAATATTTAGTAAAAATTAAAATGTCTCAGGATTCCGTGTGTCAAATCAACGTCGCATTGTAAAGATCAAGTAGGAATAACCAAACGTATCATGTAGAACTTCATCTCAGATGAATGTTCACTTTTTGGGTGTAGAATCCTTATTGTAATAGTGCCCTCTCGAATAACTTTAGTAACTTTGATTGGAAAGTCAACAGAAAGGAATGCAGTTATTGCGTTGTTCTGTTTTATATTTTATCGCGAACATTTCTGCCAGGGAAGGGCACATAATATCTGATAGTTCGAATATATTTTCTAATAAATGGTTATGTATTTAGGATATCTTTAATTTTACATCTATTTCATTAATTATATTCATTACCAGATACATGTATGTCTTTTTCTCTACAACAACGTCGCCACGATAACGATGACTGACTAGTCAAAAGTTCCAGGTTCGAATCCAGTGTTGATCGAGAATGTTTTACGGGATTGCTAAGCCAGGGGTTCTCTTTTCAGTGTTATTAAAGGTCTGGCAAAGTAGAATGTCGTGTCAATTGTATACGGCGTGTATATAGAAAACCCTTGAATTTGGTGAAAAGAGGGCGGGCGAGTTTCCCTCGTGGCACATTACATGAAGTATGCTCGTCCCTATTATCCCAGTAGAACGTTACAACTCGTTTCTCAAAAAATGAGACACTGTCTGTTTAAAGGTAGTCTATTATTACCATCGACTGATTTAAACATTTGGTTTCTACCTCACTATCTAAGTTAACAGTTATGATAAAATAATCACCTGACTTCTATTATAATGGACATCTTTATCTGAATAAGTAATAAGTTCGTGTTATTAACATAACTGACATGGAGTTCTCTCCTTACTACCTACCTCTACACCCGTTCTCTTGACCGTATAAACATCGAATCTATATATTTACCAAACAACACGAGAAATACATAAATAGATTTTTAAAAGTTTTGTTTTATTTGTAAACATGTTTTTTTTAACTGTTTGACCAAATTTGCAAATATTCGGAAAGTTCGCGATCACTGGGTTTTGTTGATTTCAAAAATCTACTTTGATGAACATGTAGCTCTACCTATTCCTTAAATGACAACACTATTATTAAAATACCTTCAACAATGCTCAGCCCGGAGTACAAATGACCTTAACTTTAATTTTCCAACTTAACACTTCGGTTGTGGCGTTATCAGGGTAGCTGACACCTCTAAACATAGCTATACGCACACGAGTTCGTGTATGTATCTATGGAGTACGAATACCATTATCACATGGCCTTATTGATAAAAAAAAGTTACTGACAATTACCACACTGACCTCACATCCGGTGCCTAAGGTTGTCAGCACTGGTGGAATGACTGGTACTTCGGATTTTACATTGTGGAAACGATTGTGAGAGTTGATAATGACATTTTTAAAATAACTTGCAACGACCAAACTGAGCATTTAGTTCGTTGATATGTTGAACGCGTGAATTAAAAATCATTATGATCAGTTAAAACCATTTTACTAAGAAACAAATCAACATTTCATTTGTTAGGAGCGAGGTATGCTAAGGACAGCAGAACAAAAAAGAAGAAAATACAAGGTTGTGTTTGTAAACAAGTTTTACAAAGATGAATCCATCCAAACATTAATTAGCAACAGTTATGGATGGATTCTAATCATGTTACGATGCTGTTCAGCTTAAAATAAAAAAATGATCTTGCACTAGAAATGTCAATAATTTACACGTACATGTAATTGTTTATGTGGATCTTTACGACCGTGTTGGTTCCAAGCTACCTTCTAGATAGACTTATTACCTTAACGTACAGATAAAAACCTTAAGACAGTGGAAGAACTTGACTTTCTTTAACCAGTTGTTAGTGATAAATAAGAATGAGAAGTTTAAAAGAAAACTTTATCAGTGAACGTTGACTTATTGAGTGTAGAGAGAATTTTTTTCTAACTGCTGGCAAACATCGACAGTCTACCAACTATCAGCATCAAAGAGTTTTATTCCTATTAAAACATGTTTCCACTCCATTCCAGTACTTCAGTCTGTACAGACAATAGATGGCAATGAAACAATGGGATTATTGTTTTATCTGTTCTTATTCTTTTTTTTATTTACATTAAGGATAATTTGCTTCTTAATAGCAGATATATCTTTATATCATTTTGGCACCATATGTTTTATCTTATTATTTAAAGATCTGTTCGCGTGGGGTTAATTGGGTCATCTAGTGCCACCTGAAAACTTATTTCGACTTGGTAATTCTTATAATCCGGAAGAATAACATTGTAAGCGGTGTAGCGTATGGCAATAGACTACAGCACTTTTCAACTATCACCAAGTGACATATTCCTTGTAATAGTGATATTTTGGGATTTGAAATAGAATTGGGATTTACCTTCATAACTCGTTCGATATAGTTTTCACTGTAAATAAAATTGTATAGTAAATGAGAAAGATAAGCTGCTGGGTAATTACGCTTACAGCAGCTAAGACGTCCGCGCAGTCCATATAATTGTGTATTCGCCTTATGAATCCTTTGGTAATCAAAGCAAGTTAATCAAGGACAATAACTCCAAAATTAATTAACAGGAACGGGTGTAATTTGATGGCACTTATTCATCACATTGATTACCGATCGTCCGCCACAATGTAAATTCCAGGTAGACATGACTTACACGACGATGGCACACTCTAGCATTTAATGATGTATTTTTTTTTAAAATAGTGTATTAAAATGTAATGTATGATATTTCAGCTATTCGTCATAAGTAAACATTTATTCTGTTTACTTGGTTCGATATGTGACACCCACACATATATATATATATATATATAATATCACTAGATATAGAAGATTATATAAATAAATAAATTAGATCAAATACAATAGATAAATCATACACAGTGAATGAATAAATCATACACAGTATATCAAAACATATTAATGCAAATAAACTGGATACTTTTCAAAGATGCATTATTTAGGAGCTAAATCTTATATCTGGCTTTAAAATTATTTAGACATTTATTCACGTAATTAACTCTCAAGACCGTCGGATGGCTAAGATGTTAAATGAATTAGACAATGTCTGCCATAAATTTGTTCAACGCTAAAATGGAAACTTGAACCTTGGTATTTTTTCGTAGCAATGGCTCTTGACAATCGAGACTATTTACGACACTTTATTTAAAAAACTTCTAACACTAATATTTTTAACTACTATAGCAAAACACGGACAACCCTTTATCTAAATCTTACAGAATGCATCTTTAACACGTATATTTATAACAAATACTCCGGAAAATACAGTAAATTAAGTTTCGGAAAGTTAATTGAAACTTTTAAGCAACCAAGTTCATCTTTTAAAGTATTAAGCAGCAGTGTCAGTGAAACCATTCGTTTGATAAATTGCAATACATTATCTTTTACTGTTAAATCTTTTATTTTGAGTAAAACTTCATAAAAGAAATGAAATGGGGTTTAACGTCCTACTGTTCTGCTACTTCATAAAAGGCTTGTGTGGTGTTCCTTTACAGCTATCTATAGGCCTATCGATACGGAAGACGTTTGACCAGGCGGTCAAAAACAGTAAGTACATTTATATGATATCGTAAAGTTAGGTTATCTATCTAACCTCAATGATTACAATCATACTAATTGAACACGTGTAACCCACAATCTGTAATCACAACCATTATACGGTACCAACTACCATCACAGAAACAACTTGCCACAAAGGCATGAAATAGATAAATAACCCGTGATCGTCTGGAATTAGACAAAGGTATTTCAATCGGGAGCATCTAGAACAATCGCCTGAAGTTAATTAAGACATCCTACAGACATTAAGAGGCTGTAGATAGCCGCCATATTTTCTGGAAATTGGAAACCATCAGAGGAGTTGATTTTACATCTGTACCCATTAATCGGTCAAATCCCTCGCTTCTTCTTCGTTCACAATTGAGGCGTTCGGAATTTCTTGAATCAAAATACGTTCGTTTATAAATGTTTATACAGATGGAAACAAGTTATTTTACCAACTTACCGCCGATCATAAAACATCAGGCACGTTTAACAGCCCATAGTATATAAAAACGACTGCACTCCTATAATTACATATCAGTAACAAATATGGCGGACAGCCCAGGGAGAACTTCCGTTCAAAATAGAAGTCGTAAATACCGAAGGCAGATTTAATAGCCGAAGATATAACTTTACCAAATTTACGACAATATCAATGGCATGCGACCTAGTATTTTTTTTACACGAATCTGCATAGAGCTGATACAGCTAAATGATAATGATCTCGGCACTTAGCATGAGCACTCTCCTTAGAAACTGGTATATCAATCAGAGACACTCCACTCTGACTTTGCACTAACTCTCATAGATTAACAGAATAGAAAGGGGACCGAGTTAGTCCCGAGTTACGATTCCCACCTGACCCTATAAGAACAGCCGTTCGGATGATAAAAAAAATTTGAGGCCTACCTATGTACATATTTTGGAGCATGACAGTTAGAAATCGATGAATACTAGATAGAAAAGTCACTGTCCGGGCAGAATCATCCGTTATCTCATTGCACTCGTAACCATAGAAAAAATAAAACTACCATATGTGTCTCCAAATGACTGAAGACAATAAATCTCATTAAAATATTTTAACATTCCTTGATCATTTTGTTAGTTTCCATGGATGCTTGTGATGTGACACATTTCCCATTTCCCCAGATTTCACAGGCTGAGCAAATGATTTAATAACATCAATGAACGGAGTTAATATAAAGCCATTATCTTGAAACACGGGTCAAAATATTATTGTTACCAAAGGTTGGGTAATTCTGCGGTAAGGCTGGGATAAAAAGCACCACACTATTATTTTCCATATTTCATTACAAGTAACAGAAATATACCAGCAGTGTTTGTGTTCAATATGTTAGTAGTTTAAGACATGCTTAGTCCAGTTATTCTGGAATATTATTACATCCAACCGGCGGCATTGACGGGATACTTCATAATATGTCAGCTATGGATGCAGTGACACGCTACTGTTTATCTCGTTAATTTGACAAGTGTGTATAATAGTTTCAAAGTGGTTGAAGAAAAAGAAAAATCTAAGTGAACTTAAAATATATGCCTCTCTTAACGTCATTGATACTAAACATACCGGAAACATGACCAAGACAACACAACTAACGTTTTAACCGCGTTGTGAACCGTGAAACTATAAAATCGTAAATCTTAGGAGTGGGTCTCTGGTATTTTCTCGTAACAATTACTTGCTTTTAATATTTAGCTGAAATTTTGCAGCGTCTTTTTTCTCTTCAACAAAAATATTCTAGTATGCAAAACCATAAACAGAATGCCTCATGATTCATTGATTTCCAAACATTATAATATCAGCTCAAAAAGTGTGTGTGCAAATATGCGGATAGCTGAATGTGATATGGATGCCTTTGATAGCTTTCAAATTCACATAAGGCTCTTTTTGGGTTATTTTCGCAGTGGTCTCGTAGTCAGTGAAGTTAATGCACAACGCTTTTCCATGCACCATGTGTAATGTAAGTAAAATATTATGAAGTATCCCGTCAATGCCGCCGGTTGGATGTAATAATATTCCAGAATAACTGGACTAAGCATGTCTTAAACTACTAACATATTGAACACAAACACTGCTGGTATATTTCTGTTACTTTTAATGAAATATGGAAATTAATATAGTATGGTGCTTTTTATCCAAGCCTAACCGCAGAATTACAGAACCTTCGGTAACAATAATATTTTTTCCAGTGTTTCAAGATAATGGCTTTATATTAACTCAGGTATCCTTGCTTTTATCAAGACATGTCAGAAATACAAAGGTACGTGCATGTGACGACTTATAGGTAACAGAACGATATTTTAAATCCGGTGAGCAGATTTCCATGCTACTGGATTAGAATAAAACAGGCTTGTGATATTGACATCAATGCTTTGATTGTTATTAAAAGAATACTTTAATCTAGATCAACAAGATGTTGCTTTTCAAAAGTCAATATCGATGTACAATCATTCCATATTCCCGCATCAACACAGATGAAACTAAAAGTATTACATAAATGTTTGCAAGCATTCCCTGCTCATTCCTCAGAGTATTTCCTACATAAAGCAAACCTCTTCTTATAGATAACATAATGTAAACAACAATTATCCCCAAAACAAACAAATGCATAATGGTTAAAATATAAAGAAATACGGGATGCATAATGATTTCCATTTGAAGTGGATTTATGCACAAAATCCATGTTGGTGTGATTTCTTCTTCAAATCCCATTATTGCAATTTGAACGTTGTCTATAATGTGACTGTCGCTTTAATAGAGTGTGAATACCTACCATGTAGTAAGATCATAAATAATACTTTTCTTTAAACTACATGTATTCAATTACACAAACTACAAAGTCTTAATCTTTTTCTTCTCTTTACAACATAAAGGTAGAATACTTAAACCTACAATAAATCTAGGCTTTCATTGTTTCTATGAATGTGTGGTAATAAAACGGGACCGTGTTCAGTTGAGGTTTTTTATGAGGGAAAATGCTTGGATGAGACAGCACATAGCGTTTTGCCTTCCGACTGTAAATTACAATCAAATAGAGGAAAAATTGGCAGACATGCTCCATTAAAGCCATAAACAATTCTATGGTGACATGTTATGTCTGGGAGAAAAATTCATTTGGGGTTAACAGTATGAAGGATGGCGGACGTGCTGGGTATTGTGGGTAATGGCCATGTTAAAAGCTAAACGTTAAATTCAAGCTCTATGTATTATTATGATATAAACCCCAGTCTTTCAGGGGCATTATTTATTTGTCCGTATAGACGGAAGTTTCTTGACTCAATGACAGGTCTTCTAATCCAACGCGCATTAACCATTTAGACACCCCCATTTGAAAGAGAGAGAGAGAGAGAAATGGGGTTTAACGTCCACTCGACACAAACTAGGTCATTTTGGGACTCCATTTGAAAGAGAAATGATTTGTCTATTTCCTAATATCAGGTAACGGAAAAATAGTTCAGATCATATTATATATGATTATTAGAATTTGGTTCGCCTGTATAAGGTGGTACTATTATGCTACCCACCACAACGCCAAGTCATTGTAATTGTATGTTGAATAATTCAGCAGAAGTAATTTAAACCAAGTATTACAGCAAAACGAAGACTTATAAAATTACAAACTAAACTGTAAAAATGTGTGTCCTTTTTTCTAGTAGTATAATTGGAAGCCGTGAATAAACTCAATCGTGTGAATAGTTAAGAGAGAACTGATTTGTATGTTTTTGTATCTGATCTGAAGGTAGGACCTGTGTTTGGTTACAATAAATGTAACTATTTGACACCCACCCATTGTATTTACACACAACTGTTTCATCTGTATAACTAGACAAATACTTAAAATAAACATTACTCATCAACGAGTTTTCACGGGAACGTGTTGGCTGTTTCTTCAAGACGAGTAAACTGTTACTTAACAATGCTAACTAGATATGAGCGGGAAGCACCTTTATGAAGTGACAATAGTTTGTCTTAGACTAGCAACAAACCTGTATGATAATATAGACTGTTGATGTTCTTCTAGGACAATAAATTGTGAAGAGAGATAAGGATTACACCCCTGATTAGCATGTACCGTCTATATAACCTTTACTCTATACATTATACCCTATACAAACAACTTACATCAAAGCTTCCTGTGACGTAGTACACATGCACAGAGCTTCAGCTACCGACTTTCGGGGTGCTCCCAGTCTTCTTAACCTATAGTGAATGACAATGCTAGTTTATTTTAAGTATTTAAGAGAGACTTTAGGAAATTAAACGAGGTTTAACGTCCTACTTTCTGCATCAACGGGGCTAATTAAGACGACGGTATACGCTTTGTAATGTTATGCGAGTGAAATTTTGCCCCGACGGCGGCGCTATGAACCACTCTTATTTCGAATTCCAACCGTCTAGTGTTCTAGGATATTAGGAATCTTTCGAGAGAGTGTCAAGCCTAAAAAGTATATGTAACTAGGAGACAATGAGACATGCACCATTGTATTAATTATCTGGTACAATATTTGTTGTAGTTTTTCTTATTGCTGCCAGTATAACGTTAATTTGTTGTTACCGATCAAAATAAAGATCAAATTTGATTGTTCGTGTAAGATGTTTTGTTTTACTAGTCAAAGTGAATATCATTAGATAGATTTCAAATATTATGTGGCTTATGACAAAAGAAAAGGATTTTGTTCGATGTTGACAAAATTCATGAACAATTACCGGGAATTCTCGTATTTAAGCCCTCCGGTTATTAAACCTGGGCCCTGTTTCACGAAATTTTAGTAGATACTTCAATTTTGATTGGCTAAGCACTAAAATCAATCTAATATTATCCAATCAAATTACTAAAATTGGGATCTTATCTTAGTTAAAATTTCGTGAAATAGGCCCCAGGGTTATAACGAGTTTAAATTTTGATTTTAAAAGTTATTTTAGAGTGGTCTTCCTTTTAAATTTTCAAACCACGTGTGTTGGCACTGATGGAGTCACGTCGAATTGGTTTACATTATACTTTTCAGAAGAAATTGTTCATCACTGACATGTCAAATTCGAAATTAAACCCAGGGCTTAAATACGAGAATTCCCGGTAGTATATAATTCTTCAAGACGTTGAGTAATCCAACGGTTTGTATAATAGGCCTATCCCTTATCATAAAGAAAATGGCATCAATTAGAATTTTTAATTTCCTAAATGGTGCCAGTTAGAAATGCTCAATTTTCACAACACTGCCAATAAGAAATGTTCAATTTCTACCATGGAATCAATTAAAAAAAAATAATATCAAGAAAAGACTCTTTTCATTTTCGAGTGTTTTATATTTTACGTTGCTACGATTTAAAAAGGGTCATTCCATGTCAAGTGGGTCAATTTTCAGAAATTTGGGAAATTGACCCCCTTGAAAAAATCTGAAAAAAATATATGTTATTGTACATCTAAAATCTAGAAACTGTCCAAAATATGTGGTGTGTAGCATGAAAATTGACTGAGATACGGGCATTTAAGTTTCATGAGTGACTAATAAGTTTTCGAAACAAAATATGTATCACTAATTTACTCGAGTTTCAGATATCTTGATTTTACCTTTATAGTGAAGATATACCGCTCAAATTTGGTAGTCTTGGAGAACTTTGTGTGTAGATTATGAATCTGCAATCAGATTACCGGTGAGTTGTAGGGTTCGCATGGTACTTGGCCACGAAAATGACAAAAATTTGGTGCAGTTGTATATTGTCTGGATTTTGAAGTGCTCCAGGTGCTACAAAGTAATAGATATAGACCCAAATATTGGTATATCCAGAGATTGCCAGTAGTACTACATAAGAAACGAATGAAAACGCTCCAGTCTTGAATAGATTCCCAGAAAATTGACCGCGAAAATGGTTTCAGACACAAATTTTCGAAAATTGTCTCATATTTTCGAACCGATATAACCCGGTAGATGAGCACCTAAAAATCTGATTATAGTTTGTAAATATAGTTCGTGCTTATGTTTTCAACATATGTAAAAGCCATTCGTGTCCCGGGCCATTTTGATATTTTTTCAATTTTTTGAAAATCCGTGATTTGGGTCATTCCATGTCAATTATCACCCAACGAGGTAAACAGTACCCGATTCGATTTTGCCGAATTTTATTTTATATGTCTTTTAGGGCTGAAAAAGCTTATATTCCTAATTTTAACTTTGTCCGACTAACAGTTCCTAAGATACTGTCCACCAAATTTTGTAGATTTTCAGCTAAAATGGGTTTCATCGACATTATTCAAATCACCATAACCCAGTAACCAATAGGTTAAAATTGCTGGAATAAGTGTTTTTGGAATGGGAAAGATAATGACGTGCTGTTTGAATCATAGATATCCTTCTTTAGGAAAGTCTGCTGAAGGTTACTATGTATCCTCAGAGCTTATCCATGAAGACAGTTCTGCTTTAAGTGTAAAGACACTGATTTTCAGTCTCACGTGTGAATATTTAATTTGATTTTACATGCTTATAAAAGATATCATACCTCCAGTTGTTTAACAGTGTGTAGAAAACATGCTGAGCTAAACTTTACATGCAAGTTCATCCCAAGGTCACATGGTCTATAAGGTCAAATTCACATTCAAAAGGTCTTCACTCTTTCGAAACACACCCGGGTGTCAAAATAAGTGTAGATTTAGAATTCTTGTGGAATTCCCATCCCTGGAAGACATATTCCGGCAATTTTGACCAATGAGTTACTGGGTATGGTCATTTGAATAATGACAGCCACGCCCACTTTTGCCGAAATCCCCCAAATTTGGTGGACCGTATCTCAGGAACTGTTGGTCGGATCAAGCTAAAATTGGGAATATTAGCTTTTTCAGCCCGAATAAATGTCTAAACCAAATTTCACCAAAATCGAAGGTGATTCGCTTTAAGTCATTGGGTGATAATTGACAAGGAATGGCCAATAACACAGATTTTGAAAAAATCTTAAAGTTCCAATTTCACTTTTTCTAAGAAAGTCAAAATATAATTATTTCTATGTTTTTTGCTCAAAAGGTTCTCAACTCACTATTATACGATCATGGACAAAATTTTGGGGGGGGTTAGAAGGGTGACACTGGTTGATTGAGGAAATAGTTACTCAATTACCTCCCTTGTTTTCCCATTCCTCTCCATGGACGGCCATCTTCAAACGTTTGAATTTGAAGTTGAAAATGATATTTTTGCCAATTTCTCAACTGGCAATAGTGAATTATAGGATTAATAGGATTATTCTTTAACAAGGTAGGACTGTTTATAGGTTCAATCTATTTTGGGGCTTTATTTTAATAAATTTTAAAAATATAACTTAAAAAAATGCTATTGGAACTTTAAAAATATTGAGATGACATGGGACAAGAATGGTTTTAACATATGCTAGAGACATTAGTACAAACTATAAATCCACCAAGTTTCAGATTTTTAGATGCCCATCAAACAGGGTTTAATCGGCTCCAAATTACGATTGTTGACATAGGTTAACACAAAACACAGATTTTCAAAAAATTGAAAAAATATCAAAATGGCCCGGGACAAGAATGGCTTTTACATATGCTGAAAACATAAGCACAAACTATATTTACAAACTATAATCAGATTTTTAGGTGCTCATCTACCGGGTTATATCGGCTCGAAAATATGAGACAATTTTCGAAAATTTGTGTCTGAAACCATATTCGCTATCAATTTTTGGGGAATCAATTCAAGACTGATGCGTTTCAATGCGTTTCTTATGTAGTACTACTGGCAATCTCTGGATATACCAATATTTGGATCTATATCTATTACTTTGTAGCACCTGGAGCTCTACAAAATCCAGACAATATACAATTGCACTAAATGTTTGTCAGTTTTCATGGCTAAGTAGCATGCGAACCCTACAACTCACCGGTAATCTGATTGCAGATTCATAATCTACACACAAAGTTCTCCAAGACTACCAAATTTGAGCGGTATATCTTAACTGTAAAGGAAAAATCAAGATATCTGAAACTCGAGTAAATTAGTGATACATATTTTGTTTCGAAAACTTATTAGTCACTCATGAAACTTAAATGCCCGTATCTCAGTCAATTTTCATGCTACACACCACATATTTTGCACAGTTTCTAGAGTTTAGATGTACAAATTATATTTTTTCCAGATTTTTTCGAGGGGGTCAATTTCCCACCACTGGCCCACTTGACATGGAATGACCCAAAAGCCTTTTTCTTTTTTTTAGTTTTCGAGATAATTTCATCAATCATTGACACAACAACAAAATGCTACAGTTTGATTAAACAATATAAACTTCTTACATGCCATAAAAAAATTGAAACCACTTAGCAAAACTGTCTACGTATCAGTTACATACAATTCATAAAAAAAACAATAATACAAATATCATATGTATCGACCTTTTTCCTGCTTTAAAGAGGCAATACACGTTTGAAAATAAACCCTCGATTAATGTATCATTCTATTCTTCAAAGTTTGGGTTGCTGTTATTTAAAGGGAATACTGTCGTACGTTGTTAATCTAGAAGAACTGTAGCTACACACTTTCAATATTCCCGGGTACTGTAAACCAATGGGGACCCCTTTTATCCGCACACTCCAAGAATTGTTCTGGCCGACATCCCCATTGCTCTTCGCGAGGGTTTGTCGGGGAAAACACTCAGATCACGCCATGCGGATTTCTGGTCTTCGACGTTTCGTCGGCAATGGTATGTCGTGCACTAGAATTCCCAATCGTTCTAAGGTTACATAACTAAACATAGTGGTATCCATTAAAGATCTAAAAAAAAACACCCA
Source organism: Patella depressa (assembly GCA_948474765.1). NCBI lineage: Eukaryota > Metazoa > Mollusca > Gastropoda > Patellidae > Patella > Patella depressa. The sequence goes on along the minus strand of OX419715.1, from coordinate 50,355,493 downwards.
ATATCTCTCATAAAAGCGTACATTTGGAAATAAATTTGATTCACCCCGATTGTTAGTAGGCAATTGATTCTCTGACAGCAGAGAAAACGTTGGGGACAATCTGTCAAACTGTATATAATATATCGTAGCTCAACGATGTAAAATCACCATAAAAAAATCGCCAGCAGTGTGCATAAGCCTTAATACTACATTATTCCTCAAGAAACTCCACTTTAAGACAAACAGCACGAAATTCGTTCTACATGAAAGTGTTGTTTTCTTACCGTTATAAGTAAATACAGAAAATTCCGGTAAGCCTTTATATATGTTAAAGCCACCTGTTAAAATTAGAAAATATTCTTACATTAAGGCGTTCAATATACTACAACATCTAAAGCCTCTACTCAATGCCCATGTAAAAATATAAATGTTCACGTTCACCGTTGCAGCAAAAAGACATTTTTTCTTCTAAAAACGGCGCGTTTGAAGTCAAATCTAAGTACTAAAAGACACGAGGTGCTTGAAAAGTTAAACTAAAACCATATATTTAAAGTAAGAATAAAGAATGGATAAAGGACTTGACAGATATTAAATCCATATGTGATAACATATTCTATAGGCAGGCACCAAATACAAAAGTAGAGGATATGATAATATATTTTGTTTTATGACCCGAGTGACTCACATCACTGCTATATGCATATATTATCACGAATTGTACACGAAGAGAAAAAATATCCTTCTTATGCACGACTTCCTTCATAATATGTAACTACATGGAGCCACACAGTTCGTAGTTGGATTTAGTTACCTTCTAGCTTCCAATCAATTAACTAATATACGCATAGTCTTTCGGAAACGGCGCTGTTACGGCAACATTGTCTAACCCCACATTACACACGTAATGGAATAAAACAATACCACTTTATTATGTTCGTCTTACGTTTTGTGTTGACCACTCATTAAACCTCATTTTATTCATACAGCAATTAGTCTATGTGTTCATATCACCATGCCCAGGTAATGGATGTCGTCCAAATCCGCTACATAAAAGTTGAACAATAACGTGTGGACCTGCGAAGGAGACTGACAGCCAGGCAGCCACAGAATCGTCTCTCAACAATTGCTTTGGAAACTAGCTACAATTAAATGTGTATTTTTTAAAATATTTTATAACCCGTTAAAGATATACGACCGTCTTATCACAATTAAAATAAGAAACATATTATAAATATAGCCATCTTAACACCTCGTGATGTATTAAATGTCTAACCTCTTTATAATAAATAATGCTCTTAACTTCTGAATACGTCTTATCTTCCATTCAAAGTGTACCGATAATGCAAATCGCGGTGCTTTGGGCAGATTGTTCGCGAGTGCGCGTGAAATCTAGACCAAAGATCCGACAGTCCGAAAAAACCTTCCTCGAGCAACTCTAAATTGTTTGACTCCGCGAAATACCGAAAAACAATACGAAATTAATTGAATTCAACCGAAACCAGAATTATTGAAAAATGTAATGGTATAAAATATGGTGTTCTATTCCAGTCACGTCCCGTGTCGCACGTCGCTTTTTCAATGTTAAGCTATAGAGAAAATAAGCGACATCGATTATTTAACAAGACATCGAAAAAGCGACATTATATATTGTGTATCAGGGTCGTATGTATGAATTTTGAAATTGGGGGTGCAGCAGAGCGGTTGGGGGTGCCAATATAATCTGGGGATCTGATAGACCCTCCCCCCCGCCACTCCGAAAATTTTGAAAAATTAGACTGCCGCAAACGTGTTTTCCGCGCACTTAGAGCCGCAATGAAAGTCGCTATCAAGTGATCCCGTGTGTCAATTTCGGTGGCACTATTTCTCATTTCGATGTTAAACACACCAAAATAAGAAACTTCTTGTCCTCTAAACTAGAACTAGTCCGAAACACCAATAAGGACATGTGGATAGGGCGGCGCCCTCAAAGACCCTATCAAATGTGGATAGGGCGAACAAAACGAACCCTCTAATGTTATGTGGTGGGGCAAGTGTTGACCAAGAAAGGGGGTAATAGGAGGGGCATTTCGCCTATGGGGATGGCACCCACGTCTGGGGTCGGCCCTAAGAAAATTTTAATAAATAAAGGTGCTGAAAACCTGTTTTTCGGCCACTCTGGTGATATCTAAGAGTCGATTGTGTATAATATATTATGGTTGATTGTTTTTCAGGGGCGGCAGATTTTTAGGAGAGGCATTTGCTCCTAGTGCCCTCGTCCCTTAGACCCGCATCTGTGGAGGCGCCCAATAGGCTCCACATAGGTGATATAAGAATGTTTGGATCAGGTACCCATTGGCGTGTGGGCGCCCTTAAAACCGACCGATTGATCCGTGCCTTTTGGGGATCGCTGTGTGATCATAATTACGTGCATTATTTTATAATTGAAAGGTTGTCAAATTATATATATATATATATATATATATATTGTTCACAATTCACAAACGAAATGAAATGAAATGTGGTTTTATGGCACATCAGCACCCACCGGGCTATATTGCGCCAAAATTCACTAACGACATAAAATATACAATGCAAATACCTCCGTTGTGTCCAATAATTGTAAAAATAAGTGCTAAATTGCAATGCGCATTTCATCACCAAAACTATAAACTATATCCGTTTAGAAAAAGCGACGCGAAGGGCGACGTCGTGTTAAAAGGTCGACGTCGATTTTTTTCCCTACAGCTTAACACTGAAAAAAGAGACGCACGACGCGGGACGTGACTCAAATAGAACATCATAATAAAACCAGTGAACGATGATTTGCTTGTGGTTTGTTTCAGAATCTTTGGATATTTTATACGTCCCTGTTAACAGTGTTGTCTTTAATAATAAGTAATTGTTAATTATTTGTACACTATCAACAATGATATAGTAATTTGGGAAGTTTTATGTGAATTACTTCAGACTGTTTAAAACATGCTGTCTATCCTTTCAATTGACATTAAAATTTGTTTTTACTTATGGCATTAACGGGATTTTCTCCGCATTAATGAAAAGCAGTTTTTAGCGTGCATATGGTGTGAGAAAACTAGATTGTTTAAAGAAGCATTGCCTGATTTTAGAGTTAAGCATATTTCTCGGACATATGAACTATACCGTGAGGCTATTGAACGCGAAAACATCATATTTTCGTCAAGATTATGTTTTCGAAGCAAATCCCAAAAAGTATCTCTCCATTTCTGTATTAGCTCAAATGCCATGAATTGGGATTGAATTAATGCCATTCATCTGAATAAACGCTTGACACCAATTGGCTAAAATCATTAAAACGAGCGCCGTGATTCGTGCAACTTGTAAAGTCCAAGCTCCATTCATGAGCTTTATTCGTGTAACTTAATAAAAAATAGGTATCAGACGTATTCCTCGAAATGAATATTGCGACAGCACAATTGTCCATTTATGACTAACGCCTTCAAGTTCAATAGTTCGGTTGTGACAGAAAAATAGTACGTTACACCTCATTCATTTCAGTCCGTCAATCTTGTTTTCTGTTGCGATTATTGGATGCTTCCGGTTGTGCACTGAGTTAAATAATATTTTATTCAATAAACTGAATTGGATTGAACAACAGGCAAAAGTTCTCTCCAAACATATAACATAACGCTACAATTATACGTGCACATTCCTGCTTTGATTGATATGGTACTTTGTCAAGAAGGCTAGGCGTTTGGTTTGGTTAGCGTTGAGGGTCGTGCATCAACATCAAATTGCTCCTTATATTCAGATGCCCGAAAAAATACAATAAATAATTTAGCGACTATTTACCAAATCACTACCGTTTTATTGCACGGAACTGACGACGTGGAAAACTCGCTTAATATTTTCAAAATTGTCCACTCGTTCTTCGAAATCACCAGACGGTTCCAGGGACAACTATAACCACACATTGTACATATATTTTCACTATAATCATAAATGCATATGTACATTGATAATTAATGTCTAAAATGTAAATACATGTATCTATATCTGACAGGGAGAGGGGTTTAATATAGGCTATGCCTGTTCCCCAATCCCTATTCAGATACAAATCTGAATAAAATACTGCTTATAAAAAAAAATATTAATAGTTGCCGTCCTTAGAGCATAAGGAATAAATATACCAAGGTAATCCATTCAGAATTGTGCCTTTCGGGCGCTAAAGGCGACAAGTGGGTGTGGCTCTGTCCTGGAGGTCGGGACATTCACCAAATTCAGTAGTGGACGCCCCCAGGCTATAAGAAATACATATGCCAAGTACCAAGCTGATTCATTCAGAATTGCGGCCTGTAAACGACAAACACAAAAGTTGGGCGTGGCTTGCCTCTGGGGTCGGAACATGCAATTGTCGTCCTTAGGCTATAAAGGAATATATATCTCAAGTTTAAAGAATCGTGGCCTTTAGGCAACACACATAGACACGAATTAAAAATGGGCATGGCTCTGCCCATGGGGGTTGGGCAATCACCAAAAAACAATAGGGGTCATTCTTAGGGTATAAGGAATAGGTATGTAAAGTTTTAAAGGGATCTGTTAAGTATTGCATCCTGTAAGCAAACACAAGACACACAAACATTGGGCGATGCTCTGTCCCAGGGGGTCGGTCATGCACCAAAAATAATAGGAATCATCCTTAGGGTATAAGGAATAAGTATACAAAGAAAATCCAGTCAGAATTGCGCCCTGTACATACATACATACGCACACACTTAAATCTTACAGTGGTGGACGAATGTACAGACAGTTACTTACGAACATATATTGTGGTATAATTTATGTTTTAAATGTTAAAATCTCTTGCTGTCTTTTATGTATTTTTGCACTATTAGAAATATGTTAGAATTGGTATTATCTGAAAGAGCGGGGTTGCCATATAAGATCAGGTCAATTGTAACATTTTCTTTAAGGTGGTGTAGATAATTTTTGAGAATTATTCTTAGGGCAAAGTATGCTGGGCATATGAAACATGGTTGATTCTGCAGAATTTCACCTAAGACACATTTTTGTTTCACCAATAAAATAGTATAATAAGTGAATATTTAAGTTACAAGCTTTATTTCTTAACAATGAATAATATGCTCTTTCCTAGTTCAAGTATTATGATATAATAGTGGTCTTATTAAAGGATATAAATGCGAAAGACCCAATTTACATGTACTTAACGTTTGTGAGGTTTTAATATTTTCAGGTAAGTTGTTCCGAAGTTTAATTGTGCAGGGAAATAAACTATTGGGATATGAACTGGTTTTACAAAATGAGGTTCAAATATTCATTACGAAGGTTATAATTTGACAGGAATGGTACAAATTGTTTAAAGACTTCAGACAGGTAAGTGGGGCTTAGGTAAATAAATTAATTTATGTGTTTTATTCTGCGATTAGACAATGGTTCACAGCCAAGCTGGTTAGCAGAAATAAGGAGTTGCGTGTCATACTTTGACCATCTATTGAATCTTTTACTGGTTCTTTAAGTCAGTATTCATAATGCATCTCCTACAACGTGGCATTTGCCTTTGAATCTGACCGAACGACTTCAGTCGTTCAACATCAAAAGCATATCTACATGTAAAGGGGTCAATAGAGCAGAGTAGACAAGCGCCTTGTTACTGTGGTCTCGTGTGCGTTGAGTGCAGAATCATCAAATACCCAAATACAAAACGTGCAATGAATTTTTACAAATTAGCATTCTTTGTCGGAAATCCTTTACACGAACTCTAAAACTTTGAGGTGCTTTTCTCCGTTGTCCAGTGAAAGGGTCAAGCAACATGACAACTAAGACACACCCCTGCCAAAATACTTATGTTCTTCGTGGTGTTGACTTGTAAAAAAGGTAGATGTACATAGATACAGACATTATTCTGTTTTTATTGTTGTAAACACGTACATAGATAAAGCATCCAATTTGGAACATTCCATGCAATAATGTACGTATACGCAACATCTGGAACATTTGTACGTATACACAACATTTGGAACATTTGTACGTATACACAACATAATGGAACATTTCCTGCAGTAATGTAGCCTATGTATACACAGCATCTGAAATCACTGTGATGGTATTACTCACGTTGAATGAAACACCGTCTAAGATACAGTATATGAAGACACCAAACAGATAAGAAGTGGAATCAGGTGTTCTTGAAAGAGTAGTACGCTTCATACACGACACTCGTCTATAATAGGTAAAGGGGAATATTTTAGGCTTTATGTTCACGGAAATTACTCGGTAGATGATCAAGTCGGAACAATGACATTATAGAGCTAAGTATTCACTATGAATCAAATGCGAGATGGTATTATGTGTTCTCAGTGCACTACAAGCCTTGTTGGGGTCCCGGGACATGTCAGTGGAAGGGGGAGGGTTGAATTAAGAAACAGCGCGTATGGTCCAGTGCGGCGAAGGTCACAAAAATTTTAAGCAGAAGAATCAATTTGGGGTATGTTCTGGGCAAGTAACATAAGTTAAATGAAATAGAAATAGTGAATTTTTCTGTATTAGATCATAAGTTTCAGGCTTCGATCAAGGTACGAATCCCAATCACTCCCTTTTAAAAGCATTTTAAGAGCAAAAGTTTACTAATGTATGAATAAGTCTCACATTCTCTGGCGAATTGGTGGCATTATAAATATATGTCTACCAGTGCAGTTCAAACCAAAGTTTAAATTACACATGGAGCCCAGGAGTTAACCCCTTCCCACCCATTGTGGACCAAATGAGAGCACATAAAATTACCTCCATATTTTCAAATTTAAATTAGAATCGTTCCGTCATCCATGGAACTTTTGATCTTGAAATCAACCCAAATGTGGGGAACCCGGGACATTTGTCCCACTTTTCCCTCCCGGGATCCAGTACCGGGTGTTCTTGAAAGAAAGCAATCCGGGAATAATTTAGAAACTTGAGAAATCCCGAAGGTTTTGCTCGAATCTACATGGCATTACAGGATAAAATAGGGAGGTTAACCTGGGGCTAACATATGAGCACGTGACCAGTCAAGTAGTTTAAATAGGGTTCAGGTGCTGTAGTATTTATAAAGATATATAAATGATTATAATAAAGAACATGACGCTCACTGTGTTAACCGCTCGTTTATTTACATATAAAATATACACACGTAATTTGAAACAATATGTCTTGATCTGAAAATGAACCAATCCTTGCATTTTCTTTCAAATAAAATCTACACCTTCTACCGTTTATTTTATTACTGGCGTGAAATGTCGTTATAATAACATATCAGATTGCCAAAATCAAAACATACCATCTATTGAAAACACGGCTTAAATATTTGAGGTGGACATTTTGAATCTCAGTTATAAGTACATATAATATTTTCAGTTTATATAATTTTTGTATTAAGTGTATCTGAAGGCGATGCTTCGCAACGGCTAATAATACAACTAATGCAAAAATGCTAGGACAATGATTTACATTCAAATAACATCTAAGATAAGAACTAGTAGATTAGCAATATAATTGCAATGCAGTTACTATCAGTTTTCATTGTTACGACTGTAACGTACTGCAGAGTCTTGCATCAAATATACCACACCCATCGTAATATGTGCCTCCATGTACATGCCATCTGAAGCCACTCCAACACCCAAAGCTGAAACTTATGTCATGTTTTGTTTCCATTACAGATCATCGGTTTGGTATCTACCTGGTTCCCTGTTTTCACATGGAACTCATTTGAAAACGTATGATGTTTAATGTATATTCAGCTTTTCAATAACCTAATTGTTTATTATTAGTATAAATCTTTGATTTGGTGTATTCTTATTAGGTGTATCACCGTCTTTAAAATACATATTGTATTCTATATCACGTATGGCTACCATTTTAATTATAATATTGTCATTGCTTGTTTTAAAAGTAAACAAGTAAGGTACGGAACCAAACATCCAAACATGTATAATGTTACGAATTATTAATGCATTCCAGTGTAAGTTCTTTGGTTCAGAACAAGTAAGAATCATAATTTATATAATATAGATACACTCAACTTCCTCCACAAAATTAAAACGTGTGGGAAAACTTGACCTATCCTTCATGTGTCAGTTTTACCTACTATAAACCTTAACACAGGTAATATATAGGTAGTAACATTAATAAATAATGTTAGGCGGACAATGGCTAGTTATTAAATTATGTCATAAACCATCCGAGTCAAATTTTACAAATGGCAAGACTTAAGATGAAATAAAATTTGAGCTAACTTTAATGAATCGGATCATTCGTATTACAGTAAAAGTCAGATTAAAAGCAATTTTGTTTGATAAACAAACATTATTAAACATAAATTTGCTAAAACCGGATTATATATAAAGTCTATTTATTAATGTATTACTTTATCGTATATTGCCAATAAACTGTGTTTTATATCGAGTTAGGTTAGGACATTGACATAAAATGGTTTTAATATAATGAACTTGTAAATACAAATCAAATCCGAAGTATGAATCCAGAAACATTTTGTTTTAATTCTGTTTCTGATAATTTTATTTCTACTCAAATTGGACATCCAATCAGATCCCCGGTAACTAATTTTGGTAACTGTAACATTTCGACCACTATCGGCTTCAAGATGCTCTACGAGCGAGAGAAAGGAAAAGTCGACATACAACAGGGATGAGAATAGCACAGAGGTCGACCGCGAGCGCAAACACAAGCAGCCGCTGTGGTTGCGACCACTGTTGAAAGAATTACAGTACAATATTACGGAAATAGTGTGCTAGTTTCTTGAATGACAGAGGGTATCACACTATTTAGAGCTAACTAAACACATATCCAGGAGAATAATCAAAGACCGTAGCAGAACTACTACTTCAGTGACATACAAACTTAAGGTGAATGCAGATGGGAAGGGTTTTACTGTCTCGTCAATAGAATCCTTGGGTCATAATATATTGTAAAATTAATTTCTTTGGTTAAGGGTATACAACTATGAGAGGATTATGCCAAGACACTGGTGTTTCCGCCTACTTTGTTCGAAATCCAACTGCCATGCTGATGTGAACACAGATTAAACTCGGTTATTGGTATCGTCCGATCAACTAGGCACATTTTCTTTGTCTGCCACCCATGCACCACCCAAGGACATTGATTAAAACTTGGGATATTCTGATCGGGAGGTCAGTTCGGTAGTGGAAAAGCACTCCTCCTAGTAGCGGTAATACTGATCTGGATTACATTAATAGTAAAACAAAGTTTAAATTAATTTGTCTTATATCCAAGGTCACTAATAAGATAGGTTGACAGGCAACGAAACATACGCCCGCAGCAGATAAATTATCCGGGCAGTCAACAAGGGTTGTCTCATATTTTTATCGGTTATAAAACATTTGTAATACACTAAAATCTGATTAAGAGTAACAACTCATTAAGTTGTTATCAGAAAATCATTAGAATTTGTTTGATTTTTTTATAAAGTTCTGCCCCATACTAACATTTAGTATACGAAACATTTAATATCATAGATTTAGCTCGAAATTTATTGAGAATCAAAACACTTCTTCGTTTCAAGACTTTTCAATCTGAAGTCAATCGGATGATAAGTTTGGCCTCTAGAGCGTCACAAGATTTTAAAAAAAAATTAACCAGGGGTGATAACTCTGGCAGTAAGAATTGGAAATCGCTGAAAATCAACAGGCTTCTTCGTCTCATGACCTAAAACACTGTATATAAATTTAAAGTAAGTCGGATATTCACTTTGGCCTCTAGAGCCAAGATTTTTTGAAGTGATCAAGGCCCATAACTCTGGCAGTAATTATGGGAAATCATTGAAAGTCAATACATTTTTTCGTCTCATGACCTTATACAATGTGTATAAATTTAAAGTCAGTCGGATATTAACTTTGACCTCTAGGGTGTCCACAAGATTTTTTGAACTGATCAAGAGCCTTTGGCAGTAATTATCATAAATCGCTGAAAATCTAAAGGCTTCTTCGTCTCATGGCCTTAAACACTGTGTATAAATCTAAATTCAATCGGATATTACCTTTAGCCGCTAGAGCGTCCACAAGCAATTGGGGACGCCGAACCGACAGACGGACGGTCGGACCGATCGACAGACGGACGGGGGCGACGACAATATACGACCACATTTCAATGTGGGCGTATAAAAATGAAACAGATATAATTCAATGAAAGAAAGGTGAGTATAAAAACCTTACTGAAGTCGAAGGTTCACACATATGGCATATCTAGTCTGACAATATCTTACAATACAAATGTATCTATTATGTCAATAGCAGATCTGACATGATGAAAAACAACGACAGAAAGAGAAAACCACAAAAAATACACCACAACAAAAAATAAACCTCTATCTTCAAAGGTTCACCAACTAGGTGAACACGAAAAAGATATCCTCATACATATTCATAAAACCAAACAAGCTTTTTAACTATATAGAACAAATCTACCTGTTTTAATGCTACGCCTTTAACTTTAGTCTTTCCGGGTCAAGTTAAAATCCGGTCAACGAGGGCATACGTAAGTTTTTAACCTCTGTTTCTTATTAATGAAATCTTGAATAAAGAAAAGTTGTATTTTCCACTGAAGCCCTACAGCGCGAGATTAACCTATTAGGAGTAGATACATATATATGCAAAATATTCAAAACAAAATGCAGCTGAAATGCGATTTTAGTATGATTGTGGGCAACAACCCACGGAAGCTACAACAAATGTACTTTAGTGTGAAACGTTGGCCCGTGCGGTAAATTTATCAAAAGTCAGAATTTGTCCAACGTAAGGCTGTCTGACACGCAGTCCAGAAGAACGACGACGAACAGTTTAAGCATTGATGCTGGGTGATGTTTTGTTATTGTCACGGCGTTGTCATGGGGACTTGGCTGATCTCTAATGATACTGGTGTGCATGATAACAGCTAAACCTGTGGGCAACGGTTCTGGTGTCGTTCTAGCACACCTTCCTTTTAGTTCATTTAGCCCTAACCATGGCCCACAGCCTAGAAGGCAATAGAGGTCAGACAGGCTGTAAAAAGACCAACAGAGATAATTCACGAATGACCTGCGCACGACTTCAGGTATATTATGGGGGGTGGCGAAAAAATATCAACATTTAAACATGATTTACGTGTCATTACCATTCCCAATGCTCAGGGGCGTACATAATGATTTCGTTTGGGGGGAGGGGGTGTTTAACCCTCCACCCCCACCCCCAGTGCGAGTGACGCAATCAGGAGCCGAGCACCAAGTGCGAGTTTTCTAGGGAATATGGGGGTGGGGTAGGGGCGGTTTCAAATGTTGGGCGCCATCCATAATCCCACCCCACAATGAAAGTAGACAAACATTAAGCGTCCCGGTAGATATTATTATATAATTGTGTAGTTGTTCGCCTATCTTTGTCTCGTCGGAAAGTAGTTTTATTTTAATTCACATATAGTTTACGTCATATCAATGGTGGTGCCTACATGTATAACACTGAGTAATTTGGGAAAATTTTTGAAAAATTGATTCAATATCCTGGCATTTGAGGTCATTGCTGGGAGGAATTCCTGTGGACGAGTGTACCAGAAAAATTTCAGATATGTAACCAAGTAGAAGAATGATGTTATAATTTCAGATATGTAACCGAGCTTTTAAATTTTTGGTACTGGGGTTGATAAGAAATGGGACAAAATCTCGAGGCTTATTTGTCAATTTCGCCTGTTTTGTGATTGTATGTTTATCTCATTAATTCATTTAGTCGGAGACCGACTGCGATGAGTACTTTTTTTTGAGACCGACTATTTTTTGCCATGGTAGAAAACATTTCATAGAACAACATACTCACAACAGAATAAGAAATACAAGCATACAGGGATATTTTATACTATAGTTTTGTGTGACGTATGCAATTTAGGCACACAGATTCACGCAAATACATAGTATTTGGGATCTATTCAGGCATTGTTTTTGGGACCGACTGGAGTGACTGCACTTATTTTGTGACCGACTATTTTTCTCCCTTGGTGAAATTTTGTTGTTGACCAACATACTCACAACAGAATAAGAGTGACGTATGCAATTTAGGCTCACGGATTCACGCATATATATAGTATTTGGGATCTATTCTGGCATAGTGTTGGAGACCGATTGCAGTGACTGCACTTATTTTGAGACCGACTATTTTTCTCCCTGGGTGAAATTTTGTTGATAAGTTGACAAGGTTATTTTATAAGACTATTTATAAGACTGCCCCTATTTTGCGACCGACTGCACTGATTTTGCGACCGACTATTTTTATACTAAAGTTTTGCGTGAGTAGCGTGACGTATACAGTGAGTACTTATTTTGATACCGACTACCCCTATTTTACGACCGACTGCACTAAATTTGCGACCGACTATTTTGGGGGCTGGGGGGTGTACCACCCCCCACCCCCCACATTTACACCCCTGCCAATGCTATTAGTATTAAAGTTCACGCTACACGTTTTCAAAAGTACTCGTTGACATATTATTTGGTGCATAATATTTATAATATAAGCAACCCGGTATAATTAAATACATGTCTAAAATCCAAAATTAAATCTTCCAGACTAGCCAGAAATTGCACAATAATTTACCTTTAACAGTTAACTGTAAACAATATAAAATGTGCATGGAGAATGCTTTGTGTGCCTTAAATGATATTCAGTGTACAGGTATTTGTAAGAAAGAAATTAAAAACTTTGTTTAGGGAAGAGCGCTTATTTGTTGAGTTTATATGATTTGAGTCAACACATGCCCGGGGTAGTATTACCCTCTATAGAAAGACGAGGAACGGGTAAACAGTTCTTTCAGTTTACTATAAAATGGTGACGAGGCCGGCTTTTTTTCACTTTAAACTATTTCCATCCACGTTCACTATATTATTAAAAGCATTGGGCCTAATCGGTTTCACGTTCATTGGTTCTTTAATATGGAGAGAAACAGATAATATTTATTTTTCTATTATAGACGCTAAATTAAATCGCTTTAAGATGTTTATAAAACTCTTGAGTATGATAAATAAAACTTGTCAATTGACCCACCTAGTTTTTACACCAATTCATAAATTAAATGAGACGCTTATGTACGGGTTTTTTTTTTAGAGAAAGAGAAAAATGCGAAACTATGGCCGTGTAGTTATAACACGTTAAGTATGAATGAATCGGTTTGTTTATTTCCACAATAAATAGAGAAGATTGAAGGAGAGGCGATATAAAAGAAGATAAGATGTATGAAGAGCTGAGAGATGTTCACAAACACACACAATTAGAATTCCTACAAAACTGAACATGGAGGTCGTTGGTACAATGACACAAACGACTGTTTGTAGCATCTGATCTATACTTCAATAGTGAAATGAATATTATATGAAAATAGTTTTTCTCATATTTAAAACACAATCAAAACAACTTTGACAACTTAATCCCACTGTGGTATTTTTTTCGAAGAGACATTTTGATAACAGTAAAATAATAATGCATTGTGGTTTTATTTTAATGTAAATTGTCCCAGGGCAAGAAACTTTCTGATTGAGATTATTTAAGACAGTCCCTTTTCGTTAATCGTATTATTCTTGTTCAAAGTCAATCTCGTAGTTTGAATTCATCCATCCCTTTATTTATATCAAGTTAATCTATTCAAATATTACACCCACCCCCTATAACAAGGCGTTGGTGATAAACCTACAACTAACATTTGAATGTAGATTATGTTTAGTAATATAATTGATTTGTATTGCATATGCGAAGCTCCTCCTCTCTCCAGAAGAAACCCCGCCTCTTTTTATGCAATAAATCCGTTTTCTTTTCTTGGCTAATCAAAACCTTGCCTGCATTCTTTAAATTCAAGTGCCAACGACACTATTGACGCCATTTTATGTTGAGGTTATAAAATTTGCAATAAATCCCGTTCCTGAATGCCTTATATATTCATAATTCGTCTACGTTTGGAATGTGTAATGATACCCAACCCAATCTATTATATAATAAATACATGAAGTATGTGTTTCATCTTGACCATTTCAGTTTTAAGTATATAAGCCATGAGTTTTACATACAAATTACATGTACATATTATTCATTATACAAAGATTTAATATTTTGATAAAATTGTGGATGTTCTAAATTATGATAGCACTTCATGTCCGTAAGATTTGTCACTGTGTATTACAGAAGACCATTAATTACATAATGAGGTAAATATCACATACATATTATGATGTTATATTAATATCTCCCTTGGTTTATTATATAATGGTGGACATCAGAGTACGAAACCATGGGCTTATAACAAATAGCTTTTATATATATACAGTAATAAATATTCAAGCGAAGATAAAACAAATCCTAGTGGTTATTACTTAATCCTTTCACCTGACAGCACAGCTTGTTGTTCAGATTTGTGACTTTCAACAACAAAGAATAAGTTAGTCGACATTTATAAAAGATTGTCATACGATGATCTTAAATTGGATTAAACGACAATTTATATAAAAACACAAATTAAGTAAGTAATAACAGTATGATAGCAAGAAATCAAGTTATATACAACAACAAAAACAGTAACTAATCTGAAATCATCAAAGGGCAACCTGCATCGCATCAGACAAGTCACGTTATTTCTAACTTGTAAGTATCTGCTATCAAACTTACCAATTACACTAAAACATTTAACTGAATCTTCTCCATATTGACGTCCGATGAAATCCTTATACGGCATTTAGTAACTGAACATATAATTTGTGTTTACATCAGTTCACCGGACGATGCAGTTAAATGTTTTAGTGTAATTAGTAAGTTTGATAGCAGATACTTACAAGTTAGAAATAACGTGACTTTTCTAATGTGATGCAGGTAGCCCTTTGTGTTTTACTTAATTTTACAAATGAACATACAGTATATATAGATCTAAATATACAGTATAATCCAAGGGTAACGTGAATGAGCTGACATGGTTCATTATACATGGTAACAAATATAGATGTTATTGACATACTTTAGTCAAATATTATTCTCTTTTTTTCTAGTTATCTAATTAATTGTCAATTATTCATATCCCGTCCACATTAGAGACGGTAACCCCCCCCCCCCATTTTCTTAAGATTGCGCCTTCTTAAATGGCATTATCAATATCTTTCGTTAAAACTGTCTTTAATTACAGCGCTTTGAATAGATAAGGTAATTGGCAGGCGACGGTGATTGATATTAGATAGTGATGATGATGATTATTTACAATTCATTTATGATGATGATGATGACCATGAAGATGATTTATTTATTTATTTATTTATTTATTTACTCATTTACTCATATACTCATATAACGGTAAAATGTAACATATAGTATCGTTGAAATTTGTACATTTTAGCAAAGTTATTGAAATTTTCAGTTTACGTGGAGATGAATTTATATAAGCCTTGGCTTGTTTTCAGATCCACAATATCAGTATTGTAATAAATCATGAATCAATAGAAATAAAATATTGTTTAAACCAATTACAGTAAAGCTTTCAGGAAAAAATATAACAGTTTCGTAAATAGTATGAGCCGGTTAGCGAGATATTAACATTAATGTAGAGTTAAGAGATTCACCTTTTTGATGAGGGTCATTTATCATCTGGCCTAACAGGTAAAGAGAAGAAAGATATTTATCTCACTATTCTCTCGGTGTGGATCTTTTAGATGTTTTCGCTACAAACTTGAACCCGTGTCAACCGCTTCATTTAAACCGTCTTTACTCTTCTATTAAACAATGATGGATGTGCTGACATTTATAAGTCCCAATAAATTTTAATACATATTAAATTATAATATATACACTCTCCAAGTATTTTCTGTCTCTATCTTTAAAGAAAATCTCGTACAAGGTACTAAGGATTTTATAATTGAATACAATTGAATAAAATATTTAAATTGATTTTTATAATGACAGAGTATCATAATATGTCAAGAGTACTGTTTACATATATATATACTGTACGTAAATGATGCTATAGGTTACTGGGGTACACGTAAAATGAAGACGAAAGAAAGTAAGTGGTGTTTCTTTATACCAATATAATTAATACCCCATACAAATTCATTTCTCGTGGCTACCAAAAGATTAAAGATTACTATTTTAATAACCCAACAGCTAAAAACAAATTGTTATGGTCCACAAAACTGTTGTAAAATTCGCCAGGGCAACCATGTAGTAAGTTAGTAAGCACTTCTAAAAGCTTCCCTGCACAAATCTTATTAACTTCATTCTAAAATTATACCAGCGTCAATCTCGTTGATTCAGATTCAGTTCGGGTTTTATCGAACTGAATGTGACGCCAAAGTCCGGAATAAGACTTTATTCTGAATTCAATTCAGATTAAACCCCTAGTGTGAACGCAGCTTGAGCGGACTTTGTGATTCGAATTAAAGTCAAAGTGTTTTGGGTCCTTGTCTGTGATGACACTTCACTGTGGAAGCGAACATTAAATAGAGCCCTTTTAAACTTTAAAACTAACACCAAAGTTAAATACGTTCTTGTTATTTTGAATTGGAAGAACTGCAACCTTAATCTATAACATAACCTTCCATTTTAAACTTGGTATCCAATCTACACCGTAATATAACAATCCCAGGCTAGTTCTTTATCATATTCTTTCTTCAAGTTATATCTTTTGACTAAAATACAACATATGTCCTGCATTAGACCTAGTGTAAAGCCACTCTTCAATCGCTTGCTTGCCCTAGGCGGAAATTTGGTAGGAAAGGTGCCCCGCCTTCTCTTGCGATCAAGAAAACAAGCTTATAGGTAAATAAAACGGGTTTTGTACTGGGGAACTGAGTAGACTTAAAGCCACAAACTGCCATTCACTACTTGAATGTAAATTACTAGAAAGAATCGACGGACGAGAATATCTTACAGACATTCATGGTGGGAGGAGGATCGTTTACTTCATTATGACGTACATGCAGGCCTATATGTCACGCAGACTTTTATCCACAGATTTCTATAATGATAAAATGAAAGTCTATCACTCCATTTTTAAACATTTTAAAACAAAACGCACCAAAAACAAATTTTACATCCTTATCTCAGTTCTGATTAAAAGTTTCGTGCATATTAATTTATATCATATAGGTTTACATACCATTAACAATTTGTCTTATAATAAATTATCTTAAAAACCTACGTTTATGCAAATTATACGTTCATACCAAATACAGATCCAATGAATGCTCTTTTACGGAACTGTTTTGTCGAAGAAAATGTTCTCAACAGTTCTTTATTTCTAATACAATTTTATCTTGTGAAAATTATGCTAAAACCTAAATACATATTGAATATATTTTCACACCGAGTACAGATCTCCTCTCACGATTACGAGATTTCATTTCTGTAATAAACTTTGTTACATGCAAGATATAACAAAATCTATATATCCACACAAAATATATAAATCTCCCCTCTGTCTAGGTATAGTACCTTTAAGATATGTTGCTATACGGATGAATGTACGAATGTTTACATGTTTGTATATCAAGAGATAGATAGACAGATCTACAAATAAATACTGTAAATAAGTAGTAAACATTCTACCGAAATAGAATACATAATAAAAGTATCTATACATGCGTATAAATAGTTCTCAGTCACATCATGCCACAACAACTCGAGAAAGAATAATTAAAAAACTGAAACACGATCCAAACACGAGACTGATTTACAAGCAAGTTTCTAGACTTGAAAACTTATGCCCTGTATATGTTTTATATTTTCGATTTTTTTTGTTCAGAAAAAAAAGAAAAGTTTGTTTGAAATATAGGTTGTTGGGTCAAACACCAATTTGTATATGTATATATCCTCAATGAAAATATATAGGTATTAGATACATCATACTGTTTATCTTAAACATTTCTTGGCATTTTTTGTTTTGCTTTAGGGGCGAGTATTACATTGAGGATTCCAAACATACGTTGTGGAAAATTCCAAAAAAATGACCATGCACCAATTTGAAGCCATCCAGCACTTTCAGGTTACAAATAATTGATAAGAATCTGGTTTACATGATAGATGTTTATACAACAACTATCATCTGTCTCAAATATTATTGAAATTTTAGTATGACGAATTAAGCTAAACAAAACGGCATCCATTTTGAATATTTTAATGAAATATTGAAATTTTAGAATTAAGCTAACATTAAAAGGTTGTATTTTAAAAGGTTTCCATTTTTATTCAAATATAGAACTGCTTTATATGTGTAATATAAATAGAAATGACCACTGTCGTATGTTATGCCGTGCAGTTTTATCATGGATGAGAAATAGCACTTTTTTCATTGCCTTTATTTTGATCAGTTCGTCCACTAATGAGAGTATACATGTGTCATACTTCACGTATATACCACGTATTATTCCTATAAACCGAAGCTATAAACACAGCAATGATATAAATTTTCAAATATGTGCAGCTATCATTCACAATGGCCGTTTGAAACACAATTCAAAAGTTAATTTCGGATTAGCTGCATACTCAAAGCTAATCACAAGAAACCAACCAGTTTACAGGCATGTGTCATATGACAGTTCAATTGACTAAAACTATTGTCCATTAGAAAACAAAATATTTCTATAAAATTAATAAATGACAAACTATCAAACGACGTTCTTCAAAAGCATCTCTTTTGATTTATAAACCAGTTTCACCAAAATGCTTTAATTTGAAAAAAAAAACCCAATCAATCGTACTCTCGAACGAAATGATCACCTAAACCATGCTTAAAAGATAAATGAACTTTGAACTCCTTAGATATCTTTGTTAATGCGCGTTTGCAATATTTAATGCCTATTTTCTATGAATGAACGTGTTCTTGATTGGTATCTTATACGGTTATTAGTAATAACTGTAGTGGTCTTAAAACTGTAACTTCACTGTATATGTACATATAACCCCATCATAAACCCATACCCTTGTAGTTTAAATAACATGCCAGTGAGAACTGGTGGACACTGTGATAGAAGAAAAGACAGAGAAAATATAACAAGTATATATTATCAATAACCGTGGTTGTAAATACGTAGAATCCACCACTTTTACGACGCCACTCAAATATTTACTAATCGGCGAAATCTTTTGAAATGTTCTCCCACCATACTGAATTATGAATTATCACTTTACCCACAATAAATGATCAAACAAATTTAAACATGAGAATAAACAAAATGACTGAATGAGGTACATCAATTTCTGGTATTAAGTCAACAATTTTTCTACCTAAAGCAAAATTGTGTATAGCCTACGATACATTTAAGTATGGATACAAAATTAGAACAAATTTATCTTTGATTAAGAAAGAAAATATAAGTTTCTTCTTTTCATTATTAATATATTTTAAAACCCCCAGTTTCTCTCAAAATAAATTCCTTGCATGAAGCCATTCTATTCCAGTTAAATATTTATGAAATTATCTATTTAAAACTGCATTATTCTTTATATGGAATAAATTTTGAGCATGTGTCTAAAAGATTACCAGTTTGGGGACCCATTTTCTGACTGCTAATGGGTATTTCTTTGAATATTTGAACACTGTCATTTATTAACAACTTAGCATACATTTAAAATAATTAAGGGCATGTATAAAACGATTAGAAAACAAAGGTAATTTTGTCCAGGGTTAATATTTGAATAAATATATTAAAGCAAACTATGATGAATGGATATTATGTTGTCACCTATTGTTATCAGAATGTATCTAAGAAAGTTATATGGACGAGACAATAATTATGATAATGAAGATGAAGACTTTCAATTTATATATCGCTTTTGATTTGATGTAAGTCATATATTGTTCTTAGTAAGTCCATTTTCGTGGTGGAAAAGATATCAAAATGTACATCAGAAATCTACATATGGATATGACAAAGATTATGAAGATGAAGACAAAGATTTTCAAAATATGAATATTTGTATGACGTAAATTATTACACATAGTCCAGAATGTCCGTTGTTCTAAGCATGTTAATTTCCAGGGTGGAAAAGATATTAAAATGTACATCAGAAATCTATGGACATGACATTGATTATGAACAAGTTGACGATTGCCAATTTACTGATGAATATAAGTAAAAATAAGTATTGTATAAGCTAGTATGTAGGTATATACTTACAACCATCGGATTGTTGTGCATCTCTGAAAGCATAGTAAAGTTATCACAAGTTGTAAGAGCCAAGACGTTCTCAATCTCCTCATAATGCTTAATATACTCCGTGAGAAAACAAACACTCTTTTGTAACGTATAGATCCACTCGCGTAACACACGGGCTTTTACGCCATTCACATAATAAAACATCCAAATTCTTTTCAAAAGTTTTCAAACTCTAACTACCTGAGAAAAAAGAGGACAATTTCCTCGCCTCACATTCTGTATATTTAAAAAGATTATCACATATATATTTTGCAGGTAGATATCTGTATATACATTTATAAACTACCACACATGTATTACATACATACACAATCGTGTATACTTATATCAGACGTTGTATTCAAAAACTTCACGAAATAAACCAAAAGGACGGAGCATGCATAGTTTCAAAATAGTCAGGTGCTTCTATTCTTCTCTTATAACTCCCAACCATTTTCTTTCTGTCGAAATAATCAGAGAATTTAAATCAAAAGATGTATGAAAAAATTCCCAAAACTTTTCCGTTGCGACAAATGTTATCTCCAGCGATACCCAGGGTAGTCCTGTGTATGCACGGGAAGACGTTATTTGATAAAATGAAGCGTGGTATGAAGTCGTCTGTGTTTATAAGCCACGGTTAGACTCACAACATGTTTCCCACACGGTTCGTCACACTTAAAGGCAAACTGACGTTTCCAGCCTCTTACACCCCTCACATTATATATGTATATCCACATTTATTTGAACATACAGACACATATATACAAATTATGTGCGCGTGTGTGTATATATAAATGCCCTGGTTGTGCGAGTCATTGTAGACATGGCCGTGCATTACGTCATTTCATTGTTTGAAGAGAGAGATTTGTAGTTTTGATTTTTTTTTTGGAATCAGTAAGATCAGACGATGTTCGTGAGTTGAAGACGAGGAAATGAATGGCGCGCGTATTTCTATGATTTTTTTTCCACTGCATTCTCAACTTTCTGGTAACGTTGTAAGTAAATTGTATTTATTTGTTTTAACATAAGTTCAAATTGATGAAGTAATCGGAGCTATTTGTACAAAAATAAACAGAACATATTTCATGTTAAGGCAGAGGGCAGAGGGTGGTGGAGACAACGAAAAACCCTCGCAACTACTCTTTGAAACGTGAAAACGAAAGGAAAAGAATTGAAATAGAAAAGGAAAAACGTTTGAAGATATTCTACATCTAAAAGATATTTATTTATGACCTGTGATTATTTCGAGATAATATGCAAAGTTATATCAATTATATCCTATTCATTCCTATATTTATTACTTCTAACAAAAAAATTATATATTCTTTTATTTATTGTTCAAACATATCTAGATTCTAGGCTAAACGTCACTACATGTGTCCCTTCAAAGCTAGACAATAAATATTTATGACTGGGATAGTACAATTGACGGCAACAACTCAGGGGGGTTGCATATTCTAGATTTTAAATTGTGTTCAGAAGAGTAAATGTCGCTAAGTTGATAGTAGACAATATTTATCTTTAGTGTGTACACTTGACTCACTATTTCAAATTGTGTTTAACAGATTTCTTTGTCTGTTTTAAAACAGAAGGAACAATCCTAAGAGCTGATAATGATACACACATTACTGTCTCTTCAAAATGGATACTTTTTAACATGAAACGCGTACGAAAACCAACCCTACCAGAACCAAAGACACTTCAGTTGCAAAATATTGAAAATTTGTAATAGAAAAACTATAGAAATTCACAATGAAAGTTAAATTATAGATAACCCCGTGTATATTGATGTAATAATGGGTTAGATGCAACTAAATCATTGATAACTCAGTGTATATTAATGTAATAATGGGCTAGATGCTACTATTATGGAAACAAGCAATGCAAAAATGGACGAAATACTAGTATTATAGAATAAATCTATGTAATAATGGGTTGGATGCTAGTTTAAAAGAATAACGTCATGTAATAATCGGTTAGATGCTAGTATTATAGAATAAAATTATGTAATAATGGCTTAGATGTTAGTATTATAGAATAAAGTCATGTAATAAACGGTTAGATACCAGTATCATAGAATAAAGTCATGTATTAATGCACTAGATGCCAGTATTATATAATAATGTCATACAATAATGGGTTAGATGCTATTATTATGGAATAAAGTCATGCAATACCGTGTTAGATTATAGCATTATATAATAGAGTAATGTAATAATGGGTTTGATGCTAATATTATGGAATAAATTCATGTAATAATGGTTAAGATGCAAGCATTATAGAATAAAGTCATATACCAATGGGTTAAATGCTAATATTATAGAATAAAAACATGTAATAATGGATTAGATGGAGAGAGAGAAAAGGAGAGAGAGAGAGAGAGATAGGTCATTTTGGGACTAACATATGGTGTAATTTTATTTTGATAATTCGCTTGCTCCTTGGGTTCTTTGCCAGTGGGAGAAAATCCACGGGGTGTAAAAAGGCGGCCCTACTCCTTGCCACGTAGTAAATAGTTTTGTTATAATGAGCTAGATGCTAATATTATAGAAATGCTAGTATTGTTGCAATGGCACACCGTCGAACACATGAAAAAATAAAATAAAGAAAAACTAAATAAAGAAAAAACACAACTATGAGCTTACCAGTAGACATCAGTAAATACTCAAGTGGCATCAATTCGTTTTTCGCATTTTCTTCGTGCGCCGTTCAAAATTTCGTCGCATACTTCGAAAGATCTCGTGACACACTGGTTGAGAATCACTGGGTTAAACGGTAGTATTATAGAATAAAGTTTTGTAATAATGGCTTAGATGTTAGTATAATAGAATAAAGTTATAGAATAAAGTTATGTAATAATGAGCTAGATGTAATAATGGGTTAGATGATAGTGGCATAGAATGAAACATCGCCAGAAATGAACTTTTAAATAACTTGTATACCATTTGTGTCATGTGTTATTATAGAATGAAATTATGTAATAATGGGTTAGATTTTAATATATAGAATGAGGGACTGTACTAATGGATTATGTTAGGGTATGGCAAGGTACATAATGGTATAAAATTGTGGTAAAAGTTACATTATAGAGTATTAGTAAGAAATTAAAATCGAATCCAGTTACATATTACAAAATAAATGAAATAAATGTGAAATAATTATGTATACCGCTTCTCCTTAACAAATTATTTTTGCGATAAGTTACATGGAGAAATATGCTGTAAAATGAAAGTTGTCGGTTTTTCAAGTTATGTTTTAAACTAATGTACAATAATTTACATTTTATCTACTGTCTAATTACTAACTATTGTGTAATACGTGTAATTAAATTTGAACTGCTTTATGTTACCCTAGTGAACTTTTCTGTAACACTTTTCAAACTGTATTGTTTTAATTGAATTAAAAGAATTACATTTTTACCAACCGCCCCAAAATATCGCACAATAGTCAACGTTTAAATTGGTGTATACTAGATACGTTATCATTTAAAAATCTATTGTATAATGTATGTGTCGCAAATTGTCCTATTTAACATGTTTATACGTTAAACCAGTAAAAATGCGATCAGGAATATGCATTTTCGAAATACTTTTTGAAATATTAATTTTCACAATTCTTAATATATGCATCATCTGGTGCAAAAAGTTCACATTTTTATGAAGACGTTAGTGAAAATGGATATATGTATGTAAAGTTATATAAAGTAATAATTCTTGTAAAATATCTATGTTAAAGATATACATGCTAACATTAAAGAACTACTTTTATATATAAAACATATTTATTAAATATATGTATTATAAACACCATCTGGTGTAAACATAAACATCAGATAATTTCATAAAATAATCCAATATATAACATGAAAATCCACTTTATCTTCAGTTTAAAAAGCAAAAGTACATTGTCCTTACTGAAAAGATTTCGTAAATCGACATACGATAAACTGCAGTTATAATACATGCTAATAATTAAATGGTCGATGTTCAACGATATTAACATCGAATTATCACGATTCAAAAATAAATGACAGCCTTTGTGGAATGCAGTTTAAACGAAAGTTGATTATTGTTTTGTAAGGTGGCATAAATGATCGTCAAAACAGTTTATATCAAGTTTTTGAGAGTGCTTGCCCCAATTTTTAATTGAGTGACCAGATTAACGCGACTGCTGTGTGTACGCTGAAAGATCAGCATGTGTTAATTAATACACCTCATACAGAAATGATTCTGTTATATAATTTTACTTACCCGCCTGTAGAGTTTTAATTGTTCTGTGGTATTTCATGGTGCGGGGGCTATTTCATATGGAGTAAGGCAGCTGATTTTTCTGGATTGTTGCGATCTGGGCCAAGGTAAACGTCTTTTTGTTCAAATAAGTGTGAAACGAGAAAGCTACATTCCCGCCCTTGGTTTGATTTATGCTGTTTCTTTCCGTTTCTATGGTTCAGTTTCGTGATATTTAGAAAAGATTTTAAATAAACCGCATTCATATTTATGAAGAGGTTAAGTCAACGAAATATAGGGCTGTGCGCGGAATTGTGGGGCAACACACAGAGCGGTAGACAACAAAATCAAATATAAGTTCAAAATAAACTGGTCATTATGACCCCCCCCCCCTGGTATATGGCACGTATTAGACCACTCACCACGCCCCCTCCAATAGTTTGGACACGATTTTACGATTTGAGGGCGATTCTTCTTCAAAATTGAATTGCCAAGCTTCCTGTACGTACACTAACCATACAAATATATTAGGTAATGAATCCTAAGCATAAATATATTTTTATCCCGGGATCTTTTCATCATATCTGAATGACAACACATTTCCTTTGTTAGACTTGCAGACGCTTGCCCCTGGATTCTTTTCAGCCCATGGGTCAAATGAAATGGGATTTAATCTGCTGCTGTACCAACTGGGCTAATGGAGAGGGTACACATTCGATTTTTACGTAACTGTTTAAACTTCCTGGAAATGTCATCTGTAAAAATATATAGTTGTATCTTTTAAGGAATGCAGTTCAATTTCACTCGTGTATTTTTTAAAAATACTATTCATGCAGTAGGCCAATGTAAGATAAGGGTGTAAAAAGAGAGAAAAATGTGTTTTTGAATAGTTGATTATAATACCAGGCCAAGTCTACAGTTAGTTGCTTTTATGAGAGTGGTTATTGCAGCTCAGATACACATAAACATATATAAATCTACATATATTTGATTAACAGTGGGGAATAATTGAAATGCAATACAGTTGGGTCATAAAACAGCCATACCAAATACATTTGGTTCACAGTCTACGTAAGATGGCTTAAACAAAAAAAAAAGCCGATCTGAAGCATTTTCTAAGCTTGGCGATGCAATAATAAAAGAATCTGATATCCTATGATCTCTGAGTGCATTACAATAAATTAGTAATTATTTTGATAAAAAAATCGTCAAAGATATTAATCAGGAATGGTAAAGATAGAGAGAAGGAGAGGAAGAAGGCTAAAAAAAATCAAGCTATAATTTGTGTGTGTGTGTGTGTGCATGGTCCTAAGTTCCAGTAAATGCTATCATTTTAATGCTAAAAACAGCTGTGTTATGTAATAATTTATTACATTCAACACTACGTGTGTTTATAAATGCCCCCCCCCCCACTCTACAAACCCACTCCTTCTGTAACAAAGGCTCATGTGTGAAGTCTTTAAAACACAATATTAGCATTTTTATTTAACAATTTTTAACGCCCATGCAACATAAAAGACGGCTGGGCAATAAGACGATCGTAAAATTGTTTCAGTTATTTGTACCAGTAAAAAACGAGTTTAATGTTTCTATATGATTCCCCTTATCATTCTTTACTCCTGTTTTAAAACCCTCAACGGGCAAAATAAAGGACGAATTCATAAAACGGGCATATAGTATGATATTTGACATATTTTTTTTTATGACGTTAGAATTTTTCTTGTGTGTGGCCCACGATTTTACCCACAGCTGAGGTGCTGGGAGCCTTTTTTTATATACATTTGAGAATCATAGTTAGGATTGAACTTCGTTTATGATAAAACCATTATTTCGCTCCCATACTGTGTTTATTAACATAGAATATACAAGAAAAACAGCAGATATAATTTGGATAGAAAACTGTTTTTCTTTTCCTTTTTATTGTTTCGTTTGTGTATGTGTTCCCTGGTGAGATGATGTAATACAATATATAAACAAAGAACATATAAAATGTCAATGAAAATAATGTGAAGCATATAGCAAAAAAAGTTAATACCGGTGTATTTATGCTACATTCAAATATTGGTGAAAGGAGACTGCTATTAATTAATTAAGTGATCCCTTGTTAATTGATTTTCTCAACATAATCGAGGTTATAAAAAAAAATTGTTTGGGCATCGTCGTAATGTTCGAAAAGTACATAACACTATTTTAAAAGCACAATTAACATGTCCACCAAAACGAATGCAGAATCAACGCTAAACCATGGT
Source organism: Patella depressa (assembly GCA_948474765.1). Taxonomy (NCBI): domain Eukaryota; kingdom Metazoa; phylum Mollusca; class Gastropoda; family Patellidae; genus Patella; species Patella depressa. The sequence continues at coordinate 50,328,875 of OX419715.1, read as the reverse complement.
AAATTTTGAATGGCAATAATCTTAATTTAGTATCAATCAATTAGCATATTGTTGGACAAGAATACTTTTGTAAAAATAAAAATGCTTTAGTCTGTGGTCTTTACTTCTATATTGTACTTTTATTGTGGCATAAGGGATCCCAGTGGCTAACTAGGTAGGGCACCTAGCCTGGAGGTCGGTTTGTTCGACCCCGACAATGACCGATAAAGTTCATCCAGATTTTCCGGCGTGGTTTCCCCTTGCCAGTGATGCAGGACAGGGGGCCTGACAAGGACAGCTATCTAGTCGTTCGGATGGTACGAAAACACGAGGTCCCGTGTACACATTGGCGTGTATGTAAAAGATCCATTGATAGTTAGAATTCGATACAAGAGTAGGCTGTAGTGCCGCTGTCACTCATAGCACAGTTTAGGAGCAGAGCAGTAGGACGTTATACCTCATTTCATTTCACTTAATCTGCCATGCTTTAGAGGTAATAGTTAACTTGTCAAACCATGGGTGATACTCCTGACTAGTTAGGTCCTTCCAGAACAAGCCGGATTTGACCCCGTGTTCTTGACAAAAGTGGACATGTAAAGTTGATCGCAATTAACCTTAAACTAATTAAATGTAATTACATGTAATACAAAAGACATGGGTGAAAGGTGGAAGCATGGCATTAAAGCTAGTAGGGTGTATATATGAACGAGTTGGGGGAGGGGGGCTACAAACCCTGTTCTCACTTGGTAGGCGTAGCAACTGCTGGGCAGACAAGGGGAATGTTTCTAGTCGTTCGGATTCAACAAGATACCGAGTTCTCAAAATGACCGAAACATTGCGTTGACGAAACAATATATTTTACCCATAAGTGGACTATCTAAAATAAAGAATGTGGACATATGAGGCACATATAAACCATTAGAGAAAAATTATATATATGTAGATCTTGAATCCGTTTAGGAGGCTATCTTTTTTCTATCATATATCTGATAATATGGTAAGGTGTTATCAGACAAGCAGGGTGAACCGCTACATTGACATCCTTCTTTGTCTTCTTCAGATGAATTATCTGTCTTATGTCGCTCATACACATTGTGTCTCTTGTAGCTGCCATGGGCGGTAAACGAGTACCAACTCCTGTCAGTCTCGAATATATTCAGACATGCATAAATTTGTTTATTAAACTAATATGGTTGGTTTATACATACTTATGGACATATACTTAGATTATATACTAGGAGTATATATGAAGGTGGTAGAAGCTTAGATTAAAATCTTCTTCATGGGGATTACGTCCGCTTGCATCTACAGTGATATCTCAGACAAGTGTCTCCTTCTAGGAGATTCACAAGACAAGCCAATCGTAAAGTGTAGCAAGGGGGGGGGGACGCATTTTGTTGGCAAAAGGCACAATCGTTTCTTCGTAGACGGTTCTTTCATCTCCCCTTTTATATGCCTCCAAATTTATTGAGTAAATTGTTTATCATTATATATTATGACATAATTGACATTGTCAGAGCGAAATTCACTGCATGGAGAACAAGATAATTTGAGGATTATGAAAAAGCTTCTACTCCCTTCATTGTATCTCGCTGAGATAATAAAGTCACTTATAATCTTGGCATAATTCATACATCATATTTGCATGACTTTTTTATAATCGTAATTTGAGAAGAGGTGTGAAGAAATAGTCAAGATTAAGTAGTCAGATTAGACTCGGTTAAATAGCCTTAATAGTGTTTAGGTTAACCACTATTGTTGACACGGTCTCACTTTTTTATCGTCGTAATCTCAGGTAAAGCCCCCGTCAGACCGGAGTGGTGACCCTACTGCGCTCTGCGACCGAACGGCGGCCTGGAAATACACAAGGTCGTCGGCAAGCGTGAACACAACGCGGAAAAATGTCCCAAAATTACAACCTTAAAAAAGTCGCGTTCTTACTGCGACCTGTGCGTTTATATAGCATTCTCGCGGCGGGTTCGTCACGATCTCTCCGCGCTTATGGCGCATCGATTGAGATCTATAAGCGGTCATCGCGAACCCTCGTCGCTCTACCACACGTCTTATCTGGACTACACGTGCGTTTCCACCACGTGATCACGGCGACTATGCAAGCTGGTTTGATTTTTTTTTCGAAATTTCAAGATGACCTTTGAATCGTCCGTTTTCAAAGCAAGTCTTGCATGAAATGCATGGTCGCCATAAGCGAATAATGCAAGCTTGGTAACCGCGCCATGGTCGTATTAAGAACTCCATACACGTTGTGGGAACCTCATAAAATCGCCATATGCTTAAGAGATAGCCCCATGAGGTCGTGATGCAGTCGCGCAACAGTGGTGGAATCATCGTAACATCGCTATGACAACGCCATAAGGACTCAGAGCTCTAGGTGGGGTCGCGGTCAACGCGTGAGGGTTGTGGTGAAGACGCCATGAAGGCACCGTTGCAAATGTTACCATTTTCGCAGCGTCTTTTCCACGTGTGTACTGCGCGTGTGCTACGTTCATAGAGATGTTACCACGCTTATCGCGACCCACCACGTTCTCTCGGTTTTCAATGTCATATGACAGGACCTTGGCGTTTGCTTTGAACATACTCAAAACAAACGCCGTGACTCAGCGATCATTGGCGACCATGGAGACCACAGAACGATATCTCGCGTTTCCACAGCGCTCAGGGTGATCTTGGCACGCTCTGGAAACATTTTTTGTCGCCGTAGCAGCGCAATAAGGACTTTTGCGACCACATCACGTTCTCGCAGCTTTCCAGATCATATGCGCATGTTCAAAACAAACGTCGTGGCTCGGCGATCATTGGCGACCATGGAGAACACAGCACGATATCTAGTGTTTCCACCGCGCTGTTACCACGCTTATGGCGATCTTGACTCGCTCTGAGACCATTTTTTGTCGCAGTAGAAGCGCAGTAAGGACGCAACTCCGGTCTGACGGGGGTATAAATGACCATTAGTCGACTTATTTTATAAATTATACTTTAACCGGTAACTCTACCTTGCTTGGATCAATGGACGAACAGTAATTCCTTTTTCATTTTCTGTACAAAACATAATATCAAGCAAAATTCTTACTTTGTTTCAAAGTAAGATGTTTCGGCAGACTAACGAATGGCTATATCTCCCTTGTTTTTTATGTGCTGTGAGTGGGGGTGGGAGGTATTAAAAAATGACATTTTCATTTCAAGCCCAAATGACTTTTAGTGATTATTGTTACAGACAGATATAGCCATTGAAACTATCGTCCTGAATACTGTAATCTGTCTCTGACCACCTTTCCTTTCAAGTTTACAGGTGGATATACGTCTAAAGTATTTATTACATTGTTGATTTACTATAAAACTGCATTGTGATATACGTATAAACAAACTGTAAGAATCTTATACTTCAACCAAAATAGGTTCTTTTAAAGGGAAACCAAATCTACCTGAGATATTTGGTAGGTTCAGAATAAAACTTTCTAAAACTGTCTTTGAGCAAATCTCACAAAAAGATAGAAAGAAGAGTAAAGTATGGTATTGATGGACATGTTTCAGTTGATAGAAGATGCACTAACTAGTATGAGAGAGGTGTCTGTGGTATGTTAGTAGTCGGAATTCATGGCGTTGTTGAGTGGTGTCTAGTTAACTCCAGGTAAAAGTAGAATACTACAAGTTATTTAAACATCCCCAGCTGCTATATTTAAAGTACTACAAGCTTTTCGGTTATTTTCATTTCATAAAATGAAGTTGTGTTTATTGACGCGTCAACCTTAATGGGGTTATATTGCTCTGAACATTGATGATCTTCATGCGCCAAACACAAAGTTGCCCAAAAATTTATGTCACAATCTAAATAATATATAAAACTATATTCATGTACTGTATATAAATATTTTAAGATATTAACAGTAAAAAATATATAATTAAGTCAAAATAAACATTTATCTATTTTAACAAAGTCAACATTCATCCTTTGTGGTCATTTGGGTTTTTACAATGTAAATTGCCTTATAAGTGAACTTCCTGTTGATTTTTGTTATACCCCCCACCCCCTTCGTAAAGAAATATTTTTGCACACCAACGTCTGCTATATTATATTTATTCTAAACTGTTGTAACTTGTATAGATATCTAGGTATATAGAGTTATACCATTTGATAACGTAAATTGCATTACCATCTTTAAGCGATAATTATCCAACCGATTGTAAAATTGTGACATTGTATGGCTACAATAAGAAGAAAAGTACTCTGTATATTGATTTCTTATGTTTCATTGCCTGGCAAATTTTGTTTCATTAAACTAAAAATAAACAACTCTTAAGGCTGTATGTACGTGAACTGTGGGTTGTCATTGCCTGACGTCTTAACTTTCGTCTAGTATCGAGTGTCACAGAAACAGTTTTAAAGGTTCGTAACGTTATTGTACAATTTGCTTCATCGTTACACACATACGAATTGGTGAAAAAGTATACCATTAGGTCCACAATGTACACATTCATTGTATTGTTTATTACAGAAAAGTAGTTGAAATTGGTGGAGGGGCACTACGTTTCAAAACACGTATAGGGTTGACACCTTCTTCTCTATTCATTAGTTATTATTTTTTCACATACGTGTTGCTTGTATGGATTGAGATGCATAAAGTAATTTAAACCATAAAGAGAGTTGTAAATTAGTTGTTGGTAAGTATAGGGTAATGACAGTTTTGTTTGTCAACGTGTTTCGATAAATCAGAGGGAACTATCAAATATCACATCGACTATATCACATTAACGAAATCAAGAGAAACTGGTTGTTATGACGGTCGCAGGTTTGGCAATATGGACGGACATCTTTTAATTCCTCTACAGATTTAGTTCGAATTATTTTACTGTTGCATACAATCCCCGTGTCGCGGTTTGGTTCGGTACCCGATTTGGTTAGGTACTTTATTATATTTTGTAAGTTAATAATATACGTTATAATACTCAGTAGACCTGACAATAATAAGTTGAAAAGAAGAATACACAAATAAATAAATGTCAAATTTAAGATGTGTAGTAATAATAAAGGGTTGGGTTACTAAAAAAACCAAGAGCGTTTCATAAAGACAATAAATTGTGAAGCAACATGATCAATCAATTCAAAAGGTTCCATATGAAATAAGGAAGCAAAACAGATATTGTCTCATACACAGGTACCTAGACAAACCGTGAATAAAATTCAACAAAACCTTGATTATTGTATGTTCTACGTTATCCCTGCTGTATATTTATAACAAAGTGCATAATAATTATTGACCTCGAATGTTATATAAATCATAATCGCCTCTCTATAACTTCGGGTGGTTTTGATTTTCAGCAGATTTAATTGCGATTTAATTTTAAAATGGACATTCGAGACTTTGTTTATTATCGTGTGGTAGGAATGACATTCGAGACTACCTTATTCTGCAGAAGACGATAACTTCGTTCGGAATGAAGTAACTCGACTGAATGGACAGGCAAAGCAACATACACAATTCATTGAAATTGGCAATGTATTTTTAAACATATAATTGCAGTATTAGTAAGTGGATTTTATATTCATTTTGTAATTAAATACATTTATATTTACGTTAAAACATTGTTGACAACTGAAGATACGGGGATACAACATCGAGAAACTTATGTACGCCTCCCACCGCCTTTTGTTCTATGTAATATTTTCATGTTATTGGAAGGACTGTCGCTAGATTTATCTACTAAGACGGGACGCATTACGAAAACCTTGCTATTCCACAATTAGTTTATATGGTTAAACAGACTTTCCGAAATTTCACTTAAGATTATAACATAAACATGGTGAATACTACAGGAATACCGTTTAGGAAATTTGTTTAAACGACTTGCTTTCTAAAATATACAAATGTTAAAAGCAGATTGGTTTTTATTTATTCAGTGAGGAAAACTATGAATTTATCAGGTTATTAATCAAATAAATAAATGGAGACCAGGGTCTTGGTGAAATGGTGTGTTCACAGGTTAGCTTTGAACTGCAAATAACTAAAAAACATTCCAGAAACCTCATCCTCATCATTAACAGACGTTTAAACAACATTTTTACCGATGTATAATGGCCAATTACGTCTAGGTTTAAATATCTTAATTGCAGGATGTGTGTTATAACTGCGGGTTATTTGTGTCTGCTGTTCAAATTGCATATAGCATTCACAAAATGTAAATTGTGGTATTTCTTCTATTAGAACATTTCAATGTATAGACAGTGGTGTCTTGAAATATTTATATAGAATGTTAACACGTCGATCATTAAAGGAAGCAATGATGAACGGGGTAGGGTGGGTGTTATAACATTCTAAATCGGAACCATTTTGTACACCCCACCCCAATAATATAAGGTTTCAACCTTTATGTTTAATAAAAATGTTAAAAAACTCAGATTTACACAGTCATAAAATATAAACATACATTTTCCAACCATTTTAAAATTACCGATGGTTGGCCCCAAACCGATGTGCTTAATGTATGTGATAACGTAACATCTTCCCAGTGCAACATTCAAGATTTACAAACTCAAGGGTCATCAAATATTTGAAGGAAAAAGTGGGATTGGTTAGTTTATCATAATAAGATCTACGTTGGTAACTTACATGTGTACATTATGATTAGTACAGGCCATTAAAAACACTTTATATTATTTGTAATGCAATTAATCAATGGATTATATAGACAGTCACAAAATGTCGGCTTAGCTTATGACCGAAAGCGCGAGATTTTGGTTAATTAAGTGGGGTAGGTTCACCATGACAAGCAGAAGAGGTTTTTATTAAAGGATCGAAGGAGTACACTATTGTGACACCATTAAACCTCACAACTTTCTCCTGTCTCCTGTCCCCACCCTCCCCAATATTTCCTCAATTAAATATGCTGCTGGATATATAGACGTGAGTGGAATCATATCTCCCAAATGACCATAGATTGTTTGGTTTTTTTGTTTGTTTTTTTTTTAGCCAAGGGTGGTGCCATCCGGTACTAATCACACATAATTTTGTACTAATACCACGAATCACCGTCTAAAGCCAAGCTGATACTTGCACGACTTTTGGCCACGATTTTGTCGTGCCCATCAGTGTCCACATTGACACGAACTGGCACGACGAGTTCACGCATAGTTTGCGCATTGTTTACTCACTTCCCGCATTGGCACGATGAGTTTGCGCAAATCGGACACTTTCGTGCCGACTCGGGTCGTGCCAATGCGTGCCACTGATTCGTGCAAGTGTCAGCCTTGCTTTACTCAATGAAATGGTCTAAACCCGCACCTATCCATATATAGTATACACAACGATACCTACCTATCGGTGCGAAATGGTATGAGCCAAATCCTTAGGGTTGCCCGGCAGTGATTCATGATGTGTTTGCGATATTCCGCATTGTTTGATTGCATTATCGAGGGGGCGCGGTAGATCACATAGCTGCTATCGAAGCGTCCCAATCCACGACTGTACGCGAACAGTCGTATAGTATAGTTGGTTAGTTGGCTGCCTAGCCCCGTATTATGTTTTTTCGAGTTCACTGGTTTGTACCCATTATTACAACTACCTTCTCGAATTCAAAAGCACGAATGTTATAGACGAATTGTCAACTTGGCCGATACCAATGTTGTGCCTCTTCTACCCTAGTCCCCGGTATGTAAGGAGTTATTGAAATATGTTAGTCTAGTATTGGGTGGACGTTAACCCCACCCTTTCTCTTTAAAATTCGTATTCTGAAATAATTTCTAAAATCAATAATCAATCCTTTACATATAACATTTAATGAGCAAGTAAATAGTTGATGTGATTGATTGTATTTAGAAAGGAAGTACGCTAGATATATAAACAAATTATTGAAATAAGATGTGGATATACTGACTTTATTTATTAAACGGGATTCCTGTGTCATGTCTTGTCAACCCGCTCGCTGACCACCTGCAGTCAAATATGGCGAGGTTATGACCTCAAATACCCACCGCCACATTCAGCTGGTGGTTCAACTCCAGTTTTGATAAGGTTTCCACTTTGAAAAAATTCTTAACATTGCAAATGAACACGGGGAAGAATTTTGATGAACACGTTAGTACTGTTGATACTTAAAACGTTTACATGTTGTAAAAACATCCAAATCTTGACTTAATTTCCACGTTACTTAGAAAAAACAAAATGACCACCTATGGCTGTTATCGTATCAATTATGGAAAATATGCTGATCGCCTGTGCTCTTCACTTGTCTCAGAATATAACAAGCGGAAATCCCACAGAATACATTTCCCGAACAAATATGTATGTAGTTTGTATCTAATGACCTGACCATTAAATAGATAAATAGTTTAATCCAATTTACAAACCCTACTGGATAGTATAGATTAGACACCGATGTCGTCAGTCATCAGTGGTCCGATTGCAGTCAGAAAATCTTGATATAGTTTCATCATTGTCAATCCAGTGGCGGATCCATTTGGGTTCGAGCCTCTCCTACATGACAGTATAAAAATTATCCACTTATTATTCCGTGTCTGTGAAACATGTAAATTTGAGGTGTTTTGTTGGTTGGGGTGATGTAGCTGGTGAAAGTAAATGTTATATTCGGGTCCAGGTATACACAACAAACCTGCCATAAAGATTTTTCAAACTTTTGTCAGAGGAGGCCATCACCCTAAACCAAATAATCTGCGTGCACCACTGCGCCAATCCATGGTAATATAATGTTCGCCCAATGAAGCAGGTACTATTCAGCTTTAAAATTCCGATTTTCTTTTAATACTGGATGTTTATGGTAACATTATTTGTATTAAGTTACTTGCTATGAACAACACGCCGAGTTTAACGTGGGCCGTTGTTTTACTGGTTTGGTCAGGCTGTACATTTTTTTCTAGGTCGTGTTACAGTTAATACATGTTTTTCACGAATTGACACAGAAAATAAACATATTTTGAAACACATTTTTAAAAAAAAATGTTCGTCTTTAATTTTGAACGAAATGGCGTTTAATTCCAGGACAATACGGTGGTTATTTAGATAGTAATGTGACGTGAAGTGCGTAATGCTAGGAAAGAAATTGCGGGTTTCCTCCTACTCCCAACTGTCTATGTTTCTGTTATGTATACACGGGTGGACCTCGGTTTTTAGTTCAAATCGAACGAATGTTCATGAAAAGCATCCTTGAACCACAAAATAAACAACAAAAACAACCCCACATGTATACTGTGAATATGTTATTTCACAGCTTTCAGTTTTATGCCGGAATTCGATCCATTAAAGCCTACCTCATCACACACACCCAACAATTAACAACATACACACACCCAAAAATTAACAGCATACACAAAACAAACAAAAACAACCAAACACAACAACTAAAAAACCACAACAACCGCCTTGCCCAACATGTATAGATCAGAAATATATACGCCAACATATATTCATTTCTACAAATTAATATTGGATGGGTAATCTATCAATATTATGGTCATTCCCCCATTATTATGTTCGTGTACTATTATGTGACTAACCATGCCTTTAAATGAGACACATTGGTCAAAACACAGCTAGGCAAACATTTTAACTGCTGCATCCCAAGACCTTTAAACAACGGTAGATGTACTCAGCTTTTAAACAATGGCAGATATGCTTAGCTTGCTTTAAATTTGGTATGCACCACAACATTCATTTTCATGAAAAAATCAATTAAAAGTTTCTTAAACGAAGAACCCAAGGTTCCTTATCAACAAAGACCAATCCATTTTACGCAATTCTGATACCTTTTTGCCTATTAAAGTTGGGAAATTATAAAGAAGGTCATATTAGACTTATCACCATGATTGCTCTTAACCTGCGATTACAGACAACATCGTCTGGTAATCTACTGACGCAAACATGGCCTCTTTTGATTAATGTTTATAGCAGAGTATACTTGGCAATTACAATGTTTTGAGAAGGATTTGAAACAAAATTATGATAAATTAATTAGTTTGAATGTTTTTGGTTTAAACAATATTTTATTCAATATAATTACATATGGTCATGCAATTGTATGATCTAAAGGATACGAAAACAAGCAGCATGAATATGTTTTTAGTCCTAATATATCATCAATCACCCAGTTTATACCCGGGAATGTAACTTTAAGTGCACAAGAAAAAAAACCCAAACTCGAGGATTTGGTATTCTATAAACATCATGTATAATCTCCAGTATATTCCGATACAAACAAAAATGGTACATTTCCCATCAATCTATGAAATAATACAGACAAAGAATGTTATATGTCTACTATTTTTAGTGTAGATATGGTAGTCTGAAGTAAGAGTTTGTCCTGATTGACATGAACAGGTAATCGTTTAACTTACTCCCGATAACAAGTGTACTACATATATCTATAACGGTGATCTGTCAAATCAGAGAAAAACTATTATTTTAATATATTACTTGAAATATTCACACGTAGAGCGTTATGATTGATAGAATTCTGTCCTGAAACGTTGAACCATTTTAAAGTTACTTACTCTTCAAATTTCTGTTTCACGGTATATTACACATGCCTAGATTGCAAACTGCAGTCTGATCCCATGAAAGGGGGACAACTCTTGGTTTTGATATTCTGGTGTTATATGCTTTCAATGTTCACAATTTTCTATTGTGAGCAGACAAGAAAAAGGCTGATACTACTTTTATTTTATAACGCGTACATCCAATTCGCAGAACACGTACGATAACACTATATGGATCACAATCCGAAAACGACGTCATTGCCGGAGTATTTGGTTTTTTCGAAAAAACGTTGTCATTAAAGCAAAAGAATGGGCAAATTGGATCCAAAACATAAAATGTATTGATTCCGAAATACACAAAAGACATGCTTGCAGGGCTAGTCTATACAGTTTATGGTCAGGGTGCATTAATTTGAGCAACATGCAGGCCCGTAGCAAAGGGGGCAGCCCCCCCCCCCGGAAGATTTCGGCGCAATTTACCCAGTGGGGAAAAATCGACTCCCTCAATGTGCGGCAAATGACGCAATATGAGACCAACGACCAACGTATGGGCGGCACATAAAGTCGAGTGACATTGGTTGGGCACCCACGACAATATGGGCACCCAGCCTATGCCGCTTGGTTTTATGGGCGCTTCGCCAAATGGTGAGGCGCCTCATAATGACCCACAATATTAACACCACAACAGATGGGGCGCCCAAATGGCTTGATCTGTGGGGTGTCTTATCCCGGAGAGGCGCCCATAATGACATGATTGGTGGGCCGCGCATAGTGCATAATGCCGAATCAGATTGGTTGGGCGCCCACGACTAAATCAACGGGGAACCCCTGATTTGCGAGGTGCCTTATCCGAGAGGGGCGCCCATAATACAGAGATCACGGGCGCCCATAATGCCGAGAACACGAGCGCCCATAATATAATGCTAGTGAGATTGGTTAGGCGCCCACGAATGAATTGGGCGCCCAAAAGGGCATGATAATTTTCTAATTTGAAACGGCATGTTTTGTGGGGTGCCTCATCCCAGGGGACGCGCTTATTGGAACCCATAATATAATGTTTGTGGGGTTGGTTAGGCGCCCAAAACGGGTTGATAATCTTCAAAATTCAAACGATATGATTTGTGGGGTGCCCCATCTAGGAGCGGTGATCATGATATAATACTAGTGAGTTTAGTTAGGCGCCCACGAATGAATTGGTCGTCCACAACGGCTTGATCTGTGGGGTGCCTTATCCCGGAGAGGCGCCCATAACGACATGAATGGTGGGGCGCCTTAAAATGTTGGGCCGCAAATAGTACATAATGCAGGGCGCCTCAACCCAGAGGGACGCCCATAATGCCAAGATCAAGGGCGCGTATAATTTAATGCTAGTAAAATTGGTTAGGCTCCCACTGATTAATTGTGTATAATAAAATTGTGACTAAGGACGTAACGTTATAATAGTTATATAAACATGTTTGGTCTAATTTAGATCTATGTTTAAAGCGTAATGGCATTGTTATGTAGTTAGCTATTGGTTGTTAATCGGACTATTGACCAGTCATAATTTTGAACAGAGATTTGCGTCCAATACAACAGTTTTAAGTGGGATTAGCTCTAATCAAACGAAACACTGCGAGGGTCGGAGTATGGTATGCCAACGAGGGTAGACTATATTCGATCACATTTAAGTTGCTGTATTCACGGACTGGAATAGCAGGAAACACGTTTGCGGCAGTCAAAATGCTCCCGACGACCCGTCTCCGTAGAATATAAACGATTGATTGGAATTCGACTCGGCCATCTAAGTTAGGCTATATCAGACTACATACTGTTTCGGGAACTGGAATAGCAAGAAAAGGCGTTTGCGGTCGTCAAAGTTCCCACTAGACGTCTGTAAGGCTAACCCGAATCCCCGTATGCTTATGGAGAGCACTCTATAAACCCTCCATGGTGTACGTACATCGGCGCCCCCAGAAGCCCCATCGGCGCCCCCGGAAGCCTTCCCCCCCCCCCCCCTAACAATTTTGGGCTAGCTACGGGCCTGACATGTCCACGAACTCTAAAGGTGGTCCATTTATACTGATTTTCAAGGTATACATTATCGCTCCTAATGTGGCAAGCATTGGAATGGACATCAGTTTAGTTAAAGAGTATGGTTTTATGTTTTCCCGAAGAAGAGAATATTTTTTTTTCATTATTATCCAAGCATGGGCTTATGTGTATGCCGTAAACGATTATTAAATTACATTTTTCACCAACTTTCCTAAGTATTTTAATTTCTGAGTCGTACTGACTGACATCCCAATTATGGTCACATATGACAGTAAAGCTTTATTGGTTCCTACTTTGAAGTCTGTTAAAACAATGTTTATTTCCCAGCAAGAAATAAAAAAAATGTGCGTTTACAGATCCCGCCTTAGATATTAACCAACACTATATAATAATATCTATTTACAGAAACAATCTCCGTATATGGCCACAGAGTTATTTCGCAACTTCAAAAGAAAGTATATTATTTGCAATAAAAAGCAATCCATTACATCAAAATACACCCAGAGACACGGCCGAACGAGCTAGACGGTCATAAACACGCAATGTTGAAGCTGATATAAGACCATAAAGATTACCCGGTAGTGATATGCATCTTGGGAATAACAACTTGATTTTATGTACTGCAGAAGATTAGTCGCAGAATACTCCAAATTCCGATATGGTCCAACCATCAAAAAGGCAAATTAAAACAAACGACTAATTTTAGATAATATTTGGCCTATCGTAAAAGCCAAGTCATAATTCCCCAAAACTAATGGATAAAACGACCGCTGACAGCAATGCAATTAAAAAGCCAAGTGCCAAAATTGGCAGGAAAACTTGTCTTCTTGTACGTTGTCGTAGATTTTATAGGCGCTGTAACTCTGGAGTACAAAGAAGAAGTTTTTTGTATCTTTGTGAAGAAGATTAAGTTTGTTGATATGATATGAAATCTCGTATTACTATTACTTCTAGGGTGGTTGTATAATGTTTATCGATACAATAAAGCAACATAACGGTTTTATGTTGTGTTACGAAACTTTGGAATAGTAAAAAAAAAATATCATACTTAAGAAAATGTGTGTTATTGTAATCTATTCACCAGAGGGTTACAGTTTTAACATAAACGTCTGCTGCTAAAGGCAATATTACAGTGTTTAATTGTTTCTTGAAAGGATATAAATATTCATTATACATAAGAAAAAAGGAATATATACATTGAATAATTAACATATTTTAGAAAACATTTCCAGTCTTAGCTAACGGCACCGCTGCTTTATCATCTTCAGTCATATCGAACTTCATCATTAGATTTAGACCTATCCAACCACATCATAACCTTTAGCCCTATCCAACTGCATCATCAGTTTTAGACCAATTCCACTGCATCATCTAGAGTACTATCCAACTACATCATCAGGTTTAATTATATTCCCAACTGCAAACCAATTCCACCACGCACATCACCACCTTCAGCCCTATCATAAATTTAGTCCTACCACCTCACTATCACCTTTAGTTTAAATCCCACTGGATGCCCCATGCACCATTTCCTTGTTGGCCCGTGTTGGACGCTTGAATTCAACGAAGAGTGTGAACAGAGCACGCTGCATTGTATATACCCGTCTGTATTGGCCCAATTGGTGCAGAAAGGCTTGACGCGATGTTTTAGAATCAATCGTAATATTCCACTTGACAATAGGATTAGATTATTATAAATAGCCTTAGAGAGCAGAGGTCGGGTAGAGCGGTATTTTCATATTGTCGCTCAAAATGATGAACAGCAACGACATGAGGACTTTTCCGTGCAGATATCGCCCGGAAAAGAGCTACTGTAGGCATAATAACATAGTCAAACACAATTACCAAAATCAGACTTCCTTTGATAAGATTACAATTGGAAATTCTTGTAAACATATGAGATGGATATCGTTTCATGGTTGTATACATTAACTTTTTATGAGTATGACAGTTAAAACTTAAAGCTAGATAGCCCGGTTGGATTTACCTGACCCTCGGCAGGACTGACATGAGAATTGAAACAACCCAATACTCCTAATTAAAATTGAAGTTCATTGTAATATAGACCAGTAAAATGGGCGTTTACTAATTTACCTAACGCATAATCCGGAACTGGATACAAATTGACCGGATTTCTGCGACCAGGTCTACGCCCAAATCGAAAAAAAACCCCACGTGTTGTTGTTTTATACAATGTGATATCTCGTCACTAATTCAAAAATAAAATAGCAATAAATACAACTTTTGTCATGTTTATTGTTATTGCCTTCATTCTTTGTGCTTAGCTAAACATCGCATGAACTCGCATTAATAAGAAGTTTTTGCGCTTCGTTTCCTGTTCAGGTCCGCCTAATGTCTAATAAGGGTGGTAATAAAAAAGACCTTAATAAGATGTACTATGATAACTCGTGCTCTAAAGGTAGGTATGTTTAAACTACCTAATATCATTAGTTCTCATTCACTGACTGGAAAGTTAGGAGACAGTTTTATGCCGATTTATATCCCTTCCTATCATTTGTTTTGGCAAGTTGCTCGGAGCTCGATTTACTCGGCGCGGGAGAATTCTGATGTTTATTTTCAAAATCTGTCAGACTATAAAAACGAAGTTTCGTATTTTCACTGATATAGACTGAAGTAATCAAGATTGCAGTCATCCTCCCCGCATCACTTCCAAACGCTTTTGGAAAAAATAAACTTAATAATGTCTGATGTTACATTTTATGACAATTCGTCTAATACAATCTGTAGTTAACTGTTCGTCTTGTTAACGCCAAATTTGAGAAGAGACCCATTTCCTCTGTTAAAAGATAACAATCCAAGTGCAGTAGTAATAAAGACGTGGATTCTAATTAAAAATAACTAGCGCTAAATCCTCTCATCTCATTCAAATCTTGGTTCATCTTTCACACTAAACTATACACATAAAATGCTCTGTCAACAACATTTAATGATTACGTCATGGAAATGTGAAACGTACTAAATTTGCATGTTAGTAACTGGAAAGAAAATGAAACGAATTTGAATTTTGTTATACATTAAATTCAGATCAGATTATTGGTCAGATATGTGAAATCTGACCGGCACCGATACGTTGGTGTGGATCTTCAGACTTGATTTCCTCTCAGAAATGGTTTTGATGATTATCTCACTGGTGTGAGACAGAGAGAGAATGAGGGTGGTTTAACGTCCACTTGACACTAATTAGGTCATTTCGGGGGGAAATGGTACATATGTATTCTACTGACTACCATGAGCGTCGGGGTCTTTAGGAACCAGGGGACCCAGAGGAAACCCATGCGGTGTGGCAGGCAATCATACTTCTATAAGTTTGGGATCGAAACCACTCTACTTGACACACTATCTTACAGAAGGGGTACACAATGGTATACTGACTGGGGCAGGGGGCACCCCACAACTACCATCATAAAGTACACGGTACCGGGTGTTATGCAAAATTGTGTAATAAGCAAATGGACTGTTCACGGAGTACAAAATAAAGGGCAAACAGGGGTAACAGGTGTCCGGAAGAGTAAGCTTACCCTCCTAATCCCAGTCATGGAAACTTAAAAACAAATTTAATTAACTAGTGATATTTACTGGATTAGGATCTAATTTGGTGCTCACTTTCATTTATGATTTAATCATGAAATGGATAATCGAGACAATGTTTTTTTTTATATTATTTAGTTTTCACTATTATAGTGAGAACTGCCAGCTCCTTTATCTAATCTCCCATACTGTATCTTTAAATGAATGGTTCATATTGACCGCTATACAGGTGACCTTATCACTAGACTCCTTAACCTTTTACCTACACTATTGTTTAAAAAAAGCCGCTACATTAATTTGTGAAAAAATGATAAGGTGTCATAGATGGCTGTAAATGTTAATATAAATATTAGTCCGTGAAAATAAACCATTTTAGTCTAAACATGCAAACGACTTTAATATGAAACTTCTCCGAACTCCCTGGTGTAGGTTATACTAGTTATCTACGCCATTAGATCACTTTTATATTCAAGTAATATAACTAAAGTAAGTGGTCACTGATTGTGTTGAATTATATATCTGGTGGTCCGGAAAAAACGAGTACAGTATTTAAAGTGCAGTAATTCAAAACGCACAATATGAATGCATGGGAACTTCACTCTAATTTGCAGATTCACCGCTCAAATAGTGTTAACATAGTACATGTACGAGTTTTAGAAAAGAATGTCAATCAAGTACTGTTTTGTCGGACTTTGATGTCACAACTTACTGTTTTTCTGAACCACTCGATAGAGGTAAATTTCAGTTATAGTTTGAAGCACTGTGTAAGAGGTAAATCTGCCTATTATAGGTCGTTATTTTGGTTTTAAAAGTTATATAAAATATTAATATATTATACATTACATGCCTATAATTGACCATCGGATTGCCGAGATTTAAACGCATTGAAAGACGGATTTAATTTAAAAATGGCGAATCCAGGCCAAGTATCTAATATGTCATATCTTGTCAAAACTTCAAACGGTGATAACTTCGCTCAGAATAAAGTAATCTGAATTAAATTTTCATAATATTAATTTTGCATTATCTATTTTTGAACTATCATAGCAAAACGACATGTTTTTGTTATCTATATCTTACATAATGCATCTTTAAAATAGGGCGTAACGACTGACCTCTATCTGATATCTAAACTACTGGGGAAATCTGTCTCTTATCAAAACCATTATATCTTGCATGATGCTTCAGCTGACAATATTCAACAAAATGACCAAATTTCATATGAAGCTGTGATGTCGGAGAACTATAAGTAAGACCTTTTGTTCGGGATATATATTATAAAAGCTTATGAAAACAACATGGAATAGATTTCTTGCAGCCATAAAGAAGTAATACAGTATCCTTATCAAATTTCATCAACACAGGGGCGGATTGCGCCGTCGGGCGATCAGGGTCGGTCGGACGATCGTTCGGAGGGCCGGTCGGACAAAAAATGAAAAAAATAATTTTGTCCAATTCGTCTAAAAAAAATCTTCTTCTGCTGAACATTATATGGGAGAGGGGGGTATTGGACAGACCATGGAGCCATGATGAACATATTGTATGTGGCCGGTGGCTTTTAACGGGCCGCCACGCCATCACTGGAGTCTGGAATGGGCTGGTATAATAGAATTTCTGGACCGGGTATGCTGGGTGTGGGTCAGAATTCGGAATCCTGCAATGGGGATTCCGAATTTTAACCGAGTTAATCGATTTATGAAATATATTATTTGACAGAGATTATAATCAGATATTGCAACAAATCGCATATTTGGGGTTCATTTTTCAAAATGTCCAGGGGGAGAGCCCCCCCCCCCCCATCCGGTCCGAGCTCCTCGTTCAGTAAAAGGGTCCGCTCCGACACGGGAGCCCGGGTCGGTTTCCGGCCCCAATCCGCCCCTGCATCAACAACAAAGTTTTCCTTCCAGATAAGCTGCTGTCTATGGCCATCTTTCTTTCGAGACATAGTCGTTGTGTAGGCGCATTTTCGCTCTTGCCTATCGTTTTAATTGTCATTAGAAAATTGATTCGAATAATATAATAAACCTTAATAGGATTAAACAGGTGAATTAATTACATTCAAGAAAGTTGTTGTGGAGAATGTTGCATCTTTTCAGAAACAAATTAGTACACCACCCCTTTCTGAAAGAGGCGTCTGTCATCACAGCTCGATGACGTCATAATTTATGCTTATTATCAAAAACAATTTATCATCACCATAAATATGTGCAGATTACGTCGTCAAATTATGTAGGCTTCAGTACAAGCACATTAACCTAATGATTCTCTGAACTGTCAACAGGTTGATGTTGATAACGTCACACAGTGAGTTTAAATCTTAAAGATTAACTGGTTTTTGACATTACCCAGGAAACACCTTCGTGTGTTAAATATTGCTAAATAATGATAAGCTTTAAGTGGTGAATAGATCTTTATATCCTTTGTATTCGTCGTTCAAGAATTGATATTTTGGCCCTGAATCAAAACATAGTATCGCCTGGTCAGCCCTTTATCAACACGAATTCTACAAACACAATGATGGTACGAAATGCCCGACTTTCCCCATATCAAATAGGGGAGATGCCGATAAGGCCATGTTTTATGTCAGTTTCCGAACTGTAGTAGTAGGTAAATTGTTTTGTATTCATCTTTGGATGAATAAGTTGGTCAATGGTTCATTTTTCGAACTGGTATGTCAAAAACCCCGTTTACATTACAAATTTTAGGCGTGCCAGGTACCGTTCCTGGTACGGCACGGTTAATTATTTTGTAGTGTAAACGGGTCCAACGCAAGCGTGCCGTACTGAGTACCGTGCCAATCTGGCCCATTGAAATAAACCCCGTTTACATTACAAATTTTAAGCGTGCCAGGTACCGTTCCTGGTACGGCACGGTTAATTTTTTTGTAGTGTAAACGGGTAAAACACAAGCGTGCCGTACCGAGTACCGTGCCAATCTGGCCCACTGAAGTGATGTGGTCTCGGTACCGTACTAAGAACGGCACACTTCAAATTTTCATAGTGTAAACGCTAACCGGTCTGAGTACGGATTACTGCGCATGCGCCAAATGAACCTTGACCTTTTTTCCCATTCTCCACGCAAGTCTCGCTCTATCAAGCATTCGACTCTGCCGTCGGCTCGCGTACTATATAGGTTTGACCCGGAGGTCATCGATCACGTGATTTACTATGATCAAAAATGGCGTCTGTAAGAGAAATGTACTTGGCGTTATAAACACTTCATGATATTATGAATTTTAGTCAATTTTAGGCGCTATAAACACTTGATGATTTTTCGATCATATTTTAAACATATACCGAGAACCACAGACATTTCTAAATTGATTGTTAGGCCTATCGATCGCGTTGTACAAACAAACAGACGCACGTGTATTCATTCTAAAATTAGCACGGCGACATGCGCAGTTCTTATTTGCGACCGATTAACCTGTGATCTTACGCGAAAGAGTTCTGTGTAATAGTTATAAATATATTGTTACTTTGCAATTGTGACCACATTTCTATTTCAACATGGTGATAGTATGAAATATATTATCATTTATTTGTTTTAAATCGTATCATTAAGCATTGTCCATCAACACCAAGAATCTTGGTGGCGTAGTCAATTGAGCCGTCAGCAGAGGTTGGTAAGCATTTTTTACCGTCCACCGGAGCCTGGTCTTATGACGTCATATGTGGATTGTGGGTTAGGATAAGGGTTAGGATAAGGGCTGTGGCCTGCAGGTTTCGTCACAGTCTCGAGATGTAGACAGGGCTAGCCCTAACCCTAACCCTGGGCCAAGCCTAACCCTTATCCTAACCCACAATCCACATATGACGTCATAAGACCAGGCTCCGGTGGACGGAAAAAAACGTTTACCGCAGAGGTTAGTGTGGACTGCAAGGGAAGACAACTCTGTTTGGGAGATTGCTTTTTCCCTGCAAACCTTGACAGTTCTGTCATCAGTTCTGTCAAAATGGCTGCTCAAACTAAATCAGTCATCATAATTGTTTTCATCTGGGTAATTTGTACAGGGGCTGAAATTAACTTTTCAGTGAAGAGTTCCTCATTTGGCACGCTTGGCACGGTTCTGAGACCGGTTATTTTAGAGTAATGTAAACGGGTCCATTTCTTGAAATTTATCGCGGCCTGGTACCGTACCTAGTACGGCACGCTTATCGCGGCCAAATGTAAACGGGGCTATAGTCTCGGGACCGTACCAAGAACGGCTCGGTTTAAATTTACGTAGTGTAAACGCTAACCGGTCTGAGTACGGATTATTGCGCATGCGCCAAATGAACCTTGACCTTTTTTCCTTGCAAACTTTGACAGTTCTGTCAAAATGACTGCTCAAACTAAATCAGTCGTCATAATTGTTTTCATTTGGGTAATTTGTACAGGGACTGAAATTAACTTTTCTGTGAAGAGTTCCAAATTTGGCATGCTTGGCACGGTTCAGAGACCGGTTATTTTAGAGTAATGTAAACGGGTCAATTTCTTGAAATTTATCGCGGCCTAGTATCGTGCCCCGTACGACACGCTTATTACGACCAAGTGTAAACGGGGATAAAGACGGAAACCATATCGAATTTCTCAAACAAGACAATACCCAGAAACGGGGCCCAGGCGAAAGCCAGACACGATTATATGTTGAGGGATATAGGTTAAAAATGAATTGGATTGCTACGAATCCTAACGATTTTCCAATTTGGAATTCACCGATTTGAATGATTTTAGAATCAAAATGCTCTTTAATAAAGAGTAATTTTGATTGTGTAGTCGCTGGTTAGATGTGGAAAATATGCGAGGACAACTCCCCACAATCATCGTGTGACGCATACTCTTTCTTCTCTGCTACATATTTTTGAATAGCCCTTGATCGTTTAAATTCCTATATGCCGATTAACGACCATTGATAAATATATCAAAAAAGTGGATAATCGAGTCTATGCTGTTTATATTAATGATTTTAGTAATGATGACCGAGGCTATAAGAATATTTCACTCGCTTCGTTCTCAGCCCATAGTGGATCTATTTGACTGAAATTTTCAGCAAATTACCTTTACACTATCTAGTTTTTAACTATTATATTGAGAACTGCCACCTCTTTATCTCATCTCCCATAATGTATCTTTAATATGTCAGTAATTCACAACGACTTGTTGGGTTATGATAGGTTTGCCTTTTTTAAAAAAAAGAATTCGTCTACACACATGTCCATCTCCAAATCGTAACGTATAGCCTTACCATGACTCTATCTTGTTGCTAAGAAATATACCACATGAACCTGGGGAATGCCTTAGATATCCTACAATAGTACGTTTCCCAAATTTTATATTTTTAGACATTTGAAATAATTCAGTTCTTTATTGAAAGTTATGCATGACTCTAATATTGTCTAGAAATATTTGACTTCTTTAGAACTGTTTTAAACATTTGAAACAATTTCTTTTAATTTCCGAAGAAATGTTGTTCCAGTCTTGTTCTATTTAGTCTTATGTTTTTGTTTTGCGGTCGAGTTCAGGAATATTGGCGCCAACTAAAGTTTGAAGAAATGACCTAAATATTTGACAACAAATTCTCGCCCTTGATGCCTTCCGGAAACCCACCCAATTAAACTATTTTGTGAGCGCACACAAACTGACTGTTTTTGTTTTTTGTTTTTTTTAAAAAAAATGAAGTTTGCGACGCTTGCTCTGCGTAGATTTTAACTCTCGCAATCATTAAGTTAATTGACTCCTTAAACCCCTCCCCTGTGGATCAATGAGTGTCCACGGCTATGGTCACATGCACACCAATGTACATACGGGACCTCTTCTCTGTCTTATCCAAACAACTAAATACTATTCCTCGTCAGGTCCTGCGTTCTGCACCTCTGCACGGTGTGTGGGATAACTACACATCGCAATGAAAACCAATTTGATGCTTAAAGTGTTTACTGAACTCTACTGCCTAAAAATCGGCATATTTTGTTTTTTCTTTAACTTTTCTTATTTTCATTTTCACATTTAAAATTATAACACGCCAGTTTGCTTGCCATCGTGTTGATGGAATGGATTGTTTGAATTACATTTATGCAACCTTAAAGCCCCAATAACACTCTTGCTGTAACTGAATAATATGTCCCAATCTACATTCTGGTCAACAAATCGTATTATTTTAGAATATTCCAATTAAATGATGATATAAATTTCATCTTCACACACCTATTTTAAAAAATTGGAAAAATTCAACCAATTGATTTGAAACGTCTAACGTAAACCTTTTCAAATGTGACTTGGATTTTAAAATATTTTCGAACCCTCTAGACAAGTAAAATAGGTTGTAATGGATAATTTACACAACAGGTAGGGCACTTAAACATCTAGTACTTAGAATAAGGGTATTATTTATTTTCTGGAGCTACCAAGCCAGCAAGAATGTTATTGTCCCTTTAAACCGATCGGATTATGCTTCTAATATAGAAGACACCAATGACTGGTCAGGGACTACTAGACTACTATTGTCCTCGATAACAATAATTAAAGAAATTACAATAGTGATTCGAGCAGGGAAGTGTGTTGTCTTCGGCATTTCCTTAATTAAGACAAGATGTTTTTCATCATGCTATACCAAATATATACATAAACTTGTATCCATATCATTACAGGTATTTTAGTACTAATAATATTAAAGGCACACAAGCATTCGGTACAATATTAGAAAGGCCTATCACGAATACTGACCAAAACCTATAAATGTAAATCAAAAAAAAAAACCGGTCGATTCTAGACTAGTAAGTCAAAAGAAATCACCAAGCAATAGACGAACTAAAAACTAGGGGATTTGGAACCATGTGGAAATTGATGGACTTAGTTAGGATTTCTTTCCTGTATTAAAACATGTGCTGCAATATCCCACAATCGTATTCGGCCCTGGGCATAGCATCAACCGTGTTAGAGGAACAACTTGGGGAAGAGTGATTATCTGGGCAGCGATTCTCCCTCCGCTAGAATACAATTTACCATAGATAATAGAAAGATAGGCAATCAATACGCGGACACATAGGTTATGTCTCGAAATATAGCCTTTAGATAGCAGCTTGCCTAAAATGAAAACGTGTTCAAGATCTTTCCGGAAAAGGTACTGTATGTCTGCAACTGAAATTTCTCTCATGACCCCATTACTTCTAATAAATCCGTTAAAAACTAACAGGGACTCACTTTAGAACGGAAGGTCGCGGAAGGCTGAACATTTTGGGTTCGTCCTTTTGTGACCGCTATACTTCAAACCAAATTAGAAAATAACTCCGTTCAATTGCTGGAGCCTCTATCAGTTACAGTGTTTTCGGAAATGGGGGTGACTCTAGAACAAGCGGTCACGGGACCCTTAAAGGGGCTAAATCGCTAATATTTGGGACCTAGAAATTGACCCAAATTATTGGTCTCAACGCATAATATTATAATAATGTCATCTGATTGTATATGAACTGATTTACATTTAATTGTTTCCGTTTTGACTCTAATTTCAAATCAGTTATGTCCAGCGAAATACGGCATGAGTCTCAGCCGAATAGAAAGTTTTAGTGTCTGGTTATTACAGTCTTTTGCGCATTCTCTCCGGATAAGTTATGGCGTCGCCGTTTCACATGAGTCGTAGAATATGTCTAGCCTCGTTCTTTCCGGTCACTTGTTACAAATGTCACTGAAACGCACCATGGTGCATGATTCGTGTACAAATGGTAAAATGTTTATTGGATATTAGAAGCCTACCTTTTCAAGGTAAGATAACAACATCAATGTTGATTTGAATTGACAAATAATTCGTATTTTCAATGTGTAAGGATGATATTGAGTTAGAGACTTAGCTACTTTAAAAGTGATAGCCTTTGAAAAAATCTGTAAAAAACTGTAGCCTCTATACCGCTCACATGCTATTGTTGACGGGTGGACGGCCCATGAACTGGTAGACAGAGTCACGACATAAAACGCCCCTTCTGAAATGAGCGTATAAATATCACCGTATCTTAGTAACAAAATGACCTGTGTATAGATGGTGGGAAGTCAAAACTCCCTCCCATTCTTTGTCATTGAAAACACTTTTAACTAATGATAGAGGCAAGGTAAACCTAGTCATTTCGACGTGTTAGAAAAGGTTTTATGTTATTTTGATATGCGTCTTAAATCTGCCGAGTTTATCGTCGATGGCACCAGGATTTTTTATGTTTGTATGATATAAACGGTGATTATGTTTTGTTGTGGAGTAATAACTATGTTTATATGCTGTAAGATGTTAATCAATTAATATAACGGAGAAACTTTATTACAGTTGGCTTCCTTTGATCTTCTGGCGTTGTAATAAATCGAAATAGTTTTTATTATTCAGAAGAAAACTTAAAGAGGCATCAACAACCTAGAGCTATTCTCCAGTCGATTGACAAAATAATACATTACTATCGAGTCCATGCTTTGACTATACTGATCAATCGGGGATTTGGTCAGATTAAAGACTTGTAAAAAATTGATATAGATCTAGGAATCTATTTGGTAAGGGTATTTAAATTACGTCGACGTGGACGACGCTGGCTCGAGGTCCTCTAGCTTTTCCGGCGTGATTTTCCATTGCCGATAAAACGAAAAGCCGTGGCGTTTACGTAAATAAACTCTTTAGAGTTTGAATTCGATATAAAAGTAGGCCTTAGTATATAAAAGTATGGCCGTCTTGATGTTCACGGTATGTGCGCAAAAGTAAACCTTATATCATTTTCACGAGTCGTTTTGTTGAGGTAAGTGATGGCTTTTATAAAATAAATTATTCTAGTATGCCAGTGCTTGTAGTTTTGACAAATGCAAACGAGATTTGATTTTCTCAAAGGTTCTGGTAGTTCTTTTCAGAACTGTCTTTGAGCGAACTTTCGTTGACAGTTCCTATCCGGCCTTCTATAACTGCAGTTTGAAAATACGGTAAAATATCGCTATTCCCCACCCATGTTCTCAGGCTGTTTTAGAACCCTTGGTCACCACGTTTCTTTATTTTCCACCAAAAGGAATCCCTTCTCACTATATTTGACACAAATTTATAATAATTCAACTCCATTTTCAACTAGAATTTAGCGATGAAATAAACATGTGGTTTGCGCATGTCCGGGTCTCGTAATGTCTCTTCAGTTTAAACGTATTTAGTGTATGTTTATAATCGCAGAATTCTATTTGAAAATGTTGAATCTTTATAAATGTGTGTCAGCTGTGGCAAGAAATGGTTCCTTTGGCGAATAAAGTAGAATCAAGGTAAAAATAGTCGGTAAGGATTCTAAAATAGCCTTAGAGCAGAGGTGGGGAAGAACCGTATTTTCATACTGCAGTTATAGAAGGCCGAATAGGAACTGTGTAGCGAAAACGTCGTTCGTTCAAGGACAGTTCCAGAAGGAACTAAGGTTCTGGGTGACACCGGAATTCTAACGATGGCTGTTCTTTATATACACAAACGTATACACATATCGTTAGCTATGGGAATTCCTCAAATGAGAAGTACGACCAGGTGCTCGTAAAGACAAAGCTCACCCTGTATGTAAAACTCGTCGTTACACTATAGCAAACTTGAGCTAAGGATTGAATCTGGTTGTCAGAAACTGAAGCCAGTCTGAGTAGAGAAATCGACAGAGTCGCTAGCCAGTGGCTCACAATGCCCCTGTCGCAAGCTCATAACAATTAAAAAATTTGAGTCCTGTAATCGCAAAACAGATCCCACTTGGGAGTAACCCAACTTATTGATTTATCAAAAAATGATTCAAATTTATAGCCCATTTATCTCAAATGTTGATGAGATATTTTAATCAAATTGGATATTTTTCCATTCAATCGAACACCAAGTGCGATAATTTTTTATGACATGACACATAACAAATGTAACACACAATAACGAAATATATTTCTTTTATTTCCAGATTATAATTATTCCATCGGCAATAATATTGAATAGTGTTAGGCAAGTTATCTCCCTTAAAAAGAACCAGAGTCTGTTGAAGGTAAACAATTCATTATTTGTAACCGTTTTTCTGATTTGTAATATTGTCTTAATTATACAATATTCTTTCCAATAGGTAGTAGACCCATAATCAACGCATACACCCCAGGGTATTGTAGCAGGCTTGTGCGTTGCGATAAAAAAAAAGCCGGGCGAAATGTTTATATATTTAATATAAAAAATACAATATCATAAATGAAATTTAGATTTCTTGGTGTCAGTAATGTTTCGCCTTAAATGTTCATCAAAACTGTAGATTAACCGAAATTTATATTACTCGACTACTTCAATTCTTTAATAGAACAAATTTGAATTCTGCTGCCTTGTGACCCCCACCCCCGCATACCTTATTCAACATCAAAATAACATGCATTTATTTATTTCAAAAAACATTTATTGTCCTTTTCTCACATGACAATACTAAACATTACCTGGACTTACCATTTGGAGCGAAAGATTCGAAATAAAATTAGGTTTCTAGTGTAAAATGTGCGGACTTTGTGTTTTTTGTTTTTGTAGAAAGATACCCACTCGACACTAAGGAATTAACACATAAGTTTAAGTAAAGCACCAGTTCTTAAAGGGACTTTCCCGATTTGAACAGAGTCTCAAAATTTAAAGTTCGAGTATGTATGAATTTTAAGCGTCAAAATGTACAAGAATGGTGTATTTACCCTGTCTCAAATTTCAGCTCAAAATATTGAGCCTTGTGGACATACTGCTTATCCGGACACGTAACCCTTTTAAGATTTCCTGTCATTTTTTCCGTTGGGAGACCTGATAATCGATTCCCGTTCCTTTAAGAGATACATACAGTGAATGACTCGTGCGCTGTACTTGTTGACGAAAGGTAAATTTCACTTACACATTATTTTCATTAAAAAAAGGTCTGGTTGTATCCAGAACCGTATAACACAGCTTAGGACACCAGTCTCCATTTCAAGATGAAGACTGAGTTGTTTGAGTTAGATGCTCAGCCTTAAGGTAGATGATTTTAACACAAAATTAAGCAGTCATATTCTCCAAAATGTTATCGGGATTTGCCCTTTAAACTAAACCAGAAGTGTGTCATAGTTTGAAATTCTTAACAATGGTCCTTATCACAATTTCGTCCCATACATCTAAGGTCCGATTTAACCATATCGAAAAACAGGGGAGCCCGCACTCGAGCCTTCATCTGGTTCTTCTGCATTGGGTTCCGTAATTCTAATATGAGCCGGCAGATATCCAAGTGGACGCCACGTCATCCTCCGTTTGCTCAGTCTTGAAGAAAAATCCGGGATGTCCCTGGGATGCTCCTTGGATAGGAGGGAAAGGAGGTAATTGAACGCAGGTTCTGTATCTATCAAAGAATTCAGATCCCCTCTTCCATTATTGCTAGCATGGCATCGATCTGTCAACGTTAGAATCAGTCCAAAACACAAGAGTTTATCAATCACCATTTTCTTTTATCTAAAACGAAAGTTAACAAAATTACGAAACTTTGAAAAAAAAAAGTATTATGCATTCAACCGAATAACTGAGTAAACAATTTGTGGACAGTGGAGCAAGTCAGTCGTATTGACACCCCGGTCATAACATTTTAATTTATTCCGAATCTTTAGATGACTTCTGATAATAATAATATATTATGCAGGCATGTGTTGGCACCGTTTTAGGATATTCCACGGATTTAAGTCACTTCCGTACCCAAGAAAATTTAAACTTGGACATACGAAAGCAAACCAAGTGTTTGCGATTTTTTACGCCCTAACCTATTTACTGAAGGTATGGCAACTAAAACAAGTTTACAGGGATTTGTACTACATAACAAATATTTTGTCTGTACTGACAGATTTTCTAAAAATATTAAAGGAAGTTTGACTGAGTCTATCACGGCAGGGCCGTAAGCAGCGTCATTATAATATCATACGTAAGGCTGACAAGTTTAAAGCCCGAAGGAGCCCTGCAGGTACTAGGAAGCCATGCAATCCGTTGACTGGGGCACTGTTACAGTGGTTAAGTCTAAAGACACTTTGTACGAAAGTGATACAAATATGTTACAGGGATGACTATCGGATTCAATTATAAAGCGAGGGGGGGGGGCACGGTGGCTAAGTGGGGAAGAAGGTGCCTCGCTAGCCTGGGGGTCGGGTGTTCGATCCCTGCATTGGCCGAGAAAGTTCATCCAGACTTTTCCGGCGTCGTTCCCTCTTGTCAGTGATGCAGGACGGTGAACTAAATTTTATTTACTTGAAATATACACAACTAAAAACAGTTGTTTATGTAACTGTAACTCGTGGCTTACTGTACTCCAAACAATAGAGGGTTCGATTTAATTGCCAATAGACACTCTAAATTTAAATTCGCTGTTAAAATGGACACATTCAAGATCACAATATTTTTTTATACAACTTTTACAAAGTACAATTGTGTGCCCAAATTTTCCCAGCATTTGGTGCCCAAAATGGGGGTGGGGCGGCCGCTCCCCCAGCCCCCCCTTCCCCGCTCGTACGCCTATGTACATGTATAAAAAAGAAATTATTAAATGGACATTATATTTATGTAAACTACAATAACTAGAACGTGGTAAACGATGACCAATGACAGACATGCCAATGATTACCTTGAAGATTACCTAAATTAGTCGATATAGAAAACAGAATTGCGTGGAAATGATTAATGTTCATGGCGGTATAATGAAAACAGTTGATAATATTTATGTAAGATATAGAGGTGGTCTATTTATAGGCGAAGTTATGGGTGTTTGAAGATTTGACAAGAACTAAAGTACGACTACCAGTCTCTTTTCTTGAGTGACCTACATTTTAACGTTTTAAAACTGATTATATTGCGTGAATATAGAGGGGTGGGGAAAGGGTGGCATCGTTTAACACGAGCGCTTTAAATTATAATGTTTGTCATTGAATGGTTTTCATTTTTCCGCTTGTACGTGACAAGTAGTAGGGTTGCCTTCGAGCCTTGTGGGTTTTCTGCAGCTACTTCGTTTTCCTCCGGTTGCTGAAAGAAACCCCTACGCGTAAGAGAATCATTGAAATAAAATTGAACCAAGTTAGCCCCGAAATGACATAGTTTGCGTATAGTGGACGTTAAGCCCCATTCTCTTTTTCTGCACCAACCTAGTTAATGAAGGCGGGCATGCACCATACTATGTGCTATGAGATCATTTTTTTCCGGACAGCGATTGAATTACGATTACCGAGATTTATTTTACGTGCGCGACAACGTCTACACAGGATCTTGCTTTTTCGTGTCACCCGATCAACTAGACTATATGCCCTGCCAGGTCAATCTGGAAAATCCCAGAGTACCTTCTCAGCAGCACCGGGATTAAAATTCAGACCTCATGTTTACTGATCAAGTGCCGTACTAACTGAACCAGGGTGGCTCCCGGACGCAAAACCCCGAATTATAGCCTGATAGATTAGAGATACATTATGGGACATTAGATAAAGAGCTGGCCGTTCCCACTACAATGGTTAAAAACTAAATAATGTAAACGGAATTTGCTGAAAATTTCTGTCAAATTGATCCACGCTGAACCGAGAATTTAGTTATTGAATTTTAAGCCTAGCCCCGATCATCATTACTAAAGTCGGTACAATAAAAAAACCCAACATAGTCTCGATTATTAATTTTTTGAATCAATCATTAATAAGCGGTGAGCAGCAATTCTAATCAAGTGAATATCGTAGGCTAGCGGTGACATTGGGGGTTGATTATGGTCTTGATAAGTTAATTAATTTCTAATTAATAATTTAGATAACATGCCAGGCCTAACGAAATACCCGCAATAGGCAGATTTAGCTCTTGCGTAATCTTAATAGCAAATAATAAAACAGTGGTAGTCATTGTACAGTTATAAATGATATCACCATTTTTTCAATGCAGAAATGTAAATAAAAGATTAGTGCATTTAATTTCAATAGCAAGGCGCCCTACGGTGTATAAAATAACAATAAAAAAAAGAGATTTCATGAAAACACTACAGGAAATATATTAGGAGGTTTACAGCAGTTTTAGTGATTTCGTGAAATCCCAAATTTCACTGATTCTCCTGTCTTTTATTAGAACACTGTTTTTAATAATACGGTAAGCAAATTATTTCTTTTATTAGCTTACGTCATAATTATTCAGTTTCATGTAAATCATCAAAAGGTCTCATTACGGCCAAACATCAGATGTTATTTATTTTACTGTATTACGTGTTATGTGTTGCCTAAATGGATGATATGCTAAGTACTGCGACCTATAAGTGCCTACCATATCGGTGTCAGACTGTAACGGGTTAAAATATTGAAATCTTCGAGGAGGACCCCAAAAGCTAGACCCTGCCATTTGCTTATACGGCTGTCTGTTCGTATCCTTTATACCAATTGCGGGGTCACAGTGGCTAATTGGATACGGCGCTGGTTCGCTAGCCTGGAGGTCGGGTGTTCGATCCCTGCATTGGCCGAGAAAGTTCATCTCGATTTTCCTGCGTGATTTCCCCTTGTTAATGATGCAGAAGGGCCCGACAAAGACAGCTGCCTCGTCTTTCGGATGGTACGAAAAACCGAGGTCCCGTGTACACATTGGAGTGCACGTAAAAGATCTTTTGGCAGTTGGAATTCGATATAAGAGTAGGCCGTAGCGCTGCTGCCCGGGCAAAATTTCCCTCATAGCTCACTGTATGCCGTATGCCCGTCTTCCATTAGCCCAGGTTAGGTGCAAAAGAGTAGGACGTTAAACCCCATTCATTTCATTTCATTTTATACCAATTGGCTAAGTTGAACCATTACCGTATATTATTCTCAAAATTAACTAACTAATTCATTCTCCACGAGATGTTAAACCCCATTCCGTTCGTCCAAGTTAAATAACCTCCTTACCTTTTTTTTCGTTTTGTATTCAAATGGAGTATAAACGTAAAACTGTTACAGATCCGTCCAGCTCCCCTAATCAAGTAAGTAATACAAGCTTCTTAAACGCCAATTTCCTTTTATATATAGCCACCTAACCCCTTATATTAATCTTCCAATAACTTTAGTTTAATAATTTTGGTGGAAATCTTTATTTAGATCTAATTCATTGCTTCTTATATATCACGCGTTTTAAACAATTAACATACACTAAAATCAATATGAGTGATGAGCACCATTGCAGCATTAAATAAAAATGAAATTGCTTTTATGATCATACAACAATGAGAAAAGAGGAACAAGAAAAGCTGATGATGTTTTGAATATTTTCATTAATGGAAAAGCTTAAACTTGTTAAGCGATTTTTTCTTCACGATTTACAGCCTAGCGTTCTTCTGCTTCCGTTTATTTGCAAGGTTTGACGTCGTTCCAGAATGCAATCATTATTCAGCCTGATCTGATGTCAAACACGCACGCTATATTTTAATGATAGTAAATGTATTGTTATCTAACAAAATTAACCTTCCATTTACCCTAATGAGTCTAAGCTGGTATTAAAAACTTATGACCCGTGTCATACATGAACACAATAGTACAGAACACACACAGCCAAAGTAATTATTAGATTATAACTTCGTTTCGTTCATACAATTTATGAGTTTTTCCAGGAAGAGATTTGTTTATCTCAGACAGTGTTATTCCAAATTGTTACAAACCTAAACCATATAACAATGCAGACAATTTGGTTGGCGAAGATCTGAATATCAAAAGAGAGAGAGAGAGGCTTTAATAGTGGGACGAAACCATAGAGTTGGTGCATTACAGATCTTCGCCAATTTTCGGTTTAACCTGACCATTTTGTGATAATTATGGCGTTAATAATAACGACATTCAAAATTTTGTTTCAAATCAATCATGCAAATTATTCGATTGTGAGACTAAACCACGCGTCAAATAAATCATAAAGCATATGGATTGTGTTTTTTTATTCTGGACTGTTAAGCCGGGTGGGAATATAAGATTCATTACTTAATGGTGAACACGTTGTAGCATGAAGGATTTGCCACTCCACTCAAAGGCAGGCCATTGAGAATGATTTTGTATGTAGGCGGGTACAGAGGCCAACTGTAGCAAAAACTATAACGTTGAATATATCAGAGCCAAACTGATGTTGCGGTGACTGTGAAGATTACTAACGCCGGGAATTTGTTTTTAAACCTAAGTAGCTCGCCATTAATGAAGATTGGCCAGAAAGTACAGAGCACATTTACATGTAAATTATACGTTTTGGCGTAAAAACTCAAAATCAGAAAATTTGCAATTTCGACGGTTGGTCAAAAACGCGACGCCTTGTCATATTCGTTTTCCTTAATCATATTTGATAACGCAGTATAAATGATGCGAGTCGGTGTTTAAAACTGAGCAAAAATGGGGGATTATTTGTAGACAGAGAAATATGATTTTTATGCGTCGTCCACACTATAATGTCGCCATCGTCCATGTCGTTAGTCGGTTCATACAAACTTTTGGTGAACATTCTACAGTTCCTGTAATGTTCGGTTTTAAATTTGAGGGCAAAATTTCCCTCATAGCACACTGTATGGCGTATTCCCGTCTTCATTAGCCCAGTTTATGAGCAAAACAGTAGGACGTTAAACCCCATTTCATTTCATTTCCAGGTTTATCATAGCAACACGTTATATCCGATTATCTTTACTGCACCCCCAGGAGAAATTTACAATATACGTTAAAAGCTTTAAATATCAGAATATATCGAATATATCATCCCTTACTTAGCACCGTCTTCATAAGCCTAGTTTAGGAGCTGAACAGCAGGACGTTAAACCCCATTTTATTCCATTTCCTTACTTAGCAAGCTAAAGAACAATGGTGTATAGTAAAAAAAATTGTTAATAGCCTAAACAGATATGGGATAATAACTAATATATCCCAATTTAATTACTCCCCACATCTATTACTTTCATCTAAAAAAAACCTAATCAAACAACATGGATTATCTCACATGATATTTATAAAACAATTGGTGCACAACCCGAGCTTAAACAACACAACCAAGCCAATATATAAATACAGGCCCAGTATAAGATAAATGATAACGTGTATGGATCGTTAACTTCTTGTCAAATTTAGTGTAATCTGAAAATAAAATCACAAGAATTAATATTAGCCTATACACCTTTCTTAAGCAAATAAATAACAATATGCGCACTGATTCATAAATAAATTAATTGGTGTTAATAGAACACATTTGTCGAACATATTACTGGACTAAACCTGTGACAGAAGACCAGCTTGAAACTAGACCTGTTACATAAGACCACATATTGGAACTAGACCTGTTACGTAAGACCAGATATTGGAACTAGACCTGTTACATAAGACCAAATATTGGAACTTAACCTTTACATAAGACCAGATATTGGACGGGAATACATTACAATATTTTCACCAATCTTCATAATATGGTGAAGATCTTTTATTTCAACAATATAATGATGCTTACCCAAAGAACAACTGCCAAGCCGAGCGATAACGGGAGACATGTCTGTAATATGTAATAAGTTCAAATAGTTAAAGGAATCTTCCCGGACATATTTTAGTGAATAAAATGTTTAATTCCGTGTGAAAGACTCTAGCCTTGTCATGTACAACTATCTGTGACTCGGTGATACTTTACCGAAGAAATGCAAAGTTACATCAACCTGTTGGGAACGAAAGCAGTTGCTCCCAGTTACAAAGTCGACAAAGTGTTACAAATATGGTATGGTGCTTGGGACAGGGGTCACCCCCTAAAGTCCATACATCCACAATTAATGTAAAAAAAAATTGTTTTTCTATTTTAGGCGATCAAACTTTCTAGAATTTCATTTTGACACATCTAGAAAGTATGGAACCTCTTGAAACCGTGTTTATTAAATAATTGGAAGGTCAGTGTGTCTAGAATAAGTTAGTTGCAAAATTTGAGAATGTTGTAGAAAGTTCTAAGCCGGACCAGACCAGTTTGGGAGTAGAACTTTTTTTTAGCACTTCGTACAACACTAAACATCGATCGTAAAAGTTTCTGTTTAACCCACGTGGTCTGTGTTCTCGATTTGTTGCCATGTCGTGCTGTTTCACATATTGTGCAGTTTTTAAAGAGACATTATCAATCTGTTATAATCGAAGTGTAGGATTATTGTTGTGGATTGTGGACACCTGACTTTCCCCACATCTATTGTTTAGTAGAGTCTGGGGCCACCCGGCCATGACTAATTAACCAATAAAGGTGGTTTAAGGGGATTTAAAGTATAGTCTGTAACATGTTTGTGACACTTCAGCATAGTAAGTAAATAAATACATTTTTATAGTATAAATATGTATAAATAGTTTGATATATAATAATTTTTATTTATTTAGATAATATATGCACATATAATTATTCCCAGTATATGATAATATTACGTCTAGCCTTAGCTCTGAATTTACAACCACCATGCACTAAATTCTGACCAACTTTAGTATTAGCAATGTATTTAAAGTTACATCCCACTTCTACTCGTTGCCAATGGCAACCTTTGATGAAACTGTCCTGTTCATTTCCAATACATGCGTAAAAGTAGCCGTGTATCAGAAATGAACAGTACACTTTTTAAAAAGAGTACTGTTCATTTCTGATACACGGATACTTTCACACCGTTTAAGAAACTTATCAAGCAATACGAAGCGGACGTTTAGTCCGACCCAGATCGCAATGATAACTACTTGTTTCATACTGCACTAGGCTAAGGTACATGAGACAACTAATCAAAATCATAGTAACAAAACAAACCGGTGGGAACAACATGGCAGTGCAAAAATATATGCAATGACATAAAATCAACATAACAACATATTACAAAAAACAATTATTACACATATCAATTGGCATCTATTCCATAATTTGGTTATATGCAAAACATATAAATGAGAATATTGAATAATTATTTTAACTAATTGTGATTCTCTTGCTAGACACTTCACAAGCCTTGAAAATAAGCAGGATATAAAAAAAACGCCTAGAAAGTTATAAATTTCATTACAATTAAATTTCAACGAACGAACTATGCGCCGATGCATACTTTCACCAGGAACGACCCACGTTTCGAATTTCCTTTACACTACATTTAATATCATCGCAGTCCTCTACGCCATAGACAAATTGTTTTGACGATGTGGTCTAAACAAACACGTGGCTGTTTCACGCTCGGGGTTTCACAACAAGACGCACGTGTAAATACTACCATGAAATGTAACGTGAGGCACAGAAAGGGATAAATAAAAGAGCTGAAATTATTTGTCACTTTTCGGTTGAAACGACTCGATAATAAATACTATTTTTCACATTTTGCTTCACAATACTCGATAGAAATGTGATGTAAGTAACTTATTAGCACCTTTCCTCGGTGTATCGGTGAATATCAGGACAGTTTTGGTCGTGGGCCGCCTCGGCTCCGCCTCGGCTGAGCCCCCGACCAAAACTGTCCTGATATTCACCGATACACCTCGGAAAGTGTGCTAATAACTATTACTTAACCAGAGCGTTCGCCATTTTGGAATGACCATTTGCCATTCAGAAGTTTATTTTTTTTTTTATTTCAAATTCATTATTACATCAAAATAATTGACTATGTTAATTTATACGTAAACTAATTTGCCCAATCTACTGATAGTGGGAAGTGTTCACCAGTAACAATAATTAGAATGAGGAGTTTACGCCAGAGTTACTAATTAATTAAAACAGGCTATAGTCCTACACCAACGGTCTACTAACTTCTTAATCCTTTATCAAAACATTCAAATGTGGGGAAAGTGAGGTTAAACCTGTGGATTATTACCACGTCGGATTATACCGATTCAAGGATTATTCATCCGGTTAGTTTGGATCATCGAGAGACCTGTGCAATTCTGCCAACTTGGGAATTACTAAAGCAACGCCGAGACGACATCTGTTAAATTCGTACGTGTATTTATTTGTTCTGATATCATTGTATCATTAATGATATTATCAAATTATTATATATTATTAAATCGATTGTTTTTGTGTAGATATGTCTGACCGATGTATTGAGTGGATTTCGAATCCATAAACTTCAATCGATACTCGGAGATTAAAACATAGTCGACTAGTAACCGTCTTCAAAAATATTTTTATACCCAAATTTTCGTTTGGAAGCTTTTTGTCGCCACCCGTGTAAATTTCTTGCAAAGGTTCTATTGTCGCTGTCTCCGTAACTTTTTAAAATATGTATAAAAGCATTTTGGAGTTATATATGCAGTCATTGGCACTTACATCTTGCCGGTTAAGAGCTCAATAGGACAGATGTTTTGAGAAAAAGCATGGTTGGATTGTCACATAGGCATACTAGCCAGGGGGCTAGGACGATTGATGAGTACCTTAAGAGCATCATGACGACGTGCATTACATGTATTTTATAATTGAGAGGTAGTCATACCCCACGACGATTGATTGTGTGTTTGGAATTTGGGTCAGTCAGGTAGGTTATATTGGACCACATTTAAGTTGCTGTGTTCACAGGCTTGAATAGCAGGAAAACGCGTTTGCGGCAGATAAATTTTCAAAATTTTCGGCCAACGGTCCCGTCTTCGTGGACTGTAAACGATTGATTGGATTTCGAGTCAGCCATCCTAATTAGGCTATATTACACCACTTTGAAGTTGCTGAAATAGCAAGAAAACGTGTTTGCAGCCGTCAAATATTCCAAAATGTTCTTTGGGTGCGCGGGGGGGGGGGGGCATACATGGCAAGCTCCGCCCCTTCGCCTCTCGAGGAAGACCGACGCCGCTGTTTGTAAACCCGAAATTTTTTCGGACATTTCGGGTTCTGCCCCCTAACTGTCGTCGAGCCTATGAATTGTCAAACTTATTATTATCTTCGTCGGCAATTTTTTTAAACGGTCTTCAGCTGCAAAGTCTTCTATTCAAACTTGCTTGAGAGAGAGAGAGAGAGAGAGAGAGAGATGGGGCATAAGGTCCACTCGACAAATACTAGGTCATTTTAGTTTTGGGGAGGGAAGGGACGCTTTGTGTTTGCACTGATTAAATAACTAATTTGACAGGAATTCCATTCAATTTATATTTATTCTCGTTATTTCCCATTTCTCCTCATGGCGAGTTGTGGTGACATTTTGGAGTGTTTTGTTTAGAATCAAAGAACGGTGACTGTGTGTATATTTTATGGAACTATGTTGAGCCATAATATAAAACTGTAATTGGATAAAATGGTAATTTTCCATGGAGGTATTCCATTATAATAGAATAGCAAAGTATGTTGCCACTGGAGGACGGAAGTACTTCAGTAGGTTTACAGCATTTTGATATTCATACTTTGTAAAATGAAATCTGTTACTTTCAGCATGTAATTTGTATAGTTCTCACTGCGATCGTGAGAGTCATTATGGCTCAGTAAGTAAGGTGATGGCGGCAGTGTGAAATTGGCTCGATTTTCGATATTGGCGAATAACGAAAAACAACTAGCTCGTTTTTCGATATTGGCGAATCTCGAAAAACGAGCTACACGTTTTTCGATATTCAAACTTTAATCTCAAAAAAGCAGATTGGGTAGATATATATCAACAGGATACTTCCAAAACACATATGATTAAATACATGTTCTAAA
The DNA here is from genome assembly GCA_948474765.1 of Patella depressa. Classification (NCBI taxonomy): domain Eukaryota; kingdom Metazoa; phylum Mollusca; class Gastropoda; family Patellidae; genus Patella; species Patella depressa. The sequence continues at coordinate 50,291,253 of OX419715.1, read as the reverse complement.
ACAAACTAAAGATATCATAAATGAGGATTTCTAAGCAGTGGATTCATATAAAAACTGCTCTTTCTACTTGTTTTTTGATATTTTATGGATATATATTTACAGAATGTTCTCCAAAACACATTAATTGATTAAATAAGTTTTCTAAATAAGGATTCGCATATAAAAAATGCTTTTTGTCTTTTTTTTTATCCAGTTTTTATATATGGCGTCCCTGTTTATTAATTCTAAAAAAAAAAAAATTCATAAATAATTAAAGAGTATAAATATAAATTGAATGGAATTCGTGTAAAATTAGTTATTTAATCAGTGGAAACACAAAGCTTCCCTTCCTCCCCAAAACTAAAATGGCATCTGAAATTGATTAAGTATTTACAACTAATTTATGATATCTTTAGTTTGTTTTAAAATACTTATTTAATCATATGTGTTTTGGAGACAATCTGTAGATGTTCATCCATCAGATCTGCTTTAAAGATGGGTTCACAGCAAAGTATTTATCAGGTGGTTATTGCCAATAAAAGTATGGCAATTTTGGTATATTTATATGGAAAGTAGAGATATCCAATCTTACTAGAAATATATTGGATTCCCCGAAAAACACTCATTGAGCGTATACAGGACAAAAATCTAAGGGTTCCCTGGCATGGAATCTAATCAACAAGCCGCATGAAATGCTTCTAATGAGTTTATTTCGATCTTTAACGATAGGAAACTTCAACAAAACATTCTGCAAAGATACAAAATATATTCATAAAAATTCAGGCAGTTACTTCAGAAAGAATGTAGTTATCTCCCTTAGACCGTGAGCACGTCGAATAAGCAATTCTGCAACTACCTTGACAATTCTAACAGACCTAATAGACGACCATTGACACTTAAAATATGACAGAAATAACAATACAACAATACTTCAGCATGTCTAAATATCATAGCATAAATAGGGACTCTTAATACAAAGATGAACAAGCAAGATTTAAATTGGCTCACGAGGTGTGATAATATAAATAATCACAATAATGAATATGACTCGGGGTTTCTCAATGTGCACATAATGACATAAATGAACATACATATGGGGAAATTGTAATGGCAACTGTGAACGGACTCTTTCTTAATTGTTTACCTGAAGAGTAGATCATTGGGGCTTTAAATATGTCTTAAGTTTACAAATAACAGAGCTGACTCTCTCTCTGAACAACAGAAAGTAAAAAAATATGGCGGGTAAACAAAAGGGGGAGAATTCCTTGTTTCTAACAGGGAGCAGTTATTTAACATGAACATGACAAATATTTCACAACATTCCCCTAATCGACAGCCAGACGATTAGGGCTATACCATCCGTGACATCCACCGAAGGCTGCACGAGCACATTGAGCGCTTTGTGTACATGTTGATAAACTCTTTAAAGAGTTAGACCTACAACACTGTCTGAGATAAAAAAAAAATCACGGAAAAAGACGCAGGTAGTGGATAATCCGAGAATTTAATTAGGATTAGATATTTGTAGTGAATAGTCAGCGATTACAGACAACAACGTCTTGTGTATGCAATGAATTCTCACCCGTCTCCGTCCGCGGTTGCCATGTTGTTCTTGGTGTTTAACGTCCGCTTCCACCGAAGGTGATATCGCAGACAAGTCTTATTTTTTCCATTTTCATTATCTTAGCGCACGCGCAGGGGTCTTTGCTGTGGGAGGAAACCGGAGTGCCCGGAGGAAACCCACGAGGTTGAGAAGGAGCCCCTATCTCCATACCACATACGCTCACACCAGGGCTCGAAACCACAGCCGCAAGCCAGAGGTGACCGGCCAGCTAGAGGTCGAAGCGCGGCACTCTAGACCACTAGGCCATCCCCCTCCCCCCCGCGGTTGCCATAGGCAGAGCCTTATTTATAGAGAGTCTGGCCAACCCGTGTCCCGATTATGATTGGCTAATGATAGTCACGTGACACGTGGGCGCCATTACGTTACCCAGTTAAAGAATCGTCGGCTATTTTATAGCCAGAGCCTTATCTTATACTGATTGTAGCCTATAATTTACATAAATGGTCTGTTGTGTGGCCGTAAACTGCCACACAAGAGATGGGCAAGGCATTAACATGCACAGATTCCCCAAAAACGCAGAAAGGCGGCGATTGTGGGAGGTTAAGGTAAAAAAGAAGCGGGTGGAAGCCTAGTAAACATTCTTTCTTGTGTGATGTAAGTAAATAAAGTAGTCTATCTTTCTTTATATTTAACGATTTCAAGCGACCGTCGATTGTTGTAATTAGGAGAAGTTCTCAACCTAATGACATTCTCGTCATTGGTTAGTTTTTAATTTTGATAAATAAATTTTCGAATAACACGTTTGACAGTCACCACAGTGTGATAATAATAATAATGTATGGCATAGGCCTAGCCAAATTGTAGATTTCATTTCGTCTGTCTGTCTGTATGGTATAAAGTGTTGCGGTTTTGATCACTTTATTTATAGATATTATTAATGTCTACATCCATGAGTGAATTTTCAAAAATTTACTATAAGCATGACACTTATTTTACTTTTGAGTTTGACACAGTGTAGGCCTTTATGTATACACTAGGCCTATAGGTCTAGCCTAGATTTAGATTACCGTACTAGGCCTAGATGTTTTTCGATTTAAACTTCATCGATAAGGTGATTTTATTTTATTTTTTTAATAAGTGATTATATTTAATGACTTCAACTTCATGCAGGAGTGAATTTTCAACAGTTTATTATGAGCTTGAGACACGGTGAGGCCTAGCCGTAGACATAGGTGTTTTTCGATTCAAATTTCGTTGATATGGTATAACGTTATACGGTATGTAAATGTTACTGTTTTGGCAAAGTGTCCGATTCGACATAACGGTCAGTGATTATGTTTAATGACTTCAACTTCATGCAGGAGTGAATTTTCAACAGTTTATTATGAGCTTGAGACACGGTGAGGCCTAGCCGTAGACATAGGTGTTTTTCGATTCAAATTTCGTTGATATGGTATAACGTTATACGGTATGTAAATGTTACTGTTTTGGCAAAGTGTCCGATTCGACATAACGGTACTATATTATTATGATAATTGGGATTGTCAGTTTCATTCAATTTAGGATTATATGACATTGAATCGTTAATGTTAGCTAATGCTTTGACGACACCCAAAAGGAAGTGCGACGAGTAGATGGAACGAAGTCACTAAAACAAAATGCATTTCCTAATGTATTCGACCATATGCCAGTGCCTAAAAAAGTGCGACCAGCGTCCAAACGATGTACCGCAAATTTGAAAAACATCGACCATACTCACACTCACACTGATCATTCGTGCGCAAGTACACGAAGCAAGAACCTGGATGGAAATGAAAATGAACAAGGTTAGTAGGGTTAAACATTTATATTTTGATTAAATAAAACCAGAGCAAGCAACAGTGTCTAGTTGTTCGACTGGTGCGATAAACCGAGTTACGGTACCGTGTATACATTGAAAAGAACCCTTGACAGATGAAATTTGAAATAAGAGTACTCGATCAGTAGGCCGTAGCGCCGCTGGCCGTTAAAAATTTCCCTCATAGCACACTGCATAGCGTATGCCCATCTCCATTTGTCCCTCAGTTGCAGTTAGACATTAGTTTAAACTACATTTCATTTCATTTCTCATGTCTATTTATATCGTTTGGGCTGTGGCGAAAACCTGTGACACATGTAAACCTGGAACTAGGTTCAATATTACGAAACATTTATTAATATTTATTGATTTAAATTTGTTTTATTTATTTTTGTTAATTTTCTGTTTTCAGAAGCACTTTTCTCTCAAGTAACAGAAGCCGAAATCGACCTGAAAGAGAAACCACAAAATACACCTGCAAACATATCTCCAAAGAAAGGAACATCGCGTAAAGAAACCCTTGCGCAGAAACTTCTCCGACAGAACAGTGTTTTACGGGGCAAATTACGCGAATCCCTTCGTGAAAAGCGAAAAATGACACGGGAAAGAGCAAAGCTGAATAATAGACTCACAACAATTTTTTCTCTTGATCAACTGAAAAAGCTGAGCCAAACGTCGTTTCGTGGTTCTAAATGGTCTGATGCGACGTATCGAAAAGCATTTCAGTTGAGATTCACCTGTGGAACTACTGGGTATGAAGAACTTTTGCGCCAGTCTCAACCTTTGCCATCTTTACGTTCACTTAGGCGAAAACTACAGGATGTGAAGATGGAACCAGGTGTACTGTATGAAACTTTTGAACTACTGAAGTTGAAAGTTAAATCATTTTCTGGGAAAGACCGAAACTGTGTATTAACTTTGGATGAAACTGCTCTGAAGGCAGGATATCAGTACGATAAATCAGGCAGTTGTATTCGAGGCAGTGTTACCTTACCTGGACATTCCGGTGTCGCACACACAGCTTGGTGTTTATGTTAGGTGGTATTTCAACAAGGTGGAAACAAGTTGTCGCTTACCACTTCACTGGTGATAGAGTAGATGGAACTACGATGAACCCTATCATCTTGGAAATTATTAAAAACGCGTGTGAAATAGGTCTACATGTGAGTTGTGTTACCAGTGACATGGGCAGTTTCAATAGAGCAATGCAGAAAGCATTCGGCATTGAAACTAGTGTCAAAAGCGATACACATAAATATCGAATAACCCACCCATGTGACCCGAACCGTTATTTGTACTTTATATTTGATGTTCCTCATCTAACGAAAAATATAAAGTGCGCATTGGTGAATGGCAAGGAATTCACATTGTCCGATGAAACTGTCGCAAAATACGGACTCAAGTCTAACATTGTCAGTCTTAATGCCATAACGCAATTGGTGGAATTCCAGCTCAATGATGACTTGAAAATCACTCCAAATCTGCAAACGGATAAGCTGATGGGCTCCCATTTTGATAAAATGAAGGTTTCATCGGCACTGAACTTTTTTAGCAAATCTGTAACGGCCGGTCTACGATACCTTGTAGAATTTGGCTGTGGAAGCGACTGTCTTCTAACCACGGCTTGGTTTGTTGAATGGATGGATCACTGGTTTGACTTAATGTCAAGTCGTCACCCAGTTATGGCTCTCAGCCTCAATAACCTAGAGGCATACAACAGTGCTATCAATCATTTGCTTGAAACTATTGATATTTTCAAAGGATTAAAAGCTGGTAAAACTGGAAACCATGGCAGACAGGTGTGATTTTATCAACGACAACAGTTTTTGATCTTCAAACAGATTATTTGAAGAGAGGTCACACGTTTCTTCTCACGGCAAGACCCACTCAGGATTGTCTTGAGAATTTGTTTGGGTGCATTCGCTATAAAAATCCTACGCCCGATGCCTTAGAATTCAGGCAAGCGCTCAAAACAGTGTCAGTTGCTCAGTACATGAAGTGCCCTAGCACCGGATCTTACTTGGAAGACGACAGGACATTTTTGGCCGATTACATGCAATGTGATTTTCAAGAGCAGCAAGAAGATGGGGAAGACCAGCTCAATATTTCGGGTCTACTGGAATTGGATTTGAACAAACAAGAGGAATCGTCATTGTTTCACTTGATGGGATACTGTTTGTTCTCGGTCAGAAAACACGGCAGAGTATGTGACAACGGTGTATTAGACTTAGAGGATAAGAGTAAAGCTGTGAGTTCAGGACACATTGAAGCTTTAACGCGCTTGAAAGAGTTCATTCCTGGTACTCCACACCTAACTTACTGTTCAGACAAAGCCATGGAAATTATACAGACTGCGGAGGCTGTATTTCGTGCGAACGAGAAGAAACTGCATGGAAACAAGTTGGTGAACCGATTGCGACAACTGACAGTGACAGCTTGCAGTGATGAAATAAAAAATGTCATGAAATCAGAGACAAGTTTCTAACAAAGTTCTTCACAGTTCGTCTGAGGATACATGCGAACAAGCTGAATACAATTTTAAAGTCTGAAAAACAGAAGAAGAAAGAACTAGACGAAACTGCAATGGCCAGCAAATCTGTTAAAATGAGACAGATGGTAAAATCCCTGAAGTAGTTTAAGTAAGCTCAAGGCAAGCTGATATTCACGTAATAGTGAGAGTTATTGATGTGCCCATGAATAAAAATTGTATACCAAAAACTAGTTAAATTTGTTTCGATGGAGAGAGAGAGAGAGAGAGAGAGAGAGAGAGAGAACGTATAGTAAGTGCAGGAGGACAGCACTGAGCGTAAGTCAAAATCTGCATTCAATTATTCGCTTGCGCGTATGGATCTTTACCAGAGTTGTGTGTTGGAGGGGGGGGGGGGGCTGAGAAAACCCACAAGGTTGTACAGGCGACCATTTTCAAGTAGAATCTTAAGATCGAAACATCGCCACTTGACTCAATGGTAGAGCTTATGATCTAAATCGCACGTGTTAGACACTCGACCACCCAACCCCCTGTTTCCAACAAAACACAAAAATGATTAGATCAGAAAGATTTCTAATTAGCAACTATATTTCCATTTTCCCATTGTGGGGGTGGACGCCCGAGTGGGTGCCTGTGTTTATGTGTGGGGGGGGGGGTGCATTTTTGTGGACAGAAATCATATTTAGAGATGTCTCGTCAAGCTCTTAGACAATCATCATTTAAATCCCATGAACTCATTTCCTGCCTATTTTATCACCACTCCACCCCACCCTCCACACACACACACACCTGCTACCCCCACCCCACCTCCCCACAAATCAAAACAGTTGTCCAGGGGCATCATAAATATCTCTCAATTACTTCCTTCAGCGCGAGGATAATAACATACGATAAAATTAAATATAAAACTAGACCTGCATGCAGGAATGACGGGTTTCACTTTTGCCATGTTACCTTTGAACTTGAACTTGTGTCACTTTTGGTGCTACGTTACCCTTGAACATATGTCCTTTCCGGTACCAATGAAACCAATATACAGGTTTCCACATAAGCATTGCACACATCAAATAAAATGGAAACAGAATCAAACAAATCCAGCAATTTTATTTTATACATTTGTTACATGTAATTGATCCTGACAAAATAACAGTACTTCCGGTGATAATGTAAATGTTCCCTTAGTCTTATGAAATCAGAAATGGCATAAGGCATCATATGGTGAAAATTTTATGTAAATCGAATAATAATTTCCACTTTTATAGACCAAAAACCTTGAAAAGTGACGTGTAGAAAATCGTCTATTTCTCGGCAACCGTACAAGTTAGAAACCATTTTTTGGTATTTATATGACCGTATGGGTTTAATCTATTTGTTGATTGGAATCAAATATCATAATTGTATAAACATTACAAATCAGACTCATTTGAATAAAATATCGGTTTTGAAGGCTTAAAATACAGTTTTTGCCAAAATGACGCTACTTCCGGTGATAATGAAAACGTTAAATTAGTTTTATAACATCGTCTATGACATTAGGCTTCAAAGGGTGTAAATTTTATGAAAATCAAATAATAATTGACACTTTTATGGGCCAAAAACCTTCAAAAGTGACTTTCAGAAAATCGCCTATTTCTCGACAACCGAACAAGTTAGAAACAATTTTATGATATCTATTTGACCGTATGAGTTTTGTTAATATGTGAATTTAAACCAAAAGTTAATTTTATTATTACATGTGACATAATTCTTGGTTGAAAAAAAGATCGATTTTAAAAGTTAAAAATTGAGTTTTTGACTAAATGACGTCACTTCCGGTGTCAATTTTAAATAGTAATCAACATGATATGACGCACACTTGCTTTTTGAATCAAATGATGTCACTTTTGTGAATATCCATTAATAATTGACTATTTTACAGGCAACATTACGAAAACAGTGACTTATGCAAAACTGCCCATTTCTCGGCAACTGCTTATATTAGAAACTAATTTTAACATACATTCACTTCGTATGGATTATAGTGACAGGTTTATAAAAGTTAAGTAAAAAAATTTTAAAATCTGAAAAGCCTGAATGGGTTGTAAATAGGTCAATTTTACGCCTTTTTTCACCCCTTAATCCAATTTGCTAGATAACACTTTTGGTAATAAAAAAACTAACAATTGGGACAACGAAGCATATGAACTTTGTTTTATACAAATCGAACAATAAAAAATTAATCTAGGACTGAAAAACTGAATTAGCTAATGGCGGCCAAGGAAAATTACTGAGACAAATTTTTTTAACATTTTTGCGCTAGTCAGATGACTCTTTAATTCTGTGCACAACACGACTAAATAATATTTATAAATAAAAACGTTAAATCGAATAATAATTGCCACTTTTAAAGACCAAAAAACTTGAAAAGTGACTTGTAGAAAATCGGCTATTTCTCGGCAACCGTACAAGTTAGAAACCATTTTGTGGTATCTGTATGATCGTATGGGTTCATTCTATTTGTTGATTGGCATCAAATACCATAATTTGAAAAAGATTTCAAAACAGACTCATTTGAATAAAATATCTGTTTTGAAGGCTAAAAATACAGTTTTTGCCAAAATGACGTTACTTCCGGTGATAATGAAAATCTTAAATTACTTGTATGAAATCCCAAATGGCATTAGGTATAACATGGTGTGACGTTTATGAAAATCGAATAATAATTGACCCTTTTATGGCCCCGAAACCTTCAAAAGTGACCTGTAGAAAACCGTCTATTTCTCGGCAACCGAACAAGTTAGAAACCATTTTATGATATCTATATGACCATATGAGTTTTGTTTATATGTGAATTTAAACCAAAAGTTAAAATTATTAATACATATTAAGTTATTCTTGGTTGAATAAAACATTGATTTAAAAAAGTGTAAAATGCATTTTTTGACCAAATGATGTCACTTCCGGTGTCAATTTTAAATTTTAATCAACTTGATATGACGCTACGTGCTTTTTGAATCAAATGATGTCACTTTTATAAAAATCCAATAATAATTGACTATTTTACAGGCAAAATAACGAAAACAGTGACTTATGCAGAACTACCCATTTCTTGGCAACTGCTTATATTACAAACGAATTTTAACATACATTTTCTTCGTATGGATTATAGCTACAAGTTTATAAAAGTTACGAAGAAATATTTTAAAATCTGAAAAGCCTGAATAGGTTGTAAATAGGCCAATTTTACACCATTTTTAGCCTCTTAATCGAATTTGCTCGAAAATGAAATCGAAATTAAAAAAACTGCTTCCTACATTTTTTGCGCCTTGAAAGGGCACACTCTTTGAGTCATATAATTTTTCAAAAAAATAATATTTGTTTATGAAGATCGTAAATAACTGTCAAAATTGTAGTTTTTGGTAAAATTATGCCACTTCCGGTGCCGACAGATAACACTTTCGGTAATAAAAAAAACGACAATTGATACAACGAAGCATATGAACTTTGTTTTATACAAATCGAACAATAAAAAATTAATCTAGGACTGAAAAACTGAATTAGCCAATGGCGGCCAAGGTAAATTACTGAGACAAAATTTTTTAACATTTTTGCACTAGTCAGATGACCCTTTAATTCTGTGCACAATACGACTAAAAAATATTCATAAATAAAAAAGTTTTTTGTAAAATTTTAAATTTTCGAAATTTGGCGCCTAATATCTTCGAAGATTTGCCGAAAATCAAAAATCGAAAGTAGCGTAGCTATGTGCCCTGTCTCAGGCTATGCCAAAATGTATCGAAAGTTAAAATCCAATGATTATTGTTAAAATTACTGCAATATTTTTAAAAACGATAACTTCGGTGATTTCGGACATTTCGCATTGTCGCAGAACGTTCAAAATAGCTTTATCCTCTAAGTCACACCCACTTTCCCAGTAAAACCGAAGAAATCGTAACGATGCGACACGTAGTTGCTGAGATCTATTCAAATTGGAATCTGAATAATAATAATAATAACTAGACCTGCATGCAGGAATGACGGGTTTCACTGGTGCCATGTTACCTTTGAACTTGAACTTGTGTCACTTTCGGTGCCACGTTACCCTTGAACATATGTCACTTCCGGTATCAATGAAACCAATATACAGGTTTCCACATAAGCATTGCACACATCAAATAAAATGGAAACAGAAACAAACAAATCCAGCAATATCATTTCATTTTATACATTTGTTACATGTAATTGATCCTGACAAAATTACAGTACTTCCGGTGATAATGTAAATGTTCCATTAGTTTTATGAAATCAGAAATGGCATAAGGCATCTCATGGTGAAAATTTTATGTAAATCGAATAATAATTGCCACTTTTATAGACCAAAAACCTTGAAAAGTGACGTGTAGAAAATCGTCTATTTCTCGGCAACCGTACAAGTTAGAAACCATTTTTTGGTATTTATATGACCGTATGGGTTTAATCTATTTGTTGATTGGAATCAAATATCATAATTGTATAAACATTACAAATCAGACTCATTTGAATAAAATATCTGTTTTGAAGGCTTAAAATACAGTTTTTGCCAAAATGACGTGACTTCCGGTGATAATGAAAACGTTAAATTAGTTTTATAACATCGTCTATGACATTAGGCTTCAAAGGGTGAAAATTTTATGAAAATCGAATAATAATTGACACTTTTATGGGCCAAAAACCTTCAAAAGTGACTTTTAGAAAATCGCCTATATCTCGGCAACCGAACAAGTTAGAAACAATCTTATGATATCTTTTTGACCGTATGAATTTTGTTAATATGTGAATTTAAACCAAAAGTTGATTTTATTATTATATGTGACATAATTCTTGGTTGAAAAAAATATCGATTTCAAAAGTTAAAAATTGAGTTTTTGACTAAATGACGTCACTTCCGGTGTCAATTTTAAATAGTAATCAACATGATATAACGCACACTTGCTTTTTGAATCAAATGATGTCACTTTTGTGAATATCCATTAATAATTGACTATTTTACAGGCAAAATTGCGAAAACAGTGACTTATGCAAAACTGCCCTTTTCTCGGCAACTGCTTATATTACAAACTAATTTTTACATACATTCTCTTCGTATGGATTATAGCTACAAGTTTATAAAAGTTATGTAAAAATATTTTAAAATCTGAAAAGCCTGAATGGGTTGTAAATAGGTCAATTTTACGCCTTTTTTCACCCCTTAATCCAATTTGCTAGAAAATGAAATAGAAATTAAAAAAACTGCTTCCGCCATTTTTTGCGCCTTGAAAGGACACACTCTTTGAGTCATATAATTTTTCAAAAAAATAATATTTGTTTTTGAAGATCGTAAAAAACTGTCAAAATTGTAGTTTTTGGTAAAATTATGCCACTTCCGGTGCCGACAGATAACACTATCGGTAACAAAAAAAATGACAATTGAGACAACGAAGCATATAAAGTTTGTTTTATACAAATCGAACAATAAAAAAATAATCTAGGACTGAAATACTGAATTAGCCAATGGCGGCCAAGGAAAATTACTGAGACAAAAAATTTTAACATTTTTGCGCAAGTCAGATGACTCTTTAATTCTGTGTACAACACGACTAAAAAATATTCATAAATAAAAAAGTTTTTTGTAAAATTTTAAATTTTCGAAATTTGGCGCCTAATATCTTCGAAGATTTGCCGAAAATCAAAAATCGAAAGTAGCGTACCTATGTGCCCTGTCTCAGGCTATGCCAAAATGTATCGAAAGTTAAAATCCAATGATTATTGTTAAAATTACTGCAATATTTTCGAAAACGATAACTTCGGTGATTTCGGACATTTCGCATTGTCGCAGAACGTTCAAAATAGCTTTATCCTCTAAGTCACACCCACTTTCCAAGTAAAACCGAAGAAATCGTAACGATGCGACACGTAGTTGCTGAGATCTATTCAAATTGGAATCTGAATAATAATAATAATAATAATAATAAGAATAATAATTTTAACAAAAACAATAGTGTTTCACACAAGCTACGCAGTGTGAAACCCTAACTAGACCTGCATGCAGGAATGACGGGTTTCACTTTTGCCATGTTACCTTTGAACTTGAACTTGTGTCACTTTTGGTGCTACGTTACCCTTGAACATATGTCCTTTCCGGTACCAATGAAACCAATATACAGGTTTCCACATAAGCATTGCACACATCAAATAAAATGGAAACAGAATCAAACAAATCCAGCAATTTTATTTTATACATTTGTTACATGTAATTGATCCTGACAAAATAACAGTACTTCCGGTGATAATGTAAATGTTCCCTTAGTCTTATGAAATCAGAAATGGCATAAGGCATCATATGGTGAAAATTTTATGTAAATCGAATAATAATTTCCACTTTTATAGACCAAAAACCTTGAAAAGTGACGTGTAGAAAATCGTCTATTTCTCGGCAACCGTACAAGTTAGAAACCATTTTTTGGTATTTATATGACCGTATGGGTTTAATCTATTTGTTGATTGGAATCAAATATCATAATTGTATAAACATTACAAATCAGACTCATTTGAATAAAATATCGGTTTTGAAGGCTTAAAATACAGTTTTTGCCAAAATGACGCTACTTCCGGTGATAATGAAAACGTTAAATTAGTTTTATAACATCGCCTATGACATTAGGCTTCAAAGGGTGAAAATTTTATGAAAATCAAATAATAATTGACACTTTTATGGGCCAAAAACCTTCAAAAGTGACTTTCAGAAAATCGCCTATATCTCGACAACCGAACAAGTTAGAAACAATTTTATGATATCTATTTGACCGTATGAGTTTTGTTAATATGTGAATTTAAACCAAAAGTTAATTTTATTATTACATGTGACATAATTCTTGGTTGAAAAAAAGATCGATTTTAAAAGTTAAAAATTGAGTTTTTGACTAAATGACGTCACTTCCGGTGTCAATTTTAAATAGTAATCAACATGATATGACGCACACTTGCTTTTTGAATCAAATGATGTCACTTTTGTGAATATCCATTAATAATTGACTATTTTACAGGCAACATTACGAAAACAGTGACTTATGCAAAACTGCCCATTTCTCGGCAACTGCTTATATTAGAAACTAATTTTAACATACATTCTCTTCGTATGGATTATAGTGACAGGTTTATAAAAGTTAAGTAAAAAAATTTAAAATCTGAAAAGCCTGAATGGGTTGTAAATAGGTCAATTTTACGCCTTTTTTCACCCCTTAATCCAATTTGCTAGATAACACTGAGACAAATTTTTTTAACATTTTTGCGCTAGTCAGATGACTCTTTAATTCTGTGCACAACACGACTAAATAATATTTATAAATAAAAACGTTAAATCGAATAATAATTGCCACTTTTAAAGACCAAAAAACTTGAAAAGTGACTTGTAGAAAATCGGCTATTTCTCGGCAACCGTACAAGTTAGAAACCATTTTGTGGTATCTGTATGATCGTATGGGTTCATTCTATTTGTTGATTGGCATCAAATACCATAATTTGAAAAAGATTTCAAAACAGACTCATTTGAATAAAATATCTGTTTTGGAGGCTAAAAATACAGTTTTTGCCAAAATGACGTTACTTCCGGTGATAATGAAAATCTTAAATTACTTGTATGAAATCCCAAATGGCATTAGGTATAACATGGTGTGACGTTTATGAAAATCGAATAATAATTGACCCTTTTATGGCCCCGAAACCTTCAAAAGTGACCTGTAGAAAACCGTCTATTTCTCGGCAACCGAACAAGTTAGAAACCATTTTATGATATCTATATGACCATATGAGTTTTGTTTATATGTGAATTTAAACCAAAAGTTAAAATTATTAATTCATATTAAGTTATTCTTGGTTGAATAAAACATTGATTTAAAAAAGTGTAAAATGCATTTTTTGACCAAATGATGTCACTTCCGGTGTCAATTTTAAATTGTAATCAACTTGATATGACGCTACGTGCTTTTTGAATCAAATGATGTCACTTTTATAAAAATCCAATAATAATTGACTATTTTACAGGCAAAATAACGAAAACAGTGACTTATGCAGAACTGCCCATTTCTTGGCAACTGCTTATATTACAAACGAATTTTAACATACATTTTCTTCGTATGGATTATAGCTACAAGTTTATAAAAGTTACGAAGAAATATTTTAAAATCTGAAAAGCCTGAATATGTTGTAAATAGGCCAATTTTACACCATTTTTAGCCTCTTAATCGAATTTGCTCGAAAATGAAATCGAAATTAAAAAAACTGCTTCCTACATTTTTTGCGCCTTGAAAGGGCACACTCTTTGAGTCATATAATTTTTCAAAAAAATAATATTTGTTTATGAAGATCGTAAATAACTGTCAAAATTGTAGTTTTTGGTAAAATTATGCCACTTCCGGTGCCGACAGATAACACTTTCGGTAATAAAAAAAACGACAATTGATACAACGAAGCATATGAACTTTGTTTTATACAAATCGAACAATAAAAAATTAATCTAGGACTGAAAAACTGAATTAGCCAATGGCGGCCAAGGTAAATTACTGAGACAAAATTTTTTAACATTTTTGCACTAGTCAGATGACCCTTTAATTCTGTGCACAATACGACTAAAAAATATTCATAAATAAAAAAGTTTTTTGTAAAATTTTAAATTTTCGAAATTTGGCGCCTAATATCTTCGAAGATTTGCCGAAAATCAAAAATCGAAAGTAGCGTAGCTATGTGCCCTGTCTCAGGCTATGCCAAAATGTATCGAAAGTTAAAATCCAATGATTATTGTTAAAATTACTGCAATATTTTTAAAAACGATAACTTCGGTGATTTCGGACATTTCGCATTGTCGCAGAACGTTCAAAATAGCTTTATCCTCTAAGTCACACCCACTTTCCCAGTAAAACCGAAGAAATCGTAACGATGCGACACGTAGTTGCTGAGATCTATTCAAATTGGAATCTGAATAATAATAATAATAATAATAATAATAAGAACTAGACCTGCATGCAGGAATGACGGGTTTCACTTTTGCCATGTTACCTTTGAACTTGAACTTGTGTCACTTTTGGTGCTACGTTACCCTTGAACATATGTCCTTTCCGGTACCAATGAAACCAATATACAGGTTTCCACATAAGCATTGCACACATCAAATAAAATGGAAACAGAATCAAACAAATCCAGCAATTTTATTTTATACATTTGTTACATGTAATTGATCCTGACAAAATAACAGTACTTCCGGTGATAATGTAAATGTTCCCTTAGTCTTATGAAATCAGAAATGGCATAAGGCATCATATGGTGAAAATTTTATGTAAATCGAATAATAATTTCCACTTTTATAGACCAAAAACCTTGAAAAGTGACGTGTAGAAAATCGTCTATTTCTCGGCAACCGTACAAGTTAGAAACCATTTTTTGGTATTTATATGACCGTATGGGTTTAATCTATTTGTTGATTGGAATCAAATATCATAATTGTATAAACATTACAAATCAGACTCATTTGAATAAAATATCGGTTTTGAAGGCTTAAAATACAGTTTTTGCCAAAATGACGCTACTTCCGGTGATAATGAAAACGTTAAATTAGTTTTATAACATCGTCTATGACATTAGGCTTCAAAGGGTGAAAATTTTATGAAAATCAAATAATAATTGACACTTTTATGGGCCAAAAACCTTCAAAAGTGACTTTCAGAAAATCGCCTATATCTCGACAACCGAACAAGTTAGAAACAATTTTATGATATCTATTTGACCGTATGAGTTTTGTTAATATGTGAATTTAAACCAAAAGTTAATTTTATTATTACATGTGACATAATTCTCGGTTGAAAAAAAGATCGATATTAAAAGTTAAAAATTGAGTTTTTGACTAAATGACGTCACTTCCGGTGTCAATTTTAAATAGTAATCAACATGATATGACGCACACTTGCTTTTTGAATCAAATGATGTCACTTTTGTGAATATCCATTAATAATTGACTATTTTACAGGCAACATTACGAAAACAGTGACTTATGCAAAACTGCCCATTTCTCGGCAACTGCTTATATTAGAAACTAATTTTAACATACATTCTCTTCGTATGGATTATAGTGACAGGTTTATAAAAGTTAAGTAAAAAAATTTTAAAATCTGAAAAGCCTGAATGGGTTGTAAATAGGTCAATTTTACGCCTTTTTTCACCCCTTAATCCAATTTGCTAGATAACACTTTTGGTAATAAAAAAAATAACAATTGGGACAACGAAGCATATGAACTTTGTTTTATACAAATCGAACAATAAAAAATTAATCTAGGACTGAAAAACTGAATTAGCTAATGGCGGCCAAGGAAAATTACTGAGACAAATTTTTTTAACATTTTTGCGCTAGTCAGATGACTCTTTAATTCTGTGCACAACACGACTAAATAATATTTATAAATAAAAACGTTAAATCGAATAATAATTGCCACTTTTAAAGACCAAAAAACTTGAAAAGTGACTTGTAGAAAATCGGCTATTTCTCGGCAACCGTACAAGTTAGAAACCATTTTGTGGTATCTGTATGATCGTATGGGTTCATTCTATTTGTTGATTGGCATCAAATACCATAATTTGAAAAAGATTTCAAAACAGACTCATTTGAATAAAATATCTGTTTTGGAGGCTAAAAATACAGTTTTTGCCAAAATGACGTTACTTCCGGTGATAATGAAAATCTTAAATTACTTGTATGAAATCCCAAATGGCATTAGGTATAACATGGTGTGACGTTTATGAAAATCGAATAATAATTGACCCTTTTATGGCCCCGAAACCTTCAAAAGTGACCTGTAGAAAACCGTCTATTTCTCGGCAACCGAACAAGTTAGAAACCATTTTATGATATCTATATGACCATATGAGTTTTGTTTATATGTGAATTTAAACCAAAAGTTAAAATTATTAATACATATTAAGTTATTCTTGGTTGAATAAAACATTGATTTAAAAAAGTGTAAAATGCATTTTTTGACCAAATGATGTCACTTCCGGTGTCAATTTTAAATTGTAATCAACTTGATATGACGCTACGTGCTTTTTGAATCAAATGATGTCACTTTTATAAAAATCCAATAATAATTGACTATTTTACAGGCAAAATAACGAAAACAGTGACTTATGCAGAACTGCCCATTTCTTGGCAACTGCTTATATTACAAACGAATTTTAACATACATTTTCTTCGTATGGATTATAGCTACAAGTTTATAAAAGTTACGAAGAAATATTTTAAAATCTGAAAAGCCTGAATAGGTTGTAAATAGGCCAATTTTACACCATTTTTAGCCTCTTAATCGAATTTGCTCGAAAATGAAATCGAAATTAAAAAAACTGCTTCCTACATTTTTTGCGCCTTGAAAGGGCACACTCTTTGAGTCATATAATTTTTCAAAAAAATAATATTTGTTTATGAAGATCGTAAATAACTGTCAAAATTGTAGTTTTTGGTAAAATTATGCCACTTCCGGTGCCGACAGATAACACTTTCGGTAATAAAAAAAACGACAATTGATACAACGAAGCATATGAACTTTGTTTTATACAAATCGAACAATAAAAAATTAATCTAGGACTGAAAAACTGAATTAGCCAATGGCGGCCAAGGTAAATTACTGAGACAAAATTTTTTAACATTTTTGCACTAGTCAGATGACCCTTTAATTCTGTGCACAATACGACTAAAAAATATTCATAAATAAAAAAGTTTTTTGTAAAATTTTAAATTTTCGAAATTTGGCGCCTAATATCTTCGAAGATTTGCCGAAAATCAAAAATCGAAAGTAGCGTAGCTATGTGCCCTGTCTCAGGCTATGCCAAAATGTATCGAAAGTTAAAATCCAATGATTATTGTTAAAATTACTGCAATATTTTTAAAAACGATAACTTCGGTGATTTAGGACATTTTGCATTGTCGCAGAACGTTCAAAATAGCTTTATCCTCTAAGTCACACCCACTTTCCCAGTAAAACCGAAGAAATCGTAACGATGCGACACGTAGTTGCTGAGATCTATTCAAATTGGAATCTGAATAATAATAATAATAATAATAATAAGAATAATAATTTTAACAAAAACAATAGTGTTTCACACAAGCTACGCAGTGTGAAACCCTAATAATAATTTTAACAAAAACAATAGTGTTTCACACAAGCTACGCAGTGTGAAACCCTAATAATAATAATAAGAACTAGACCTGCATGCAGGAATGACGGGTTTCACTTTTGCCATGTTACCTTTGAACTTGAACTTGTGTCACTTTTGGTGCTACGTTACCCTTGAACATATGTCCTTTCCGGTACCAATGAAACCAATATACAGGTTTCCACATAAGCATTGCACACATCAAATAAAATGGAAACAGAATCAAACAAATCCAGCAATTTTATTTTATACATTTGTTACATGTAATTGATCCTGACAAAATAACAGTACTTCCGGTGATAATGTAAATGTTCCCTTAGTCTTATGAAATCAGAAATGGCATAAGGCATCATATGGTGAAAATTTTATGTAAATCGAATAATAATTTCCACTTTTATAGACCAAAAACCTTGAAAAGTGACGTGTAGAAAATCGTCTATTTCTCGGCAACCGTACAAGTTAGAAACCATTTTTTGGTATTTATATGACCGTATGGGTTTAATCTATTTGTTGATTGGAATCAAATATCATAATTGTATAAACATTACAAATCAGACTCATTTGAATAAAATATCGGTTTTGAAGGCTTAAAATACAGTTTTTGCCAAAATGACGCTACTTCCGGTGATAATGAAAACGTTAAATTAGTTTTATAACATCGTCTATGACATTAGGCTTCAAAGGGTGAAAATTTTATGAAAATCAAATAATAATTGACACTTTTATGGGCCAAAAACCTTCAAAAGTGACTTTCAGAAAATCGCCTATATCTCGACAACCGAACAAGTTAGAAACAATTTTATGATATCTATTTGACCGTATGAGTTTTGTTAATATGTGAATTTAAACCAAAAGTTAATTTTATTATTACATTTGACATAATTCTTGGTTGAAAAAAAGATCGATTTTAAAAGTTAAAAATTGAGTTTTTGACTAAATGACGTCACTTCCGGTGTCAATTTTAAATAGTAATCAACATGATATGACGCACACTTGCTTTTTGAATCAAATGATGTCACTTTTGTGAATATCCATTAATAATTGACTATTTTACAGGCAACATTACGAAAACAGTGACTTATGCAAAACTGCCCATTTCTCGGAAACTGCTTATATTAGAAACTAATTTTAACATACATTCTCTTCGTATGGATTATAGTGACAGGTTTATAAAAGTTAAGTAAAAAAGTTTTAAAATCTGAAAAGCCTGAATGGGTTGTAAATAGGTCAATTTTACGCCTTTTTTCACCCCTTAATCCAATTTGCTAGATAACACTTTTGGTAATAAAAGAAATAACAATTGGGACAACGAAGCATATGAACTTTGTTTTATACAAATCGAACAATAAAAAATTAATCTAGGACTGAAAAACTGAATTAGCTAATGGCGGCCAAGGAAAATTACTGAGACAAATTTTTTTAACATTTTTGCGCTAGTCAGATGACTCTTTAATTCTGTGCACAACACGACTAAATAATATTTATAAATAAAAACGTTAAATCGAATAATAATTGCCACTTTTAAAGACCAAAAAACTTGAAAAGTGACTTGTAGAAAATCGGCTATTTCTCGGCAACCGTACAAGTTAGAAACCATTTTGTGGTATCTGTATGATCGTATGGGTTCATTCTATTTGTTGATTGGCATCAAATACCATAATTTGAAAAAGATTTCAAAACAGACTCATTTGAATAAAATATCTGTTTTGGAGGCTAAAAATACAGTTTTTGCCAAAATGACGTTACTTCCGGTGATAATGAAAATCTTAAATTACTTGTATGAAATCCCAAATGGCATTAGGTATAACATGGTGTGACGTTTATGAAAATCGAATAATAATTGACCCTTTTATGGCCCCGAAACCTTCAAAAGTGACCTGTAGAAAACCGTCTATTTCTCGGCAACCGAACAAGTTAGAAACCATTTTATGATATCTATATGACCATATGAGTTTTGTTTATATGTGAATTTAAACCAAAAGTTAAAATTATTAATACATATTAAGTTATTCTTGGTTGAATAAAACATTGATTTAAAAAAGTGTAAAATGCATTTTTTGACCAAATGATGTCACTTCCGGTGTCAATTTTAAATTGTAATCAACTTGATATGACGCTACGTGCTTTTTGAATCAAATGATGTCACTTTTATAAAAATCCAATAATAATTGACTATTTTACAGGCAAAATAACGAAAACAGTGACTTATGCAGAACTGCCCATTTCTTGGCAACTGCTTATATTACAAACGAATTTTAACATACATTTTCTTCGTATGGATTATAGCTACAAGTTTATAAAAGTTACGAAGAAATATTTTAAAATCTGAAAAGCCTGAATAGGTTGTAAATAGGCCACTTTTACACCATTTTTAGCCTCTTAATCGAATTTGCTCGAAAATGAAATCGAAATTAAAAAAACTGCTTCCTACATTTTTTGCGCCTTGAAAGGGCACACTCTTTGAGTCATATAATTTTTCAAAAAAATAATATTTGTTTATGAAGATCGTAAATAACTGTCAAAATTGTAGTTTTTGGTAAAATTATGCCACTTCCGGTGCCGACAGATAACACTTTCGGTAATAAAAAAAACGACAATTGATACAACGAAGCATATGAACTTTGTTTTATACAAATCGAACAATAAAAAATTAATCTAGGACTGAAAAACTGAATTAGCCAATGGCGGCCAAGGTAAATTACTGAGACAAAATTTTTTAACATTTTTGCACTAGTCAGATGACCCTTTAATTCTGTGCACAATACGACTAAAAAATATTCATAAATAAAAAAGTTTTTTGTAAAATTTTAAATTTTCGAAATTTGGCGCCTAATATCTTCGAAGATTTGCCGAAAATCAAAAATCGAAAGTAGCGTAGCTATGTGCCCTGTCTCAGGCTATGCCAAAATGTATCGAAAGTTAAAATCCAATGATTATTGTTAAAATTACTGCAATATTTTTAAAAACGATAACTTCGGTGATTTCGGACATTTCGCATTGTCGCAGAACGTTCAAAATAGCTTTATCCTCTAAGTCACACCCACTTTCCCAGTAAAACCGAAGAAATCGTAACGATGCGACACGTAGTTGCTGAGATCTATTCAAATTGGAATCTGAATAATAATAATAATAACTAGACCTGCATGCAGGAATGACGGGTTTCACTTTTGCCATGTTACCTTTGAACTTGAACTTGTGTCACTTTTGGTGTTACGTTACCCTTGAACATATGTCCTTTCCGGTACCAATGAAACCAATATACAGGTTTCCACATAAGCATTGCACACATCAAATAAAATGGAAACAGAATCAAACAAATCCAGCAATTTTATTTTATACATTTGTTACATGTAATTGATCCTGACAAAATAACAGTACTTCCGGTGATAATGTAAATGTTCCCTTAGTCTTATGAAATCAGAAATGGCATAAGGCATCATATGGTGAAAATTTTATGTAAATCGAATAATAATTTCCACTTTTATAGACCAAAAACCTTGAAAAGTGACGTGTAGAAAATCGTCTATTTCTCGGCAACCGTACAAGTTAGAAACCATTTTTTGGTATTTATATGACCGTATGGGTTTAATCTATTTGTTGATTGGAATCAAATATCATGATTGTATAAACATTACAAATCAGACTCATTTGAATAAAATATCGGTTTTGAAGGCTTAAAATACAGTTTTTGCCAAAATGACGCTACTTCCGGTGATAATGAAAACGTTAAATTAGTTTTATAACATCGTCTATGACATTAGGCTTCAAAGGGTGAAAATTTTATGAAAATCAAATAATAATTGACACTTTTATGGGCCAAAAACCTTCAAAAGTGACTTTCAGAAAATCGCCTATATCTCGACAACCGAACAAGTTAGAAACAATTTTATGATATCTATTTGACCGTATGAGTTTTGTTAATATGTGAATTTAAACCAAAAGTTAATTTTATTATTACAAGTGACATAATTCTTGGTTGAAAAAAAGATCGATTTTAAAAGTTAAAAATTGAGTTTTTGACTAAATGACGTCACTTCCGGTGTCAATTTTAAATAGTAATCAACATGATATGACGCACACTTGCTTTTTGAATCAAATGATGTCACTTTTGTGAATATCCATTAATAATTGACTATTTTACAGGCAACATTACGAAAACAGTGACTTATGCAAAACTGCCCATTTCTCGGCAACTGCTTATATTAGAAACTAATTTTAACATACATTCTCTTCGTATGGATTATAGTGACAGGTTTATAAAAGTTAAGTAAAAAAATTTTAAAATCTGAAAAGCCTGAATGGGTTGTAAACAGGTCAATTTTACGCCTTTTTTCACCCCTTAATCCAATTTGCTAGATAACACTTTTGGTAATAAAAAAAATAACAATTGGGACAACGAAGCATATGAACTTTGTTTTATACAAATCGAACAATAAAAAATTAATCTAGGACTGAAAAACTGAATTAGCTAATGGCGGCCAAGGAAAATTACTGAGACAAATTTTTTTAACATTTTTGCGCTAGTCAGATGACTCTTTAATTCTGTGCACAACACGACTAAATAATATTTATAAATAAAAACGTTAAATCGAATAATAATTGCCACTTTTAAAGACCAAAAAACTTGAAAAGTGACTTGTAGAAAATCGGCTATTTCTCGGCAACCGTACAAGTTAGAAACCATTTTGTGGTATCTGTATGATCGTATGGGTTCATTCTATTTGTTGATTGGCATCAAATACCATAATTTGAAAAAGATTTCAAAACAGACTCATTTGAATAAAATATCTGTTTTGGAGGCTAAAAATACAGTTTTTGCCAAAATGACGTTACTTCCGGTGATAATGAAAATCTTAAATTACTTGTATGAAATCCCAAATGGCATTAGGTATAACATGGTGTGACGTTTATGAAAATCGAATAATAATTGACCCTTTTATGGCCCCGAAACCTTCAAAAGTGACCTGTAGAAAACCGTCTATTTCTCGGCAACCGAACAAGTTAGAAACCATTTCATGATATCTATATGACCATATGAGTTTTGTTTATATGTGAATTTAAACCAAAAGTTAAAATTATTAATACATATTAAGTTATTCTTGGTTGAATAAAACATTGATTTAAAAAAGTGTAAAATGCATTTTTTGACCAAATGATGTCACTTCCGGTGTCAATTTTAAATTGTAATCAACTTGATATGACGCTACGTGCTTTTTGAATCAAATGATGTCACTTTTATAAAAATCCAATAATAATTGACTATTTTACAGGCAAAATAACGAAAACAGTGACTTATGCAGAACTGCCCATTTCTTGGCAACTGCTTATATTACAAACGAATTTTAACATACATTTTCTTCGTATGGATTATAGCTACAAGTTTATAAAAGTTACGAAGAAATATTTTAAAATCTGAAAAGCCTGAATAGGTTGTAAATAGGCCAATTTTACACCATTTTTAGCCTCTTAATCGAATTTGCTCGAAAATGAAATCGAAATTAAAAAAACTGCTTCCTACATTTTTTGCGCCTTGATAGGGCACACTCTTTGAGTCATATAATTTTTCAAAAAAATAATATTTGTTTATGAAGATCGTAAATAACTGTCAAAATTGTAGTTTTTGGTAAAATTATGCCACTTCCGGTGCCGACAGATAACACTTTCGGTAATAAAAAAAACGACAATTGATACAACGAAGCATATGAACTTTGTTTTATACAAATCGAACAATAAAAAATTAATCTAGGACTGAAAAACTGAATAAGCCAATGGCGGCCAAGGTAAATTACTGAGACAAAATTTTTTAACATTTTTGCACTAGTCAGATGACCCTTTAATTCTGTGCACAATACGACTAAAAAATATTCATAAATAAAAAAGTTTTTTGTAAAATTTTAAATTTTCGAAATTTGGCGCCTAATATCTTCGAAGATTTGCCGAAAATCAAAAATCGAAAGTAGCGTAGCTATGTGCCCTGTCTCAGGCTATGCTAAAATGTATCGAAAGTTAAAATCCAATGATTATTGTTAAAATTACTGCAATATTTTTAAAAACGATAACTTCGGTGATTTCGGACATTTCGCATTGTCGCAGAACGTTCAAAATAGCTTTATCCTCTAAGTCACACCCACTTTCCCAGTAAAACCGAAGAAATCGTAACGATGCGACACGTAGTTGCTGAGATCTATTCAAATTGGAATCTGAATAATAATAATAATAATAATAATAAGAATAATAATTTTAACAAAAACAATAGTGTTTCACACAAGCTACGCAGTGTGAAACCCTAATAATAATAATAAGAACTAGACCTGCATGCAGGAATGACGGGTTTCACTTTTGCCATGTTACCTTTGAACTTGAACTTGTGTCACTTTTGGTGCTACGTTACCCTTGAACATATGTCCTTTCCGGTACCAATGAAACCAATATACAGGTTTCCACATAAGCATTGCACACATCAAATAAAATGGAAACAGAATCAAACAAATCCAGCAATTTTATTTTATACATTTGTTACATGTAATTGATCCTGACAAAATAACAGTACTTCCGGTGATAATGTAAATGTTCCCTTAGTCTTATGAAATCAGAAATGGCATAAGGCATCATATGGTGAAAATTTTATGTAAATCGAATAATAATTTCCACTTTTATAGACCAAAAACCTTGAAAAGTGACGTGTAGAAAATCGTCTATTTCTCGGCAACCGTACAAGTTAGAAACCATTTTTTGGTATTTATATGACCGTATGGGTTTAATCTATTTGTTGATTGGAATCAAATATCATAATTGTATAAACATTACAAATCAGACTCATTTGAATAAAATATCGGTTTTGAAGGCTTAAAATACAGTTTTTGCCAAAATGACGCTACTTCCGGTGATAATGAAAACGTTAAATTAGTTTTATAACATCGTCTATGACATTAGGCTTCAAAGGGTGAAAATTGTATGAAAATCAAATAATAATTGACACTTTTATGGGCCAAAAACCTTCAAAAGTGACTTTCAGAAAATCGCCTATATCTCGACAACCGAACAAGTTAGAAACAATTTTATGGTAGCTATTTGACCGTATGAGTTTTGTTAATATGTGAATTTAAACCAAAAGTTAATTTTATTATTACATGTGACATAATTCTTGGTTGAAAAAAAGATCGATTTTAAAAGTTAAAAATTGAGTTTTTGACTAAATGACGTCACTTCCGGTGTCAATTTTAAATAGTAATCAACATGATATGACGCACACTTGCTTTTTGAATCAAATGATGTCACTTTTGTGAATATCCATTAATAATTGACTATTTTACAGGCAACATTACGAAAACAGTGACTTATGCAAAACTGCCCATTTCTCGGCAACTGCTTATATTAGAAACTAATTTTAACATACATTCTCTTCGTATGGATTATAGTGACAGGTTTATAAAAGTTAAGTAAAAAAATTTTAAAATCTGAAAAGCCTGAATGGGTTGTAAATAGGTCAATTTTACGCCTTTTTTCACCCCTTAATCCAATTTGCTAGATAACACTTTTGGTAATAAAAAAAATAACAATTGGGACAACGAAGCATATGAACTTTGTTTTATACAAATCGAACAATAAAAAATTAATCTAGGACTGAAAAACTGAATTAGCTAATGGCGGCCAAGGAAAATTACTGAGACAAATTTTTTTAACATTTTTGCGCTAGTCAGATGACTCTTTAATTCTGTGCACAACACGACTAAATAATATTTATAAATAAAAACGTTAAATCGAATAATAATTGCCACTTTTAAAGACCAAAAAACTTGAAAAGTGACTTGTAGAAAATCGGCTATTTCTCGGCAACCGTACAAGTTAGAAACCATTTTGTGGTATCTGTATGATCGTATGGGTTCATTCTATTTGTTGATTGGCATCAAATACCATAATTTGAAAAAGATTTCAAAACAGACTCATTTGAATAAAATATCTGTTTTGGAGGCTAAAAATACAGTTTTTGCCAAAATGACGTTACTTCCGGTGATAATGAAAATCTTAAATTACTTGTATGAAATCCCAAATGGCATTAGGTATAACATGGTGTGACGTTTATGAAAATCGAATAATAATTGACCCTTTTATGGCCCCGACACCTTCAAAAGTGACCTGTAGAAAACCGTCTATTTCTCGGCAACCGAACAAGTTAGAAACCATTTTATGATATCTATATGACCATATGAGTTTTGTTTATATGTGAATTTAAACCAAAAGTTAAAATTATTAATACATATTAAGTTATTCTTGGTTGAATAAAACATTGATTTAAAAAAGTGTAAAATGCAATTTTTGACCAAATGATGTCACTTCCGGTGTCAATTTTAAATTGTAATCAACTTGATATGACGCTACGTGCTTTTTGAATCAAATGATGTCACTTTTATAAAAATCCAATAATAATTGACTATTTTACAGGCAAAATAACGAAAACAGTGACTTATGCAGAACTGCCCATTTCTTGGCAACTGCTTATATTACAAACGAATTTTAACATACATTTTCTTCGTATGGATTATAGCTACAAGTTTATAAAAGTTACGAAGAAATATTTTAAAATCTGAAAAGCCTGAATAGGTTGTAAATAGGCCAATTTTACACCATTTTTAGCCTCTTAATCGAATTTGCTCGAAAATGAAATCGAAATTAAAAAAACTGCTTCCTACATTTTTTGCGCCTTGAAAGGGCACACTCTTTGAGTCATATAATTTTTCAAAAAAATAATATTTGTTTATGAAGATCGTAAATAACTGTCAAAATTGTAGTTTTTGGTAAAATTATGCCACTTCCGGTGCCGACAGATAACACTTTCGGTAATAAAAAAAACGACAATTGATACAACGAAGCATATGAACTTTGTTTTATACAAATCGAACAATAAAAAATTAATCTAGGACTGAAAAACTGAATTAGCCAATGGCGGCCAAGGTAAATTACTGAGACAAAATTTTTTAACATTTTTGCTCTAGTCAGATGACCCTTTAATTCTGTGCACAATACGACTAAAAAATATTCATAAATAAAAAAGTTTTTTGTAAAATTTTAGATTTTCGAAATTTGGCGCCTAATATCTTCGAAGATTTGCCGAAAATCAAAAATCGAAAGTAGCGTAGCTATGTGCCCTGTCTCGGGCTATGCCAAAATGTATCGAAAGTTAAAATCCAATGATTATTGTTAAAATTACTGCAATATTTTTAAAAACGATAACTTCGGTGATTTCGGACATTTCGCATTGTCGCAGAACGTTCAAAATAGCTTTATCCTCTAAGTCACACCCACTTTCCCAGTAAAACCGAAGAAATCGTAACGATGCGACACGTAGTTGCTGAGATCTATTCAAATTGGAATCTGAATAATAATAATAATAATAATAATAATAACTAGACCTGCAAGCAGCACTGAACCGGCTTTCAGGAATCATACAGGAAGTTTATTATACCATAGCCGATCCATTGAGCTACCAAACTATACTTTAGTTGTTTTGCTTCAGTGACACCCTCTATCATATCTAAAAGTAATATTTGCTGGCTAAAAGACCGGTCAAAATTGTAAATTATGGCAAAAGTATGTCACTTCCGGTGCCGAAAGAAATTTTTATAGATGAAAAATAAGTCGAAAATTCGCAACATACAAAATACAAACTTTTTTTTATAAATATCGGACAATAAATAATTAACCTATAACCCATAAACTGAAATTAAGAAGGTAAAAAACTGAAAAGTGACCCTCGGAAAATTGGTTATTATTCGACAAGGGAACATGCTAGAAGATTTTTCTTGATATCAATATGATGGTATTGATTCAGTCTTACTGCCCATTAGAGTCAGACGTTATAAAGTTAAACGAATAATAAATATAAATCCCTTCAAAAAAATGTTTGTTTTAAAGGCTAAAAATACGTTTTTTGCAAAAATTACATTACTTCCGGTGATATTGAAAATTTTAACTTGGTTCATAGAAGTCATAAATAGCATAAGGCATGAAATGGTAAATAAATTGTAAAAATCGAATAATAATTGACAGTTTTACAGACCAAAAACCTTGAAAAGTGACTTATAGAAGATCGCCTATTTCTCTGTAACCGTACAAGTTAGAAACCATTTTGTGGTATCTGTATGGTCGTATGGCTTCATTTTATTCGTTGATGGGAATCAAATATCATAATTTTAAAAATATTATAAGGCAGACTCATTTGAATAAAATATTTATTTTTTAGGTTAAAAATACAGTTTTTGCCCAAATGACGTCATTTCCGGTCACAGTGAAAATGTAAAATTGGCTTGACCTAGTCCAAATTGGCATTAGGCATCAAATGGAAAAAAAATATTGCAAATCGAATAATAATTAACTCTTTTATAGGCAAAATAACGTGAAAAGTGATGCATGCAAAATTGCATATTTCTCGGCAACTGCTCATATTACAAACTAATTTTCGCATACATTCTCTTCGTCTGGATTATTGCTACGAGTTTATGAAAATTACAAATAAATATTTCAAAATATGAAGACGCTGAATGAATTGTAAATAACTGAATTTTACACTTTATTTTACATTTTATTCGAAATTGCCCGAAAATGAAGTTGAAATTAAAAAATATGAGCTAAGGTTTTTGTGCACCTTTGCAGGGTGCATCCTTTTAGTCATATCAGTTTTGAAAAAAAATAATATTTGCTTTCAAAAAGTGGTACCGAACTGTCAAAATTGTAGTTTTTGTTAATATTACGTCACTTCCGTTGCCGAAAGAAAAATTTCACCGTAACAAAAAAAATTACAATTGGGACCATGGTGCATATGAACTTTGTTTTATACAAATCGAACAATAAATAATTTTTCTGGGTACGAAAAACTAAATTAGCCGATGGTGGCTAACGCAAATTACCGAGACAATTTTTTTTCTCATTTCTGCTCAAGTACGATGATATTTTAACCCTGTGTAAAATATCATCAAAAAATATTCATAAATAAAAAAGGTTTTCGTAAAAAAATTAATTTTTTTCGAAATATCGGACATTTTTTCGACTACTTCCGGTTTTACGATCGTTGTTGTGATAGCTTTACGAAGTCCTTTGGATACTTAACTGTACGTACCAGAAGTGTCAGAAACATCCATTGAGTAGTTTTGGAAAAAAAGATAAATTAAAGAGCGTTTCAAAAAATTTAACGATTTTTCAATTTTTTTCAAAGTTTGAGGCCATTTTTCGACCACTTATATTATTTCAATGCTTTTCATTTTGGATTCCCTATATAGACAACTGACAGGACTTTGAGTAAGAAACGTTTAAGAAAAATCGTAGGCGTTGTTTTCGAGAAAAGGGCGTCTCAGAATGTTAAAAAATTGGAAAATACTAGATTTTTGGCATACAATAATTTATTTCCTTACCATCGAAATCGTATTATTTAGATACCATATGATGGTCCATTAATAGGGCTATCCAGCGACACTTTAGTTCTTTTGGTCCGCTATTACCTAAGGGAGAAATCAAGTTTTTCGCAAGTGCGACAATGTTTTTACTCTTTTTTTTCATTTTTTGAATACTTCCGGTATGGTTATTATTGTCGGAATAGTTATAATAGCCGGTTTGGGCACTAAAATAGCCACAGGGCTCTGTAATGATATATTACATTATCTGATCAGATAAAATGCCCCTGAGAAATCCTATGTTCAAAAGTGCCAAAAATGCAAAAAAATTAAAATATAGAAAATTAAATTTTAATAATTACATACATATTATACATCGTTAGAATCGTAATTAGGTCAGCTATCTGAATATACAACCTTTTTTTAAAAATCTCTTAAAATAAAAAAATAGTAGAGCATTTTCCAAAATTTCACGATTTTTCGACTTTTTTCGATTTGCAGTCCCTTTTTTATCCTATTCCAGACATTTCAAAGTCCTATTGGATGGCTTCATGTCAAATACCTCCCAAAGGACTCTCGATAGAAAAAATTTAAAAAATATTGCAGGTTAAGTTTTCGAGATACAGGCGTCCAAAAACGCTCCAAATCAGAAAATACTTGATTTTCAGCGTGCCATATTTTGCTGTCTGTTCATAGTATCCGTATGAATGGGGTATCATATGATAGTCCAACAATCGTGCCATCAAACGGTACCTTCATTCGTTTAATCCATTGATATCGGACAGAGAAATAGCGTTTTCCCCCAAAATATCCATTTTTTGCATTTTTTTCAAAATATTGAACATTATTTCGACCACTTCCGGTTTGAAGATCCGTGTCGAAATTGCTTTATCAGTTGGTATTGGACTATAACTTCATGTTCCAGAAGTTTCATAAACGTCAATTCTACAATAAAACGAAACCCGAGCTCGCAAAATGGGAAGAAAATTCGAAAAAAATCGGAAAATAAAGGGCGATAACTCTGAATGAAACTTATATTACTGGAATCGGATGGACTTCAGGTATCCAAAAATGTAGGTCAAATTTGAAAATTTTGAAAAATAACAAAAATTGTCTCGTAAACAACATCTTTTCAATTTTCGAACGATAAAAGTCATAGACGAATGTTCGAAATTGAAAAATGTGAGATAGCCATTGTCTCAGAAAAGATTCAGGGATTCCAAAAATGTAATTTGTTTGAAAATGGATAAAGAATTGACGAAACTATGGCCGATTTTCAATTTTTAGACAACGTGCAAAGTTCGGTCACTTCCGGTATGCGCAGAAATTTCAAAAATATTTTATCAAGTAGCCACCACGTGGTTTCCCAATAGAAAATCTAATTTCAGATCGATATCTGTTTTCGATCATGGAGATCTAGGCCCCCGCGGTAAATAATAATAATAATAATAATAATAATAATAATTTTAGTAATCTCAATAGGCTTTCAGACGAAAGTCTGAAAGCCTAACTAGACCTGCATGCAGGAATGACGGGTTTCACTGGTGCCATGTTACCCTTAAACATGTCACTTCCGGTGCCAAGTTACCCTTGAACATATGTCACTTCCGGTACCAGCGAAACCACTAAACAGGTTTCCAAATTAACATTGCACACAAATAAAATGGACGCAGAATCAACAAAATCCAGCAATATCAATTCATTTTATACATTTGTTACTTGTAAATGATCTTGACAAAATTAAATTACTCCCGGGGTTAATGCAATTGTTCAATTAGTCTTATGAAATCAGAAATGGCATACGATATCATATAGTGAAAATTTTATGTAAATCGAATAATAATTGCCACTTTTAAAGACCAAAAAACTTGAAAAGTGACTTGTAGAAAATCGGCTATTTCTCTGCAACCGTACAAGTTAGAAACCATTTTGTGGTATCTGTATGATCGTATGGGTTCATTCTATTTGTTGATTGGCATCAAATACCATAATTTGAAAAAGATTTCAAAACAGACTCATTTGAATAAAATATCTGTTTTGGAGGCTAAAAATACAGTTTTTGGCAAAATGACGTAACTTCCGGTGATAATGAAAATCTTAAATTACTTGTATGAAGTCCCAAATGGCATTAGGTATAACATGGTGTGACGTTTATGAAAATCGAATAATAATTGACGCTTTTATGGCCCCGAAACCTTCAAAAGTGACCTGTAGAAAACCGTCTATTTCTCGGCAACCGAATAAGTTAGAAACCATTTTATGATATCTATATGACCATATGAGTTTTGTTTATATGTGAATTTAAACCAAAAGTTAAAATTATTAATACATATTAAGTTATTCTTGGTTGAATAAAACATTGATTTAAAAAGTTTAAAATGCATTTTTTGACCAAATGATGTCACTTCCGGTGTCAATTTTAAATTGTAATCAACTTGATATGACGCTACGTGCTTTTTGAATCAAATGATGTCACTTTTATAAAAATCCAATCATAATTGACTATTTTACAGGCAAAATAACGAAAACAGTGACTTGTACAGAACTGCCCATTTCTTGGTAACTGCTTATATTACAAACGAATTTTAACATACATTTTCTTCGTATGGATTACAGCTACAAGTTTATAAAAGTTACGAAGAAATATTTTAACATCTGAAAAGCCTGAATAGGTTGTAAATAGGCCAATTTTACACCATTTTTAGCCTCTTAATCGAATTTGCTCGAAAATGAAATCGAAATTAAAAAAACTGCTTCCTACATTTTTTGTGCCTTGAAAAGACACACTCTTTGAGTCATATAATTTTTCAAAAAAATAATATTTGTTTTCGAAATAGGAAAATAACTGTCAAAATTGTAGTTTTTGGTAAAAATATGCCACTACCGGTGCCGACAGATAACATTATTGGTAACAAAAAAAATGACAATTGAGACAACGAAGCATATGAACTTTGTTTTATACAAATCGAACAATAAAAAATTAATCTAGGACTGAAAAACTGAATTAGCCAATGGCGGCCAAGGAAAATTACTGAGACAAAAATTTTTTAACATTTTTGCACTAGTCAGATGACTCTTTAATTCTGTGCACAATACGACTAAAAAATATTCATAAATAAAAAAGTTTTTTGTAAAATTTTAAATTTTCGAAATTTGGCGCCTAATATCTTCGAAGATTTGCCGAAAATAAAAAATCGAAAGTAGCGTAGCTATGTGCCCTGTCTCAGGCTATGCCAAAATGTATCGATAGTTAAAATCCAATGATTATTGTTAAAATTACTGCAATATTTTCAAAAACGATAACTTCGGTGATTTCGGACATTTCGCATTGTCGCAAAACGTTCAAAATAGCTTTATCCTCTAAGTCACACCCACTTTCCCAGTAAAACCGAAGAAATCGTAACGATGCGACACGTAGTTGCTGAGATCTATTCAAATTGGAATCTGAATAATAATAATAATAATAACTAGACCTGCATGCAGGAATGACGGGTTTCACTGGTGCCACGTCACTTTCGGTGCCACGTTACCCTTAAACATATGTCACTTCCGATACCAATGAAACCATCAAACAGGTTTCCACATAAGCATTGTAAACATCAAATAAAATGGACGAAGAATCAACCAAATCCAGCAATATCAATTCATTTTATATATATGTTACTTGTAAGTGATCCTGGCAAAATTTCATTACTTCCGGTGATAATGAAAATGTTCAATTAGTTTTATGAAATCAGAAATGGCATAAGGCAGCATAATGGCGAAAATTGTATGTAAATCGAATGAGAATTGCCACTTTTATAGACCAAAAACCTTGAAAAGTGACTTGTAGAAAATCGTCTATTTCTCGGCAACCGTACACGATAAAAACTATCTTTTGGTATCTATATGATCGTATGGGTTCAATCCATTTGTTGATTGGAATCAAATATCATAATTTGAAATATATTACAAATCAGACTCATTTGAAAAAAATGTCTGTTTTGAAGGCTAAAAGTACAGTTTTTGCCAAAATGACATTACTTCCGGTGATACTGAAAATGTTAAATTAGTTCTATGAAATTATAAATGACACAAGATATCATATGGTGAAAATTTTATGAAAATCGAATAATAACTGACACTTTTATAGACCAAAAACCTTGAAAAGTGACTTAAGGAAAATCGCCCATTTCTCTGCAACCGTACAAGTTAGAAACCATTTTGTGGTATCTGTATGATCGTATGGGTTCAATCTATTTGATCAATAGAATCAAATATCACAATTTGAAAAAAATAACAAATACGACTCATTTGAATAAAATATTGTTTTTTGGAGGCTAAAATTTAAGTTTTGAGCAAATGACGTCATTTCCGGTGGCAGCGCAAGGGGTAAAATGGTTTGACATAGTCCACTATGGCATTAGGCATCCAATGGCGAAAGAAAATTGAAAATCGAATAATAATTGATTCTTTTACAGCCAAAATTACGTGAAAAGTGACTCATGCAAAATTGCCTATTTCTCGGCAACTGCTTATATTACAAACTAATTTTCACATACATTCTCTTCGTATGGATTATAGCTACAAGTTTATAAAAGTTACGTAAAAATATTTTAAAATCTGAAAAGCCTGAATGAGTTGTAAATAGGTCAATTTTACCCCTTTTTCACCTCTTAATCCAATTTGCTAGAAAATGAAAAAGAAATTAAAAAAACTGCTTCCGACATTTTTTGCGCCTTTAAAGGACACACTCTTTGAGTCATATAATTTTTCAAAAAAATAATATTTGTTTTCAAAAAATGTACCTAACTGTCAAAATTGTAGTTTTTGGTAAAATTATGCCACTTCCGGTGCCGACAGATAACACTTTTGGTAATAAAAAAAATGACAATTGAGACAACGAAGCATATGAACTTTGTTTTATACAAATCGAACAATAAAAAATTAATCTAGGACTGAAAGACTGAATTAGCCAATGGAGGCCAAGGAAAATTACTGAGACAAAATTTTTTAACATTTTTGCGCAAGTCAGATGACTCTTTAATTCTGTGCACAACACGACTAAAAAATATTCATAAATAAAAAAGTTTTTTGTAAAATTTAAAATTTCCGAAATTTGGCGCCTAATATCTTCGAAGATTTGCCGAAAATCAAAAATCGAAAGTAGCGCAGCTATGTGCCCTGTCTCCAGCTATGCCAAAATGTATCGAAAGTTAAAATCCCATGATTATTGTTAAAATTACCGCAATATTTGTAAAAACGATAACTTCGGTGATTTCGGACATTTCGCATTGTCGCAGAACGTTCAAAATAGCTTTATCCTCTAAGTCACACCCACTTTCCCAGTAAAACCGAAGAAATCGTAACGATGCGACACGTAGTTGCTGAGATCTACTCAACACAAAAGAAGAATAATAATAATAATAATAAGAATAATAATTTTAACAAAAACAATAGTGTTTCACACAAGCTTCGCAGTGTGAAACCCTAATAAGAATAATAATTTTAACAAAAACAATAGTGTTTCACACAAGCTACGCAGTGTGAAACCCTAATAATAATTTTAACAAAAACAATAGTGTTTCACACAAGCTACGCAGTGTGAAACCCTAATAATAATTTTAACAAAAACAATAGTGTTTCACACAAGCTACGCAGTGTGAAACCCTAATTAGTTTCTTTTTTCATAGGTAATCATTATTCGATACTTTCGATTTGACCTGTATAGTCAAACTATATATTGGATTATTGTGGTATTTTAATGCCATTTTTCCCCTTAAATACAAAGGAAACAAAATCGGAATGGCCGGGTGTGTATCAAACTAAAGTCAATGGAAACGATTATATATAGGTGTAAATACGGTGTATAATTATAAATATAAAGTCATGACATGATGACCTAAACACTGTGTATAAATTTAAAGTCAATCGAATATTAACTTTAGCCTCTAGAGCGTGCACAAGATTTTAAAAAGTAATCAAGGGCCGACGGGCGGGCGAACAGACGGAAGCGGGCGGCGACAATATACGACCACATTTCAATGTGGGCGTATAAAAATTAGTTTCTAATTTCAAAGGTAATCATTCGATACTTCCCGACTTAATCTGTAGTAAAACGATATTGGTTTATTATTGCGGTATTTTTAATGTTAAAAGATAAAAAAAAAAAAAAAAAATTTGTCAAAATAAAATTTACAGTATACGACCACATTTCAATGTGGGCGTATACAAATTAGTTTCTAATTTCAAAGGTAATCATTCGATACTTCCCGACTTAATCTGTAGTAAAACGATATTGGTTTATTATTGCTTATTTTTAATGTTAAAAGATAAAAAAAAAATATTGTCGAAATAAAATTTACATTGTGATTAATTGATTTATTGAAATTATTGTCAACCCTTACACTTGAGTGAAGATAAAAATACATTCGCGCGGATCTAAAACATATAAATTGGTCAAAGGCTCTATTGTGGCTCTATGACGTGATGCGTAAGAATGGGTAACAAAATGGCGTCCATGACGCGAGTTGGCCAGACTCTCTATATATAAGGCTCTGGCCATAGGGACGGAGAAGGGTAATCCCCTGGCGCAAACATGGCCTCTTTTGACCGATTTTCATTTCGGGGTATACTTGGCAATTACAGTGTTTTGAGAAGGATTTGAAGCAAAAATATGATAAATTAATTAGTTTGAATATGTTTTTAGTCCTAATATATCATCAAATCACCCGGTTTGTACCCGGGATAGCAACTTTAAGAGATTCAACTCTGTATAACGAAAAACGAGTTAAAATATTAAAAAAAAACAAGTATTATAGAAAAAGCAGTTTTTCTGTGAATTCATTGCTTAGGCATCCCCATTTATGATATCTTTAGTTGATTTTAGAAAACTGATTTAATCAAATTATTTTGGAGACAATCTGTAAATATACATCTATCAAATCTGTTTTTTTTAGATTTGAGTTTGAATATCGAAAAACGGTTCGACATTCGCTAATTTCGCTAATATCAAAAAAAAAAGAAAAAAAAAGAAAGAGCATTTTTATGTGAATCAACTGCTCAGGCATCCTCATTTATGATATCTTTAGTTCGTTTTTGGAAACTTATTTGTGTTTTGGAGACACCCTGTAGATATGCATGATTAAAATCTGTTTTTCGAGATTCGCCATGATCAAAAAACAATTAGAAAACAGTTTTTATGTGAATCCATTGCTCAGGCATCATCAATTATGATATCTTTAGTTCGTTTTAGAAAACTGATTTAATCAAGTGTCTTTTGGAGACATTCTGTAGATATACATTCAGCAATACCGAAAAACGAAAATCGAGCTAGCTTGGTCTGGATGTAGACTATAATGTTAGATTGATTTGGTCTGGATATAGACA
This sequence comes from Patella depressa, assembly GCA_948474765.1. NCBI lineage: Eukaryota > Metazoa > Mollusca > Gastropoda > Patellidae > Patella > Patella depressa. Next base: position 50,254,447 of record OX419715.1, on the reverse strand, counting down.
TAAGGCTCTCTTATATACATGTGTATGGTTCTAAGCTACATTGATTTAGTCTATAGGTATCTAATCTATATGGCTCTACGTCGGATATGTCAGGTTCATTTGGTCTAGGCGTGTAATCTCCTTTATATGGCTCTACGTAGGATATGTTAGGTGGTGTCTAATCGCTCTTCATATGGCTCTACGTAGGATGTTAGGTTGATTTGGTCTATGTATCTAATCTTCCTCTATATCTGTCTCTAAGTAGGATGCTAGGTTGATTTGGCCTTGAGTAGGATATGTTAGATTCATTTACTCTATGTGACGACCTGTCTCTCTCTATATATGGACTGGGCTTAGGGTTAATTACTGATGGGGGACAGCGGGTCTAATCGTTCGGATGTTCTTTTTTTACAGGTGTGGTGAAAAACAGAGACTCCCTCTTTACATTTACGTGCACATAAAAGATCCCTTTGCAGTAGGGATTCGAAATGAGGTCGTAGCGCCGCTTACCGAGCACAATTTTCTTCATTATCCCGGATGAAAGAGAAAAGTAAGGACTTAAACCTCAATTTAGTTTAATTTTATTTCATGTCTGTACAAACTGTTCCATATTTTCAGGTTTATATCCCAGGTAGATCAAATCTCAGGCCATCGAATACAAATCTTTTTCTTCTTCAGAGACAAGATATCAAACATACCAATAAGACATATGGATGACGAGCTTTCTCCATTATAGTCATCTATTTATGAAATAACCTCCCCTCAGAAGTCCTACGATGTGCCCTCTTTTAAAAATAACTTAAAACAGAGTGAAGTTGTTTTTATGTATTTCCTATTTAATCCTGTTGTTATATTCTTAATTTTGAGGGGTTTTGTTTTTATATTTCACCTTGGGCTATTTTATACCATTTATTTTATACATCATTCTTGTTTAATTTTTAATATGCCAGTGTACAGTGCTTCGGGATAAATTGTTACTTTTATTGATTGGAAATTTGTCTGCAGTTTGTGCATAGTAATTATAAATAGATTTGCGTGTTGACTAATTTCATATTAAAACATCTCGTGTGGGGATTGAAGCGGAAGGAAATGGCGATATGGCGCGGATGATGGAATGTATTTGTTCAATTATTTTAAGAAATAATTATAGGATTAGCTTGAATTAATCCTTTTAATTTTTTTTTTTAATTTAATTAGACTCTATATAGATATTTTAATCAAAATCATCAGTTAGGGTGGAGTGGGGGAGACCGACGTTCTGAGTATACAAAGCTCAAATTTTCTAAGCGTTTGCCACGTCCAATGCCATATGCAACATTGGAGCATTTTAACTTGTAAAACGTTTACCAGGTTCAATAATGCCATGTATCATTGGTGCACACCTGTAGTTGCCCATACCAAACGCTGACCCGTAGAGCGAACACAAGGTTTCGGTAACAGGGGTGTTATTTCTGCGAATAATACTTGCACGACTTTGAATTTCGACAGGGCCCCACCTTATGGGCGGCTCTGGAACAGAAAGTTGCGAAACACGTATTTATGGATCCGATCCATCCTCTCGTGACTTCAGTGCTCCCAACAAAGTTTGAAAAGATTCCGTTAAAAAGTATAGCCTCTAATGTGTTTTATTAAAATATATTATTAGTGATTTATTTGAAAGACCAGTCGTGTTTAATACAGTGATTGCTAATTTCTTTTCTTATAACTTTTAAATCAAGACAATGTATTAAACAACTGCTTCAGTTGTTCAGTGTAAAGTTTAATTCTGTTTCATCTTATGTATATTATTTAGACGGAAAACGTCTTTTTCATTGATGCTTTACACGTTTAGCTTAAACTAACATATGGTTACATTTTATTTCATTAATTCGCTTGCACGTATAGGTGTCTATCAGTGGGAGGAAAGCGGAGGACCCGGGGACAACTCACGAGGTTGAATAGGCGCGACCCTTCTCCTTGTCACATTCAACCGGGAAAACATTTCTTTATATTTTTTTTATTATTTATTTATTTTTGAAGACAGGTGAAGGATTTGGAGATTTTGAAGACAAGTGAAGGATTTGGAGATTTTTTTTTTGATATTTTTTTTTACAGTTAAGCCAACGTCATGTACTGTTGATCTGTATTCTATTCATGCTCTAACAAAGATATCACTTTATAATGATAAACTTTTTTTTCTTGAAATGAATTAAAGATATAAATTTAGAAATCCCATACTGCGGGGATGAAGCTGGCTTTAAAAGAGATCAGATTATTTCTGATTCCTTCATTATACCGACCTGATTAACTTGATAATGTTTTTTTTTCAAACAATATTTATTCAAGTTGCATAAAGCGATACGGAATTTCATAGATAACGATGTTCTCGGTGAAATTAAACCAAAATGAAACGGGTTTATCGTCCTTCTTTCCTACACGAACTGGGATAATTTAGACGGACTTACGCCATAGAGTGTGCCATGGTTTAAATTTAGCCCGGAGGGCGGTGCCACGGTCTATTTTTTATTACGAATTACAGCTCCGAAGGGTTTTCGTCCGATCCGAAAGACTAGACACTGTCCTTGTCTATAATTACGGCAGCCTCCGCAAATCAAAGGGACGGAACTAATAATGTCAGAAATATCATAAAGCTTAGTTTTGCCATGTATACTAGCTGACCATGTTATATAGCCCATAGATAGAGTGGTTCAGGGACACTTATAAAAACTGACCCACTTATCTGCCTCGTTGCTCCTTCGAGAAATTTTCTGAAGTGAACAAAAGTCAGCTCCGGGCACGTGATTTTGGATGTCGCAGCAAATATACGTCACACGAGGTATTTTACACACATGTATTGTCATATAAAGCCGAGTAAAAATTTCACTCATTACCGGCTTCGACTTGCATGTTTATTTAGAAACGAACGTGAGCAAAAATTTCAATTGCACTCTTTGATTTAATTTTTGATTTTGGCGATTTGGGTGATTTCGATACAGAGCTAGCTGTAATAGCTTCGTTTCATTTCTAACTTTCAAGCACATGATTTCGCCGAGATAAATTCATTACAACATTTTTGGATTTACTTTTATTTTGTTGTTACAACCTTCGTTTACGGGGCGATCTCTTCGTGTAAAGAGATAAATATTTGCTAGCTCTAAATACGCAGAACTATTTAAGACCGGATAATAACCGAAACAAAATTTTATTTGTAGTCTTTATTTTCCAGACACTTTTCGGTAACTTGGTGTAAATTATTTTCATAATCATAGTATCTTATTTAATTATTGTGTAGATTTAAGCCTTGATCGAAGGAAATAGTTGTTAATTTCGAAAAGCGTTACACAATGAAGTAAATGATCAAATTAAACTTTTACAATAGTATTCTCCTTTAATAAATTCCCGACAACTACGGAGCATCGGTCTATCATAACTGTACATGTGACGCGTGCTCTGTTTTGCATGTGTATTTTGTATATTTGTCTGTGATAATTATTGGAAATATAATACGATTATTAAAAAGGATATTTAACGTCTACAATGTGTACTGTAAGTACTTTATGTATATTGTGTTTATAAGGTCAACTGCCAATTTCTCCGTATATTGCGTTAATAAAGTCAATTGCCAATTTAAAATGTTTTGGGTAGGGTTAAGTGCATTGATAAAAATCAGACGAAAATATAACTGTTAAATGTTACTCTATTTCTGTCTCTTCTGTTCAAAAACTAAGAACTGTGCATGCGTAGAAGCGTTAAATGTAATCGTCATTTGAACGTGTTCTAAAACCGAAGAATTCCGAATTTCTTATTCTTTCCAGAGAAAAGTTACAATTTTTTTTGTAGCCTAGAACCATAACTCGTTTTGTCAGTAGGAGTTAAACTCCCTTGAGAATGGGAGCCACATTTTTTTTAGCAATTTAAAAACACGTCCAGATGGTTATATCTTCCAAAGTCAAACATGGCACGACATTCGTTGTTGATGAATGAAGTTTTTATGGTAAGCTATGTCATATTATGTTCAAATAAACCCCAAAAATGGCCGGAGGTCGAAATTTCTTCTGGCCCTGTACCACCCTACCATAGATGTATACTGAGCACCATGGAAAACGCATCACTTAGTTTTTCATATAACAAAAGGATCCTGTAAACATATCTTATTTATTTTGCTTCACTTATGGATGTTTAATCTGTAATCAACGGTACAAAGTCAGAGGAGTCAAAACCAAAAGAACGACACAGCTGCCAGTAGCGCGTGTGTCCTCCAGGGGCTCTTACGCACGCTGTGCAGCGACGTCGCATGGAATTAACCAATGTTTGAAAGAAGGCCTGGGGCAAATTGTTCCATTCTTGGAAAAGAGCAGCTTCTAAAACAGCAATGGTGTGCATTTGTGGTCTCCGATACAGACGGCGTCCAATCTCATCCCAGACATGTTCTATCGGTGTCATGTCCGGAGACATGGCTGGCCAGTTCAAGACATTGATGTTGTAAGCATTCAGGTAGTCCATACTGACACGGGCGGTATGCGGACGTGCATTATCCTGTACTCAAGTTGTGGGTGCGCTCGAAACTCGGAGCAACAATTGGTTGCAAGACATCATCGCGGTAGGCTACAGCATTAACGCGACCCATGCAAATGTGTAGGGGGGTCCGGTGGTAAAATGTGAAGTCTCTCCACACCATTACACTTCCCCCACCCCATCGATCCGTTTCGAAGACACAGCAATCTGCAAGACGTTCCCCAAGACGTCTCCACACACGTTGACGGCCATCAGCGTGATAAAGATGAAAGCGACTCTCATCACTGAAGAGCACACTTTGCCAGTCTACTCTTCTTCATGTCTGGTTTCCGTGAGCCCATATCAAATGCCGCTGAAGGTGATGATCCCTGAGGAAGGCTCCAACATAAGGTCGTCGTGCACGGAGTACTTCTTCTCTTAAACGACGTCTTACGATGTTGGCACTTACTGGTCCATGTCTTCCGACGACTGCTGCACCTGTTCGAGTCGCTGGGTGGAATCTATCACGCAGATGAGTGACCCGGATGTAGCGGTCTTGAGCCTGGGTTGTAACGCGTTGTGGACCAGGACATTGACGGTCACGTGTTGATCCAGTAACTCGAACACGTTCCACCAACCTTACAATAGTGGACTGATGACAATTGTCTGGTAATAGCACGTGTAGACATGAGCCCTGGACATTCCCATGGCTTCATTCCGTTGATTTTCAGTAAGTCTCGGCATCTCTAGCTCGATTCCTTCACACGTTCAACAACAAATTACGACAGATTAACGTTTCTCAGTTCATGTACTGCACATTAAGTTGAAAACATGTTTTCAAAGGACTCACACACAATGCTGCACGTGAATATTGGGTTTTTCATGTGCATCTCGTGCATATTTTATTTTTGTTTTGTGCACACGGAGTAATGTAATGGGTAATGGTAAATAATTACATTGCTAAAAATGAGAAAGTAATTGTAATGATTACATTTAAAAAGTAATGGTAATGTAATTAATTACATTGGCAATGTAATGGCCCCAGCCCTGACACGGACCGATATTTTTTGCCTTTGGGGGCAAAACAAGTCCGTGACATTTCTAGATTTGAGCTTTGCAATGTTGCACGAAAAGTCTATGCCTCTGGTTATGTATAGACCTGATTAATCTTCCATACTATACAATTTTCAATTTTTTTACACCCCCCCCCCATAAAATAAGTACATGTAGTTTGGACTGCTCTGATACAAACAATTTCAATGTGTCACTTATCCCAAAGCTTATATCGGGGCCAGGGGCGGACGATCGTTCGGAGGGCCGATCGGACAAAAAATGAAAAAAATAATTTTGTCCAATTCGTCTAAAAAAATCTTTTTCTGCTGAACATTATATGGGAGAGGGGGGTATTGGACAGACCATGGAGCCATGATGAACATATTGTATGTGGCCGTTGGCTTTTAACGGGCCGCCACGCCATCACTGGAGTCTGGAATGGGCTGGTATAATAGACTTTCTGGGTGTGCTGGGTGTGAGTTAGAATTCGGAATCCTGCAATGGGGATTCCGAATTTCAACCGAGTTAATCGATTTATGAAATATATTATTTGACAGAGATTATAATCAGATATTGCACCAAATCGCATATTTGGGGTTCATTTTTCAAATATGTCCAGGGGGAGAGCTCCCCCCCCCCCCGGTCCGAGCTCCTCGGTCAGTAAAAGGGGCCGCTCGGTCCCCGGCCCCAATTCGCCCCTGATCGGGGCTCTACTATCAGCAGAGTATTGAAGGTATTTATTGAACCAAGCCAGAGCTTAGGAAAATATGGTCACATGGGGCGACTAAAAATGCGGAAAAAAGCCTAGTTGGCCTGTACTAATCCTGCCCTAGGCATCAGTTAAACCTTCATCGTTATATCTATAAATATTGCAGTATTGGATGCGTAACGTAAACAGTTCATCTGAAAAACATGTTTCTGTTTTAGACACAAAACTGATTTTATCGGCAGACAAGTACTGGGTGATAATTCAACAGAGAATAGCGTGGAGTCAGTGGGCGTATAAGACAAGTTTGTAAAGTTACCCTTTTACTTTGAGTGTAAAACAGTCGATTCGATTGGATAACTTGAAAACCTAGACCAGTCTACAAATTATTTTTCCAAGTTCTGTACTGTCAGTGGGGCTTGGACATATCGATTGGTAGTAATCTTCTGACCACCATACACCTCACAGTGTTTCGTTTGATTATACCCAATCCCACTCAAAACCACAGGCTCCGATAAAAAAATGGCGCGTTAGATTTATTTCTTTATTACTTGAAATTATATAGTGTCAAGTCATATTTTCTTCTAGAAACGATGAGTATCAAATTTAATTAAAAGAAATAAGTCGTTGGGAGGTCCTTTATCCCCGTCGATTTCCGAAATTTACATGATGTTACCAGAAGAAGGCTTTCTAACCTTTTCTGGTTCAGAAAGATGGATAACACCTTCGTCATTTTACAAAAAGATGATAATGTCGCCCCCTGAATCACTTGAACAACCAACATCCAAGAATGAATTTCACAGTGGAGATGGCACCAACAGCAACCTCTCATTTCTTAATGTAATTATAAGAAGCTAGAAATCCACCTCGCTGGTCGACTTATGCACGAAAGTTGATTGTTATACGCCAAAGTGGAATTAAATTCAAATTTTGTCGGATCCCCCAACCCCATTAAGGGGACCCGCCACTTAAAGCGAGAATTTCATAACATTATTATTTCTATGGCTTTTGCTCAACAGGTTGTCAACTCACTATTATACGAACATGGGCATTATTCCCCACACTTAAAAAATAATTGACACTGGAGATAATAACACAATTACCTCCCTTGTTTTTCTATTCTCACCATGGAATAGCTATCTTCAAACGTTTGAATTTGAAGTTGAAAACGATATATTTGCCAATATCTCAACTGCGATAGTGAATTATTGGACTAATAGGATTATTCTTTAACAAGGTAGGACTGTTTATAGATAACATCTATTTTAAGGCTTTATCTTAATACATTTTAAAAATATAAATTAAAAATATGAAATTGTAGCTTTAAGAATTAAGGTTTATGGTATCCGATACCACAGTCCACTCATCTAGCATAGTAGAAATTTTGTACGCGTTTTTCGAAACAACCTGAACCTAGCTCCCTAACTATTCCCGGTAAGATCACAACGGCAATGTTGATTTAAATTGACAAATAATTCGTGTTTTTAATGTCGAAGACTTTGGACGATATTGAGTTAGAGACTTAGCTACTTTAAGAATGAAATGGGGTTTAATGTCCTACTTTTCAGCAGCTACTACAAGGGAAATTTTGCCAGGACAGCGGCACTGTGACCTATTTTACGTACACGCCATTGTGTACATCTGTGACGAATAACTAGACGCCGTCATTGCCATCCCCACCCCAACACACCGACAAGGAGAAACCACTCCTAGAAATCAGAAGGAAATTTCTCTGCCAACACCGAGAGCAACTAATGGTCACCACAACATTCGAATGCAGAAGGGAATCACGGTGGCTAAGTGGGCAAGGCGCTAGCTCTCTAGCCTGGAGCCTGGCTATTCGATCCCTGCATTGGACGAGAAAGTTCATCTCGATTTTCCTGCATGGTTTCCCCTTGTCAGTGATGCAGAAGGAGGGCCTGACAAGGACAGCTGCCTAGTCGTTCGGATGGGACAAAAAACCGAGTTCCCATGTACACATTGGCGTGCACGTAAAAGATCCCTTGGCAGTTGGAATTCGATATAAGAGTAGGCCGTAGCGCCAATGCCCGGGCAAAATTTCCCTCATAGCACACTGTATGTCGTATGTCCGTCTTGCATTAGCCCAGGTCAGGTGCAGAATAGTAGGACGTTAAACCCCATTTCATTTCATTTCATTTCGAATGCTGCATGAGTAGACTACAGCAAAGAACAATTGAACACAATAATTGTGGAATTGTAGAATATTAAGCACCACCAGAAAGCTCTGGAAACAATTTTTGGAACGGCAGATATTTATTCAGTCTTTTTTTTTTAACTTCAACTATCTAGGTAATATGCAGAATCAATCTGAGGCAGATGGTTTTGAACTCCACTTTATCAAAATATAAGAAGATTCCCTTATAATCATTAACAATAAATAACCATTGATTGGCACTCTTAATAGGGTTTAAATCAAATATAGTTTGTCCTTTAACACAATATCAATAATTTAAATCTTTGATATAAAATTTAACAAACACTGCATTAAATATAAAATACACTAATTCCAAAAGTTACAAATAATTAAGAGGTATTCATCATGATTTTAAAAAGTACCCCCCCCCCCCCAAGTCGACAGGGACGCTGATGTCTCCCACCTCAATCCAAAAATAAATAGATGACACTTATATTGCACATTTATCGTTTTGTAAAGCATCAAGCAAGCAAACTACGTGTACTTATCTATAGTTAGCCTAATAAGCAGTTTAACCTCCACTCGACACTAAGTCATTTTGAGAGTAACACATGGTTCATTTCTATTACAATAATTTACTTGAATCTAGATTCTAAGGTCTTTAGCAGTGGGAGGAAACAGGAGGACCCACAGAAAACCCACGAGGTCGGACAGGCGAAACTCTCTACCTTAGAGTCGAGCAACTAACTCAATATGTGTGATACGTTTTCAAACAACTTAAACCCGTCAGTCTTCATCTGGAAATGGAGACCGGTGTCCCACACTGTATTATGCGGTGTCTGGATAAACCCAGACCTCTTTAATAAAAGAAATAATGTACCCTATAACCCCGTTTATATTACAAATTTTAAGCGTGCAAGGTATCGTCCCTGTTATTGCGCAGTTAATTGTTTTGTAGTATAAACGGGTCATACACAAGCGTGTCGTACTGAGTACCATACCAATATGGCCAACTGAAGTGAGGTGGTCTCGGAACCGTACCAAGAACGGCCCGCACTCGGCAAATCTCGACAGATTCCGCCATATTTGAACTACTTTAAAGGTCCCGGATGAATCATGGCTGCGCCCATGGTGTCTTGTTTGATTTTTAATAGCGTCAAGTTTTCCTGTTAAAAGTAAACCAGTAGCCGCATCGCAAATGTAAGGGCGTGGGTACATATTACTTACTGTCATGTAGTCGAGACTATAGATGTAGGTTCCGAAATCTGTCGAGAATTGCCGAGTGGAATGGCTCGCTTTAAATTTTCGTAGTGTAAACGCTAACCGGTCTGAGAACAGATTACTGCGCATGCGCCAAATGAACCTTGACCTTTTTCCCTGCAAACTTTGACAGTTCTGTCATCAGTTCTGTCAAAATGGCTGCTCAAACTAAATCAGTCATAATTGTTTTCATCTGGGACATTTGTACAAGGTCTGAAGTTAACCTTTCTGTGAAGAGATCCGCATTTGGCATGCTTGGCACGGTTATTTTGGAGTAATGTAAACGGGTCAATTTCTTGAAATTTGTCGCGGCCTGGTATCGTAAACAGAATGGCACACTTATCGCGGCCAAGTGTAAACGGGGCTATTCACTGTATAGACTTCTACAGGACCCGAAATCTTTAAAAGTTTATGTGTCCGGATAAACAGTTTTGACGTTTACGTCCGAAGGACTAAATATGTTGGGCTGAAATTTTGAGACAGGGTAAATACACCATTCCTCTATATTTCGGCGCTTAAATCTCGGCAAATTTTCTTTCGGGGGGCGGGGCAAAACATTTTTTCAGGGGGCATTGCCTCCCCCCCCCCCGGGCTACGGGCCTGTTCACTAGACCACGCAACCACCTAACCTGGGCAGAAATGCTCATTATTAAACTTAGTCATGGTATTGATGCAATGAAACTGTACTCAAAGTTTCAGCACTCTCAAATTGCTTACCCCCGCTTAGTCTACGTGGGAAATGCTAATCACATACAGTAGCTCAACTAGAGGTAATTGTGTCCGAAAAAGTGTGGCGGACGAACGGACGGTCGAACCCATTTTAAGTGGAGAACAAAATGTCTTCCAATGAACAAATGTGGACTAGAAATATAAATGCATTTATAAGAATTTGCACTATATAATAGGCGTTGGTGGGAATGTGAAGTTAAGTTACCTACACATAAGATTAATATAGCACGCGTTTTGTCTTAACCAGCTGATAAAGGACAGTCATTACAAAATACATTCTGAATTAAACCTTTTTCATTTACAATACAGTCTAGTTTGTTGCTTTGGAATTAGCCTACATCACTTGGATTATCAACTAATAACTAAAACATGTCTGTATTGCAGTATCCAGAGAAGCTTATTCAAGACAAGTTGAAACTCTTAAGATTCAAATAACCTAGGAAATTAGTACAATTTCCCTCTGTAAATTTAAGAAATTTAATGATTTATGGTCTTTATGAGAACTTTTTGGGCTGAGCAACCTGGACCGCCTTCGGCTCGTCCAAATGTTCGACCATAGTTCAACGAGGTCTCAACCATGTACACCCGAACTTGAAATGGTTAGACTATAGTCCAGACCATGCTTAACCAACCTTTCGAGGTTGGTTAAGGCTGGTCAAGTCAGATTAAAAACGGCGGCTCGCCACAAAAGATGTGTTGGAATTGTTATTTGAAGATAAAACGTATACTACCAATGTTGCTCCAGAACCCGAAAGTTATTTAAATTCATATAACATTATTTAAGTAGTTTCCATGTTATATAAAGTGGATAATCTGTTTGTCAATCAATTCGACCAAGACTGATGTCAGACTGAAATTGTGAAAGTACTGAAAGTGACAGTATTTGAGTAAAAACATTTCATCTATTTGTGAATTTTATTTGGAAAACAGTAACACAAATGATTTTGTTCATTGAATACAACCGTTTGATATACATTGTAAATAAAAATAAAATTATGTTACTGTAAATAAACTCTGGATATTTGATTGATTTGTTTATTTTATTGTCTGTGGATAACTCAGTCACCGATTCAACTGTGAGTAGATTACTTGTAATTGTCGTTATCACATTCGACAAGCTTTCTCAGCATAGTCAAAAACTTTTGGCAAACGTTCTGGGAATTTGCCTCCGAAGAATGATGTGTTCATATCAAAGTATTCATTAAGCAAACTTGCGTTGTCGTTAAGTAAAAGGTTTTGTAGCAGTTCATTGAAAATTACGGCGTCCATTTTGATGACTATGGTCGAACTAGCTTTCGTTCAGGGCCCTGTTTCACGAAATTTTAACTTAAGATAAAATCCAATTTTAGTAGATACTTCAATTTTGATTGGCTAAGCACTAAAATCAATCTAATATTATCCAATCAAATTACTAAAATTGGGATCTTATCTTAGTTAAAATTTCGTGAAATAGGCCCCAGGTGTAGTGAACTATACACTGCCGTTTAGTCGTGACCATACATGCGCGCCCGAAGGTTGTCCAGGTATCACATTGTATTCGAGGGCCCAGGCTCCGGAATAATGGCTTTGCAAATTTCTGACAAACACGTTTTATCCAAATTATGTTTCTTTGTATCAGTTCCTATTGATTTCACACCACAATGTATTTAAATGTGTGTGTGAAAAAAGAGCAGATTGTTGTCTTTCAAGATTTTCGTGAACCACATTAGGGACAGGGTAAAATATATCGAAATGATATGAAGGGTTTTTTCCTAGGCGAACTGAGCTGAAAAATTCATTTACTTTTTTTTTGTTGCAAATGTTGGGACCTAGCACGGAATTTCCGGTAAATTTTGAATAGGTCTTCTAGGGTGTCCTTAATACGGTTTTGGAGGTCGACAAACACAAATACAATAATATAATTTTGCATTTTCGAAAATCCAACATGGTGTTCATTTTCATTCACAAAATAGCGGAATACGTCATTTTTTCATTGATTGATGGGGGGTTGGGATGGCCTAGTGGTCTAGAGTGCCGCGCTTCGACCTTTAGCTGGCCGATCACCTCTTGTTTGCGGCTGTGGTTTCGATCACTGGTGTGAGCGTATGTGGCATGGAGATAGGGGCCCCTTCTCAACCTCGTGGGTTTCCTCCGGTTTCCTCCCACTGCTAAAGACCCCTACGCACAAGCGAATTATTGAAATATAATTAAACCACATGTTAGTCTCAAAATGACCTAGTTTGTGTCGAGTGGACGTTAAACCCTATTTCTCTCTCTCATTGATTGATATTAAAATTAGATTTCATATGACGTGTAATATGTCCTTCATATGGTTATCGGGGTCGACTAGTGTGGATACAATATATTTTACCAATTTCAGTGATTCAATTTGACGGAAATCCAAAATGGCAGCCAGTATAAATAGTATAAATATATTGGTTATACTTTCTAATATGTCCTTTATATAATTTGGGGAGTCAACAAACACAAACGTAATATAATTTTCAGATTTCATTGATCCAATATTATGGTGAATTTATTCATTTCTAATTTATTTTACAAATGATTATTTTCTAAACACTTTCAAAAAATGTTTTCAACAATGAAATATTTCTTCACAACAATTTCTGAACCAAATTCACAAATGTTCATTTGTTTGTATTTATTGGCATACGTACTACATACATGTAATGTAGAAAATTCATAGAGTGTTTAAGGGACTATCCCGATTTGAACAGTCTCAAAAATATATAAGTTTGAGTACATATGAAATTTAAACGCCAAAATATGGAGGAATGGTGAACACCAAAACTGCTTATACGGACACGTAACCCTTTTAAGATTTCGGGTCAATTTTTTGTTGGGTGGCCTGTTAATCGATTCCCATCCCTTTAGAAGTCTATAGAATGAATGGTCCATGTGCTGTATTTGATAACAGAAGGTAAATGTCATCTACAGATTATTTTTATAAAATAAAAGTCTGGCTTCATTCAGACCCCGCATAATGCAGCTTGGGACACCGGTATCCATTTCCTGATGGCGACTGCTGGCGGGGTTAAGTTGTTTGAAAACGTATCACATCGTTGAGTTAGATGCGCGGTCCTAAGGTATATGATTTTAAGGGATTTTAACACAAAATTAAACCGTTTTATTCTCCAAAATGTTATCGAGATAGGCCCTTTAAAGCAGGAATTTCATATTTTCTAATGCTCAAAAGGTTGTCAACTCACTATTATACGATCATGGGCATTATCTCTCAGGCATTAAAATCAGTGATACGGGAAATAATACAATTACCTCCCTTGTTTCCCCATTCATCCCCATGGAATGGCCATCTTCAAACGTTTGAATTTGAAGTTGAAAATGATATTTTTGCCAATTTCTCAACTGACAATAGTGAATCATAGGATTAATTATAAGATTATTCTTTAACAAGGTAGGACTGTTTATGGACACAATCTATTTTAGGGCTTTATTTAAATACATTTTAAAAATATAACTTAAAAATATGAAATTGCAACTTTAAGTTAGAATGAACAATAAACATATTATTTATATTTATTATCATTATTACAACTATTACAACATATTTATAGTGCGCCCTTTTATATCAAACTGATCCCGCAGTGAATATTCGCTTGGCCGCTACAATCACTTAATGAGTATGGCATATTAACTTTTTTACTCCGACAAATTAAATTCTCAAACAGTTTTTTTGAGGTAAAAGAAAAATAAATAAAGACGTTTGAAGTATTTGTAGTTAAAAAATATTTCCTATTTAGTGTAAATGGGTATTAAAATGAGTAAAATGCATCATTTCGCCCGAAGCAGTTAGGTGTTAAGTAAACATTGCACGAGCCGTTGAGCCAATGACTACCGCCGCGTGCAAGTCAACGCACGTGTTGTGGACAGTCATCTGTTACAGAGATAATTCGTAAGTAATTCTCTGTGAAACAGATTGCTTTTATATAACATGTGCAGGGGCACTTTACGAAGTGACAATGTAATCATAAATAAACAACAAGATTATAGACATGTTAACGACTGTATACAGAGTCAGTTAAAAGTCTGAATAATTAAATGTATTTTAAGTTGTTTTTCAAGGTGATATAGAGATGTACACCATCTAGAACTAAGTGGTAGATTATTCCATAAAACGGGTGCTTAATATCTAAAAGAGTGCTGACCATAAGAGACTAGTTGAATAGTTTTGGGCTTTAAAAGAAGCTTTATCTGATGTACGTAATGTTCGGCCAGGTGTATAAAGTTCTAAAATATCTGAGAGGTAAACAGGAGCTAGATTATTTAAGCATTTAAAAGTAAGTAAGAAAATCTTAAAATCAATTCGATATTTAACCGGTAAACAGTGTAAATTATATAAAACAGGAGTTATGTGGTCACAATTCTGAGTTAAAGTATATAACAAGTCTAGTTGCAGTATTCTTTAATTTTTGTAATTTATCGATAAGCTTTAAAGGTAAACCAACTAAAAGTGAATTAAAGTTATCTAATCGAGAAGTGACAAGAGAATTAACAAGTGACTTAGCGGCCTCTACAGTTACAAATTTACGAATTTTACCTATATTTCTGATATTAAAATAGCACAATTTACAAATATTATTTACTCGAGCTCTCATAAGCATAAAACTATCAAAGATTGTGCCAACATTACAACAGGGGGTTATCATGTGCAATTTTACTTAATTGATGCCTTGAGCCTAAGAACAAATACTGGTATTCGGTTTTATCATCAATCAATTTTAGAAAGTTCTTTGACATCCATTTTCTAATTTCACTAATACAATTCTCAAGTTGCAATTTTCGATAAATTGAAAGAGGATGGGCAATTAGGTGTAAATGAAATATATAATTGAGTATCGACATACAAATAAAAGCTGAGACCATATTTCTGATAATATCACCTAATGGTGACGTATAGAGGATAATTAAAATCGGACCAAGAACAGAACAGTGATGAACCCCAGATGACAAAACAGATTCAGACGACGATTTTCAATTAACTAAAATACTTTTTTTTCTACCCACAAGATAGCTTTCTGAAAGATTTAATGCAGAGCCACACATACCGAATTTGAATTGAAGTCTACGCAGAAGAAGGGAAGGGTCCACCGTGTCGAAAGCAGCAGATAAATCTGATAAAATTGTACATTTTCTATTATCAATTTCCATCAAAATATCATTTGAATCCCGGGTTAAAGCTGTTTCGATACAGTTAAATTCTTTATAAGCACTTTGAAATGGTTCATACAAACAGCTATCATCTAGATGGGCCTTTATCTGAGAAGCAATATATTTTTCTCCAACATTTTAGAAATAAATCTGAAGTTATAGAAAGGTCTGTATAATTTTTCAAAAAATATTATTATCCAGTGTAGACTTTTTAATTACGGGGGTAACATAAGCTTGTTTGGAAACGCTGGGAGTAGTAGAGGGTGATATAAGAATTACTAATATTGGTAAAAACTGGAATAACTTCGCCTAAACAGTCCTTAAGAACAGGATCTAATGTACATGATTTAGGATCAGATCAAGAATATGTACATCTTTAAATAGTGCTACACCTCCTCACGGGCAATGTTGTATAGTATATCCATCAGGTACTAAAGCTGCGATTGTCGATAAATCCTAATAGTCATTATTCAGCCATGTTTCAGCGATTCCACAAATATCAAATGAATTTTCAACAAAATAATCAGATAAAATTGTTGTTTTATTCTCTACAGACCTGTTGGTGGTGATAACTTTTAAATGTCTTTGATATCTCCCAATCACTTCATTAAAGATATATTATGGGAGATAAAGAGTTGGCAGTTCTCACTATAATAGTTAAAAACTAGATAGTGTAAAGGTAATTTGCTGAAAATTTCAGTCTAATTGATCCACTAGGAGCCGAGAATGAAGCGGGTGATATTTTCGCCTAGCCTCGGTTATCATTACTAAAATCATTAATATAAACAGCAATATCTCTATTATCCAAGTTTTAATTAATTAATTATCAATGACCGATAAGCAGCATATAGGAATCTAATTCAGCCATCATCGAAGGCTAGCCTAGACATCGAGAGTTTATTATGGCCTGGATAAGTTGATAAATGTCAAACTGATCCCGCAGTGAATATTCGCTTGGCCGCTACAATCACTGATAAGCATGACATTGACGAGTCTTAATGGGTACGGCATATTAACTTTTTTACTCCGACAAATTAAATTCTCAAACATTTTTTTGAGGTAAAAGAAAAATAAATAAAGACGTTTGAAGTATTTGTAGTTAAAAAATATTTCCTATTTAGTGTAAATGGGTATTAAAATGAGTAAAATGCATCATTTTGCCCGAAGCAGTTAGGTGTTAAGTTAACATTGCACGAGCCGTTGAGCCAATGACTACGAGGCGTGCAAGTCAACGCACGTGTTTTAGACAGCCATCCGTTACAGGGATATTTCGTTAGTAATTCTCTGTGAAACAGGTTGGATAAATGTATAATTGATAATTTCAGTGGCGGATCCAGGTTTTTTTTCTGAGGGGGGTGACAACCCCATGTTTTGTCTCACCGACCGCGGTTTACGGAGCTAATTTCTGCCGCTAGTACCATATGCTGATCCAAACTGATCCCGCAGTGAATATTCGCTTGGCCGCTACAATCACTGATAAGCATGACATCGGCGAGGCTTAATTAGTACGGTATATTAACTTTTTTACTCCGACAAATTAAATTCTCAAACATTTTTTTGAGGTAACAGAAAAATAAATAAAGACGTTTGAAGTAATTGAAGTTAAAAAATATTTCCTATTAAGTGTAAATGGGTATTAAAATGAGTAAAATGCGTCATTTTGCCCGAAGCAGTTAGGTGTTAAGTAAACATTGCACGAGCCGTTGAGCCAATGACTGCAGTCAACGCACGTGCTATGGACACTCATCTGTTACAGAGTTAATTCCTAAGTAATTCTCTGTGAAACAGATTGATGCTGATCGTGTGTCTGATAAGATGCGAAAGGTGTGCTATATAATATATATACGACCATGAGTGCATGTCCCGATGGAAGCTTGTAGGACCCGGGATTCCTATAAACCGACGGGGAGGGGGGTGACTAGTCACCCAAGTCCCCCCACCCCTTGGATCCGCCCCTGAATTTAGATAGCATTTCAGGCCTAAAGAAAGACTTGTAATTGGCAGATTTAGCTCTTGCATAATGCATGTTTAATGTCAATGTTGCTGTCGTATATATAATTATTCAAAGCGACTGTTTTATTTTCCACGGGCCTTGCATTAATTTTAAGGCACAACTGTGTGTTGTCTGGGCGTCGATCGATTTGTCAAGAAATTACTGGAATAGTAACAAAATTGCTCCTGTTCACTGTGTCCTACTACTGTATCATTTCTAATAGTAATAGATGGATTTAAAACATTAATCTTTTCCATCTGCTTTCCACTCCTCGCGCCTCTATTATTATTAAATATTATTATTATTACCGGTATTACTAAAACAGTGAGATTTGACTTGATGGTTATTGTTGTAAGAGTTCAGATGTGTTTGATAGTAGGTGAGTTGATTCAGATAGCTAACTAGCCACAACAGATACAAGTTATTATGAAAGAGTTCAGCAGGCTTTAAAACATAGGAATCGACACTTAGATCACGTAAATCGGGTAACTACAATTATTTTCAAGCAAAACTTCGGGTGGCGGTTTTGGCGGCCATCGGCCACTGGATTTTCAATTGGCCAATCGGGCAGATTTGATAATTATCCCTTGGAAAACGTACAATTGTGCCAAATATCGTGCTTGTATCATCATTTGCACGATTCTGCCGTTATCTGCACCACTAATACTTGTTCGGTTCATTTTCCGTGATTTTGTTAAACAAAATGGCCGCCATATGGGATAACTTATTGATAAAATATAATGATTCCGCACTTGTCGATTCCGCAAACCCTATAAGGGACATAATACATGGTATATGATATCTAATTTTATACTCAATCGATGAAATAAAATGACCTTTTATGCCAATATGTGAATGAAAATGAATTGTATTCGTGTTTGTCGAGCCATAAAACCTTGTGAAGAATATTCTAGAAGGTCTGTTCGAAGTGTTTCTAATACAATATCGTGAGAGAAAAAAAATGAAATTTACCGGAAAAAATAGGTTGCCAGGCAACGATACATACACCCACACAGCAACTAAATCATCCGGGCAGTCAACAAGAGTTGTCGCATATTAAGTAATTATCAGAAAATCATTAGGATTTGTTTGCTAACGTTAAGTATACAAAACATTTGATATTATGGATTTAGCTGTTCAATTATCGATTTTCAAGAAATTCACTCAACCATCATTAATGTGTAACGGGGAAAAAGTCAAACGTTTTTTTTTAATTCGGAATAAAATTGTGACATTCATAGAGTTAATTTTTCATTGGGTGACCTGATAATCGATTCCCGTTTCTTGGGAGGTCTATACAATGAATGACCCATGTACTGTACATTATAAACAAAGGTAAATTTCACCTACATAATTATTACTTTTATAGAAAAATAGGTTGCCAGGCAACGAAACATACGCCCACACAGCAGCCAAATCGTCCGGGCAGTCAACAAGAATTGTCGCATATTAAGGAATTATCAGAAAATCATTAGAATTTGTTTGGTTTTTATAATCAAACGTTTTTTTTTAAATCATATAATAATTGTGACCTCCAGAGGCACCACAAGCTAAAAAGGGTGATTTTTCGTACAATCAGGGGACATAATTCAGGAAGTAATGACCCGATGGGCGCAAATATCGAAAGGAACCAAGATTTTTGGGTTTAAAACATACCTGTCAAGTTTCATCAAAATCGATTCAAAATTGTGACCTCTATAGGGTCCACAACCTTGATATAACATATTTTCACACTATTCGTGTACAAACGGCGGCCATTTTGTCCGTCAATTCTAGTCCGGTTTTCACGTAATTCAAACTCTCTCTTCATTACCATGTAACGGGGTGATATAGTCAAACGTTTTTTTAAATCCGATAATAATTTTGACCCCCAGAGGGACCAAAAGCGAACAAAAGCGATTTTTCGGACAATCCGGGGACATAATTCAGGAAGTTATGATCCAATGGGCCCAAATATCGAAAGGAACCAAGATCTTGGGGTTATAAACATACATGTCAAGTTTCATCAAAATCAGTTCAAAATTGTGACCTCTATAAGGTCCACAACCTTTATATAACATATTTTCACAATATTCGCGTACAAACGGCGGCCATTTTGTCCGTCAATTTTGATCCGATTTTCACAAAATTCATACTCAACCTTCATAACCATGGAACGGTGATATAATCAAACGTTTTTTTAAATCGGATAACAATTTTGACCTCCAGAGGGATCACAAGCTAAAAAGGGCAATTTTTCGGACAATCAGGGGCCATAATTCAGGAAGTTACGATCCGATTGGCGCAAATATCGAAAGGTACCAAGATCTTTGGGTTATAAACATGCATTTCAAGTTTCATCCACATCGGTTCAAAATTGTGTCCTCTACACTGTTCACAACCTTGATTTAACATATTTTCACACTATTCGCGTACAAATGGCGGCCATTTTGTCCGTCAATTTTCACGAAATTCGAACTCGACCTTCATAACTATGGAACGGTGATATAATCAAACATTTTTTTAAATCGGATAACAATTTTGACCTCCAGAGGGACAACAAGCTAAAAAGGGCGATTTTTCGGACAATCAGGGGCCATAATTCAGGAAGTTACGATCCGATTGGCGCAAATATCGAAAGGAACCAAGATCTTTGGGTTATAAACATGCATTTCAAATTTCATCCAAATCGGTTCAAAATTGTGACCTCTCAACTGTTCACAAGCTAAAAAACGTGATTTTTTGTACAATCAGGGGCCATAACCCATGAAGTTACAGTCCGATACATGCCAATATCGAAAGGAACCGAGATCTTAGGGCGATAAACCTATGTTTTAAGTTTCATTGAAATCGGATAAAAATTGTGACCTGTAGACTGTTCACAAACAATTGTGGACGGACGGACGGACGGACGTCCGGACGGACGGACGAACAGGGGCGACGACAATATACGTCCACATGAAAATGTGGGCGTATAAAAAAGTCTGGTTTTATCCAGATACTGTATAATACAACGGTCTCCATTTCCAGATGAAGACTGTAAGGTTTAAGTTTTTACAACCGTATCACAAATATAGGGTTAGTTGGTCGGCCTTAGGTAATGGGTTTTAAGTTATTTTAACACAAAATTAAGCAGTTTTATCGGGATTGGCCCTTTAAATCGGATAACAATTTTGACATCCAGAGGGACCACAAGCTAAAAAGGGCGATTTTTCGGACTATCAGGGGACATAATTCAGGAATTTACGATCTGATGGGTGCAAATATCGAAAAGAAGCAAGATCTTTGGGTTATAAACATACATGTCAAGTTTCAACAAAATCGGTTCAAAATTGTGACCTCTTTAGGGTCCACAACCTTGATATAACATATTTTCACACTATTCGCGTACAAACGTCGGCCATTTTGTCTGTCAATTTTGGTCCGATTTTCACGAAATTTGAATCAGCCTCCATATTCATGTAACGGTGATATAATCAAACGTTTTTTTTTTTAAATAGGATAATAATTTTGACCTAGAGAGGGACCACAAGCTAAAAAGGGCGATTTTTTGGACAATCAGGGGCAATAATTCAGAAAGTTACAATCCGATGGGCGCAAATATCGAAAGGAACAAAGATCTTTGGGTTATAACCATCATTTCAAGTTTCATCCAAATTGGTTCAAAATTGAGACCTCTACACTGTTCACAAGCTAAAAACGTGATTTTTCGTACAATCAGGGGCCATAACCCATGAAGTTACAGTCCGATACATGCCAATATCGAAAGGAACCGAGATCTTAGGGTGATAAACCTATATTTTAAGTTTCATTGAAATCGGATAAAAATTGTGACCTGTAGACTGTTCACAAACAATTGTGGACGGACGAACAGGGGCGACGACAATATTCGTCCACATGAAAATGTGGGCGTATAAAAATAGCGCCTGGTCAATATTTTTGCAAAATATGAATTTTTCAGCTCAATTCGCCTTAGACACACTCCAGCACATTTCAATACCTTGTTATTGTCACATCCCTATTTACATAAAAGGGCCATTCTTGCTAACATAGTTCAAAAATAGAATTAACAAATACATGTTAAAATTTTCTGTCAAATTACTATATTCTGAGCGAATTTATGAATGTTTGAAGTTGACACGGAATAGCCTAAACTGTCTCGATTGTCAAAAAACATTGCCACGATAATAAATAAAGTCTTGATTATCAGTGCTTCACTTGCTAATCTCTGTTAGTGGAGTCTATATAAATGTTTAACAAAGATGTCAGGCATTTTCGAATACACTCAATATCCAAATCATCAGATGACCTAGAGAATTAATTTGGGGCTTGTCATGTGATTAAAATCTTCAAGTAATACTTTATATAACATTTGAAGCCAAAATTTAGCTCTTACTTAATATATCTTCATAAATAAAACCTATAATTATTTAACCTTGATGCTTCTTAATAATATGTACAATTTACATATATTATCATAAAGATAGGCTGGCACTGCCAGGCAGGATACGCCCACATTTTCAAGAGATGGATAGAGAACAAGTAATACCGAAAGTGATTTTTCCTACATCATTAAGTCCTGTATTTCATACTGTATTGGGAGCAGCCATTTAGTTGGTCAGTTCCAGTCTGATATTCATAAAATTCAAAGCCGACAATGATTATGGTGTGACGGTACACAACCTATAAATGTGACTTTTCATCAAAATCGGATAAGAATTGTGACCTGTAGAGAGTTCACAACCATGATATACCATATTTTTACACTATTCGCGTACAAACGGCGACCATTTCGTCCGGCAATTTTGGTATGATTTTTACGAAATTAGAACTCAACCTTCCTCATCAAAATCGAATTAAAATTGTGACCTATACAGGGTCCACAACCATGATATACCATTTTTTTAACAGTATTGGCGTACAAACGGCGGCCATTTTGTATGGCAATTTTGGTCCGATTTTCACCAAATTCGAACTCAACCTTCCTTACGGTGTAACGGTAATATAATCAAACGTTTTTTTTAAATCGGATAATAATTGTGACCTCCAGAGGGACCACAAGCTAAAAAAAAAGGCGATTTTGCGTATAATCAGGGGCAATAATTCAGGAAGTTATGATCCGACATGCGCAAATATCGAAAGAAACCAAGATCTTTGGGTTATAACCATGAATTTCAAGTTTCATCAAACTCAAATTAAAATTGTGACCTCAACAGGGTCCACAACCTTGATATACCATTTTTTAACAGTATTCGCATACAAACGGCGGCCGTTTAGTATGGCAATTTTGGTCCGATTTTCCCAAAATTCCAACTCAATCTTCCTTAGGGTGTAAAGGTGATATAATCAAACGGTTTTTTAAATCGGATAATAATTGTGACCTCCAGAGGGACCACAAGCTAAAAAGGGAGATTTTTCGGACAATCAGGGGCCATAATTCAGGAAATTACATTCCGATAGCCGCAAATATCGAAAGGAACCAAGATCTTTGGGTTACAAACATGCATGTCAAGTTTCATCAAAATCGGTTCAAAATTGTGACCTCTAAAGGGTCCACAAGCTAAAAACGTGATTTTTCGTACAATCAGGGGCCATAATCCATGAAGTTTTCATCCGATACATGCCAACAGCCGAGATCTTTTGGGGATAAACCTATATTTCAAGTTTCGTCAAAATCGGATAAGAATTGTGACCTGTAGAGAGTCCACAAACAAATTGTGGACGGACGGACGTCCGGACGGACAGGGGCAACAACATAATACGTCAACTTGAAAATGTGGGCGTATAATAAAATTTATTCGGTACATTTACAATATAACATACTCTATTTAAAATATACGACTTACAGAAAGTAAGTCTTTATGAGTATTTCACAAGTATATAAATATAGTAATAAGCTACTTTCTCACATTCACTCACAAACAAACTACACAGCTGAGCAAAGCAAAGTTTCAAAATATATAAATAATTAATTAATAAGTGTTAACAATAAGTGTTACCTCATCTATGACAAAACATACAAGTTCTTTCTTTTAGTTTAGATAGTATTGGAAAGAAACAGACTAAGGGTTCAAGATCTTCTGTTAAAATGTTGGCATCCTTTTAAAAAGTTTTAAATATCTAAACAAACTACCGGATATAGTACCTGTATGTATTCCCTTACACAGATCAATTAATACAAAGGTGGACAAGATATTTTTACTTTTCTAATTTCAGTTTTCAAAATGGTGAAATTCACAACAATCCAAGTTTGTGATTGCTATACATCTATTTTATAAGTGTTTAAGCTCTACCATTTAGACTTTCAATAGTCGCAAAGAAATATTCATTTGTATACACAAGTGCCTCACGATTATTCTCTGTTATTGGAAGTGTTTGATAATATAAAATAAAATCATAACAGCAGAATTTTGTGTCAAAGATATTGGTGTCAAGCAATCTGATTAAAATACAGATCTATATTTCGTTTGTTTTTTTACTACTTTCGATGGCCTACACTACATGAAGATTTGGCCGGTTGCTGCGACAGGTCACATCAGAGGTCATATGAGCAGCCTTTTTTTTTTTTACTCTATGACGTCAGACATTTGATTAACCAATCAGCATTGATGTTACTAGTGGATTTCCCTCAGTTCCATGCAAAACACGCCATTCAGAACACATCAATGGTAACAACTCTTCTAGGGAGAGGGGTTTAACACAGGCTAAGCCTGTTCCCCAATCCCATTCAGACAACCTGAATAAAATATTGTTTAAAAAAAACAAAAAAACTCTTCCAGATCCTAGTGTAGTAAAGACAACTAAAGAAATAGGATCTGTGTTTAAATCAGATTTGGGGTCAAGTAGTCTAAACCATATATAAAAGCAGGGAAAAAGTATGGTCTGATTTTCGTAGAAGAGTGGGCAAATGAAAAGGTGTTTTGTTTGTCAGGTAGTGATGATGTTGCGTATACACTATACATGTAAATCATTACATGTACTCAATTTCCTGACAATGTTTTAAAAGTTGATTCTATTAAGTGTCGTCATTATCTACATGTATGTATTGTTAGAATATAGAAACAGGAGTACCATCTCTTCAAAGACAGGGTGAAAAATAGTGAGTTACACAAACATGCTACTATGCTAGATAATATAATTGTTAGTTAAAAACCGACACACACCCTTCCCTAGCTACATACATGCTATAATTTCTATATAGAACTCGTAATTTAAAACTTTGAAAAAGGTGATCTTAATTTGCCAACCCTGTTAGTATGTGACATAAGTGATAATTCGTTTTTGAAATGTTTTTTTTTTCGTTTTAATTGAAATTAATAATACCACCTTAGTTTAATTCTTTCCACAAAATGTTTGAACTAAACACTGCTAACATCAATGTCTACCTGAAATATTCAACATCAAATTCTTTATCTTCAATACATTCATATCCAAATAGAAGTTATAATTCCATTTATTCCAAGTAGTCTATAATCATTAACCTTTTAAAGTATAAATATATGAAGAGAAATTGAGAAATTTTACATTTATAATATACCAAATTTCCACACACTTTGATTTCACTTTAAAACTGTAATGTTCTTAATGAAAAAGAAATATTCTGAGTAGTCAATGACTGGCTACTCTATTTAAAGTTACATTTCCGAGAAGAAACTGGGTGATTTGATGATATATTAGGACTAAAAACATATTCAAACTAATTAATTTATCATAATTTTGCTTCAAATCCCTCTCAAAACATTGTAATTGCCAAGTATACCTTGCTCTTAAAATCGATCAAAAGAGGCCATGTTTGCGTCAGGGGATTGATTACCCCTGTCCGTACCTATAGCAACAATGGTGGAGACAGGGGAGAATTCATTACATACACAAGATGATGTTGTCGGTAATCGCTGACAATTTATTACAAATATCGAATCCTAATTAGATTCTTGGATTATCCACTGCCCGCGTCTTTCGCCATGATTTTTATGCCAGAAAGTGTTGTACGTCTAACTCTTCATAAAGTTTATCAACGTGTTCACAAAGTTCGCGTGTTGCCTTCGACAACACGCATGCTGATATTACTAATCGTCAGGCTGTTTTTCAAGGGAACCCTTACATTTTTGTCTTGTATACAATCCATGAGTGTTTTTCAGGGAATCCAGTATTTTTCTAGTAAGATTGGACAGCTCTAAGTACTTTCCATGTATACCAAAATTGTCCTACTTTTATAGGCACCTGATAAATACTTTTCTGCAAACCCATCTTTAACCATTGATATTTAACGCTTGCTACTTAATTTCTAGATATTTTGAGGGTTTTTTTTGTCACTGGTTTAATGTTAAAATAGCACACCCTCTTCCTTCTGGTATAAATAAAAATGTAAATTTCATTACAATCTGCCTTTCTTCAAATATGTAAAACCAATATTGAAATATAATCAATAGTGTGTTTTTGTGTTCTAGTGTTGAACTGTTGATACAGCCAAAAATAAAACTAAAATAAACAAACTAATTTCCGCTTAACCTTTCAAAGTCCAACTAAGTAAGAACTTGTCTCATTAATTGAAATGATGCATTAGATGAACCAAATTAAATACCTTTTTTTGACCTCATTTTAAAGGTGTTTAGATCTCTCAAATTTGAAATTGTCAAAACATTTGCCGATTAATATTTCTAACTATGTCATACATGAGGATAAAATAATATAAATCTTATTAATCAAATGTCTGCCATGTTGATTTTCTATCACTAGTTTTGAAAGTACATGACGTATCTAGTAAATTCTCGTAAGAAATGGCTGAACGTTCACCTTCTAACGATGTACTGGAATATAAATCTTCTGATGATCGGGAACTACCACTACTGCTAGACTGTAGAGAATTATCCAAAAGATGAGGTGTTTGGCGCTTGACTGGAGGAGTAGCTAACATACCAAAAGCATCAAAGTTCATATTGGTTTTAGTTTCGGTTTTAGGTGGCACACAGTCTGAGAAAAAATCCCCTAATAAATTCTGATTATCACAGCTTGCTTCCACTTTCGGTAAGTCTATATCACAATTTGTTTTCACGAGGGGATCAAATATATCAGTAGCATTACCTTCACCATCTAATAATGTCTGATTGTATATGTTAGCTTTATAAGACTGTATCCGTGCGGATCGGTCACTCTGTCTAAAGGCCGTCTTACGAACTAACCCAGAAGCTTGTGGAGATTGTTTTTGTTGACTTAAAGAAAACAAAAGTTCATTTTGTTTTTCTTCACTGCTAAAACTTATGATTGACTGTTTGGGTTTGTCATCCTCGAAAGAAATTAGGGGACCCTCCTCGACTACATTCTGATACATCTTTGGTTTGGGGGGACGTGGAGGGGGGATGTTTCCTGATGACACACCAATCTTATTATCGGTGATAACGTTACTAGACTGTGACTTGGTTAAAGTTGTTTTTGCATGATTTTTATCTGTATCTACAAATGGTATATCTAATTCAACAGGTGTTTTAGCTAGATTTCTGGGGGCTGGTATAGGAACATCTCTTCTTACCTATAATAAAATATATCTTTAAACATTGATTAGTCTTACAAAAACTCCATTCTGTTTATGCAACTTGTCTTGATTTGGGTCTGACAGACATACAGGAAATCTGGTCAATCATAGCTATTTGCCATATGAGAATTTCATCATCCAGATTTCATCTTTCCTATTAGTTTGATGTATTTAGTTAAACTAGACTAGAGTTAGCTCTATATGATTAGTTGTTATTTGAATTTTTTCAGCCAATAATATAGCTTCAACCCATTTTGGGGATTAAACTGCCAAATGGCTACTCAAAGAAATGATGATGGTTGTATCAATTTGCAATATTTTAAGATAGTTAATAAATGAAATCATTTTTCAGACAATGGCAAGCAGATTTTTATCAAAATTGTGAAAGAAAGTTGTAGGAGGGAATAAAGAAATAAGTGCGCGACTGGGCATTGTCTGCTAAACTAACATAGATACAATTTACAAGATAGGTTGCCAGGCAACGAAACATACGCCCACAGCAGCTAAATCGTCCGGGCAGTCAACAAGGGTTGTCGCATATTTTTACTTTTTTCGGTAATTAAACATTTGTAATACTCTAAAAACTGATTAAGAGTAACAACTCATTATGTAATTATCAGAAAATCATTAGAATTTGATTGCTTTTTATAAAATTTTACCCCACGCTAACAATTGAATTAGTATATATACATGAAACATTTAAAATCATGGATTTAGCTGTTCAGTTATCAAAATTCATTGAAAATCAATATACTTGTTCGTTTCAACACCTTAAACTCTGTGTATCAATCTGAAGTCAATCAGATGATAAGTTTGGCCTTTAAAGCGTCCACAAGATTTTTTGAAGTGATCAAGGGCCATAACTCTGGCACTAATTATCGGAAATCGCTGAAAATCAATAGGCTTCTTCGTCTCATGACCTTAAACACTGTGTATAAATTTAAAGCCAATCGGATATTAACTTTGGCCTCTATAGCGTCCACAAGATTTTTTGAAGTGATCAAGGGCCATAACTCTGGCACTAATTATCAGAAATCGCTGAAAATCAATAGGCTTCTTCGTCTCATGACCTTAAACACTGTGTATAAATTTAAAGCCAATCGGATATTAACTTTGGCCTATAGAGCGTCCACAAGATTTGTTTAAGTGATCAAGGGCCATAACTCTGGCACTAATTATCGGAAATCGCTGAAAATCAATAGGCTTCTTCGTCTCATGACCTTAAACACTGTGTATAAATTTAAAGCCAATCGAATATTAACTTTGGCCTCTATAGCGTCCACAAGATTTTTTGAAGTGATCAAGGACCATAACTCTGGCACTAATTATCGGAAATCGCTGAAAATCAATAGGCTTCTTCGTCTCATGACCGTAAACACTGTGTATAAATTTAAAGCCAATCGGATATTAACTTTGGCCTCTATAGCGTCCACAAGATTTTTTGAAGTGATCAAGGGCCATAACTCTGGCACTAATTATCGGAAATCGCTGAAAATCAATAGGCTTCTTCGTCTCATGACCTTAAACACTGTGTATAAATTTAAAGCCAATCGGATATTAACTTTGGCCTCTATAGCGTCCACAAGATTTTTTGAAGTGATCAAGGGCCATAACTCTGGCACTAATTATCGGAAATCGCTGAAAATCAATAGGCTTCTTCGTCTCATGACCTTAAACACTGTGTATAAATTTAAAGCCAATCGGATATTAACTTTGGCCTCTATAGCGTCCACAAGATTTTTTGAAGTGATCAAGGGCCATAACTCTGGCACTAATTATCGGAAATCGCTGAAAATCAATAGGCTTCTTCGTCTCATGACCTTAAACACTGTGTATAAATTTAAAGCCAATCGAATATTAACTTTGGCCTCTATAGCGTCCACAAGATTTTTTGAAGTGATCAAGGACCATAACTCTGGCACTAATTATCGGAAATCGCTGAAAATCAATAGGCTTCTTCGTCTCATGACCGTAAACACTGTGTATAAATTTAAAGCCAATCGGATATTAACTTTGGCCTCTATAGCGTCCACAAGATTTTTTGAAGTGATCAAGGGCCATAACTCTGGCACTAATTATCGGAAATCGATGAAAATCAATAGGCTTCTTCGTCTCATGGCCTTAAACACTGTGTATAAATTTAAAGCCAATTGGATATTAACTTTGGCCTCTAGAGCGTCCACAAGTTTTTTTGAAGTGATCAAGGGCCATAACTCTGGTAGTTATTATCAGAAATCGCTGAAAAACAATAGGCTTCTTGGTCTCATGACCTTAAACACTGTGTATAAATTTAAAGTCAATCGGATATTAACTTTAGCCTCTAGAGCGTCCACAAGCAATTGTGGACGCCGGACCGACGGACGGACCGACGGACGGACGGACGGACGGACGGGGGCGACGACAATATACGACCACATTTCAATGTGGGCGTATAAAAATGGAATATAAAAGATTTATATTTACATATACCCTTTGTTTATTGATTTCTGGTCCAACTATAGTAGTCGGTCGACTGCGATTTATATCTCTACCCATAGGAGGAATACTACTAGGTGTATTCTTAGGACTTTGACCTCTTTCATTCATCTATAATATAAATAGAAATGTTTGCTATTAGGTAAAAATCAAATATCTTTATTTATATCGCACATTTTGATAGTGACAAGTCCTCATATGTACTTTATAAAATAACATACATCCACATTCCTGCTTTGATTGATATGGTACTTTTTAAAATGAAGAGAATGTAATATGAAATGGCTTTGATATGAGAAGAGGCAAAGAAGTTTTGACTTTGGGTTGGTTATATGCCAAATTTACAGACCCAATATTAACAAAAAAAGTGGCCGCCCTACGTATAAGGAAACTATACTAAGTTCCAAGATAGTCCATTCAGAATTGTGGCCTTCGGATGCTAAAGGATCGGGGCATTCACCCAAATCAATAGTCACCGCCCTTAGGCTATAAGAAATACATATGTCAATTACAGAGCTGATCCATTCAGAATTGAAGCCTGTAAACTATAAACACAAAAATCGAGATGTGCAGTTGTCGTCCTTAGGCTATAGGGAATACATATCCCAAATTCAAAGACGATCCATTCAGAATTGCAACTTGTAAACGATAAACACAAAAATTGGGCTTGGCTCTGCCCCTTGGGGTAAGTCGGAGTCGGAACATGCAGTTGTCATCCTTAGGCTATAAGGAATACATATCCCAAGTTCAAAGACAATCCATTGAGAATGGTGACCTGTAGACAACACACAGAAACACAAAGAAATAAATGAGTGTGGCTCTACCCCTGGGGATCAGACAATCACCTAACACCAATAGGGGTCATCCTTGGGGTATAAGGAATAGAAACCTGTATGAGAAAAAACTTTTTAAAGCTTAATGACGATAAAACGGAATACTTGCTGCTTGGATCAAAAATTAAAATAAACAAATTAAATGGCGTGTCTGTTCAAGTTGGTAATTCTAACATTTATGCATCTAAATATGCTAGAAATATTGGTGTTATTTTTGATTGTCAATTATCCAGGGAATCTCAAATTAATAATATCTGTAAAATTTGTTTATTTTAATCTATGTAATATATGTAAAATTAAGAAATATATGTCTGTTGCTACCAAAATCTTAATCAATTCTCTTATTACATCTCGTATTGATTGTTTTAACTCGTTACTCTATGGTACTCTTGTTAAGCATCTTGATAAGCTTCAAAAACTTCAAAACTCTGCTGCCAAACTAATTTCAGACACTTCCTATCGTGACCCCATTACACCTGTCCTCTATAAATTACATTGGTTACCAGTTGTATATAGAATAGAATATAAGATTTTACTTTCAAATGTTTAAATAATATAGGCCCTTCTTATTTGTCAGATATTTTATAATTTTATAAACCTTGTCATTGTTTACGTTCTGCCCCTGATGAATAATTCTCATACACTATTCGTAGTTGTCAGTCCCTTCCACTTTTTAAATGTCTGCTTAAGACCCATCTCTTTAAAAGAGCGCTTAATTAAGTAATAAGTAAACTTTAATAAGCGCCATTATCTTTTTCTGTGATATATTTACATGTTCATTTTTTTTATTATTTTATTTGTCATTTTATTTGTTTTTAATTATATATTTTATTTGTCTGTCACTTTATATTTCACTTTATACTTTATTTGTTTGTGATTTTATATTTTATTTGTGTCATTATATATTTTATTTCACTTGCTGCAATTATTGTAAAGCGTGACTGAACACTTCTAGTGAAAGTGGCGCTATATAAATACATGTATAATAATAATAATAATAATAAATATGAAAATTTTTCAAGACGATCAATTAAAGTGACACACAGACACACAAAAAGAAAATGGGCGTGGCTCTGCCCCTGGATGTTGGGCATGTACCACAAAAAATAGGGATGTTCCTTAGAGAATAAGTATGCAAAGTTTCAAGATGATATGTTAAGAAATGTGGCCTGTAGATGGCAAACAAACAAATACAAGAAATGGGCATGGCTCAGCCTCTGGGGGTCGGGCATGCACCAAAAACAATAGGGATCATCTTTAGGGTGTAACTTTGAATTTTTTATCTAAAGTTAAAATAATAAATAATTATGTAATTGTATTATAACGTACTTACCTTTTCATGTTCTCTTAGTAAACATCAAAGGTAATCAACTAAGTGTTTAATTTTGAAAAGAAAGAAACTAATCTTTTTTTTAAAAAAAAAAAACAGGTTTGGGGAGTGAGCAATTGAAATTAAATAGTGTTTTATGGGATATCAACATCTTTAAGGTTTTATCATCTAAGTTGCTAGCTTACCTCATTGATCCTAGCTTTAATATCAGAATAGGCTTTTTTACTGTGGGACTTCACCTTTAATACAGAAAGAACAGAGTAAGTTTCAGCAGTTATAGAGACAATCCGATCCTGTTTCATTTGCTTTTTATTATAGTTTAAATTTCAATTCCTATGTCATCAATATAATATAATGGGATCTTCAATAAAACAGGTTCTGTTTGATGTCCATTTAAACTAGCTCTTTTCAGATATGAACAGAATTCTGGAAGATACAGAACAGTACAAATCGATGGCTAATTATAAACTGTATGTAATCCACTCATAGTTCACCAATATGACCGTATCTGGCACATCTATATTGAGTGGTGGGCATTGAGAAACAATTGCATCAAAATGACATCTTGATGAGACTGTGTGAAATTGTGGAAGGCATGTACTTCTAATGAAATGTAAGGCCTGGAACCAGAGGAAAGTGTCTGTTGCCACTGCTGTGTAACTACCAGTAAGTCTAAGTCTTTATAAATCAATTATATGGAATTAATAAACTGATACAGATATACCTACACTACCATGCTATCTATCATTCTTTTATTTATAACATCATAATAAGTTGTTTGAAATACCATGCACAAGACAGAGTATGCTAAATAACTGTCTATAGAACACTACATCATGTTCTTCCCATTTGCCATATATCTCATAATAAAAATATTTTCAATTTGTGAATTATCTTTGCTTAAGACAAGGCATGCTTCTACCACTTCCGATTTATCTGAGAAATTCACATTGCTAATAATAGTTATTGTTGTACTCTAGTTATACCATATAATACTGTACATCATTAAATAATACAGTCAACAAAACCTATGCCTAGTTGTCTATAACGGTTGTATTGTGTTTCTTTTATTATAGGTAACTAGAAAAGTATAAAACACTTTCAAATGATCAAGGGTAAAAACCTATGACATAATAATCCAAGAATTTTAAAGAGGGAAAATTATGAATGAAAAACCAGTATTCATTCATGGGAAATTGTAAATTTACAAAAGTCAAAATATAAATGATTCAATTAAGCCCTTTTAATCCCGATATAATAATTTTCATAAAATAAATTTTTTTTTTATAAAGATAAACAACGAAATGGTCAGGGCTTGGTACAATATAAACTTTTAGTTAAAGATGCATTATGTAAGATCTAAATCTGCCTATAGTATTACAGGTTTTTATTCTGGCTTCAAATGTTAGTTATATAAATGATTATTTAAACATTTATACAATAAAATCAACTCTGTAGAAAATGGCGCAGATGTAAACAGATTAAAATATGAGTGCCATTTAATAATTAAATTTGGGTTAAAAACATGCATTTCAAGTTTCATCAAAATCAGATCATAATTGTGACCTCTGAAGGGTCCACAACCTTGACACACCATATTTTACATTTAGCATTCAACCATCATTAAGGTGTAATTGTGATATATTCAAACGTTTTTTTTAAATCGGAATAAAATTGGGTTATAAACTTACATTTCAAATTTCAACAAAATCAGATAAAAACTGTGACCTCTATAGGGTCCACAAGTTAAAAACAGGATTTTTCATACATTTAGGGACCATAATCCATGAAGTTACGGCCAGGTACATGCCAATATCAAAAGGAACCAAGATCTTAGAGAGATCTATATTTCAAGTTTTGTTGAAATCAGATTAAAATTGTGACCTGTAGAGTGTTCACAAATAATTGTGCACGCACGGACAGGGGCGATGACAATATACGCCACATGAAAATGTGGGCATATAAAAATGGAGCGGCGAGGCCGAGACTCGATTAACAAGTAACATTGCTACGGTAATAAACCTATATCAAAACTTCAAACAGTGATAACGTCATTCAGAATAAAGTAATTTGAATGAAATATTTAATAGGTTAATTTTGAATTATCTATTTTGGAACTATTACTTCAAGAATAACCAGCTCTTTATGTAAATCTTACACCATGCATATTAAATAAATATAAAATTAAAATGTTACTAAGAATATAAAAATAAAACTTCAATTGAATTACAATAAAAATATCCCCACCAAAAACATAAAAAAATATAAACAACACCCTTTAAAACCATAAAGATTTGGAAGTTGGATTGAATATAAAAGTCTGTGTATTGCTATCATTCACACAGACACATATTTTATAGTAAACTAATAAAGATATATTTCCTTGACAGTAGCAACACTAAATACATAACAAGACTGAAAGCTAAAGGGAAAAATATATCTTTTGAGATACTTGAGAGGACAATTTTTTTTAACTATTTAAAGGTAGCTTCTATTATACATTACACTGATGATGAATGGATGGGTGTTAGCAGTATCTGGTAATAATTATTTTGCAAGATTTATTGGGGATTTATTTGGTAATATTTATGAATTTTCCAGGTCATTTAAAATATCCTACAGATGACCTAATTATTCTGAGGGAATATATCTTTAAGTAATAGAAAATAATATTTATTACATCATGCCTAGTAGTATTATATGTTTTGTTAAATAATTTAGATTAACTAATAATGTAGGTATATCAAATAGTTTGTTTAATTGCACTTGTGAAGTAGCACCAAATTACTACCACAGGGTAATGAGCAGGAATTTCATGACACGGGGTTGTAAGAAAAGCTGTTAGGTTATTTGCACATATTTTGACTTGGAACATGAAACCACTGTTTGGTGTAGTTATTCACATTTTAGTCTTCTCATATTTTTTTTAAATTCATTTTTCTTTACTTAACTAAATTCATACTGTATAGTCCTGATATTTCCAGTCCAAATTGTCTAAGTTTCACCTACAAAGAACAGCTGTCAGAAATATATAGCATCTATTGATGGGTTGCTTCCATATACAGTTCAAGAAATGACTTATGGAATATGTTGTCTCACTGCAATAATCTACATTCTTTGCAGTTCAAATTGAGACAATTACAGATTGGAGAATCAAGACTGTTATATTTAAGTGATTCTGAATATCTCAATGTGTAAGATCTAGAGCTTTTTGTGGTTATCCATAATGTATTTTGTTTTAATTTGATTTCCAACTTGTTGCACAATTTTTTTAATTTAGTATTTCACAATTCAGAAAGTATGAACTAGCTAAAGGTCGGGGTATCAGTATCGGGCAAGTAAAATTACGATCTCTGGCAATAGCTGCTGTAGATCTAAATAGCGGCAACCCTTGTCTTTATCCAGATAGATAGACAACATTAAAACATTTCTTAACATTTATTATTTATGTGAAAACAAATTTTAATCAATAGCAACATGTGGTAAGTTCCATTACATTACTTTTTCCATTTACAACAAAACAAAACATAATTAACATATAACTATGAAAACCATGCACAAACAATATCATAAAAAAAAAAAAAAAGGCAACATATTCTTCTGAAGAAAATTCGACTGAATTTCCAAACATTATGCAATACATTTTGTATAATGCTACTTAGTTTTAAAGACTAATAAAAAACAAAACGAATGTATATGCAGGTTGTGTGATTAAGGGCAGGTATATATTAAAAGGTTAAAGGTCAATAATTATTGCTGAGTGATATACCATGCTACATGGAGTACTTACTGACTGTACAGCAGTCGTCATCATCGGAGCGGCCTGTTTAAATAAACCACGTACAGTAGAAATATATACAAACTTTTCTTTATACATAATATTAAGACCATTGTCTGCACAGCAAGTAATAAACTCATGTGTATGCAGCAGTACACACTAACAATTGTCTGCAAATTCAGAAAAAGCGACAAAGCCAGTATACCTCCAATAGAAAATCAGCACCAAGAGAAGATTACTTTGATGTTGTCATCATGGGCCTAGAACATTTAAACATGGTTTTAGCTGTAAATAGACTGATAGGCTTATAAAGGGAACACCTTTTTAAAATTAGATTGGCTGTCTGAATGACTGCTTCTTTGATTTATTTATCTTATAGAGTACTGCTCTAAACTACCTACAATATCAATTGCTGGCAAATGTATCTGGAATGAAAGCCCAACTTTATTAGTATAAGTATAAGTAAAATCAAATGCTAGTTAGAGCTGCAATAGATATAGATTACATAGAAAACAGACACAGCAATATTTATTACACAGAAATACCAAACTCACCTTCTCTTTAAGATCTGACCACATATCTTTACCACCTTTCTGTAATTTTTTACCTTGTTTCTGAAATATATTACATGTTATAATTAATAGCAGTAGGACCCGGAGAAAACCCATTGGGATGGGCAGGTGCATAAAAAATAGATGCCTTTAATACCTTTAACTCATTGACCCCATGTACATGTACTTCGGTATTTCCCTTAGCCAATTAACTAGACAATGGCTTATGAGAGAGAAATGAGGTTTAACGTCCACTCAACACAAACTTGTTCATTTCAGGACTAACATATGGTTTTAATTTTATTTCAATAATTCACTTGTGCTTAGGGGTCTTTAGCAGTGGGAGGAAACCGGAGGACCCAGAGAAAACCCACAAGGTTGGACAAGCGACCCTACTCCCTCCTTGTCACCGACAATTGCGGGTTCGAAACCACGGCAATTGCTTCAATGACAGGCTTTATGATACAGCAAATATTAAAAGGGATCGAAATTTTTGGAATATAAAGATATGTTTTAAGTTTCATCAAAATTGGATAAAAATTGTGACCTCCAGAGGATCCATAACCTTTGAATAACATTGTTATATACAATTTGCAGTCATTTTGTCAGGCAGTTTCATTTCGATTTTCCGACATTCCAACTCAACTTCATTGTGACCTCTAGAGAATCCACACGCTAAAAATGCAGGGGCCATAGTACAGAAAGTTATGATCCGATATGCGCCAATATTGATATGAACCAAGATCTTAGGGATATGAACATGCATTTCAACTGTCATCAAAATCGGATCAAAATAACAACGGGTTTTTTTTGTACAATCAGGGGCCATAATTCATGGCGTTTCGATTCAATAAACGCAAATATCGAAAGCAAGCAAGATTTTTGGGTTATAAACATTCATTTTAAGTTTTATCAAAATTGGCACAAAATAATAACCTACAGAGGGTCCAAAACTTGATATACCAGATGTTTACACTATTTGCATACGAGGGGGCGGTCAATTTATCTAGCAGTTTCCGATTACGGCGTAACGGTGACATAATCAAACCGCCTTTTTTAATCGGATAATAATTGTGACCTCCAGAGGGACCACTATAACACTAGAGGGTTATTTTAGTTCTAAGAAAATTGTTCTGTTTAATATAGAAATCTTTACCTACATGATTTGTAGGGTACTGAAGTAGCTTGCATTATTTTAGACTAACTCACAAGCAGTTATGTCCGTATCCATTTCTGGAAATTAGGGTACTATCATCCAGTCATCTCGTGCACAGATTAGAACAATTTTCACTAGTATAGAGTAGACCTAGAACGTGCTCATACAAAACACTTACCCAAATATGGTAATTGTCCCACCCTAATAGCCAATGCACTATACTATATATAAAGTGGGTTTGATAGAGGACGATTTTTCGGACAATCAGGGGACTTATTTCAGGAAGTTACGATGCGGGGGTGGTGGGGTGGTCTGGGGAGTTGTTTCAAATATCGAAAGGAACCAAGATCTTTGGGTTATAAACATATATGTCAAGTTTCATCAAAATTGGCTCAAAATATAACATATTTTCACACTATTCGCGTACAAACGAAATTTGAACTCAACCTCCATATTCATGTAACGGTGATATAATCAAACGTTTTTTTAAATAGGACAACAATTTTGACCTCCAGAGGGACCACAAGCTAAAAAGGGTGATTTTTCGGACAATCAGGGGCAATAATTTAGAAAGTTACAATCCGAGGGGCGAAAATATCGAAAGGAACCAAGATCTTTAGGTTATAAAGATGCATTTCAAGTTTCATCCAAATCGGTTCAAAATTGTAACCTCTACACTGTTCACAAGCTTAAAAACATGATTTTTCGTACAATCAGGGGCCATAACCCATGAAGTTACAGTCCGATACATGCCAATATCGAAAGGAACCGAGATCTTAGGGTGATAAACCTATATTTTAAGTTTCATTGAAATCGGATAAAAATTGTGACCTGTAGACTGTTCACAAACAATTGTGGACAGAAGACTGGGGCGACGACAATTTAATTCCTCAAGAAAATGTGGGTGTATAAAAAGGCGATTTTTCGTACAATCAGGGGCCATAATTTACGATTCTATATGCGCAAATATTGAAAGGAACCAAGGTCTTTGGGTTATAAACATGCATTTCCAGATTCATCAAAATCAGATTAAAATTGTGACTTCTACAAAGTCCACAACCTTGACATACCATACCATAGTAAAACCAGGATTTTTGGGTTATAAACATGCATTTCAGGTTTCATCAAAATGGGATGAAAATTATGACCTACTGAATGTCCACAAGCTAAAATGCGAAGACTGTTCATACAATCAGGTGCCATAATCCATGAAGTTATGGACCGATACAAGCCAATATCGAAAGACACCAAGATCTTAGGGAGATAAACCTTTACTTCAGTCTTCAAGTTTCGTTGAAATTGGATAAAAATTGGGACCTGTAGAGTGTCCACAAACAACGACAATAAATAGTCTAATGATTTTTATCCTCATTTAAATGTTCTAAAATGTTGAAAAAAAAATCACTGGATTTAAGTCGTATTGTATGCGCCACGGACGACATTTTAATTTTTTTTTTTATAGTAAAAACTTCAAAAATTTGACATAAGTTCAAATTTTATGAATAATATACCTACCTGATATATGTACATATGAATTATCGTTCCTTACGCTAAAACTCGCACTTTCCGGTACTAGACCAATCGAGTCTACCGGAAGTAGTAAACATGCGCACGCACCAGATCACATGATCCCATGCACATGTCAGTTCATTCGAGGCGCTTACAAATCGCCCTTGAGAAACTGATTCTGCAATAAGGGGAAGGATGGGAGGGTTCGTACATATATCAGGTAGGTATATTATTCATAAAATTTGAACTTATGTCAAATTTTTGAATTTTATTTCATAATATCCTACCTGATATATGTACATATGAATTATTCCTAGATTCCCCAAGCATTACATGAATGGAGGTGGGATTCAGATCAGTGTAGCTCAAATACTTTCTGATTTATATATATATCTTGTGAAAACAACGAACACAAGTTCAATGTTGTATAAAAATTACATACCTCCTGAAAAACTCGCCGGGATTTCTGATATATCCACTAGACTTTAGCAGACTTTCTAAAAACCATCACCTCATGAACACAAACCATTACTCGGTTTGCAAGAAATCAACATTTACATCTTGTAAATAAAACTTTATAAATGTATTTTCCTGGGTCCAGTCAGCACTTTCCATGATACTTTTCATGGAAGAACCTTTGAATAGAGCCCAGGAAGCTCCCAATGCCCTAGTAGAATGTCCCCGCACAGCTGGCACTATATCTCCTTTATAGGCTTGTCGTATCACATTTACAATCCATCTAGACACTGTCTGTGTCGAAACTGGTAAATGTGGCTTATTTACGCATAAAACATCTTAGTTTGATCTCTTCCATTTTGTTCTCGAAAAGGTTCTGTCATCTTTAAGTAGATTGCCATAGCTCTTTTCGGATCTAATAGCTTGTTATCTGGAAAAGATGGTATATAAATTTTTGGGTTAAAGTGTGATGCTCGATCTTGTTTTGAAAGACCTTGACGAATAAACGTAACTCCATGGGCTTGAATATTGACATTTCCTTTTCCCAATCTAAGAGATTGTAGGTCGCCACATCTCCTGAATGAAGTTATAGCAAATAAGAAAACTGTCTTCCATGTAACATATTTTAACTTAGATTTACGCATGGGCTCGAAAGGCGACCTCGTCAACATACTTAGAACTCGGGGTAAATCCCATTCTGGGAGAAGTTTCCGAATTGGTGGCCTTGAATTAAAAATTCCCCTTAGTAAACGGATAATATATGGGTGTTGACCGACTGGAATTCCCTCCACTGGTTGCAACACAGTGGATAGCATGGATCGATAACCAGCAATGGTTCTATAACTTAGATCCTCATCGAACAAATGTGTCAAGAAATTTGCACAGTGACCTAAATTTGATACATAGGGATCAATTTCCCGTTCACGACACCAGCATACATATTTCCTGAATTTGCACTTGTAACCTTTTTGTGTCCCAGCCCTCCATGAGGCTGCCAACAATTTCCTAGTGTTAGCAGAAAATCCTGTTGTTTGAAAACGTCTGTCGACAATCTCCATGCAGTCAATTGAAACAGTTGTGGATTTGGGTGGTACAATTTGGGATTTCCCTGCTCTAGTAATACCTCGAGATTCGGTAACCTCAATGGGGGAGCCACTAACAGTTGTAATAACTGAGGAAACCATACCTGCCTCGGCCAAAACGGAGCAATCAGTATTATTTCGCATTTGAATTTCTGAATATGACGAAGAACTAATGGAATCAAGCTTATTGGAGGGTAAGCATACGCGAACAGATTGTCCCAACAAATTGACAGGGCATCTATTTTGAAAGCTAGCGGGTGATAAACCCATGCACAAAATATTAGGCACTTGCGGTTCTGGGCTGTAGCAAACAGATCTATTGACAGATAACCCCACGTCTGGAAAATCATTTCGACTACCTCCAGATTCAAA
Organism: Patella depressa; assembly: GCA_948474765.1. Taxonomy (NCBI): domain Eukaryota; kingdom Metazoa; phylum Mollusca; class Gastropoda; family Patellidae; genus Patella; species Patella depressa. Next base: position 50,213,880 of record OX419715.1, on the reverse strand, counting down.
GACCATTCGGTTGACAAAACCTTCCCCCTGCTGAGGCGATCCGCTAATACATTCTCTGCTGATGGCAAGTGCGCCGCCTGAATTGACATGTTGTGACTTAGTGCCAAATTCCAAACTTCCCATGTTTCTTGACATAACTGAGAAGATTTTGTGCCCCCCTGCTTGTTCAGATAATGAACAACTGTACTGTTGTCCGAGCGTACTAACACATGTTTGTCTGTTAACTCTGTCTGAAAATGTTTGATTGTCAGGTGAACTGCTCTCAGTTCTAACAGATTGATATGTTCTTTTTTCATCATTTCCGACCACATACCCTGCACAAATCTGTTGTCTAGATGACCTCCCCAACCCCACAGTGAAGCATCTGTAGTTATGGTTACCGAGGTCTGCATTGGCAGTAACGATTGACCCTTTAAAATGTTGGCTTCCTGTAACCACCAATTTACATTTAATCTTAGTTCTGGAGACACAGGAACTTTTACTGACAAACTCATTGTTGACATCTTCCAAACACTCAATAGATGAAACTGAATTGGCCTCATAAACAAACGTACATTGGGTATCAATTCCAGACATGATGCAATCTTGCCCAAGAGACGGAGATAGTCCCTTGCTGAATCCTGACCCCCCAGAAGGGACTGTACTGATTTGCGTAAACTGTTTGCCCTCTCCAAACTTGGGTAAACCATACCCTGGTTGAACTTTAACAGAGCACCTATGTATGTGATCTCCTGTGAGGGAACTAGTTGAGATTTTTTTATATTTATAATGAAACCTAGTCGAATCAGAAGATCCACCATTTTCCTCCGATCTTCCAATAGATCTGCCTTCTTCTGGTTGACTGACAAGAGATCGTCCAGAAACGCTGCCATTCGAACATTTTGAAAACGAAGGTGCTCCGCGACCACTGAGAGAATTTTTGTAAACACTCGAGGGGCGGATGTTGGTCCGAAACACAGAACTTTGAATTGGTATACTCTGTTTTCTACGCAAAACCTTAGATATTTCCTGTGTTCCGGAAAAATCGGTATATGGAGATAAGCATCTTTTAGGTCGATCGAAAAGGCCCAATCTTTTGAGAGTGTCCATCTTGAAATGTGTCTTTCGGAGATATCTGTTTAAAGGCTTCAAATTTATCACAGGTCGAAGTTCCCCGTTCTTTTTGGTTACTAGGAACAACGAACTGTAAAAACCTGAATGGATCTTCTTTTCTGACACTGGCTCTATTGCATTTTTTCCTAAAAGAGATGTGATTTCCTGTCTTATAAGACGTAAACCCTTGGCCGCCACCCGAGTGTGCTTTATGCCAAGAAAAGGCGGAATTTTCAGAAATTCGAGTCTGTAGCCCTCCTGTATGGTTCGTATGACCCAGCTGTCCGAAGTGATCTCTTGCCATTGTGTCAGAAAAAAAGACAGACGCCCGCCCACAGGTATCTCCGGACGTCTCATCAAAACACTTACTGTGTCATTGGTTAGTAGATCTGGAACCTCTAGTTTCTGAGGTAGAGGTAAATGACGGTTTTCTTCCCTCCTGATAGTCTCTTCGTCCCCTTCGAAATGAGTAGGACTGGCCCCTATTGTATGTCCTTCCTCTTGGTGTTGCTGGGGCCCGAAAAATATGTTCACTATTCAAAGTATTACCTTGGCGAGACTGAAAAGTGTTAGAGCGCTTAGCTGATGATGCCTCTGGTATATAATTACTTCTTTTCCTGTTATATAAAACCGACAAAAGTTCCTGGACGGCTTTCTTCTGCTCTTTTTTGTCTTTCAGAGCCTTCTCCAGGCTAGAACCGAAAACTCCATCCCCTGTAAGAGGGAGATTAAACAAGGTACGTGAGTTCTCTACCTCATAGAGAGAAGAGTCAGTCATGGCCATGCTTCTTCTGATTGCATGGTGAAAGGCACCCACCCTGCCAAATTGATCAAGATTTTTTGTCGACATGGCAAAAATGTTTTGAATTTGATGCATGATTTGTTCTTTGGTGAGTTCACTATCCTGAGACACAAGACCCTGCATAAGTGTACCTAACGCTTGTTGAGTATATAGCTGAATATTTATACCCATTAAAGCTGCTTGTTGCCCTTTATAAGCTAATTTTTCGGCCATCTTATATGGCTGTTGATATAGTGAACGGCCTGACTTAGCAAAAGATGCCGAGGTACCATGTTTTTGAATGAGACATGATTCAACTAATGTGTCCAAGGTTGGTACTTGTAAAAAAATTTTGTCCTCCTCGCATATGGGAAACAATTCAATATTTTCCTCTGAAAAGGCTGTCAAATTAGATGGAGTCGAACACCTCCAACTCTGATTAATTACATCTCTTTGAGACTGATCTAGCCTTATACCCGGATCATTCACAGTGTCCTTTCTTGTTGTGGCGTCAGTGCCAAAGATAGAAAACAATCCTGGACCTTTGGTAGATTTGTCGACATTTACATTAATTCCCTGTTCCAAGGGCAAGACCGGCATATCTTCGTCAGGCTCCGATGAATCAATCCTTTCATCTTGACCTGGTTGAATAGAAAGACAGTAGTCTGAATCTGAATCATGGTAAAAATAATCATTTCCTTTGCTCCTTCTTGAAATGACATCCCGTTTTTTACTTTTAGAATCTTTAGATTCGGTAACCCTGTCGGATCTCGTTTCAGACAGTCCAGGGGGGATAACCGTATTGTTTACATCGGTAGCGTTATTTTTGTTCACCATTAGGTCGAACAACCGATCTAGTTTGGACTCCATTTGATCCAACCGACTTTTCGTTTTACTCGATTTCTTCTTCTTTTCTTTTGATAAAGTCACAGGAATAGAACTATTAGCTGTTCTCGTTTCCTGGATAGTTTCGCCCGTATCAATCGGCGGTTCACTACGAGTTTGCTGACCTCGTTTTTCCCCGTCATTTGTCTTATTTTCAATCATTCTACAAGGACCCGATAAAGGCGCCCTAAAATGATTACTTACCGAAGTCGAAGACAAACAACTTGACGAAGATTCCTCTCCATCCGAAACTCTAGCCATAATGGCTTCCAAATTAGAAACACTAAAAATAAAAACACGTGCGATTTGCAAGCGCCGAGAAAACGAACTGACATGTGCATGGGATCATGTGATCTGGTGCGTGCGCATGTTTACTACTTCCGGTAGACTCGATTGGTCTAGTACCGGAAAGTTTGAGTTTTAGCGTAAGGAACGATAATTCATATGTACATATATCAGGTAGGATATTATGAAATAAAATCTTTCCCGAACACTATTGAGATTAATATTATCATCTTAAATAACCTTTGATAAAGATAGGCTGGCACTGCCAGGCAGGATACGCCCACATTTTCGAGAGATGGATAGAGAACAAGCAATACCGAAAGTGATTTTTCCTACATCATTAAGTCCTGTATTTCATACAGTATTGGGAGCAGCCATTTAGTTGGTCAGTTCCAGTCTGATATTCATGAAATTCGAAGCCGACAATGATTATGGTGTGACGGTACACAACCTAGAAATGTGACTTTTCATCAAAATCGGATAAGAATTGAGACCTGTAGAGAGTCCACAACCATGATATACCATATTTTAACACTATTTGTGTACAAACGGCAACCATTTCGTCCGGCAATTTTGGTCCGATTTTCCCGAAATTCAAACTCAACCTTCTTTACGGTGTAACGGTGATATAATCAAACGTTTTTTTAAATCGGATAATAATTGTGACCTCCAGAGGGACCACAAGCTAAAGAAAGGGGGATTTTGCATATAACCAGGGGCCATAATTCAGGAAGTTACGATCCGATATGCGTAAATATCGAAAAAAACCAAGATCTTTGGGTTATTACCATGAATTTCAAGTTTCATCAAAATCGAATTAAAATTGTGACCTTTACAGGGTCCACAACCTTGATATACCATTTTTTAACAGTATTCGCGTACGAACGGCGGCCATTTTGTATGGCAATTTTGGTCCGATTTTCCCGAAATTCGAACTCAACCTTCCTTACGGTGTAACGGTAATATAATCAAATGTTTTTTTAAATCCGATAATAAGGGACCACAAGCTAAAAAAAAAGGCGATTTTGCGTATAATCAGGGGCCACAATTCAGGAAGTTACAATCCGATATGCGCAAATATCAAAAGGAACCAAGATCTTTGGGTTATAACCATGAATTTCAAGTTTCATCAAAATCAAATTAAAATTGTGACCTCCACAGGGTCCACAACCTTGATATACCATTTTTTAACAGTATTCGCGTACAAACGGCGGCCATTTTGTATGGCAATTTTGGTCCGATTTTCCCAAAATTCGAACTCAACCTTCTTTAGGGTGTAACGGTGATATAATTAAACGTTTTTTTAAATCGGATAATAATTGTGACCTCCAGAGGGACCACAAGCTAAAAAGGGTGATTTTTCGGACAATCAGGGGCCATAATTCAGGAAATTACATTCCGATAGCCGCAAATATCGAAAGGAACCAAGATCTTTGGGTTACAAACAGGTATGTCAAGTTTCATCAAAATCGTTTCAAAATTGTGACCTCTATAGGGTCCACAAGCTAAAAACGTGATTTTTCGTACAATCAGGGGCCATAATCCATGAAGTTTTGATCCGATACATGCCAATATCGAAAGCAGCCGAGATCTTTTGGGGATAAACTTATATTTCAAGTTTCATCAAAATCGGATAAGAATTGTGACCTGTAGAGAGTCCACAAACAAATTGTGGACGGACGTCCGGACGGACAGGGGCGACGACATAATACGTCCACATGAAAATGTGGGCGTATAAAAATCCTACAAATTTTGATTCTGAATCACTATCCATAGCGAAGAAATTATTAAAAGAGTGAGCGTGGGAATATTACATTCGACGAAGACTATCTACCATTTTTGGCACACCGCATATCACATACATCTTCTCTGTTTCAAATTGTGGAAAATTCACTTTCCGGAACACTACTTAGTTTAATATTCACATGTAAATATCCTTTTATAAAATTCCATCAAATTCTGAATTGGAATCACTTTCCATAGCGAAGAACTTATTGGATGAACGAGCATGAGAATATCAAACTTGCATACAAAATTGCGCCCTATGACACAAATTTTCTTGCTGGTTCACTACCCTGTAACCCCCTAAACTTTCTTGATCAATAAAACTTTACATCAAAGAGACCAACAAAAGTCGATAGGAAAAGTGACTAGAAATTAGGTAGTCGACAGTTGGCGTAAGGCAGTGAAATTCAGTAGCTAATTATGTTGACGGCTGGTGAAAGTAGAACCGAATGAGTTAAAATCAACTAAAATGTATTATGTATAATAACCAAATTTATGTGATCACTATGAAAACTAGATGAACATACCTTCATTTGGTTCTGCCATTCTTTATAACGGGATTGTGTATTGAGCTTATCGGCATATAACATAGACATTTGTTCAAATGTATCAGAGAAACCATAGCCTGTATTTAACATATCTAATCTACCATTAATAAACTAAAATTATATAAAATACAATATATTAATCAAAAGGAGTCAAAAACAAGCCACCAGTGAAGCTGATGTCCTCCAACGCAAACCCAAAATATATAGATGACACATACTAATTAATTGGGCATTTATCTTTTTTTTTAGAAAGTATCGAGGAATCAAACAGATTATCAATACTCAGGCTAAGTAGTTTTATCCCTCACAATCAGTTATAATCAAAGTTACCTTGTCCCAAAGCATTGACCAATGAAATTGCCTACTTCGTTTCGCTTCAGCTTGTAATGTCAATCATTAAACTCAGTTAAGACATTCATCTGATGAACATCTACACCAAGTTTAAACATTCTTCCGCAATTAAAAACAAAGTTGTTATATTCCAAAGTCTTGACCAATCAAAATGCTTATCACTACTTAGCCTAAGCAGAAAATTCTCATCATCGAACTTCATCAACAAAGTGTTGGTTAAACAAATCTATACTTGAATTTCATCACAGTAACTTAATTACAATGAAAGTTATCATATCCTCAAGTCTCTTCCAAATAAATTTCTTATCTCTGCTTAGCCTTAGAGGAAAATGAGCATGATCGAATTGTCAAGAAGTGCTCACTCTGGGTTTCATTTTTTTTTGGCAATTTTTCATTTTAATTTATTAGCCATATATCTTTTCTGCCAAAAAGAGGAACAAATATCTATTAGATTTTTTCAGTACTAAGCCCATTTTTTGAAAGCTTTTTCAACATCTGGGGTATTTGTTTTTAATTTTTTTAAATATTTTGTCAACTAAGCCCTCTTTCATAGTCTGCAGTTGCCACGGGAATTGTGAGCAAGCACTTACTTATATCACAAGGATTTGAAAATATCCATTCATCCTTAAAAGATCTACCTTTTTCAAATGCACTTAAACATACATTATGCGAGAGCTAAATATTCCTTTAGTAATGATGATCGAGGCCAGGCCTAAAATTCATAACTAATTATCTCTGTTCAGACTTAAGCAATTTGACTCAAATTTTCAGCATATTCTTTTTACGTTATGTATTTTTTAAACTATTAGAGTCAGGTCTCTATCTAGTTACCCATAATGCTGCTTTAAGATTTAATGTTTTTCAAAATGTTGCAAACTTTTGAGGTAGCCTAGTTACATGCAAGTCTATTTTAAAAGCTGATATAGCTCCAACATTCAAGAATGTAATATTATTAGATGGACAAGGGCAAACATGTCTGTATCATCTGCAGACTTGGAGCATTTTGGTCGCTGCCAGACAGGATACGCCCACATTTTCGAGAGATGGATAGAGAACAAGCTAAAAAGAAAGTGATTTTCCTACAATCAAGGGCCATAATTGAACAAGTATTGTTCACAGTTTCCACCATTTTGAATATATAGAATCTGAGATTCATCAACAGACAAAGACAAAGGATTGGTACCTAATTGATTGATAACGGACTCAGCCAAGCGCAATAATAGACTGTAACGTGTGTGCACGGTGTGGAAATCAAAGCCTTGTTGCTAGAAAAATTTATCACCACGGTCAAAAAAGAATCGCCATACAGGAAAAAGTTATTGGCAAAATTTTTTCACCGGACTGAATATTTTATCGCCAAAATTATATTTTGACGGAAAAGGCAACCGATAGCGTCAGCGCTGCTGTCAAGGCATTCACCTAATCTACACCAAGTTTGAACTTTCCACCTCAGTTAGGAGAGTAGCTGTGCTCTAAAGTCCCAATCAATCCGATTGAAGTCTCTCTTCTGCTTAAGCAGAAAATATTCATCATTGAATGTTGTCAAGGTATTGATGTAACTAAAAGATATTCATCATCATATTTTGTCAAGGTATTGATATAATGAAACTGTACACAAAGTTTCACTAATCCCACACAATTAGAATCAAAGTCATTAGGCTCCAAAGTCTCGACCAATCACACTGCCTATCAATCTGCTTACGGGGAGCAGAAAATGCTCATTATCGAACTTAGTTAAGGTATTGATTGATATAACAAAACATTATATCAAGTCTCATTACTCTCAATTAATTAGGGCCAAAGTTATTGTGTCCCAAACTATCAATCAAACAAATTACTTATCCTTGCTTATCCTTAACAGAAAATGCTCATCTTTGAACTCGATCAAGGCAATCACCTAATAAACACCTACACTAAGTTTAAACATTCTATCTCAATTAGTTTGATAGACAGACAGACGGATATTAGGCAGATAAACCGATAGACGGGGGGACAAAAAAATAAGTTCTAGGGCAGTTTTAGAAGAACATAACTAATGTTCTATTTACAGTTGTGGTTCTTCTGTTTCTTCTTTACATATTAACTGCACATACATGAAAATCATTTACTAGCACCACTAATGAACAGAACCATTTTCATTAATACTGAAAAGTCTGAACTATGATATTGTTTTAAAAATCTAAAAGGTATTCTTCACCCGGACATTGAAGAACAACCCAGAAATGATCAATTATCAATAGAAAACAAATATTTATCAGTTATTGGTCAAATAAAAGTCATTAATATAAAATAGAAGGGTTCTAAGAAATATTATTGCTTGGGTCCAATCCATTATATAATATTAACAGTGTTTTAATATTTAGTACATTTAATGAAAATATTCCATGATAAATAGCTTACTTGTTGAAAGATCTGTAATTGTAACATATTCTCTAGAAAACGTTGCATTGATTGACTTCTAGATACAACAAATAAATCAGGATCAAAGGTTATTGGTTCTCCATGTCGGAAACGTAAAGCATCTCTATAACCACCTGTATATATAATAGAATGTAGCCCCTATAAAAAACTAAATGTTGGAAAAGCGAACGTCATATAACAAACCCTCCAGATGACACAACAGAAGTCGTTTGTAGACTATGGCAAGGCACCATAATTTCAACTGGCAACAAACTAAAAGTAGATCAAGATTGTCTGCAAATGTTGACAATATGACAAGATTATAACCTTAACATGAATCACAATTTTGTAGTATTTTAGACTGTATTTGCGACATTCAACACTACTTCAAGACACATTAATATCACATCAGCCAAGATGTCAATAAAAACAGATAGTATGTTAAATTACCTATAAGTCTTACAAGTGCTTGAAGAAATGCTTTAGATATTGCATCTCCTGACTCCATCATAGAATTCTTTAATTTCTCTGGTCGCAAACATTTCTTTAAGAAGGACGCCTGAAGAAAAAAACCCCATAATAACCATGCAACAAAAATGTGGGAGTATAAAAACAGGAAAATGAACAGAGAATAAAAAAATTCCAACAAACATTTTGTACTGTATTGCTGTCATAACAAGGGGTGAATATTACAATCACAATTTTTAAAATCTTTCCTCAGGCCTAAATTAACAATCCCACCAGATTTTATAAACTTCCACAGAGAACTTTGTCCTGTATTGCATTCAAAAAACATACCAGTGGCTCCCAGGCAGGATACGCCCACATTTTCCAAGAGATGGATAGAGAACAAATTAAATCAAAAGCGATTTTGCGTACAATCAGGGGCCATAATCCAGATAGTTATGGTCTGAAGTGTGCAAATATAGGAAGGGACTGAGACCTTTGGAACATTAACATATATTTGAAATTGCATCAAAATGGATAAAAATAGGTTGCCAGGCAACGAAACATACGCCCACACAGCAGCCAAATCGTCCGGGCAGTCAACAAGAATTGTCGCATATTAAGGAATTATCAGAAAATCATCAGAATTTGTTTGGTTTTTATAATAATTGTGACCTCCAGAGGCACCACAAGCTAAAAAGGGTGATTTTTCGTACAATCAGGGGACATAATTCAGGAAGTAATGACTCGATGGGCGCAAATATCGAAAGGAACCAAGATCTTTGGGTTTAAAACATACCTGTCAAGTTTCATCAAAATCGATTCAAAATTGTGACCTCTATAGGGTCCACAACCTTGATATAACATATTTTCACACTATTCGTGTACAAACGGTGGCCATTTTGTCCGTCAATTCTAGTCCGGTTTTCACGTAATTCAAACTCTCTCTTCATTACCATGTAACGGTGATATAGTCAAACGTTTTTTTAAATCGGATAATAATTTTGACCTCCAGAGGGACCAAAAGCGAACAAAAGCGATTTTTCTGACAATACGGGGACATAATTCAGGAAGTTATGATCCAATGGGCGCAAATATCTAAAGGAACCACGATCTTTGGGTTATAAACATACATGTCAAGTTTCATCAAAATCGGTTCAAAATTGTGACCTCTATAAGGTCCACAACCTTTATATAACATATTTTCACAATATTCGCATACAAACGGCGGCCATTTTGTCCGTCAATTTTGGTCCGATTTTCACACAATTCATACTCAACCTTCATAACCATGGAACGGTGATATAATCAAACGTTTTTTTAAATCGGATAACAATTTTGACCTCCAGAGGGACCACAAGCTAAAAAGGGCATTTTTTCGGACAATCAGGGGCCATAATTCAGGAAGTTACGATCCAATTGGCGCAAATATCGAAAGGAACCAAGATCTTTGGGTTTTAAACATGCATTTCAAGTTTCATCCAAATCGGTTCAAAATTGTGTCCTCTACACTGTTCACAACCTTGATTTAACATATTTTCACACTATTCGCGTACAAATGGCGGCCATTTTGTCTGTCAATTTTGGTCCGATTTTCACGAAATTCGAACTCAACCTTCATAACCATGGAACGGTGATATAATCAAACGTTTTTTTAAATCGGATAACAATTTTGACCTCCAGAGGGACCACAAGCTAAAAAGGGCGATTTTTCGGACAATCAGGGGCCATAATTCAGGAAGTTACGATCCGATTGGCGCAAATATCGAAAGGAACCAAGGTCTTTGGGTTATAAACATGCATTTCAAGTTTCGTCCAAATCGGTTCAAAATTGTGACCTCTAAACTGTTCACAAGCTAAAAAACGTGATTTTTCGTACAATCAGGGGCCATAACCCATGAAGTTACAGTCCGATACATGCCAATATCGAAAGGAACCGAGATCTTAGGGTGATAAACCTATGTTTTAAGTTTCATTGAAGTCGGATAAAAATTGTGACCTGTAGACTGTTCACAAACAATTGTGAACGGACGGACGGACGGACGAACAGGGGCGACGAAAATATACGTCCACATGAAAATGTGGGCGTATAAAAATTGTGACCTCTAGAGAGTCCACATCCTGAGTACTAAATAGATTTTTATGAAATTCGAACACAACCTTCATTGATGTGTAACAGTGCTACATTAACGTTCTTTAAAATTAATACAAATTGTGACTTCTAGCGGGTCCACAAGCTAAAAATGTGATTTTTTTAACAATCAGGGGTCATAATCTACGCAGTTACGCTCAATTATGCACGATTATCGAAAGGAACCAAGAGTTTTGTGATATAAACATAAATTTATAGTTTCATCGAAACTAGAGGGTCCACAACTTTGATATAACATTTTGTCCGGCAGTTTTGGACAGTTGTGACGAAATTCAAACCAATCCTTCATTACACTGAACGGTGATATAATCAAATGGTTTCTAAAATCGGATAATAATTGCGACATCCAGAGGGCCCACGAGCTAAAAGGACAATTTTTCATACAAATAGGGGCCATAATTCAGGAAGTTACGATCCGATATGCATGAACATCAAAAGTAACCAAGATCTTTGGGTTATAAACAGGAAATTTAAGTTTCATCAAAATCGGATTAAAATTGTGACCTCTTAAGGGTTCAGAACCTTGATATAATATATTTTTACACTATTCACGTACAAGTGGCAGCCATTCTGTTCAGCAGTCTTAGTCTGATTTTCACAAAATCAATCTACTTTGAGCTAAATTACAATGGGTTAATTATCAACTTGCTTGTTGGCTACAACAACAGTCATACCTTAGTGAGTATCGCCCATGTGGTTCATAATCAGTCCCTAAATAAATTGGCACAAGTAACGCTAATTTTGATAATCCGGTAAAAAAACAAAACATGCTTGCTGATTATTCATAACAGGTCCAGTAAGTTACCTTTGAGGAAATATGTCACATGGCAATCAAAGGAATGCAATGTCGGCATGGATTGGGCATCTGTCACGATTCAAATTAGATGCTCCGTAAAATTCCAGGGGTACCAGTAGATATCAAAATATGATTTGCATCATATTTTAATGGTTTCACTGACCAGTTAATTTTAAATCTTAGTTGGATTAACTTGAATATAATCTTTGGATAAAACACAGAATACATCGACAAACAGCCATACCATATTATTATCATGAATCTCGAATGCAGAATTCTCGATAATAGCATTGACCATTATGATTTATTATACATGCTGACAGGGGTTTAATTTTTAAAAAAATATTGTCATTATTATTGAAAGATATATGGCATAGTCATATGGAATTTAAAACCATTTCAATTTTGTTTGTCACCTGATCACTGGGCCATGTGTCTATCATGGATGAATGAATAAAAACATTTACAAGTTACCTGATAGAAAAAAACCCTACAAATTGTGTGATGAAGAAATACCATGGTGTCTATCAGCTACGTGAATTAAATATGGAAAATTTTCAGAACTGTATACCTATTTGTCAATATTTTTGTGGTAATTATACAGGGGCGGATCTAGACATTTTGAAAAGGGGGGGGGGGGCGCCGCAAAATGAGGGCACTTACTGCGGAGACGGGGCATGTCGCTGCGAGGGGGTGGGGGTCCCCCAAGACAATTATCCGTCATTTCCTTTAATCTGTAGACATTCCACAAGCTATTTGGCTGATATTTTCGTCCAAGTAAACGTTCAGAGAGGACATATTTGGGTCTGAAAAAAAGCACTTTCAGCAGTAAAGATACGCCCACATTTTCGAGAGATGGACAGATATAGAGAACAAGCAATACTGAAAGTGATTTTTCATACATCATTATGTCCTGTATTTCATACTGTATTGGGAGCAGCAATTTTGTTGGTCAGTTCCAGTCTGATATTCATGAAATCCAAAGCCGACAATGATTATGGTGTGACGGTACACAACCTAGAAATGTGTCAAAATCGGATAAGAATTGTGACCTATAGAGAGTCCACAACCATGATATACCATATTATTACACTATTCGCGTACAAACGGCGACCATTTCGTCCAGCAATTTCTGTACGATTTTCACGAAATTCAAACTCAACCTTCCTTACGGTGCAACAGTAACATAATCAGAGTTTTTTTTTAAATCGGATAATAATTGTTCGAGAGATAGATAGAGAACAAGCAATACCGAAAGTGATTTTTCCTACAATCAAAGGCCATAATTCATTAATTTACAGTTTGATATGCGCAAATATCGAAAAGAATAAAGATCTTTAGGTTATAAACATGAATTTCAGGTTTCATCAAAATCGAATTAAAATTGTGACCTCTACAGGGTCCACAACTTCGATATACCATATTTTTACACTATTCGCGTACAAACGGCGGCCATTTTGTCTGGCAATTATGGTCTGATTTTCTCGAAATTAGAACTCAACCTTCCGTAGGGTGTAACGGTGATAGGGTCAAACGTTTTTTTTAAATTGGATAATAATTGTGACCTCCAGAGGGACCATAGGCGGTTTTTCGGACAATCAGGGGCCATAATTCAGGAAGTTACGATCCAACATGCGCAAATAACGAAAGGAACCAAGATCTTTGGGTTATAACCATTATTATTTGTAACGTGGTTCAAATTGAGTTTATGACGTTAAAGCAATCTGATCATGCGCATTGGTTTGAGTATTTGTACATGCGCACTTCACAACGAAGTCTCGTCTGGTTAGCTCGGTGGGTCATGCAATACAGCCAAATTATTAATGCGTTAATAATGGTAATACAACGAGACTCATCGCAAACAGTGGTGTACAACGAGACTCATCGCAAACAGTGGTGTTTTAAATCGAAGTCTTTCCGACATACCCGAGAACTGGACTTCTGATTATATGAGAGAGATGTTGAACAGACTTTCATTGGTAATTCCGCCATCGATTCCACGAAAGGACATTTTGAAGATAATTAAAGCTAATTGGCAATCTATATCGAAAGTGCGGGATGTTACGGTTCGCAATGACACTTTGACGGCGAGAAGTTTTGCGGCAAGGAGTAATTCTGTTGCTGGGAATGTTTCTAGTGAAACTGGGAGAAGTGGTGTTTTGAATGGCCTTCGAACGACCGAAGATGCTGTTAGTGAGGGCGAATCAGAGCAGACGACATTTGTAGCACGAGATCGAGGCTATAGCGGAGGTGAAGGTCAGCGGAACCAAGATGGCGGCGCCCATCAACTTGATCTTTCGGGTATTCAAGAACAATTACGACTTTTATCGAGGAATGTGGAACAGTTGTCACAGAGTGGACGTATCCAGGACAGTGGTAGACCTAGCCTTTCTTGTAATGACACCTCTTTAGGCCACCTGGACTCTACCTATGGAGGTTTGTCAAGGTTAAACAACGATACTGTTAGTGTTTTGGATCAGGGCAATGGGATTAGTTCTCATGACGCCCCGTATGTGGCGAATATTTCATTTAAACTGCAACAACAGATCCTTGAGGGGAAGTTTGTGAACTTTGCTATGTTGCTTGTACCTCCCCATATTGAATCAGAAGAGTTCAGACATATAATTGACGCAGATGCGGGTGAGATTAGAATTAAGAGCCCTCAGAGTTCTAAATTAAACAAACCTTTAAGTATTGTTGAATATTATAAAGCTTATGATATTTTCCGGGATGTTATTTGTAAAGCATTTCCTAGTAGACAGAATGAAATGAAGGCATACTTGGGGCATATAACGAATATGGCCTCAACTTTTGGGGGTTCTGTTTTCTATGAGTACCATCAAGCCTTTTATTCTAAGGCTTGTAACTTGTTAGCTCAGGGCTTTAAAGTCGACTGGGGGAAACTGGATATTCCATTGTATGTATCCGTTACAGCAGGGAGAAATAATCCTTCCACTAGTTTTTCAAATGGCAAACGGAAAGTGGACACAGATATTCGGGGGCGCAAAATTAGTTTTCATAATGGAACACCCATTTGTAATAATTTTAACACAGCTAATGGTTGCGGCCGGGGAAATTGTATATTTTCTCATATTTGTGTATCTTGTAGAGGCTCGCACCCTTCAGTTAAGTGCAGGAAAGGGGATAAATCTAACCTGGAAGAGGGTAAGAGGATTTGACTCAAATATTTAAGTGCTTGTGATAAAAATATAGAGTTATTGCTATTAAAGGGAATAGCCCCTGTTTCTCCTATTCAGGTGAATAAATTAGAACAGCTTCTAACAGATCATCCAGATATCAAAGTTGTTGACGAGTTGATAAAGGGTTTTCGTTACGGTTTTAAGACCGGCTTATTATCAGTGCCGGTTTCTACTGTTGTATGTAAAAATAATAAGTCGGCTAGGGATGATAAAGAATCTGTCACATTACTTATTAAGAAAGAGTTGGATAATAACTATATTATTGGTCCTTTTCTGAGGTCACCTTTTGAGGTATTTCGTATTAATCCTTTAGGTTTGGCTGTTGGGAAGTACTCGTTTAAGAAACGGTTGATCGTGGATTTGTCAGCCCCTCATAATTCATGTGAAGAAAGTCTAAATAGTTTAATTGATAAAGATGAATATTCATTGTCATACGTTTCAATTGATGATGCAATCAAAGTAATTCAAAAGTTTGGGTCAGGTAGCTGGTTATGCAAGTTTGATATCAAAGATGCATTTAAGCAAATTCCAATTCATCCGTCCTTATGGCATTTACATGGTGTGCAGTGGGAAAAAGAATTGTATTTTTTTACCCGATTGGTTTTCGGTTCTCGCTCTAGTCCAAAAATATTTGATACTTTTTCTTCCTCCATATGCTGGATTGCCCACCACAAATGTGGTGTGGCGTCTATTTTACATTTACTAGACGATTTTTTAACTATTGATCGAAACAATACTAATGCTGTTGAAACGATGGCAAGCATGTTATCATTGTTCAAGGAATTAGGGGTGCCATTATCCGAAAACAAAACATTGGGCCCTACGGTCTGTCTTGAATATTTAGGTGTTATATTAGATACCCAGCGTATGGAGGCTCGGCTTCCAAGTGCAAAACTTACAAGGATTAAACAAATAATACAAAGTTTTCTTTTGAAGAAAAGTGTCAGGAAAAGGGAATTACTCTCGCTGTTGGGTCATTTGAATTTTGCAGCTCGTGTAGTCAGACCGGGTCGCTCTTTCGTGTCGTACTTGATTACACTGTCTACCAAAGTTAAAGATTTGTCTCATTTTGTGAAAATTAATGAGGCATGTAGGCTAGAACTTCACATGTGGCTCAAGTTTCTTAGAGATTGGAATGGTTCGTCTTTTTTCTCCGAACAATGGTTTACCTATGCCGCAGATATAGAGCTGTACACTGATGCTTCTAGCACTAAAGGTTTTGGTGGGTTTTTTAAGGGGAAATGGTTTAGTGGTAAATGGCCCCCAGAAATCTTGAATTCAAAAGAATTCTCTTTAGCCTTGCTGGAAATGTATCCTATTTTAATAGCAACTATTTTGTGGGGTCACAACTGGGGTACAAAGCAAGTAGTGTTTCATTGCGATAATGAAGCAACTGTACAGATAATATGCAAGGGTAGAGCCTCTTATAGATGTTCATTAATCAATACATTTTCAAGAAAGTTAACACTCTGTGCTATGCGTTTTAATTGTACACTAAAGGCACAACATGTGATGGGGTATAAGAATGAGTTAGCCGATTCCCTGTCACGTTTTGATTTTCAGAAATTTCGACGGCTAGCACCATTAGCAGATTGGGACCCTTGTGTAGTTCCCGAATACCTATCAGTAATACAGTGCTAAACTTCGAAGTAGAGGCTCTTTGGGATAAAGCGTTAGCGCCGTCTACTATTCAGACTTATAAGTCGGGATTGGCATGTTTTAAGCGTTTTCTTTTGATGTATAATTATTGTTTAGATGTACGCTTATTACCAAATGTATCTGAATCGAATTTAATTCAATTTGTAGCTTTTTGTCATTCTTTTTTAAAGGTTACATTTTCTACCATTCAGTCTTATTTAGCAGGTATTCGCTATTTTTATCTCAGACAAGGGAATACTTGTTTGTGGAATTACCAAGTTAAGTTGGATCGATTAAATTATGTATTAAGAGCTGCCAAAAGGTCACAGGGCCTAGATACACATAATTCTAGGCAGCGGTTACCTATAACTGCAAATATTTTGAATCAAATATGTTATCTACTAAGAAGCGGATATTTCTCCCCTCACATTGATCAGCTTATGCTTGCAGTTACGACTCTTGCATTTTTTGGATTCCTAAGGTGTGGGGAATTTACCGTTCGTGGGAATTTTGATAATTGTATGCATTTGTGTCTAGAGGATGTTAGTTTTGCATCAGATAATTCCTCTATGAAAATCCATTTGAAGGCCTCTAAAAACGATTATTTCAGGACAGGCGTGGATATTATCATTTTTGACAATGTACGCTTTCAACCAGTTAGATATATGGCTAATTATTTACTTTTGAGGAAACAACTTCAAGCAGGGGAAGCTTTGTTTATTACTCCAGATTTAAAACCTTTGTCAAGGTCATTGTTTATTGGTTATCTTAAAAAGTTGCTGATCCGTTTGGGAATTGACAGTTCCCAGTACAGTGGGCACTCCTTTCGTATTGGAGCTGCTACATCAGCGGCAAGACAAGGTGTCCCTGACCACTTAATCCAGAGTTTAGGGCGTTGGAAATCTTTAACTTATACCCGTTACATACACATCTCTAAGGCGAAATTGAAGAACGCACAACAGGCAATGAGTAGACAAGCTCTTTAATTAACCCCTCATCATCATTATTACTTTTCACTATTTTGGCGGTCCGATATGTGCCCTACTTATTAGGGTACATATCTCTTTTGGCCTTGCTTACAGCACCGTCAAAATACCTTAGTTAGTTTGATGCATAATTATTTTTGTAACAATTGCTCATTTGTCACTTTTAATATTCATAGGGGCCGCAGCCTCACATTTTTTTCTGCTGTAACTTAATTTTAAGGTAAAGTAATTGGGCCGCAGCTCATTACCTAATTAATCATCACGTTAATCACAGGGGCCACAGTCCCGAATTTACAGCATTTCATAAGTAGATCGCAGGGGCCGCAGTCCCGGGTCTACCAGCAGTTCAGAAATAAATCGTAGGGGCCGCAGTCCCGGATTTACCAGAAATTTCATACGTAGATTGTAGGGGCCGCAGTCCCAGGTCTACCAGCAGTTCATTAATAAATCTTAGGGGCCGCAGTCCCGGATTTACCAAGAATTTCATACGTAGTAGATCGTAGGGGCCGCAGTCCCGGGTCTACCACGTTTTAAGTATATCTAGTTTATTATTATAATTCCATTATTATCATTTTATTGTTATTTTAAGATAAGATTTCACTTGATTAAGTCATATTCATTAGTTATTGTTACTATGTTAATTTGTTGGATTTTATCTTGAGATACATGTTAATATCAAAAAATCAATTTATTTTTTCGTGCTGTGCCACGAACTTGTTGGGGGTGCAACTCTAGGTGTATTTCTCTGTGACTTAATTTGGTGGAGTGCACCCCCCTTTTGTGCAAATAAATTGTTTAAATTTATTATTATTCTTGTTCTTTGTTTTATTGGCATAAATTATTATTTGTAACGTGGTTCAAATTGAGTTTATGACGTTAAAGCAATCTGATCATGCGCATTGGTTTGAGTATTTGTAATGGGCACTTCACAACGAAGTCTCGTCTGGTTAGCTCGGTGGGTCATGCAATACAGCCAAATTATTAATGCGTTTGAAACTCCCACCATCCATCCCCTTACTCCTCCTCACATCTTAATTGGATAGGTGGACATATATGTATATACGTTATGAATTAATTCTGAATGGCCTTGCTTACAGCACCATCAAAATACCTTAGTTAGTTTGATGCATAATTATTTTTGTAACAATTGCTCATTTGTCACTTTTAATATTCATAGGGGCCGCAGCCTCACATTTTTTTCTGCTGTAACTTAATTTTAAGGTAAAGTAATTGGGCCGCAGCTCATTACCTAATTAATCATCACGTTAATCACAGGGGCCACAGTCCCGAATTTACAGCATTTCATAAGTAGATCGCAGGGGCCGCAGTCCCGGGTCTACCAGCAGTTCAGAAATAAATCGTAGGGGCCGCAGTCCCGGATTTACCAGAAATTTCATACGTAGATTGTAGGGGCCGCAGTCCCAGGTCTACCAGCAGTTCATTAATAAATCTTAGGGGCCGCAGTCCCGGATTTACCAGAAATTTCATACGTAGTAGATTGTAGGGGCCGCAGTCCCGGGTCTACCACGTTTTAAGTATATCTAGTTTATTATTATAATTCCATTATTATCATTTTATTGTTATTTTAAGATAAGATTTCACTTGATTAAGTCATATTCATTAGTTATTGTTACTATGTTAATTTGTTGGATTTTATCTTGAGATACATGTTAATATCAAAAAATCAATTTATTTTTTCGTGCTGTGCCACGAACTTGTTGGGGGTGCAACTCTAGGTGTATTTCTCTGTGACTTAATTTGGTGGAGTGCACCCCCCTTTTGTGCAAATAAATTGTTTAAATTTATTATTATTCTTGTTCTTTGTTTTATTGGCATAAATTATTATTTGTAACGTGGTTCAAATTGAGTTTATGACGTTAAAGCAATCTGATCATGCGCATTGGTTTGAGTATTTGTACATGCGCACTTCACAACGAAGTCTCGTCTGGTTAGCTCGGTGGGTCATGCAATACAGCCAAATTATTAATGCGTTTGAAACTCCCACCATCCATCCCCTTACTCCTCCTCACATCTTAATTGGATAGGTGGACATATATGTATATACGTTATGAATTAATTCTGAATGGCCTTGCTTACAGCACCATCAAAATACCTTAGTTAGTTTGATGCATAATTATTTTTGTAACAATTGCTCATTTGTCACTTTTAATATTCATAGGGGCCGCAGCCTCACATTTTTTTCTGCTGTAACTTAATTTTAAGGTAAAGTAATTGGGCCGCAGCTCATTACCTAATTAATCATCACGTTAATCACAGGGGCCACAGTCCCGAATTTACAGCATTTCATAAGTAGATCGCAGGGGCCGCAGTCCCGGGTCTACCAGCAGTTCAGAAATAAATCGTAGGGGCCGCAGTCCCGGATTTACCAGAAATTTCATACGTAGATTGTAGGGGCCGCAGTCCCAGGTCTACCAGCAGTTCATTAATAAATCTTAGGGGCCGCAGTCCCGGATTTACCAGAAATTTCATACGTAGTAGATCGTAGGGGCCGCAGTCCCGGGTCTACCACGTTTTAAGTATATCTAGTTTATTATTATAATTCCATTATTATCATTTTATTGTTATTTTAAGATAAGATTTCACTTGATTAAGTCATATTCATTAGTTATTGTTACTATGTTAATTTGTTGGATTTTATCTTGAGATACATGTTAATATCAAAAAATCAATTTATTTTTTCGTGCTGTGCCACGAACTTGTTGGGGGTGCAACTCTAGGTGTATTTCTCTGTGACTTAATTTGGTGGAGTGCACCCCCCTTTTGTGCAAATAAATTGTTTAAATTTATTATTATTCTTGTTCTTTGTTTTATTGGCATAAATTATTATTTGTAACGTGGTTCAAATTGAGTTTATGACGTTAAAGCAATCTGATCATGCGCATTGGTTTGAGTATTTGTACATGCGCACTTCACAACGAAGTCTCGTCTGGTTAGCTCGGTGGGTCATGCAATACAGCCAAATTATTAATGCGTTTGAAACTCCCACCATCCATCCCCTTACTCCTCCTCACATCTTAATTGGATAGGTGGACATATATGTATATACGTTATGAATTAATTCTGAATGGCCTTGCTTACAGCACCGTCAAAATACCTTAGTTAGTTTGATGCATAATTATTTTTGTAACAATTGCTCATTTGTCACTTTTAATATTCATAGGGGCCGCAGCCTCACATTTTTTTCTGCTGTAACTTAATTTTAAGGTAAAGTAATTGGGCCGCAGCTCATTACCTAATTAATCATCACGTTAATCACAGGGGCCACAGTCCCGAATTTACAGCATTTCATAAGTAGATCGCAGGGGCCGCAGTCCCGGGTCTACCAGCAGTTCAGAAATAAATCGTAGGGGCCGCAGTCCCGGATTTACCAGAAATTTCATACGTAGATTGTAGGGGCCGCAGTCCCAGGTCTACCAGCAGTTCATTAATAAATCTTAGGGGCCGCAGTCCCGGATTTACCAAGAATTTCATACGTAGTAGATCGTAGGGGCCGCAGTCCCGGGTCTACCACGTTTTAAGTATATCTAGTTTATTATTATAATTCCATTATTATCATTTTATTGTTATTTTAAGATAAGATTTCACTTGATTAAGTCATATTCATTAGTTATTGTTACTATGTTAATTTGTTGGATTTTATCTTGAGATACATGTTAATATCAAAAAATCAATTTATTTTTTCGTGCTGTGCCACGAACTTGTTGGGGGTGCAACTCTAGGTGTATTTCTCTGTGACTTAATTTGGTGGAGTGCACCCCCCTTTTGTGCAAATAAATTGTTTAAATTTATTATTATTCTTGTTCTTTGTTTTATTGGCATAAATGCATTTCAAGTTTCATCAAAATCGAATTAAAATTGTTACCTATACAGGGTCCACAACCATGATATACCATTTTTTAACAGTATTCGTGTACAAACAGCGGCCATTTTATCTGTCAATTTTGGTTCGATTTTCTCGAAATTTGAACTCAAACCTTCCTTAAGGTGTAACGGTGATATAATCAAACGTTTTTTTAAATCGGAAAATAATTGTGACCTCCAGAGGGACCACAAGCTAAAAAGATAGGCTGGCACTGCCAGGCAGAGATGGATAGAGAACAAGCAATACCGAAAGTGATTTTTCCTACATCATTAAATCCTGTATTACATACTGTATTGGGAGCAGCCATTTTGTTGGTCAGTTCCAGTCTGATATTCATGAAATTCGAAGCTGACAATGATTATGGTGTGACGGTACACAACCTAGAAATGTGAATTTTCGTCAAAATCGGATAAGAATTGTGACCTGTAGAGAGTCCACAACCATATTTTTACACTATTTGCGTACAAATGGCGACCATTTCGTGCGGCAATTTTGGTACGATTTTCACGAAATTCGAACTCAACCTTCCTTAGGGACCTCCAGAGGGGCCACAAGCTAAGAAAAGGCGATTTTGCGTATAATCAGGGGCCATAATTCAGGAAGTTACGATCCGATATGCGCAAATATCGAAAGAACCAGATCTTTGGGTTATAACCATGAATTTCAAGTTTCATCAAAATCGAATTAAAATTGTGACCTCCACAGGGTCCACAACCTTGATATACCATTTTTTAACAGTATTCGCGTACAAACGGCGGCCATTTTGTATGGCAATTTTGGTCCGATTTTCCCGAAATTCGAACTCAACCTTCCTTAGGGTGTAACGGTGATATAATCAAACGGTTTTTTAAATCGGATAATAATTGTGACCTCCAGAGGGACCACAAGCTAAAAAGGGTGATTTTTCAGACAATCAGGGGCCATAATTCAGGAAATTACATTCCGATAGCCGCAAATATCGAAACAAACCAAGATCTTTGGGTTACAAACATGCATGTCAAGTTTCATCAAAATCGGTTCAAAATTGTGACCTCTATAGGGTCCACAAGCTAAAAACGTGATTTTTCGTACAATCAGGGGCCATAATCCATGAAGTTTTGATCCGATACATGCCAATATCGAAAGCAGCCGAGATCTTTTGGGGATAAACCTATATTTCAAGTTTTGTCAAAATCGGATAAGAATTGTGACCTGTAGAGAGTCCACAAACAAATTGTGGACGGACGGACGGATGTCCGGACGAACAGGGGCGACGACATAATACGTCCACATGAAAATGTGGGCGTATAAAAAGGCGATTTTGCGTATAATCTGGGGCCATAATTCAGGAAGTTACAATCCGATATGCGCAAATATCGAAAGGAACCAAGATCTTTGACTTATAAACATGAATTTCAAGTTTCATCAAAATCGAATTAAAATTGTGACCTCTACAGGTTCACAACCTTGATATACCATTTTTTAACAGTATTTGCGTGCAAACAGCGGCCATTTTGTATGACAATTTTGGTCCGATTTTCCCGAAATTCGAACTCAACCTTCCTTAGGGTGTAACGGTGATCAAACGTTTTTTTAAATCGGATAATAATTGTGACCTCCAGAGGGATCACAAGCTAAAAAGGGTGATTTTTCGGACAATCAGGGGCCATACTTCAGGAAATTACGTTCCCCACTGGATCTGCCTCTGTTATATACATTATAATACGATATTCCTTATAACAAATTACCAAGAATTATTTTTGTCGAAGTCTCGTCATAATAAAGGAAATGGAAGATTAAAATTCCAAAACCTAGTTCATAACGGGACATCATTTGACCCAATTGTAGCCGGTTCGTTTCAAAATGGATTAAGAACTCTGCTTGTTACCCAACATTCTCACTGGATTGACACCATAATCTGAATTCATAACCATCAAATTTTAAAGAACATTATCTTTTGCTTCAATAGAAACTATTACAAGAAAAATGATGGTATTGTTTCACATAAAATTGATCACAAAAATTGGAGACAATGTCTGTCTCTTCCCTTAACTTTTGTGAAATTCTTTGTGTAATGGTGCAATAAAATATGTTTATAACATACCACATCTTCTGGTATATCTTGAAAATCAGTATGTGTAGTATGTACAGTATTATTATCAGCATCTACAATCACAGCATCTCCTATCTCCATCTTCATCACTTTCTACAAAATATATCACAGAAAACATTATTAACTTTGCACTGTCTTATTTGATAGATCGTTGTACATCTTCATCAGCTTGTGAATAAAATATTTTATAAAATTTTACACTAAGAAGTGAGAACACAGACTTTTGATATTTGGAATTTGATATTGTAAAATAGTGTGCCAGGTAAGGCAACATACGCCCACTGACAGTTCCTCATTTGGACGTTAACAAGACTATGTATCTCAGAATTTTTGTCCCCAGTTTTAGGTTTTTAATTATTTTTGTGAAAATCATTCAATAAACTCAAACTATTCTTGAAAACTGTTTGAAATTCGATGAAGTATTAAACTCTGTAGACAGATTAAAGTACATCACATATAATAAATTATAAATAGGACTGAATGAATCTAACGAACATACAGGATCAATGACAATAGTAATAGTATAAGGTAAAGCATATTTAACTTACTGGCAGTAAACTGGAATGTACACCAATTAAATATGGCATAGGAGCACTGTAGTAAGATATAACATTAAATACATAACATATATATAATTTACATAACTTCTTATTAACCAAATGAAATTGAGTTTAACATACTATTGTTTTCTGCCGACTGGGTTACTGTAGACAGCCTTCTTTTAAACAACTGACAATGAACATATAGTTATCATATGTATTTGAAAATCTAAAAGTCACGCACCCATCATCATTATCTCATAGAAAAATATAGTAAAATAATTATATCAGTCTGTTCTTTAGACTTGTACATGTTTGAATGTGTAATATTACACAATAGCAATAGTATTTACATTAAAATAGCTTGTACCTTTATAAAAGCGAGAGAGAATGGGTCTTAACTTCCACTCGACACAATAATTCGCTTGAGCGTAGGGGGCTTTAGCAGTAAAGGAAACCGGAGGACCTGGAGAAAGTAATAAATATTGATAATAATAGAGTTTTACCTGACATATTCTATTAAATTACCATGAGCTGGCAGTAAAGGAATAAATAAATGTTGCCTGAAAAAAACAATAATTTTCTTACTAAAATTACAACAGCAGTAAAACAATCAATTCATCAAAAGAACATGTACAGACATCAGTCTTGATCATTCTATCCCAAATGTCTGCTTTGACAACAACAAAGGCGGGGTTGGTGTCTGAGTGGTTTAACATGCACTTAAAATTATCTCATGAATGCTTGAGTTCATAACCTGTTACATGTATAGATGACAGAGTGATCTACAACAATTAAATTAAACAACTCGAACCCACCCCTTATACCAGAATCAATTAGAAAGCTTATCTGGGTTGACATTTCCTGTTCTTAAAACAATATAGTGGTTTGACGTAATTCCATGTGCACAAGAGTCAGATATAAACTTGGTTCCATGTTTCATATGGAACCTATTTGCTGAGAATTTGTTTATCATGCAGCTTCACTTTTTTGTTGATTATCTTATCAAACACATTTCTAGAAAGCTTTACAACAACTCAACTGCTTATTATTACACCAAATCTTTATTCCTTTAAATATTTTTTTTTTCTTTTCGACTATGCCTATTATTAGGTCTATTGAGTACTGCATATGAGCTCTTTTTGATGATCATGTCCGATGACTACGCACAAACAAGTTTAGGTAAATTTCTAGAACAGATGTATTACAAACGAAAACAGCTCTCTGTCTAACCGTAAACATTTCCCCATACCGTATCCTATGATATATTTGTCTTTGATTTTGTTTTATAATAAGCGATTTTTCGAGTCAACATACCCTGGCTGTTGCACGTTTTAATTATGTATATTATGTATTTTATTATGTATGTAGAATAATAGACCTTAATATATTTTATGTATAGTGTAGAATATCTTACAGAACATTGTTTTTACTAAGTTTTAGTATGTCCGGACATTTTACACTAACATATAGTATTTAACTGCAGTGTTTCGTAGGCCAATATTGGCCGGAAATCTTAATGCACCATGTACTGAATTTTATATATTGATATATTTTATGATTTGTGACACTTTAATAAATAAATAAATAAATAAATAATATTATTACAAATGTATATTGCAAAATGTCACTTAATGGAATAAAAAGGGGGCTGACATCCTACATATCTGCACATTCAGATCTAATAAAGGCAGGAATGAGCCAGCCAGTGTGATATGAGCGAGTTTGTGCCTGGCCAGTGTTGCCCGGATGTTTTTTGTACCATCATCCAAATGACAAGAGGAAACGGCACCAGAAAATCCCAAGGAACTATCTTGTCCAAGTGTCATTTAATTAAACTCTCTATGATCTATCTTTATGTAACTAATAAAAATATGATACTGAGACAAAGCAGTTGACTACATATAATTATAATATCATACTCACCAACACATAGGATACAGTAAAGCTGAAGCTGCATGTATACAAGATGTTAATCTACTTAATTTCTTTGATGTAAATAATACTCTTCTTTCATTTAATAAACTGTAATATATCATCAAGATTTATTGAAATCATTTTTAAAACAAAAACTAACATAGGCTATCAAATGGAAAGAATGCAACAGGGCTTAATAAGGGACACCTGACTTTCCCCACATCTATTGTTTAGTAGAGTCTGGGTCCACCAGGCCATGACTAATTAATCAACAAAGGCGGTTTAAAGTATAGTCTGTAACAAGTTTGAGACACTTTAACAAAATGATTTAAATAATATTAGTGAAAAAGATTACAAGTAGATAAATACATAATGATATGGATTCTTATATTACACCATTTCCAGAATTTTAATAATAATACGCCAGGACTGAACTCTTTATTAAAAACCATCTAGCACTAAATTCTGACAACCATTAGTATTAGCAATGCATCAAAAGTTAACCAGAGCGTACCCCCATTTTGGAATGACCATTCGTGATTTAGAGGACCTATATCAATTGATAAGCTGTGATGAAATATCAGTAGTTGATTTGTTTTTGTTTCAAATTTTGGGGGGGGATGGGATGGCCTAGTGGTCTAGAGTGCCGGGCACTCTGGTTTCCTCCCACTGCTAAAGACCCCTACGTGCAAGCGAATTATTGAAATAAAATGAAACCATATGTTAGTCCCAAAATGACCTAGTGTGTGTCGAGTGGACGTTAAACCCCATTTCTCTCTCTCTCTTTCAAATTAATTATTACATCAAAACAGCTCACAATTTTAATTTATTAGTAAACTGATTTCACCAATTTGCTCAATCTACTGAGAGTGGGAAGTGTTCATCAGTAATAATAATTAGAGTGAGAAGTTTACACGGTTCATTCCCATCATATCACGCACTCAAAGAGTTTTAGAGGAAAAATTTTGGTCAGTGTTAAGGGGTTGAGTAGCCATGAACAACAGACCCAAGCTGAAGGATAAAACTAATTAAAAGCAGATAATTTTGTGAGAATTTATTTTTTTTTGTTAAATCTATAACAAACATTAACAACCTTTAACACATAACATAATACATAATTTTAACTTTTTGCACTCATAAAGTGTCCAACCAACATAGTCCAAAAATTCTAGTAATAAATTCTTATGCAGTCTATACTTAAAACCAGCAACATGGTTATCTGCCACATTTTGCTGTAGGAATAAACTTAGATTGTAACTGCATTAGCCATCGTAGAAAGAAATGAATATGAATTGTCTTGGAATGATTTATTACATATTTCTACTTATGAGAAATAATCACAATGAAGTGAATTTCGATCACCGGTCAGCTTCATGTTGAGCTGTAGCCTATTATTTTATCAATTAATGAGCGAGTTGAATTCTGACAACATTCATATAATTTAAGTGAACCATATTAATTTCACTAATTAGTGAGTGAGTTGAATTCTGATAAAATTCAATTTAAATGAAGTATATTAATAATGACTGGTCCCTGCATCATTAACACTTTTAATCCGTTTTTAATCCACCAAAGAGCGCTGCAGTCGACTTTCCAAATTCTGGTGAGTCGTGGATATGGGAAGACCCTGTTCACACCAGTGATACTAATTAATTAGAACAGACTATAGTCCAACACCCACAGGCTAGTAACCTCCTTATCCTTTATCAAAACAATCAAATGTGGGGAAAGTCAGGATAAACCCTGTATCATACTCTTATTGGCAGTCACTACATAAATCTACATACCTTCAATTATAACGTCAATTTAGCATGAAAATAGGATTGAAAATAGGGTGTAAAAGAACTAGGTCTTTCATTGGGATGCTTGATTGTTAATATGGAACAAAAATTATAACACACTCATGCAACTGCAATCTGATGGAAAGAAATGGCATTTACTTTTTCCAATAATCAAATTCAGTGGCCCAAAGAGGTCTTTAGCAGTTGGATTAAAAAATGAAACAAGAGATAACCAATAAGTTTAGGAGGAGCAATCATGGGGTAGTAATTAAACCATGAGTTAACGATAGATTTAATAATCTTCAGCACATCTCTGGACCATTAGAATTCTTCCCACCTACCTTAAATTATATCCTGAATAGAGAGCAAGTTAAGAATATGGTCCTCCTCAAGAAATTTGTAAAATGAAATACAGAATAAAGATATTAAACTATTGAATCTGACTGAACTAAAGTCATTTTACTTACTGTGCGAATATAATCATCATATTATTTGTATCAATTGCATTATAATATTCTGTTAAATTTCTCTGAAAACAAGTAAAAAGATAGTTAACTAGGCAACAAAACATACCCCTCCTAGCACTAGCAGCTACATGTTAGTTGTCCGAGCAGTTCACAACAGTTTTCACATATTTATCTTTAAGTAGATAATATGAGCTTACACAAGACATGAATGACAGTCGATGAAGGACTTATTAACATAAATAATTAAAAATAGGTTGGAAGGCAATGAAACATACGCCCACACAGCAGCTAAATCGTCCGGGCAGTCAACAAGTAATTATCAGAAAATCATTAGAATTTGTTTGGTTTTTATAAAGTTCTGCCCCATGTTAACGTTAAGTATACAAAACATTTAATATTATGGATTTAGCTGTTTAATTAACGATTTTCAAGAAATTCACACTCAACCATCATTAATGTGTAATGGGGATATAGTCAAACGTTTTTTTAATTTGGAATAAAATTGTGACCTCCGTTAAAAAACATTATTTTTCGTACAATCAGGGGCCATAATTCAGGAAGTTACGTTCCATTGTGCCCGAATGTCGGAAGAAACCGTGATCTTTGGGTTATAAACTTACATATCAAATTTCATCAAAATCGGATTAAAATTGTGACCTCTACAGGGTCCACAACCTTGATGTATCATATTTCTACACTATTCGCGTATTAGCTGCAGCCATTTTGTCCGTCAATTTTGGTCCGATTTTCACGAAATTCAACCTCATTCTTCATTACCATGTAACGGTGATATAATCAAACGTCTTTTTAAATCGGATAATAATTTTGACCTCCAGGCAGAGGGACCACAAGTTAAAAAAAACAACAATTTTTCGGACAATCAGAGCCATAATTCAGGAATATCGAAAGGAACCAAGATCTTTGGGTTATAAATATAAACATACATGTCAAGTTTCATCAAAATCGGTTGAAAATTGTGACCTCTTTCGGGTCCACAACCTTGATATAACATATTTTCACACTATTCGCTTACAAACGGCGGCCATTTTGTCTGTCAACCTCCATAACCATGTAACGGTGATATAATCAAACGGTTATTGAAATCAGATAACAATTTTGACCTACAGAGGGACCACAAGCTAAAAAGGGCGATTTTTCGTACAATCAGGGGCCATACTTCAGGAAGTTACGATCCAATGGGCGCAAATATCGAAAGGAACCAAGATCTTAGGGTTATAAACATGCATTTCAAGTTTTATCCAAATCGGTTCAAAATTGTGACCTCTACACTGTTCACAAGCTAAAAACGTGATGTTAGGTACAATCAGGGGCCATAAACCATGAAGTTACAGTCCGATACATGCCAATATCAAAAGGAACCAAGATCTTGGGGTGATAAACCTATATTTTAAGTTTCATCGAAATCAGATAAAAATTGTGACCTGTAGACTGTTCACAAACAATTGTGGAGGGACAGACGTCCAGACGGACGAACAGGGGCAACGACAATATACGTCCACATGGAAATGTGGGCGTATAAAAAGGCTTATATGTGACTACAATGGACGACACCATGTTCCTGACCATCAATAATTCTCAACCCATCAAAACTAAGACTAATAGTTACGTCGACAAACCATTGACGTCAGAGTGCACTAGTTTAACAGATGAAATGCCTGTGACTTATGCACCGGTCAATAGGAATCTTGAACTACCCCCCCTTAAGCACCGGCGTCGAATCTTGACGTCAAAATAGCCAGCTAAATGTGAAAGAGTTGTGAATCTTTGGTGAGAAAAAAATTTGTCAAAGGTGAATCTTGAACAAAATAAAATATTGCTGAACACAAATAGAAGTCGAATATTCAATTAACATATTTTTCAGTACAAATTGTTTTTTTTTCTGAAAACGGACGAACCTCTGCCTGTTATCGTTGGCTGTCATACGGGAAATTCCACCTGTATAATTGTAGAGCGATTGTCTTTATGATGTTTTCGTGGTAATCTGGATAATCTTAACTACAAAATGGTGTATGATTTGGCGGTAAGCTATTTCATTTGTACATAAATTTGCTGGATGTGTTTGATTGTGTGTCTGGTTGATATAGACTCAATTGTCCAGGTATGAGCTTGTCTAGTATAATTAATGACAAGATAATCTGGTCTCAACTTACGCCTTACGGACCATGCTCAATGTAAGTTAGTTCAAGACGTTGATGTACCGTTTTGCCGTTTTTATGAAATTTGCAAATAAATGTTAAAATAAAAATATAATATAAAAATAAGTACTTTTATAGTAGGGTGTTCAGTCACGTGACTTTAATGTGTCTAAAACAGCCTAAACCTGCATACCCTTGCACACTTTTCTCATTTAATGATCTTTCTGTTTAAAATAAACACATGTAAATTTTATATCATTTAAAGCAGAATTGGATCAGCTTTCTGGTGGTATAACTTATTGTATTAGGAGATTGTCCTAAATTGATAATACATGTATTTCGAGTTGAACACAAATTTACGGCTTTCCGTGACGTCATGTTCGCTTCGAAGAAAACAGCTCGTTTTTTGGGGGGGGGGGGCGTGGCTTTTTTATGTGTTTTTAAAAGTGCCATATTCAAATGATCTTTTACAGATATCAACACAATTTTTTTTTAAATCTACAGATAAATAATTGAACTAAAAAATGTCTTTGCCCGAATAGCGAAAAAGTTCGGTTCATAAAAAATATTTTTAAAATTCTGGTATAAAAGGACGATAAATTTTCAAAGGTAAAATACCATCAAGGGTGAATGCTTGGGGTAGGTAGTTCAAGATAACTATTGCGTGAATCTTGAACTAATTTTTATTTTTGGACCTGCGTTAGAAAGTGAATCTTCAGTGAATGTGTCTTGGCTTCAAGTGCATTGTGGGGTGAATCTTGACCCTAAAATATTGAGCTAAATGACAATCCGGGGTGAACGCTTGAGGGGGGGGGGAGTAGTTCAAGATTCCTATTGACCGGTGCATTAATCTGAACATGGTTGGAGTGACATCTTCAGGAAGATTTGAGTCGTTAAAGAGAAATGGTTAGAAATACGGCTTTGTCCCTAAATTTTTTCATTATATGACAGGCAACCAGAGAATTCGCAACTAATTTCAGATTATTTATTGAACTCTGCGCCACATAAATCTTGTATGATCTTAACTGGGCATCTGAAGCTGTGATTCAAGTCATAGTTTGGGCACATATCTCTTGTGGCAGAAAATCAAAAACATAACGCTACAATATACGTCCACTTTCCCCGCTTTGATTGATATGGTACTTTGTCAAGAAGGCTAGGCGTTTGGTTTGTTTAGCATTGAGGTTCGTGCATCAACATCAATAGTTGCCGTCCTTTGATTATATAAGGAATATGTATACCAAGATAATTCATTCAAAATTGTGGCTTTCTGACGCTAAAGGCAAAAAGTGGGCGTGGTTCTGCCCCTGGAGGTCAGGACATTCACCAAAATCAATAGTGGACGCTAGGGGTGACTATTGTTGGTAATTTTCACTAGTGATGGGTCGATAATTGGTTTTAATATCGGTAATTGGCCGATAAGTGGCCTATCGGGAGCAATCGGTATCGACCGATATGCGCCAATTTTGCCGATATTGGAGTTATTGATATCTGTTCAAAACGACTTGGTAAATACCATTAAAATATTGTCTGAGTTGTGAACAAATCTTTATTTTGCTTGGCCCACGGTACATCTAATAGCTACATGCATTGCTATTAGACGTACCGGTAAGACAAGACTCTCATTGGGGCCATAAAAAAGGAAATAATAAACAGTACAAAATCGTTACCAGTCCCCGTTATCTAAATTGCCATGCACACGGCAACCGATTAGATGGTGTTATTTTTAATAATAGCTCTATAAATGGCGGGAGAATGTCACGTGATTGCCATTGTTGACAGACAGGTCATGAAGCTTTTCGCTTTGATGTATCATTCATTACCGAATGAAACATTCTGACATCTATTTTAGACATACAGGTGCCGACCACTTTAGGGAATTATATCGTAATCAACATTTAAAATATGATTACCGGATATCTTGACTTTATTATACAGCAAATAATTAAGTTCGTAATAGATAGTATTTTTGATAGCGTAGGAAGCGTGACCCAATAATAAGGCCTACTTCAAAAACAGCGTGGCATGTGTTTGATTCCCGAGGTAAAATAGTACCGACTAACTATGACATAGATTTACATAGATTATCATGCCATACGAAGTATTTCAATGTGTAATACTTATATATCGGTAATTATCTGTATCGGTCGATATGTTTCGCTGTCAATATCTGATATCAGTAAGACCGATAGGTGTCATATCAGACCGTCACTAATTTTCACTATTGCGATACTATTGCTATTGGTTAAACAGCTATTGCAATACTATTACTATTGGGGATTAAATATTGCGATACTATTGGACTATTGCGATACTTTGGTCTGTTTATTAGTTTAGGTTTTAAACACACTGTCAGGTATACATTTATTATAACATTTAATCAAACTAAAAATTTTGAAACACTAGAAAGTTCTAGGATGTGCATACAACGAACATTGTTTGTACCAGTGATGGGATTTCAAAATTTGTCTTGTCGGACATTTTTAGCGAAAATGAAGGGACATAACTCTTATCGTTATTTAGGAAGGCAGTTTTTAGACCACACCCAAAAATCATGTGTCAACAAAATATTCAAATTCGTACGTAATAAAAAAAAATATGCACACCTCGCTATTTTTCATATTTAATTCCCGTGCGGCATTCAAATTTATGTCAGTAATATTCCTACAAAATTACGTGATGTCGTAATACGATAGTACAAAAGCGTGCCGACTACTGCCGATCTGTACTTTTTAAAATTCAGCCCAAATTACGGCATTTTACGGATCATAAGTCGATACATTTTTCAGCAGAAGTCTTATACTCCTTTTCGACATATATACGGAAGGTAAAAAAAAAAGGATATCCCGAAATTCATTTGGCAGTAAACATCGCTCTACCAAAACGAGCGAGTGACACCATCTGCTAAATAATCGCATTCCACTAGCACGCGCTATATAACAATAATAAAGTACTTACCATATTTTTCGGTGTATAAGGCGCATGCGTAGATAAGGCGCAGGGCGACTTTGGCAGAGGTGTTTCAGGAAAAAAAAAAAATGCATGCTTTAGGCGCACCCCTTTCTCAACGCCTCGTGAAACTCATGCCATACTATACGTGACTCAAATCTACCTGCGATCTCCAGTAATTTAACCAAACTCTATTGTTTACAGTTATAATAATTACCGATATTTAGCCGTATATCTAGGTATATATATATTTCTTTATGAAATAAATTGCTTTTGTTACATTTGTTTCTATTAATTATAACATACAATTGATTATTTTAGCGGTACTTTTGTTACTCGTACGGTAGTGAAATTGACATTTAAGTCCCGCCCACAACAAACATGGCCGTCTATTACATCGTGTTAAATTCGGGAGTAATTGGCTTTGATAAATGTTTTGATGATAAACAAATTAAACATTAACTGTAGAAATAATTTCTCATGATCAGCTACTCACGACTTAAATTTTGACTACCGGTAAAAGAGAAACAACAATTCCAGGTTTACTCTAAGTCATGCAAACAACTGACAAACAATCGATAGCGTCCGTTGTCCCGCCCATGCACTAAACGCGTCATGACCGTCTATTACATCGTGTTAAATTCGGGAGTAATTGGCTTTGATAAATGTTTTGATGATAAACAAATTAAACATTAACTGTAGAAATAATTTCTCATGATCAGCTACTCACGACTTAAATTTTGACTACCGGTAAAAGAGAAACAACAATTCCAGGTTTACTCTAAGTCATGCAAACAACTGACAAACAATCGATAGCGTCCGTTGTCCCGCCCATGCACTAAACGCGTCATGACAATACCTAGATTGTAGCCATTTAGATCTATCAGTAAAATAATACAATAGCACGACTTAAATTTTGACTACCGGTAAAAGAGAAACAACAATTCCAGGTTTACTCGAAGTCATGCAAACAACTGACAAACAATCGATAGCGTCCGTTGTTCCGCCCACTACACGCATCATGACAATACCTAGATTGTAGCCATTTAGATCTATCAGTAAAATAATACAATAGCATTTTCTATACCAATCAAAGAAACAATGATTTTGTTAACTACAAACAATCTTGTTAACTTGCAAACAACTGACAAACAATCGATAGCGTCCGTTGCCCCGTCCACACACACGTGATGACAATACCCAGATTGCAGCCATTTAGATCTATCAGTAGAATAATACAATAGCATTTTAATACCAATCAAGGAAACAATGATTTTGTTAACTACAAACAACTTCATAAAGAAAACGGTAACAACTCACTGGTTGATAATAAACTATACCGGTAATTTATAACAATGGGTCAATCACTGAATTAGTCTAGTCAAATTAGCATTTGACGTAGAACAAATTGCAACAAAAGGTTTTTTGTTTTCTATTGACCCATTATGATGTCCTAAGTAAGGAAAAGAAAGTTTACCAAAATCGGAGTCCAAGTAAGGGCAGGGGGCGTGGCCAAATCCAAGATGGCGGCTGTCGATCAAAACTCGTGAATATTTCTAAAACTATTGGATTTAGACACCATAAATGTATTGCGGACAGATAGGAAGTCGGTACCAGCGAGTCCAAAAATGGCGACGTTCTGTCTCTATGACGTCATGACGTTACTGTGACGTCACAACGGCATATCAGACGTCGCATTTCTTCCAAAACCCGTCCATTTACGCATGTTAACAGCAGAAACAAATGCTGATGCAGAGAAGAACAAAATGTTACAATAAAGTAGGAGGTTTAAAGTAAATAAATATTGCTGCGTTGTCGGTTGGTGGTACTATTAGTGTAGCTGTAGGAACTCGGATTCATTTCAATTGTTGGGAGAAATGAAATGAAATTGGGGTTATGCATCCTATTGGTCTACTCCAATTTTTATTTTGACACAAATTTCTTAGATGTTCCCGAGATGTGCTACAAAACCATTTTTGGCGGTAATGTCCCAAAAAGCATTAATTAAGAGTGGTGTTTTGGGGGTCCAGATCATATCTGGGCAGATACGAGTTCGAAAAGGTGAAAATCGATAGGCACTGCTTATTCAACAATCAATGCACTTCCCCAGTACAAGCACAAATGGGTGTCAAAACATGGCCTCACTAAGCTCCTTAATGTCGCTTGTTTTTATCTTTTTGGCCAATGCATCATCGCTCTCATCCTCAAAATTGATTCTACCATCTTTACATAGTTATTTTAGACCCCATTTTGAAGCAGTTCTAATATTTGTCACCAATACGACTCGTTGAATCCAAAGAGCTTTGGAATCACCCCCCCCCCCTAAAAGTGACGGCGAATTCTGCTAGGAAAACAAAATGGAACCAATTTTGAGAGAAAAT
The DNA here is from genome assembly GCA_948474765.1 of Patella depressa. Classification (NCBI taxonomy): domain Eukaryota; kingdom Metazoa; phylum Mollusca; class Gastropoda; family Patellidae; genus Patella; species Patella depressa. The sequence goes on along the minus strand of OX419715.1, from coordinate 50,178,369 downwards.
CACAAAGTTCCCTGTGTATGTTTTAGTGTACCCATAGTTCAGATATCAACATAAAATATGTTCCAGGAAGGTATTCCAATTTGACCGCTATATTTGCATTGGCGGGGTTTAACGTCCTACAGCTCTGGCCAAACTGGGATAATGAGCACGGTAGTTATGGTAATAAGATAGTATACTACGTTTAAACTGGAGGTTTTCCAGGTAGCCGAATTCATATCTGAACTGCTAAATTTACTATTTTCTTCCATGGTCTCCTGAACATGGATATTTTGTCGAATTTGAGTCCCATAATGGTGTTTTAATCGGTCATGGCACATTTTGCGATTGAGATATTAATTTGTCTACCTCGAAAACCTACGATTTGACGTATTATACAATCACGTTGCTAACATCGAAATTTCACGCAAAATTTGGCCATATTTCTAATAAAGCGGTCGTATTAGAATACTAATATGTATTCAAATTGGCATCATCCGGATTCTGAATCGACACATATATAATCCATAAAAAAACATTAGATTGTCTTTATTTCATGACCCTGGGACAAGCAACTCGGCAAAACGTTTTGCAAAACGCATAGTCTCTAGCGTCACTAGGCATATTTTATGTCTGGGGTAATTGGAAATCACTTTACCATAAGCACATCGGAAAAATGATGATGATAGAATCAAACGGAACGAGAACGGGTCTGGGCTCCACGGCACTAAGGTCTGGGCAGGTGACTTACATTTCTTGATTTAACAATTATTCCATAAAAGGTGAACTGACATAATCCAATTCTCATCTTATCCCTGAAACTAGGTACCAACATTCAGAAAAGTTACCGGTTTTCTTCTGCTTTACGATCAAGTAAAAGTTTTTTTTATTTGTTCCTTTATACCAACAAATGTTGTTGAAAACATTACTTGGCATACCGTCGGTACCGTCTGAGTTCTAGACACCTGGACAAGTGTCCCAGTTGCCTTCCCCCTCTTACGGGCCTTGCTTTATTTCCATCGCAAGACTTCACCTGGTGTTTGACTACCGGACTAGTATCATTTCAGCTAGAGCCAGTGGCAAAACATAAAGATCGGGTAGACCAATTTTCACCTTTTTAAAATCTGAACATCTGATACACGCTACGTGTGAAGAAGTTATCTCAGACACATTCAGTAGCCATTATATCCCTATCACGTGATCTACACATCACAGGTCATGGGGTCAACAAACAAAATATCAACATTCCACAACACGTTACATTGTTTCCTTTGCAACCTTTAGGACTATATAATCCGTACAGCCCCAACATGTCCCCCCCCCCCTCTCTTTAATGATTTTTCACAAAAAATAACATCTAAAACTCATTTAATTGACGTCGTTTTCAATGACAGCTTCAGCGAATGGTGGTTCATGGCGGCCACCATCTTGCACTGTTTTGTGCTTCGGTCGTGTCCATTTCAGATATACACAATCAATTCTGTTAATGTTTTTAACCTGGAGATTGACTTATAGTTAGTTCATTTATTTCAGTTCTAAACAAATATTTTAAATTTTCACGCTGGTATTGTCTGTCCATGTGAAAGTAGCTCCCGAAACGTTATGCTTTCAGAAACACTACCAGTGGGTGTTGGTCGCATTTCGGTCCAAATTGGTTTTGTAACAAATCTCGACGACACATGTGTCAAAATATAAATCCTTTTGGGGATTAAACTACTTCTGAGTGAGCCAAATGTCAAAATCAGTCAGCCTTAAATGCACTGGTCCAGGAAAAGAACCCTTAGCAGTGGGAATTCGATATAAGAGTGTCGTTGCACCACTGCATGACAAAATTCTCCTCACAGCAAACTGATGTAGAGCAGAACAGTAGGTCCTACATGTATAACCTTATTTCATTTCATTTCTTAAAATTGGTGTAGATTATTTTTGTCAACAATTGATACGGATGCGCGTTCCTACGGCTACTGCAATAGTATCAGCTTACGACAATGCAGTCATACTCGTATACTATATTAGCCCCTTTCTACGTTAGTGTAACACATTGTTCTTCTTTATGAACCCATAATATAATGGGAATATCCTCTTCTCTGCATCAGCATTCGTTTGTACTGTAAACACGCGTAAATGGACTGGTTTTGGAAGAAATGCGAGGTCTGATATGACGTTGTGACATCACAGTAACGTCATGACGTCATAGAGACATAACGTCGCCAATTTTGGACTCGCTGGTACCGACTTCATATCTGTCCGCAATACATTTATGGTGTCTAAATCCAATAGTTTTAGAGATATTCGTGAGTTTTGATCGACAGCCGCCATCTTGGATTTGGCCACGCCCCCTGTCCCTATTTGGACTCCGATTTTGGTAAACTTTCTTTTCCTTACTTAGGACATCATACTGAATCAATAGAAAACAAAAAACCTTTTGTTGCAATTTGTTCTACGTACGACATCATTTAGCCGTAGTTTGACCCGCCTAGAATCCATGTTGAATGAAAACTGTCGGTAACTTAAAACGGTTATATGTTTAAATTGTAAGACAGTATTGCTCAAAGAAAACACCTATGGTACCGGTATACTGAGCGTGTGCTCAATGGATGTTATCTTTCTAAAAGCCAATGAAATGTCTTGTTTGTCGTAAGCCCCGCCTTTTCGTCAACTTACTGACATCACCGCCATTGACGAGACGTTTGGATTGCCGGTAATGGATAACAGTGAAGGATTAGCAGAAATATATATGTCACCAAATACGTAGGAATGATAGGAATATTAACAATTTGCAGAAATATATATGTCACCAAATACGTAGAATAATAGTAATAGTAACGATTTGCAGATATTTTTAGCACTGTCGTTTATGAGTAACGGTATACGGAATAGCGGTGTTTGAAATGGCCGTCATCGCACGACAAATGTCGACATCTGAATTTCGGAATAGTTGAAATATACATGTACGTCATGAAATACGTGGAAAAAGCAGAAACATTTACGATAATTTAAACTAAACAGCTATCGGCCCATATTGTTACCACTGTCGTTTATGACTAACGGTGTACTGAATTGCCGTGTTTGAAATGGCCGTCATCGCACGACAAATGTCGACATCTGAATTTCGGAATAGTTGAAATATATGTCATGAAATACGTGGAAAAAGCAGAAATATTTAAGATAATTTAAACTAAACAGCTATCGGCCCATATTGTTAGCACTGTCGTTTATGACTAACGGTATACTGAATTGCCGTCTGTAAAATGGCCGCCATCTTTATTGCGTGGGAAAGGCCGACATCATCAACTTCAGACGCCAATGTTGACAGAGGGAAAAGCCAAGATTTGCTTATTACTAAGTATAAGGGCGCACCCCTTCTGTAAAAAAAAATATCTGGTAAAAAAAGTGTGCCTTATACACCGAAAAATACGGTATACTATTCCAACCGACGTATTCATCAACATTGCCTGCGTACTTATTTCTTTATTTAAAAACCCCATTCAAAATATGATCATAAATCCAAGAATATGCCACCAAGAGAAGCGTGAAATATGTCACGCATTCATTTCATTGTCTCACGAGATTCAGACTGTAACCGCCACTCGGCAAACCTCGGCAGATTCCAGATTTTTCATACAAATATTTCAAAGTCTGAAGCTGTTTTTCTTTCAAACAATGACAACTTTGCTCTGAAAATTCTAAACACTCTTCGAACGACGCAATTTTGATAACTTCTTTTTAAAACCGGCATGTTTTCCCAATAAGTAAACCGATGCCGCATCACTTAGCGTCATACAGTCGCACTAGATGTAGAGTAACGGAATACATCGAGGTTTGTCGAGGGCTATAACCGCGTGCGATCAGAAACAGATATGTTTGTGTGAAATAGCTTAATGCTCGTTTCCACCGAAGTGATATTGCAGACAAGTTATCGAAAACATATTGATTTGGCTTGTGTTGTACAATTAGGTCATGTGACATACATATATATATATATGACTAATGGGAAAATCATGGTCAATCACGTAGAGTAAGTTTATAATCACTCTTATTGTATTGATACATATCCCGACAAAGGAGAAACAATGACTTCTGTTCAGGATTGGATTGATGAATTGTCCGATAAAGGATTAAGGCAGATTAACTAGTTATTAAGGCAGGTGCTTGGCGGTATAACACGATAAATACATTGATCACTTAATTACCTAATCAATCCACCGTGTTATCAACAATAATTAGGTTGAGTGGTAGTTATACAGTCAGTAAACTATATTAATTTTGGAATTTTGAATATTATTCACCATGTCTTGATGTTCGGTCGGACAATTTAGGGCCTTTGGAAAATAGTTTCGGACAAGTCCGGAATATACGGGCAAAATCCCATCCCTGGTTTATACGGACACATCCCATCCCTGGTTTATACGGACACAACAGTTTGGTCCCGATTTTTGTAATAAAAATTTCTTGTTTTCAAAGTATTTTTTATAAAGGACACTCTATAACGGACAATCGTTTATAACAGATGATTTTCATTGGTCCATAATCGACAAATCAATGTAAGAGTCCATTTTTATAACGGACTCTCGAATAAGCAGAACAAAATAATGATATTATTATTACTGATTATATTAGTGGTGACCGGAATACTTTTCCCAGAAAATAAGCATAGATCTACTCATTTTTAGTGTTGGCACAATTACAAAATTCTTCAATCAGGTAATCGCCTTGCCAAAAATCGTATCAGTTGGGCTGTGTAAGACATTCCCGCATTCTGACTTACCCCTACTGCTTTAACTGCTAATTAAAAATCCAGTACTGGCAATAGATTATAATTCACTAGTTCCAACATCTCCCACCCGTAAATCATTACATAATATTTTAACACGGATATCGGTAATCATATCGACAAAAAAACCAAAAAAAACCCACAAAGTGACACAAGACAGTACAGATAACAACAAAAACAACATGTCTTTTAAAGGTGTGGCAAAAGGGTAGGGGCAAGAATAGAAGAGTCTCCTAGCGGGTATCTCAGGTACACGGTAACGTCGCATTCTGATTGTGAATTAAATAATAAAGTACATTGTTTTTTTCTTTATATTATATAAAATGGTATATTATTAATATTACATTGGTAGTTTAGTAACTTGTAAAAACGCATAGCTAACTATTCTGTCATATGGGACATGCTTTCAGCACGTCTTTTATTGGCGTAATAGACCATTTTACACATTTCTTAGTAAGCCATGCTTAAGATGGTAGACGAAGATTTCCATGTGACATTGAGATCGTGTAACGCTATTTTAGTGATAACATAGCTCTTTGTTAAAAATCCAGAGTGATTATTCGAATTTGAGCCATTTTACTTTCGCTATTACGAACTATCGAAACTATCGATAGTTTGCTTGACTATCGCAATACATATGCCAAGTACCAAGCTGATTCATTCAGAATTATGGCCTGCAACCGATAAACACAAAAATTGGGCGTGGCTTGTCTATGGGGGTTGGGACATGCAATTGTTGTCCTTAGGCCATACTGAATATATGAAACCATGTTTAAAGACGATCCATTAAGAATCGTGGCCTGTAGGCAACACACACAGACACAAAGTAAAAATGGGCATGGCTGTGTCGCTGGGGGTTGGGCAATCACCAAAAAACAATAGGGGTCATCCTTAGGGTATAAGGAATAGGTATGCAAATGATCTGTTAAGAATTGCATCCTGTAGGTGAACACAAGATACACAAACATTGGGCATGGCTCTGTCCCAGGGGGTTGGGCATGCACCAAAAATAAGTTACGTTAAGAAATGTTGCTTGTAGACAACAAACAAACAAATACAAGAAATGGGCGTGGCTCTGTCCCAGGGGGTCGGGCATGCCCCCAAAACAATAGGGATCATCCTTAAAAGAACAAGCCAACAGTGAGGCTGATGTCCCCCGCCGAAATCCCAAAATAAATAGAAGACACATATTAATTAATCGCACATTTAATTTTTTCAATGTATCGAGCAATCAAACTGTACACGAAGTGTCATACAAAAGTGTTTTATAAAGAAAAATGCTAAAACCGACGAGAAAAATGAAAATTTACCCTGGTTAGGGGGACCCTAAAGGCAGACCAAAGGGCCCCTCTGTTCAAGGGAATGGGCCCTCGTGTCCAAGTCAATCGTTTCTATACACTGTTACTGTCGAATCGATTACTAAATGAGAATGCAGTCATTCATGTATTGGCATAAAAATCATCAATCAAGATGAACCTAAGTTATCTTGTCCCAAAGTATCAACCAATCAAATTGCTTATCTCTGCTTACCCTAAGCGGAAAATGCTCATCTTCGAACTCCATCAAGGCATTGACCTAATAAGCATATACACCAAGTTTGAACATTTTAACACAATTAGAAGGAGAGTTATTGTGTTCCAAAGTCTCGACTACTCTCGACCAATCAAATTGCGTATCGCTCTGCTTACCTTGAGCAGAAAATGCTCATTATCGAACTTAGTCAAGGTATTACTGTAATGAAACTATACACCAAGTTTCATCACTCTCACTTAATTAGAACTAAAGTTATCGTGTCCCAAAGCATCAACCAATCAAATTGCTTATCTCTGCTTACCCTAAGTGGAAAATGCTCATCTTCGAATTCCATCAAGGCATTGACCTTATAAGCATATACACCAAGTTTGAACATTTTTACTCAATTAGAAGAAGAGTTATTGTGTTCCAAAGTCTCGACCAATCAAATTGCGTATCGCTCTGCTTACCTAAGCGGAAAATGCTCATCTCCGAACTCCATCAAGGCATTGACCTAATAAGCATATACACCAAGTTTGAACATTTTAACTCGATTAGAAGGAGAGTTATTGTATTCCAAAGTCTCGACCAATCAAATTGCTCTGCTTACCCTGAGCGGAAAATGCTCATTATCGAACTTAGTCAAGGTATTACTGTAATGAAACTATACATTAAGTTTCATCACTCTCACTTAATTAGAACTAAAGTTATCGTGTCCCAAAGCATCAACCAATCAAATTGCTTATCTCTGCTTACCCTAAGCAGAAAATGCTCATCTTTGAACTCCATCAAGGCATTGACCTAATAAACACATACACCAAGTTTGAACATTCTAGCTCAATTAGGAAGAGAGTTATTGTGTCCCAAAAAGTGTGACGGACAGACGGACAGACAGACAGACAGACAGACAGACAGACAGACAGACAGACGAACCCATTTTAATAGTCCCCCAACTTTCTTCGAAAGGCTGGGGACAATAAGTATGTAAAGTTTCAAGATGATCAATTAAGAATTGTGGCCTGTAGGCGACACACAAACACACTAAAAGAAAATGGGCGTGGTTATGCCCCTGGGGGTTGGGCATGCACCCCAAACAAAAGGGATGTGCCTAAGGTACAAAGAATAAGTATGCAAAGTTTCAAAATAATACATTAAGAAATGTGGCCTGTAAACGACAAACAAACAAATACAAGAAATGGGCGTGGCTCAGCCCCTGGAGGTCGGGCATGCACCAAAAACACTAGGGATCGTCCTTAGGGTATAAGGAATAAGTATACAAAGTTTGAAGAAAATCCAGTAATTATTGCACCCTGTAGGCGACCCACAGAGACACATACATACACACACACAAACGGGGGCGATGGCATACTTCCACATTAAGAATGTGGACGTATAAAAAGTATAGGTCGTTATGTAAACAGTTAACAGGTCTGAAATAACATCCATTTCATATAATCACAATTTGACACCAAGTTTGTTAAAATTGGCTCAGTAGAAAAGAACTTGTAATTTATTCATGGTTTTTATTGGTTTACAAAGATGGTCCTTTCAAATAGTGACATATTCATGTAATAAGTTCTGCGATTTTTAAAAAAAAATGGACAAAATATCATGAATTAGCCTGTGTCAGTGTATTTTATAAAAAATAATATGTGATCTTTGTCCCACAAAACAAAGAAAACAAATAGAGCCAGAAATGACCAAAGCAAGGCTACAGCATATTCCTGAAGCAATGGCCCAAGAAATCCCTCTCTGGCCATTGCTGGAATAGCGTCTGTTTCTTGAACTTATGCAGGAGTGGGTCTATTCTTTCTGTTCAATGAAAGCTATCACTTAAGTACAGCAACATGACAGTCCTTCGTTTAATCTGGGTCTTCCCTAAAACTTTGGACAGTGATTTAAGGTATTAAAAATGGTGAAAGTATGTTCGTTTCCAAACAGTACTGTTTACATTTCATTCGACTTGATAGCCTCGTTTGTCACGCAATTAGTTTTACTGCAGTATTCTGCTATGCACGGGTTAATTAGGCATAATCAAATCGTGAGCCATGACGTAACATTATGTAAGCATAATATTTGGTTAAGGATGCAACGATACATACAAAAATAATCGTGATTAATCATGATTATTGCAAAATAAATAATCGCGATATCTTGGATTATCGTGATGAGATTTTTTATCGTGATAATTGAAATAATCATGCTAAAAGGATTCATTATCGCGATTATTAAAACTAATAAAACCGATTATTAAAACTAATAAAAGCATAACCTGTCTAGATTAAATACAGGCTACTTTACAGTATTACAGTGGGATTAGTGATGCATTGATATGGATACACCAGTGTTTTACTGATATCAGATGTTGACAGTGAAACATATCGGTGATGCAGATACAAATAACGATAGTGGCCTATATTAAAAAAATATTACATATTAATATTAAAATGCCTCGAATTGATCACCGGGGATTCATGAAAGACGAACACGATGTTTATTGAAATAATAATTGGGTCACGCTTCCTACTGAGTTAAAAATGAACACAATCTATTAGATAAGGATTTTTCTACTATGTCACTAAAAATCTGAAAATTCCCCACTGCATTTCTTCATATTTAATATTGTTGTAATAAAAAAAATGTCTATCCATTCAATCATATCATCACGAAACGTGTAAACTTTTTATTCATTCCTAGATAGACAAACGACTCGTCATACAATGATTTCCAGTGTCAATTAATCTGGTTCTAATATGTTTTGTGGTACTGTCATATGTGACCCGGCATAGCAAAATCAGTCACAGTGACCAATGGTTCAAAAGTGAGGTTTTGGAATAACCAAAGAGAGACTGGTCTCAGCTTTTCAATGATATATTAACCATTGCTTTACGACGTTTCATCTCTGAGATATTGCGATTTGAAGTTGGGTGGTCTGGACATCCCTGGTTTCCGCTGAAAATGACACTTAGATTGTTGCAATATTCATGGGACAATAAACATTTATTTTGAAACTCAATAAAACGTCAGATGCTTTCCCAATGCGAAATGGGCAACAAAAAACGAATAAAGAAGAATTTTGAAAAAATAATTATTTTTATGATGGTGCAGTGCAGTGCCATTTTTTAAAATGGCGGCCAAAAATGAAGAAAAAATGAAAATTCCTATATATCATGTCCGAATCACGGTATACATAGCTCTCATGGTGTCTAACATGGAACGTTGAGAGTCGCAGAAATCAAATATGGAAAATGAATTTTTTTTAAAATTCCAAGGTGGCTGAAATCCAAGATGGCGACAAAAATTGACAGAAAAATGAAAATTCCTCTATATATGTATTATGTCTGCATCACGGTATACATAGCTTTCATGGTGTGTAACATGAGATTTTGGGGGATGCCGAATTTAAATATTGGCACAAAATAAAATATCAAAAATCCAAGATGGCAGAAATCCAAGATGGCGACCAAAATTGATGGAAAAAATGAAAATTCCTCTGTAATATGACTGGATCGCAGTATACATAGCTTTCATGGATTGTTGGAGTCGCAGAAATCAAATATGGGCACAGAAAATAATTTAATTCCAAGATGGCGGAAATCCAAGATGGCGACCAAAATTGACAATTGACAAAAAATGACAATTCCTCTATATTACATGTATGTCTGGATCGCGGTTTACATAACTTTCATGGTATATGTAACATAGGATTTTTGGGGACATCGAATTCAAATATGGGCACAAAATATAATATCAAAAATCCAAGATGGTTGTAATCCTAGATGGTGGAAATGCAAGATGGCGGCCAAAATGTCACGATTTTCTATTATTTTGGGAAGCAGAGATAGGATATGGCTTGTGTTGTGCCAAATATTGGGTTCTTGGGGTCGCTGTAATCAAATATGGGACTGAAAATCAATTTCAAAAATCCAAAATGGCGGAAATTCAAGATGGCGGCGGAAATTCAAGATGGCAGCCAAAATTGACGGAAAAAATATGAAACTTCCTCTATATTATGTCCGGATCATGGTATACATAGCTTTCATGCTTTGTAACATGAGATTTTAGGGACGCCAAATTTAAATATGGGCAGAAAATATAATATAAAGAAATCCAAGATGGCGGAAATTCAAAATGGCACGATTTTCCATTATTCTGGGAAACATATAGGATACAGCTTGTATAGTGCCGAATATGGTGTTCTCGGGGTTGCTTGGACATTTTATGAAAACAGCAAAAGATAGGTTGCCAGGCAACGAAACATACGCCCACAGCAGCTAAATCGTCCGGGCAGTCAACAAGGGTTGTCGCATATTTTTACTTTTTTTCGCTAATGAAACATTTGTAATACACTTAAAACTGATTAAGCGTAACAACTCATTATGTGATTATCAGAAAATCATTAGAATTTGATCGCTTTTTATAAAGTGTTACCCCACGCTAACAATTAGTATATACATGAAACATTTAATATCATGGATTTAGCTGTTCAGTTATCAAAATTCATTGAAAATCAAAATACTTGTTCGTTTCAACACCTTAAACTCTGTGTATCAATCTAAAGTCAATCGGATGATAAGTTTGGCCTCTATAGCGTCACAAGATTTTTTGATGTTATCAAGGGCCATGACTCTGGCAGCAATTATTGAAAATCACTGAAAATCGATAGACGTCTTAGTCTCATGACTGTAAACACTGTGTATAAATTTGAAGTCAATCGGATATTAACTTTGGCCTCTAGAGCATCCAGATGATTTTTTGAAGTGATCAAGGGCCATAACTCTGGCACTAATTACCGGAAATCGCTGAAAATCAAAAGGCTTCTTCGTCTCATGACCTTAAACACTGTGTATAAATTTGAAGTCAATTGGATATTAACTTTGGCCTCTAGAGCGTCCACAAGATTTGTTTAAGTGATCAAGGGCCATAACTCTGGCACTAATTATCGGAAATCGCTGAAAATAAATAGACTTCTTCGTCTTATGGCCTTAAACACTGTGTATAAATTTAAAGTCAATTGGATATTAACTTTGGCCTCTAGAGCGTCCACATGATTTTTTGAAGTGATCAAGGGCCATAACTCTGGCACTAATTACCGGAAATCGCTGAAAATAAATAGGCTTCTTCGTCTCATGACCTTAAACACTGTGTATAAATTTAAAGTCAATTGGATATTAACTTTGGCCTCTAGAGCGTCCACAAGATTTGTCTAAGTGATCAAGGGCCATAACTCTGGCACTAATTATCGGAAATCGCTGAAAATAAATAGGATTCTTCGTCTCATGACCTTAAACACTGTGTATAAATTTAAAGTCAATTGGATATTAACTTTGGCCTCTAGAGCGTCCACAAAACTTTTTGAAGTGATCAAGGGCCATAACTCTGGTAGTTATTATCGGTAATCGCTGAAAAACAATAGGCTTCTTCGTCTCATGACCTTAAACACTGTGTATAAATTTAAAGTCAATCGGATATTAACTTTAGCCTGTAGAGCGTCCACAAGCAATTGTGGACGCCGGACTGACGGACGGACGGACGGACGGACGGACGGACCGACGGACGGACGGACGGGGGCGACGAGAATATACGACCACATTTCAATGTGGGCGTATAAAAATGAACAATTGTTTTGCTTTATTCCAAGATAATTAATGACTTCTTTGCTGACTGCCTTTTACAAAATGCAATTTTTGAACATTAATAGATGTTCTTTTCATGAAAATTAAACTTTTAATTGACGAAAGAGGTACTTTTGAGGCTTTTAATGAGAAAATGTGAATTTTGAAAATTTTGACCTACTGAACCATCATTGCACTCTATCTCGGAATCTAGCTTTGCGACTTCCGACTCATTTAGCTGCGCCAGGTCACATATGTTTCAAAGTTTTGTTGGAGTATCATAAATATTCATAAATATCAAAGTTATCAAAACTTGTAAAGCCATTTTCCCTTAGATCTAAACTCCATAATAAAAGAAATATTATCCAGACGCATAGTTTGTACTATAACATATGAGTAGTTGCCGACTGGATAATCAATCATCAACAATCGGGTCATGGTCTCTATGACAATGACGCTCTACTCAAATCCGCGTGCAGTAGCCTCGTGGAGTAACTAGAAACTGTTTACGCGAGGTGTTTTATCAACCTTCTGTCATTTTGACGAGAATTCGGTCGAAATAATACGATATGCTTTCCTAATTTTATAAATTTTATAAATTTGATTCTCCCAAATTATAATCATGATTATTTTGACAATAATCATGATATATCGTGATATAACGATTATTGAGAAAGGAGACGATTATTTAATCGCCTGACCAAATAATCGCGATTAATCGTAATCCCCGGGGTATCGCTGCATCCTTATATTCGGTCCAATATTGGCACTCGTTTTAAATGTAAAGCTTTTGTAGGGCAGCTAGTGATTGGTTGGTAGACGGACTACTGACCAATCAAAATTTAAAACAACAATATCCACTCATAATAGCAGTGTGTAGTAGGATTACCTCTAATCAAACGCAACACTGCGCAGAGTATGGGCTATAGAAGCTTTTTTATGCCGAAATAATGAAAGATGAGCTACTATTATTTAACGTGACGTTCAAAACAAATTCGGATACTATTTTTAGATCAACCAAAGTCAGGGATTCCTTCCCTTTGACTGACTATCCTGGCCTTTCCAGCGAATTGAATGTTTCTTTCCATTTAGGATTTATGTTTTTAGGGGGAAAGGAGACAGGTACTAAAGTATCACTGAGAAATAGTTCGAAAAGTTAGTGCCAATCTTAGACATGGCAACGCCCTTAAACCCCATTTCTGTCTCTTTCTAAACTCTTCAACATATTCCCTTTTCGTTATCTATTTATTAACTTTAAAAGTGAGATCTTACATAATGCATCCTAATCGCAGTGCATAACGATAACTCTAGCCTGGTCAGTGTCCAACAAACAGAAGTGACCACAATTATTGACCAAATTTCAAAATCGGCATATAAAAATCCATGTTTAATTATGTGTATTCGTTCCGCTTCTAGTGTTTTTGAACAGAAGTACAACAATTATCTAAATTAGAGTAACAGACTTCATCTATCATTTAAACAGAGCAAGGCATTTCTGCCCCAAGTCACATTTTTTTTTTAACATACACATGTATTAAATTCAGTGTAAAACTTACACTAGCAGGAATACTGGGAAGTTGTGCAGGATCTGGTCCACTAAAACTAAGCATCTATAATGAAGAAAAAAATACAATTGGAGTTTGTAGGATTTCGGATAGGTAGCTACTCCTAATTTTTCAATTTTTTTCCCCCGCACAAAAGCAGGGGACTATTAAAATGGGTTATATGTCTGTATGTCTATCTGTCTGTCCGTCCGTCACACTTTTTGGGATACAATAACTCTCCTTCTAATTGCGCTAGAATATTCAAACTTGTTGTAGGAGTTTATTCCGTCAATGCCTTGATGAAGTTCAAAGATGAACATTTTCTGCTTAGAGTAAGCAGAGAAAAACAATTTGATTGGTTGATGCTTTGGGACACGATAATTTTAGTTCTAATTAAGTGAGAGTGATGAAACTTGGTGTTTAATTTCATTACATCTATACCTTGACTAAGTTCAATAATGAGCATTTTCTAGTCAGGGTAAACAGAGCAGTAAGCAATTTAATTGGCCGAGATTTTAGAACACAATAACTCTCCTTCCAAGTGAGCTAGAATGTTCACACTTGGCATAGGTGTCTATTAGGTCAATGTCTTGATGGAGTTTGATGATGAACATTGTCTGCTTGCGGTAAGTAGAGATAAACAATCTGATTGATTGATGCTTTGGGGCACGATAACTTTGGTTATAATGAAGTTAGAGCGATGGAACTCCAAATGCTGAGAATTTTCTGCTTAAGCTACGGAACGATAAGCAATTTGATTGGTCAAGACTTTGGAACATAACAACACTGATTTTAATTGAGGTAGAATGTTTAAACTTGATGTAGAAGTTCATTAGGTGAATGTCTTGACCGAGTTCAATGATTAACATTTTGAGCTGAAGCTAAGCAGAGCTAATCAATTTCATTGGTCAATGGTTTGGGACAAGATAACCTGGATTCTATCTCATAGAGTGTGATGAAACTTAGTGTGTATAGTTTGACTGCTCAATACTTTTGAAAAAATAAATGCGTGATCTATTTATTTTGGGATTTTGGTGGGAAACAGCAGCCTCAATGTTGTCTTGTCATTTCTTATTTTTGATATAAAGGGGTAATTTCATTAGGAGCATCAAAGTAGAATGTTAATCCCCTATTCTTTCATACAATACATACCTCTTGTTGAGCTACTATAGTGACAGGAACTTTTGGCATTGGAATTTCATGATTATATGTAGCTTCCAATAGTGGTATGGCACAATTCATTTCTGATCTATTAAGTATTTCAGCTATCATATTTAATAACTTGTAGAATATCTCAAACCATGGTAGACAACTGAAATATGCCAATATTTATTATAGACTATTGAAATATACTTATATATATATATATAAGACTTTGTAAATTGATGAAAGGCTAAGTTTTTTTATAGCCAGATTACCTAATTGGTCTATGAACGTCTTTTCATCTCATTATTCTTGAATTGACCATTTTCAAGCTATACCAGGAAGACTATGTAGATTATTGTCATGTTATGTATTATACTATTCAAAAAAAGTAGGGGATATTTGATTTTGGGGGCATACTACTAAAATATGCAAATGACTACGAAAAAAGTCACTATAGAATCTAACAGAAGAAACATTTCCAGTTACATGTGACGCCCAAACGCACCAATAGCTACCACATGGAATGCAGGTGATGCTTGGGATCATCATGGGGGTCCAACCCAAGATTTGCACGACTGACTTTGAATTTTACAGTCATTGTGGCATTGAATTCCAGGGTGGAAACATCAGTTTAATTGTTTTAGTGACCA
Source organism: Patella depressa (assembly GCA_948474765.1). NCBI lineage: Eukaryota > Metazoa > Mollusca > Gastropoda > Patellidae > Patella > Patella depressa. The sequence continues at coordinate 50,163,152 of OX419715.1, read as the reverse complement.
GAAAACAAATTTTGATATGCGTCGGCTTACCCAAAATGAAAGGTTACGTGCCCTTGGCATGCTACAGATCGGCACAACACAGGCGGTTGTGGCGCGGATGATGAATGTTTCTCAGTCTGTCATAAGCAGGCTATGGTCCAGATACCGTGATACACAATCTGTACAGGACAGACCACGCTCAGGTCGACCAAGGGCGACAACTCAAGCCCAGGATCGATTTATCCGTACCTTGGCCTTGAGAAATCGTGTCATCACAGCAAATCAGATCAGCGCTCGTCTTCAAACAGACACTGGTGTGAGAGTGAGTGGCCAGACGATTCGGAATCGACTGCATAGGGGTCACCTTCGCGCCCGACGTCCTCGCGTGATCCCTTGTTTGAGAGATCATCACATTCAGACAAGACGTCGTTGGTGTAGGGATCGTCAACACTGGGATAATCGACGCTGGAGCAATGTGATGTTTTCAGATGAGTCAAGGTTCACTGTTGATTTTTTGGACAGACGTAGGAGGGTGTGGCGTCGTCGAAACGAGCGCTTCCAAGACGTTAACATCATCAGACATGATCGATTTGGGGGTGGTTCTGTTATGGTGTGGGGAGGCATCACTGTTGCTGGAAGAACGGCTTTACATGTTGTTGCAGGACGTGTTACAGGCCAGTACTACCGGGACAACATCTTGGCAGTCCATGTTGTGCCGTTCGCACGACGTCATGGCCGCCGTTTCATCTTCCAGGATGACAACGCAAAATGTCACAGGGCCAGGATCGTTACAGGTTACCTCCAACAACAGAACATCACCACATTACCTTGGCCAGCACTGAGTTCCGACCTCTCCCCCATCGAGCATGTCTGGGACATGCTTGGACAGAGGTTACGTCAACGTCAACAACGTCCTGCCAATGTCCAAGAACTTGCTGCTGCGTTGCAACAGGAATGGGACAATCTGGACCAAAATGACCTTAGACGTCCCATCAGGAGTATGCCACGTCGGATCAATGCTGGTTTGGCAAACAGAGGAGGATTTACCCGTTACTGACTTTGTTGTGATTCTGTGGTAACTTTGCTGTTTGACCCCGGGTATCATTTTACCCTTATAATAATGGTCAGTCTGTGTCTTACTTAGTCTAACGATCATTTGGAATAAATCGATGAATGTGAACTTCATTTCATTTTGTCATTTGTTTCTTCGTCAGTTTCATTAGGTGACTTTAATAACACTTAAAAATCAAATATCCCCTACTTTTTTTGGATAGTATATATACTTTAAACCTCTTTTTTGTATGTTATCCAATATTGATTTACAATCCATTGAAATAACATTACAATATTAACAATAATGAGTAAAATGTAGTTATTTCCCTTTGATTGTGTCAAACAAATTCTTCATCCTGTTCGCCGTAACAGTTCATTTCTTGCAGTGATTTCTCATGCACACAAGACACTTTTTAGAGTGGTTTAATTCATGTTTTTGACTCCTGGTCACTGTGAAATCCATTTAATTGCAATATTCCAGAAAAGCAGAGTTAAAAACAGGGGCACAATTGAATGTTACGTGAAACCATTGGCTCTCATCACGATAAGCGGCCAACATTTCTGACCGGTTGCCTCTCGCATGAAAAAAACAAAACATATGTGTTTTATATTATGACCATTCTGTTTAATTACAGTTCTAGGCCCAAGCACGTGTTGCACAGAATATAGTGATAAGGATTTTTGTTATGGACTTACACGATAATCGATATTTAAAACCTGTAGAGATAATCAATTTTCAAAACACATATCAACAATCATCGGCAATATCAATATTTTCCGCCAGCACTTGTCTCCTGTTAATCCAATATGGAATCCTTGCTAGCTGAGATCGACAGTTTTATCTATAATGGATGACTTGATTTTGTTTTCATGATTAAAACATACTTAATCAGTATAGCGTGGATAGGGAAATGAAAAATCAGTGACTTTTTAACATTTACAATATAAAGTCTCTATACCTGACAATACATAATGTTGTTGGTGCTCCTGGTGTATGTCGACAGAAACCAAATTTAAATTTACCATCTATATCCGTAAATACAAATGTAAAATGATCAACTGCTCCACTGTAAAACAATTTAATATTTAAACAATAAGGTTAATGGCAGTCAGGGTATGAAATGACACTAAAGAAATATATAAAAGTTTAATTTGTCCAGAAGGGTCATTCCATATCAACTGGACCAATGGTGGGAACATGACCCCCTCCCCAAAAACTATAAAAAATATGTCATAGCATATGGCCTTAAACTAAGAAATCCGAAATATTACCTCTCTAGGTTGGAAACTCGCTGAGATTTGGCCATTTGAATTTAGGGTCCTGAACCAGGTCAGAAATTCAATCATTTTTCAGGTTTTCGGAACTCACATTTCTAATAAGAGTAGGACTATCTAACTTTGTAATCTAAGACAACTTTCAATTTAGTATCACACTCATTGTCCAAGGCATACTCTTCGTGCCACCTGGTGGCAAAATGTGAAACAATAAACTAGGAACTTTTATTTCCAGGATTTCCACAGCCTCTGGTAAAGTCACTATTATATACACAAACTCCAAAACTGGCATAGTTAATGTCAGTTAAACTTACATCAATTTACAAAAAGTTCGATGGGATACATACTTTTCCAAATATTCAGTCTCGGAATTCAATGCAGACTGCAAATGTACAAAATATACCCATTTTCACCTTCAATTTTGGCCATGTGAGACAGGGGTTAAAATTCTAAAAAAGTTTGACAATAAAATTTAAATTACCTTACTATAACATACATTAAAGTTCATGTTGTGTATTTTTGGTCTTATATTTTTAATAGGCACTTGAAATCTGTGCGGTAATGACTTTTCCTGTTGATTTTAAAATAACTTCTAAATGACCTATACTCCTCAAACGTGTCTATTTATAGTGACTCTTTGCATTGATTACAAATATGTAATCATTTTGGATGTACATTGATTACAAATATGTAATCATTTTGGATGTATAATGTATTGTTCTAATTTTATATTGCTTCCAAAATGAGAATAAAATGGTTAATATGCTTCACAAATTGGAATACCGGTAATGGGTTTTGACGATCAGATTGAAATTATTTCTTAAAGACATAGACTCCTCATCATACTTGTCATTTTAGATCAACTCTTAACATAGAATAAGAATAAAGACTCTTGGAGGATCTAGAGAGTATCGTTTCAATTTAGTTTTGCTTTAAAAACAGGTGAAAACTGTCATTTTTCACTTATAAAATAAAAACTGCAGCAAATCAAAAGGAGATTTTCAATGTTGCTAACTCATTACTATTTAAAAATAAAGACAGCCCATTACCAAGACATTCAGATACTGAATCTTTAGCCAACACATTTAATAACTTCTTTAGTGACAAAAAAACCACGATAAGGAATAACATGCTTAACAATGTTCCAGATATAGATAGCGTCCCCTGTGCCTACAAATTGTCTTCATTTAGCATTACATCAGTGAAGGATATTGAGAAAGTTATTAGAAGAAGTCCCACTAAAAGCCGTTCACTTGATCCATGTCCAACATGGTTGCTAAAGGATTGCCGGAGCTCTTTCAGTCCAACAATATGTCTAATAATAAATCAGTCTATATTACAAGCGGAGGTACCCAAAGCTCTAAAACATGCTTTGATAAGACCTCTCCTAAAAGAACCATCTCTTGACAAAGATGTCTTTAAGAACAACAGACCGGTTTCCAACCTACCGTTTATATCTAAAGTACTTGAACGTGTCATAGCATCACAGTTGAGACAGCATATGCAAGAAAACAAACTCGAAGAGGTCATGCAGTCTGCATACAAAACAGGTCACAGTACTGAAACAGCTCTTTTGCGCGTTCAGAACGACCTTCTTCACTCAGTAGATGCCACTGGGGCAGCTATTCTAGTTTTGTTGGACCTCTCAGCAGCTTTCGACACCATTGACCATCAAGTTCTTCTTAAAACTCTTGAAGAACGCATTAGAGTTATCAGTGATGCCCTTCTATGGTTATCTTCATATTTGAGTAATCTGGGTCCGATTCTGTTTATTGTCTATACGCTTCCAGTTTGCGACATAGCTCGCAGCTATGGATTAGATTTCCATCTCTATGCTGACGACACCCATTCTATCTGGATTTAAACCAACTGACTCTAAAACGGCTACAGGTTCTCTGTCTAAATTGCAAAAATGTATAGAAGATATCAAATATTGGATGACAAATAACTTCTTAAAACTGAACGATGAAAAAACGGAATACCTCATTATTAGCTCCAAACAGTCGAGATCCAAAATTAACCTTCCGGACTTTGAATTAGGAAACTGTTTATTCAACCTTCAGCCAGTGTTCGGAATCTTGGATTCCACACTTCACTTAGACCAACATGTCAATAATATCAATAGAAAGGCACATTTTCATATCAGAAATATTAGACATATTCGGCGATATCTAGATAACTCTTCTGTAAAATCTCTTGTTCAGGCCATAGTAACATCACAACTTGACTATTGTAATAGCCTATTATATGGAATCAATCAAACTTTACTTAACAAACTCCAAAGGATTCAAAATACTGCTGCTAGATTAGTTACCCGAACTCCAATCAGATCACACATTACACCAGCTCCAAAAGAATTACATTGGCTCCCTACATGTATAAGATACAGAATCCAATATAAAATTCTAGTCATCGCTCACAACTCCAATAAATGGCAGAGCACCTCAATATCTGCAAGAATTACTTAAAGAATACAAACCAACACGTACGCTAAGATCAGGCAGTGGACCCCAACTTTCTGTCCCTACACCCAGAACCAACTACGGTGATAGGATGTTCATGAAGTCTGCTGCTGTTTTATGGAACGATCTACCCCTAACACTAAAACAAATAGATGATACGAACACCTTTAAATCCAGATTGAAGGTTATTCTTTTCACGAGAGCTTACGACTAAGCGCATTTGAGCAGGCATCCTGGATATATCGCGCTATATAAAAATGACTAATTTAATTTTAATTTTAATTTAAAACTTGTTTTGTGTTCTTAGAAAGTTGAAATAGGTCTTGTAGTTTCACTATAACATTGGCCTAAAAAATACAGGCCGCAATATGCTTTGTCTCAAAACTATCTATGCTGATTTTTCCTTACACCCTTAGATGTTCCCTATTGTTTTGTTTTTGGTGCGTGCTCAAACTTTAATTCTGAATGGATCGTCCTGGAACGTGACAGGGGTTGGGCATGCACCAAACACTCAGATTTGCAGTCTGTAGACGATAACTCAAAAATCTGGTGTTGATGTGCCCAACATTCATCATCGCAGATTTCAACTGCCAATTAAAATTATAAGCCATCAAATATACAACATAGTCTTAAAAGTATGTTATAGTACGGTTAGTGAAGTTTCATTATATGTTTTCAATGTGACCTGAATTTTGAGACTGAATATTAGGAAAACTATATATCCCATCGCCTCAGAATCTTTTGTAAATTGATAAAAGACAAACTGACACTAACTATGACAAATTTGGAGTTTGTGTATTCAATAGTGACTTTGCAAGTGGCTGTGGAAATCCTGAAAAAAAAGTAAATAATTTATTTGTCCTACATTTTGCCACCTGGCGGTACGAACCGTGTGAATCGCATATTACGTGTGATGGTAAATTCATAATCTGCACCAAAAGTTGTTTTAGATAAGAAAGATAGAGTGTTCTACTCCTATTAAGTGTTTAAAGCTCCCGAAAACCTTGATAAAAATTACCCCAATTTCAAATGACCATAAATCAGTGAGTTTTCAACCCAGAGAGCTTTAATTTTGGATTTGTTAGCTTAAGTCCATGTAATATGACAAATATTTTTTATAATTTTTTTGGAGTGGGTCATGTTCCCAACTTTCTGAAATTTGGTCAACTTGACATGGAATGACCCAGAAAATCTTTCTCAAAATAACAGAGGTTCCTAATCTTTTCGTCTCCTTTACCCTGGCCACATTTCAAAGGTAAATTTACCCCCACCTGGTTTAGTTTGTGAGGGAGTGAGATAGAGAGTTCAACGTCCACACAACACAAACTAGGTCATTTTGGGACAAACATATGGTATTATTTGATGTTTAATATTTCACTTGCAGTCTTTAGCAGTGTGAGGAAACCGGAAGACCTGGAGAAAACCAACACGGTTGGACAGGCGACCCTTCATCTTGTCACGTACAACCCAGGGAATCAAAACCACGCCAATTGACTCCATGACAGACCTTATGATGCAGCGTGCATGTGCTAACCACTCGGCCATATCTGCCCCCCCATTTTATTCTGTAATATACAACCTACCATCATAAAGACAAGTTTAAATACTTAAACAATCATGGAATAGAAACAACACAATTTGACTCAAATTAGTAGACCTTATGATGATCTAAAGACAAGGAGTTGGCACACACAAACACAAAAAGTTCAAATAACAGCATGTGTGATGGTAATAGGGTTTATTCTCTTCCCAACTACAGATTGTTTAAAAAATTATAATTTAAAAAAAATGTGTATTTTTTGATACCAACTGTGGAATAAATATAATTAGTGTAGAAATACTTACCAATCTATCTCACAGGGATATGCAAATTTTGGAGAGGATTTTAGTACTTCCTAAAAAGTAAAATATAACTTTGAGTTGGCAATTTGATAAATGATTTTTTTTATTTCATAACTAAGGTACATTACACTATACAAATGTAGATAAGATGATCATACACAATGATACTGGTCAATGGTGTCACTGTAACTGAAATGGGCAGATTGGATCTCAAAGTCCCAATCTTGAAAGACTGCAGAATAATTTAGTGGTTTGTGACTTAATGTGAGATTGTCAATGACGACAAATCCACATCTCGTCCAGAACACTGTTTGACAATACATGTATCACACTATTTGGGTTTTACCAGTAGATCTTCTGTTATGTTTTTTGTCAGTTGCCTATGTTGTGCCCAAGTAACGAAGATAAGCATTTAAAGGCCAACGCAATTGATTTTAGTCAAATTGCTCAGGTATTAAACTGAAGATTCTGATCAACAGTAAGAACACAAAATCTGTTATCTCAACATTGGTTCTATTTGTGCAGCTAATTTTTTATATGTTGACCGGGGCTTCCACTTCAAAATTTTCACTACCAGTCATTTTTGATAACGCACGAAAACTTTGCAAAATAAATCCATATTTCATGTTTTTTATTCACGGTCGGGTATTGTGAATTCACGTGTGTATACCACTTTGTCAGCATGAGGTACACAAAAAATTATATATTAGACTTAAAAATGAAATATTTATTGCAAGGCTTGTGATAATTATTTATAAGTTAAATATTCTCTTTTGGCTACTTAAATAATCGAAATAGCTGAAGAAAAACCATGTCAGTGGCTGACAAGTAATTACCACGTGCTCAATAGAAAACACACTGACCTGGATAATTATGAGTTGTAATACAATAACTTCGATATGAAGATAAATATATAATTATCCACGGCATATATTTCACATTGGTTTTAGAACATCTCTTACGGCGTTACGGGCCGCAGAATATTGACGAAAATCTTAGTAATGAATAACTGTCGGATAGCTAACTTGGCATTCATGTTCAAGCGACACTAGCGCCGCCTAGAATATCGTCGTGTTTAAGATTTACAATATATTTATGCATGACAATTTTTCTAACACGTGGAATTATCAATATTGCTACACAATAGCACTGGAATACATAATATTCTTAATTTGTCGGTAAGCAAGTCAACAAATCTCTAGATATTATTACTACAATTCCCACAAGGCCGTAATATCACTTGTCACTATAAAAAAATTATAATGCAATTTTCTCCCAACATGTACGTTGTTAAGGATTTACGTAATTTCTATGCTATTATATTTAATATGACAGTTGGTTGGATTCGAAGAGCAGTACTTTGTATTAATTTTCCTTTTTTCGAAGATCGTAACAATCTTGTTTACATAGTGCGTAATTGTAATAGCGGTAAACAGCTTTGTTCTAGAAAAATCTTATGACTCGTGGACAATACATGATTGACTAAGAATGGACTGTTTCACGCCTTTGATAAGATTCCCGAATATCAATTAACTTTTATTGTTCTACTACACGACAATCGTCATCAATTATCAACATAATGTCCAGTATAATCTACTGACGACTATGTATACAACTCTATAACACCAATCATGAGATAATGTGGCTTCTTCTATCTTTACATACGCCTTATTCTGCACTGGCCGTACAATGTTATAGTTACATAGTGGATGTCGATAGTAGCCATGTTTGAAAATTGGGTTTTTGAAAAAAGGCTATTTTTCCGGCGTGCAAGATGACCGTTGGGTCACATCTAGTTACGGTCATTTTCCATGGCCCGGCATATATGGCCGACATGGAACCCATGATGTTGACATATTTGAAATGGGGTTTAACCAGATTTAACATCCTACTTTCTCTACGAAATTGTTGACAGATGTAAACCCACTTTACACAGCATATCCAACCAAATTCAGACACAATATAGTTATTTTAAGGATACATGTATATTCATTATACCTGATCTTTGTAGTACTCAGGATATTGTTGAAGTATAAATGGTTCTGGAAATATAAAAATTTAGGTACAACTTTACAATTTAAATTCGGAAGCTTTCATAAATATTAACGTAGAACAAATAAATTAAACCCTTTCAATTCTAAACCAACAACCTGAATTAACTGAATATGAAATGGATTTAGAATCTTACTTTACTGTATGAACTAAGGTAAGGAAGACAAGCACACATCATAAGGGAAATTTGGCATTCTTCTTCAAATACCAGGGCCACAGTTCTTCCACCCATCCATTCTGCACCACTAACAAGGGGGAAAAATTTGGAGAAATTTTCTTGGCCAACAACAGAAGCTAACCCAAAACCTCTTGTTAAGAGCCAACAGCCCAACACTCTACTCACTGAGCCACTGTGGGTACCTCAACAACCCAAATTATAAACATAAACATTATTATACTTGCATGAAGCAAAAGCTAAAATCTGCTTATATTACAGGTCTTTCTATAGGCCTTAAATATTATACATACATGTATAAACTATTAATTAGACATAATCATTCAAAAATCATGACCAGTTTATAATTCAATGAAAAAATTGGTGAACTGCAGATAAGACTAGAACAACCAGTACTGTGAATACATGTACAATCATGACCAGTTTATATTAATATGATATAATTCAAAATAGTGAACTGCGGCTAAGACTCGAACAACCAGTACAGTGGTTACAATCAATGCACACATCTTGTCAAACCTTCCAAGGCTACTATCTTTATTCACAATAATGTAATTTGAATGAAATTTTCATTAAAAGCATTATCTATTTTTGAACAATTATACCAAGAACGACCAGCCATCTTATATAATATATCTTTCTTTAAAAATAAATATCAAAGATACATTATGGGAGATTAGATAAGGAGCTGGCAGTTCTCACTATATTAGTTACAAACTAGATAATGTAAAAGGAATTTGATGAAAATTTCAGTTAAATTTGATCCATTCTGAACTGAGAATTCAGCGATTGAATTTTCGGCCTAGCCCATCATTACTGAAGTCAGTACGATAAAAACATAAGTCTCAATTACCCATTCCATGATTAAATCATGATTGAAAGTTGAGCAGAAAAGCTGAGCCTAATCCAGTAAATATCGCTGGCTAGCGATGACATCAGAGTTGATTATGATCTGGATAAGTTAATTAATGTCTAATTAATAATTTAGCTCTTGCACAATGTATGTTTAAGCTCAATTTATTTACAGTTCCAATTCTGCCTTGGTACTATATATTTGTAAGATTTGACAGGTTTACTAATTAACATAGTTTATAATATAAGTTTTATAACCTGTAGACAAACATACCTTCAATTTCTCCATTTGGTTTAGCCACTTCCATAAACACCTCAAAAAGTTTCTCAGGAGATTCTCTGCAATAAAATTTAATTTTTTAGTTGCATTAATAAAAATATTTTACATGTAAATATATTCTCGAACTCTGGATTCATAGGATATATTGCTTCCTTATTAGTTCTTCAGGTTGTACGTTGGTCCTATTACAGTTTATTATAAGATAGAAGTTCTGGTCTGCATACTTCATGTACTGGTACCATATCATAGCTGTACATGTACATGGGCTATTTTCACAAAAACGTACAAATAACGGAAAAAAACGGTTTACCCAATATATGATATTAAATTTCCGTAACCGTCCAAAAAACTTATATATTGTACATCAGCATGGAAGTCCCTTCTTTGGGAAAATATTTTGACATGGTCATTAATCAAAATAAAATCAGAATATCAAATTATGTGGTCAAAATGTCCATTCTGTTAGGTGGTAAAACTTCTCATTCTCAACTTCGAACTTGAAAATATGCTATTAAAATTGAAAGTTCAATAAAACTAACAGTGCTTTTCAATTAGTCATCCAATAGAGTTGAATAAAATGTTATATTAGCTATTTAAAGAAGAATATTATTTCTGTCAAAATTTTGAGAACAATTTGTCTTTTCCGTTAATGAGTTAAACCATATATGATACATTATCAAGTGTGTCACTAGGTGTCACTATTAAATCAAAGACAGGGTTATGGTCAAGCAGGAAAATGACACAAAATAGAAAGAAACAGTTTACAGTAAGGAAAATACATGTATAAACAATTCAGTTGACCACACGTGGTTGTCTCACAATTAGTATGTCTCTTTTGTTGGTCTCTTCCAAGATATAAAACACTGACTGATTGCTCCACCAAAACCAGACAAAAATTGTTAATGTTTGTTGGCAGAGCACACATATCGTGATACTGTGAGCTTTAATTGCTAGTTGTATTTGGATGCATGAGTAATTAAAATGCATGCTTACACAATGATTGGGAAAATCAGAATAATTATTCATGGTCACACACAAGGCGACGAAATGAAAGGAGTAGAATCTCATTCGCAAATGCCAATCCTTTTAATTATTTTGTTCTCATTTGAGAATCATATCTGATTTTTGTATCTAAATGCTATCTTAATATTCTTAAACCCATTCATGATAAAATGACACAACTGTGACCTGGCCTTGGTATTTTCCAAATGACAACAAAATGCAAATCAGCATGATCTGCTGAATATCAATTGTCCACCTAATTTCCATAGAATTTGTACTCAAATGTCATAAAATGTGAAAATTTCTGAATTTGAATTTTGCCGTCTGCTAAATGATGTAAGCTATCGCTAAACGTAAACTGATTATCAATGACATGAGAATATGAAAAAAAGCAGCCTAACTTGCTGGATTATACAACTTGTATTGTAAGTCACAACATTATTGTCTTCATTCATATGAATTAAAACTGTGCAGGAGGCAATAAAACATGTTATTAAATTTAATATACAAACAAAGTTAGGTATTGTACTTGTACCGCTATCCTGGTTATCTGCATCTGCTTATATTACATACTTATAAGTATTTGTGGTACTACAACCAGGGCGCGTCGAATTACCCAATAACACCCAATAACTGCCCAATAACACCCAATAACTGCCCAATAACACCCAATAACTCCAAAATAACACCCAATAACTCCAAAATAACACCCAATAACACCCAATAACTCCAAAATAACAACCAATAACTACAAAATGTTGACTTGTTGACTTTGGAAACAAAATAACAATTTAGTTGAATTAAAGAACATCGCTGCTTTACGCTCACTCACCTGAAGGGAGATAACTCGTGTATGTGAATTTTTGTTTACAAGAAATTAATGTATGGTTTCGTTGCAATTCGTTTTAATTGTACATGGGCGTCAAATGTGGAATAACTATTTCAACCCTTCCATGGGTATCGTCAGGTGGTTGCAATAACAAAACGTTATTACAGATGTCCCCGCTATAGTTTTTCATGAAATTCAAATTAACTTCCAATAATTTAGCGCAAAAATGCGCTACCCGACGACATAACGATTAGTCTGTAAATAAATTCTATTTAACTGCCAAACATTCTACGCTACTACTACTACTACTTAGTGTTTAACGTCTGCTTCCACATAAGTGATATCGCAGACAAGACTTAGGAGAGCCGAAGCTGATTCCTGTTTTTTAGAATATGATTTTGCAATCTTTCCATTTGGCTTTAAGCCATGGATTGGGTTTAGTGGGAAGTTCTTCCCTTTATTTATTAAAAAACATATCATTTGGTAGATGATCTCGTATGCTTCTGGGTTGGTTGGTGTCATCGTTTGGGGTTAGTGTTTAGGTGCCAGACCCGTCTTATCGTGGCCTCCCCTTACTCCACTATCCCACTCTATGGGTTTGGAATCAGTTTTATTTACGAAATAGTGTTTAGGTGCCGAGTACGTCTGACCGAAAATCCCCCTTACTCCACTATCCTGCTTAGTTTGGTAGATGTCATCTGTGGGATTTGTGTTTAGGTGCCAGGCCCGTCTTATCGTGACCTCCCCTTACTCCACTATCCTATTCTGTAGGTTTGGTGTCTGTTTTTTGGCGGAATAGTGTTTAGATGCCGAGTCCGTCTGATCGTGACCCTCCCTTACTCCACTATCCTGCCAGTTTGGTATAAATCCCCTATGTAGTTTAGTGTTTAGATGCCGGGCCCGTCTAATCATGACCCCCCCTTACTTCACTATTCTACTTAGTCCAACTGTGTCCATTAGGGCGTGGATTTGTTCAAAGATTTGCAGATTCAGATCTGGTCTAGGGAAGAGTAGGTTCTTAGTGTTGAATGGTATGTTGTTGTTCTCCATTAAACATTCTACGCACAAAGCTATATTTATTTATATTTACAAATTATATCAATTGTCATTTCCGGTCACGATAAGACGGGCCTGGCACCTAAACACTAACCCCAAACGATGACACCAACCAACCCAGAAGCAAACGAGATCATCTACCAAATGATATGTTTTTTAATAAATAAAGAGAAGAACTTTCCACTAAACCTAATCCATGGCTTAAAGCCAAATGGAAAGATTGCAAAATCATATTCTAAAAAACAGGAATCAGCTTCGGCTCTCCTAAGTCTTGTCTGCAATATAACTTATGTGGAAGCAGACGTTAAACACTAAGTAGTAGTAGTAGTAGTCGAACCTTCAATTTGGGTAAATGTTTCGTTACTGCATTGTCTTATAAAAACCAAGCTGTTATTAATCGAGAAACGAATCAAAACCCCATAATGCTTGGCCCCATGATGCTCCATTGGGATGGCGAAGCACCAACTTATCTTACAGATACTTACAGATCCTCTTCTGAGCGATAGCCACCGGCCACTATACTCAGATCCATATCGTCGGCTTCGCTTATTTTATTTTGGGTAATCCGGTTGGATTTGAAATCATACAGGAGTTCTTGATTAATCCAATGTTTATCCAGCGTTTTTCAAATGTTTTAGTATTTTTTGCCGTTATTACACTGTCAGGTAGATTATTCCATAATTGTACTTCTCTGTTTGTGAAAAAGTTTTTTCTGGTATTTTTGTTTGATCTTCTTAAATAGAGTTTTTTACTGTGTCCCCTTGTTTTAGTTGTGTTTGTATCTGGGTGTGGTTGACACAATTGTGGCAGACTATTATCATAGATTCCTGATGTTATTTTATAGGTCTCGATCATGCCACTACGAGTACGTCTGTATGCTAGTGTTGGGAGTTTCAGCTTCTTCAGTCTTTCAACGTAACATGTCTCTTTGAATCCTGGAATAAGCTTTGTGGCTCTTTTCTACACATTTTCTAATGCTGTGATATGTTTTACCTTATATGGGTTCCATACCGGATTTGCATATTCAAGTTGTGGACGGACTAGTGCTTTGTACAGTAGTAGAAATGGTGTTTGGTCCAAGTATGTGAAGGATCGACGTATTAATCCCATTATGCTATTGGCTTTGTTTATTTTTTCACTCATGTGGTCTTCAAAGTTTAATTTATCGTCAACAATTACCCCAATGTCCTTTTCCTTCTCTGTATATTTGAGTTTGGTGTCACACAGCTTATATTCGTATGGAGTTAAGGTTCTCGTTCCTGTAGTCAGTACCTTGCATTTGTCGGGATGGAATTTGAGTAACCATTTGTTTGACCAGTTTTCTAATTCCAGCATATCTTGTTGTAGAGTTTCCATATCCGTTGGTTCTTAAATTCAACTAAATTGTTATTTTGTGTTTCCAAAGTCAACATTTTGTAGTTATTGGTTGTTATTTTGGAGTTAATGGGTGTTATTGGGTGTTATTTTGGAGTTGTTGGGTGTTATTTGGAGTTATTGGGTAATTCGACGCACCGCTACAACCATATGTATCATTATGAAGTGACCCTGTATTCATTTGTTAGGTCAATAAAATAGGTACGTATTTATGTCATAATGCAAAAGGGAGATCGATCGATCTAACTTTTTGATAATTCAATTGATGAAAGAAAGGGGATAAGATTAAGAATCAAGAATAAATGTCATCTTCTAGCAGATGAATCATCTTCAAAAAAAAAACAGTGAGGTTTTTCACGTAATTACCTGAGACGAGAACCCATCGTAGATTCTCTGACGGCTGTATAGCTACAGTTACATACAGCGTATTATTATTTACTTTCCTCTACAAAAAATATTCTATTTTTCAACAAAACAACTTTCTTTAGTTTAACAAACCGGAAGACATGTCATCACGTGATAATCGGAAACTCCTTTCATAGTCTAGATTTCCCAGTCGTCCTCCTGCACTTACTATTAGAGTAGAGTTTTAACCCTTCGTACTGCAGAATTTTCTCGTTGTCGGGTTTTGCTCCTGATTGCTCACTACACTTATTGTTTTAGCGTTTTCCGAGATTCTATCCGGATTATCGCCCTTGTTGTTGAAATTGTTTGACGTTCTAACATCTGACGTCAACTGGCAGACTATCGCCATTGAAGAGACGACCATTGTCACGATCGGTCGCATTATTTCTGTTACCTCTTTTTTTTCAAATCATTTTTAGTGAAGCCTGTACCATAACAGGCTCGGGACTGTACAGCGCAGTGGACGCTTACGGCTGGCCCCCGGATCCATTCACTTGATTTGATATTTTCCGCAGGTTAATCTTATAGGTTTTTGTTTTTCGTGTAGTGCGGTCCTCCTGCACTTACTATTAGAGTAGAGTTTTAACCCTTCGTACTGCAGAATTTTCTCGTTGTCGGGTTTTGCTCCTGATTGCTCACTACACTTATTGTTTTAGCGTTTTCCGAGATTCTATCCGGATTATCGCCCTTGTTGTTGAAATTGTTTGACGTTCTAACATCTGACGTCAACTGGCAGACTATCGCCATTGAAGAGACGACCATTGTCACGATCGGTCGCATTATTTCTGTTACCTCTTTTTTTTCAAATCATTTTTAGTGAAGCCTGTACCATAACAGGCTCGGGACTGTACAGCGCAGTGGACGCTTACGGCTGGCCCCCGGATCCATTCACTTGATTTGATATTTTCCGCAGGTTAATCTTATCTTATAGGTTTTTGTTTTTCGTGTAGTGCGGTCCTCCTGCACTTACTATTAGAGTAGAGTTTTAACCCTTCGTACTGCAGAATTTTCTCGTTGTCGGGTTTTGCTCCTGATTGCTCACTACACTTATTGTTTTAGCGTTTTCCGAGATTCTATCTGCTATCCGGATTATCGCCCTTGTTGTTGAAATTGTTTGACGTTCTAACATCTGACGTCAACTGGCAGATTATCGCCATTGAAGAGACGACCATTGTCACGATCGGTCGCATTATTTCTGTTACCTCTTTTTTTTCAAATCATTTTTAGTGAAGCCTGTACCATAACAGGCTCGGGACTGTACAGCGCAGTGGACGCTTACGGCTGGCCCCCGGATCGCCCGGATCCATTCACTTGATTTGATATTTTCCGCAGGTTAATCTTATAGGTTTTTGTTTTTCGTGTAGTGCGGTCCTCCTGCACTTACTATTAGTGACGCGTCCACTGATCGTTATATTCGTTGACAGTAGGATTAGACAGACGTTCAGGGCTGGCGGAAGCAATTCTTGATTATTTTTGATTTTTTTTTCGGGGGGGGGGGGGGGGAGTCCAGAGGCCACCTAGGCCCGGAAGCTCTTGGGTATAACTCCCGTACCATATGAACACACAGTCCAAATGAAATGTAATGAAATGGGGTTTAACGCCCTACTGTTCTGCTCTGAACCTGGCTAATGAAGACGGGCATATACGCCATCCGGTGTGCTACGAGGGAAAGTCAGTAGTTATTTGCGTGCAGTAACCTGGCGAAAAGAGTACATGCGGTCAAATTATTGAGGGGGGGGGGGGGCTAAAGCCCCACTCACCTGTCCCCCCCCCCCCACACACACACACACAGCGATCGTTTTGGCCACGCACAATCTAATTTACGCAGTAATATGGTTCCAAAATTTCCTTACGAATTTTAATGCTAATAGAAGATCTGAATTTCAGAAATACAAAAAAATAAAATAATAAAAAAAAATAGATTGGTGAATTAATGCTAAGAAATAAAATAGAAATCTAGGCCTAAGGTGGGCGATCCTTTCCCTGTTTAAAACATTAACTAAGTATACTTTTGAAATAGATATACTAATCTTACTTTCTGGATAAGAAAAGAGAACGAAGAATGACAAAATTGACCTAATAAAATGGAGTTTTCTCCCCTACATTAGCTAGTTACCGATTGGAAAGTATTTTAAAGCTACAATTTTAAGTTATAATTTTAAGATGTATTAGGATAAAGCCCTAAAATATATGGTATCTATAAACAATCCTACTTTGTTAAAAAATAATCCTATTAATCAAACAATTCACTATTGCCAGTTGAGAAATTGGCAAATATAACTTTTCAACATTAAATTCAAACGCTTGAAGATAGCTATACCATAGGGGAGAGGTAAAAAAACAAGAGGGGGCGGGGGGTAATTGTGTTATTATTTCCTGTGTCATTGATTTTTAAGTGTTGGGAATAATGCCTGTGATCGTATAATAGTGAGTTGACAACCTATTGAGCAAAAGACATCGTAGAAATAATTATGTTGGAATATATAATTTGGGTGAAATGTTGTTCTGTGACCTTGAAAATCTCACTATCAAAATAAATGGTAATCCAAGATACTTTAATTTTAGGTTGACAAGGGATTTGTGCCTAGCCGTTAGGATTTTACCAACATAACGAGATCCGCCTGTCTACCCACTGACATCGGCCACACGTAAAAGAATTGTTGCCTTTTTATACACCCATATCTGCCCTTGTCTCTCAGGATAGCTCGGACGTCCGTTCACAATCCCAGTTTTGTCACAATTTTTATCCGAAACTTCACTGTTAGAAATATTCTGGTCACTTTACCCTAAAACTACGGGCAGCAAAAGTTGCACCTAAATCATACGTAAAATTACACCGTTAGTTATTTAACATTTTATTGTAGAATTACATATATGTTAATTTACATTTCTTTTGTAAAAATACACCACAATGTTAATTTACATTTCTTGTAAAAGTACACCACACTGTTAATTTACACCTTCGTCAAAAATACTAAATTTTGGTAATTTTACATGCAGGATTCGGGCAACTTTTGTTTGGTAGACGGGGGCATTTTTCCAGGCTTTCAGGTACTATCTATTTGCAGACATTAAAACCCTGCTTTACAGACAGTCCGTTCCAAATTAATCGTCTTCAAGCGAACATGAAACCGAGATGATACAACGGCAACTAAGTCAAAACATTTTCCTTATACATTTAAGAAAAACGTACAGACTGATTAACGCACGCTAAATATTAATACACTTTATAGATTTTATAAATAATGGAAACAAGATATACACGACATGCAATATACAAATATTTACAAAATGTGATTGACCATATTATGGTTATCAAATTGAAATAAATACCATAAGAAGATAATTATAAGGAATCTTTTGTTGCTATATGGAATAATAAAATAAAATAAGAAATAGTAAATTCACCGATTACAAGAACTCCCAATAAGTAAATTTACAAACTAATGTTTCTGGACGTAAATCTGGAAATACCATGCTGGTTAAGTTATATTCCGTTCAATTTTGAAATATTACATAATAATGTGCCTTGTGAATATTGGTAAATATTCCTAATTCGTTTTAAGGAAAAAGCAAATACTTTAACTGCTGTAATTTTACCTATATTTCTTGCCTAAAAGTAAATTTAATAATAATGTGAATAAAAGTTACATGCCTGCTTCGTTACTTTCACCTCAAGTTTATTGCATAATATGTAAGAATGTACGTTTAGCGGATTTTGAATGTCTTTGATTTCATCGCTGCTTATTGACAAAAAGACATGAAAATCGATAAACATACACGAAGCACGGTAAAAATACACGAAACACGGTAAAAATACATCAGATTTGGTAAAAGTAGTATATGTTGTAAAATATACAGACAATTGCGGTGCAAAAACTACTATTTTTGGTCGTGAACTTCAACGATCACTGTTAATTGGTGTGTATTGAGAAATGTTAACAAAAAATATCTCAATTTTGATTTCATTGCTACTAAATAAAATGTTTGTTTGATATCACCTTTTTAGTCATTTTTACGACAACCAATTTAGGCTACGATACATCTGTACATTACTGTATTTTGGAATACACTGTACATTTTGGAATACACTGTATTTTGACGTTACTTGTGTAAAATCACCTTTTTCAGGGTAAAAACACCTGTATAATGTTGGGAATTTTACGTGTATTTGTACTATCACATCTTAATACAGTTGGAATACACTGTACATTACTGTATTTTGACGTTACGTGTGGAAAATGACCTATTTCAGGGTAAAATCACCTGTATAATGTGGTTATTTTTATGTGTATTTGTACTATCACCACTATTTTGCTGTGATAAAACATACATATGTAAAATAACATACAACTACGTAAATATTATACCATATTCTTACGGTAAATTAACATTTATTTCTAACAGTGTTGAAATATAGGTTTATATTACAATGATCACGTTTCCTTTCGATATTGGCATGTATCGGGTCGTAATTTTATCAATTATGACCCTTGATCTTACGTTAGATCGTGTTTTTAGCTTGTGTACACTGTGGAGGTCACTATTTTAATGAAACTTAAAAACATATGTTATAACCCAAAAGTCTCGGTTCTGTTCGATATTAACGCATGTAGGACCATAGCATCATGGATAATGACCCCTGATTCTACGAAAAGTCGCCTTTTAACCCTGTTCTCTGTCCAACATTTGCAAGATGTAATAGCATTTTTCATAGCAATTCTTTATTTGCTGTAGAGTAGACAGAAATCCCCGTATCCGGGCAAAATCATCCCTGACATTTCAAACACTATGTTACTCCCATAATTACCGTTGCAAAATTTCGCGAAGGTACGCCATACTCCCTTCTGTCCAATCTGACACAGGTCATATCTTTTATCATGATATCCGGTCTTCGTTAGCCAGGTTGGTACAGAAAATCGGGACCTTGTTGCCGATTGGAAGCAATGTAGGCATGGATGGCTATATTTGGCCCGATATTAAAAAAGCACAAAGTTTCAGTCGGCACGCAGTATGTTCCCTCGTCTTTAAATCGAATATCTAAAAGTTTTGAAAGGTGGCATATTTCCAATCAGTTAGAGAAAACCACTTCTCTTACAGCTGAACGCTTCCAATCCTCTGAGATCCCTTCGGCTATAACAGAAGCGTAAAGGTTTACCCCATACACGTGGGGATGGTACGGGTTTATTGTCTCGTTTTGTGCCTACGGTAATACTCCGATATTGGGCGTACCACTCTGCGGCATGACGGCGGTCACAAGTTCAGAGGGAAGAACGTAAGATGCAGTCCTGGTGTTCACTCGATTAAACACGATTCCTAGGGGACAACTCATCCAGCTTGATACCCCGTTGTGTCTTGCGTCTTCGAAAGAAGAGAGAGGTTTATAAAAATGATAAAAACTTCCTCCTTTCTCCATTCTTAAGCGTTTTTATCAACATAACCGCACGATTTCTTTGAAAAGGAAACTTAAACTTACTTTAAGCGCAAAGTAAAGTGACAAAATTGTCAAAACACCTGAAATGGGGGAGGGGGGTCATCAAAAAATCATTCACAACACCTTTAGTGCCTTTATTTTGGTGTCTGAACATCCTTGAGATGAAAAATGGATGAAAATAAAATATAATGACTTTGGAATTTGTGACTTTGGAAAATATGAAGCAAATATACCATTCAGGAGCCTATTTCACAAAATTTTAACTAAGATAAGATCTGAATTTTAGTTATTTGATTGGACAATATTAAATTGATTTTAGTTCTTAGCCAATCAAAATTGAAGTATCTGCTAAAATTTCGATTTTATCTTTAGTTAAAATTTCGTGAAACAAGGCCCTGCACTGCAGTGACACGGGATAAACAACTCAACATGGGAAATTACAAAGTCTCACAGAGATACCTGAATATATACATTACAGCCTAAAGACATCAAATTTTGAAAATTATCTTTGTTTTATCAAACCACGCCCATAATCAAACTTTTTTTTCAAATATTCCCAATTTTTTTCAAGGGACTACTTTCAGACATCATATCAACATCATTTGGATTAAATGTTTCGGGTCTGTATGGGAAATTATAAATCACAATTTCCGTCAAATTGCTTTGGTTTTCAGCAATTTTTTATGATGAATACACATTGTTATCATTTCTATTATACTTCTTTATTCACCCTTTGAAACCTTCTGCCTGCAATCATAAAGATGCATTGACAATTAAACATTGAAAACCAAAATTTTTTACAAAGTTTAGTAGTAAAATAATTTGGTATAAATTTTATTCAATATTCATTCACACATAACACATTGTTTAATCTTAGATTATTATACATTAATAGTCCACTACTGAATGTGGAAAGGTCCAGCTGGTTGATTGACTGGAAAATATGATGTGATTCAAACGGCACTCCCCAGAAATGAATTTGCCCCACAAGAATTATATTTAGGTAACAAATTCTATATGAAACCCTCAAAATGATTATTATTCTTACATGAATAATATTTAATCCAAAATTTAGAAACAAGCCTTTTTGCTAACCTTTATCAACACTTGATAGCAGACATGATAGCTTAGATTTTGACAGTTCTGTTTTCATCAATTTATAGAACGCCCCATATGAATAATGTTGATATTAAAAGATGTGGCAATAGTCTATAATGTTACGATTTACCACCTGAATTTACTGAATTTTTATTTACCTTTATGTTTCGAATTACCGCCCAACCGAAGTGTTGCTTGCACCAATAAGTTCATGCATGGCTTATTTTTTTTTAAAATACTACCAAATCCCGTAAATGACACGTCATTTATTTTCTTTATTAATCGTATACCGCAGCTGTTAAAATTAAAAAATTTGTAATTAAAATTAACACTTTGCTCATTGATATTAGTGCCGAAAGAGCTGTTATCTTTCACCATAACGCATGATGATGTCCTGAAAGTACTCCGCGCTCTCAAAACTAACAAATCACCAGGTCCGGACAACATCCACCCACTAACACTATTAGAAACTGCAGATGAGATCAGCAACCCTTTTGAATTTATCTTTAACATTTTTGTTCGATCGGGAAACTGGCCATGATTACCCCTATCTTCAAAAAGGGAAGTAAATCGGAACCAGGCAACTACAGGCTAGTGAGTCTTAACAGCACTGTATGCAAAATTATGGAGAAATTGGTACGTACGGTTATGATAAACCACCTCCAGATGAACAACCTTATATGCAGAGAACAGCATGGTTTCATAAGCGGCAAGTCTTGCTCAACCTACTTACTCATTGCTTTCGATAAGTGGACCTCTTCATTAGAGAATGGTTATCCAACGGATGTACTCTATCTTTACTTTGCAAAAGCCTTTGATACAGTCCCCCACTGTCGTCTCACAAGGAAAATGAAAACCCCTGGAATAGCCGGTGATGTCCTACGATAGATCACAAGTTTTCTGTCAGAGCGGAAACAACGTGTCAGAGTCAACGCAAACACCTCAGCGTGGTCAGATGTGACTAGAAGTATCCCCCAAGGAAGCGTGCTGGGTCCGATTCTCTATGTCTGTAACATCAATGACCTACCAGGCATGATCAATACCAACTGCCTAATGTTCACAGGTGACACGAAAGTGTTCACAGAGATCCACGATATATCAGATACAGCAAAGTTGCAGAACGACCTGAACAACTTAAGTGAATGGTCCAACAAATGGTTACTACGTTTTAGTGCCAGTAAATGCAAGGTACTCCACATCGGCAAGAACAACCCGGGACACACCTATAACATGGAAGGAACTAGGCTAGAAACGACCGAGTTAGAGAAAGATCTGGGCGTCTATATAGACCCTATCCTGACCTTCAGTGGGTACGCTAAACAGAAGGTAGAAACAGCCGACAAGATTGATTTTGTGTATGATTCGCAGTCGTACTAGAGATCACGGGGATGGCTATTACTAGTCATCTAGGGACTAACATATGGTTCAATTTTATGTCAATAATTCGGTTGTCACATGCATGATGTATTAAAATAAGTATTTCTTGTTCACCTAGTAAGTAATTAAAATATTGGACACGCCTTTCAAAGTTCCGTGACACGGAAAAACGAAATTATGTTTTTGGTTGCAGTTTGAAACCAGAAAACACAGTAAATACTTATCACATTTACTACATCCACGCCAAAATTGAAGAAACCCCAAACAAACCAGATCATAGTTTTTATGAGTATTATTTCTAATTTCGTATATTACTTGTATAAAACTAAAATACGTATATAATGCCACCCTTACAACAAGATACTTAACATGTTTTGGTCTAGTTATTGGTTTTGCCTGTTATCATTAGTATATACGTTTTAGCACATAATTTTCAAACAATGTCCCCATTTGTCTGGCTAGCTATAGAAAAACCGAGGTTCACCCACAGGCTATACATATGGACAGTTAGAACTCGAAACAGTGTAGGGAGAATCACCACTGCTAAGAGCACAAAAAAAATGTTTCTTTATTAATCGTCTATATTACTCTATCATGGAAAGTTAACCAGTTCAACAATACAGCAAAGAAAGAAACTTTTAGGATACAATTCACAAATTAATATTTGTGGAATTTAAAGCTTTATTGAAATTTAAATATTTGTTCTTTATATCAAGAGAAGACAAAAACAATTATGCACAGATTGTTGGTTGGAAATTCGAGGCTTGGCGATGTCTGTCACTAATTTGTTTTGAATAAAATCAATTTCAAACCCATATTTTAATTCTAAATTTCCGATGGTGGGAGTGGGGGGCTTTGAGACTATCATACTTTACAATCTAATTAAAAACTTATGCGATTTTCATTTATGTTTTAGTTTAATACCAATTTAATTCTTTTTATTGAAATTGCAAATTTTTAGGAATGTGTGTTTCTACTTGGTGAAAAAGGGGTCTGCGTCTATCACTTGCTGTCATGTTGATTTCATACTTCCTATTAAAACGTCTTGTAGTTTCTCAAAATTTCCATTTTTTAACAACAATCAGTGACATGGGGAAATGAATCCCTTTTTTAAACAGTCGTCTGCTACATTCAGAAGAAGAGGCACGTCTTGTAGACATCATGCCGAGAGTTACTGCCTATAACGAAGCCACTTAGCTCAGCAGTTGAGATGAACGGTCTTTCTCGATTTTACGAAGCAAGGCCCATTATCTGATAATTTTCCGGTAGTTCATCGTTTATCAATTCTTTTCAAGATGTAGAACAGTCACTGTCACAGAAAATCAATACTTACCCTTAGAATCACGAGAAAAACGACAGTGTTTGGAATTTATCATGTTATTGCGTTTTGAGATTTTCTGCTGTAATATACAAAG
Organism: Patella depressa; assembly: GCA_948474765.1. Taxonomy (NCBI): domain Eukaryota; kingdom Metazoa; phylum Mollusca; class Gastropoda; family Patellidae; genus Patella; species Patella depressa. The sequence goes on along the minus strand of OX419715.1, from coordinate 50,139,192 downwards.
GGTTGTTAAAGATTGAAATATGGCATGATTGTGATATACATTCTGAAACTTAAAGCGTTGTGATTGGTCACAGAAAGAGCGTGACCGGAACAAGGTGCACGTAGCGAGAGTGCCCCCCCTCCCCTCGATACGCTGCCACTACGTACTGCCTCCTTATTTACACCACGACGTCGATACGCGGATAGGGTGTGTACAGGTTTAGTGAGGTTGTGACGCTGACAATGACCTTGTCACGTCCATGCTCCAATCAGCCCCGACTGGGCTGATTTTTAAGCGAGGTTGTGGTGTATGTGTGAAGGGATTATGGTGGACTTATCGAGAGCTAAACGAAGGATGTTTAAATTGTTAAATCTCTTACCAGTACAATTTAAAGAATGTCATTAGTTGTTAGTGGTTAATCTAATGCAACCTGAAAACGCATTTTAAGTAAATGTATAGAATAGAACGGAGGGACTGACAAGGGGCAACGTATAGTTGACGTGCACGTAAAAGATCCCGTGTCAGTTGGAATTCGATATAAGAGTAGCGCCGCTGTCCCGGCACAATTCCCCTCACATCACACTGTTTTGTGTATGTCCAGTCGGAACAGAACAACAGGACGTTAAACCCCATGTTATTTCATTTCTGTAAGTGGGAGTACAGGGCGATTCATTAAAGAATATATTATTTTTCAAAACTTGATTACAATATCTGCTGTATGAATAAATCAGCACGCACCAATAGATCATATGCCTCAACCAGAGGAAATAAAATAAAATAAAATAAAATAAAATAGGATTTAACGTGCCTGTTTTCAGCTACAATAATGATCCTGCCTTCCCGAGGAATTTGCTCATCTAGCATCGATATGGAAGCCGTGACCTTCTGACCAGTGAGCCAACGTCTCTCTTACTGAGCCAATTATGACCCTTATTAAAAATCAGTAAGTACGTTTCACCATTGACAAGGGGAAACAAGGCTTGGACATTCAGAAGAACTTGCGAGGCCAACACCATTAAATCGATCCCGAAACCCCCTGACTACTGTGTCAGCCCCTGCCTCCGTTATCCGAATTAAAACCTCAAAAAAGACAACCTCACTTTGAGAATAAACATTGTTTGTTTCCTGTTGCGTGTGTAATATTTGGATGGACAAGGGTTTGTGTGTTTCGACTTGGTCCAGGCGCGGATCCAGACGGGGGCGCACCCGGCGCACGCCCCCTCTATTTTTTGAGGTGGGGAACAATTTTTAGCTCCATATATTCTAGCGAGAAAGGAGAACAAAAATAGTTTAGGTTGGATATCGTAATTTACAGTACTAGTATGAAATTAGTCCTTGTGGGCATTTTTGTCCAGTTAAAAACCACTGGCCGGGCTTCGCACTCCCAAGTTTGTGCAGCACGCCCCCTCTTTCTGAAAATCCTGGATCCGCCCCTGTGGTCTGACATATGCCAAGTGATCTTTTACATGATCACTGGTGACAAGAAAGAACCGGGATTAAGAACTTCCCGAGGTTCTTCTTCTATTCACGATAAAGTGTTATCAACTTGCACAACAACCGCCCAACCCCTGAAAAAGAATTTTATATTTTCTAAGCATTACAAGTTGAAATTTCAACCAATTGCTGTAGCTCTTCAAAATGCATCTCCAAATGACAAATAACCTACACAAATATCCGCGCAAAAGAAAGAAATAAAGTTCTATCTCGTGGTGAGTGTTTTATTAGATTACATTGGGATGAATGGAAAATATGGACAATGTTTTAAGTCTGTGTTCTAGGCTGTGTTGGGTGTTGGATGGCCAAATGCTTAGCGCGTGTGTGCTGTATCATAGGTCTGTTGTTGTACGTGAAAAGGAGTAGGTCGCCTGTCCAATTTCGTGGGGTTTTTTTTCAGGGTCCTCTAGTTTCCTCCCGCTGCTAAAGACCCATACGCGCAAGCAAACTATTCAAATATAATTGAACCATGTGTTAGTGCCGATATGACCTAACATATGTTGTGCCTGTTGTGTCAGTGTGGACAATAACTCAAACATTATTCCTAATAATAGTGCAGATAATCATGGTAGGTATATAGCAACACCGGAATTCCAATCGATGACATACTATTCATGAGTCCAGTGCCCTAAATTACAGAAATTATGGAATAATACTTTGGTCAATCAGGATTTCTGCTACAGTTCTAGGGAGAATGGTTTTGACAAGGCGGTGTCTTTTCCTTTTACTAGCAGCCTAACCGGAAATACGCCAGATAAGCGGAAACTGGTTTTGAAAATTGAAAGAAAAGAGACAGTCATATCACCAACGTCATTATAATCGTCATCATTTTTTCAACGTTTCTTTCCTTTTGGCTTTTGGTCTGTATTCCTGTAAGTCGTCACCGATGGTATAAAAGTAATTTATTATAGGCAGGCCAACATCCAAGACAGATAATGTGAACATTCCCATTCATTGTGACAAAGACATCTAGAGAGGCTGAAGATACGGCGAGTAACTAGATGCCCCTCCCGAGTATAATTATAAATCGATTAAGGTCGAGATCAGACGATCGGGGGGTTCGCTTTCAAGGAGGGGCGGTCTTAAGAGTCGGACAGTGCTCGTGTCGGATAGCGCATCCAGCTGTACCAACAAGCAAGTCGCGTGTATCAAACAATGCCATAGCGACAAAAGACACGTGAGTGAAACGTTCTGCCCATTGACAAAAACGTTTCCGTCATCTAGTAGTCAAGTTCTACTAACAAGCCATATTATTTTATAGACCATTACAATATTCGACTGTCCGAGACGGTAATAATAATTATAGGTAATGTAATATCTTTTTAAGCGGTTGACCTTAACTTTTCCATGGTTTCCCTTCATTCATCCTTTTGCATGATGTCACCGGCAGTAAAATATATAATAAAATAAAACCAAGTACGAACAACCCAAACTATTAAACAAAATTCGAAGTCCTAAAAATCTATATTGACAAAATAGTGTAATCAGCTAATGGACTGTTCATCGTGTAGGCTACAAAATACACAACCAACAGTGGTAATTGATGTCCGGAAGAGTAAACTGCGTCCGAGCTATTAGACGAAATTTTGGTAAAATAGAATGATTAGCCAATATTATATACCATTGACATGACAGCTTTTATGGAAGGATAACATTGCCAATAATATTATTTCAATGTTCACGATGCAAAATACATGTTAGCAGTTCAAAATACGTAATTTAGTTTTACAATTTGCCTTTTCCATTACTCCACAATACCAATGCCACGGCGTTCAAATACAGAATACATTTTCAATAATACAAAATACAGTATAATAGTTACTTGGACATTACACTCCTTTTTTCTGCATTTTGCATAATAGAAAAATGCATTAGAACTTAGCAGAGTAGAACATATACCTTATATGGAATCTACGACGAAGCTCATTTTGCATACGGAAAAAATTCCGAACTAGAAGGGAAATCAACAATTTACGCGATCAAAGGTCAGCAGAAGGGGAAGTCATAATTACTGACCTTCAGATAACAATCAATGAAATGAAATGGAGTTTAACGTCCTACTGTTCTGCTCCGACTGTGCTAATGAAAGCGAGGCCTCTGTCCTGCATCACTGACAACTGGAATGAAAAACTATCAAAGTCGGGTGATATGAAACTTTATTAATTGACGGGGGTGTACATATTCTCTCTCTCTCTATATATACATACATATTTTATTGATTCTTGTAAATTGATATACTTTGAAATGAAATACGTGTTTCACGACAACTGTTCTGCTCCGACCGGGCTAATGAAGACGTGATATGGGGAAAAATTTTCCTGGGTAGCGGCACTATGGCCTACTCTTATATCAAATTCCAACTGCTAAGGGATCTTTTACGTGCAATGTATACACATCCGAACCACTAGACAACTGTCTTGTCAGGCCTCTTTCCTGCACCACTGACAAGATAAACCACGTCGGAAAATCCCGATATACTTTCTCGCGGCCAATGCAGGGATCGCACACGCGACCTACATGCTAGTGAGCCAGTGTCTTAGCCACCGTGACTCCCTACTTATAGCTTAAAGGTGGCTGACTCGAATTTCAATCAATCTTTTACAGTCCACGAAGACGGGAAAATTTTGAAAATTTAACTGCCGCAAACGCGTCTTCCTGCTATTCCAGTCTGTGAATACAGCAACTTCAATTTGGTCCAATACAGCGAGGGGTATGGGTCCTCACCCTCCCGGAGAAAATTTTCAAAATTTAACCACCGCAAATGCGTTTTCTGCTATTCTAGCCCGTGTAAGTAACTCCAAAAGTATCCAATGGTTTTGTAACCGAAATCCCACTCCGAATTCCAACCATCTAATGAGACTGTTGCAGCTACATTCACAAATACTAATCGATGCCCGAAAAATGTCGCACAAAGTAGAATGGCTCCACACAAAATGTTTTAATCCGTAGTCAACTCAGTACAAATTCGTGGTATTCAATTAAAAGAAAAGTAAAATTAGTGTTTTATTAGGGCTCAAGGAAAGTTAGGGAAGCAAAACTAGAAATGCCCGACAGCGGCGCCGATTTCCTTCGAGAGGCGAAGAAGCGGAGCTGACCTTGTGTAGATCTCCCAAGAAAATTTTGGAATATTTTACGACCGCAAACGCGTTTTACTGTTATTCCAGCCCGTAAAATTAGTGTTTTATTAGATTTCGGGCACTTTATTTTGTCAAGAAGATGAAATATTTTTTTTTTCTCACTTTACCTGTCTGCCCGAAAAGTCGGCTTGCCCGAAAGTTAGGGGGCAGCTGCCCCCCCCCCCTGCCCCCTGGCTCGTACGCCTATGTCAATGCTGAAGCTCTCTTAACCAGTCGTTGTAAAATATATAGGGGTGCTTTTTATTTTCTTTACATACAACTGTGAATTGCACATAAATGTTCGACTCACTAATATTGTATAGTGAATAAAACTGGTTGATTATCTGTGAAAATTATTAGAATCTTTTATTCCCATTCCATGCTCTGTGATACCTTATTTTTCAAATGAAGACAACTTTCAAAACTGACAGCTGCATCATATTCCGAAAGCAATGGTCTGAAAAATCTCTCTCCCGTTTTGGCCATTGCTGCACTTTGACCGAAAAGTTTTTTTTTTTTTTGACGGGGTGTGTCTATTTTCATCGTCAAATCAAATCTCACCAGAGCCCAATTGACCTTGTTGGAAGTCAATTCCTATATTCAGTTTGTTAGGGTATTCCTTAAACCTTCGAACAGTTCATTAAATGTATATTAAAAGATGGTGTAAATATTGTTCGTCCACTAAAAAGATTCATCATGAGGCGATTACCCAATGTTTACGTTTGCGGCTATTTTGGATAGCCTCGTTTGTCACACATTTAGTTTTCTGCAATATTCCGCTATTCTCTGGTTAATCGCTCATTTCGGAACATGGGCGTACGGGCTCGATGACAGATAGAGGACAGAATCCGAAATGCCCGAAAAATAAATCGTGTTACAGACGACAGCGACGGTCTTCAGGGGGAGCGGGGCTTGCCGTGTAGGGACTCAAAAGAAAATTTCTTTCTATTCCAGCCGCTCTCCAAACACAGCAACTTCCGAGTGATCTAATATAGTCTTATTAAGATGGCTGATTCGAATTCCAATCAAGCAATCACTCGTTTACTGTCAACGGAGGCGCGGCCGTCCGAAAAATAATTTGAATTAACAGCTGCATTCACAAATAATAATCGATGCCCGAAAAATGTCGCAAAAAGTAGCTTCAGACAAAATGTTTTAGTCCATAGCCAATTCTCTACAAATTAGTGGTATTCAATTAAAAGAAAAGTGAAATTGGTGTTTCATTACATTTCGGGAACTTTATTTTTCAACTGGTTGAAATAAAAAAAATGCACTTTACGTCTGTCCTAAAAGTCAGGTTACCCGAAAGTTAGAGGGGGGGGGGGCATGCCCCCGTGGCTCGTACGCCTATGGAACAACCCCCTATTGGGAGATCATGCGTGGAGTTTTTAACGTGTGATTTGTGTATACTTAATCACATTTGTATCAACGGATATCAACGAAAGAGGGTGAGTAAATACAGATTTGGGCAAAACGTATTCTTAAGGGCGTTGCTATGTCTAACCTTTGGTAACTTCGCAATTAATTTTATATTATTTTTCAAACTCTGCAACATATAAATTTGGTATGACCTTTAAAAAGACACCTGAAGCTGTGATTTAAGTCATAGTTTGGGCACACATCTCTTGTTGTTTAAGAGCTAGTAAATTTTGAAATCCGAAAAGTTCTCAGTCTTGTCTGATCTGAATTAAATAAATTTTTGGCATGCAAAAATAGCTAAGCTAGTGCTTAATAAAATGACGGAAGTGTTTTTTCGTGGTACCAAAAAAATGCCAAAATTCCAGAAAATCAAAAAAATTCATAGGTTGTTATGTAAACTGGTCTGAAATAAAATCTATGTCATATTATCACAATTGGTCACATAAAGTGTCCCTACCAAAGTAAGCTTCAATTTGACGCCAAGTTTGTTCAAATCGTTTTCCTTGGTTTACAAAAAAGATCTTTTCGAACCGTGACGTATTCGTGTAATAAGTAATGCAATTTGTAAAAACCTGGACAAACTATCGTGAATTAGCAATGCATAGATTTTGCCGCTCCTGTCTGCGTAGTTTATGAGATCTTTGTCCCGCAACCCAAAGAAAACGAATAGAGTTCGTTATGACTTAAGGTCAAAATGAAGTGTTCTGTTAATTTGATCTTATTTTGATTAGAGACGGGATAGCTGTATACGAAAGATTAATGTGGATGTTGGTGTGTTAACTAAGAATTATTTTTGGTTAAATGTGTCGACACAGAATACGATAATATGGACGAATATTTTATCATCTCACTACAAATTTTAGTATTGACCCAGATTAAATCGCGTTAAATAATTAGGTTAAAAATCTGTAACCAAAGATTAAATGGAAGTACAGTGTAGTGTTGGCTACTTATTTTACTTTTGGTTTAATTCATTTTTTAAATCCGTTATTATTTATGGACGAAATTTTAAAAAACTTATACATTCAGATGAAAGCGACAATTTATATACATGTAGTTCAAGGAAGGGTTGTCATTTTAAATAAATGAAATTTTAATGGGATTTGACGTCCTACTGTTGTGCTCCTAACCTGGGCTAATGAAGACGGGCATACGTCATACAGTGTGCTATGGGTGACATTTTGCCAGGGGATCTTTTACGTGAACGCCAGTGTGTACACGGGACTTCGGTATTTCGTCCCATCCGAACGATTAGAAAACTGTCCTTGCCATGCCCTCTGTCCTGCATCACTGACATGGGGAAACCATGCCGGAAAATCTGGATGAACTTTTTGGGTCAATGCAAGGATCGAACACCCGACCTCCGGACTAGCGAGCCAGCGTCTCACCAACTTAACCACGTGATCCCCACATAAGGAATCGATTATTAAAATCAAAGTGGAATAAAGTGATGTCAACGGGCCATCTAATTATTATCTTTAACAGGTGATTACCGATTACTATGAAGCGTCATAATTTCCTTTGACTTGAACAAAGTTGACGCTACAACGATTTCATCGCTAGCAACGTACCGATTCAATGACAGGTATGGAGTTGGTCCTTACAAACTATTTTTGATTTAATGGTTTTCTTGTGGTTCTGTAATATCAACATGTTGTAATAAGAGGAGATTATTTTGTAATTGGTCATGACCACTCCACATAACATTCAGGTCATTCGAATTTTTCGGTTATATAACATTGGGAAAAATTAGACTTGCTGAGTGGTCACTAATTCCCGAAAAATCGAAACCGACTTGTCAAATTAATGTCGTGTTTAACGACGCTACCACATTAACAAACGTTGAAAAGCGTTTTAGGGCGTTTCCATATTTGGAGATAAAACTTTAAGACAAGGCAAAAAAATGTATTGGGGTTTGATTTGAATATTTACATTAAAACCAGCGATATCGAATCTATACCCACTTAAATGGCAAAAAATGCATTTCGAGATACATGTAGCGCCAATATATCAGTTTAAATTTCCTACTTTTCGAGCATTCAATAGATTGAGAGCTCCGGGTTGATATTGTCTAACAGATTCACAGATATATGAATGAATCATCATACGTATAACCTTAAATCAATTACGGACGTTCTATCCGTTCCTTCGACACTGCGATTTACATGAACAATCTCTCATAGGCCTACTTACGATTAATGAATACCTGATGACTTCAAATCAATACAGTTTACCTTTCTCTCCTTAGATATTCAAAATAAAACGAATATGTTTGAAGCATAAAAAAGGAAAAACCTATCCAGAGAGAAAGCCGTGTCGAAAAATGGATTTAGAACGTAAATAGAAATATAGAAAGCTGTGAGCGCCAATATTATATTTCTTGGGGGTAATAAATATGATAATATTACATGTTAATTATTTTAATCACCTATTGTTGTAACGAATAAAATATCAATTGTTACATGATAACACACCTGTAGTGCCGTAGTCGTACACATATCTGTATCCGCAGGAAAAACCCGGTTTACGGTAGCAATTAACGACAGCAAGCAGCGTGTTTAATTTGCCGTAAGAAAGATAGAAGATATCCTGTAACTAACGCTACATGTTATGCGAGATTTTAAATATCGATTTCAATCGATATGCGTTTGTCGTGATTCATAGTTAAAGTCTAATCATTAAATCGTGCGGTTGGTTAACGTGATTGACGGAACTGGTAGTTAAGGACGCTGTCACACGTCACCATTACAGGAGAGTACACCGGTTATTCGTATTTAACTCCTACTATAACGTATAAAGACCTTGTCATCTTAATCATTCTTTCTACATGATCAACTTGTCGACAAATTGATACTAATCCATTTCACATGTGTCAATCATTAATTGCCAGTTTTCTTCCCTCAAACAAGCAGACGACAAGATTGCAGTGATGGAAGCAAACGTCGGTCGGAATAGCATTTCCGCGGAACCTGCCGAAACGAAACGATTACAGAAAACCCGATGCGTTTAATGTTTTAAAGCAGCATGACATTTGAAACTGACAAATTAACGGAAATAAAGAAACTACGAAATACAGAAACATTTGAAATGGCAGGCGAACATATCTTGTATTGTCAATGGAAATCTGGCGTTAACTACGTGCACATCAGACGATAAAAAATGATATCTCCCCAGGACTATAATTTGTCGCGGGAGAAGGTTTAGGAAGCGGGGGACCACACGAAGCAAATCACTCCGATAATTATTAAATCAGGAGCAGACATTGTTCTAAGTTCGTGTGGTTGTTTCTACGTGAAGAATAAAGTTCGTCAATAGGATTTGACCATAGTATTGCTACGTGCTGCACCTTTCATTCTAATATCAGTCAATCCTTACAAATCAAGTTGGGCCACATTTCATTCGTTCTATCTATAGAAATTAGGAACGACCCTGGGTCCCCTCCCACCTCAGCAATGATGTGAATGTTAAACATAAAATATAAAATCATGTCATTTGAAAAGCGCTTGTCGGTTCTGTTGGCATCTGCTTCCCATATTGTTAGATTATGCTGAGTTTGAATTTCCTGTCCAAAAGTAAGGCGAATCGAGGGTGTAATAAAGATAACTTTTATAACTTGAACCTCAAATAGTGTGGGGTTTTTTTTTTAACACGACAGGGCTTTTGTGTCACATTGATTTTTTAATCAGAGTACACAATATGTGACCACGGTGGCTCAGTGAGTAGGACTTCATTGGGATTTTCCGGCGTGGTTTCCCATTGTCGGTGGTGTAGGGCAGATGGCATGGCAAGGGATAACGTGTAGTCGTTCGGATGGGACGAAAGAACCCATGACACTTGTAATTCGAAATATGAGAAGGCCATAGCGCCGCTTTCCGGACAAAATTTTCCTCATAGCACACTACATGGCGTCTTCATTAGCATCGTAGGAGCAGAACAGTGGGACGTTAAACCCCATTTCATTTCATTTGTATACCAACTAAATGTATTTGGTGTGTTTTAACGTGTCAATAACAGTTGGCCATCTTGAAACTATAATACATTATTGAAAAACATTCCTTGTCTCACAGAATGAATGAAATTCAGTTTAACGTTCCACTATTCTGCACCAACCGGGATAATGAAGACAAAATAATGAAGTATGCTATGAGAGAAATTTTGCATTGAATTCCAACCGCCGGGGGTTCTTTTACGTCCACACCAACGTGTACACGAGACTAGACGACTTGTTTCACGGGCGTAATGCCTATTTGAACCGAGACATCCCAGTTCATTGTCACAACTTGCCGCACCCTTGTCCCACATTTGAATAATAGCCCTAAATTAAAGTCTTGTTTTATTGACTCTTTTATTTTATATTTTAAGGATTTATGCCGATCACCAATTATTGCCTTTTAAAACATAACACGATTACCATATCAATAAAATGAACTAATTGCTATTTAACTAATGTTAAACAGATCACAGTCCTTTCAAATCATTTAAACGATATGCACTTTAAATATTCAGTCAAAGCAGTTTACTACAAGGATATTATAGAGTTGTTCATACTGAAGTTTTAGATTATATTGGACTTTTAATAAATTGTTAATTCAAATAATGTTTCGGTGGGGTTTTGGGGGTTTTTATTAATTAGTATATTCTAGGTAGCGGTATGTATTAGATAAAATGTTAGTTTTAAATCCAGGTATCATCTTTATATTTGAAAAGAGTTAAAACAATGGTTCCTGCAGACCATGTTGGTATTTCATTTGATATAATATACACATTTATTTCCCAGTTAGGAGTTCCTCGCCTTAGATTTGGAATACCTCCCCTGCCCATGAGTTCAGTATCACTATGAGTTCAGTATCACTGAGCTAGAATTAAGAGAAACTGTTTAAAATCAAGTTCGGGTATAGAGAAGTATTTTTGATTTGCAGTGGCAGTAGCGGTTACCTTTTGATCCCGCACCCTGTTCCCGTTTTAAACATTCCATTTTATCATATAATTAATGTATTTAATTCCAGAAATCCATGCATAATTTTTGATCTACATTGGCAGATCCGTCAGTCAGGGTCTTGGTGAAAGTGTGCCACTGTAGCGCTTTGCATCATGGATTTAGAGGTTTTGTAAATTAAATTATTATAAGCAAGTGCATGAAGAAGGTAGAAGCGGTATAATGCAAAGTATTAGAATGACGAAGAACAAGGTATACGAGGTACAATATAAAATATAAGAGTGTATATGACAAACAAGGTTAAATATAAGAGAGAGTGTGTGGGGGAGGGGGGGGTAAGGTCCACTCGATACAACCTCTGTCATTTCGGTACTAAAATATAAGAATGAATATGAGCGAGGATATAAAAGGTGTAATGTAAAGTATGAGAATGTATGTAAACAATGTGAATATAGGAATGATATTAATGTAAAATATCAGAATGTCTATGAACAAAGGTGATGTTTTATAGGAAGGACCCGTATATTATAATACCCCTCCCCTGCGTTTATCTGACCACAATACAACTATGGAGGGTCCATTAAAGAAGCATTTTTTGTCGCTGTTTTTCAGGTTATGATCATGTTATTTACTTTAGTTGAGCACCTCAAGGTATATGTTTACATAGTTTTACATCCTCGTATTTATTATGATTCCATCTTATTCTCTATACTAGTGGGCATCACATGATAGACAAAAATGATTGACATCTGCTGCGTTCTGCCCGCCAGATTGAGCCAATCACAGCCACCATCTCAACGTCGAACGCCCAGCAGCTCGAGTGATTAACGAAGGCTTTTCTCAAGCCCGATTAAATAGTGAATGTCGACTGTGACCGCTAGCCCCTCCCCTCTAATCACGGCCGTATAGAAGCCATTGAATATCGCCTTATAACGAGGAGAAAAACACAGGACTTCGTCAATTTCTAAACATTTGAAGTGAAAACGATGTGTTGTGTGTTTATAACCTTATCATTTTAAAGAGTGATCTTCCTGTGTCATAGTGTTTTAGAACTGTAATAGGGGGATTTAACGGTATAATACTGTATTTACAATTCGACGAACTACAGATCCCTCACGACTCGGTTTCATATCATTACGAAGACCCGTTAGCGTAAAGTTTACGTAACTCGACGTTAACTTTTAATCATTACCGGAGACTGTGTTCCCCTTCTCTCGTGGAGAGGACAAGGGTTTGGGGATAAGAATATGGTAGAAAAAACGGCGATGCCTTTGTCAGATAATGGTATGCAAGGGCACGGGACATGCTCGGATATTATTCCACTAGACTGCTATGCTCGGGTAAGTTATTCACTAATTTTATATACATTGATATAACATGTAAGAAGATACATGTCTTGTACCTGATGTAATCTTGATAATTCTCTTGTCAAATTTTCATAGCTTTTACATACCAAATAAATATGGATTCTTACAACACGCCAATTTCTTCTAAATATTATTTTATTATGATATTTGTACTCTTATAAAATTGTTAAGATTTAATTCTAACTTAAGCGATAATTGTCATTGTGATTTAAAACAGAGGTGTGTGAATGTCAGCAATATATATCAATATATCATTAGATTATGCAATAGGATTGAACCGCCTCTAGTCTGAGATCTAAATTATCCTCTGCTTGTCATCAGGTACCTGTCAAAATGGCACCACAGAACCCCTGTTTGATGTATAGGTAAATTAACGATGCATCATAGAAGGCTGATTTAAGGAATTGCACCGACAGTAAGAAAAACAGCTGAAAAAAATGAAAACATTCCTCGTCATCATGAGTTAGCATAACAATAAAATATACCGAATTCATAAAACAAATAAATTTGTTAATTAACGTTTTAATTTAGTTAATAAGATTTTAATATTCTACATAAGTAATAATGTTTTGACATCAATATTATTATTTAACAGTTTTTTTTTTACACAATTACTGATAGTTTTTGATAAATTATGCATTTAAACACTAATAAATGCAAAACGTATTCCACTGTATATCATTATATACTATAAGTTCAAAACATATCTATTTACAATATTTGGGTGTGGATTATAGCCCATGTGTTGATAAACAATAACTCTGATGGGAAAAAGGGGGAATTTTTTAATGATTTCATAATATACACAAAACTAATAAAGGTTTTCATGATTATTGAAATAGATTTATCCACTACAATAAGCATAGGACAAAATAAAACTATAGTTATATAAATACATGAAACGAATTGAGAAATTAATATATTTACTCTATTTTGATGTATTTCATTTGTTTATAACACTGCATCTCTAACTTAAAAAACGTCGACTTTAGGAATAATTTCATTCCACACAAATATGTATACTTTCATTATTAGATTTATTCATTTATGAAATGCAAAACTATTTCACTATAGATATATATAATAAGTTATGTTACGCACAAAATTTGAATATACTGTATAATAAATATCATATGTTTATAAAATCACATCTCTCAGCTGGATAGAAGACAGAAATCAGTGTGATAAATTCATTAACTGATGCACTTCACGTTATATATAAGTAAATACAAAAACAAACAAAATCATTCCTGTAAGTCAGATACATGTTTCAATTTTAACAGAAAAATGTCATACTTTAAAACACTTTTCTTACTGTTATATCTTATTCAGATGCTTATTTTATTTGGGTTATTTGAATAATTGGTATAAAGTATGCGATTCTGCTACCGTTGGTATGTAGTCATAGCGGCCAAAATTCTCATTGGTCAAAACGACCAAAAAGCTAAATAAAGTCTATGTTTTACTAATAATTAGAAAGAATTATGGCATAACGTTCTGTTGCAACAATCGGCCTAATGAAGACGGGGAGTGTGCAACATCCAAATAACTTGATGTATTTGTTTATAATTATATAATTGAATAAATATTACTGACTATTGATTATTGTTTAATAAAAAAATAGTTAATATTATACTTCTGAATAAACAAATTATGCTTGGAATAGGGATTTAACATATGCAAACGTATACGTGATATGAATATGTCATGAACTTGTATTTACATAAAGAAATATACCATTTGCAGCTATATAAAAATAACTCATGAACTTGCGTGGTGTTACAAAATTGGTTAGCTTGGGATTTTTTAAAACAGAAATTCAGCATGATCAAATAACTATTTGCCAATGATGCGTACGTAGCACTATCTGTTTATTTATGGTACTAAAATTAGCGAATATTAAATAATAAAATAAAGTGTTCATTGGTGCACCATTCTCACAAGTTTCATTTCATTTGTATGACATACAAAACATGCGCAAAGACAACAAAATTTGGCTTAGTTTGGAACCCCTTGTCCCCAGCAGAAATTCAAACATTGATCAAATAAGTTTGTAGAGTTCTTTTACACGTAGCATCAGTTATTACATCACGGTATCTGAATAATGGATTATTCAATGTTAGAATGCATTATACTGTCATCCCATTCATTGTACATGTATAACGTATAAGACAACAGAATTTCAAACACTGATCAAATAGGTTTATAGAACGATTTTATATGACGCTCGTTTTATACATTTAGATGTCTGTGAACATCAAAACGATGTAATAAATTAAATATTCTGCCACAGTATTCTGATATGTTCATTTATGACATTGTGACTGTATTCTATATTTATACACACTGTTTGCAATTTGTTTTAGAGAACTTAATGAAAATTATTTAATTTTTAAGAATGTACCCTCACTGTTATAAATCTTAGCTTGAATACAGAACCTATTTTATTTTCTCAGATATTCTACAGTATTAATTATAAATTGATTGTATATATTTTTGTGACAGCGACCAGGTATGGAAGTAGACGATCAACCGTGGATGTGTGCTGGTTGTGGTATGAGGATTTGTGATCGGTTTTACCTCATGGCTGTCGATAAACAATGGCATGTGCAATGTTTAAAATGCAGTGACTGTAAACTACCTCTTGATTCTGAATTAACCTGTTTCGCCCGTGATGGCAGCATATACTGCAAAGAGGATTATTACAGGTAAGAGAAGAATGAATGAATGGTTATATTGAGGAACTGAGCGAATGAATTAAACCTTTGAACCATTTTTAAAGAGTATAATTACTGATAATCCTGAATATATTAAATATATGTCTTTAAATCTTTATAATTTAAGCCTATATATATTTTTGCGTAAGGGGCCCTTTCTCTTAGTTGAAATTAAGTGACAAATGTTCACCAATAATAGGCAAGCAGGTCAAAATTTATATCAATCATAAATAAAATGAAGTATGAGATTAAATATAAGTTGCTATATTTTCTGGATAATTATATTATTTAATCCAATGGTAAAGTAATTTGATGTGTATGTTACACTGAAAGATGTATTATACTATATAAAAAAAACAAACAAACAATAAACAAATATATCCCATTTTTATGGTGTCAATCGGTTTTCAACAATTGGTATTGTTTGCATCTATAATATCCTTCTCTCACTTTTTCTCGCCTCACTCATCTTCACTCACTCATCGCTAAGTAGATATCGTCATTGGTGGTCCTTATGTCTAATTATTCATTAAGGACAATAACACAGATGATACCAATTTAATTCATTTTTAGCTGTAAATAGATTTTAAATATCTCTAAAGCTGGTTTATGGACACTTTTAAGTGTGATAAAGCAGTACATAGGAACAGAAGCTATTAAATAAAAACTAATTGTAGCAGATGTATTTTGTAACCTTCTGATTTACCACTCATTGTTCTGATCATGTTCAGGTACACAAAATCATAATTAGTTCAAGATAAAAATTTAATTTTCAATTATTTAATCAAATGGAGAATGAGAATATTATCAGGAAAAGTACATGTTCAAATATCTCCCGAGCAGCCCATGTCCAGACTGATTTTATGAAGAATCTTCACTTACGAAATGAATCCCACTTTAAGTCATTTACAGACAGTTCTAAAGAACATTTAATTTATATCTATTATATGTATATGGTGAGTGAATATGGAAAATACATAGGCTCTATTTTTATAAATAAAATCTGGTAATATTTTGCGTAGGCGACAAATATCGTGTCGCTGAAAAGTTAGTCGTGAACACTAACCCATCGTCGAAATCCCACAAAAAACTCTAATGTTTCATATAATATGTCAATGTTGTATAAATAATATACATGCACAATTTTCCGAACACCAAAGAAAAAAAATCAAGAAAAATAATTCAAAAATAATGTTTTGGAAGTATTTTTAACAGTACACAACCGATTGTGCAAATACTACGGTAGGCATAAAACGAAAGAAAATGAGTAAATATATTGAATAAATCAATATATATTCAAACTGGATTGATTTAATTAACAAAGGAGAATACAATAACCCATCAACCAACAATAAAAAGTTTGTTTAGTCAGGTAGTCCAGATTAGTAAGACATGCGCAAAAAATAGTTGAACATGATTTGAATGATATTTACATGTATTGTGTAATTCAAAATCGGAGCCCCCCCCCCTTATTGTATTGTCATTTGAAGAGTTTACCGTTATGGAAATGTTTTCATGTTTTTTTCTGTATCCCTTTTAATTACCGTTCATCGTTTATTCTTTTCCGAGAATATTTTTTATCACATGGCTTGTCTATAGTCTTATATTTACCAGGAATCAAGATAAAAAGATTCCTTATAAAAGAAGTTTGTTCAGTGATATTAATTATTAATACACGGTAATTCTGGCACAATACTTGCGTTTTATATCGAGGTGTTTCGAATAGAATGGAAGAAAACGTTTTATTATTTGATTGAAAATAGCCTTTCACTTTTATGTCACCTTTATAGATTTATTAAATTATTATTCATAAAACATACATTGTTGAGTAGTGTTCTGATTCGATACAAGAATTCATAGAATTTGGTAAATAAAAAAAAACAGCTAAAAAAACGAATAACAGTTCGGGAAAAACGAATGAAAATTTAATGAAAATCTATGAGAATTTTATAAATGAGTGAAGAATGAATAAAAAGAGAATAATCATATAATAATAAATAAATCAATGGGAAGGAGAAAGGAACCATGGTATTGTTGATATTCCTCGAAATAAAAAATGGTTTAGACATTGATTAACGGCATGTCTTAGGGACATGACGTAAATGTATTCCATGTTTTAAGCGCTTCCATATATGTATATATCATTAGACTTTTAATGTCGCTACTTATTACGGCATCTTATGATTGTCATAGCAACTAGCCCCAGACAAAATGGTGTACAAGCAGCGGCGTTATCTGTGACATTTTGTAGGCCTCAACATTTTGCCGTTTAAAAGTATGTTAAATTGGATGATGTTTCCCCTGATAACTATTTTTAAATCTACATATTTATTTCTATATTACTATACAAGAATAGAAAAATATCTTTTAGGCTTGCTATGAATTATATACATGTGTGGAAAACAACGTTATACTCGAAATATAAGGACTCATTAGTGAATGAAAAAGAAAACAATGAATGAAAACATGATTATGTTATGAAATAAAAGAGAAATTCAGGAAAAATTAAAACTGTTGTTTTCATATTAGAAAAGAAACATTCATACTTTTTTGAATGGAATATAAAAGAAAAAAACACAGAAAATTTCCTCAAATAGAAAGAATGTAATTATTTTAGACGAATACTTCAAATAACAAAAATCCCCATATTAGAAAGAATGTGCGACCGACTGAATGAATTGAATGATAACTAACAAGTTTTATATTTATTCATTTTTTCTTTCTATACATTATCATTCTTTCACACCGTGTATATATTGTGTAGTGTAACGAAACGTCTGCTGGCTTATTTTACAAGATTGGAAATAAACTGACATCAGTCAGAAAAATATTGACTTTGTTATTTGATAGTGGAAGAGATAAAAGTTGAAATACCGAGGGAACCATAGACAACCTATCGTCAACTTGTACCATCTTTCCATCTTTTCACCAACTTGCTGAGAAAAGCACAAATTCGAAATTTCCTTTTCACAGATAATTCCTTTAAGAAAGTTACGTTAATTATTTGTTTCTAATTACTAATCCTCGTTGATCAGTGATGCATACTTCATCGACTGTTGCGATCTTATATATTTAACCACTGATGAACAACTTGTATCTAGACTTTCAACAAGAGAATATTGGTGCCCAGAAACTATACATCTTTGAGATATTTTGAAAGAATCTCAGATTACACGAAAGACGGTGGTTGGATGGGTATATTGTCGTCACCGTAATCTATAATATTTGTTTTGCTGTCATTAAAAATATACTGTCAGATCAAAATAAGTTTTGTGGATCGAAGAAGTGACAGGGTTATAATTCGGTAATCGTTTCTTTAAAGGAACCACATGTACAACCAAATTTACTCTTAACAAAAAGGAAAAAAACCTCATGTATTTCATTATTATCCAAAACTTAAGTTATTTGGTGTTTGTATCCCGAGTTCATAAAAAATATAATGATTTTATAAGTCAGATCAATTTGAATACAGGATGATTCTACCGAAACCAATTCTGTTGAAATTTGAAACATCCGACATGAACGTCATGTGTTTAATAATACATGGACGGGTATATCTTGTATAAACACTTAAACATACATTATGCAAGAGCTAAATCTGCCCATTGCTGGTCTTTTTGGGGCCTGAAATGTTATCTAAATTATTAATTACACATTAATTAACTACCCAGACCATAATCAACTCTCGATGTCATCGCTAGTCTGCGATACTTACTGGATTGTAATCCGATCTGCTGCTCAATGGCCATTGATGATTAAATCAAAAAATGGATAACCGAGCCTAAATTCTCGGTTCAGAGTGGTTCAGTTTGAATGATTTTTTCAGCAAATTCTCTTTACATTATTTAGTTTTCAACTATTGTAGTTGGCACTGCATCTCTTTACCTAATCAATTTTCTTAATAAAAATATGAAAATCTAGTTTTTTTTATACATTAAAAATGTCTGAATTTTTGAATTTTCAGACGATTTGGAGTGAAGAGATGTGCCAGATGCCATCTTGGTATTGCTGCTAATGAACTTGTTATGAGAGCCCGAGATGTTGTTTATCATTTATCTTGCTTTACGTGTAATTCGTGTAATAGACCTTTAACTACCGGTGAACAATTCGGTATGAAAGACCATCTTGTGTATTGTAGAACAGACTATGAAATGATATTTCAAGGGGACTATTTATCTAACATGTCACTAGGACTGGGGAGCCATCACCACAGTCCAACTTTGCCGTATTATAACGGGGTCGGAGCAGTTCAAAAAGGACGACCACGAAAACGAAAAAGTCCGTGTCCCGAAATGGACGGTTGTCCACAAGGCATGGGTAAGTTTTTTGCAATTTTTGATTTGAATATTTGTTACCCTATATTGTTTTCATAGTACATTTATCAGCACGGTGCCATGGAACTCGGATAACATAATCATTGATCAGTTCTATATTTACGGTGACATCGTGGCAGTCTCAACACGTTAGTCACGTATAAGTAACCATTAGTTATTTGGAAAGGTTTCATTTTATTAACAGTGACTTTAAACCCGGTAGCCTTTGGCATTCCCGTATTTTTTTATTATCAGGTTTCAAGAACGGAAACATTAATGCAATTAGCATCATTTAACTGATATAATTTGAACATTGTTCTAGCGAACTTTTTGTGGTATAACTGAAATTATCCGATTTTTGTGCAATAACGCTACGATATAGCATAATATCAGGAGATTTAAGAGTGTTGACAAATACTGGCCTAATTTTAACACCAAATCCCTTTCACATCTGCTATTAAATCGCCAAACACACATTGAAATCTCTGATTCATACTATTTAACACAACTTTTTTTCATTTCATGTCCACCCTGTTTTCTTATCGTTAATCTATGTAACATTGTGAATATTTTCCCGGTTGTACCCCTAAATATATTAAAATATATAAAAATATGCTCTTACAATAATGTACACGTGTATAAAAAAAACTCTACTAAATGTATGGTATATTACGAGGTTTATATGTACATTGGTAGTTTGTCTTCCACATCCGATACATTCATACCACAATGTCGACTAAATTTGAGAACAAAACCCACTTGTTCGCTAAAATAGTGAGACGTCTTATTGAGCACGGCTCATGGAACAATTAGTGTTTGCCTACCGTCCGTTTCTTTTAACATAAGGTGCGTTGCCAACAAAAAGAAGTACACATCTCCCAACACCTTTTCCGAGTGGGGTCCTTCAACAGGCTATTGAGACGGATACTCTATAGATTGACTTCCCACGTTTATGAAAGCTCTATCAAATTTCTGTCACTTGAATCAAATGTCTTTATTCAAACAACTCGCGCTCTGTCCATAAACACCGGTCAACTTCGCAAAATAAACCCTGGCCTTTTTACAACTGTCCACTGCTATGGGGGGTCCCCATCTGACTCGAGGTCGTCTTCTACCAATCTTCTTTCTCAGGGTTGAAAGGCAACGTCAGCCAAAGACATGCAAGAATCTGCCCTAAAACTATCAAATTTGCCACCGGCTGCCAGAAACCTCTTGGGAAAATCTGCTCAATACGGCCGCTACAACATTGATAAAAGTTTTAATACATGTAGAATGCAGTGTTTATTTATTATTGTACACGTCCATATGTAGTTATATTTTATCTTTGATATGTCTCTGCATATATACTGTCGGATCAATTTTCATACGAACCATTTTTTGGTGCAAGAATCCGTTTATCTTTTTACGGAATATCAAAAGTAAAATTCTCAAACCATCACGCCATTTAACAATTGAATTATTGTCATAAAAAAGATTTGAAATGTTTTAATCATTAAGAAACAATTTAAGTGTTATCTCAAATAAAGCTTTAAGTTTTTTAAGTTTTTTATATTTTTTGTGACTTCCCGCAAATTCCATCTTATCACGATTAGTGTGTATTTATTCATAAACAAACGAAGAATGTTTGCACTGAATAGTTTTATTCAAGTGAGATATCATTTAGGATGTGAAATTATTAATATATTTTAGTTAACGGTATCGAATTCACGTCGATCTACATTCCATCATTGTGTGAAAAGTTGTCTGTTAGTTAAACATCACTAAATCTAGAATGTCTTAACGGATCAACTACCTTCAATAACCTTGTGCCATGTCTTTGGGCATTTGTATACAAAAAAGAAGATGCCTCTAAACGGATCTTATTAAAAGAAGTTCTTTGATATTTAGAATCAGGAATATAAAGCCTAGCTTACAATTAAAAGTTGATCTGACGTTATTACAAGGCCTTCAACCTTTGATGACTGGTTACAGCTATATTTTAGGCATATAGGATGCTTTTCTAAATGTTAAACTTATTAGATAAATAACTATGGATTAAAAAATTATAAGATACACAAAACAAATGGTAAATTCCAAGGCAGTTACATAAAAAAAAATTAACTTTCAAGCATCTCCATGACATTGTTACAGATAAAGTAACCAAATATTTGATAGTCTGAATAGGGATACAAAAAGGTAACATTGTAATACTAGTTAAATGTTATTTTATCGATGATTAATGATACAAATTTCAAATATTTGAGTTAATATATGGATACGTCTTATTGTTGTTATGGAGACCACCCCACAAGATGGCGTCCGTTCTGGCTTCATTAATAACCTTGTCATCTTGAAGATTAAAGGATGTGGATGTGAATAGAGGGGGGACTTACATCTGAACACTCCCCCTTCTCCTTACTGTTTATATGATACCAGTCATTAGTTAGGTGTCGTGTTTATCTAAATCTTTTGATACACAGAATTCATTTCCAAATCTTTTTTCTACATAATTAGAACGGTCGTTGTCACTGTATCTTCATTAACAGGTTCTGTGAAAGAGACGATCGTACATTTAGGAGAAACAGCATGTAGTATATACTTACACGGGTTCTTCATATTCAGATGCACACCTTTAATTTGCAAATAGGTTACACTATAAACTATTTTCCTCAAGCTCCATTTAGAATTCATTATGTTCTGTATTTTCAAATAATATGTCTTATAGGATATATTGAGTCATTTACAAGTAACAAAGCGGATTGCATAACCATTTCTTGTTCATTAAAATGCTGGTTAAGTTTGTTCATGACATATTTTCCCACGAAAAATGCAATTAAAATAACAAAAAATCGTTTTTACAATTTAGACTTGAATTTGAATATAAAAATTGCAGCAATAAGGCGACGTTGTACCAGTAAAGTCGAAAACCATTCTTCCATTTGACTAGTGAGGCGATTGGTGGCTACCAAAAATGATTTAATAATTCAGTAATAACATGGATTTTAGGTTGTGATTTCCCCCATTAATTCGATGTTTAGTATTGAGATGGTAATTACCCAGTGCCTATATTATTATCAGTCGTCTGGGGCGGCCTACCACCATTGTTAATGGTCGCCTCGTGTATAATGTTATCTCTGTTCTATTTTGCTCTATCTGTTGATCACTGTTATCAACTAGTTGCTCATCTTGTCAAAATTAGGCGCTTAGTTAGATGAAGGCTTTATACTGTGACGAGCAAAGTGATTTCAATATCACTGACTCGTATTATACAGACAGCGTCAGGGGTTGCCATGGTTTGGTCGTTGCGTTCGTTGCGCGGAGCTCATCGCGTGGTGTGCCCTTCTAGACAGCCCACCGTGTCATAACAATGTATCTTTTTCAATAACCGATAGATAGAAGACAGAGATAGTCTGCAGCAAACATTTAGTTTGCCAGATGATGTTTACCAGGGCAGATGTCGTTCTCCTCCCCTCCCCGCCATACTTTCGGAAAACACCTGAGCGCGACGGCGGCTTTTCCAACGCTAAATGTTTCTACCCGCTGGGGTTCCAACAAATTATGTACACCTCCGACGAGTAGTCTCTGATTACCTTAATTATCTGTTAAATATAGAATAGGTAATCCTTATTACGGAACCTCTGAAGATACCGTATCTTTTATTGTTGAATTTAACACTATTTCGATGAGCAATTATCAGTCCTTGAATTGCAAGGTCTTACATAGTAACTATTGAAAAGCAAATTTGTAAATATGATCGAAAAACAAAAATAAACAGAAATATTTTCGTTACAACAAGGAAATATATGAAGTGATGGGAATATTGTAAAATATTGAATTTTCAAAGATCTGCTGGTAGGGAAAATTGTCACATTTGTTATAATATTGACTTAATCATCTGTGATATATTGGTTATTTTCTTCTCAGATCAGTCGAACATTTGTTCAGCATACAAAATGATAAGAGATTGATTGCTACCAATATTTATATGAAATTTGAGAGAAAAGCTTGGAAAACTGCATGGAAGAACTTTGCTTAGATTGGGATTATTAATGTGAACAGAACTAATAAAAGAAATGGACGAATGTAAACTCAGAAACGGAGATGAAAGAAGGCATTCTTATGATATATAGATCTAGCTAATTAGTAGCTGGCAGATGCAATGATAGATTTTTTTCTCTACATCTTGACGGAGCCGTTGTTTCAGTTTCGCTGAAGAATCGATATACGTATAGTACGGGAAGAAGTATGTTTACAGTATGAAATATTAATAATTCTAGAAGTCGTGATCAATCGTCATAGTTTGAAGACTGGGAATCTGAAGCCCCTTCTGTCACGTATTAACAAACTTTCTTTCTTTACTCTCTTGTATTCTATTCATTCATTCTTTTCTCTCTTTTATTCATTTTCACCTTCTTTTTCTCTCTGATTCCCTCCTTGACCTCCCCAAATCAATATTAACGTATTTTATTGCATTCTATAATACATTGATTTTACACCCTAAAAAAATATTGCAATTAGTAAGGACAAATGAACAATTCTGTCAAGCGTTCAATAGTGTGAAATATTTTTACAGTTCTTTGTCATTTAAACATGATGTTATTGGACGATGTGTAACGATTTTTGTTTAAAACGACACTTACGTATTAAACTTAACACAACAACTTTTCCATTGAAATAAAGTTTATGATCAGATGGAAAATATACTTTAAGAGGGCAAAGTATTATTAATCCGGATAGTATTCGATATTTTTGTATTGAATTAATGAGATAACGAAAATAGTATTGTAAAACAAACCAGAAAAAACTAACCTGGTTCATTACCCGCGTACTACATGTAGAATCATAGCACAAATTTTACCTGTTACCCACTGAAAAGGCTGCATTCTTAAAATAGGTTAGTTTAAGTTTTCTTTTAAAGGGCCCTGGTGGTATCATTTATCAATTGTTGCCATTTTAAACAAAGTATATTAAAGAGTTTGGAACTGGGGGTTGGAGTGTTTTAACCCCACTATAAATTCTGTCGTCTCAATAAATTCAAATAGTCGGCCATATAACAGTAAAAATGTCTGTCATGAAAGAGAAGCTGAAGATGTCTTTCACCAGAATTACAGAAACTCTAATTCAGTTTGTTATGTTATTCTGTAAGATTTTCAACTTGAATCTTATCAACATCTCGCTCTATTTATTATTTCAATACAACTTTCATCACCGTGGCCTCGTCGTAGTTTATAGAAGGTGGTCTTAACACAACAATTCAGACCTTTGAACAGATAAGACAAGGAAGAGTTGGTCCAATGTTCGGGAAATTCTGTTTTTGCCGATCATCTTCCAGTGGAGTCCCCGGTGCCGCGGGCTTCGTCTCAGGGGTCATTTACTAACATCTTTGATGTATATTTTAAATACCCGACCCTTATTCACTAGTGTCAGATTCTTCGCACTTGCTTTCAACCCCCTCGACGTGGGGTCTGTTTAGCGGGCTAGCCTGATTATATCGCCAACTATTGAAGAGAGTTGATCACAGGAGGGGGCATGGAGAGTATTATAACACTATTTATCTAGCTAGGATATTATAAACTCGGCTCGAGTTTTACTTATTTAAACTTATGTAAGAAGTCGAGGAGTAGAGATTTTTTCTTCTGTGTCTAATAGGCAAGGTTGATCTGATACTCGGTGACTCGGCTATTCAGAGTATAATATATATCTACATTACTTACATGTATACCGTATAGACTTGTACGGAGATTATATATTATATAACTTTCTCACTTATACAATGTAATTTCTTTATTTACAATATATAGCCAAGTGGTTAGGAAGGGCAGTGACACTGTCATGAAGGCTATTGAAGAGGAAACTTGAAGCGTCTTAAAATGTTTGGACGGTTAAGCACTATAGAAAGGATTTTAAGCCATGACGATTTCAAGTATCTATAGTTAAATGTTGACATATATACAATTGAATATAAAGAAGAAGGTCACCAGGCATAATATGCTATAGTCGAAAAATAGTTTTTATCTCCTTGTTTTATTCTGTTTTAAGCAAATTGCCGAGAACATTTTACTGTCATCTTTGAATACTATTGTTACCTATCCTTTCTTATTTGTACTTCTTAATAATGAGTTTAGTTGTCCCCTACACATTAAAGTTGTATACTCATGTTTGAATATTTATTACTGTTTGTGTATGTGTTACTCATGTTTAAATATTTGTTACTCAAGTTTGACTATTTGTTACCCATGTCTTCTTCCGTGTTTGATTTTCTTAATACTTTGTTTACATTTTCTTCTACACATTAAATATTTCTCACTACAATTATGATAAAAGTTAATTGGTCAGATGAAAATACAGATCCTGTTTCGTTTCTTTTTAATAGTTCAAAATGTCGAAAGCATAAAAAAGCGAAACGAAATAAAGATCTATACTCTGATCACATTGAAAGTTACTGTCTTTTGCAGTGAGGTATAATGTGTTATAGCTTTAGATGGTGGAACTGCAGTTGCATAATTCTTCAATACCATAAATGACGTAACATATCGTAAACAGTATTAAAATTTTATACACGTAAAATGAAAGGTTTGTAAAAGTGCATTATAAAGAGGATATTCCTCTGAAATTAATACGGTTTGGGTATTTTCTCAATTGTCACCCGATTAATTTCCAGCCTTCTACTGAAGCCATCATGTCCGGAAGTTTTGAATTATAATCTTATTGATTTCATTAAAAGGGGAGTTCCTGGATTTAAGTGTCAAGGTCAATAAATAGCACGAGTATGGGCCCTAATAGTCAACTGGCGAATAACGGTTAATCGGCTGTAAAACGATTGCATGGCGATTAGTAACAGAATTAAAGTCATGATATCCATTCGAGCTCAAATGAAACGGTCTTTTATCGCCATATCAAACGGATAGCCTGATGCCAGGGGGCCTCTTCAACTGTTTGAACTAATTTGGGACCAATCTGGGTGGACAAATTGGAAATTGATAAGGAGGTTTTGGTTGAGGACAAGTGGAGCCTGCAATAACACCAGTTTTAAGGCTAAATTCCACTAATCATTTCTGGAAACAGTTGTTCCAATATTGATATTGGGGAAAAACAAATCACTGCATGTTTGTTGGTATTGAATTTTGTATTGTTCAGTAACAACTTTATGTAGCATGTTAGAAGCACGGGGGTTGTTTTTAATAGGTTAGACAGAAATTTGGGACCTAACAAAATATGTTACTTTAGTTTAAAATTTCGAATATCCAGAAAAATATGAAATCTAACAAGGCGCGGAATTGCACCATATTAATATTATATTAAATGATTTATGGGAGTAGGAATATTTATAAATGGGTTGCTGTAAAGGTCGATACAAGCACACACAACTACTTACTGTTCAGACATATACTCTTTTTTGACAGATAGTGGCATTTCGTTCTTGAAATCTTTTTCACTCGTTCTTTTCGTTGGGATTAGAGATTATGTGTATAATCTGTTTGGAACTCCAGTATTTACAATAATGTGTCGTATTTTTGGATTTGGCGATTAATTTAGATCCGTGTAGGAATTTCCAGCTTAAAGAATTCTGATTACATCTTAAATACGAGTATTAGCAAAAAGCTTTGATATATTCTCTCAATTTGTGACATGTGTTCTTGGGTGTAAAAAAAAAGGAGTGATTTACGACCAGAAATTTATTGTAGTGACATATTTAGTCCACCGACTCAATCAAATACAATAGCAATGTGTTCGACAACAAGAGACTCATACAGGCGTAAAATCTCTGCTCCTCTTAATATTATCAAAGCCACCGATCACTCGAAACAGATAAATAAAATAGCTGATCTCCCTACGAGAGCTCAGGTTGCCCTAGGGTGGGTGGCAGGGGGTCGCTATCTTCAGATTATCAAAACACAAATTCGGGATAGAATTGTGTGTTGGCAAGGGGCGGTGGGCCAGGGATTGACTGCCTAAACCCAGTCTTTCACACTGGTGTCTGGCATCTGTGTTTTAGGTAGTTTAAGTTGTCTTTAAGTTTATTTATCACATCTTTCTATCAGATAATCTCTGTTTATCTTTAAATCACATAATCTACTCATTTATCAACTAAATTATTTGTCCAGTTACATCCTGATCCCTCAGTTTGAGTATACATTACTTACCCTAGATCTTTAAACTATCGTGGTATTCTTACACCAATAGTTAGATTTATAAGTAATAGCAAAATGGAAAGCTGGAATAAAATAATATTTTACTATAAAAATACAAAACTCACGTTGGTGATGTGAATTACTGATATGAACAATGGTATCTCGCGCATGATACCTGCCATTTCTTATATATTGCAAATTGCAGTTAAGGTTTGGCCATGAATTTCAGAAGAAAAAAAATTCTAAACAATATTTATTCACAGAAACTGAATTGGAAAACAGGCAGAAGCCATATACCCCCTCTCGATAAGTCGCAATATATCATTTCATTTAAACTAACAATCCTACAGAAATGATATAAAATCGGTGTTTATATGTAATGGAAAGTTAGGAGAGATTTAAGTCTGATAAATAGAACGGTTATTGTACTATGAGCTGGATTCAAGGTATCTTTAAGAACGCAAAGCTAGCAATTTGATTCCCTCTAAAGACTAATTAGTGCAGGAAATAAAGTTAAATGAGATATGTATTTCTCTAATTATATCGTATCAACAAACAGAACGACCTACTTCTCACTAGCAATAACAGATGACGTAGATCACATAATTTTACCTTCTCACAAAATTTAACCGAATTTCTACGTCTGGTTTTCTTGTTCTTTTTGCCAATTATTTTTCTCCTATTGATTTTGAAAGCATTTGTTAACCTTCCTAATGAGACACGTAAGGTCAAATGACACGTATTGGTTCCCAGCTGTTTTCCACTACCTTTTGTTCACGCATGTAAGTGTGACGACATGTAAATACGTACAAAGCTTCTTTAATTTATATATTTATTTGAATACTATAGAGTTAATATATGCCTCACTTTAATAATAAGATCTTGCAATAACATATACTACCCATATTCGTCTTAAAAATTTCTTACAAAATTCAAAAACTGTTTATGTTTGCACATTTTGTTCTAGATTTCATTTCTGTAAATTAGTATATTTATAAATTTTGATAAGATTTCTTCATTATTTTCGTGATTTTCGCCTTCTTCTGTTTATATCCATTATTCTATATCATAAAATGTATTTTAATTGTTTTTATTAAATTGATGACTCCAAGACTTATTCAATATTTTTCTATCATAAATTACTAAACTAATAGAAAATTACAGGTTGATAATTATTCTCATGTGACAATATCAAATTAACATCAATATAATAACAAATTGATTCGACACATATAGACAATATTAATATAAACACCACATAATAACAATATTTATGACATGCCGTATTTTCTTTTTCTTTCTGACGGTTATTGCCGCCCATTTCTAGAAGAGAAATGGTTTTTATGAAGTATACCATTAATAAAACAATAGGTCCTATTAACATTACAAATAGAATCGTTTTGTCTTTATAAACATCATCAATTATAATCAATACCTGTTTCATATTCTTTATTCGGATTATCTTTTCACAAACACTGATCCTTGATTAATTTATTTTATTATAGAGAATGACAATCATGTGATTAGCAGGATGATGAATTAACAAAGTTTTAGCTGTGGCTTAAATAACTTCAATTAATAGCAAAAGTCAAACTAAATTATGAATGAGACACAAACTCATATTAATTGCTCTAAGCTTCTGTAGGTTCTATGCCTATACCTTTTTCAGCTTAGCTTTGTAATCCATATAATTAAGCACGATGCGAATAAGTTACTAAATTCTCAGTATATATTTTCATAGGTTGCATTCACAATAAACATGAATAGTTATCTTTAGACCATACTTTTTATCTATTGACCATACATTATGCAAGAACTAAATCTGCGTATTGTAGGTCTTTATTTGGGCCTGAAATATTATCTAAATTATTAATTAGACATTAATTAACTTATTCAGACCATAATCAACTCGCAATGTCAACGCCAGCCTGCGATATTTACTGGATTGGGATCCGATTTGCTGCTCAACTTTCATTCATGATTTAATCATCAAAGTGATAATCGAGACTATATTTTTATCGTACCGACTTGAGAAATGATGACCGAGGCTAGGCCGAAAATTCAATCGCTAAAATCTCATTTAAAAGTGGATCAATTTGACTGAAATCTTCAGCAAATTTCCTTTACATTATCTACTTTTTAAGTATTATAGTTACAACTGACAGTACTTTATCTGATCCCACATAATGTATCTTTAAACTTTTCCGTGTTTAAGTTTTGTTTTAAATTTAATAGTGCGAAATACGCAAAACTAATTCTTTTTCTGTTATTATTCTTTCCCTGGCGATTTCACACACGAGCACTATAACCAAACAGGTTTATTCGGTGTGTCGTGTAATTCTGGCCTTAGGCTACCGTACAAATAATATTTCTAACAATATGGTCGAAGCAGCCGTTTGATATTCTTGAATGCATTGTTAAACACTTTAAAATCACGAACAAGCCTTCGATTATACTGTTAAACTAACCCCCTGAAGATATTTGACATATTCTTAATATAATCGCATAACCTGTAATATACAGATGTAACAAACTTATGAATGAATTAAGGCATTGTGAATAATCCACTGTTTATTAAAGTTGACTGATATGATACAGACATTTTTTTCTTGTCGCCATGATATTTTCACATTTTCTCTCAACATGACGAGAGGAGAAATCAGTCACGTTCTGAGGTGTCAATCAACGATTGTTCGTGATTTCCCGCCAATACTCTTCAATACAGGAGTTACATTCCGTCTTCCACTTCCTGTCTTGTGTAGTGAAGGTTTCCACGTTAAGTGAAGTTTAGAGGATGTTCTTTAAGAGACGAGAGGACCTTGTTCCGTTGTGATGAGTAATACCACCACTGGACTTTCATTCATTTCATATTCAAATGGGCTCTCTTTTCTCAGCGTTTCCTCTTATTGAAAAGAAACTATCGTCTCAGATTATTTCGAGTTGTCACGATTTCACTTGCTCCCTTCCTGCTTTCGATTTTGTTTGTACAAATTCTTCAAATTAATTCATGAAATTTGTTGTTTAGCGGCATTCAGTTAAATATATATTTACAATGGTCACCAACAGATTAATGAAGTGAACTCACAAATTTGAAACATTAACAAAAAAAAGTTATTTTCTGCATTGATAAACTAGAGTTTTCGCAGACACCGGATAGTATTATTATATGTCATTCCAAAAAATAAATAAATAACTTGGAGGATATTTTTTGTAAAAATAAAATTAGTTTCTTTTGTTCGGTCGCGTTCCATGGTCTTATCGGCTTTCTAAGAGAGCCTGCTTTGAGAATAGAGCCATAATTTAAGTTTATGGTATTTCTGTCAAGCCAGTCTTTGTCTTGCGTACGTCCAGAACCAGTAATGATTAACTGACTTATCAACATCAAAAGTAGCTGGAATCGTAGACGATGCTGAGATTGATGCCGTGTCTACAGACATGACATAAATGGTAGAGAATCAATGACCTTAAAGGTACGTTACTCATTAACGTACACGTTATCGTTAAAACCGCAGCAATTTGTAAAGTACCATTTCAGCTGCAGACATCGTTGTAATGCTTTTGAAACATGCGGTCGAAGCCATTTTGTGAAAAAAGAACAACCCTCTGATATTTTCCTATTGTTTTACAGGAAAATCATCGCTAAACTGTTTGGTACAAATAGACAAACAGTGTTATCCATGTGAATTCCTCCAATTAGATCTGATATCAGGTGTTCTAGGAAGCAAACCATTCCTAAGTTGCTATAGCTTCCACTATGGCTAAATTTCAGAAGCTAGATAATTTGTTTTTTGACTGTCTAAAACATAATCCCACCATGCATACTATAAAAAAGGTAACATATTGATTAAAGAAAATTAATCATTGTTAAATATCCGTGTCTAAGATGTTGCAGAAAGGAAAACTATTTAAATAGGCCTTTAAAATGTTAGTTTAGATTCAAAATATTACATGTATTTCATAGAAATTCGTCTCCTAAAATAGTCATGTGATATTGTAAAAAGCGATGATTTGTATTGTAGAATACGCCAATAAAGGAGTTTTAAAACAACCTTGCAGAACATGTTTGTTGTAACTCATATTCTTTCCTCCCTTTCCTTCCGGGATAAGACGATATCCTAGCGCGGATTTAAATACTTGTTAATAATGAAATAATGGAGGCACTCATTAAACAATAGTCGTACTTCTTTACTGCCACTTTACTGCAGGTGGCACTAAACTCGAATACGATGCTCTAGAGACTGGAGTATTGTAGACGGAGAGTCTCGATCATCGCGACACTCATCTTTTTTTCACTAAGTGGTACTTTAGCTGTACAATCGCCTGGTTGGATTACTGGCGTACTTGCAACATAATGAATCGCTTCCCAATGATAATAACTAAGTCGACAGGATATATCTATTTATTTGTCAGAAAAAAACACAATAAAACAAAGCTTTCTAAAAGTCCACGTGCACACCGGGGAAAATGCGCACGCGTGCGATTTACGTTCCATGCACGTGTATTTTAATGCACGTGTTTTGTCGAAGGTTAGTGAGTAAAGTAGATTGTAAAGGAGTCAGATGGTTTGCAGGAATAACTAGAGAAAGGAAATGCACTGATTTAGATTTATAATAAAGTAATCAGACCTATAAGCATATCCAGATAAAGCGAAGGCCACTTTAATTCCTAAATTAGAAATCACAGGAAAGAAATCTGCTTGATCCAAGTACGAAAGATGGAAGAAATTTTAAAATACGTCTTACATTCCGTGTATTTAGAGTTGTGTGATGTTCCAAAACAATAGCAAAATAAAACCACCAATTTCATGCAATAAAAGGAAACAAATTGCGAAATTTCAAATTTATGTGAAACATTTAATTATTTTTTAAGGCGTAAAGACAGACAATCTTTATATAATAACAATAATTGTGGTTTGGTAGCCTACTATAAAGTTATTAGTCTCTGACACCCAGAACCCCTTAGTCTTCAACGCACGGAGGGTCTGGGTCGGTTCTCAATTTCTGACGAAAATTACTGGATAATAATCTACCACATAAAAAAACAAACATTTGGTTACGCATGGGCAATGGAACATTTTGGCTAAAGTATCGGTAAGTGCTAGATCTTATGAAGCCGGGCCGATTTTGCTAGATTCTTTAAAGCGTGGTTGAAATATATCCCACAGTTCACTTGGAACATCTATTATTAGAAACAAAATAGAGACGAAGAATAAGCATGGATCGCGATGAAGAATTAAAAAGATTGTGAGAAGCCATACGTCTGATTCATGACGAGAGAAAATTACCATTTCAATTGAAACCTTTACAAACAAAATTTTAAAGAGTGTCATCTTTGACAAGCGAGCTGTTTTGATAGATTCAGTACGTGGTAACTTAAAAGACTGGATAATCCAGACAATGACCTATTTTCCGTCAAATTTTGAGGACCCATCCAGACTAATATTCGTAGAATATTTGTATGGATGATAGAGACTATAAAGTTATCAGTAAGTCTTCATCATCTGAACGGTAATACTTGTCAATAACATGTACCGAAAATGGATGTTTTATTAAGTTTTGTTAGAGATTAGACGAATGGTTTAATCTTATACCTGACAACTGACCGATAATACAATTGAATACACCTTTATTTAATCTAGCTTACTTCGCGAGGTGCCAAATGTGAGTAGCAAAATACAGATAACAGTTTTACTTGTTAAAGGTTACAAACGCGTTTCTTAAGACGATCTATTTCCTCCTTATATATTTTTCATTGAAATGTTTGAAAAGATCGCCCCAATTAGCTAAAGCGAAGCCGAGAGGTGGGTATACCTGAATCTCGACTAGAATGTTCCTGGTGAAGTTTTGACTAGTGCTTCGAGTGGTACGAAATGCCGAGACACAAAGAATTGCGCCTAGGTGGATGGAAAAACCGCTATTCGGGCAAATAATCGCCTCCTAACCATTATATTATTTAAACGACTATTTAGTATAAAGAGCATTCTAATTTATTTTGGGCTAAAGCAATTTGGACGAATTGTCGGTCAAGTAATAGCTAAATCCGACAAAATGGCATTTGAATTATTGTCTTAGTTGCTTTTTAACAGTACATTGCCCCTTAAAAGTCAAAATGAAATTAATATGTTTGTAGCCAGCACAACAAAAGATAGTTATTTGTGTGAAAATTGCTTTTTGAAATGTTGCTAACAGATTTAACTTTGTTGTGTGTTTTTTTGTCAAAAAAAGTTAGACGACCTTTTTACACCCAGTCTTGTCTCTTATCCCAAATTAAACGAAATCTTGTTTAATGTTAGATTATCAAACAGAGCAAAAACTATCACAATTGTTATCTACACCTTTAATTGTAAGCAATTTAAAAAAAAATAAGATTTGAAATTTTGTCTTTGTTGACTTTACTTTGTTAATGGTTTTAAATTGATTCAATACGATTTATATTGTTCATATGATCTTTAAAACTTCACAATGATTAGAAAGAAAATAGAATGGACTCTCCTCGTTCTCAACTCCCACTCTTTATCTTCGTGAAATGGTAACGAGGAGTAAAAATTTTGAAGTGACAATTTGGAACTTTAAAGACATTTTAGGCTTTGTTAAATAGCAAATTAAACTTCGTGATATCTATTAATGGTATCTTAATTTGTTTAGCATTTTAAATTCAATACAGATTTTTTACTTAAAACATATTCTTTAAGATAGATTTTAAAAGTCAATATTCCCTTGGCAATTCGTTGACATTATTTTGAAGATAGGATTCAACACTGGGAACATTGTTTTAATGTCATCTATAAATTCTTTCAAATTTAGCAACTATTTTGCTATCATGGTCATTTTGAACTTTTAATGGTATTTTAAATTTTTGGTTGTGTATCTCTAATTACAAATACGAAATTAGAAGTTGTTCTAGATTGTACAAGTAGCATGTTCAACAGGAAATATGGCTACAGATTTAACTGTTGATAAACATTATTATGACAATATTTAAAAGTTATTCTAGAAAAACATTTCTTTCTACTACTTAATAAAACTAGACCAAATGTTTTGTTGACGTGAGTGTGTTTAAAAGCTCTTAATTTCTCATCAACCAGGCGAATGAAAATGAAGAAAAATTAGGTTTTTAATTTGCCCTGCTAACCTCTGCCAACAGGAAACTTGACGGGTCAGAAAAATTAGGCAAAGATTGAGACTACTTGATATCAATTTTCTACCGACAAATTGGCCCAAGTTGAAGGCAAGGCGAATAGTGATAATATTTATTTAGATTCAATGTCTTGCACGTGTGACTCAGGAAACGTACCATTCACTTTCTTGTGTTGTGGAGGGGGGGATGGGCGAAAAGAACGAACGAATGATAGATAAAGATATTGTACTTAATTATCTTGAAAGCACACACACACATCTTATATTGCTACAGGTGTGGGCTATAAATAGAGTAAGATAGATTGGGAAACTTGTAAATAAATATATAAGTTTTCATTATTTGACCAGATCTTAACCGATGTCAGATTATAAAATTGTTTACATATATAAGTTTACTTATCATACATAAGAGTTGTGGATATTTTGCCTTAGGCCGAATCTAGAAACAGGAATGGTGCCAATGTCTTGTTGCTTTCATTTTGAAAGATGTCGAATAAACAGAAATAGTATTTCTTGAAACATTATCCCAGACCTAGCTGAACTCAGGTGGCACGAGTAATATGTTGGGTTTCTATTGTTTCTTATTGATGGAACACGATACATTCTTTGAACAAACTATCAGGATTAAAAGGCATTGGTAATTATTGAATAATCGACAAATTATCACAAAGAACGCGAATTTGTCCTATTAGTATCAAGTTCTTCAAAAATATAATCGTTTTATAAAGTAGCAAGCTTACTTCAAGTTTACATTTATGAGATTTTAAAATATTATAATTTCAAATATAATTTATAAAATTTAATATATTTCCTTTAATTAATTCATTGGTTGAGTATTTTGTTTCTTTAGTTAAAATATTTATTTGCGTTAATTAAATATATTTATTATTACACGAATACATCCTGCTTCTTTTACAATATTATAATCTAGCTAACAGATTCGATTCTTGATGTAAGACCTATTGAAAATTCATACAATTCTCATGCTATTTCGAGCAATTATATAGACACTCACCGGTAGTCTATTATGACAGTTACATAGATCAAATTAATATAGAAAATTATTCAAGTTTATCGCAAAGAAAACATTATTCAAAATATCTGCCCTTGCTTGGATTGCTGTTATATATTAAGAAAAAATCGCGAAAGAGTTCAGTAAGCGTTGCAAAGCAAATTTAAATTATTTAAGAGAAATTCCATCACTTTGTCAAGTTAATCAATGCTTACTATAAAACAAAATATACTATCTAATTAATGATATTCATACCGCTTTGATGATTTTATTATGTATAACAGAAGACTGGTTTAATTAAAGAAAAATCGTTGATGACGTATTACCAATGGATCACTGGATGATAGGAACGGTTCAGGGATAAAATCTATTTTATCAAGTTTATTCCGGAAGTACAGGCTGGCAGACGACAAATTTGTCAGGACAGGTGGAATGGAAGCGAGGCTAAATATATATAGGCATGTTTGATGTATATAGCCAACATATCCTATACAGGAACATAAACAAGCCTCGTTATATCTGTCATTTTAAACAGTCGTAAAATACACGGCCCGCCTCGCTGTCCAACTCTAAATTGGGCTGATCATTTGTAGAATTCCAGACATGTCGTTTGTCAGATTTTACTAGCACTAAACTTTAATATATGGCTCTGCTTATCAACACGTGCGTGTGTGTTTGCTTCATTCCGTCCGTCATTGTTTCATTAAATTTAGTCTCTCTTGCGAAATGTTCAATTTCGTAAATTAGTTGTTTCGTTGTCCGTAATTTGTTTCCTGATGAAATTTGCGTGTAGGTTTGAACGATTGACAGACGTCACATGTCCTTGTAGATTACAAGGGCACACTTCTGTCAATAAATCAATATTAACTAGTACTATAAAAACTCAATGGCATCATAACGGTTATTGATGTCATACTGTCATTTTATCAATTATACATTCATAATATTTATTTTCTTCATTGGAAAAACTTGAAACGACCGGTACCAATTTTTTTTCTGAAGATTGCTACAATTTCCATAAGCACATTTTTCAAAATTTAAATTCTACAGAAATAATTGTTTGAAAACCTTTCACAAAGTTATCCAAATTCTAAAACCGTTTTCTATTTTTAATTGTCGATGACTAATTTTAATTTGATCAATGTATCTAATTATTGGCAGTAAAATATTTTTTGTAGTTGTAGCAATCCAAGTAGCGTTTAACAGGAAGTGTCTGTCATAGAACTGTACAGTTAAGCGACTTAACACTCTTTAATCCTACTCTATACGCAAACTGTTTGTTTTTATCTCAATTTTTACGCCTCGATTAACCGAATGACATGCTGAATTTTTCATTATATCCTTAGCAGATGGCAACTTCGTCTTTTCGCGGAATTTTTTGTGTGTTTGGTACACCCTTCATATTTTCTTGCCTTCAGTTTTTAAAACGTAAGTTAAATGAGAAAGATTGAAATTTGTTTACTATTGCTTGTAAACGACACCCAGTTTGTGTTGTAATGCCTATCTTATCCATCGGTTCTTGACAAGCTCCCAAAACACACTGATAGGTGTAACACAAACCCCTTCTACAAATAAAACACAAAAAAACAAGATGGGAGTCATTTTTTTTTTTAAAAAAACACACAAAATTACAAATGAATTGAAAAAAATATATATTTAAAATGTGCTTATCAGTTCCATTCTAAACTCTATAAAAATTCGACATAGTAAATAAAGAAATAAACACGATTGTGGAATTTAAGGGAAAATATTTTATATCGTAATAAATTTATCAAGATAAGGCGATAAGGATAGAGGCGGCTATTAAAATAATCTGGTAAACTGCTGTATAAAGTGCCATTTTCCACGCTACGTGCTGTGTACGACATCTTTTACTAAACACCGTTCTTCTTGAAACGAGACTCTACGGAACAGACATAAAAGTGCCAAAATCGCGTTTTCAGCATGTGCGAGTGGCAGGGATTGAAGATTTCCGTGCGCGAAGGCGATAGTAAGAGCCCTGGAATCGAGCTCGACTCCCTGGGGTTTAGGCAAATAACCCCGGAGATAAATTGACAGCTGAAGAGATTTTATGAGCCGTTTAACAACATAACGAAAACTGACAAAGCAACAGTAAAAGACAAATATTTAGATATGTGTGTTTCATCAGGTCAGTTTGTTGTCTAACAGGTGACCAATAAACATCATTGTAACAACCTCCACTAATAATAACATATCTTTCTTACCTATTATCAATTCAATAGACACATATCATCTAATAAGAACTAATGAATTCTGTATACGGAACAAATTAGAGAAAGTTGAGTTCTTGCATCCGTGAATCTGTTTTTTCTGGTTGACAAAGGTGTGATCTGGCGATATGTTTTATAAGTTATTTCCTGTTCTTTCTGCATATGTAGTCAAATATAAATCTAAATACAAAAGCAAAGGAATAAATAACAAAGTACAAAGCACATGTAGATAGAGTGGGTCTATAAGCCTGTTCCCCAATCCAGTTTCTGTGTAAAAAAAGGGTAAACAAAAGGACAAAACGTTCATAAAGTCGCCCCAGAATCGAAACTCACTTATTAAATTTGAATTCTATCTTTATTAAAGAAAGAATATCTATCGTTAGTGACACGCTGAGGACCAGCTCTGTCTTTAGTCCTATTTAATTATCATCCCATGAGTTTTCAAGGTTTCGTGTCAAGCTCCAACTATTTAAAGATTTTTGAAATGCTAAGCCGTGTTTACGACTTGATTCCTGCAAATCATTAGACCGCTTTAGACAGCTTGTGGAATTTACTTTAAAATAGGATTGTGCTTGATTGGCCAAATCTGGACGTATTAAAGGGGGAAATTGTCCAAATGGAGCGCCAACTAACTGGTCATGAGTTCAACTGGTACCATAGGCAATACGTTCTTATGAATCATTAGTGTATCGGAAATCTCCTGTCATGGAATTAAAAAAAACTGAAATCGATTTTAACAATATCTGTCGTTAATAAGAATACTTATATCATGAATTTATTATGAAAATCGTTAAAAAAAATGAAACTTTTACCAACTTGACAATATTACGAAGAAGAATGCGTTAAAAGTAATGCCTCACATTAATTTAGCTAAAATAAATACATACTTTAATTTTCCATCCCACGTACACAATTTAACCTTGTTTAAGTAAAATTACAAAAACATTGGGTAGATAGAAAATTATATATAAGTACACGACTTGTTATGGGTTCTCCAACCTGTGACTTGTATTGGAGGAACGTTATAGAACTTACTGGTAAAATCTTTTAACAACACCTGGTAAATTTAAATTCAAGCATGCGTCTGTTAAAAGACAAAACGTTTCATCTGGATAAAACCCCTCAATTTTCAATGTATTTCCATGCATTAAAATATGAGGTGTGATGATGGATGTATCCATGCATTAAAATGCGAGGTAGGATGATGGATGGATGTATCCATGCATGAAAATATGAAGTATTGTGAACAATATATCCAAACATTGAAATACCTGTTTAGCGTATGATGATAATACTGTATTAAATCATTAAATATACCTTCAAGATATGAACGATGAAGCATTTATATAATATTCATAAATACATTAAATAGCCATTTACAATGATTATGATGTTGATGTACTAAAATGACTCTTGGGTATGATACTGGTTTATATTTGTAGTGGCACCTTTTTCCGGCATTGTCAGTAACTTTTGTTGGTGAATTATTGAGACCAGTGACATTATTAGAATTGTGAATAGACTTAATGACTGATCGTCTAAAAGTTGACATGCAAATCGGTTCGTGGGCAGAAATCTAAGACTACGGATTTGATCCCACAACATGCATTGATATCGCTCTTTTTAGTCAATAATTTGTACACTATTTATTTATTTCACAGGTTTGGGACCATTAGATAATGGCGAGAGACCAGGGGAAGTTTTGGATCGAGAGTCATATCACAGTCAAGGTTCCAGACAGAAAAGAGTTAGAACATCATTTAAACATCATCAATTGAGAACAATGAAATCATACTTCGCTTTAAATCACAATCCAGACGCCAAAGACTTAAAACAGCTCGCTCAAAAAACGGGCTTAAATAAACGAGTTTTACAAGTGAGTCAAACATATAAATTATTATAATCGATATTATGTTATTTCTTTAAATAATAGGCTACTTTTATCCCAGCTCATCGTCTCAAGAACTCACAATGGTCGTCCCACTGTGAAGACGTCCTAGTATGGTTTAAGTTGAATTATAACGATAGATTAATTAAATTAATTACAAAGGAATACTACAGGATTTGAATTAAGTAACAGTGACGGAACTAATTGGACATAAAGGTCTTTCAATTCAGACATTTTAAAGGCACATCGAACCGGAATGTCTAACGTGTACCTTAAAAGTAAAAAGCCAATACTTTTGATGGATTAAAATAATTTTTTGACTGTTTTTTTCTTCTATAACACCCTTCTGATGGTTTATAATCAAAAACTCTAAACTTTAAACAAAGCTATGGGTTAATGTGTTTGTTATATGTAGTTAAAATTCAAAACAACATACTTCTATTGATCAAATACTGTATAATTGTTTAAGACATTTTGGAACGCCTTTATCAGTTTGCCATATTCCAAATAAGTTCGATCATTGCTAATTAATCGATATTTCTGATCGTGATACTAGACAGAAACCCTATTCTCCCTCCAGGAAAATGGCCACCATAAATAAAACATCAGAAGGATTTGTGTATAAATTATAGCATACACGTCTTTGATCGTATATTGAATATACATGAAAGATATATTTGATCATATATTGAATATACACATTACATATATAACTTCTAGAAGGTGATATATATTGTTTGTGTATTTTGTCGAGCTTTTGCCCCAGCTCTACAGCTACACCGACTCAACCCCTACCAATATTTTGGTAAACTTTAAGTGTATATTAGCCTAAAACCGTGTGTTTATTTTCTAAAGAGCGTACGTAACATTGAACACTTTTAAGAAACCGTCCAACTCTGTTTCAGCAGATAATGTAGTATGCCCCTGACTGTATAATGCATCTACACGAATGATTACTTATGCTTACAGATTTAAGTATGTGCTACACATTCAACACTGTAAAATACTTCAAATTCTCGTGAACCTATTTTAAAAATATAGTTATATATTTTACTATTTTAGCGATGATATTTCTTTGTTATTACATAAGAGTACGAACATTTCATACCTGTTTGCTTAACATAAGTTTATTCTAAAGTAGGGCCGGGTTTATCGAGAAACAATTTGGCTTAGAAAACAGGTTCTATTACTTTGCAAGAAAAAGAAGTGTTCAGTTTAAAGGGTAGTTCCCATTTATATTTTAGTGAGAAAACCAGTTGATTGGGGGTGAAAGATCAAAGCTTTATAGTAGTTATATACTACCATCTCAAGCTATATGGCCTATATACTTGCAGTATATCGCGATTAAGAAGTCACTCGTATATTTGAACATGGTTCATGGTTTGAAGAATGAAATTCTGTGACATGTTTAGACATGGCACATGCTACACCGTCATGTTTTTACAGATCCTCCTTTTATGAAAATCCCTCTTTACGTTAAAGGATAAAATAGTTGATGTTAAATCCAAAATTTATTGTATAATTTTAATATGGTTTAAATATCATTGTGTATAGTCCGCACGAAACAGTGACAAGTGACAACATTTTAATATATTTAAGAAATATCCCACGCCGGTTTGTTTTAGGTTTATTGCAACGTCATACAAGTTTTACCAATATTTTGTACCCTTCGTTCGTTTACTATGCATCAAATATAACATCTAGTTTTTGTTGTATTTTAAAATCTACCCCTTGACATATTTCATTGAACGAAAAAATTCCAACAGCCTTTTTTTTAAAAAAAATAAATATTCCTTTGAAAAAAAGTAGTTTGTATAATCGGCATCAACGAATGTGAAACCTGCTTGTGTCGATACACGATCTCTTAATGCGCCATATGTATATGAAGGGCGGGTAATCCCCTTCTCAGCTCTGTTTGATCCATATCGTGTCAACTTGGTGGAAATCGCGTTTTATATTTCACTGAAGTCAATCATTATTTTAATGACAAACATCCTTCTACTCTCATTTTACACTTCAACAACTCACTGTATTATCCCACAAAGAAAAAAAGTACATCAATTTGGATGCGAAAATTTGAAACCGTTTAGTATTCACTGAGAGGTCATGTTTTAAATGGCTGTCGTATATTCCACAGTAAGTGAAATAAAAAAATAAGATAAGTTATACCTTAAATTTTAAAAACAAAAGAAAAAATGTTTAAGCTTTGGGACTAATTTCTACAATGAAAGCAAATTCAAAAATTGTCCATTTTC
Source organism: Patella depressa (assembly GCA_948474765.1). Classification (NCBI taxonomy): domain Eukaryota; kingdom Metazoa; phylum Mollusca; class Gastropoda; family Patellidae; genus Patella; species Patella depressa. Next base: position 50,097,218 of record OX419715.1, on the reverse strand, counting down.
AAATATACATTCAATGTATGTGATATCGATCGTGAATTTTATAACAGTTAATTTCTTGTCAGAGAGGTTGGAAATGAGGTATTCTTTCTATGCTTTGCAGTGTTCGTTATCATGTAAGACGTCCAATTACATTATTAAAATTAGACGTAAACTAACAATTGTTTGTGCAATATATATCAAGACGAAATTCATTTGATAACAAATTGCAAAAGACATGACGAAAAAGGAGAAGAACATAACCGTGCACATAACCGTGTAAGGTTTTTATGCAATAACATGGGCACTAAAACCCATGTTTACACTTGAAGTGAGATATTAACAATTTTCACATTATGTCCATGTAACATAAAATATAAACGGTAATCGGTGGTATTTATAATGTTTATATTGGTGATGAAAATATTTTAAACTATGAGTACCATCTGTCACTGACACTATACCAACAACATATCACATTTTTACAGCTTTGATTCCACCTTTCGCTTCTCTGCAAGTCGTCCTCTGTATCGCTCAACTTAATCTTTTATTGATGACCGCGACTAACTGGCGATAACTCGATCAATTTACACTTTATTAAGTCAGCTCAGTGACTTCAGGCTCCCTGATATAACCAGGCTCGAACAAATTAATTTAATTTATTAGGATGAAAACATGGTTTAGGCAAATTAAACTAATCTGTTTTACAGCCAGCAATTGGCGAGTGTTTAACGTATTAAAACCGCTGGCTGTGCCGGGATTGTAATGTGCAAATCGTAATCTGTATATTAACCACAGATTTAATTAAAACAACATAAAGCATCTTAATTTTAGATGTGATTATATCCTTTCATGTTCAGTTTTGATTCATTTGAATTATTGTGTGGTTTTTTAATCACCATCCCTCAAAATACGTACACAAATTATTAACTTAATGGTGGAAAGTTGAAATTTAAATTGGATTAGCGAATTAACAATAATCTTAACCTAAGTATCGCATAAATATTTATTTCATATATACGAGTTGCCATTTATACTACAGGATGTGACGTTAATACATCGCCATGAAAGTTTTACAAGTAATAGTACTATGTATTAAGATAAATATTGGTTTACTGGAGATATTGTTTTGAAAGTGTAATGTTCTTGTAGTGAATTCATTCTCCCGTTTGTATTTAACGTTAAAATCGACTACCTGAAATGCGAACCTTGATGCACCGCAAGATACAGATCGTTGGTGAATGATATTAACATTACAACAAGTACAAAACCGGCTCAACTTTTCGCCACCGACCACACACAAATCACTCAGTTAAGGAAAAAGACTTAAGTTTATTTGCTAGCGATAAAAGGGATATTACATTCGTTTACACCTCTTATTAACATTTGATTTGTAAATTATAATTTGTTTACAATACACCTCCTTCTCTCGATTGCATTTTTTAAGCAGAAAAAAACGGTGAAAACAAACCATCTTCAAGCCTTTCTTTTAAATCGTGGTTACGTATTTATTCTGGTTTCTCGACGGGGTGGGCGGGCTAACTTGGTCAACATTTCTATGAATTTTCTATACATTACATTGCCCTTTCTTGGTAAATATTGAATCGGGCTCTTAACAAGCAAAAATAGATTTTTGTCATGGTTGACACCTTTTGTATGGACAGACGACGAGCCACAACGGGGCAGGCACGAATCTTTATTTACTCATTTTTTCCCCCGCCTTTTGAAATTTCAATTCATCATACAAACTATATGTTAAGTGCGCTTACCTGTGTATCCCATTCAGATATTGACATTTTATAAAACACAGAGCACGAGCAGGATTTTGAATTTTCAATGATGTAGTTTTTCTTGAATATTACTGTAGAAGTTTGTCAACGACTTGATGGTGGAAGGTGAAGTGTTTGTCCTCCTCTTCGCGTGAAAATCTACAAATATCCTCCTCAAACAAACTATACAAGTTTTTATAGACGGACGTAACCTGTTGAAGGTGACCCAGTCAAACATACTTTTGTTGCATTGTTTCACTCCATTTCCGTGAGTACACGGCTTGAATTCTAATGTAATAGGTAATATAATATTGATGCTGCCTACCTGCCCCGCCATTCACTTCTATTTATCAACTGTTCACATTTTTAAATTTTCAAGCGCGCGATAATACATTACCATTATTGTAGGAACTGGGTTGGTTTAACACTAAACAAATTGATTAACACAGACTTAATCATTCAAAAATATTTTAAACTCACAGAGCTTGTCGAATAGCCAAATGAAGTGATTAACATATACTTAATTATATACAAAAATATAAAGGGGAGGTGCATGCCTATGTATGCCATTTAGATGAAAGTAAGGATTAACTCTGATATAGTATTAATAATATCACTGAAACATTTCCCGTGGCGGATACAAGGCAGAATCGTGTAGTTTAATTATATGAGAATTCGGGTATTTTTAATGAAATTTATTTTTATGTTTTAATGTATCCTATTTTTGTATTTTCCAGGTGTGGTTTCAGAACGCAAGAGCAAAATATCGACGAAATGTGTTAAAACAAGACCCTGATAATAAAAATGGCACCGCGCCAGGTTCCCCATCTGATGACAAGTGTACAGACTCTCAATCTATTATTGATGACATGTCTAAAAATCAATCTCCGGCAGTCTCCGATATAAGTTCCTCCCCCTCCCTCTCCGACCTTCATACACCCTCCTTAGACGCTGATCAAAACAGTAACAGCATTTCTGATATATTCAGCAGTTCGATCGGTGCGCTTAATTAAGTCAGTGTGAATTGCGAGTGATTATAATTTGTTCGTTTGCTGATATATAAACTAAGTGACGTCACAGCGTACCGTCATTACGATGTGTATAGCAAAAAGTGTTAATTTAAAGAGCTGGTCGAATATAACAAAAAATAACTAATGACATATCGATAAAACAATGACCCTTCTAATTGATTGGAAAGAGGAATCCAAGACTCGTGGCATTAAGGCACATTATAAATCCTCCTGTTTACGGCTGAAAGTCGCAGTGGTTCCAGTTTTAAGGGACGCCTGAAGATGAAGAAGCTAGGATATAACAATATAAATGATATTATATATATAGATTATTTATGTGTTCTCAAACCGGACTATATTGTCTATGTTACGATAGTGAATATGATTTTTAATTAATATTATTTTATTTGTTTTAAAGTCTGGTGGTCATCGTGTATCACGGGTCGTTAGTATCGTCAAATAGCGTAAATTTGTTATATACCGACTTTTATATGAAGACCATGTACCCCAGTCTCTAGTGCTCAAACGATTATTATTAAACGTACATAAATTTTCGAAAATGGATAATAATTCCTTAACCGGTTTCGAAACCGAGTAATCAAAAACCTAATCGGATATTCGTTTGAGCACTAGTGTACCCTTTCGTTTACCAAATACAATGTATTGTATAGAACAGTACTGAATTTAAAGATACTCATTATACCATGTACAGACAAAACCATTCCAATCAGTGTTAAATCTTGTTGGAAGATGAAACCATTTTTGTATACATATTAAATAGATGTTCAACTTCATTATTTTTTAATATCGTGTTTTGGGTTTTTTTTTTAAATACTGCATAATAAACACCGAGGTAGTTTTTGTATTCATTTGTATATGAAACCATAATGTCAGCTTTAGTTTCCAGTATTTCAACTGAAATATCTTTTTATTTTAAATTATATCAGCTCGTCTTGTAATATGTAGTTCCAATTTAAGTTATGAAATGCGTGATTTGGTCCAGTGCAATGTCATCTGTGTCGCTATAATATAAGGCTGGTGTCAGAACAACACCTTGCGAAAATTGGTACACTATAATAAAAGTCTGCTTATTGTTCTCATGGCTTTAACTACAAATCTATCCAGTTTATAGCAACATACTATTATAATGGAAAAGAAAAAGAACAACTTGAAACGATTTTTGTCTAAACGGATGAGAAAAACTGACCATGTTTCTTCTTAAATATATTTATATAATGCATTGACCAAAAACGATATTTTGAATTTATTTTATTCGCTAATTTTTTTTCGCAGGGAAAGAATTTGTAACCTTGAATTTTGCATTAAAAGAATGAATTGTGATAATGACATAATCATTTTTCCTTTGGTATAACGCATAATATCAGTTTTACTCCAGTTTTGTTCGAGGATTGAAACAGGTTTTCATTTCTTTATTTTTCTTTATTAAGATTTGAATATTTTTTGGTTCAACTATTGTATTATGTATTATTGAGAGTCGTGTCTATAGTATGACATAAGTATAATATTAATACTGTTTTTATAGTTCTAAGTGCTGTTTGTTAACTATTGGTTTACCTTCATGGTAAACCCTACTCGTTGCTTTCATATTGTTTAATATTTGAAATAAATCCATATTGTAACACAAAATTAACATTCGTTTTCGTCATCTTTGTTTTAAAATCGGGGTTTAGAGTGGAGATGGGGATGATTCAACAATACGCTAACCTAAACCACCGGATGTGACACCAACGGCACCAAGATAGACGAGTAAACGATTTTTACTCATACTCATTATCTCATTAGAAAGCAATTAATATTTTCGACAATCACTATTACTATTACCAATTTTGTCAATTTTTACATCCTTCGCGTTTAGTATGTATCTAATTCCATTCAAAATACCATAGTGCAAACATAGTATCAGTTATTTTGGTCAAATGCCCAGCCTAATTATTAAAACAATAACAGGGAAAATCTGCAATCTTTTTGTGCCTCTTGATACATTACAAGCATTGTTTTATTTATCATCACCACCATAGTCATCCGTTTTTGTAATAAGATTATATAAATATAATTAGGTTGATCAATAATAAACAAGAGATACGGCAATAGAACACAGGCTAATAGAAGATATAATGCATTGCAGAAATAATAAAGAAAAAATGAGACGTGACGTGTATGACTTATTAAAGAGGAGATATTTCCCAAGTGTGAAGTTTCCTCCCCAGGACATCACAGAAAGCATGAAGAAATGGAGCAATGGGGCAGTAGGCCAATTACATGTCAAAATTGTCTGAGGGCCATGAAGGTAGAATTTCATCATTATCGGTGAGCTATTTCGCAATACTGGACATAGTATTATGCCTTCTTCCTATTCCGCGAGCGACGCTACAGTATGAATTTTTTACGCAGTATCATAGTACGAGATCCTTATACGGCATTTAGTAACTTATCGAAATAGCACATCAGATCAACATAATTCAAAGTAACATATAAATATGTCCAGGTTACAGTGATTAAATGTACAGGGACCTCGAGTTTTATTCTATTAAACGCTGGTCATCATCTTGCAAAGTGTTCAATACATGTATGATACTATAATAAATAACACAAATTTATATGGAAAACAATCACTGAGTTTATTTCACACTACGTTTTAACAAAGGAACTTGTTAAAACGTAGTGTGAAATAAACTCAGTGATTGTTTTCCATATAAATTTGTGTTATTTAACAAAGGAACTTGTTAAAACGTAGTGTGAAATAAACTCAGTGATTGTTTTCCATATAAATTTGTGTTATTTATTATAGTATCATACATGTATTGAACACTTTGCAAGATGATGACCAGCGTTGAATAGAATAAAACTCGAGATCCCTGTACATTTAATCACTGTAACCTGGACATATTTATATGTTACTTTGAATTATGTTGATCTGATGTGCTATTTCGATAAGTGATCAACGTAAATTTTCGTTGCAATAGATTATAAGCAACAGTGCCCGTCACTAATTTTATTTCGGTTTTAAGCCTAACCGAAAATTAGTTATATCTAAACATTGGCTCGATCTTCGGCACTTACATTTAAATGAAGACACATATCCCATTTGCAAAAAAGCAGCAGATCAAATTCAGCTCAATCGAACTATTTTACTATCCAGATGAAAGAGGTTGTATCCTTTCATTTTTTATTTACCCAACGAGGTCGTATCCTTTCACTTTTTACCCTAATCAAGGAGATCATATCATTTTATTACTCCCCGAATCAAAGAGGTTGTATCCTTTCATTATTGTTTTGGCCTTAATCAAAGAGGTCGTACGTATCCTTAAATTTCAAAATTAAATTAGATTAATTATGATGTGATTTTACCAGAGGTACTATTACTATGAACTTTCCGGGGGAACAAAGAAATGGCAGAAATAATTAGCAAACCATGCATCGTGTATGATACACGTTGGTCTGCTGTATATAGTCGAAATGGTTGATATAGCAGTACTGGCATATCATGAATCAATAGCCGAGCCTGGTGTCGCCATCTTGGAATTGTGACATAACATCCATGTATAATTGCCTAAAGCACACGCACTTGAACTTTGGGAGACTTGGTGTTTTTTTTTCGGCGATTATCGCCCCTAACAAGAAAAACAATCAGATGAGCAGAGTTTTGGGTCCATTACTGATCCAAAAATTACAAAGTGTCAATTCAGACAACGGACAATATTATTCACGATGGTTTGTAATAATCCATTTATTGAAAAAATGTTGTTTAGCCAGAGCATAATAGAGCACCGCACCAATAACTTTGTTCAACTTGAAAATTATTCCATTAAAAAACGGGATTTTGATACAAAAAATTCGAAGAAAGGGTAAAGAATATGCAACAATAAAAAAATCTTCAACGTGTTTAATGCCAAGAATGTTCAGCACGTGCGGAACAGAAGTCAATTGGTGCATGCGCATGTTTTCAACGTGATTACTGGGTTTTGGCAGGCCTGACACCAATGTCGGATATATTACCTTCCACGTCACAAAAATATCTCTCTAGATTTTCTGCAATTCATTTAGCGAACTTGATATTTTATCTAAAGCCCATGTGAAGTAAATGTTACCAGATGATTAAACTATACACCTTTATTTTAGATATGGGACCTTACTGTTAACTACGTTACCGTTGATGTAATCGGTTAGATTTATCTAAGATCAACTAGCATTTTTATTATAACGTTCTATTTCAGTCAACATTTAGAGTTACGATGCGTCAGTAGCATTTGTTGCTAAAATATCAATTTTCTCGCGGCTTAATCCATAGTAATATGTACTCAGATTGATTATTTAACGTTTAATTAAGAAAACAAAATCAAAATAGTACAGGCCTATCGTTAATTTTCCGTGGACAACAAAATAGCAACCGGTTTTTTACATGCGAGCATATAGTATTAACCCCAAACCTATTGACGATAGGTTAGCAACCATGTACTTTAAATGACCTTTCTCAAACTACCGAGGCAAATTTAAGTCGACACTAATACGAATTGTGGTGAGAATTGTAACAAATATAAGATATGGGTGCAGTATATAATAATATACTACAAGTTGATAATAAATTACAGATTAGAGGTATCGGTAGGTTACGGTTATGTTTCTTTCAAAACAACATCCTATATATTTCGCCAAATTCCCAAACACATGTCTTCCACAAATCAAAAGTATGGTATAAAGATGGGAAGAAATATAGTTAGCACGTGTGTGAATTATTTTTGATGTTGTCTTTGGTAAGGTTTTGAATTTCCTCGCATGAGAATAATACAATAATGTTATGGAAAATTCATTACATAACAAACACAAGAGTCAGACGTGACGTTGAGTATAACCAGACGTCCTCGGCTACCATCACATGGCAGTAAACAAAAACACTATTTATTACATACCACCCCTTTCACTACCACTAACTTTCACTTAGCTGTTAAAATACAAAAATACAAACCAAATTTGACAGCCACAAAACACAATACTATAGTAAAGTTATAGAATACAGATTGTATGTTTGCAATCGTCCATCCAAAAATAGAACACAGATCAAAGTCAAAACATAAAGTTTTTAAAAACGGTTAGAATTTATTTACAGTTTGTTTAGACTAACTAATAAAGACATCTATAATGAACCCAGACAGAAGTAAATTCAGCATCATTGTTTAAAAAAGTATGTAGGTGATGGTAACCGGTCTTTTTTGTCCATAAATTAATAGTATATGTCTGTTGCTTGGCAGTATTGTGGGGTTGTTGATAAGTTTTGAACGTTATCAAGGGCAATAACTCTTTATCTCACGATCATAAACTTCGCGTACAATCGCATAATAACTAGAGTGCCTACTAGAGCAATGACAAAATATTAAATTTGGTTGTTTTGTGTGTGGTATTGGTGCTGCTTCGTGTGTGAAATAGCTTTATTTAACGTCCACCAAGTTGATATCGCAGGCATAAAAGCTAATTTTGTCAGAAGTGGGATCCGAACCCAGGCCTGGAGAACCAGACTGCGGCCTGAATGCAGCGCATTAGTGATGTTGCAACTGCTGATAATGATGTCCTTACTTCCTGGTATTATAAATATATATAATGGTTGTGAAGCTGCTGATACTGCTAATGCTGTTGAGTCACTGGGCCGATAATGCCGAAAACGATGCTGTTGTTACATTGGGTTTCGTGTTGGCGATATAATTATTTTAATTTGGGTTTGCTATTCGTGGTACTGGCAGTGATGGCACTGTTGCAGATAATTGTGCACGCGTCCGTGTTTATGGTTAAAATTGATACAGGTATTGTTATATGTGATTATTATTTGGGATGACCATTATGGTCGGGGCGAATCATTTGCCTTTTTAAACCGATATGATTAGACTCGAAAACAGATTATGTTTATGTTTCATTTAACGTCAAGTACTAATTGCTTGTGACATTTGGTATAAGTTATAATGAGTGTGGGCAGTAGTTTGATTATTGTACCATAGTGACCAACAATGGCCTGAATCTATGACGAGTATTATAAATGTATATGTGACATAAAAACGTTTGTAGTGTATAGTGTTTTAATACAGGTAGCAGAAAAGTAGAAAAGTAAATCCCATTTCATCCATTCCTTTAATATGGATAACTAAACTACATTATCTTCACGAGGCAGCTTTAATCAAGCTGGGGAGTATTTTTTGGAGGTCAATTTAGTACTGAGTTATTGAGTTGGATAAAGGGGTGGTAGTTGATGAAATCAATGAATGTTTTAATATTTCAGTTAAAAGATATTACTGTGAGACCTCCGACTGCTAAAGACCCCTACGACCAAGGGAACTACTGAAATAAAGTCAAGAAATTACCCTTTTTTGTGTTCAGTGGACGTTAGCCAATAACCCCATAGCTCACTGCATGGCGATTGTCGGCTTCATAAGCTAAACTGTGCAGAAAAGCAGGACGTTAAACCCCATATCCTTTCATTTCATTTTTATACACCCACATTGATATGTGGTCGTATATTGTCGCCACCCCCGTTCGTCCGGCGTCCACAATTGCTTGTGGGTGCTCTAGAGGCCAAAGTTAATATCCGATTGACTTAAAATTTATACACAGTGTTTAGGGTCATGAGACGAAGAACCCAATTGATTTTCGGCAAATTCCGACAATTACTGCCAGAGTTATCTCCCTTGATTACTTTGAAAAATCTTTTGTAACGCTGTAGAGGCCAAACTAATCATCCAATTGACTTCAGATTGATACACAGAGTTTAAGGTCTTGAGACGAACAAGTATATTTATTTTCAATGAATTTTGATAACTGAACAGCTAAATCCATTATTTTAAATGTTTCGTATACTAAGTGTTAGAATGGGGCAGAACTTCATAAAAACCAAACAAATTCTAATGATTTTCTTATAATTACTTTATGAGTTGTTAATCTTAATCAGATTTCAGAGTATTATAAATGTTTCATTGCAGAAAAAAGTAATCATATGCGACAACTCTTGTTGACTGCCCAGACGTTTTAGCTGATGTGTGGGTATGCTTCGTTGCCTGACAACCTATCTTTTTAAAAATTATATCATATTATTAGTAATTAATCGATGATCCCAGCTAGAATCGTCACCGTTGTCATTTAAATAAATTATTATCATTCCGTCCTTAAAGTTCAGTCGACATTTTATAAATTGTCTTGCTGTTGAACAATGTTTAGCTTGGGGACAGATTCGTGATTGATAATATAAATGACAAAATTTAAACTTTGATCAGAACTCTTTATAACTATAATCGGAAATGAATTAAAATGAATTCTTGTCACATGCTCACATTTGATGATCTTTTTCCGTTTATGCCACCAAATCGCCCAAAATAACTAAATCGACGATTGCACAGATTGTCCGTAAATTACTTAACGAAATAAAAAAGATATAAAAAAGATATCTGAGCCGCGAAATGAACTTATTGAAAATAATATTATTCATAATTGATCAATTGGCTAAGATATTTAGCTTTTACACGTGTGATATTATTTTAATAAATAAAACCTGTATTTTCCACTCGTAATGACGTCTAAATTATGTAAATGAAGAAGAAAGATCAGACCGAGGCTAGTTATTCAACGTCGACAGTAATAAGAATAATATCATTTAATGTTTTTGTTTTAAACATCCATCAATACCAACTAAATGTCAATGAAAGTTTATACTAGAAAAGTAAAAAATTGATGAAAAAGACCCGACGTACAACTGCAACAATTGGTAAAACGATATTCTTTAAATCCCTTCGCCTCTCCACTAACTTCATGTCGGTTATTTGACTAAGAAATCAAAAGATATTTTAGAATTTTACATCCTCGCATCTGTTGGCGTTTATCAAGCGATCTGGCAGACATTTTGAAAAACAGTTTACTTAAATATGTGCTGTCGACGCATGCCAGTCATCCTAGAGTAATATCCGTTTTCGTTTTCAAATAGGTAGAGTCTTTTCGACACACTTGCACAAACAAAGTCATTCATCTGGTCGACAAATGGCTGACCTATGAAAAATTGTATTTGGAACGTTTTCTTGGAACTAGAAGAAAAGCCTCCCGCAATTTAAGCCTTGTCTTTGAGCCACCTGCACATATACGTGAGCGCAACAATGAAAGCGGAAAGGAACATTCCTGGGAATATTTTGATATAATATAGTATATACTAGACCTAGCACTATTGTATATATATGCACGTGCTAGTGTCGAACGGGGGGTCTATTAAGAAGAATGCTTCCTGTATTAACTGTATTATACCATGGGGAGCAGTTATTAACAGATCAGTAATACTTTCACTGGCTTTAAATATATCATAGATTCATTTTGAACATGTCATTTCTAAATCGTAATTGAAGCAATTTGTAAACTCTACAAACTGAAGAAAAACTATAATCTATTTGACGATACTTATTTCTATAAGTATTCTAGAAATAATGCTCACATTTAATTGATGTTTTAAACACACGTTGACTTTAAGGAATACACATAAAAAAGTAAAACGCCATTTGCATGTCACCCTACTACAATTAAAAATAATTACGAAACTCGGTCGGTTTTTCAGTATTTAACAATTCCAAGATTTCCAATTCATTTTTAAAAACTTTTAATTCCAAATTTTGTTATTTGAAATACATGTACTTAAATGAAATTAAATATCGCACCATCTTCGTTCAAATATGCCCACAGCCATTTCAATCATAATATTAAGTGAAACTATAATACATAAAAAATGAATGTCAGAAATATTTTCTTATTGCAATGTTAAAATATCTTTGTCAGACATATTGGTTATCTGGAACACGTTTCGGCTACAGACACGCCACCGGCTAGTTTGGTCTCAGACTTTATTGGTGTCGGTTTGGTTTAGGTAAAATTATCCATTTTCCTTCTTGATTGAAGTCTTAAGATTTAATCGATGCCTTGTAAAAAGTGAAACGGCAGAGTTGGGTTTGGATATTTGTTAAGTAGACTTGTAGTAGTGCTAATCACGTGGCCCGGGGAGTAGCCGGCCTTTTTCTCCCCATCCAACACTAATCAAGTGTCTCGTCACGTGGCTTCGGGCACTTGGACGGCTTTTGGTTAAAGCCTCTTATTTAAATTTACTTGGTGAGTTTTTCACATCATGTTGACAATCTCGTTGGTTGCTGAATTATCGAATTATTTGAACTGGTTCACTATTCTTCTGGCTAGCATGAATGTAATCTTTACATTTTGCCTATAGACAACGATGTCGATAAGGCGGGGTATTTAAATTAGTGGATGACATTGATATACTGCAATGGGACAAAAGTACTGTAAAGTATGAAGTTTGTTAAAAATGTTGTTTTACGTCCACAAAAATTATGATATATTTTTACTTATGGCGTGTTTTAGGCACCTGCAGCACTTGAGTCCATGAATTACCTTACGATCTAAAAGAGATTAGTGCAAAATACAAACATTTTAGTTATGGTCATCCCAAAATCGAGTTACTTTCTATTAGTTTTACACATCCCTCATTAATTTTCTGCCAGCAATTGAACGGTAAGTCATTTCTGTCCGCGAACATCGCAGCCAAGATTGTATACAGATGTATGTGTCCCATTTCAATTGTTTAAATTGTTATTTTAAAAAAAAATATGTTAACCCAATTTATTATTAGATTTAAATAAGGTAAAAATCTGTCGCACTGCACCTTTCCTTTAATACGTATGCCTTACGTCGTGGAAACAAACGAACGCCCCTATAAGACCTCCAGGCCAGAATGACGTTAACATTAAAAACACACGTCAATTATCCTGGAGCATTATAGCGAATGTGCCTCTTGGGCATCTCAGTCAAAGTGTATACTGATTAAACTGCGATGAATATATGATGATGAGGATATTTCGTTGTAATTCTTTCTTAAATTGCTGAAGATTGACATCAGAAATCTGATGAACCATATCCTTTTCACTGCTAAGTAGTGTAAATACCCCCACCCCCACCCCCGCCCAACACACTCACACAAGGAAAATAATTGAGCCCAATCGATCCTAACCAAAGCTCACTCGACGTATTTGGCTTTAACGAGTAACTTACAGCAAGTCATTATTTCAAAGCTGTGAGTAAAAATTGTGACTATTACTGACGGTCGTCTGGTTCAGTGAGTGAGATGCCGGCTCACTAATCAGGAGGTCCGGGGTTCGATCATGGTGATACCCGAGAAAATTTTCCGGGATTTTCAGTGGCCTGATCAGGAACGGGGTTTAGTCGTTCAAAAGGGGCAAAAAGGGGGTCCCCGCATACGCGTAAAAGAACCCTTTTGCGAAATTCAATTGCCCGGTCAAAACTTTCCCCACATCACCCTGTATGGGGTATGCTCGTCTTCATTACCCTGGTTGGTGCAGAAAAGTAGAGCGTTAAACCCCATTTTATTCATCCATTCATCTATGTTAATGCCCGCCTGTAAGGCTGCAGAATGAGTGGAATGATGTACTTTTTTCAACGTATTCAGTACCTCGATATCAATTGATAAAAACGCTACTTATCAAATACTGTATAAAAGAGCTTTATCCCCTATATGTGAAACTTTAAAAAAAACAAGAGTCAAAATCAATAAAACAATTTAATTGTGGTCATAGCGACTATCAGCCAAATTTCTCAAAAATTTGTGTTTAAATTGCAGCAGCTGGCCTCTATCGTAAAATAAAGATGGTTGATACCTTTAATATTAAGAAAACAATTTGGAAACTTTGTTTGATAAAACGATAAAAAAAAACCCAGAATATTTACAGGGCCGTAAATGATATATGTAAATATATGAGTTATTTAGAAAATGTTTCCCCAACCGATTGAATACAATCTTATTACAATCCCTTATCAACACACATATGGGAGATTTCGAGAGCAGGTCAAAGGGGTCAAGTAGTTTGGAGGGGGTGGTGTCACTTGGCGGATCATCTAACATGCGGCTTGGCGCGTGGGGTAAGCTTTAAGCACGAATCGTGTACCTTTCACAACCATCGAGTGTTTTGCTTCAGTTCCAAATATCCACTAAAAATATGACAGTTTTTGTTTGAGCATATATTTTCCGTCTCGAATTTCGTTTGTCGCACCCATGATGTTGATTTTAAGAATGGTCTGGATGTCGTAGAAACTATTAATATACGAGTTGAACGTTTAAGAGGGGGTTTCGGCATACCTGTATATATATATGTTAATATTGTAACGGTATGTGATAGTTGATAAATTTAATCAAAGGTAGTAAAGTACGTTGAAGGACAACTCTTGCCATCACCTTGTCAAAATTGTATTTAATATCTAGTTTTAAATTAGTTTCAGCACGAAATATTTCTTCTCTATTCAACACTGTAAACACGATGCGCCAATCAGGTCCATAAAGTAGAAATATCGTTATCAATACGTATGACTCAAGTCATGGGAAATCATACAATATTCTGTCCATTTATATATAGCTTACGGTATCACGAAACCTCCAAAGTTTTCTCAGATGAACTTAAATAGCATGTGTTTAAACCGGGCGATCTTAGAGAAAGACAGGGGATATTATTTGAGAGTGTCTGCTAGAATTTTTAAAATAAAACGGATATGTAGCTATTTGTATCATTAAAACCCGATTAACGACAACAATACTGGCATAAAATATATATAAGTGACCGAGCAAAACATTATCAAAAACACTTTTGGCGAGTGATGGGGTGCTCTTAGAGTTTGTCCAAAGACGACACCATATGCTAATAGTGTGTGCTATTTCCAATATTTATTGAAACACCATTATCCCATGCCGTGCCTAGTTTTTGTTTTAAAGGAGCTAAATCGCCAACATTTGGGACCTAAAAAGTGACAGAAGTGGGTCGCAACGCATACAATACTGTAATATAAATTATATAAACTGATTTACATTCATTCAATGATTACCTTTTTCACTCTAATTTCAAATCAGTTATGTACCGCGAAATAAGCCAGCAGTGTCAATCGAAGGCAAATTTCTAGCGTCTGGTTATTCCAGTCTACATACGCCGTTTGATTTGGTGCAATGTTCTAGCCTCGTTCCCCGAGTCTCTTGCTAGAGCTGGGGCTGAAATGTTTAAGTGTGGAAAATAATACCTATGGTTGTATAATAGTGAGTTGACATAGAAATATGTTTTGACTTTCTTGGAAAATATGAAATTCCCACTTTAACATATATGAACAACGTATCTTACTTATTCTATCAACACATGAAATAAAACAAGTAAAGCAATATGTCAGTTAATTTTTAATAGCGAACTGTGGCGGAAAAGCACGGAGATAATAATAAAGAAATATATCGTTCTTGCTGAATTATGTTGAAGCCTCTGGAATATAGCCTGGGTTGGAATCAACCAAAATCGAATGAAATTTGAAAAGAACAATGTAAATAACAAGCGTTGGTCCTAGAATGTGATATTTAGGCAGATGAGGTAAGATAAATGTGAACGTGATATTTAGTTAGATGGGGTATGTGAGATTTTGGTAGAATGTAATTTGGTGCAGTGGGTAACATCGGAGACTAAAATATGGTAATTTTCATTCTGCCCAAATGTCTACTCGAGAATGGACTTGTATTGGTATTCTGGGCATTCTAAACGAAAGACCAGTACCCTATCGCCTGACTAAATAGGTCACTAAGATTTTAAAAATTGTTTTGCGATATAAATGTGAATATGATATATTTGGACCAAACTCTGTGAACTTAGATATGGTTTGATATGGGATGATAGATTGGATTATAGAACCAGAGCTGTGAACGATAGCAAAGGCGATTGTCTTGATGGACTAAATAATAGAGTGATGGATTTAGATTGAATAAGAAAGAATAAACGATATATCTTTTACTTTAGTCGAATAAAAAGAATAAATATTTTAGATGTTAAATCCTGATAGAATCTGTGTTACGTGTACGTGGTTTGGGTATATACACATTAGCTAGTACATATATAAAAGACTGTGTTTGTGTGCATGTCAAAATGGACTGGCCACAGAGAAACCTGACTCCCCTTCTTCTGTCAGTCATATTTAACTTTCAGCTCAAAATCAAACACAAATTTGCACTTGTCTATTGACAAAGTGCGAGGTGAACAAATCTCGGCCTCTTGTTCCCCTTTACCGCCATAAATTGTGTCAATTTGTTCCCCTTAAAGCCAGAGCGGACGGATTATTTGCACTTTGAAAACCGTGGATTTTGTTTTATTTGTTCGAGTAATAAGGAGGCGAATTGAATGGGTGTGGTTATTTACTGTTGGGTATATAGTAAGTTTACCGAGTAAATTTTTTTATCAAATAGTCACTTGACCGCTTGCTCCATCTCACCCCTACAACAAGCACACAAAATCTATAATCAGTCTAAACAACTCCCATGCTGTATCTACTGGCTGATCAATGATCATGTGTCTACATGTAATATGTAAAGGGGGAAGGGGGGGGGGGCAAAAATGCGACTTATCGTCCATTTACAACTAAATTGTTAATCAGGTGTAAATTGGAGGATCACCGTGGGAAGGTAACCACGTGTGAGAGAAAAAACGACTAGCATAGATAACCCCCCCCCCCCCCTATACGTAACGGGCAAGACCAGTATTCGTCATTAAAATTAATTTGGATGTGTGTCTTTCTGGCAACTAGTGATGACTGTTGTGTATGATACAATCTATACTTGCCCCCCGTATGTATACTTGATAATTGGAGATCCATGGGGTCGAACTCACAACTAGCCTAGATGACAGCTCTCATGGCCTATAGTTACATCACCAGTTACATCACCAGCTCCCTATCCGATTGATAAAAAGACTTAGATGTAAACTTATCTACTCTAATCAAGTTTTACGTTCTCTGTATATCTGTTATTTCAACAGTTCACTCTCTTTTGTCAAAAAAGTGCAGAAGGGTAGGACGTTAAACCCCATTTCATTTCATTTCTCTTTTGCCAAAAAGATCAAGTCGAGTGGTCAGTACCGACACATATGTTATGCCAGACTTCGAACTACTTTATTTTGGAAACATTTAATAGATTGACGGTACTAATAGTCTCCAGACATTCCAACTCTATGTTAAAAGACGGAGTAAATTGGTATTCGAGAAAGGAAATAGTGTAATAAGCAATTAGCGTTAAACTGTCAGACATTTTGTATAAATAAACGTTGGTTTTGATTAGAACTATAGTAACCACCTGTACACAGTCCCGGATATAGATTTGGTAAGGACCTAGCTTGATAAAACTTGAAGATTTCTTATTAAACAACCCCGTAATGGCGTAACCGCGTGTTCCGGGGCAACTAAAGCAATTATACAATTTTGTAAGGCAGCTGTGGATTGATGGCGCATAAGGTAGAGCTTATTTAGCTTATGTATAAATCCTGCACGTTAACGTCTACGCCGCCATCTTGTCATTCATTATGGAAATCAATGACGTAACATTGTATATTTTACCCAAATGTGTTTGTCAGTGGTGCTGGGGCTAAGAGAAGAAAGGGGGCACGAACGTGACAACAATATTATATCAGAATCTGTTATCGCTTCTCACATTTTAAGTAATGTTAAGAATTATGGGGAAAAACGGTAAAGAATGGGCATTACTTAAAGTATAGTCTCGTACAATTACATCAGTACACAATATGTGTTTACCAAATAACACGTCTGGTATCGATGCATTTAAACCACAAGCACTTGGAACGTTTCGTAGATTTTATTTTTTTTTATTTCTAGGCTTGACCCGCTGATAAGTGATTCGATATCCACGAAATTCCTAAGCCATGAGACAATGCGGTTTTGTTCTTTTATTTTTAAGACAGCTTTTGGACTTACAACATATGTAGAGCAGTTGTGTTATTCCACATTCGGTAAAGATTAGCAAGGTGTAGGCCATCAAAGAATGGTTCGCATATTGCATGCAACACTGTATATAGTATATATTAAAAAACTTGGAGAGGGTGAGTAAGGGTATGATATTGGTAAAAGTCACCAAATTAACACTACGTATGCTTGCAAGATTTTCCATCCATATAGCCAACGGCCTTCTGTCCCCTCCAGCTATTTTTGCGAACGCCCTTGATTTAGGAAGATGGTGCGTAATTACGAAAGAAATCGTCAATGGGACAAGAATATCTGAAAGTTCTAGAAAATCTACATTAAATAGTGTGAGCATGTGACCAAAATGCAATGCAATTCTTCGAAATATATATACGAGTGCTTGTGCCCTTTTGAATTATTTTGGAAATATTTCAATGGTTTCCACATTCAGTCAACTTGTAAAATATACTATAATAATGATAAGCGTTTCAAGATCACCGCATACATTCATTTACCATTTTATATTTTAAAACAAGAAAATGTTGAACTGATTGGTTTCATCTTTAAGCAAATAATATTCAAGTTATAAAATACAGTTTACCAAAGGCTTTTGTTTTAAGAAAGAAGTTTACATTAGTTCTCATGGGTTCGCATCAAATTTCAAATAATAGTCGGATTTTGTTCCATCATATATTAGTCCATCGAATAAATTCTCTTTGCAATAAATGCACGTAGCAATCAGTTATTGATGTGCAATACAAACACAATCCAGTTCAAAAATATTAATTTTAAGAAGCTTGGAAGTCTTGCTGCTGCGATTTAGATACCGTATACAAACTTGGTGCGTAAATAAGTTAATTCTCTTGATTGTTGAGAAGGCACAAACGCAGCTGTCCGGGCGAAATTACACACGTTAGTATAGAAATAAAATATAAGTGCCATGTTAGTCTACAAATAAAGGTGGGTTGTTTTAATAAATAAACGTCTATTGTGCCTAAAATACAAGCTTTTACATCGACAAATGTTTAAATAAAACGCCCCGCGTCGCTTTAAGAAACTGCAGCATTTTATTACGTGAAAGGCTTCTTTCCCCCACAGAAAACATCAAAGTTTGTCTTCAAAAGACTTCCAATGATCATCTCAAAGCAGCACAGAATAAAGGGCGGAGACCCCAGCATCTAAAAAAAGAACTTAAATGGTTTTTAATTAAATTCATTCCAGTTTTTGGCGCGAAAATCGCCAAATTCCCGCGTTTATTGCCTTTGGTCTTTTGAAGCGAAATGACCTTGACTGGGAGCACGCGAAGAGGTCAAAATGAAATAGTTATGCATAATTATAGTCAGATGGCGGCATGATATCTGTCTAGGTGAAGTTAGTTCAGTAATCTGTTAGACAGGTGGCACAAGACACTAGCTATGGAACTGATTACCACACAGTTATCTGCGGTGTAAATTTCATGTAAACGCCTTTCCTTTGATTCCGCTGAAAGAATTAGTTCGGTGTGTGAATTGTGTGCATGTATCAAAATTAAGACCGGTGCCATACATGTCTGTTAGAAATATATGAGAAATGTATCCTCTGGTACACGGTTTAATGTTCTACTGCTGTCTAAACTGATTTAACAATACATTACAAACCTGGAAATATTCACTAATACATCGGAGACAATGTAAGGGATAGAATGTAGTAAAAGAAAAACCGCAGATGCGGATTCGTCTCGTTTTTTGTTTATAATTCAGTATTTTTTTATAACGACAGTGGAGTCCAGTGCAAATGAAAGTTTGATCTGCCTGTATTTTAAATGGATTCGAGGTGTTCTAATCAAAGGCATATTATTAAACTAAATATGACACGTTTTCTAAATTATTCTAATAATTGCATGAACCCCTATCATTTCGTTATTTTATAACAGTTATGGAACTTGCTCGATGTATAAAGTACACAGTTTCACCACGCTCACTCAATTATAATCAAAGTTAGTGTCGCCAAAAATATCGACAGAAAATGCTCTTCATGGAACTCGGGACGTTCACCAGATAAACACTTGCACCAAGTCTGAACATACTAACCAATCAGAAGCTGGCTGGGTTTGAACAGGTATGACAGGCGGACAGACGGGGGAACCAATTTTAATTAGGGTTGGGACAATAATCACTTATTTTGAAACTCAAGAAAACGCCAGATGTTTTCCAATGCGAAAAACGCTACAAAAAATGAATATGAAAGAATTTTTGAAAAAATAATTATTTTTATGGTGGTGCAGTCCCAATTTTCAAAATGGCCACCAAAATGGATGGAAAAAATGAAAATTCCTTTATATTGTGTCCGGATCATGGTATACATAGGTTTCATGGTGTATAACATGGAATTCTGGGGGTGGCCGAAATCAGATATAGGCACTAAAAATAATTTCAAAAATCCAAGATGGCGGAAATCCAAGATGGCGACCAAAAAATCACAATTTTCCACTGTTTTGAGAGATATAGATAGGATATGGCTTGTATGGTGCCGAACAGGGACTTCCTCGGGTCACTGAAATCAAATAATGGCCCTAAAATTAATTTCAATTATTCAAGATGGCTGAAATTTTAGATGGCCGATGACGGAAATCCAAGATGGTGGTCAAAAAGTCATAATTTTTCATTGTTTTGCCAAATTCTGTCTTCATTAGCCCATTTGGAAAAGAACAATTGGACGTTAAACCTCACTTCATTTTATTTCCTTTTTTTGCCAAATGTGTAAAGCCTTGTTAATGCATTAATTTTGAAAAGAAATCCAAAATGGCGTCCGAAATCAATATATATATTTTTCGACGTTTAACAATTTTTCTGTTACTACAAAGGCAGCTGGATACAGATTATTAAGGTCAAAACCGATAGCACCCAAGGCTCTGACACCGAGAAATGATTGCTTACAACAGGTTACCTAGAAATTGCCTCACAGTGTTAAAGTCTGGGCAGACGCATACACCTTCAGATTACAATGTTTTGCTATATTAGCTGGTTCAAGTGCCAATGAAATAAAGAGCAATATCGACTTCTGAATGACCAACCAGTGACCGACTGCTCCAAGATGTTGTTGGATCTTGTTGGTGATGACCCAATCCTGAAATGTTGCGTTTAAATTATCTTACAGCAAAGTTTGCAGACAATATCGTGTAGTCGTGTGGACCCCCACCCCACCCGTCCCTACTGTAACAAGAAATGGTATTTGAATACTGAGATTGGTCATATAAATGGCAACTGTTTAATCTTAAACAAGGGGCTAAAGGTCCCCTATGGGATCTTAACCATGGGGCTACATTTGATTATAATATTTATCTTGGAAACCCCAAAGCCCCTTATACTCCGCATCTCATACCGAAGTCCATAATTTCCCCAAAAGAACCAAGTATAACCCGCCCTTCGACCCCACACTAATCTGATTTAGACACAGTAATACAATTTTCTGTTCCGTGTTACTGAATGAGTGAAAGTCTTCTCGATACTATTGTCGGTACAAAGTAGTACATGGGCATATCGTTTCATGACCTTTACTGGCTCAACGCAGAGATTCATCAACATCTTTGAGCAATTGGCTGCTCGGTCGGTCATCTAGAATTCGATATTGCTTCTTTTTTCATTGACACTGGAACCAGCAAGGCACTGTAGTTTGAATGTGTACGCGTCTGCCCCGGCCTTACCAGCATGTGAGTTGTTTTCTAGGTATCCTGATACGTTTAGTCAGGGTTCTTTTGTAGTAACAAAATATTTATTAGAAATCAATTTACCATACATTTTGTTCACAGGTAACGTTGATTGGCCGCCATTTCCAATTTGATCCAAAATTAATGTCAAACAAGAATTTACGCATTCGGCAAAAAATGAAATAAAATGTGGTTTAACGTCCTATTGTTCAGCTCTGAATGGGCTAAAGAAGACAGAATTGGGCAAAAAATGAAAAATTATGATATGTTGGTGGCCATCTTGGATTTCTGCCATCTTTTATTTTCGCCATCTTGAATTATTACAATTAATTTTCGGGACATTAGTGTTTACAGCGACACCCCCACCCCCGATAACCCCATAGGAAAATAGTGATGTTTTGGCCGCCATCTTGGTTATTTAGAATTATTCTTAGTGCCCTTATCTGATTTAACGTACTACTGTTCTGCTCCGAATGGGCTATTGAAGACAGCATTTTGCAAAAAGTGAAAAATTATGAAATTGTGGCCGCCATCTTGCTTTTTGAAATTACTTTTAGTGCCCTTGTCCGGTTTAACGCCCTACTGTTCTGCTCCGAATGGGCTAAAGAAGACAGGATTTTGTCAAAAAATGGAAAATTATGAAATTTTGGCCGCCATCTTGGATATCAGTCATCGGCCATCTTGAATTTCCGCTAATACGAATTATTGATAATTAGATATTATTCAAAATCAAAACCATAACACGGCTTTAAGCATTTGGCAAAAAATGGAAAGCTATGACATTTTGGGCACCATCTTGGATTTCCACCGTCTAGGGTTTCCGCCATCTTGGATTTCGGCCATCTTTAATTTTTGTTACTAGCCATTATCTGATTTCAGTGACCCTGAGAACATCTTTTATGACACCATGCAAGCTTTATCCTATCTATATTTCCAAAAATAGTGGGAAATCGTGAAATTTTGGCCGCCATCTTGGATTCCCGCCATTTTGGATTTTTGAAATTATTTTCAATGCCAATATCTGATTTAGGCAACCCCCAGAATCCCATGTTAGACACCATGAAAGCTATGTATACCATGATCTGGACACAATATACAGGAATTTCCATTTTTTCCATCAATTTTGGCAGCCATTTTGAAAATTGGGACTGCACCACCATAAAAATTAAATTTTCGCGAAAAATTCTGTCAGATTCTTTTTTTCCAGCCAATTTGGCCTTAGGAAATACCTGGCGTTTACAAACTTATATTATTGTCCCATCCCTATTTTAATAGTCCACTGCTTTCTTCGAAAACCGGGAGATAAAAAACAATGTTTTGATGGGTTTTTTTTAACAGATTGTAGAGATTCTAATTGGTTTCATATTATATGGAATAGTCTATGTTTCCTAAATTATCATCTATCGCAAGGTTTGGGGTAATTTGTGTGGAAATTTCACCACAACAGTTCCAAAAGATATTGGGTTTCTAAAAATAAATACATTCCACAAAATTTTCGATTTTGATACAGTGTTTTGGGGTTTGTGGTGTTTTTTACCACAAGAGTTCCACAAGATATTTTCCCAAAAATTCTTCAGTACCACATACCACAAGCCTTTTGATACAGTGTTTTGGGTTTGTGGTGCTTTTCACCACAGCAGTTGCACAAGATATCAGGCTTAGAAAAAAATATTCCGAAAACACTGTATCAAAATTTAGTCGAAAATCATGTGGAATGTGGTACCACACAGGCATATAGTGGGTCTGGGAGGAAATTTTATTTGTTTTTATTAGTCTAATATCTTGTGGATCCCTCGAGATGAAAAGACACCACAGAATAAAATTTTGTAGAATATATTTCCCCCACGGTTTACAAGATAATAGGATAAACTATTATTGTTTAAGTAAAATAATAAGAAAATGTTTCATAAATTTGTCATGATCCACTTTTCCAAACGCCCCCAAACCTTGCCATTTCTATATAAATTATTATGTTAATGATCAGATGTTTTACTCGGGAAGATTTTGAGGTCCTTAGCAATATCTCGACGTCAGACACGGCCTACAAATGACCATTTTATTTACTTACTTGTGAGATAAAGAGAAGTTGGGCAATATATGCAGAAAAGTTTCACCAGGATGCTGAAAAAAATATAACCCAGTTAAAATTATCCCGTCATTCTTTAACAATCATGCCGGATTGATATCGCGATAACCAATGATGGACACGCTTTTAAATAAGATATCTGTATCATAAAACACACACATGCGTCTATTAATCACGACGCCTTTATCCTTTCCATATTGTAGAAATAATATTCCAAATGACCAGAGGGCTTATGTTGTCGAGATCTCTCAATAGTTGACCTGTAACTTCAGGGTAATCTCGCCAATTCTCGGGGGGTTAACGTACTGCTTTCCACTTCCTCTACACCGGGCATGACCGGCGGCCGCCATCCTAACGCATGCGCACAGTATGACTCATGTGATGTGGAAAGCGGTATGTGAAAGAAAACGCCTGATGGGCATTTAACGTGTACTATAATTAGTGAAGAAAAGCGAATTCTTTCGACTAATGCAGTCAGGTCAGTTGAATAGCCGGAGTCTTATGAATACAAGAAATTAACACCACGAACCTTTCCCGTATTTCATATAACAGAGTGCTTGCTGGTGGTTGAACACATGAAACCGATATAGCAATCGACGTAGTCAAGGTACTACACGTGCTGACATTGTCACAAAACAGTTCTTGATATTGACGAATATATTAGTACACACACACACACACTTCAAACAAGATGTCTGTCCTAGAAAACTTAGTCACAATGGTATTTCAAGACTAATCGTTGAAATAATAAAAAAAAAACATTCGTTCCAATCTTATTGTTTATTACATATGGTGAATTGCAATAAATCACAAGCTTGTAATCTGATTTCCGTGGACGGGGGACTCGAAATAATTGGGAAATATTTACTTTTTAAAATATTGCAACATTCGACTAAAAGGCCTTATTGTTACCATTAATTTGGTGCTTAACTTGGAATTGTTACTGAAAACTGGAGTGGAAATTTGAATTTTTAAATATGTGGACAGAATCCAAGTTAGCACACACATACTTTCAACCAATCATAAAATATTTACAGACACGCGTTTTGCAAGATTTTGAATCATGAAAGATCTTTTCAATAAAAAACACATTTTTAAACTGATAGGGAAAAATAATATGAACTGTTGACAAAGACATTAGTTCAACATTTAGGTTTTCATTCGTTTTACCTGGGTCAATAAGATGCGCTAGAAGAAACAACATGTGACTAATAAGTGGACAAGATAGAAAAAGACTACAATAAAAGAACGAATAACAAAACGTAATTTGTATGAATTGATTTAGTATAAGAGGTATAGATATTCAATGAAGAGGTTCTATTGTATTGTCAATATCAATAATTGTACAATCTTTAATGTGAATTCCCAGCTTTCCTTGTAGTACTCAAAACACAGAAATGAAAAGAATAGTCGCTTTGCCGTGTCTGGAAATGATCGTCAAAAAGTGTTTTGCTCTAATCTGTTATTGGGTGACCCGATAAACGAAGTACATGCAGTCGGTTTATCCAGGCACAATATGGGGGATATTAAAATTTAAGCCGTTGTCCAACTCTGCCAAAAAAACCTGACGTTGGTATTTCTTTGAAAATATATCACAGTGGATTAGAGCTTGTTTTATCCACATATATTTCTGGAATTTATCCTTTAAAAGCTAAAGCAAAAATTCATTGTGACATAAAATGTTGTAAATGTACCACGATGAACACGTAGGGAAGAAACAAACCCGGCGCATTTGATTAGGATATAACCTGGGTACATTTATAAGTGGCCATCATTACGAAGACACCGTGCTAGGAGTCAGGAATCTTCTAGGTTTTCTTTATCAATACGTGACGGAACCCAACTAGGTGTTGGGTCTATACATTACTTCAAATTGTATATCCGGATTATTCGCAAGTAGTGTTCACTGCAACATGAACGAACCATTTCGAAATAAGTAATTTTCTATCGAAAGTGGTCAAATTCGTTATATCTGGCTATCTTCTTTGTTTGGCGCCCAAACTTTATTTATAAATGCCAACCTCTGTGTTTCATAATATCTACATAAGATGAACTATTTATATAGTTGCTGTTATGTTTCATATCATATCTATATTTCGTTTCGTTTTTGTCAACCGTCTTTCGAAGAAAGCAGGGGACTATTAAAATTGGTCTGTCTGTACGTAACACTTTTGGGGAAATCATAACTCGCTTTCTAATTGTGCTAGAATGTTCAAACTTTGTGTAGGTGTTTACAAGATCAATACCTTGATGGAGTTGGAAGATGGGCCTTTTCTGCTTAGGTTAAGCAGAGGAAAGCAATTTGATTGGTTCATGCTTTGGGACACGATAACTTTAGTTCTAATTAAGTGAAGGTGATGAAACTTGGTGTATAGTTGCATTACATCAATACCTTGACCAGTTTGATAATGAACAATTTCTGCTGAGTGTAAGCAGAGCGAGAAGCAATTGGATTGGCCGAGACTTTGGGATACAATAACTCTCCTTCTAATGGAGCTAGAATGTTCAAAATTGGTGTATGCATTCATTAGGTGAGCCTTGACGGGGTTCGACGATGAACATTTTCTGCTTACCGCAAGTAGAGATAAGCAATCTGATTGGTTGATGCTTTGGGCCACGATAACTTTGGTTATAATGAAGTGAGATCGATGAAACCCAAAGTATAGATTCATTATATCCTTACCTTTACTAAATTCGATGGTGTGAGTTTTCTGTTTGGGCTAAGTGCCGATAAACAATTTGATTGGTCAAGACTTTTGAACTTGACAACACTGCTTATAATTGAGATAGAATGTTCAAACTTGATGTAGATGTTCATTAGGTGAATGTCTTGACCGGGGCTCATGTGGCTAAGTGGGTAAGACACTGGCTCGCTAGCCTGGAGTTCGGGTGTTCGATCCCTGCATTGGCCAAGAAATTTCATCCAAATTTTCCGGCGTGGTTTCCCCCTTAGACAGGAAAGCTGTCTAATCGTTCAGATTTGACGAAAAACCTAGGTACCGTGTACATATTGGAGTGCACGTATCCCTTGGCAATTGGAATTCGAGATAAGAGTAGGCCGTAGCGCCTCTGCCCGGGCAAAATTTCGCTCATGGCACACTGTATGGCGTATGCCCATCTTTATTATCCCAGGTTAGGTGCAGGACATTAAACCCTATTTCATTTCATTTCCGCGTTCAACGATTAACATTTCCTGAAGAAGCTAAACAGAGCTAATCAATTTTATTGGTCTATGCTTTGGGACAAGATAATCTTGATTCTGTCTGATAGAGAGTGATGAAACTTAGTGTATAGTTTGATTGCTCCATACTTTTGAAAAAAATAAATGTGTGATGAATTGAAAGTGTCATCTATTTATTTGGGGATTTCGGCGGAGGACATCAGCCTCACTGTTATATCTTGATTCTATCTGATAGGGAGTGATGGAACTTCGTGTATAATTTGATTGCTCCATACTTCTGAAAAAAAAAAAAATGTACGATTAATTAATATGTGTCATATATTTATTTTGGGATTTCGGCGGGCCGGGGGACATCGGCTTCGCTGTTGGATTGTTAGGTCAATTCTTTGATGGGGTTCCAAGATGAGCGTTTTCTGCATAGGGTAAGTAGAGATAAACAATTTGATTGTTTGATGCTTTTGGACACGATAACTTCAGTTGTAATTAAATGAGAGTGATGAAACTTTGACGAAGTTCGATAATGAGCATGTTCTGTTCAGGATAAGCAATTTGATTGGTCGAGACTTAGGAACACGAAAACTCTCATTCTAGTTGAGTTAAAATGTTCACACTTGTCGTAGGTGTCCATTAGGTCAATGTCCTGAGGGAGTTCGAAGGTAAGAATTTCTGCTCAGGGTAAGCAGAGATATGCAATTTGATTGGTTAATGCTTTGGGATACGATAACTTCAGTTCTAATTAAGGGAGAGAGGGGACACTTGGTGTGTAGCATTATTACATCAATACCTTGACTATATTCGACAACGAACATTTTCTGCTGAGGGTAAACAGAGCGATAAGCAGTTTGATTGGTCGAGACTTTGGAACACAATAACCCTCCTTCTTATTGAGGTAGAATTTTCAAACTTGATGTAGGCGTTCATTAGGTGGATGGCTTGACGGAGTTCGGTGATGGACATTGTCTGCTTACGGTAAGCGGGGATAAGTAATCTGGTTGGTAGATGCTTAGGGGCACGATAACTTTGGTTAAGATAGGTTGCCAGGCAACGAAACATATTCCCACAACAGATAAGTCGTCCTAGCAGTCAACAAGGATTGTCGCATATTGTTTCTTTTGTCAGTAAGGAGAACATTTACAACACATGATAATCTTATTACGAGTAATAGCCCATTAAGTAATTATCAGAAATGATTAGAATAGTTTTGATTGTTTGTCTCAAGGCCTTCGTTCACAAGATATTTCAAAGTGATCAAGTACCATAACTCTGGCAGAAATTATCAGATATCACTGAAAATCAAATAGGATTCTTCGTCGCATGACCCTAAACACTGTGTACAAATTTAAAGTCAATCGGATATTAACTTTAGATTTTTCCAAGTGGTCAAGGGTTATAACTCGGGCAGTAATTATCGGATATTACTGAAAATCAATAAGATTCTTCGTCTCATGCCCTTAAACACTGTGTATAGATTTAAAGTCAATCAGATATTAACTTTAGCCTCTAGAGCGTTCACAAGATTTCTCAAAGTGATCAAGGGTCATACTCATAACTCTGGCACTAATTATCGGAAATTGCTGAAAATCAATAGGCTTCTTCGTATCATGACCTTAAACACTGTGTATAAATTTCAAGTCAATCGGATATTAACTTTAGCCTCTAGAGCGTTCACAAGAAATTGTGGACGACGGACGGACAGACAGACGGACGGAAAGGGCGACGACAATATCCGATCACATTTCTATGTGGGCGTATAAAAATGAAATGAGAGCGACGAAACTCCGAATATAGATTCATTATATCATTACCTTGACTGAGTTCGGTGGTGCGAATTTTCAGGTTAGGCTGAGGAGCGATAAGCGATGTGATTGGTTAAGATTTTGTAACATAACAACTCTGTTTTAATTAAGGTAGAATGTTTACACTTGATGTATTTGTTCATAAGGTGAATGTATTGACTGAGTTAAATGATTAACATTTCGAGCTAAAGCTAAGCAGAGCTAATTAATTTCATTGATCGATTCTTTGGGACACGATAATCTTGATTCTATCTGATAGAGAGTGATGAAACTAAGTATATAGTTTGATTGCTCCATACTTTTGAAAAAAAAAAAATAAATATGTGATGAATTGAGAGTGTCATCTTTTTATTTGGGGATTTCGGCGGAGGACATCAGCCTCACTGTTATACTTTCGATGGCTTCCACTGCATGAAGATCTGGTCAGTTGTAGTGGGAGGTCGTGTCAGGGTTCATACGTGTGGCTTGGTGTTTCTTCTGGGATGTAGGAGCAGAACAGTAGGACGTTAAACCCCATTTCATTGTATTTTCGTGCACTGCTTGCCAAGAAATCGCCGCAACATATCGTTTCTTTGGCTTATCCCTCACATGTTCGAAGCTTATAGCCTCGCTTCACCATTTTAAGATTAAATCAAAATATGACTGAACCGTTTTTTAATCTACTTAATATGGGAAATATTTGATGGCATCGAGGGTTGATTATGGTTTTGTCAGGTTAATGAAAGTTTATTTAATAGTTTATATGACATTTCAAGTACAAAGAAACTTGTGCAATGGACAAATTTAAAGCTGCGATGCTTCATAAGGCCAACATATCAGGTCTGAGAGATATTTTTAGATAATAACTTAAAACCAAACAGATATAGATATCAATACCATTATGAGATATCTTTCCGACGATGACAGAACAATAATAAATAGTGTGATCGATTTTAATAATGCATTTTGACATTGTCTGCAGCATAAATAATTTGCATTACATTGAAAAATTATTTTTTGAAAAGGTACTAGTGTTTTAGATACCTTGCTGTTCGGTTTTCGCGTTGACTTCTTGGACTATGCGGTTCAGTCCGAGATATAGTTCAAATTAGATTGTATGCAAATTAGAGTTTCTGCAAAATTTAAGAAAAATCCGACCTTACAATGAATGGAAATAGACGTTCCGAGTTTTAATTTGCAATTCGTGCAATTCTTCCGGGTTAGTATGTGATTAAGAAGTGTCTTTGAAGACGATTTCGTTTCATTTATTTCTTGGTGAGATTGTTATTGCCCCTTTAAAGTTCCAATAGCATATTTTTAAGTTATATTTTTAAAATGTATTAAAATAAAGCCCTAAAATAAATTGTACCTTGTTACAGAATAACCCTATAATTCACTATTGCCAGTTGAGAAATTGGCAAAAATATCATTTTCAAATTCAAATATTTGAAGATGTCCGTCCATGGAGAGGAATGGGAAAACAAGGGAGGTAATTGAGTTACTATTTCCTCAATCAGCCTGTGTCAGCCATTTTAACGCCTGTGAAATTTTGCCCATGATCGTATAATAGTGAGTTGACAACCTTTTGAGTAAAAGACATAGAAATAATTATGTTTTGACATTCTTAGAAAATGTGAAATTGGAACTTTAATCTAATAAAGAAAATGGTTATAAGTAATGCATATAGACGATACGTACGTAAAAAGTAGTTATCTTTCAAGTTTTAAAAGTTAAAATTTTACGCTATACAGACTATGTTACTCTATATATACGTCATGGCTTGGATTTCTAATGTTATTTTGAATATGATATATATCGTTTCATATGGTGATAATACCACTTTAAATTTTGGGTTCTCTTTATTTAAATGAAATTATAGAATCTGAATAAGAAAACGTTACTAGTAAAATATACGATTTAAATGTAATTTTGTCATTTATTAAACATCGAACAAGGGAATAATTTAAACCGGTGTAATGTAATAACGGGAAACTAACAATGGAATTAAAGTAAATGTTTGGTTTTTTAGCGGTTCGTATGGATTTAATGGTCAGATCTGATGATGAATAAAAAAGATATTGGAAAATGTGCTTATCAATTAGAGCTGCTGCCAGGAACGACAGACGAGAAGTGCGTGGCTGCTCTGGGAATAAAAGAATAAAACAAAGGAAGTTTGCTGTCTCTGTTCTCGCTGGTCTCATCTGGCATCATAGCGGATTCTTGTGATGGCTAAATTCACAAGTTACACTCCAGATTCTTGTTCTATTGTTTTCTCTATCTTCAATTATCGGTAGTGAGTCGATAGTTATACCAGGGGATATTGTAATTTATCGTAATATACAACACCTGTAGGATAGTTGACCATCAACCAACTTGAAAGACACGCCGTTTATTGATTTATAACGTAACTAGAAAGATCAGCAATGGTGACCTTTCGGGTTATTACAGTAAGTGTGACATGCGAAATAATATATTATTATCTATATCCCATCTTACATTATAATTGATTACGTTAGAGTACACGTACTTACAGTTAAAGTAGCCAAACATATTTAATTTAGGTCAAAATAAATATTTAGATTGGGTTGACGGGATGTGCTTATAATTATCAAATATCTGTTTATACACCTTTACTCATTTTTGTTTTAATTTTGGCTCATTATGTCGACTATAGTGGCCTTAACATTTTCAACGAAGAAAGTTTGTCATCATACAAAACGAAAACAGTATAACTTAAAAGATCCCTGAAAGTTTTAATTCCAGGAAGAGTAAGCGGAAATAACACTGTGCATTATTTCAGGTGGTGCTTGGATAGGAGACAAATCTGAATTTTGGAATTTATGTATGATGGATTACCGTTACACTCCTACGCTCCTTGATTTTCAAATATTTATGAATCGGGGCGAGATGATTTAGCTGTTCAATATGCGATGAAGTAATATTTATTAGCTTATGAAAAGTTGATCTGAGCCGCGCAGTAATACATAGGTAAGCGTACGAACCTTTAAAGATACATCCCCGCGTACAAACTGGGTGATTTGATGATATATTTGTACTAAAAACATATTCAAACTAATTAATTTATCATAATTTGGCTTGAAATCCTTCTCAAAACATTGCAATTGTCAGGGAATGCTCTTGCTATAAAAGAATCGATCATGTTTGTGTCACGTGACTGACCTCTCTCGGATGCGAAGTCGGAGGAGAATGCATTGTAAGACGATGTTGTCTTTAATCGCTGACTAGTTATTACAAATATCGAAGCTCAGTTGTACGTACAGCCCGCGTGTTGTACGTATAACTCTTATCAACATGTATATCAACATTTATATCAAGCACCCAACCTCCGCGTGCAACCATTGACGTCGAGCTGTTGATTAGGAAAACCCTTACATTTTTGTCCCGTATGCGCTCCATGAGTGTTTTTCGGGGAATCCAGTATTTTTCTACTTTCCATGTATACCAAAATTGCCATCCTTTTTTGGAAATAACCATCCGATAAATACTTGTCTGGGAACTTAGCTTTAAGTCGTGTTAAAAACCTGACGTGTTTTTAATGTACATCTTGTATTACAGTTGTTTCACGATTGTTAACTGATATATACATCAAACTGTCGTCAAGCTTTACATTTCTCACAAAACCTGTCAAGTGTCGAAATTTCGTGAAGTTTGTTCAGTGTTGAATTTGTCACTCACATGTATAAACCAGGCATGGCTATAGAAGACTTCGCCAACGTTAATATCAAAAGAAACATAGTAACATCCAGATTTAGATTTGGAAGCTAAAAAAAACCTGCTGCCGAGAGTGTCTGGTGGACAAGTTTCGCCAACCATTTTAACTTGGAGGTCATTCCGTGTCAAGTAGGTTAATTTTCGCGAATTTGGGAATAATCGAGAAAATATATGTTAATGTACATTTAAAAACAAGAAATTGTGCAAAATGCGTGGTCTGTAGCTAGATAATTTTCTGGATTCGGGCATTTGAGTTTCATCAGATACATTATGTAACATTTAGACAAAGAACTGGTCATTCTTGCTATAATAGGTCGAAAATACATAATGTAAAATGAATAATTTGAAAATTTCATTTAAATTACTCTATTGCAAGCGAAGATAGGTTTGACAGACTTGTGCAATAATTTCAACCACCGTACTGGTTGATCGAAGCTAAGTCTCGGTCCTCCATATTTGATTAAATCGAAGTATCGCTGAACCGTTTCAATCTATTTATTATCCGAGAAATCTGATGCCATCAAGAGTTGATTAAGGCCTTGATCAGTTAATTAATGTCTAATTAATACTTTAGAAAACATTTCAGGCCTCAAAAAAGACCTGCGATAGGCAGATTTAGCTGTTGCACAATGCATGTTTAAGTTTTCGAAACAAAATATGAATAAATAATTTACTTCAAGTTTCAGATATCTTGTTTTTACCTTTCTAGGGAAGATATACAGCTCAAAGAACCTTATGTCTACATTACGAATCTTAAATCAGATTTCAGGTGAGTGGTAAGGTTCACATGCTACTTGGTCATGAAACCCACCCAAACAATGGTGTAATTGTATATTTTCTGGATTTTGTAGTGCGCCATGAGCTACAAAGTAATATATATATAGACATTTTGGCCTACCCAGTGATTGCCAGTAGTACTACATAGGAAACATATAAAAACGCACCAGTCTTCATTAGATTCCTAGAAAATTGGCCTCGAATATGGTTTCAGACAAAAATTTTCGAAAATTGCTTTGTATTTTCGAACCATTAGAACCGGATAGGCGAGCCCCTAAGATATGAAACTTGGTGTTATTATTATCTGTACTAATGTCTCCAACGAAATTGAAGGAAATGCAAGAATTTAATATTTCAAAGATGAAACACATGTTTGTCCTGGGTAAAATAGTGGCAAAATTGAGCTAACCCCTTTTTTGAACATTTTTTACAAACCCACCTATTGTACATTAGTAACACAGTGTTGCTAATTTTCAATTTTCTGTAGGAAAGCTTGAGCATTTTCTAAATCTGACAAAATTATAGATCACATCTAAGTTATATTAGCAAATGAAAATAAGTTTTTCATGCTGAACCTCATACATGCTTTTGGGCAAGAGTTTGCCACATGTTGCTCCTTCTGTGGCAGACAGCGTTCTACCCAACGAATATTTTGGGAAAAGTTACAGACGGTGTAAAAGACGAGAATTAACATTAAAGTCAATGGGAAAATAATTAGTGATCTCTGGCCATTTGGTGAGCTCTGTCCATAAGTAATTGGGTGAATTTCATACGCGAATAGACAGACAGGTTAAAGGAGTGGCAATATAGATCTCAATGATCGAGACTACTGCATAAGTGAATATACTATACATAAAAATATAAGCTACCGTACATGCATATTCCTGAAGCAATGGCCCGAGAAATCCCTCTCTGACCATTGCTGGAATAGCGTCTGTTTCTTGAACTTTTGCGAGAGTGTGTCTATTCTTTCCGTTCAATGAAAGCTATCACTTAAGTACAGCAACATGACAGTCCTTCGTTTAATCTGGGTCTTCCCTAAAACTTTGGACAGTGATTTAAGGTATTCAAAACGGTGAAAGTATGTTCGTTTCCAAACAGTATTGTTTACATTTCATTCGACTTGATAGCCTCGTTTGTCACGGAATTAGTTTTACTGCAGTATTCTGCTATGCACGGGTTAATTAGGCATAATAAAATCGTGAGTCATGACGTAACGTTATGTAAACATATTTGGTCCAATATTGGCAGCTAGTGATTGGTTGGTAGACGGACTACTGACAAATCAAAATTTAAAACAACAATATCCACTCATAATAGCAGTGTGTAGTTGGATTACCTCTAATCAAACGAAACGCTGCGCGGAGTATGCCGTACATGAAGGCATACACTAGACGGCATGACACTGTCTTCATTTGTGTACAAACGCAGCGAATTCCTACTGTTGCGAAATTTCAAAACCCTTAATATAAGCGGTGTCTTTTCAAAAACATCTCATTGATTACATACGAAGGCTTATTGTTTAAATCAATCGTCATGTCATACATAGGCGTACTAGCCAGGGGGGCAGGGGGGGAAGCCGACTTTTCGGGCAGACAGGTAAAGTGAGAAAAAATAAAGTGCCCGAAATCTAATAAAACACTAATTTTACGGGCTGGAATAACAGTAAAACGCGTTTGCGGTCGTAAAATATTCCAAAATTTTCTTGGGAGATCTACACAAGGTCAGCTCCGCTTCTTCGCCTAACTTTCGGGCAAGCCGACTTTTCGGGCAGACAGGTAAAGTGAGAAAAAAAATACTTCATCTTCTTGGCAAAATAAAGTGCCTGAAATCTAATAAGACACTAATTTTACGGGCTGGAATAACAGTAAAACGCGTTTGCGGTCGTAAAATATTCCAAAATTTTCTTGGGAGATCTACACAAGGTCAGCTCCGCTTCTTCGCCTAACTTTCGGGCAAGCCGACTTTTCGGGCAGACAGGTAAAGTGAGAAAAAAAATACTTCATCTTCTTGGCAAAATAAAGTGCCTGAAATCTAATAAGACACTAATTTTACGGGCTGGAATAACAGTAAAACGCGTTTGCGGTCGTAAAATATTCCAAAATTTTCTTGGGAGATCTACACAAGGTAAGCTCCGCTTCTACGCCTCTCGAAGGAAATCGGCGCCGCTGTCGGGCATGTCTAATTTTGCTTCCCTAACATTCCTTGAGCCCTAATAAAACACTAATTTTGCTTTTCTTTTAATTGAATACCACGAATTTGTACTGAGTTGACTACGGATTAAAACATTTTGTCTGGAGCCATTCTACTTTGTGCGACATTTTTCGGGCATCGATTAGTATTTGTGAATGCAGCTGCAACAGTCTCATTGGATGGTTGGAATTCGGAGTGGGATTTCGGTTACAAAACTATTGGATACTTTTGGAGTTACTTACACGGGCTAGAATAGCAGAAAACGCATTTGCGGTGGTTAAATTTTGAAAATTTTCTCCGGGAGGGTGAGGACCCATATCCCGCGACGATTGATTGGTTGTTTTTTAATTCGGGTCAGCAGTTAGGCTGTATTGGACCAAATTGAAGTTGCTGTATTCACAGGCTGAAATAGCAGGAAGACGTGTTTGCGGAAGTTAAATTTTCAAAATTTTCCCGTCTTCGTGGACTGTAAAAGATTGATTGAAATTCGAGTCAGCCACCTTTAAGCTATATTAGACCACTTTGAAGTTGCTTTGTTCACGGGTTGAAATAGCAGGAAAACGTGTTTGCAGCCGTCAAATATTCCAAATATTTCTTGAGGGGGACGGGAGGGGGCGTCTGTAAACCCGAATTTTTTTCGGGATATTCGGGTTCTGTCCCCCTAACTGTCATCGAGCCCGTGCGCCTATGATGTCATACACGAAAACTGTCAGTTAGAAAGATGGAAGAAAATAATATCGTGGTGGAGAATTTGAGAGAAAGGAAGAAAAGTGAAGGAGCGTCTAGAATGACAGATGACGAGTGGGTTTTCAGCGAGGAACAGGTTAACGTCTCACTAGGCGGTAACAAATCTCCGCCACCATTTCTCCACACCAGCTGAGCCGTTTAGAATGGCTTGTGATGAGAAATGAATACCCGCACGTGCATTCTCGCCGACTTGAAAGCAGGAATTGGAAAAATAAAACATACATAGTAGTAAAAATATCACATTAGCCATGTCTGATTGTCTTTGTGTTATTTGATAATAATGATGATGATGGTGATATCACAGTTATCGGATTTCTTTTGCCGTGTCTCTTAATGCTCGTTCTGTTCAAACCAGCGACAATGAAAGTTTCAAACATAACGCTAACGCTAAAATATACGTCCACATTCCCGCTTTGATTGACATGGTACTTTGTCAAGAAGGCTAGGCTTGTAGGCAACACACATAGACACGAGGTAAAAATGGGCAATCACAAAAAAAACAATAGGGGTCATGCTTAGGGTATAAGGAATAGGTAATGCAAAGTTTGAAAAGGATATGTTAAGAATTGTGCTCTGTAGGCGAAACACAAGACACACAAACATTGGGCGTAGCTCTGTCCCATGGGATCGGGCATGCACCAAAAATAATAAAGGTCAGTCTTGGGGCATACAGAATAAGTATAAAAATGTTTTCAAGACGATCGATTAAGAATTGTGGCCTGTAGTCAATACACAGACACACAAAGAGAAAATGGGCGTGGCACTGCCCCTGGGGGTGAGCATGCACCCCAAACGATAGTGATGTTCCTTAGGGCACAAAGAATAAGCATGCAAAGTTCCAAGATGATACGTTAAGAAATGCAGCCTGTAAATGACAAACTAATACAAGAAATGGGCGTGGCTCAGTCCCAGGCTGTCGGGCATGCACCCAATACAATACGGGTCATCCTTAGGGTATAAAGAATAAGTATGTAAAGTTTCAAGATTATCGATTAAGAATTGTGGCCTGTAAGCGACATAGAGACACACAAAAAGAAAATGGGTGTGGCTCTGTCTCTGGGGATGGGGCATGCACCCCAAACGATAGGGGTGTTACTTAGGGTACAAAGTATAAGTGCAAAGTTTCAAAATATTACGTTAAGGAATGTGGTCTGTAGGCGACAAACAAACAAATACAAGAAATGGGCGTGGTTCTGCCCCTGGGGGTCGGGCATGCACCAAAAACAATAGGAATCATCCTCAGGTCATAAAGAATAAGTATACAAAGTTTGAAGAAAATCGAGCAAGAATTGCGCCCTGTAGGCGACCCACAGACTCACATACATACATACATACACACACACATACACGTAATAGTTATTAGCACACCTTCCTCGGTGTATCGGTGAATATCAGGATAGTTTTGGTCGGGGGGTGCTAATACGTTACTTACATCACATTTCTATCGAGTATTGTGAAGCAAAATGTGAAAGATAGGCTGGCACTGCCAGACAGGGTACGCCCACATTTTCGAGAGATGGATTTTTCCTACATCATTAAGTTAGAATTTGATATGTGCAAATATCGAAATGAATTAAGATCTTTGGGTTATAAAGGTGCATTTCAGTAGGCTTCAAATTCGATTGGGGATCATGTTGCTAAGTGGGTAAAAAATTCGAACTCAACCTTCCATAGGGTGTAACGGTGATAGAGTCAAACGTTTTTTTTTTAAATCGGATAATAATTGTTACCTCCAGAGGGACCATAGGCGATTTTTGGGATAATCAAGGGCCATAATTCAGGAAATTACGATCCGATATGCGCAAATAACGAAAGGAACCAAGATCTTTGGGTTATAACCATGCATTTCAAGTTTCATCAAAATCGAATTAAAATTGTGACCTATACTGGGTCCACAACCATGATATACCATTTTTTACCAGTATTCGCGTACAAACGGTGGCCATTTTGTCTGTCAATTTTGGTCCGATTTTCACGAAATTCGAACTCAAACCTTAAGGTGTAACGGTGATATAATCAAACGTTTTTTTTAAATCGGAAAATTATTGTGACCTCCAGAAGGACCACAAGCTAAAAAAAGGGCAATTTTGCGTACAATCAGGGGCCATAATTCAGGAAGTTATGATCCAATATGCGCAAATATCGGAAGGAACCAAGACCTTTGGGTTATAACCATGCATTTCAAGTTTCATCAAAATCGAATAAAAGTTGTGACCTCTACAGGGCCCACAACCATGATATATCATTTTTTAACAGTATTCGCGTGCAAACGTTACGGTGTAACGGTAATATAATCCAACGTTTTTATACGCCCACATTTTCATGTGGACGTATTATGTCGTCGCCCCTGTCCGTCCGGACGTCCGTCCGTCCGTCCACAATTTGTTTGTGGACTCTCTACAGGTCACAATTCTTATCCGATTTTAACGAAATTTGAAATATAGGTTTATCCCCAAAAGATCTCGGCTGCTTTCGATATTGGCATGTATCGGATCAAAACTTCATGGATTATGGCCCCTGATTGTACGAAAAATCACGTTTTTAGCTTGTGGACCCTATAGAGGTCACAATTTTGAACCGATTTTGATGAAACTTGACATGCATGTTTGTAACCCAAAGATCTTGGTTCCTTTGGATATTTGCGGCTATCGGAATGTAATTTACGGTGTAACGGTAATATAATCAAACGTTTTTTTTAAATCAGATAATAATTGTGACCTCCAAGCTAAAAAAAAAGGCGATTTTGCGTATACTCAGGGGCCATAATTCAGGAAGTTACGATCCGATATGCGCAAATATCGAAAGGAACCAAGATCTTTGGGTTATAACCATGAATTTCAAGTTTCATCAAAATCGAATTAAAATTGTGACCTCTACACGGTCCACAACCTTGATATACCATTTTTTAACAGTATACAAACGGCGGCCATTTTGTATAGCAATTTTGGTCCGATTTTCCAGAAATTCGAACACAACCTTCATTAGGGTGTAACGGTGATATAATCAAACGGTTTTTATACGCCCACATTTTCATGTGGACGTATTATGTCGTCGCCCCTGTCCGTCCGTCCGTCCGTCCACAATTTGTTTGTGGACTCTCTACAGGTCACAATTCGTATCCGATTTTGACGAAACTTGAAATATAGGTTTATCCCCATAAGATCTCGGTTGCTTTCGATATTGGCGCCCATCGGATCATAACTTCCTGAATTAGGCCCCTGATTGTCCGAAAAATCGCCCTTTTTAGCTTGTGGTCCCTCTGGAGGTCAAAATTATTATCCGATTTAAAAAACCGTTTGATTATATCACCGTTACATGGTAATGAAGGTTGAGTTCAAATTTCGGGAAAATCGGACCAAAATTGACAAAGAAAATGGCCGTCGTTTGTACGCGAATAGTGTGAAAATATGTTATATCAAGGTTGTGGACCCTATAGAGGTCACAATTTTGAACCGATTTTGATGAAACTTGACATGTATGTTTATAACCCAGAGATCTTGGTTCCTTTCGATATTTGCTTATATCGGATTTTCCCGAAATTCGAACTCAACCTGCCTTAGGGTGTAACGGTGATATAATGAAACGGTTTTTTTAAATCAGATAATAATTGTGACCTCCAGAGGCACCACAAGCTAAAAGATAGGCTGGCACTGCCAGGCAGGATACGCCCACATTTTTGAGAGATGGATAGAGAACAAGCAATACCGAAAGTGATTTTTCCTACATCATTAAGTCATGTATTTCATACTGTATTGGGAGCAGCCATTTTGTTGGTCAGTTCCAGTCTGATATTCATGAAATTCGAAGCCGACAATGATTATGGTGTGACGGTACACAACCTAGAAATGTTACTTTTCGTCAAAATCGGATAAGAATTGTGACCTGTAGAGAGTCCACAACCATGATATACCATATTTTTACACTATTCGCGTACAAACGGTGACCATTTCGTCCGGCACTTTTGGTACGATTTTCACGAAATTCGAACTCAACCTTCCTTACGGTGCAACAGTAATATAATCATAGTTTTTTTTAAAATCAGATAATAATTGTTCGAGAGATAGACAGAGAACAAGCAATACCGAAAGTGACTTTTCCGGCCATAATTCATTCATTTAGGTTATAAACAAGCATTTCAGGTTTCATCAAAATCGAATTAAAATTGTCACCTCTACAGGGTCCCCAACTTTGACATACCATATTTTTACACTGTTCGCGTACAAACGGCGGCCATTTTTTCTGGCAATTATGGTCCAATTTTCTCGAAATTCGAACTCAACCTTCCTTAGGGTGTAACGGTGATAGAGTCAAACGTTTTTTCAAATCGGATAATAATTGTGACCTCCAGAGGGACCATAGGCGATTTTTCGGACAATCAGGGGCCATAATTCAGGAAGTTACGATCCGATATGCGCAAATAAGAAAAGGAACCAAGATCTTTGGGTTATAACCATGCATTTCAAGTTTCATCAAAATCGAGTTAAAATTGTGACCTCTACAGGGTCCACAACCATGACATACAATTTTTTAACAGTATTCGCGTACAAACGGCGGCCATTTTGTATGGCAATTTTGGTCCAATATTCCCGAAATTCGAACTCAACCTTCCTTAGGGTGTAACGGTGATATAATCAAACGATTTTTTAAATCGGATAATAATTGTGACCTCCAGAGGGACCACAAGCTAAAAAGGGTGATTTTTCGGACAATCAGGGGCCATAATTCAGGAAATTACATTCCGATAGGCGCAAATATCGAAAGGAACCAAGATCTTTGGGTTATAAACATGCATGTCAAGTTTCATCAAAATCGGTTCAAAATTGTGACCTCTATAGGGTCCACAAGCTAAAAACGTGATTTTTCGTACAATCAGGGGCCATAATCCATAAAGTTTTCATCCGATACATGCCAATATCGAAAGCAGCCGAGATCTTTTGGGGATAAACCTATATTTCAAGTTTCGTCAAAATCGGATAAGAATTGTGACCTGTAGAGAGTCCACAAACAAATTGTGGACGGACGGACGGAGGGGCGGACGGACAGACGGACGGACGTCCGGACGGACAGGGGCGACGACAATATACGTCCACATAAAAATGTGGGCGTATAAAAGGGTGATTTTTCGGACAATCAGGGGCCATAATTCACGAAATTACCTTCCGATAGGCGCAAATATCGATAGGAACCAATTTCTTTGGGTTATAAACATGCATGTCAAGTTTCATCAAAATCAGTTCAAAATTGTGACCTCTATAGGGTCCACAAGCTAAAAACGTGATTTTTCGTACCATCAGGGGCCATAATCCATGAAGTTTTGATCCGATACATGCCAATATCGAAAGCAGCCGAGATCTTTTGGGGATAAACCTATATTTCAAGTTTCGTCAAAATCAGATAAGAATTGTGACCTGTAGAGAGTCCACAAACAAATTGTGGACGGACGGACGGACGGACAGGGGCGACGACAATATACGTCCACATAAAAATGTGGGCGTATAAAAAGGTGATTTTTCGGACAATCAGGGGCCATAATTCAGGAAATTACGTTCCGATAGGCGCAAATATCGAAAGGAACCAAGATCTTTGGGTTATAAACATGCATGTCAAGTTTCATCAAAATCGGTTCAAAATTGTGACCTCCATAGGATCCACAAGCTAAAAACGTGATTTTTCATACAATCAGGGGCCATAATCCATGAAGTTTTCATCCGATACATGCCAATATCGAAAGCAGCCGAGATCTTTTGGGGATAAACCTATATTTCAAGTTTCGTCAAAATCAGATAAGAATTGTGACCTGTAGAGAGTCCACAAACAAATTGTGGACGGACGGACGGACGTCCGGACGGACAGGGGCGACGACAATATACGTCCACCTAAAAATGTGGGCGTATAAAAAGGTGATTTTCAAGTTTCGTCAAAATCGGGTAAGAATTGTGACCTGTAGAGAGTCCACAAACAATTGTGGACGGACGGACAGGGGCGACGACATAATACGTCCACATGAAAATGTGGGCGTATAAAAATAGTATTTATTATCGAGTCGTTTCAACCGAAAAGTGACAAATAATTTCAGCTCTTTTATTTATCCCTTTCTGTGCCTCACATTACATTTCATGGTAGTATTTACATGTGCGTCTTGTTGTGACACCCCGAATGTAAAATAGCCACGTGTTTGTTTAGACCACATCGTCAAAACAACGTGTCTATGGCTTAGAGGACTGCGATGATATTAAATGTAGTGTAAAGGAAATTCGAAATGTGGGTCATTACTGGTCAAAGTATGCATCGGCGCATGGTTCGTCCGTTGAAATTTAATTGTAATAAAATTTATAACTTTCTAGGCGTTTTTTTTTTTTATATCCTGTTTATTTTCAAGGC
Organism: Patella depressa; assembly: GCA_948474765.1. Lineage (NCBI taxonomy): Eukaryota > Metazoa > Mollusca > Gastropoda > Patellidae > Patella > Patella depressa. Next base: position 50,055,089 of record OX419715.1, on the reverse strand, counting down.
TTGTGAAGTGTCTAGCAAGTGTATCACAATTATTTAAAATAATTATTCAATATTCTCATTTATATGTTTTGCATAATAAATCAAACCAAATTATGGAATAGATGCCAATTGATATGTGTAATACTTGTTATTCGTAATATGTTATTATGTTGATTTAATGTCATTGTATATATTTTGATTTAATGTCATTGTATATATTTTTGCACTGCCATGTAGTTCCTACCGGTTTATTTTGTTACTATGATTTTGATTAGTTGTCTCATGTACCTTAGCCAAGCATCTAGTTAGCATTGCGATCTGGGTCGGACTAAAGTCCGCTTCTTATTGCTTGATAAGTTTCTGAAACGGTATAAAAGTATCCGTGTATCAGAAATTAACAGTACTCTTTTTCGAAAGTGTACTGTCCACTTCTGATACACGGCTACTTTTATGCATGTATTGGAAATGAACAGGACGTCCACTTCTGATATACGGCTACTTTTATGCGTGTATTGGAAATGAACAGGACAGTTTCATCAAAGGTTGCCATTGGCAACGAGTAGAAGTGGGATGTAACCATACATACATACACACACAGACGGGGGTGACGGCATAATACGTCCACATTATGAATGTGGACGTATAAAAATGATAGGAGTAAATCTAATATTATGACATACATGTATTTTGTTTGCTGGTAAACAAAATTGTTTACTTTTCTTTGAATTCCATCTGCGTGTATTACTAATTTCGTACTCTCCGATATTTTTGTATAAAGACCCTGGTATTATGAGTTGCTGGAGAAGCTGTTGTAGAAACACGTTTATTGAATAATTAAAACATCTCCCACTCGAAACAAAATTAATTATATACTTTGTTGACAAGAAACAATAGAATTGTGTCGTTTCACTTCTAAATCTCTATTGTTCAAAAACTGAAATAATAAATCATATATTTCATGTGTCTTCCATTTATAAGTATCGTGTAAAACTGAGTTCAATATATCTAACAGTATAGCAATTAAAACTCGAGATAGACATAAAATATACAAAGAATCAAATATAGATCTATATTGTATCTTTCACATAATCAATTAAACTAATTAATAAAATATATTCACTGACAAAACATTAGGAATATAACAATAACGTATTGATCTAATTCATCAATAAAATTCTGACGTAAAAACAATCACTGATTTAAACAGATATATAATCACACAGTATTGCAATCGGAACCTTAAAGGATCGAATTTCGAGCATCTTTTTGGAATACCAGCTAACCAGATACCGTTCTCCGAACCTGTGAAAGGGACCTATTTCGAGGGGAAGTCGATATTAAACATTACATTATGCAAGAGCTAAATCTGTCTATTGTAACTCTTTATTTAGGCTTCAGATGTTATAGAAATTATTTATTAGACCTTATGTACACGACAAGTTCAAAATCAACTCTGTACATCCTCGGATGACTTGGATACAGCTTGGATTAAAACAGTCATCCATCTAAAATTAAATCAACAAATGGGTTTACCGTTAGTCAGTGACGTCACTACCTGAAACTGGTGAAGAAAGGTCTGCCAAGCGAGGGTACCATTGCCATAGAGAATGTTACTTGATAATCGAGAATATGTGGGTGGAGTTATCGTCTGTCAATCAAGCGATCAGCAATTCGCGTAGACGGTATATACACAGTTGATGCCTATTTCTTGCCCAAACTTCCAACAGTAAAAATGTAATTTGACTGAAATTTTCAATATTTTCTTTTTTATCATTTATTTCTTAATTATTATAGCAAGAATGGCCAACTATTTATTTAACTCTTAACTAATGTATATTTAACTTAAAATTATTATGGAAATCCGTACAATAATGTCACCTTTTCTATTGATCATTATGAAACTAATAAGATGATTCTGGGTTAAAATCCTACCCATCAGATTTATATATATTAGCTGCAGTGAGAAGTGTTAGCAGTTGGTTCTAGAAAGGTAAAAATACACTGCCTCCTACCCAGTGCCAATCATTAGTTATAGTTAAATGGGAGTGTATATTATATCTGATATAAAAGTTAAGTAGATGTATATAGTAAGAGGGTGGGTGGGTATCTGTTCATGCCATTATAGAGGTTACACCAGACATCAACCTGTTATTGTATTAAGTTCGGCAGGTTCACCATTTTGCGTTTCTCATTCACGTCTCTCGAGTTTTTGGGAGTATTAAGTATGATATGTTGGGGGTCGATCGAATTTTGACCTGTTAACAAAAGTTTGTCCTTACATGCCCTGTCAAAAGTATATCCTAAGAGTTCGATTGACAGTTGCACGTGCTGTGATGCGCGAGAAGTGGGCTCGGTTGGATGAAAGTTCGCCATTTGGTATCCAGGCATGTCGCCATATTTGTTAATGGATGATTTCAGCTCATAAATTGAACTTGTTAAAAATTACTTTTAAAATTCGTATCAAGATGGAACATAAGGATCAAATAACTAAAATAACTGCAAATAACTAATCATATTGACAAGAGCTTTTCACAAAATTGATTTTGAGCTTTGTACTTTAATTTTAAATTACTTTTCTCAATTAACAACCAAAAAAGCATGTTATATCAAATTATCGGTGTGATAATCTTGGTCAAGTAGCAATTTTAATAATTTTTTCGTTGTTTAGCGATAGTGTTGAGGTTTTTATTAGATGAGTGAGTGTCAGGTTATTTTAATTACTTCCATTTATTTGTTGGTGAGAGTGATATTGCCAATAAAGAACGTGAGTATATAAGTAATATATGTATAGATGATTCAATCCCCAACTCGAGTCGTCTATCTGTTTATGACCAGTAATATTTCAAATATTAGCAATGAAATGTAACGCCATATTTTTCTAAGCGGAATCACGGCATTTTATTTCGAAATAACAAGAACTGGCTCTTGATGGTTCAGCTTGAGCTTATCTCCTAGCGACTAATTACCAGAAATTTGACTCAACTCGGCTGCACCTAAAGTCAGAAAGCGTCTGTGTGAAGGCAGAAATTTTATCAGTTAGAACGGTTAGGTGGGGCTATCCTGCCAATGTCATAAATACCCTCTTGTTTTTCTTATACACGGGAAATATGCCAATCAAGAAGGGGATCAATTGTTAAAAAATTGGTCTTTCGGTCTCAAGGATATTTTTGTTTTGATGACATGGATACGTAAGAGTTATCTATAAAACATACATACATAACGTCGTCTTTTATTTGAAGGTAAAGAAACGGGTGGTCATATCTTTAACTGTTTTTAAGTGAGGTATTATAGCTAATATTGAGAGACAGATATAACTATTGATACGACTCATGGAATTTGGCCATTTATATACTGTGTATATTGATAGTTTCTATACTATTAAAGTTAATACAGAACTATATATTACAAGTTTCATTTATCTCTCGGCAGGGCTATATACTGGGCGATGTTTTGGTTTTGTTTTGAAAGAACTGTTTTGATTTCTTCTTTTTTATACGCCCACATTGAAATGTGGTCGTATATTGTCGTCGGTCGGTCCGTCCGTCCGTCAGGCGTCCACAATTGCTTGTGGACGCTCTAGAGGCTACAGTTAATATCCGATTGACTTTAAATTTATACACGTTGTTTAAGGACATGAGATGAAGAAGCCTATTGTTTTTCAGCGATTTCCAATAACAACTACCAGAGCTATGACCCTTGATCACATCAAAAATTCTTGTTGACGCTCTAAAGGCCAAAGTTAATATCCGATTGACTTTAAATTTGTTTGTACACAGTATTTAAGGTCATAAGGCGAAGAAGCCTATTGATTTTCAGCAATTTCCGATAATAAGTGCCAGAGTTATGGCCCTTGATCACTTCAAAAAATCTTGTGGACGCTCTAGAAGCCAAAGTCTAAGGTCATGAGACGAAGAAGCCTATTGATTTTCAGCGATTTATGATAATTAGTGTCAGAGTTATGGCCCTTGATCACTTCAAAAAATCGTGTGGACGATCTAGAGGCCAAAGTGAATATCCGGTTGATTTCAAATTTATACACAGTGTTTACAGTCACGAGAGGAAGACGTCTATAGATTTTCAGCGATTTTCAATAATTACTGCCAGAGTTATGGCCCTTGATCACTTCAAAAAATCTTTTGGGTGCTCTAGAGGCCAAACTTATCATCCGATTGACTTCAGATTGATACACAGAGTTAAAGGTGTTGAAATGAACAAGTAGTTTGATTTTCAATGAATTTTGATAACTGAACAGCTAAATCCATGATATTAAATGTTTCGTTTACTAATTGTTAGCGTGGGCCAAAACTTTATAAAAACCAAACCAATTCTAATGATTTTCTGATAATTACATAATGAGTTGTTACTCTTAATCAGATTTTTAGTGTATTACAAATGTTTCATTACCAAAAAAAGTAAAAATATGCGACAACCCTTGTTGACTGCCCGGACGATTTAGCTGATGTGGGCGTATGTTTCGTTGCCTGGCAACCTATCTTTTAAATTTCATGGATGCCATATTCGAAAACAATGAAGCACGTTATTCACAAATCCTTTGAAGGCTTGTAATGCTATTGTGTGATACGCTCGATGGATGTGCACTATGCATTTAAGTGAGTAACATTCAGTGGTTGCATTAATGGGGCACGTTTCAAGCCCTTTTTAGCCCCATTGCCGTAAGTAGTGCTTGCGTTAGGTCCATGCAAAAGGGTACCGACGTTTTCCTGTGGTAACTGTATCTGGCGAACAGCTTTGAATGTTGAAAGAAAACTCTCAAAAACTCTTGAGTGTGATAATAAGGTTTCGGTGACAAGGGCAATAACTCTCAAAATATTATATAGTTGACTCCAATTTCGAAAGGGATTGTGGTTACAAGTAGTCAGACAATATTATACAGAGAGAGAGAGAGAAATGGGATTAAACGTCCACTCAACACAAACTAGGTCATTTCGGGACTAACGTATGGTTTAATTTTATTTCAATAATTCGCTTGCGCGTAGGGGTCTTTAGCAGTGGGAGGAAACCGGAGTGCCCGGAGGAAACCAACGAGGTTGAGAAGGCGCCCCTATCTCAATGCCACATACGCTTACACCAGGGCTCGAAACCACAGCCGCAAGCCAGAGGTGACCGGCCAGCTAGAGGTCGAAGCGCGGCACTCTAGTCCACTACCCCCCCCCCCCCCCCAAATATTATACAGAAGTGCCCAATAAAAATACTTAAACTCTGAAAACAAATTATTTAGGAAAGTCCAGTCTTGAGGATAACATAGTTTGGAGTAGGATGATTATTCTACGTGAATAAAAAGGGAACAAATATCCGCATATTGTGACTTTTAACAAGGTTATTGTTTTATCATCAGGGTCAGAGGTTATCACCATAGGTCACGACTCCACTGTTTTATTATCCTTCTGGTATCATGTCATGAAATAACGAATGTCAGTGATCCATGTACACTTACCTATTCAAAAACTGTATAAAACAAGCTCGTATATCCTGTAGTTTTAAAGAAATGAAAAGTAGCACTTCTCTCCCAGGAGTCAGAGGTGGTAGGCAGACCGAAAACGGGACACTTCAGCAGCGAGAGTGCCGCCCTGGGAAATTTTTGATTCCATGGCACACCCTGGAATAGACACTTGGTTGAGGGATTATGATTAAGTCCTGAATATAGTTAACACTAGTTAGAACTAAACGACCTACGAGTAACGAAAAACAAAGGGTACCTGCCATGTTTCATTCGATTCTGGTTGCTACTGAGGGAAAGACATTATGGGAGATTAAATAACGAATTGGCAGTTCTAACTATAATAGTTGAAAACTACATAATGTAAAGGCAATTTGCTGAAACTTTCAGTCAAATAGATCCCCTCCTTTTTCTTATTTATATAAATGACGTTGTGAATGATATCACAACAAATGTTCGACTCTTTGCTGATGATACTTCCTCTATCCGAAAATTGATGACCCTGCCGAATGCGCAAATATTCTAAGCAATGACCTGGATCAAATTAACGCGTGGGCTAAAACATGGCTGGTATCCTTCAACCCACTAAAGACTGAAACACTAGCACTGACAACCAAACAAAATCCCATTTTACTTACCCTTACTCTAAATAATGTTCCAATCACAAACATTTAGGCTTAACATTTCAACAAAATTGCAAATGAAACCAACATATTAATCACATTATAGAAAAAAACCCAACAAATCTGTCAATTATTAAGATCCCTTAAATACAAACTTAACCGGAAATCGTTACAAACCATCTATACCTCTTTTATCCTACCCCATTTTGATTATTGTGACGTCATCTGGGACAACTGCACAGACCAACTAGCTAACAAATTAGAACACCTACAACTGGATGCACTTAGGTCCATATGTGGTGCTGTAAAGGGTACCAGCCATAGACTTGTTATATGAAGAAACCGGTTTTATCTCTAAATATTTTCAATTCGAAACTCGTGGCTCAAGATCCGATACCACCTGAAACATTTTCGTTTGGATCCCGCGTAAACCAAATCATACATTCTAAACTGCGTCTTTCGTGCAGCAATCTCAACGGACATAAATTTTTACGCCATATTTCTAACAATCCATGCTGCAAATGTGAATTTGAAGACACTGAACATTTTTTATTGAATTGCTCCTTATATTCAGATGCCCGAAATAATACAATAAATAATTTACCTACTATTCACGGAAATACTACAACCTTATTGTACGGAATTAACATCATAGAAAACTCACTCAATATTTCACTCGTTTTTCGAAATCACCAGACGTTTCCAGGGACAACTATAACACACTCACTGTAATAATATTTGCACTTGTACATTGTATGTTTCCTTATGTAAATATGTATCTATATCTGACAGGGAGCAGAGTTTAATATAGGTTATGCCTGTTCCCCAATCCCTATTCAGATAGAAATCTGAATAAAAATATTGCTTATAAAAAAATGATCCACTATGAACCGAGAACGAAGCAGGTTAAAGTTCCGCTTAGCCTCGGTCATCATTACTGAAGCCGGTAACACATAATCGATAGTCTCGATTATCCATTTAATCGTTAACCACGAAGGAAAGTTTTGAGTGTTAATCGGACTATAATCCAGCAAATATCACAGGCTAGCTTTGACATCGAAAGCTGATTATGGTCTGGATAAGTTAAAGATACATTATGGGAGAGTAGATAAGGAGTTGGTAGTTCTAACTATATTAGTTAAAAACTAGCTAATGTAAAGGCAATTTGCAGAAAATTTCAGTCAAATTGATCCACTATGAACCGAAAACTAAGCCAATGAAAGTACCGCTTAGCCTTGGTCATCGTTACTAAAGTCGGTATGACAAAACTAGTAGTCTCGGTAATCCATTTGATCGGTTTATCACGAAGGAAAATTTTGAAGAAAATCGAACTACAATCCAACAAATATCGCAGGCTATCCTTTACATCGAGAGTTGATTATGGTCTGGATAAGTGAATGTCTAATTAATAGTTTTTATAACATTTCAAGCCTACAGAAAGACCTAAAATGGGCAGATTTTGCTCTTGCATAATGTCTAATTAATAGTTTTTATAACATTTCAGGCCTCAGCAAAGACCTACAATAGGCAGATTTTGCTCTTCCATAATGTATGTTTAAGCGTAAACTGACAGAAACCAAGGAACGACAATATGATCAGGATTTAGACACTGGTCGTGGTACCGGTGCAAAATAAGAAGTTTATTTAAAGCCTGGCCAAAGCAGTTACTGGTGACAGAATACGTGTCAGTAGGGTTCGTAGTAACGTAGTTAACTTATTGGCCTTGAGCATGCTAACGATCCCGTCGCCCGTGTTTTTTCCGAAAAAAAAAATAAATTCATTCAGCGAAAAAAATAAAACAAAGACAGATTAATTGATTCTGAATATTATGGAAATATTAATCCAGCTGTGAAATCTAATCTGTAAGCCATCGGTGGAAACCAAGGCCGGATTAAGTTTACATGGGGCCCTTCGTCATTGTCCGTCGTACACACAAATGCAATTTGCATGCCAGTATAGTTGATAGATTTTTTTGGCACAACAGAATAAATCATATAATAAATTGCTTTTTTAGAACTATTTTGGGAGCCTCTTATTTTACATTGAGGCTATTGGCTCTTGCACGATCAGCACCCCGCCTATTCCAGGGCCTGGTGGAAATAGATTGGATGTTGCATTCCGAAATAACATAAGAAAGCTTTCAAAATATTAGCTCGCGTCGTTTTCTCCAGAAATTTATGACAAGCTGCTCTAATGATAAACTAGTACAGTTACTACTCGTCCGTTTCCTGATTGGAAAAACAGCATTTGACATATTTTTGTCAAATTAACTAAAACTCATCTTCGTATCCATTTAATAGCTTCAGTCCGAGGAGAACAATGAGTGAGGTGCAAAAATGGTGAATCAAACCATAGTATCGTTTTTTCGTCACGTCACGTAATCGTCACGCAGCGATGAGTGACCAAGCAAACCAGTTGATAAGAGGTCCAGAGCTACCCAGCCCTTCCAGACAATATTAATACGGGGCTAAATGCAAAATTGTCATTATAAATAAATAGTTTCAAACTTTTTAAAATCGAATCAGAAATCAGAGAAAATTTGATACTACCTACGATCATTCGATCACCAGCAGGTTCCATGTTCTACTGCTGCTGTGAGGCAAAAACCAAGGAGGATTGATCGATGGTGCATGTATGTACATTGGTTAGGGAAGGACAGCAGGAAAAAAGAAACTGGCAATATGTATTTGAAGTAACCCTTTCAAAATCTGAGGACACTTTTTCAGAAAAGAGGACACTTGTTCAGAAAAGAGGACACCTTTTCATAAAAACTACACTTTTTTTTAAGAAAAGAAGGCACTTTTTCAGAAAAGAAGACACTTGTTCAGTAGAGAGTGCACTTTTTGGGAAGTGAGGGCACACAGCAACCTCACCCCCATACCCTGGTAGGAAATTTCGCCGGATTTGCACTGTAAGCGTGAACATTGTTTGAAACTATGATCAGCACTATATTTGCGTGCTTATAAAAGACCAACGTTAAAAAGAAAACGACAATATGAAAAACGTGCAACTATTGGAATATTGACAGCTCGCAACGTCAACTAATATCTGGAAATATCCTTTTCACCATTGTTGCAATACATTCTAGTTGCCGCATTGTTCTTTAACGGTATATAGGTAGGTTGTAAAGAACGCCGTGCACGAGGACGTGAGTGCTTACTCTTTCTGATACCACTTGTGCCTTTTGTCGCCCAGTCCGTTAAGATAGTGTCTTGTGTTAAGGCCCATTCTCACGGTGCGACTTGTAGTAACTACTTATCGACCCGAGTTGCAGCGCGAGAACACCCTAGTCGTACCAACTTTTACAAGCTCCCAACTTCCCTATTTCAGTCAACAGATCGTATGAAATTGACCAATCAGAGACGTCGAGTATTAGTACAAACACGAGTTCTCTCCCTTTGTTGTTTGTAAACATGGACGCGAAGCGCACCCATCAAGAGCCGCTCAGCAAAACTGAGACAGCGAATTTTGTCAATTTTTACCTCACACAACCTAACCCAGACGGATTTGGGTTTTCTCTTTTTCTTTTTGTTCTTATTTATCAAATGTAGGGCAATAATAGCCAGTGTCTCTCCGTCGCTTGATGACGCCATTATGCTAAGACAAGACGAGATTATTGCGAGATTCCAAGTCGTATCAACTTATTTATATACGATTTTGTAATCTACATGTAGATACTACATGTAGATACTACAGGTAGTTACTACAAGTCGCACCGTGAGAACGGGCCTTTACGTTCACAAATACTTTTGAAATACTACAATGAGATTTCTATTGTAAGGTTGGCTAATACTGAAAGCTTCTCAGAAACTACCAAATGAAGATAAGTTTATTTTGACATCATTAAACGGCCCGTGTTTCGCCTCAATCAACTATAATATATCATTTTACTTATTTAATCGTAGTGAAAATGAAGTTTATAAAGTATATAAATATGTAATTATGCAACACTTAATGGTATGGTACAGACCCTGTTATCACAAAGTAAAACTTTTCACCTCCCCGATTTACTAAATTTAACAGATCATTATTTATTAATGTCGTTATTCTTTCATCCACTGTTTATTCTTTCATTTAATTGATCATTTATCCTTCTTTCCATCACCACTATGTTTATTTATTTGTTTAGTAACAGACTTAGAGGGGGTGGATTGTGTGGATATAATTAGAGCCGAGTGCTGTGGTCGAATTCTTCCTGATTGTGTAAACTGTTTAGAACCGATAGACTGTACTAACTGGCCCGCGTTTATCAGACTATAAGAAAGTGAGAGTCGATAAGAAGGAGATCGGATGAAAACTGTAAACTTGTTAAACCTGAGATATACGACCAACCTTTAACATGGATTACAATAAACAAATCAAACTGTCATCATAAAACCCCGCCCACTGATAATATATACACAAAGCAGCCCCATCTAACCCCGCCCACCATTTCTCTACAGATTGGGAGTGAATTAGATTTATATAAACAAACTAACCTGACCAAGTAGAAACAAAAACAAACTACATAGAAAGCATTCAACAGGTCAAATCAACATCGATATTATCTTTTATGTACATTTCATATCGTATTTGGATTATAGACACGCCAATCATCATACATTCTAACATGATCCTAGCATTATTCTCTTCATTTGTAAATATTCTTTTTTTCTGGGAATGGAATGAAATGAAATTCAAAGTCTATTTTACACAATGGTTAGTCTTTTTGGGGTATATTTTCTATGTAACAACAACCATGTGTAAGGTAAAAGAGGTTTGGCCGCGGTGTCAATCTGCTCAGTTCGGCGCTAAGAAAAGTAAATTTTCGGAGAGAAAAAGAGAGAAATAATTTGTAACTTGTCTTCTAGCACTATTTATTTAATAAATGTATACATAATATAAAGATGTGCGGGATTTAAGGTCTATTCAAGACAAACACTGGCATTTCGAAACTAACATAATAGCATAGTTTTATCTAAATAATTTACTGCGCATATGAGTCTATTTTTGGAGGGGGAGACAAGGGAAAACCAACCAGGCTATGTGTGTTAGACAACTAGAATCTACCCGAAATGAACAAATTAATAGTAAAATATAATATATCAAGATTTACAACAGATCTGATTTATGTGAAATGATTGTCTTGAACTTTGAACAATGAAAATAACAATGTTTGACCAAGGACGTCAATTGTAAATTTACTTTCCAGCTTTGACCAAGTATATATAGAACTTAGAAGAATGAACCATACTCAGTCTACTGTTGATTCTCTTACATGTTTTCTATAAACCAGGTGTCACGTTCAGTTAGTTAAATTTCATGTGCCGCTAATTAACAATATTATCAAATATCTTTTGATGATTAATTTCTATTTCGAGCTTACAGTGAAAGCAAATTTGGGACCGTTAAGGTTTCGGCTACAGAGATTGAAACGCAGCATGTTATGTCGTATATGTTGCGACCTTTCAACTCATTTCGTTTCATTTTATGGCAATAGCAGATTAGAAACAGTGCAAATCTTGAAGATGTTAACGATGAAATCTTTATGTGTTTCTATGTGGCAGGATAACAGCTATAATTTATTAACGTAGGGTCGAGCTTGAAATAACACTTCGCACTTCTTGGTATTTAAAAATCTTACAAGAAATTTTATACACACCCACATTTTTAGCTGTTTGGGAAGGAATGGACATCACTCAAGACCGTCGTATGTAGGTTAAGCAAATGAAATGGAATGAAATGGGGTTTAATATCCTACTGTTCTGCAGCGACTGAGCTAATAAAGACGGGCATACGCTAATGAGGAAAATTTGGCCTGAACGACGATACGTTGTCCCTTGCCAGGTATTCTGTCCTGCACTACTGACGTGACAACCACGCCGGAATATTGAGATGAGCTTTTATCCGGAAATATGATATATGCTAATATATTATCAAAACTATATCTTTTGATAATCTACAAAATTTAACTTTGAATGGTATTACTGAGTAACGGATGAGTAATGCACAGGGTAGATATAAACGGCTGATTCGTTTGTTGACCCTCTGTAATAGTAATTTATTAGACAATTAATTGTGTCCATATTCGATGATTATTACAAATAAAATAGTGAAAGATAATATGATTAGGGAAATGAAATGGGGTTTAATGTCACGGACTACTCTTAGTTCTTTTACGTGCACACGAGACCCAGGTTGATCGTTCCATCCTAACTACCAGACACTGTTCCTTGTCTGGGGTGTGTATAGATCCAAAAGTCTCTCGCAATCTGCATACGTTCTCACAAACTACAGGTGGTGTCAAACGGAAATATATTTGATTTATTCCAGAGATGACATAAATTACCTGCATCGTGTTGTGTTTGTTAAATCAAAAATATAAACTACCTAGGACTGTTGTTATTATGGGATTAAACAAACCTTCATGAAGAAACGAATCAACCGATGTCATCATTTGATCTAATCTGGACAGTAAACCCACTACTACGCAAATGGTACAATCCAGTCTCTGTCATGCTTACTGCTATTCGCAGCGGAATCTGTGCTGTAGCCGTAATGGGGTGAAATCTTGTGGATTCAGTACGATGGAATAGTTAAAGATACATTATGGGAGATTTTGACAATGAGTTAGCCATTCTTGCTATAAAAGTTCAAAAATAGATGTTGAAACAAGAATATATTGAAAATTTCAGTCAAATAACTTTATCCTGAACAAAGTTGTTACCACTATAATTTTTTACTAGAAATGGTAGCTAAATTCATCGACACCCTTTTCCCACTATGGCCGATTGTTGATTGACAGGCGTTAACTCCACCTACATAGTCTCGATCATCAAGTAATGTTTAAACGGTATCTAGTGAAGCTTGTGTATAGCCTCGGTCATCACTGTCTTTTATGAATAATTTCCGGAAGTATGATGACGTCAACGTCACGGAGAAACCCCACCCACGACGCCATAGTGATTAAATCAGTCGACGAAATCCTGTTTTAATCCGAGTCCAATCCAAGCCATCCGTGGGTCTACAGTGTTCATTTTGGGCTTGTTGTTTAAATAAAGATCTAATTTATAATTTCTGTGACATCTGAGGCTCAAAGGAAGACCGATGAAAGTCAGTTTTTGCTCTTCCATAATGTATGTTGACAAAAAGAAGCGCAATCAAAAAGGAAACGAATCAAATGGGGTTTAACCCCACGTCAGCATAATACATATGCCATTTTGAGGAAAACATGTGGTAATATTTATTTCTTTGGTCTAGAGGGTGCTAGCCATGTACGTTAAGGGTTATATAACAACATTGTGCGTGACGATAAACAATATTTTATTCAGGATGTCTGAGCGGGATTGGGGAACAGGCTAGGCCTATGTACCCCTTTCCTCCCTAGATAATATACGTACTTAATATTAAAACAAAGGAACAAAATGGGTGTATCTACACATACACAAATATATGTAAATACATATATGATGGGACGGATGGCAATGTACAATAAAAATTATGAGTTACCACGTAAATTTAAAACTAATATTGTAAATTAAAACTGCTAATGTCAATAAACTTGTAAACATAATAAAATTATTATTGCTTTTATGATCGTATAGTAATTTGTCTATAGTTTCCTTTCGTGCATTTGAATGTAAAGAGCATTGCAAAATATAGTGATCAGGATCTTCAAAGAAATGACCACAGAGGCATGCGGGGTTGTCAGCAACATGTCTGAGGTACTCGTGCCCCTGTACATAGGCGTACGAGCCAGGGGGGGGGGGCGGGATCTGCCCCCCTAACTTTCGGGCAAGCTGACTTTTCGGGCAGGCGGGTAGAGTGAAAAAAAAAATTATTTCATCAACTTTGCAAAATAAAGTGCCCGAAATCTAATAAAACACTAATTTTACGAGCTGGAATAGCACGAAAACGCGTTTGCGGCCGTCAAATATTCCAAAATTTTCTTGGGGGTCCATACAAAATCAGTTCCGCTTCTTCGCCTCTTGAAGAAAACCGGCGCCGCTGTCTGTAAACCCGAAATTTGTTCGGGCATTTATAGTTTTGCTTCCCTAACTGTCATTGAGCCCCAATATAACACTAATTTTACTTTTCTTATAATTGAATACCTCGAATTTATACTGAGTTGACTATGGATTCAAAATTTAGGCTCCACACTCTACTTTGTGCGACATTTTCGGGTATCGATTATTATTTGTGAATGCAGCTGCAACAGTCTGATTGGATGGTTGGAATTCAGAGTGGGATTTCGGTTACAAAACCATAAATTTTCAAAATTTTCTCCGGGAAGGTAAGACCCCAAAACCCAGCGACGATTGATTGTTTGTTTGGAATGCGGGTAAGTTAGGTATTGGACCAAATTGAAGTTGCTGTATTAACAGCAACTGGAATAGCAGGAAAACGTGTTTGCGGCAGTTAAATTTTCTCCCAACGGCACCTTCTTCGTGGACTGTATCGATTGATTTAATTCGAAACAGCCATCTTGATTAGGCTATATTATACTACTTTGAAGTAGCAGGAAAACGTGTTTGCAGCCGTCAAATATTTCAACATTTTCTTTCGGGGGGGGGGGGAGAAAAGGCGCCGATCTCAGGCATTTTGGGTTCTGCCCCCCCCCTAACCGTCATCGAGCCCGTACGCCTATGCCCCTGTAGGCCAGAACATGGATTATCTAGAGTTTCCGCTGACCGTTGTAGTAAAAAGATGGAATTTTTATATCTGATTTGAATAGATGATCGGTGAATATTTCTTGAATTTCTTGCAGGGGATGGGGCTGAGTTTATTCCACTTTCTTATACTGGATGGTATAAATGTGCGTGAAGATGAATGGTGGGTTTTCTCCTTGTACTCCGGTTTCCACCCACACCTAAACAATTTTAACATATAATTAAAATAGTGTTGAAAGAGACTTCGTGTTGAAAGTAGAAGACCTTCGGAATAACTAAATAATTAAAAAAATATCACATTTTGAAACTAAGTTTATAAAAACCACAATTCGCATTTGTAAATAAATTGCCTGGATGTCTATCAGTTTATTTCTGTTAATTGAGGATGCTACACTAATCAACTCTCTCAGGCTTTTACATAATACTTGTATAGTTTATGTACTAATGAGGAGAGTAATTAAGAGTATAAGGCTAATGGCAAGGTTTAATATCACCAAGGGCTTTGGGTTAGAAGCCGCAAACCAGTCCACCGGTGCCTACTGTGCTATGTTAGTACATAACTCATAATCTAAATACATGTTTAGCTTTCCGTTATTTTTTATTATTTTGTTCAAGCCAATGTCCTTCCGTGTCACTTTCACACCAGCGGAACTTTGAAGCCAAAACATAAACATGCTTAATTATTTACTTATTGTTCTAGAAGTTTCCAAAATTTGCCGAAGCTTTGCCTCCAGATAGCAGCAACGGACATGAATCACAATTATGAATATGTCAGCGTCTTTATGAAGAAATGTTTACTTACCAAAGTAAAATATCATTGTCCGTTTTGATATATTTTAAGGTTATATAGTACATGAACATAACAAAATGTTTTGGACAGGATTCCGCTATTGTCATGATAGCCACGGGGGTAGGACATTGGACAAAAAACCATCATAAAGGTGCCCTTTGTCAATCTGAATTTGTGCACACGCACAACACAAGTGCGCTTACTATGTGAAATCTTCGGCTAAGAAGTGGTATTATGTGTTACTGATAGAGTTAGCTTATCCCAGCTCGTGTTCGACGTTCGCCTCAACTGTCAGGTAAATAAAGCAGCTGTTTGGATCCGATCACAGAAGTTGAAGCTATATACTACGCTTAAAATTAAAGGTCACCAGTTCAGTGGTTTAACACCACAAATTAAGGGTTGATTGACCTATTGATTAAGAATCGAAGGAAAGGGTTTTAATTTTCTACATGGTTTTAGATGAATTTTCATTATTTTGAGACGGACGCATGACAGAGTTAAGAGATTGGTTAAACAGAAATGATTCGGCTAATAATTGTGCCCACCGCTATACATGTTTACCACTGCTGGGTTTATAATATTTCCAATTTGTGTAACTCAATATTTCAAGGATTCAGATAAAACATGCTATGGACGAATACGTGGTAGACCAAAATTAACATTAATGTCAATAGGAAAAATTATTATGATTATTGGTGGCCGTCAACAAACGGACATCGGCTTAATTGTAAACGACTAAATGGATTGAACTTACCCAGAGTGAGCTGCTAACTTGTCGAAAGGTATGTACCTAGTGGGAATTTTAAACTGGTTTATGTGTTCCAACTTTGCGTTCAGATGACAAAGTTGCGCTAGTGAACGATCTCCCACATTTGTAGACCATATTAACATAGTCGTCTGAACGGCATATTAGGACTATGGTTTGCTTCCAGAAGTAGTAGAAAGATATGAGGAATTTTACGAGGTATGTTATTGTTGCTACGTGACGGTACATGATATTTACCAGAAGATGTTGTAGGAATGCAGGAAACATCTGACCAAATCTAAATTAAACATTCAACATTTATGTGTTTAATCATCCTCGTATGTCTACATTAGTCCCGCAACTTTCCTCACGTAATAAAATCTCTTAAGTTTAAAAACTGCGATAAGATAAAGTTGGTGCTATATTATTACACTCCTAACTCACTGTCGTACAATTCTCATTTCATTTAACATCACATCTCTTTTAATCGTCTATTTTAATCGTCTGTCGTCCTTCTTTTGGCGGGAAAATATGTCATGTCTGCCAAAAAGATTTGGCAGGAAAAGAGGCAGGCGAGAAAATGGTTGTTAAATTAGGTGCGATGTTAGAACATAGAACTCAACTTTGACTGACTTTATCTCTAGAGTCTGATCTCATCTTTTGCTAGACTCCGAGTACATTATAGGTGTAGCTTGCTGATATTTTCCAATGCTGTCATCGTAGCCTATAGCCTACTTCCTCAGAGATTCATCTTTGTACAAAGAATTTAACACTTCGAAGCTTTATGTCCTGGGGCATAATAAGTTCACCCCTTCGACCTCCGAAACTTATTTTTAACTGTAGGTATTATTTGTATAATGACTGGCAAAATAAATGAAAGTCCATAATAAATGAAATGAGTTCATTTTTATTTATATTAAACTTATATTATCTGCAGACGATCTTATATCTGGATCAAAATAAGTCCAGGCAATGAAAAACGAACTTAAACCCGTCACAGGACTCCTCTCACATAAATGACCATAAATGATATCTTGGATCAAACGAGTAAGCATATCCTACCAAGTGTGCCATGCCATTTGCATTTTACACATGCCAGTCAGTGTTTATGGAGACACGATGTCCAAATAAAAGTTATAATTCATAAGTAGGCCTAAGCATCGACTGCGCTGCAGTACTGTCCGGGTCTGTAAAGATAGGCTACATGCTTCACTCAAAACGAAAAAAAAGGATTTACAAGAGAGACGTAAGTAACAGAAATAATGCGACCTGTAAAGAAATAGTCAATTGTAGGGTGTAACAAGCATACTGCAGGGACAAAGTCCAACAACGACAACATTCTGCAGTACGAAAGGCTAAAGCGCTCCTTCTTATAGTAAGTTCAGGTGGACCGCAAAACATTCAAAATAAATCCTGCAACAAGAAAAAGTGTATACACTATACATTCAAAGAGAAAAGATAGGCTGGCACTGCCAGGCAGGATACGCCCATATTTTCGAGAGATGGATAGAGAACAAGCAATACCGAAAGTGATTTTTCCTACATCATTAAGTCCTGTATTTCATACTGTATTGGGAGCAGCCATTTAGTTGGTCAGTTCCAGTCTGATATTCATGAAATTCGAAGCCGACAATGATTATGGTGTGACGGTACACAACCTAGAAATGTGACTTTTCATCAAAATCGGATATACCATATTTTTACACTATTCGCGTACAAACGACGACCATTTCGTCCGGCAATTTTGGTACGATTTTCACGAAAATTAGAACTCAACCTTCCTCATCAAAATCGAATTAAAATTGTGACCTATACAGGGTCCACAACCATGATATACCATTTTTTTTAACAGTATTCGCGTACAAACGGCGGCCATTTTGTCTGTCAATTTTGGTCCGATTTTCCCGAAATTCAAACTCAACCTTCCTTACGGTGTAACGGTGATATAATCAAACATTTTTTTAAATCGGATAATAATTGTGATCTCCAGAGGGACCACAAGCTAAAGAAAGGGGGATTTTGCGTATAACCAGGGGCCATAATTCAGGAAGTTACGATCCGATATGCGCAAATATCGAAAAGAACAAAGATCTTTGGGTTATAACCATGAATTTCAAGTTTCATCAAAATCGAATTAAAATTGTGACCTTTACAGGGTCCACAACCTTGATATACCATTATTTAACAGTATTCGCGTACAAACGGCGGCCATTTTGTATGGCAATTTTGGTCCGATTTTCCCGAAATTCGAACTCAACCTTCCTTAGGGTGTAACGGTGATATAATCAAACGGTTTTTTAAATCGGATAATAATTGTGACCTCCAGATGGACCACAAGCTAAAAAGGGCGATTTTTCGGACAATCAGGGGTCATAATTCAGGAAATTACATTCCGATAGCCGCAAATATCGAAAGGAACCAAGATCTTAAGGTTACAAACATGCATGTCATCTTTCATCAAAATCGGTTCAAAATTGTGACCTCTATAGGGTCCACAAGCTAAAAACGTGATTTTTCGTACAATCAGGGGCCATAATCCATTAAGTTTTGATCTGATACATACCAATATCGAAAGCAGCCGAGATCTTTTGGGGATAAACCTATATTTCAAGTTTCGTCAAAATCGGATAAGAATTGTGACCTGTAGAGAGTCCACAAACAAATTGTGGACGGACGGACGGACGTCCGGACGGACAGGGGCGACGACATAATACGTCCACATGAAAATGTGGGCGTATAAAAACCGTGAGTTATACCATATTATCGTATTTATGAGAAATGCTGCCTATATTCGATCGGAATGGAAAACCAATGTCCATTCGAGCAGACAGAGGTGGTCGGGGTTTAAAGTCCTCCCAACACTAAGTTATTTCGGGCGGAGTCGGAGAGAGAATCCAAGGAAATACAAAAGCTTCGGCAAGTGATCTTACTCCTTGACACATAAGATTAGGGTTGTTACCACGACATCTGACTCAATATAGTATGTGCAGGTGGAACGCACTACACGTAAAACAAACCGATAAAACATTCCCACGAACAAGAAAAACTGCACAGGCACTACAAGGAATAAACAACAAAAATATCAAATCGAGTGAGCGTCCACTCACATAACTTCTGATCCACATTAGACTCTCTGCCTCTACTCTATTAAATATTCATTTAAAGATACATTATGGGAGATTAGATAACGAGTTGGCAGTTCTCACTACAGTAGTTAAAATAGTTAAAAACTAGCTAATGTAAAGGCAATTTGCAGAAAATTTCAGTCAAATTGATCCACTATTAGCTTAGAACTAAGCGATTGAAATTCCCGCTTAGCCTCGGTCATCATTACTAAAGTAGGTAAGACAAAACCAGTAGTCTCGGTTATCCAATTTTAGTGGTAAATCACGAAGGAAAATATTTCAACGAATCGAACTACAATCCAACAAAAATCTCATGCTAGCCTCAACATCGAGAGTTGATTATGGTCTGAATGGGTTAATTAATGTCTAATTAATAGTTTTTATAACATTTCAGGCCTAAAGAAAGACCTACAATAGGCATATTTTGCTCTTGCATAATGCATGTTTAAGTAATATTTCAAATTTTTCAAGCCCATCCACCCTTTTCAAAATCCAAAATAAGAAGTCGTAGAATAACCGCGAGTAGATAAAGTAATGTTAAATATCTTTACGACAATGTACCAATTAATAATATTTACGCCTTTAAAACAAAACGCAATAAGAAAAGGCGTAAAGCTAGCTAACCTATAGCCTGTATAAAACAGCACTTTATGGTGTTTTTTTTTATTTACTGAAATAGATGCAGAAAAAATATTGCGAAATTTGTATATTGTCATCCATTTTTGTTTCTTTTATGTTCATTGTTTATGTTTACACTAACGTTATTATTATTGTCATTCGTGTGACCTTATGACCTTCGATTTCGTCAGGGGACACTAGCGCGATTTTTTTTTTTTTTTTTTTTTTGGCTTGGGGGTTCCACAGAAAATATCCTGCAGCAGAAATGTTTGACGCAACACAAATAATTGAATTGTGCAATCTCCTGTAGTTTGTTAGGGTGCCTGGAGATGTAGTCTGCAGCTGAATCCTGGAGATGTCAAGAGGAGGAAATCTATTAATTTCAACAGGTGTAAGTTTTATACACTGTAAGAAATAAACTGTTATTTATAACATATTCCCGAAGCTAAAATCACATATATCTAATTTTATACTAGATATAAGTATAAGCGGGTGGCTGGCTTCAAGTGTTATTTAAATTATCATTTAGACATTTATTCACATAACAAGCACATAACCAAATCTCCAGACCATCGGATATTGAGTAATAAATGTCTAATTTTAAATATAACATGATTACGGTTCCAAAATGTCATCCACTGTTTGACTTGCCCGGGTATAACTCTTACTAGCCAGTCGAAATGACATTTGGTGAACTGGGCCTTTTTAATCTTTGATCAGTTTTCAAAAAGATAATATAATAATGTACACATATTATATTATAACCCTTTTAATCTGTACATTCTGAAAATAAATACAGTAACTAACAATAACGTAATTCGGCTATGTTCAAAGGCCATCAGATACACACCACGTCCACAACCCCCTCTCAACACCCGCTTTCGGTCGCATGTCTAAAACCTTCAAAATATTTTTTTTTATCACTACGATCGCCATTAAGCATTCAAATTTCCGTTTCCCTCATTCCCACCCATCCCACCTTAACCAACCTCACCCCATCCCAAAACTGACAAATCGTCCCCACGCTTGTATGTGATGGCGCCCAATGCAGAGATGTCCCCGCTTGGTATATGGGCAGGCCGAGTGCAACTATGATCTATCTCTCACAACTAGAATCCTTGTTCAAATGGTAGCAATACCGCTCGGGTTCAAGAGAGTGTATCCCTGCACAAGTATTCCACGAGCGATAGCGAGTGGAATGCGGCAGGGATACACTCTCTAGAACCATTGAATAACCCGAGCGGTATTCAATGGTCATTGAGTTCTGTATTTATTCTCTAACTACATGCAAATCTCAAAATACACTGTACTATTCTGATTATCAAAAAAATCATCACCAATAATGTTAAAATTCATCACGGGTTCCGCCCTATTTTCTTTCCTTTTTACAAAAATTGTCGTTGCTAGTGGTGACGTCATTACGGTTTGACGTAATTATGAAAATGACGTCATTCTGGGCAAAAGTAGTACGTTTTGTTCAATGGCTGTATTCAATGGCTGTATCAAATGTTATTTGCTTGTATTTGCATGTAGTCATAGAATAAATTGCAATACAACCATATATATCTCGATACGCATCGAATTATTGCAAAACCAACCATTTTATCATTGGCAGATTCAATACTAGGAAAGACAAAAATACTCCAAAATGAAATTCAGAACGGCAAATAAATGCTTGAATATTTTACACTAATCCTGTTATGCTGTTGACTGTATGACTAAATGCTAGCAAGTAGGCTGATATGTTTTATATAATATCGTTAAAATCAAGAGTGTCATGGCATTAGATGAAAGGAGAGACAAAATATCGACAGACCAAATATCATTTGCGAAAGACCATGCCTTTTGGGGAGCCATGGTGGTTCAGTGCAGTAAGCCGTTTGGAGGTCATGACGTGTACTATAGGCTACCGGTGTTGGTCGAGAAAGTTTCACCGGATTTTCCAGCGTGTTGGTGGTGCATGACGGTGTGTCTGGCAGGGACAACGTCTAGTTATTTGTATGGGGCGAAAAACCGAGGTCCCGTGCAGGCCTACACGTTGGCGTGCACGTAAAATAGACAGCTGGAATTCCATTCCTTTCAGGGCAATATTTCTCTTTTAGAACACCGTATAGGCCTAGGCCTATGGCGTATGCTCGTCTTTATTGGTGCATTTCACTGACTACAACAATCGCTGATAATAAAGTAAATGGTCCGCAATAGCGGGTGGTTAATTTAAATTAGGAATGTAGGCCTAGCCTTCAATAGGCTTAGTCCCTGTCTACTTAATTAAATGTTGATAGGCCTATGGAACAGGTATGAACAAACCAAGTAAGATAGATAGGCTAATATGCCACCCTGGTAAAATCTGTAACAGGCCTATCAGTGGAGTCTCACCTCGTGGGTTTTCTCCCGGCCCTCCAGTTTCCTCCCACTGCCAAAGAACCCTACGCACAAGCGAATTATTGAAATAAAATTAACCAAGATGTTAGTCCCGAAATTACCTAGTTTGTGTGGAGTGGACGTTAAACCTACCTCTCTCTCTCTCTCTCGCGCGCGCTCTCTCTCTCTTTCTATCAGTGGAGAGGGGTAGACCAATGTAGCCTAATATTTGATATAGCTATTTGCATTAGCCTATCAATAAAAGTTGTCAAAGATCAAGACATGTTCATGTGTCTTTCCATGTAGGCATATAGAAAATTAAAAAGCTTAAGGCTCCGAGAAATAAAGTAGGCTACGGTCGATATGAAACCTAGCATGACTGTGCCTTGGACAGTTGCGTATCGATTGACGAACTTTGATTTGTGATATTTCGTCACAATATCAAGATGGCAGCGATACCTTTCATGATTGGTTCTGGGGGCTAAATTCGTGCTTGTCTTACACGGGATTTAAATTATATATCGCAAGTTTGTAAACCAAAGAGGGGGGCAAGTTGCGCGAATTTGAAAATAAATATTCCCCAATGCTGCCAAACAAAACATAGGCCTAAACTTAACAAACCGTAGGCTACATTGTCATAGGCCTACTGGCTAAACAATTTACAGTGTGGATTATAACGCCAAAATATACAATTTAATGAAATGACGTAGAGAGTTTGGTGGTGACGTCATAACGAAAAACGTGACGTAATTATGTAGATAAACATGGCGGCATAAAGAAATAATGTTGTTATTCACATTTTTTACACCGTTTTACACAGGACCAAACATTGTGTGTTATGTTAGTCTTTTATTTATTGGTATGTATTTATTCATTGTCGCTTTATCGCGGGTACGTCTGTCCTCGTGGGTTTTCTCCGGGTACTCCGGTTTGCTCCCACTGCTAAAGACATCTACATAGGCCTATATAATATATAGGTATGTGAATAAAAAAATGAAAATTTTGCAAATTTAATAAAACTGGCATCACTGGAAAGGGCTTTAAATATGCATTACTATGGTCTTTAAATTTTGGTTCTACTCCAAATAGAAAAAAAGTTACATCATTTTGAAAAAAAGAAAATCGGGTCAATAACGACCCTTTGTTTTAATATGAATACAAAGACTTGAGCGTGATCACTTTTCGGGTGAAAATAACAAGTACGCACTTTAAAACATCACAGTTCCCTCAAAAGTCAACAGATATCAATGACTTTTGCATCATTGGAGAGCTATTTGAAATCACAATACAATTACAATACAATTACATTAATTAATTGATTGATTAATTTGATCAATTATTAATTAATTATCAATTAATGTATCAATTCGCCAATTGGTGGAGATTAATTGACGACTGCCAAATCACAAAAATGCTCATAACTTTCTTAATATTTGAGCTTTTTTATTGAAATTTTCACTAAAAGATAGCTGTTCAAAAACACTAATACATGCACAGTTAATCTCTTAATTACATATAAATATCACCAGTCATACCATATAATAAGATGGATTCGTACACGCAGATGAGTCCGTGGTCTAGTCTTAACCAAATCATATAAATGCTCATAACTTCCTTAATACTTGGTCTTTTTCATTGAAATTTTCACTAAATGGTAGCTGTTCAAAAACACTAATACTTGCACAGTTACAGATAAATATCACCAGTCGTACCATATAATAAGATGAAATTTAGCACTCAGATGAGTCCGTTGTCTAGTCTTAACCAAATCATTAAAATGCTCATAACTTCCTTAATACTTGGTCTTTTTCATTGAAATTTCCACTAAAAGATAGCTGTTCAAAAACACTAATACATGCACAGTTACAGATAAATATCACCAGTAGTACCATACAATAATAAGATGAAATTTGGCACTCAGGTGAGTCCGTTGTCTAGTCTTAACACAAAATCAAGTCACTTAAGATGAGATCAGACGCAAGGGAATATTTCGAAATGTCGTAAGACTCTCCATCATCGAAAGTCTCCCCCTCAGCCCAGTAACACACACGATAAACGATGCCATTCTTCCGGAGTTTCTCTATTCTACCATAATACAGTTCTTTAACACCCGTGTCCGTGTCAAACCAGTAGTGACAAAGGTCTTTGCCAACGACTTTACCCTCCAATATATCCCCCAAATCATCCAGAATCCCTTTATCGGTGCCAGGAAATGCTTCAGCCAGAGAAATAGGATCTGTTTCAGTGGTTTTTAATTTCTTTTCCATTTTTCTTAGTTCAGTCATGTTTTTTTTCTCTTGTTGTAAGACATTTCTTCTTTTTATTTCCACCATCACATCCTTCTGCTTAGTTTTCTTTCTTTCTCTCTGTTTTCTCGAATACGTCACCGCAAACTGAACGACCTTCTCTCTTTTATCACCACCCATGTTGTCTAGAAAATCAATTACACGGTTTTTCTGCGCCCTGATTTTGGATGAGAGGAAACACAGAGTCGCATTCTGAGCTTTCTGTTTTGCTGCCGAAAACATCCCCATTACCTCCTCTGCATCTATATTGTGCGACCTGGCTGACTCTGTTTGCTTCTCCAATTCGTCTGTGATGTCGAGGTTAAAATACTTCTCATATTGTCTCTCTAGCACTATCACGATTGCCCCTAAACAAACTTTCACCATTTCAGCAAACAAGGTTGTGTCGGATGGTACCTCTTGTTGTAAAGCACACAGTATCGGGTCTCTTTCTAGAATATTATCAAAGAAATCACTCTCACGAGAAAGAATGGTTGTGGGGTTTTTTTTTTCCTGGAGTTTAACACGCTTTAAGACCTCTTCTACAATCTTAATCCCTCTGATGTGATGTATTTCTGTGTCTGCCGAAGTGTAAAACATCTTCATCCAGGGTCCAGAAAACAGCTTCCCAATCAACCCCAGAACCTGCAGCTCCAACTTTGTAACAGAATTTTCAAAATCTAGCTTCAAACTGGATCTCAAGCCACCAAGAGCAGTACGGGAATTCAAGAACCTGAGAAAATCGGCATGATGAACAAAGTACTTCCCTGCAAGATGGAAAAGTACATGAAGGCGATTTCCCCTGTATCGGGGGATAAATCCCTTCCCTAGACCCATTTCCTCAAGAAATATTTTGAAACCCATTGGGTCGCCTCGCCTTTCCCATCCTTAAACCGAACTTTGTTTAATTGCAAAATCACATTTGCAGCAATACAATCTTGTCCAAACAGCTTTCCCTTTTCGTGGCCCTTTTCTTGTTGGAGGGATTTCAACGCAGCTCTAACTGTTGATGCAACAGTGTCAAGAGGGTGCAGATGGCAGTTGAGTTCGTTTAGTGAAGTGTTCCATGCTGCATTAATAAGACGAATAGTAGCATGATTAGAAGCACACCTGTCAGTCATACTGTTGGAAATATTTGCTGTCAAAGATTTTGAAACTGTTTGATGGTCCTTTTGGTGAAAGTCGGCGTAAACAACTGCCAGTTCGTTGATGGAAGAAATTATGTGCTGGGAATAATCCTCAGCCGTTCCACCTGGTAGGTGGTCAACAGCAATGACAATGCAACTTTCTATATTTTTTTAAAAGTCATATGGACGCTGTTGATATGAACACCTTGTTGGGTCGTTGCATCAAATCCCAAGGTTGAATCTGGATTGGCCAAGATGGTTTCGGCTGCCTGAAGCTGAGATATCAACCCCATTTCTCGCACCATCATTTCCACCGTATTGCGGTGGGGAACTCTGTCAAGTTGGGCACCAGTCCTCTGTACAAATTTATCTAAAAGTTTAGGCACATTAGCAGTTGGTACTTGATTTGTAATGGCGTCATATACAAAGAGACGTGTTTGTAAAGAGTACATCTTTCCTTGTTTCTCAAAAATGTCTGAGGTGGAGGAATCTTCACGGTCTTCAATCTGCTCTTCAAGCACAGCTACGTCGTTTTGCAGAAAACTAATCTCTTCATCTTGCGCTTTTACCTTATTCTTAAGTACTGAGATTTCTTTGGCAGATTCATCAACAATAAAACTAGTTTTTTCACTGAGCTCTATCTTTAATCTTTTACACTGTTTTTTCTTCTGTTTCACGACATCTCTCAATTTTTTCAGTTTTGCTCCCAAACCAGAAGAATCTGATTCATCAAGTTCTTTAACACGGTTAAGTTTTCTTTTTAATTTCTGATTAATGACCCTGATAGCATTCTTCTTACTCAACTTTCTTCTGAATTCTTCAATTTGAGCAGAGTGCGCTTCCTGCATCTCTTTTTGACGTTGAATAGCCTTGTACAGACGCCCACGAAGTTTCACACAGTTTGAACAGTTCTTGTGAGACGAGGAACTGGAACTTGAATTCAGAGTCTTAGGTGTGGCTGGTGGTTCTGGTTGTAAACGTTTTCTACATATTACTTCTGTTGAAAATTCTTCCCAACAACAATCCTTGAATTTCTGCATCTCACTCTCATTTGTTAGCCTCTTATATTTCTTTATTGTCCGCTGCACTAAAGAAGTGATTTTCCCCTTTAAAATTGGAATGGCAGAACGCTCTTCTTCACTGAATGTCTCCTTTACTGCACGTTCAGCTTTTGACACGCTCGAGTCATGTAGCAAAAAAATATACAAGACATGTCCATTTTGAAGTTCATTCCCAGCAGGGATAACACAAAATGTCTCATTCAGATAAGACCTTGCTATTCCAGGTTCAGCGTCTGGGTTTAGCTTTCTTTTCTTCTTTGATGGAGGCATTCTGATATTCTAGGGTTTATTTATTACTGAAAAATAACAAAAAAAAAATATTTAATATATAGGCCCTATATTTTTTTTTTTTTTTTTTAAAGCAACGTTGATTGTTAACATAAGGTATTGCTGACTCAAAATGCATTTAAAGTAAGAAATAGAAGCCCCAACATAAGACCATGTGCGTTTGTTTTGTAAACAAAGTCAGGGGAGGAGCCATTCTATTTCTATTCGTGACCCGCATTATCATAATTATGAGACATTCAATCCTCGATAACTATGTATTTTTATCACAATCCAGACATACAACATATTTATTGACTATTATTTTGCATTATTTGTGTGCTTTGATGCATATAAGTATAGCCATGTTCATGTGATTTTGAATTGAAATGTGTGACGACACAGTGAAAATCGAAGAAATTCGCCGCCATCTTGGAAATTCTTTGATACGACTAACTTTTTTTCGCAGCTTCGTAGGTATCCTTGGAACATAGTTTCGTCATTGATATTACACACATATATGCACAACTATACATAGAATCAATCCGTATGCATTAATAAATTATTCAAACTCACCTTGATACCGCAATTTGCACCGTTCCACGACTAAATTTCTCACTTCGTAACAAAACCACACGTAATATCGTCAATTTTATTTATTACTGAAAAATAACAAAAAAAAAAATATTTAATATATAGGCCCTATATTTTTATTTTTTTTTTTTAAAGCAACGTTGATTGTTAACATAAGGTATTGCTGACTCAAAATGCATTTAAAGTAAGAAATAGAAGCCCCAACATAAGACCATGTGCGTTTGTTTTGTAAACAAAGTCAGGGGAGGAGCCATTCTATTTCTATTCGTGACCCGCATTATCATAATTATGAGACATTCAATCCTCGATAACTATGTATTTTTATCACAATCCAGACATACAACATATTTATTGACTATTATTTTGCATTATTTGTGTGCTTTGATGCATATAAGTATAGCCATGTTCATGTGATTTTGAATTGAAATGTGTGACGACACAGTGAAAATCGAAGAAATTCGCCGCCATCTTGGAAATTCTTTGATACGACTAACTTTTTTTCGCAGCTTCGTAGGTATCCTTGGAACATAGTTTCGTCATTGATATTACACACATATATGCACAACTATACATAGAATCAATCCGTATGCATTAATAAATTATTCAAACTCACCTTGATACCACAATTTGCACCGTTCCACGACTAAAATTCTCACTTCGTAACAAAACCACTCGTAATATCGTCAATTTTCAAGCGATTGTAAAAAATCGAAAACGAGGTAATACATTCATATATTCGGCTACGTCAGAGGTTATTTTCCGCAAGGATTTCCCACTCCCAGCCAATCAAAAAGCGTCCTATATAGCGTGGTCAGAAATGCCGCCCTGGGGAAAACACTTAATTACGTCACAACTAATTAGCGTCAGCACGGCTGGTTCTCAGAGCCGGATATAATATTATTGAAATAAAATTAAACCATTATGTTAGTCTCGAAATGACCTAGTTTGTGTCGAGTGGATGTTAAACCACATTTCCCTCTCTCTCTCTCTTTTTATCGCGTGTAGGCCTACAATATATAAGTAAGTTAACACTACTACTATTTTTCAGCACCAACCGCGCTAATTAATGACTCATGCGCCATAATACATATTTTAACATAACCTACACTAGGCCTAGGCCTACTCTACAGTTGTAACTGAGTGTTTAAAGTTTAAAGTGATGTCAAAGTGATCTATATACCATGAAAATTTTGTGGGACAGGTATTCCAACTGTCAAGGGTTATTTTACATGCAAGCAAATGTGTACATGGGGCCTCGGTTTTTCGTCCCTTCCGATCTTTTTTCGACGCTGTTCCTCCATTCTGGTTAGTGAGCGAGTCCCTTTGCTTACCGGTGTACTCACTAAGCCCTAACTAAGCCAACTTGGCTCCATATCATGTCACTTAAAATAAAATAGGTATATATATATGTCAGTCTTCATATTATATAATTTAAGCCATGGTAGGGTAGGCCTGTCTTAAAGGGGCTAAATCGCTAACATTTGATTCCTAGAAATTAACACAAGTCAAGTGGGTCGCAACGCACGCAATACTGTAATATGAATGTATATAATCTGATTTACATTCAATGGTTTCCGTTTTTACTCTAATTTCAAATCAGTTATGTTCCAGGAAATAAGTCAGCAGTGTCAATCGAATGCAAATTTCTAGCGTCTAGTTATTCCAGACTACATGCGTCGTTTGATTTGGTGCAATGTTTCTAGCCTCGTCCCTCGAGTCTCTTGCTAGAACTGGGACTGAAACACGTTATCGTACACGATTCGTCTACCAATGGTAAAATATTTATTTTGTCTTAAATATTGGATATCAGAAGCCCATCTTTTTCCGTAAGATCACAGTGACACTGCATCAATGTTGATAATTTAAATTGACAAATAATTTGTGTTTTCAATGTTGAAGATTTTGGATGATATTGAGTTAGAGACTTGGCTACTTTAAACTTCAAAATTTAAAGCCCCAACAAACCAGATTCAATAAACAAATACAACTAATCCGGCTACTTGTTGAAGGCTACCTTTATGAATAAATCCTGAGATCATTAGCAATAGGACCCAAAACCCTTAAAGCATGTTATAATGTCTTACTCTTAGTTCTATAAGTATAACATTCCAACTTCCAAGGGTTTGATGAATCTTAATCTTAATGATCTTTGATCTTACCACTTTTTCTGTTTTAATAGTGTTATCCTTAGTTGCTGGTTATCATCAACATGATACTCACCATCCAGTATATTCTAAACAACATCCTACCCAAGCACCTTCAAATACAGACAAAACCAAACCTGAAAATAAATGGCTTTCTGTAGAAAACGAAGGTAATGCAAACGAAGCCGATTATATAGCTAATCTGGTACATCAGCTCGAAGAACGAAAGCGGAATGGAAGGGAGGATGATTTAAATCGAGATCCTAGAAAGGGTGGCGATTACACGCATTACCCACCTGAAATACGGAAGTCAATGAAAAGAATTAATGACCTTTTCCGAAAAAGAAGTAGGATAGCCTTGAAACTTTACGAAGCTAGAAGAATCGACAAGAACAAACCTACAGAAGATGAAGGAGTTGTTCAAATAGCTAGTTTTGAATCCAGTATACCCAAATATAAACATAATGCATTCATTAAATTATCCGAACCAGTGACAGATAAAGCTACATCTCCACCAGAGGAATCAAATGTTCTACCTAAAACCAAGCCTCCGCATATTTACCTAAATACGAAACCTGTAATGCAAGGTAGGATTAAAAATTGTTAACTAATGATATAGAAAAGGCGTGGTCGCTATCTGTTATCTTTACCATGTCGGGTGGAAAACTGGAATTATAACACAGTTCCTATTTAAAACCATACACGAGACGATATTTTGTACTTTGTATTTCATTGGTTAGTCTCTGAATTTTTAAAACCATATTTATAATAAAATAAATGAACTTGCTAATTATCATAATATTGTCGTGCACTGCACCCAACACGAATTTTAACTAAGGCCTTACCAGTTGAGTTTGAATTTTCGTTCTTCTGGAAGACATTTGGTGGGGAACTAGGTGGTCCATACGACACTAATCAGATTACCATATTATTTCTTCAGATTCATCTTTGTGGGAAGGTTTTGGTATTGGTGTTGGATGTTGTGTTGGTATACTTGTAATAGCTGGTGGGGTAATATTTTTTATCAGAAAAAGGTAGGTATATTTAGCATGCTTATGTTTTGTTTAGTTCGGCTTCGCAAATTTGGTTTGAGTTGGATGGTAAATGGAAGGGGGCTCAAATTCTCTTTACACCAACCGGTGCAATGCTTAATATCGCTTGGTGTAATTATACTACTTTTCTAATTCTATATAAAAGACAGGTTGCCAGGCAACAAAACATACGCCTACAGCAGCTAAGTCGTCCGGACAGTCAACAAGATTTGTCGCATATTTTTTCTATTGTCGGTAATGAAACATTTATAATACACTAAAATCAGATTAAGAGTAACAACTTGTTAAGTAATTATCAAAAAATCATTAGAATTTGTTTGGCTTTTAGTTCTGAAAAATTGCTAACGTTTAATATACCGTACGAGACATTTAATATCACGGATTTAGCTGTTCGGGTTATCAGAATTCATTGAAAATCAATATACTTGTTCGTCTCAAGACCTTAAGTCGATCGGATGATAGCTTTGGTCTCTAGAGCATCCACAAGATTTTTCAAAGTTATCAAGGGGCATAACTTTGGTAGTAATTATCGGAAAATCATTGAAAACCAGCGCACTGCTTCGTCTCAAGACCTTAAAGTCAATCAGATATTAACTTTAGCCTCTTGGGCGTCCTCGAGGTATTTCAAAGTGACAAGGGTCATAACTCTAGCAGTAATTATCAGATAACACTGTGGACAAATTTAAAGTCAATCAGATATTAATTTTAGCCGCTGGAGCATCCACAAGATTTTTCCAAGTGATCAAGGGCCATAACTCTGGTAGTAATTATCGGAAATCATTGAAAATCACTTGGCTTTTTTGTATCACAACGTTAAAAACAGCATGTATAAATTGAAAGTCAATCGGATATTAACTTTTTCAAAGTGATCAAGGGCCATAACTCTGGCTGTAATTATTAGACATTGTTGAAAATCAATAGGATTCTTCATGCCATGATTTTAAATACGGTGTATAAATCTAAATTCAATCAGATATTAACGTTCGTCTCTGGAGCGTTCACGAGAAATTGCAAACCACGGAAGGACGTGACGGTAATATACGACCACATTTTTCAAGGAGATCAAGAGCAATAACTCTGGCAGTAATTTTCGGAAATCGTTGAAAATCAATAGACTTCTTTGTCTCATGGCCTGAAACACTGTGTATAAAGCTAAAGTCAACCAGATATTAACTTTAGCCTCTAGAGCGTCCACAAGATTTTTCAAAGTGATCAATGATCATAACTCGGGCAGTAATTAGCGGAAATCGCCTAAAATAAATTGGTTTCTTCAGATAAAAATGTAGTCTGTAGAATGTTCACAAGGAATTGTGGACGACGTACGTCCGGACGGGGGCGACGGCAATATACGAGCATATTTCGAATGTGGGCGTATAAAAATTCCTCCACCGAACAAGCGCTCCTCTGGGATATATTTTGTTGTTTTTTTTACAGTATCATATATTTAGTTGATCGAAACAGAAAGCAACGTCATAAATATAACAATTTGATAACAGTGATTAAAGGGAGATAACTCTATTTATAGACTTCGACCCTTTTTTTCTTTTTTTTATTTTACAGGGCTAGTAAACAGGAACCTAATTGAAGAAATAATCGTGTAAGACCATGCAATCTAAATATTACTGTAAAATTTTCTGAAATAAATTCATTTTTTAAATCACAATTTTTGAAGATTTTGTATTTTTTTAGTACAAATCTTTCCACAAGAGGGAGTCCGTTAATTCTTTTTAACGTAGATTTAGTTATAATAAAGCAAATCTGTGCAGAGAGCAGGATATTTCTATGGTTAGATATATTTGAAATTTATTAGAAATTTGAGAAAAGTCTATAAAAAGAGTCAGCTCTCTTTAGTCATTCTATGATCGATTAATTATTATTTACTGCGGTCAAGGAGGGGCAGGTGAAAAGGTTAATTTATCTTCACGGTACGTAAGACCAATGTGGGCACATATGAACTTCGGGTTTTTTCACATATGCGCAGCCCTTGATAAGTGAGAACCGCGTTTCAAAAGACACTTAAATGTGGGTCAATGGGACAGAATCGTGAGAACTTCCCCTGTCAATTCAGTCTGTTTTGCAAGAACCACACACTAGTAGTATAGCTGGGCAGTTCACTATAACCGTGAATATGGTAGTGCTGAGACAGTAAAAGACAGCAGAGGAGGAGTATAAGAATGGTGTTATGATGGAATTGAGCGCCGCAGCCGCGAAAAAATTCAGATATGTAACCGAGCTTAAATTTTTCTGACAGGGCTCGAAAATTTTAGTCAATGTCATGGCAAATGGAACCAAATTCTCGTTAACGAGAGGATACGAAATGAGACAGAATCTTGAGGCTTATCTGTCAATTTCGCCTGTTTTGTGATTGTTTCTTTACCTCATTAATTCATTTATTAAATACATATAGTCTGAGACCGACTGCGATGAATACTTTTTTTGAGACCGACTAGTTTTTGCCATGAGGAGAAAACATTTCATAGTACACAGTGGTACATAATGATTTCGTTTGGGGGGGGGGGGTGTTTAGCCAAAATGCGACCGACTGATGCACATACCCCCCCCCCCGCAGTGCGATTGACGCAATCAGGAGCCGAGCACCAAGTGCGAGTTTTCTAGGGAATATGGGGTGGGGTAGGGGCGGTATCAAATGTAGGGCGCCATCCACAATCCCACACCACAATGAAAGTAAACAAAATACTAGCTATAACATTAAGCGTCCCGGTAGAACATAAATATTAATCTATAATTGTGTAGTAGTTCGCTGATCGTTGTCTCGTCGGAAAGTAGTTTTATTTTAATTCACATATAGTTTATGTCATATCAATGGTGGTGCCTATAACACTGAGTAATTTGAGAAAATTTTTGAAAAATTGATTCAATATCCTGGCATTTGAGGTCATTGTTGGGAGAAATTCCTGTGGACGAGTGTACCAGAAATGTCAGTCAATGGGACAGAATCTCCAGATGTGTTTTGCAAGAGTTGGCATAACATCTGTACAATCTGACGTGCCCGCCCCATACACCAGTGGAACTACATCTGGGAAGTTCACTATAATCTTTAATATGACAGTGCTGAGACAGTATAAGACAACCGAGGAGTAAAAGAATGATTTTAAAATGAAATCAAGCGCCGCAGTCGCGAAAAAATTTCAGATATGTAACCCAGTAGAAGAATGATTTTATAATGGAATCGCGCCATAGGCGCGAAAAAATTTCAGATATGTAACCGAGCTTTTAAAATTTTTTGGTACTGGGGTTGATAAGAAATGGGACAAAATCTTAAGGCTTATCCGTCAATTTCGCCTGTTTTGTGATTGTATGTTTATCTCATTAATTCATTTAGTCGGAGACCGACTGCAGTGAGTACTTTTTTTTTGAGACCGACTATTTTTGCCATGGTAAAAACATTTCATAGAACAACATACTCACAACAGAATAAGAAATACAAGCATACAGGGTTATTTTATACTATAGTTTTGTGTGACGTATGCAATTTAGGCACACGGATTCACGCAAATACATAGTATTCTGGCATTGTTTTTGGGTCCGACTGGAGTGACTGCACTTATTTTGTGACCTGTTGAAATTTTGTTGTTAGACCAACATACTCACAACAGAATAAGAGTGACGTATGCAATTTAGGCTCACGGATTCACGCAAATATATAGTATTTGGGATCTATTCTGGCATTGTGTTGGAGACCGATTGCAGTGACTGCACTTATTTTGAGACCGACTATTTTTCTCCCTGGGTAAAATTTTGTTGTTAGACCACCTACTCACAACAGAATGAGAGTGAAACACAACATCTTTTCAAACATGATAAGTTGACAAGGTTATTTTATACTGAAGGCTGCTCCTATTTTGCGACCGACTGCGCTGATTTTGCGACCGACTATTTTTATACTAAAGTTTTGCGTGAGTAGCGTGACGTATACAGTGGATACTTATTTTGATACCGACTACCCCTATTTTGCGACCGACTGCACTAATTTTGCGACCGACTATTTTGGGGGCTGAGGGGGGGGGGGGGTGTACCCCCCCCCCCCCCACACACACACACACACACACACCACATTTACGCCCCTGATAGTACAACATACTCACAACAGAATAAGAGTGACAAACATTTTTTCAAACATGACAAAGCAAACATGGTTATTTTATACTATATAATAGTATATAGTGTGTGTCTCACGGATTCACGCAAATACATAGTATTTGGGATCTTTTCTGGCATTGTTTGTTTACCTGATGAACTCGTCGATGCATAATTTTGAGGCCGACTGCGGTGACTGCACATATTACGAGACCGACTGCAGTGACCGACTATTTTTCTCCCTGAGTGAGTATCGTGACTTATGCAGTGAGCACTTTTTTGATACCTACTACACCTATTTTGCGACCGACTACACTGATTTTGCGACCGGCTATTTTTTTTTTCCTGCCTCGGGATTTTGCAGCGTGGTGTCTCCCTATCGGTAGTGCAGGACAATCTTGCAAAGTACAGTGTCTTATTGTGTAGATGGAACAAAAACAAGCTCCTGTGTACACATTGACGTGCACATAAAAGAATCCTTTCACAGTTGAATTTCGATGAAGAAATACCACGGTCCACTGAAAATTTCTGTCGTAGCACTATCATCCGGGGTTTATGGACCTGCTTACACTTTACAGTCCAACCTTCGACGATGGGTTGTATGTTCAATCATCTGGTGTGTAAGACTGAACTACAATAATTGAACAACTCACTTCCTCTTGGTATAATATTATATTCTGTAACAATACTTAATAATAATAATAACATACACTACTGACCCACAGGCTAGGTAATCTTATAAGGAACAGCATCTAAGAAATAACTTATCAGAGACCTGACCTTCAGATCTACAATCTTTCCTCTTAATATACTAGAGGTTACTTGGTAACAATAAAAAAATAATTAATACTTTATATATTCAAACTTAATAATATTTTATAGTTCTTAAAGTGTAATATTTAATTGACATCCATTCATTCATTTGCTGAGGTGACTACATGGGCCTTGATTATGTAATGTTTATAGATGGATTATCTCATTACTATTATTGTCTCTAATCTCGATCATAGCTGACCATTGTGAACTGACTAGATAATCCATCTTGGAAGCCAGTTTGTGGTGTAAGTCTAATCTCTAATACTGGGTGAATGACTGGTTTTTATACTGCCTGGTCAGGGGCGGATCCAGGAATTTTTGCAGGAGGGGGTGGCAGGTTTCTGTTACGGAAATCTGCCATCATCGTCTCTAAATTACATAGGCATACATACAAACTGAGCTTTTTAAACAGAGAAATCATTTTTATACTGATGTAGGATCACTTTGTGATGTAATTTCATTGATGCAAGGCATTATTTTTTTATGTAGCCGAGCAGGGGGGGGGGCAACACCCCCACCCCCCACCCCATGGATCCGCCCCTGCTGGTCATAGCACTCTGCATAGTGTATGCATATGTTCAGTAGCTCAATTGATGCAGAAAAGTTGGAAAATTGAATGAACGTTAGCGAGCCAACGTCTTACTCACTGAGTCACCGTGACATCCAAAAGTAGGACATTAACCCCCGTTTCCAGAGACAGTGGTACACGGCTTTTGGCCTGGCAAACAATAACGTATTGTCGTTCAGATGGGACGAAAAACCGAGGCCCCATTTACATATTGGCGTGCACGTAAAACACCCCCTGAAAGTTGGAATTCAAAAAAGAGTAGGCCGTAGCGCCGCCATCCAGGTAAAGTTTCCCTCGTAGTACACTGTATAGAGCATGTCACTCTTCATTAACCCAGTCGGAGACGAACGAAATGAAATGAAATGGAGTTTAAGGTCCTGCTACGTTCTGCTCTGACTGAGCCACCGAAGACGGGCTTACACCTTTCAGTGTGTTGCGAGGGAAATTTTGTCCGGACAGCGGCGCTATGACCTACTCTTATATCGAATTCCAATTGCCAAGGGATCTTTTATGAGCACGCCAACGTTGTTCGTCCTATCTGCTCGACTAGACAGCTGTCCCTGTCAGGCCCTCCTTCGTGGACCCCCGACAACGCCATATGAAGGGCAACACCATAGGTTCAAAATGAAAGTGTCGATGAAACATTAAACAATCTTTTGCGATCAAACAGTATATGCCAATCTTTTTCATTTTGTTGCCCTCCAAATTAGAAAATAGGACCGTTGTTGTAATAATAACCTGACAAAGTATTCCATCATATTTTCTTTCTGCATCATATACGTAATTGATTTGTAAACAAGAGATGATCTAACGAGAAAAGGCGAGCGGATAGAAATTCCCCTACGGAATTGCAGAATCAGACACAAATTGCAGAATCAGATTATAAGAATGATTATGAGATATTATGTTTTTAAATAAATATTATTATACAGGTATGGGCGGTTTCATGAAATAAAACTAAAAGAATTAAGTTTTTGTAATTTAACACCAGATGAACCTAACTATGTCAAATTATCCAATCTGCATAAAGCCAAATCATCTTCACGGTATATTGTTACAGTGTAAGTTAAGCTTTTATTCTCTTAATTCTAGCAGTAGTTGCTAGAATTAAGTACTCTTTCATTTAACTATTCCAGGTCATATAAATTATCATTTAGACATTTTTTATTCACAACAAAAGCCCACGATTAACTCTGCATTCCATTGGATGGCCGAGATGTTAAATGTATTACCCCCCATTCCATTTAATCGGTCAACGTTAAAATGTTACTTGCCAATCTTTTCAAAACTTCAAATATTCGTAAATTCGTCCAGAATAAAGTAATTTGAAGGAAATTTCGACATATTTATTTTTTAGTATCTGTTTTTAAACTACGTGTATTATAGCAAGAGCGGCAATTTGAAGGAAATTTCTATATATTTATTTTTTAGTATCTGTTTTTAAACTACATGTATTATAGTCTAGAGCGGCAAGCTCTTTATCTAAATCTTCCATGATGCATCTTTAATGAGTAAAAATAGTACATCATCATATTCATTCATGAAGTAGAGTTTAGCTAGCTTGTCAATCTCATCATACCATTATATAAAATCTAACATTTTGCAGGGTGAACAATAGTCTAAAATGATTTGAAAAGAGTTTTTACTATCTTGATAAATATCTACTTTTTTTTTATTATTGTTTTTTTTAAAATAGTTTAGATGAATCCAGGGTGTCGGATGGATCGGATAGTATGTGGAGTTCTGACGAAGAAGAAATATTCGACGCATCAACTTTGAAGTCTAACAGTCCTGTTGTGGCCATTGGGTAAGCTAATGTTCATACATGTATTTGGAATAAAGATAGCGGGAGGGGTACGTTAGCGGATGTGCGTTGTATCATAAGGTCTGTCGTTGAGTCAACTGGTTTCGATTCCCCGGTTGTGCGTGACAGGTATAGGGTTTTCTCCGGGTCATCCGATTTCCTCCCACTGCTAACGACCCTTACGCGCAAGCACCGGTATACGTGATCCTTTGCTGCATAGCTTTAATGAAGATTTACAATGAGAATTGGTTTCTGAAGCATATCCAAAGGATATGCGAGCTGTTGGCTAGCAACCAAGAAATATTTATCTCGCTCATGATATGAACTTTTGGTTTTGAATCTTCTCATGAAGATTAAGAATAAACTAATAACTAAACGTATCTCTGAGTGTTGTTTCGAAGAAAACTGCAGGAGACTATTAAAATGGGTTCGTCCGCCCATACGTCCGTTCGTCGGTCCGACTGTCTGTTCGTTATGAGCAGAGGGGGTCAAACTTGCCGAAAAGTGTACCAATTTACTCCTTTATGGTATCAATGAAGTGCGGTTGCAGGAATAATTTTTGGTTCAAAAACGCATTTTTAGCCTCATAAAATGTTTTTGCCCCCAAAAATCAGTTTCTTGCAACCGCAGTTTACCGCCTCTTCCATACGTGCTAGGTATTAGTATTCTACGCACCCTTGCCAAAAAAAATATTTTTTAGAACACGGTAACAGTGCCCGCTGCTCTAAGCCTAGTTGGGGTGTGGCATTTTGTGCATGTCTGTTAGGGTTAACCCACCGCACAAACTGTCTGACAGTGGTCATTCAGCACTCCTGTGGTGGGACTGAACAACTGTTGACTGGAAATTAGATAACTCTAGTCAAGGATACTCCACCACTACAAATGTCTGGTAAATACATCGCTCTGTCAAGGGTACCCCACCACTAGAAATGTCTGTCAGAGTGTTTTGTGATACCTGATGATGTACAGTACACTGCTGCGCGAATTTTAGATTAGTTGAGGGGATGACATTATGGGCGTTGAATACCACATCCACCACCAGAAACCCGACAGACTTACATTTTGATACCATTATCATATAGGAGAAAATTGGTACACTTTTCGGCTAGGCTGACCCCATCGGCTCCCGGTCTAGTATGTTGGGACCATAGATATCCTATTAAAGTCTTTAATAGGATATATATGGTTGGGATACAATAACTCTCCATCTAATTGAGCTAGAATGTTCAAACTTTCTGTTTAGGGTAAGCAGAGAAAAGCAATTTGATTGGTTAGTTTAAACAATATGTTACCAATAAACTGAAATAGACTAAACGACAGGAAAATGCCTATATAAGTTGATGCTTTGTGACACCATAACTTTAGTTCTAATTAAGTCAGAGTGGTGAAACTTGACGTATAGTTTCATTACATCAATACCTTGACTAAGTTCGATAATGAGTATTCTCTGCTCAGGGCAAGCAGAATGATACCCTGGAACACAATAAATAACTCTCCTTCTAATAAAGGTAGAATGCTAAGACTTGGTGTAGGCATTCATTGAGTCAGTACCTTGGTGGTGTTTCAAGGTGAGGATTTTCTGCTGAGGGTAAGCAGAGATAAGCAATCGGATTGGTTGATTCTTTGGGGCACAACAGCCTTGGTTATAATGAAGCAAGGGCGATGAAACTCTTAATATAAATTCATTATATCATTATCTTGACTAAGTTCAATGATGAGGATTTTCTGCTAAGGCTAAGGAGCGACAACTCTGCTTTAAATTGACGTAATATGTTTAAACTTGATGTAGATGTTCATTAGGTGAATGCCTTCAATGATTAACATTTCGAACTAAAGCTAAGCAGGGCTAAGTAATTTCATTGGTCGAAGCTTTGTCAAGATAACCTTAATTCAATCTGATAGAGAGTGGTAATATGTGTCAACTATTTATTTTGGGATTTCGACTGGGGACATCAGCCTAATTGTTGTCTTATTGATTTAAGGGGGTGGGGGTGACCGAATGCATTACATATTTAGAGATGTTTCATAAAGCTCTAAGAAAATCATCATTTAAATCAACGTCAACTTGTGCGATTACTGAATATGTGTCAACTATTTATTTTGGGATTTCGACTGGGGACATCAGCCTCACTGTTGGCTTGTTGATTTACGGGGGTGGAGGTGACCGAATGCTTTACACGTGCGCGCTGTGTCATAAAGCCTGTCATTAAGTCAACTGGCGTGGTTTGAATCCCGGTTATACGTGACGAGGATTAGGGTCGCCTTCCAACCTCGTGGGTTTTCTCCGGGTCCTTCGGTTTTCGCCCACTGCTAAAGACCCCTACGCGAGAGTGAATTATTAAAATAAAATTAAACCATATTTTAGTCCCATTATAATTTAATATTTTGAACTTAAAAGCTAACGAGAAACTACTTTAAGCCTATTTATGAACCAATGATTTTTGTCAACAAAAATACATGTTGCCACCCCAACCCTCTCCACGGGAACCCGCCCTTGTACAATGGGAATCTTTTAAACATATTTAGAGATGTTTCATAAAGCTCTAAGAAAATCATCATTTAAATCAACGTCAACTTGTATCTCGAAAACGCCCCCTCAAACGCCTGATCACCACCCAGATTCGGGATCTACACAAAAAAATGGTCTAGACGAATACGTAAATAAGTTAGGTAAAAATAATACTATGAGTCTTGTTTCGCGACTCCAAAAGATCCAGAACACAGCAGCTTCATTTTCTTCCTGTTAGTTACAGAATCAAATTTAAAATTATGTGCTATACATTTCGATGTTTAAATGGTACTGCGACTGGCCCAAAATAACTGAGTGATCTCTTACAATCCTATACTCCTGCAAGGACCTTACGATCAGTAGATAAGAAACTCCTTGCAGTGCCTAAGCATAAAACAGCCCGTTTTGGTAAAAGGACCTTTTCCTACTCAGCTACACCAGAGTGGAATGATTTTCTACTGAAAATAAAGAACTCTCCAGATATTGTTGTGTTTAGATCCAGACTCAAAACCCCCTTTTTTTAAAAAGAAAGCATTCACTCTTTTATGACAGCTGTGATTATTTTTTGACAGCGCTTTGAGCATGCTCGTGCATGGATATTGCGCAATTTTAATAGACTATTATTATTATTATTATTATAATTTATTATGGGTCCACTTTTTGTGGGACCTGGTTAAGCTGTACCATTTCACCATGATAAATCAGGCACTGGAAAAAACAGCTTGATGAATGGTTAACCTGGACTGATGTGCATTCATTGTAACTTTATCGTGTTCTTTTTGTTTTAAGAGTTGCAAGCTTGGCGTCAACTCCCAAGAAGAACAAGAAGAGAAGCAATGTATCTAATTCCAACCACTACACATATTGAAGAAAGCAGAATACTTATATGTTTAAAGAAATCATTATAATATTGTTGTTTTTTATAAAAGAAAGAAAAGAAAAAAAGAATTGTTTATTATTATTATTATTGTTACTGCATATTTTTAGTGCGCCCTTTCACGTGACATGTTCAGGGACACTTTACAAAGTGACAATGTAATCGGTCATAAATATAAAAAAAGAATTGTTTATTATTATTATCATTATTATTATTACAGCGTATTTATAGTGCGCCCTTTCATGTGACATGTTCAGGGACACTTTACAGAGTGACAATGTAATCAGTCATAAACAAAAAAACAAGATTATGAACATGTTAACGATTAAATAGATGTGTTTTAAGGTGGGTTTTTTTTAAAAGAATATAAGAGATGTACAACATCTTAAACTAAATGGTATAGGTTATTTCATAACACTAAAAGAACACTGACCATAAGAGACTATAGATATATAAGTTGAACAATTTGGGGTATTAAAAGTAGTTTATCTCATGTACGTAATGTTCGACCAGGTGTTTAAAGTTCAAAAAGGTCAGAGAGGTAAACAAGAGTCAAATTATATAAACATTTAAAGGTACAAACTGGGTGATTAGATGATATATTTGAACTAAAACATATTAAACCTATATAATTTATCATAATTTTGCTTCAAAAAATTGTAATTGCCAAGGAATACCCTGCAAAAAAATTGATCAAAAAAGGTCTGGTTTGTGCCACGTGACTTACTCTCTACATACCTATAGCAACGGTGGCGAAGACGATGTTGTCTGTAATCGCTGACAATTTATTACAAGTATCGAATCGTAATCAAATTCTCAGACTACCCACTGCCCTCGTCTTTTTCCGTGATTTTTTTTATCTCAGAAAGTGCTGTACGTCTAACTCTTCATAAAGTTTATCAACATGTACACAAAGCGCTATTTCTAACAGCCGGGCTGTCGATTAGGGGAAATCTTGCATTTTTGTCCTGTATACGCTCTATGAGTGTTTTTCGGGGAATCCGGTATTTTTCTAGTAGGATTGGATATTTTTACTTTCCATATATACCAAAATAATTGACATACTTTTATAGGCAATAACCACCCGATAAATACTTTTCAGGGAACCTATCTTAAAAAGTGAGCAATAAAATCTTCAAAAATCAATTCGATATTTAATAGGTAACCCGTGTAAATTATATAAACAAGAGTTATAGTTATGTGGTCGCATTTCTTAGTTAAAGTAACAAGTCTAGCTGCAGTATCTGTACTTTTTGTTAGTTAATACTTAAACAAATTTTTTTGCAAGAGCTAAATCTGCCTATTGCAGTTCTTTCGTTATACCTGATATGTTATCTAAATTATTAATAAGACATTAATTAAAGGAACTATCCCGATTTGAACAGAGTATCAAAAATAAAGGTCCGAGTATGTGTGAAATTTAAGCGCCAAAATATAGACGAATAGTGTATTTACCTTGTCTCAAACTTTCAACTCAAAATATTGAGTCGTTTGAATTTGAACATCAAAACTGCTTATCTGGACGCGTAACTCTTTTAATATTTTGGGTGACCTGATAATCGGTTTCTCTTCCTTTAGAATCTATACAGTGAATGGCCCGTGTGCTAAATTTTACCTACACATTATTTTTTATAAAATAAAAGTCTGGTTGTATCCGAACACCGCATAAATTAATACAGCTTGGGACACCCGTCTCCATCTGCTGATGAAGACTGACGGGAAAACCTATCACATATAGTGTGTTAATCTGTTTCACATAGAATTACATACGAATTATCTCTGTAACAGATGACTGTCCACAACACGTGCGTTGACTGCACCCGCCGTTAGTCATTGGCTCAACGGCTCGTGCAATGTTTACTTATTAACACCTAACTGCTTCGGGCAAAATGATGCATTTTACTCATTTTAATACCAATTTACACTAAATACGAAATATTTTTAACCCTTGTGGGTGCAGGTGGTGAGAATCACATAGCAGGTAACAAGGGGTCCGTATGGACCCCAGTTGTAATTCAAAGTTTTTACGTACAGATGTATTTGAATTTAAAAGCAGCGGTTAAGTTTTTATTTGCATTTATATTTGACAACTGAAAAACAACTAAACATAGAACTATACACCCAGACTCTACGCCGGACCATTCGCTACTCATTTGGGAGGTAGACATTGACCCAACCGAGCCAACAAGCGTATCATACTTAGATAATCGTGTAATAAGGAAATATGATCTATCAAGTATCCCGAAAGACTTTTTATTGAATTCAGAAATTTTGAAATTTTAACTACTGTATTGAATAAAATATATCAGATTGAAAAACAATCAATATCTCAAGAATCTATACAATCAGTTTACAATGAATTTCATAAGTACTTACTTAGTGAAATGGAATCCAATATTCCTTAT
This sequence comes from Patella depressa, assembly GCA_948474765.1. Classification (NCBI taxonomy): domain Eukaryota; kingdom Metazoa; phylum Mollusca; class Gastropoda; family Patellidae; genus Patella; species Patella depressa. Next base: position 50,011,138 of record OX419715.1, on the reverse strand, counting down.
AAAGATAATTATGTGAAACCTGAGAATGGACAAAATATAAGGTCTAAATTCAAGCCATATTGGAATCAGGAATTAACTATTTTGTGGAATAGGGTAAAACAATCGGAGAAACTGTGGTTAAAGGAAAATAGACATATTCAAAGAAAGGTTTTAAGACAAAACTTTTGTGCTGATAGGAAAAACTTCAATAATATACATCGGAAGAATAAACGAAAATCAGAAGCTAAAACAATTGGAATTAAGTGAACTTTGCGATTCAAACTCCCCAGATTTCTGGAAAGTCATTGGCAAGATTGGTATAGCAAATGAACGCACACGACGAATACCACATACCAAAGGCGTTTTATAGCTGAGGCGCTGGAGGCGCCAGCCTCCTCGCGAAAAAAAATCAAAGAAGTTGAACAAATAAAACGGGAGAAAAATGCTAAAACCGATGAGAAAAATGAAATGTACCCTAGTTAGGGAGGGCCCTAAAGGCAGACAAAAAGGTCCCTCGTCAGACAAAAGGGCCCCTCGTCTGACAAAAGGGCTCCTCTGGCCAAGGGAAAGGGTCCCGAGTCAATCGTTTTCTTTACACTGTTATTGTCGAATCCACTACTGAATGAGAATGCAGTTATTGCACTGGTATGAAAATCATCAATCAAGACCCCCCCCCCCCGGAAAGAGGGCCCTTAAAATATTATAGCTTCCGCCATGATAAACTTTAAAACGCCCCTGCCACATACTATTAAAACTGAAGATGGAAGTCTTACACGTGACCCAAAATGTGTATTGGATATTTAGAAATCAGGGTTTAATAAATTATATAATAGCGAACACGCAGATCCACTCGAAATCCCAGAATTGAATAATGTTGACAATCCTAACTGTGATAAGCTTAATCTTGAGATATCCAAGGAAGAGATTCGGAGGGCAGTGAATGAACTGAAACCTAGAAAAGCTTCCGGCTATGATCAAATACCAGCGGAAATTTTGAAAAATGAGACTGCTGTAACAATTCTCCATGAACTGTGTTCTCGCTGTTTTTCTTCTGGTGTAGTGCCCGACCAGTGGACAACTGAAAAACAACTAAATTATTATACAAAAACTTTTAAGTGATATTTTGAACAGATTTAATAATACTCACAAAATTGCTACTTTGTGTACTATGTTATAACGAGGTTAAATGGCGATTCACGCTTGATACAAAAACCATAGAATTTTTGGAATTCATCATTTAATTTTTGGTATTTGTAACATGCAGATGTTGAAAGAGAGAATAGTCTGGCATACGCAATATGGTATCAGGCAGCAAACACATTAGCAAAATTCCTACTGCGAGTTGTAAGTTTGGGGTCCGATTGGACCCCTTGTGCCCTACAAGCGTTGGGCCTGTTTGGCATGTAACATAACTCTTGATGTGGGAAGCAGATGAATACCGATCTATTCGCTATGTTTAAAAATATATTGGAGACAAAGTCACTAAATTTCAGAAAGCAGTGCCCAGTATAGTTATTACAAAACACTATAAAACAAATGCATGGGGTCCACAGAGATCCCACGTGCACCGACAAGGGTTAACTACAAATACTTCAAACGTCTTTATTTATTTTTCTTTTACCTAAAAAAAAAAATGTTTGAGAATTTAATTTGTTGGAGTAAAAAAGTTAATATGCCGTACTCATTAAAGCCTCGTCGATGTCATGCTTATCAGTGATTGTAGCGGCCAAGCGAATATTCACCGCGGGATCAGTGTGATAGTGTGTTAGTTGATTTCGTCATTTATTCCTTTTAATTTATTGAATTATAAACAGCCAATTATCTAACTAAAATTGTCATTATGGGAGCTCAATAGGTCGTATCAAAATTATATTGGAGTGTTAAGTCGAAACCCTCTAAGAATTTTCACTTTTATTTGGAGTTACCGAGGTGAGCGGACGTGTAGTGTTGTCGTCAAGTGTTCAGTCATCCGTGCAACGAAAAACAAAACAAAAACAAAAAGAAGTCGCGCCATACTTAAATATCTTACAGTGCATATCTCAACTAAAACATCAAAGAAAACTATTATCGTTTATTTATTCAAGAATAATAACATTAATACAGTTTCGTTGTGTTAATGGATATCTCCGATTCAATGGATTTATTGACTTCTGAAACGTATGTAAAGGATGTGATGACAAACACTGTAACACCAACTACACTTACTGACGAAACAAGTCATACCCGTTCTTCAAGACAAAGACTTTATAGTCAGAAGAGAACATACGAGGATGGCGTTTTTAGTGAAGAAAATGAAGATAATAACGCGAAGAAATCAAAATGTATTAAGTAAGGCTGATACGTCACAATTTGATCAACTCGTTAGCATGGTTGCTGAACTGGGCACTCAAATAAACTCTAAGATAAGTCTTAGTCATCGCCAATTGACTGAAATTATGGAAATATGGAGAAAAATTTAGAAAATAAACTCTCAAAAATTATTGATGCTAAATTGAAAAGTGAGTTGAGCCATCTAGAGAATAAGATTGGCGAGGAACTGGAGGAAACTGTTTCAAGACAAATAGAATCAGAGATAGTGAAAGTAAGGACAGATTTTGACAATAAATTTAAAGTTTTGGAAAGTGAGACAAAAGAGGGATCAAGATCATTAAACTTCGTAGTTAAAAACTTAGAAATATGCGAAGGAGAAACTAAAGAGTTATTGTTGGATAAAATGAACAAATTAATCAGTGACGGTCTTCAACTCACAAACATTAACATAGCTCATGTTGAACGAAAGAAACTAAAGAGTAGAGTTCACCACCAACGTACCCAAACTTCACCAAACACCAATCCAGGATTAATCATAGTCACCTTAATTAATCATGATGACAAACTCAAGGTTATGAAAAGAAAAGGATGTTTGAAAGACGCGCCAAGCTATAGCAGTGTTTACATTGAAAGTGACAAGTCATTAGAAGAAATTAGACAGGAATCAAATTTGAGAACTGTCTTAAAAGAAATTGGTAAAGATAAGAAGTATGTAGTCAGAGATGGGCGAATACTCAACAAGTCAGCATGATGTCATCTCCGGTTTGGTGTCTGGAATAGCCGTGGTTTTTCACACAAACAAAATGGAAACAATGATTTCAAACATAGAACTTTACGATTTGCGAACTGTGACATCCTAGGTATTTGTGAAACGTTTTTAATAGGAGAACATAAAATTAATTTACCTGGTGTTAAATGGTATGGACATAACCGACGAAAACTTCATAAAAATTCCCGGAGGGGAAGTGGCGGTGTGGGTTTTTTAATCAAATAGGAACTTATTGGAACTTGTTTTAATGTGTCTGTTTTGGACTCAAGTGTTGGGGATATTTTGTGGGTTCATATAACTGGAATTAATTCAACTTTATCAGTATGTGCTGCTGTTTGCTATCTTCCACAACAAGGCTCAACCAGACCTACCGAACCAGAAAGTTTTTTTGAAACTCTATTCAATCAGGTTTACTGTTTCCAAAATACTGGTGATGTTTATATATGTGGCGATTTTAATGCACGTTGTGGTGAATCATCAGATATCATTGACGATATTCAACCAAGGATAGTAATTGATACAAAGCAGAATTATTATGGCAACCTATTTCTAGACTTCCTAACCGTGTCAAATCTTCTAATGGTGAACGGTAGGGTGGGAACCCAGGATTTTACATGTAGCAGTCAAAGTGGAAAATCTGTTGTTGATTATGTATGTACACCACATGGAAATGTGGACCGTGTAAAAACATTTTCCGTTCTGAAAATGTCTGATGTTATAGACCAACTGAATATACACCCAGACTCTACGCCGGACCATTCGCTACTCATTTGGGAGGTAGACATTGACCCAACCGAGCCAACAAGCGTATCATACTTAGATAATCGTGTAATAAGGAAATATGATCTATCAAGTATCCCGAAAGACTTTTTATTGAATTCAGAAATTTTGAAATTTTAACTACTGTATTGAATAAAATATATCAGATTGAAAAACAATCAATATCTCAAGAATCTATACAATCAGTTTACAATGAATTTCATAAGTACTTACTTAGTGAAATGGAATCCAATATTCCTTATAAAGATAATTATGTGAAACCTGAGAATGGACAAAATATAAGGTCTAAATTCAAGCCATATTGGAATCAGGAATTAACTATTTTGTGGAATAGGGTAAAACAATCGGAGAAACTGTGGTTAAAGGAAAATAGACATATTCAAAGAAAGGTTTTAAGACAAAACTTTTGTGCTGATAGGAAAAACTTCAATAATATACATCGGAAGAATAAACGAAAATCAGAAGCTAAAACAATTGGAATTAAGTGAACTTTGCGATTCAAACTCCCCAGATTTCTGGAAAGTCATTGGCAAGATTGGTATAGCAAATGAACGCACACGACGAATACCACATACCAAAGGCGTTTTATAGCTGAGGCGCTGGAGGCGCCAGCCTCCTCGCGAAAAAAAATCAAAGAAGTTGAACAAATAAAACGGGAGAAAAATGCTAAAACCGATGAGAAAAATGAAATGTACCCTAGTTAGGGAGGGCCCTAAAGGCAGACAAAAAGGTCCCTCGTCAGACAAAAGGGCCCCTCGTCTGACAAAAGGGCTCCTCTGGCCAAGGGAAAGGGTCCCGAGTCAATCGTTTTCTTTACACTGTTATTGTCGAATCCACTACTGAATGAGAATGCAGTTATTGCACTGGTATGAAAATCATCAATCAAGACCCCCCCCCCCCGGAAAGAGGGCCCTTAAAATATTATAGCTTCCGCCATGATAAACTTTAAAACGCCCCTGCCACATACTATTAAAACTGAAGATGGAAGTCTTACACGTGACCCAAAATGTGTATTGGATATTTAGAAATCAGGGTTTAATAAATTATATAATAGCGAACACGCAGATCCACTCGAAATCCCAGAATTGAATAATGTTGACAATCCTAACTGTGATAAGCTTAATCTTGAGATATCCAAGGAAGAGATTCGGAGGGCAGTGAATGAACTGAAACCTAGAAAAGCTTCCGGCTATGATCAAATACCAGCGGAAATTTTGAAAAATGAGACTGCTGTAACAATTCTCCATGAACTGTGTTCTCGCTGTTTTTCTTCTGGTGTAGTGCCCGACCAGTGGACTACAAATGTTATTCACCCAATTTTGAAACCAAATTCTGATGATAAACAGGTATCAAATTATAGAGGTATATCATTGATTTCTGTACCGAGTTTACTGTCATATTTTAAATACTAGATTAACTAAATGGTTAGAATTTAATAATTTGATATCTGATTGTCAGAATGGTTTCAGAAAACATCGGGGGTGTTCAGACCACATTTATTCATTATATAACATAATTAATGATAGAAAAATGAGCAAAAAATCAACATTTATATGTTATGTTGACTTCAAATCGGCATTCGACGGTCTGACTCGCCCTTATCTGTGGCATAAATTGCAGGGTATTGGTATAAGTGGAAAGATGCTTGAAACTCTTAAATCACTGTATGATCATACAAAATGTGCTGTACGGGTTAACAATCAACTCAGCCATGGTTCGGTATCGAGTCAGGTGTAAAACAAGGCTGTTTGATATCACCAACTTTATTTTCTGTATATATAAATGATTTAGCAAGGGATATTAAAAAAATAAACTGTGGTGTCCAAATAGGAGACACTAATGTTTCCATATTGTTATATGCTAATGATATAGCCCTGATAGCCCCAGACGAACAATCCATGGAAAAGCTCTTACAAGTGCTTTCAAACTGGTGTGACAAATGGAAAATGAACCTTAATACGACCAAAACCAAAATTATTCACTATCGTGTGTCCTCTAAAACAAGATCATGTCATGCTTTTAAATGCGGTAAACATGAGATTGTATACAGTGACACCTATCGTTATTTAGGATACCTATACAGTGACACCTATCGTTATTTAGGATTATGGTTAAATGAACATTTAGACATGTCCAAAAACTGCAAAAGAACTCGCAAAATCAGCCAGTAGAGCTTTAGGTGTTTTATGCACTAAATTTAAATATTCTGGTAGAATGTCCTATAAAGTGTTTACGACACTATATGAGGCTTTAGTCGAGCCAATATTGTATTATTGCGCTGGCATTTGGGGAACACGGTCTTATTCATGTATAAATTCAGTACAAAATAAATCAATGAAATTTTTCTTGGGTGTGGGTAGGTCCACTTCCAACTTATCAGTTAGATGTGATATGGGTTGGACAAGTTGCTTCACTAAACAAAGATTAGAATGTATCAGACAACTCTGTAAACTGTATCGCCTTGATAACAATCACTTACTATTTTAAGATTTTTTCATATTTATGTCGTTGTAAAAAGAAAAGGGGTGGATAAATAGTGTTTATAAGTTTGTAAAATCTATTCATATCAATAGTATTGTCTTGAATGGTAATATTAGTGTAAAATATGTCTCAAATGTTGCAAAGTGTAAACTAAGAGAACTGGATAACAGTGAGTGGATATCAGACGTTTTCAATGACCGTAACAATGTTAACGGTAACAAGCTGCGAACATACAGGAAGTTTAAATCATGCGTATCACGTGAGGCTTATGTCACTGACCTACACATACCCAGATACCAAAGGAGATTGATATGTCAGCTGAGGAGTGGCTCTTTCCCAATCACTCTAAAATATCGGTATAAAATTTAAATTGAATCTCAAACCCGACATTGCACCTGTACATGACACTATTCCAATCACGTGCTGAGGACAGCTGATCACGCCCCCTGTAATTCCTTTCTCGAATTCCAACTAATTTACGCTAAAAATTATAATGTGTAAAATACTCTTTCGGCCAAATTATTTTCTATTGTCAAATTGTCCTGTAAATTATACATAAACTTTATTTTCGGACATTGTTCTGAATTTATATTTTTATTGGAGACAAAACGGAAACAATTGTTACGATGCAGGCTTTATTGTGTCCAAATTGTTAATTGTTATGCATGATATTATTAAGGACAGGGTGATTTAATTAAATTATTTACAATCACACTGTCGTGAGAAGAGAGGGCGATCATCTTCTCTCTTTATCATAAATATAAACATGTTAAAACAGAGCAGACGTCAGATGTTGTTAAATTAAATATTATCTGGCTTCTTACATAAAAATAGGTTGCCAGGCAACGAAACATACGCCCACACAGCAGCCAAATCGTCCGGGCAGTCAACAAGAGTTGTCGCATATTAAGGAATTATCAGAAAATCATTAGAATTTGTTTGGTTTTTATAATCAAACGGTTTTTTTTAAATCAGATAATAATTGTGACCTCCAGAGGCACCACAAGCTAAAAAGGGTGATTTTTCGTACAATCAGGGGACATAATTCAGGAAGTAATGACCCGATGGGCGCAAATATCGAAAGGAACCAAGATCTTTGGGTTATAAACATACCTGTCAAGTTTCATCAAAATCGGTTCAAAATTGTGACCTCTATAAGGTCCACAACCTTTATATACATATTTTTACAATATTCGCGTACAAACGACGGCCATTTTGTCCGTCAATTTTGGGTCCACAACCTTGATATAACATATTTTCACACTATTCGTGTACAAACGGCGGCCATTTTGTCCGTCAATTCTAGTCCGGTTTTCAAGTAATTCAAACTCTCTCTTCATTACCATATAACGGTGATATAGTCAAACGTTTTTTAAATCGGATAATAATTTTGACCTCCAGAGGGACCAAAAGCGTACAAAGGCGATTTTTCGGACAATCCGGGGACATAATTCAGGAAGTTATGATCCAATGGGCGCAAATATCGAAAGGAACTAAGATCTTTGGGTTATAAACATACATGTCAAGTTTCATCAAAATCGGTTCAAAATTGTGACCTCTATAAGGTCCACAACCTTTATATAACATATTTTCACAATATTCGCGTACAAACGACGGCCATTTTGTCCGTCAATTTTGGTCCGATTTTCACAAAATTCATACTCAACCTTCATAACCATGGAACGGTGATATAATCAAACGGTTTTTTAAATCGGATAACAATTTTGACCTCCAGAGGGACCACACGCTAAAAAGGGCAATTTTTCGGACAATCAGGGGCCATAATTCAGGAAGTTACGATCCGATTGGCGCAAATATCGAAAGGAACCAAGATCTTTGGGTTATAAACATGCATTTCAAGTTTCATCCAAATCGGTTCAAAATTGTGTCCTCTACACTGTTCACAACCTTGATATAACATATTTTCACACTATTCGCGTACAAATGGCGGCCATTTTGTCCGTCAATTTTGGTCCGATATTCACGAAATTCGAACTCGACCTTCATAACCATGGAACAATGATATAATCAAACGGCTTTTTAAATCGGATAACAATTTTGACCTCCAGAGGGACCACAAGCTAAAAAGGGCAATTTTTCGGACAATCGGGGGCCACAATTCAGGAAGTTACGATCCGATCGGCGCATATATCGAAAGGAACCAAGATCTTTGGGTTATAAACATGCATTTCAAGTTTCATCCAAATCGGTTCAAAATTGTGACCTCTACACTGTTCACAAGCTAAAAAACGTGATTTTTCGTACAATCAGGGGCCATAACCCATGAAGTTACAGTCCGATACATGCCAATATCGAAAGGAACCGAGATCTTAGGGTGATAAACCTATGTTTTAAGTTTCATTGAAATCGGATAAAAATTGTGACCTGTAGACTGTTAAGATTATTATTATTTTTTTTTTGTGTATTTTCTGCAAATCGGATTTCTCAGAATCTAACCATGGGATCTTTCTAAAACTTTGACCTACCCCCCCAAAAATGGGGTGCGAACGTTGTTTAAATATATTTTCAAAACGTTTTACGAATCCGAAATCACCGAATTTTACGAACGAAAAAACTGACAATGCATAGTCGTAACTTTGTTATTTTTTGACCGATTTTACTAATTCTTTTTTCTTTGAATACCTTGAAAAAAATCATTTTCATCTGCAGTTTCACATTTTCGAATTTCGAAAATTCGTCGCTGTGATTTCGAACCGGAAGTTTAGACCAATTTGACAACTTCTTTAATAGTTGTACGATTTTCATGAAATTTAGTATACAAGTAGATCTTACCGATGTGACTTCAAAAATATAATTAGAAATTTTCTAAATTATCTCCCCTTGGTGAAATTAAGGATCAAAGTTTTCAAAAAAATCGTCGAAATATAGGTCAGAATGACCTAATTTTTTTTTTGATACTAGACAAGGAATTACTGATTCGTACACAAAATATGGAGTTTGTCGATCGAACCGGAAGTGCCACCATCTTTAAACGTGAAAAATCAAAAAGGCTTTTTTGCTATTTTACTTACAGACTCGGTCATGTGATGGTCACAATTTTGAATTGAAAATGAAAAATAGAAGCAATTTGAAAGGCCCGGACTTCGGAACACAATAACTCTCCTTCTAATTAAGCTAGAATGTTCAAACTTGGTGTAGACGTTCACTGGGTCAATGTTATGATTGAGTTCAAAGATGAGCATTTTCTGCCTAGGGTAAGAAGAGATAAGCATGCTGATTTGTTGATTCTTTAGGGCACGATAACTTCGGTTATAATGAAGGGGGGCGGTGAAACTTTTGTCAATAGAGAGTCTAATAGGTAGCCTGTTGTGTGAAATGATTGTATCATTTTTTTTAAATATCAGGGATAGCCGAAAAAAAGAGATTGAAAATCCAAAAAGTCGTATTTTTACAATTTGGAGCATGTTTAGAGGTCTTTCTCGTAAAGTCAACATACTATTTTTTGGGAACTTCTTCTACAAAGAGTCTTATTGGTAGTCTTTTATATGAAACCATCGATCAACAGTCCAACATATCAGGAGTAGAAGAACAAAAGGATCGAACATTGAAAACGGCACCCTTTCATTGTTGAGCGAAACATGAAGTGTGGGTGACTACAATCTACGCATTTAGTCATCGTATAGAGCTTATTCAACAGTATCGAATTCCAACTGCTTAGGGGTATTTTACGTGCACTCCAATGTGTACACGGGACCTTGGTTTTTCGTCCCATCCGAAGGACTAGACAGCTGTGCTTGTCAGGCCCTCCGTTCTGCCTTACTGACAAGGGAACCACGCCGGGAAATCGAGATGAACTTTCTCTGTGCAGAACTTTCAATTCAGGCAAAACGTTTATTGCATACGATTAAGCTGGTCAGTTGGAGCTTATTTTCAAAAGTTTTGTAATAATCGGTTGGTAATTAAAGTACCGTGCACATTAAACTGTTAAAACAGAAAATTTCGCCCGGTTGAAATATTTCTTGCTACAAGTCAGCAATTTTCCGAATTCAGGGAGGCTGGATGGCTGAATGGTTAGCATGTGCTTGCTGTATCGTAACCTTTGTCATTGAGTCAACGGGCGTCGTTTCGATCTCCAGGTTGCACGTGACATGGTGTATGATGTCCAACCTCGTGGGTTTTCTCCGTGTTCTTCGGTTTCCTCCCAACGGCTAAAGACCAGTACGTGCAAGGGGAGTTTTTAAATAAAATTAAAAAACATATATTAGTCCCGAAATGACCTAGTTTGTGTCGAATGGACGTTAGGCCGCATTTCTCTCTTTCTCTTTTTAAAGTTTTGTAATAATCGGTTGGTAACAAAGGTACTGTTAAAGTGATAAAACAGAAAATTTGTCCCGGTTGTAATGTTTCTCACTTTAAATTCAGCAATTTGTCGATTTTAAGGGGCAAACGTTTATTGCGAACGATTAAGCTTGTCAGGGGGAGCTTATTTTTAAAAGTTTTGTAATATTCGGTTGATAACTAAAGGTACCGTGCAAATTAAACTGTTAAAATAGAAAATTTGGCCCGGTTGAAATGTTTCTCGCTGTAGGTCAGCAATTTGCCGATTTTAGGGAGGTTGCGTGGCTGAATGGTTAGCACGTGCGCTCTGTATCATAACGTCTGTCATTGAGTCAACTGTCCTTGTTTCGATTTCTTGGTTGTACGTGACAAGGAGTATGGTCGCCTTACCAACCTCGTAGGCCGTAACGCCGCTGCCCGGGTAAAATTTCCCTCATTGCACACTTTATGGCGTATGCCCGTCTTCATTAGCCCATTGTAGGAGCAGAACAGTAGGACGTTAAACCCCATTCAATTTCATTTCATTTTCTCTATGTTGCTTATTTATTATAGTGGATAAATATTTTTCTGGTTCTAGCAATTATTTAATTTCTGCATAGAAATCTCTGGCCAGTTTTTTTTATTGCAGAGTGCCATTCTTGTATATTGCAGTCTATGACCCTTTGTTTAAAACATGCTTAAGAAGTCGTCACGATTTCCTACTTATAACCAAACATATTGGAAACCATAATTATATAACATATCTTGGAAGCCCGATTACAGCTATACAAGTTTCAGTTATTTCCCTTTAGTTTAAAGATTATTTTTTTGCCCGGATGCAATGTTTCTCACTACATTTAAATTTGTAACTTTGTGAGTTTTTGACCGATTTTGATATTATGTGAGTTTTTGACCGATTTTGATATTATGTCTTTACATATTCAAACAGTTGAGTTCAACCTGATTCAAAAAGTTTTAGTTTTGTTCAAAGTTATCTCATTCATCCCGATTACAGCAACACAAGTATCAGTTATTTCCCTTTATTTTTCAGATTACTCAATGTTTCATACTATATTTAGACTTGTAACTTCGCGAGTTTTTGACCAATTTTGATAGTTTGTTATTCTTATCCTTTTATTTGAGATACTTGATATAATCGATGACACGTGACGATGAATGTGAAAGCTTTCATATCAACATGGGACAGTAGCAGATCTAGTTCCTATTATTATTTTTTTTGTGTGTGTTTTATTCACAAATCGGATTTCTCAGAATCTAACCATAGGATCTTTCTGAAACTTTTACCTATCCCCCCCTCCCCCCCCCCCCAAAAAAAAAAATGGGTGGTGGCTGTTGATTAAATATATTTTCAAAACGTTTTACGAATCCGAAATCACCTAATTTTACGAACGAAAAAACTGACAATGCGTAGCCGTAACTTTGTTATTTTTTGACCGATTTTACTCATTCTTTTTTCTTTGAATACCTTGAAAAAAATCATTTTCATCTACAGTTTCACATTTTCGAATTTCGAAAATTCGTCGCTGTGATTTTGAACCGGAAGTTTAGACTAATTTGACAACTTCGTACGATTTTCATGAAATTTAGTATATAAGTAGATCTTACCAATGTGACTTCAAAAATATAATTAGAAATTTTCTAAATTATCTCCCCTTGACGAAATTAAGGATCAAATTTTAAAAAAATATCAAAGAAATATAGGTCAGAATGACCTAATTTTTTTTTTCGATACAAGACAAGTAATTACTGATTCGTACACAAAATATGGAGTTTGTGGATCGAACCGGAAGTGCCACCATCTTTAAAAGTGAAAAATCAAAAAGGCTTTTTTGCTATTTTACTTACAGACTCGGTAGTTATATTTTCGGAATCCTTGAAGGAATGCCTAAAAATCTATCGGATCAGAATTTTGATTTCGGTCACGTGATGGTCACCATTTTGAATTGAAAATGAAAAATAGAAGCAATTTGAAGGGCCGGGACTTTGGAACACAATAACTCTCCTTCTAATTAAGCTAGAATGTTCAAACTTGGTGTAGACGATCACTAAGTTAATGTCATGATTGAGTTCAAAGACGAACATTTTCTGCCTAGGGTAAGCAGAGATAAGCATGCTGATTTGTTGATTCTTTAGGGCACGATAACTTCGGTTATAATAAAGGGAGGGCGGTGAAACTCTTGTCAATAGAGAGTCTAATAGCTAGCCTGTTGTTGTGTGAAATCATTGTATCATTTTTTTAAATATCAGGGATAGCAGAAAAAAAGAGATCGAAAATCCAAAAAGTCGTATTTTTACGATTTGGAGCATTTTTAAAGGTCGTTTTCTCTTCAAGTCAACATAATATTTTTTGGGAACTTCTTCTACAAAGAGTCTTATCGATAGTCTTTTATATGAAATATCAGGAGTAGAAGAATAAAAGGATCGAAAATTGCAAACGGCACCCTTTCATTGTTAAGCAAAACATGCAGTGTGGCAATCTGCACATTTAGTCATCGTATAGAGCTTATTCTACAGTATCGAATTCCAACTGCTTAGGGATATTTTACGTGCACTCCAATGTGTACACGGGACCTTGGTTTTTCGTCCCATCCGAACGACTAGACGGCTGTCCTTGTCAGGCCCTCCGTCCTGCCTTACTGACAAGGGGGAACCACGCCGGAAAATCGAGATGAACTTTCTCGGTGTAGAACTTTCAATTCAGGCCAAACGTTTATTGCATACGATTAAGCTGGTCAGTTGGAGCTTATTTTCAAAAGTTTTTTGTAATAACCGGTTGGTAATTAAAGTACCGTGCAAATTAAACTGTTAAAACAGAAAATTTCGCCCGGTTGAAATGTTTCTTGCTAAAAGTCAGCAATTTCCCGTTTTTAGGAGGCTGAATGGTTAGCATACTCATGCTTTCTGTTAACGTCTGTCATTGAGTCAACCGGCGTCGTTTCGATTTCCAGGATGCACGTGACATGGAGTATGGTGTCCAACCTCGTGGGTTTTTTCCGTGGCCTTCGGTTTCATCTCACGGCTGAAGACCCGGACGCGCAAAAGAAGTTTAAAAAACATATGTTAGTCCCGAAATGACCTAGTTTGTGTCGAATAGAAGTTAAGACGCATTTCTCTATTTCTCTTTTATCTTTGAAGAGCACATCAAATGGCCTCATTTTTTTTTCTAGATTGATAGTCCATGGTTATTTTATCCACTTTACGGCAAACTCACATCAATCCGACTAAAATTAATTTAGCTATCTTCACTCAAAGTCGTATCCCGTAAAAACGACTTTGCCAGTTATCGAAAACACTCTTGATCCCCTCAGACGCCAGCGACGTTACAGTGACCGAATGCATATTCGGAATGTTTATTCCTTAATTACCTATATACACCCGGCGTGTGTATTCATTAACGCCTGACTGATTCCTTAATCCCCCTAATTAAATAAAACAATTGACTACGGGATAATATGTTTTGTAATTCATTTTAATTCAAGGTCCATTTAAAATTTGTTTCATAATGCACGGTCGTTCTGTTTTCCCACGGCAGCGATTTTAATACACTCCACCATCGTGTGCAGTCGACACGATTCGAGATACATTCTCGTCAGAAGAGTATTGTGGTTCTAATATAGAATTTGTTTCATTATCTACGGTCGTTCTGTTTTCTTACGGCAGCGATTTTAATACACTCTACCATCGTGCGAAGTCAAAACGATTCGAGATACATTCGTCAGAAGAGTATTGTGGTTCTAATTTAGAAGCGTAGTTATCATTTTTTTTACGCCGGCCAGATCAATTAGCTATGCTCACCGATGTTTTTGTAATAATGAATATCAAATACACTAATTTAATTGTAAAATACCTTTATTCTTTAAAAAGTTAAATGATGCTAGACAATATAACCTTATCTTATCACAAACTTATATCCATCGAATGATTTATATTTAGATGTTTAAACACCAATCAACAAATAATACGAGGCTACTTTATTACAAAAACATCGGTGAGCAAAGTTAATTGATCTGGCCGGGGTAAAAAAAGATGATTACCTAATCAACATTCTTTTAAGAATTAATTTATGACCCAGTCTCTGTGCAACTTTAGTCTGATTGATTAATGACAGCTATAAACGACACTACACTTGCGATACACATAGATAGTTAGGTGACCCTTCTCGTCATTTACAAATCTCGTTTCAATCATGTTTGACGTTTATGATATATTTTGCGTGACCACATCTTTTTACTCCTGTACTCTTTTACTCCGGGAAATTCGAACCACAATACGAGAAAATAGAACGACCGTACATTATGAAACAAATTCTAAATTAGAACCACAATACTCTTCTAACGTTTGGACTGGACGCGATGGTAGATTGTATTAAAATCGCTGTCGTGAAAAAATAGAGCGACCGTACATTATGAAACAAATTCTAAATTAGAACCACAATACTCTTCTAACGAAAATGTATCCCGAATCGTTTGTACTGCACGCGATGGTACATTGTATTAAAATCGCTGCCGTGAGAAAACAGAACGACCGTAAATAATGAAACAAATTCTAAATTAGTACCACAATACTCTTCTGACGAAAATGTATTTCGAATCGTTTCGACTGCACACGATGGTAGAGTGTATTAAAATCGCTGCCGTGAAAAAACAGAACGGCCGTACATTATGAAACAAATTCTAAATTGGATCTTGAATTAAAATGAATTATAAAACAAATTATTCCGTAGTCAATTGTTTTATTTAATTAGGGGGATTAAGGAATCAGTCAGGCGTTAATGAATACACACGCCGGGTGTATACAGGTAATTAAGGAATAAACATTCCGAATATGCATTCGGTCACTGTGACGTCACTGGCGTCTGAGGGGATTAAGAGTGTTTTCAATAATTAGTCGTTTTTACGGGAGGTCTATTTTTACGACTTTGAGTAAAGATAGCTGAATTAATTTTAGTCGGATTGATGTGAATTTGCCGTAAAGTGGATAAAATAACCATGGACTGCTCACATAGAAAAATTTTCAAAACCACTTTATGTGCACTTTAAAGTTTTGTAATAATCGGATGGTAATCAAAGGTATTGTAAAAGTGATAAAACAGAAAATTCCTCCGGGTTGTAATGTGTCTCACTTTAAAGTCAGCAATTTGCCGATTTTAAGGGGCAAACGTTTATTGCGAACGATTAAGCTGGTCAGGGGGAGCTTATTTTAAAAAGTTTTGTAACATTCGGTTGATAACTAAAGATACCTTGCAAATTAAACTGTTAAAATCGAAAATTTGGCCCGGTTGAAATGTTTCTCGCTGTCGGTCAGCAATTTGCCAAATTTAGGGAGCTACGTGGCTGAATGGTTAGCACCTGCGCTCTGTATCGTAACGTCTGTCATTGAGTCAACTGGCGTTGTTTCGATTGAAATGCCCGGTTGAAATGTTTCTCGCTATAAGTCAGCAATTTCCCGATTTTAGGGAGGCTGAATGGCTGAATGGTTAGCATGTGCGCGCTGTATTGTAACGTCTGTCATTGAGTCAGCCGGTGTCGTTTCGATTTCCCGGTTGCACGTGACATGGAGTATGGTGTCCAACCTCGTGGGTTTTCTCCGTGTCCTTCGGTTTCCTCCCACGGCCAAAGACCCGTACGCGCAAGGGAAGTTTTTAAATAGAATTAAAAGACATATGTTAGTCCCGAAATGACCTCGTTTGTGTCAAGTGGACGTTAAGCCGCATTTCTCTCTTTCTCTTTTAATCGGTTGGTAATCTAAGGTACTGTAAAAGTGATAAAACAGGAAATTTCGCCCGGTTGTAATGTTTCTCCTTTAAAGTCAGCAATTTGCCGATTTTAGGGGGCAAACGTTTATTGCAAACGATTAAGCTGGTCCAAGGGAGCTTATTTTTAAAAGTTTTGTAATATTCGGTTGATAATTAAAGGTACCGTGAAAATTAAACTGTTAAAATAAAAAATTTCGCCCAATTGAAATGTTTCTCGCTGTAGGTCAGCAATTTGCCAAATTTAGGGAGGTTGCGTGGCTGAATGGTTAGCACCTGCGCTCTGTATCGTAACGTCTGTAATTGAGTCAACTGGCGTTGTTTCTTGTTTCCGGTTGAAATGTTTCTTGCTATAAGTCAGCAATTTCCCGATTTTTAGGGAGGCTGAATGGCTGAATGGTTAGCATGTGCGCGCTGTATCGTAATGTCTGTCATTGAGTCAACCGGCGTCGTTTCGATTTCCAGGTTGCACATGACATGGTGTATGGTGTCCAACCTCTTGGGTTTTCTCCGTGTCCTTCGGTTTCCTCCCACGGCTAAAGACCCGTACGCGCACGGGAAGTTTTTAAATAGAATTAAAAGACATATGTTAGTCCCGAAATGACCTCGTTTGTGTCGAATGGACGTTAAGCCGCATTTCTCTCTTTCTCTTTTACTTTTAAAGTTTGTAATAATCGGTTGGTATTCAAGGGTACTGAAAAATTGATAAAACAGAAAATTTCGCCCGATTGTAATGTTTCTCACTTTAAAGTCAGCAATTAGCCGATTTTAAGGGTCAAATGTTAATTGCGATTAAGTTGGTCAGGGGGAGCTTTTTTTGTAATATTCGAAAATTCGTCGCTGTGATTTCGAACCGGAAGTTGAGACCAACTTGACAACTTCTTTAATAGTTGTACGATTTTCATGAAATTTAGTATGTAAGTAGACATTACTGATGCAACTTGAAAAATGACTTGGGATCAGGGTCGAAATATTGTTATTTGAAAATGTCACATTTTCGAATTTTGTCTTTGATGTTTTACGTGCCGATAAGGTTGTTTACGAGTGAAAAATCATAAAAACTTCTCTATATTATGACCGATTTTAATGATTTTTTTTTCTTGGTGACATTATTTACTTGACCTATGACATTTGACAGGAAGTGACTGTGAATATGAAAGCTTTAATATCTGCTTTGCAGATCTAGTTATTATTATAATTATTATTTTATTCCTTTTAATTTATTGAATTATAAACAGCCAATCATCTAACTAAAATTGTCATCTATATGGGAACTCAATAAGTCGTATCAAAATTATATTGGAGTGTTAAATCGAAACCCTCTAAGTATTTTCACTTTAGAGTTTCATCTTCATTTTGTGTCCAAATAATCTACTTTAAACATCATCGTGTGATATTGTTATAATAACTTGATTATGACCGAAACATTCAGTGTTTATGTATTATACCATTGCTTTAAGTGTAAATATATCACTGTTTTTGTGTATTTTGTACTTTTCATTATTTCCTTATTTTTCCTCGTCAAATGAACACACGGACATGCTTGCTACAGCAATTAGATTTCGTACAACTATGAAAATGAAACATGTGTTTTTAAAACCTATATGCAAGATTGCAAGTATAAGGAATAAGTATCTATAATGATATCTTAGTTTTAGTCAATACATATAGCCCTATATCTGACAATGACCAGTACACTTATAATACAAGATAACTTAATTCTTTACAGCAGCTATGTGGTGTACTGGACTCGTTCTTAATGTTCAACTTGAGACATATGGTGGAAATTATAAACTGAAGCTAAAAGGCCAAAATGCCATATTCAATATAAGTAATTATCATTACCTCTTAGATTAGAGAGTGGTGATATTTAACAAATGTTGATGTTAAAATTCGGGCCCCCCTTCAAAAGTTGCAGTTACCCTATGAACATATTTGTTTTATTTCTTTCTGCCCCCCCCCCCCCATCCCCTGTTTGATTTGGTACAATGTTTCTAGCCTCGTTCCTCGAGTCTCTTGCTAGAGCTTTGGCTCGAACGCATTATGATACACGATGATCACAGTATATGATAATTAATTATATTGAATATGGCATTTTGGCCATTACGCTTGTTCATGTCGATGTGAATTTGATGAGCAAAGTTTTGTCTAACAGATTAAAACCATTTTTGAACCAGTTAATACACCCCAATCAATCCGCGTTTATACTAAGTCGCCACATTCATGAAAATATCCCGTATTATTTCCGACTTAGATCTTGCAAAACAAAAAAGAATAATAGTCTTTCTTTTGGCTATAGACTTCTATAAAGCCTTCGACAGCATAGATCATGATTTTTTAAATACAGGCTTTATCGTCGTACGGTTTCGGACGTAATTTTATTAGATGGGTAAAAACCCTTTACAAGAATATCACATGTGTAATAAACAATGGATTTATACAACCCCTTACTTTCATGTAAAACGGGGTGTTCGACAAGGCGATCCAGTTTCATCCAATCTTTTTAATTTGATCGTAGAACTGTTATTATACGCTATTAGAGACGATGTAAATATAAATTGAATAAAATTTGGTCGTAAATCCATAAAAGTTGTAGCCTTTGCTGACGATATATAACGGCATTTTTTTAGCTCTGCACGACATTTATTTGAGATATTGAGACTTTTCGGTTTAGTTTCGGGGCTTAAAATTAATTTAATATAACAGAGGCGATAGAATTAAATAGCTGCGATATGAATTTAATGCAAAAATTAAAATCAACCGGTATAGTTTTATGCGAAAAATTCATAAAAATTCTCGCTATACATTTTTCAAAAGACACTCATATTACCGGTGAATTAAATTTTACAAATAGAATAACTGAAATAGAACAAATATTAAAAGTATGGGATAAACATAAATTATATTTAACTGGAAAAATACAAATAATTAAAACATTCTGCATTTCAAAAATTCTTTACCCGGCAACTGTTAGTGTCGGATTCTACTTTTTCAAAAACTAAATTCACTATTTTATGAATTTATATGGAACGGACCTGGTATAATAAAGCGAGATATTCTTATACAAAACAATAAAAACTGCGGATTGAAAATGATTGATTTAAAATAATTCCTAATGTAATAGCATTTTTGGGATTAAAAAAATAGCAGTCACCCGTCCAAAAATGGCCTATCATGGGTTCATTATGGCTGAATATGGTGGAAATTTATTACCTGCTTGCAACTTTCCAGAAAAGCTAAATTTAAACATTCCCTTTTATAAAAACTTCTATGCCAACTGGTATAAAATTTACACAGCGCATATAAAGAAGAATGTTCAAGTTGAAAATCAAATTATTTGGAATAATACAAATATAAAGATTGATAATAAAATTATATTTTTTAAAGTTCCAATTTCACTTATTCTAAGAAAGTCAAAATATAATTTTTTCTATGTTTTTTGCTCAAAAGGTTGTCAACTCACTATTATACGATCATGGACAAAATTTTTTTTGGGGGGGGGGGGGGTAGAAAGGGTGACACTGGTTGATTGAGGAAATAGTTACTCAATTACCTCCCTTGTTTTCCCATTCTTCTCCATGGACGGCCATCTTCAAACGTTTGAATTTGAAGTTGAAAATGATATTTTTGCCAATTTCTCAACTGGCAATAGTGAATTATAGGATTGATTATTCTTTAACAAGGTAGGACTGTTTATAGGTTCAATCTATTTTGGGGCTTTATTTTAATAAATTTTAAAAATATAACTTAAAAAAATGCTATTGGAACTTTAAACAATAACATTCGGTACGTTAGTGAACATTTTGATAAAAAAAAATAAAATCAATAACCAATATTTAGAGGTAGGACTATGTAAAGGAACCGAACGAAGTTGAAAGTGCGATACATAAAAATTTTAATTGTGATATATCTTTGGAAGATATGAATACTAATTTTCACAAAATATATAATGCAGGCGCGGATCCAGGATTTTTTGCAGGGGGGGGGGGTCTAGGTTTGATAATTGCTTAACTAAGGCGCTCAACCAATTAAGGGGGGGTAGGGGCCCTCCCCCAGAAAAATTTGGTAAATTAGACGTATTTCCGGAAGGTAAATTCCAAAATTACACGTCTAAAAATCGCCAATAAAATCGCATAAAAAAATTTCAAGCCTGTAATGCCGATTTTTAAAACGTAGATTCAAAAAATATTTATGATAGCCGGATAAAAGCAAAGTTCACCAGGCCAAAAGCCATTAAAGAATGGGAACACACGCTACATACAGAGTTAAAATAGCATTATGCAAGAGCAAATCTGCTTATTACACTACAGGTCTTTCTTTAGGCCTGAAATGTTATATAAATAATCAATTAGGCATTAATTAAATTATCCAGACCATAATAAACTCTTGATGCCAAAGCTAGCCTTCGATGTTGGCGGATTAAATTCATATATGCCGCTTAGCGGCCATTGATAATTATATCAATCAAGTGGATAATCGAGACTATGCTGTTTATATTAATGGTTTTAGTAATGATGACCGAGGCTATGTGAATATTTCACTCGCTTCGTTCTCGGCTAATAGTGGATCAATTTGACTGAAATCGTTGGCAAATTACCTTTACACTATCTAGTTTTTAGTGCCATCTCTTTATCTTATCTCCCATAATGTATCTTTAAGCGGTCTAGACGTAGAAAATATATCTATATAAACACTGTTTGTCTTAGTACAAAACTTCAGAATTTTGAATACAAATATTTTCATAGGATTATATTCACAAATAAGGAAGCGTAATAGGGCCACATATTTTATTTTATTATTCTATTTTCAATTTTTCAAGTTAACTAACTTGAATTTTCAAGTTACTGTTATATTATAAAATAAACGTTTTGATCTCATGATATAGTATGTCATGCAATGCTTTAGTCCATGGGCGGCATGGTTATAGACCTCAATGACAAGGTGCGGGAGTAGCCTATTCAATCACGCAGTTTTCCTCCGGGTATACTCCGATTTCCCTCTGCAGCGACATTACTCCCCGCGCATTAGGCAAATCATCTTCGATAGCACATAGATTGGCGCAAATTGACCAGATTATTATTGTGTTGACGTGCCATAAAACACCATTCATTCATTCATTTATTCATTCATTCGTTTTAACAGTTTTGAGCCCTATAGAAAACCTTTTTGAAGTAAAAAAAAAATGTGGTGCGTAATGACGAATCAAACGTCCCACTTCCCAGTTCTGAAAATAGTCTTTAATACACGTAATACACGACACCCGACCCCCCACCCCACCCCCTGGATATCTCCCCCGCCGGACACCTGCCCCCGGATACCCACCCACCTTTTAGGACTTTTACTCCCAGGACATTTCCTGCTGAAGACATCTTCCCTCCCAGGTCATCTACCCCCGGACTTTTACTCACCGGACATCTGCCCCCTAGGACATCTCTAATACCCCCACCCCCGCCACCCACCCTTTAGAACTCTGGACGTTACGAGGTACTCAAGAAACAATGTAAAATAAATATACATTTTTTACAGTGCATTATTTTACAGGTCAATAGCATAGAGTTAGATAGCAGAATGTGTCCATCGCCTATGGAAGCCTATTGCGGCCATTTCAGAATCTCGTCCCCTCGCCGCGAGAAGTCGAGGGCGAGAAGTCGAGGGAGCGAGAAGTCGAGGGCGAGAACACGAGAAGACGAGAAGTCGAGGGAGCGAGAAGTCGAGGGCGAGGGAGCGAGAGAGCGAGAACGCGAGGAAACAGGGCGAGAATACGAGGATCTCGCCCCGAGAACACGAGATTACTTTCACCTCGACTTCTCGTCTTTTCGTCCCTCGACTTCTCGCTCCCTCGTGTTCTCGCCTTTGAAAAACCTCGTGTTCTCGCTCCCTCGCCCTCGACTTCTCGCTCCCTCGACTTCTCGCCCTCGACTTCTCGCCCTCGACTTCTCGCTCCCTCGTGTTCTCGCCTTTGAAAAACCTCGACTTCTCGCTCCCTCGCTCCCTCGCCTTTGAGTCAATCTCGTCTTCTCGTGTTCTCGCTCCCTCGCTTCGTCACAATCTCGTCTTCTAGTGTTCTCGCTCCCTCGCCTCGGAAGTGCAGTTATTACGCATGTCCACTGACTACCGTATCGGCATTTTTGTATTTTGACATGGATTATAATAAACGAAAATGTTTGAAGTTCTAGAAAATGTAATAGTCCTAAACAAGCTTAATTTCTTCTTGCACAGATAGTATTGTATTCTGTAATTGATTTTAAGTCTTCAGTCAAATCTTTCTTTGCTCTCTAAAAATATTCATCGGGTGTTTTCACTTGATGCGTGGTTTTGTCAGTGCTGCAGGATGGAGAGCCTGACAAGGGACAATGTACAGTTTTTCGAATGGGATTTTAAAAACGATGTCCTGTGTCTGGAATCGCAAGGAAGTTGGTTCTACGGTGGCTCACTGGGTAGGACGTTTGCTCTGTAACTTCTTCAAAGTTCCTCGTGATTTTTGGCGATGTTCACTATTGTCAGTGGTGTAGGACGGAGAACTTAGCAAGAGACAAAGTATAATAGTTCGGATGGCATAAAAATAACCGAAGTCCTGTAGAACGGAGAGCTTAGCAAGAGACAAAGTATAATCGTTCGGAATGAATAAAAATAACCGAGGCCTCGTGTCCGGAATCTAATTGAAGTGGGAACTACGGTGGGTCAGTGAGTGGGACGTTTGCTCTCTTACTTCAGTGGTGTAGGAGGAAAGAATTGACAGGGGACCACGTAAAGTCGTCGGGTGGCATAGAAAAACAATGTCCCGTATTCGGAATCAAAATGAAGCAGGAGCTACGGTGGCTCAGTGAGTAGGAGGTTAATGTTTGGAGCCACGGCTGCTAAGTGGGTAAGACGCTGGCTCACTAAACTGAAGGTCACGTGTTCGATCCTTGCATTGGACAAGAAAGTTTATCGGGTTTTCCGACGTGGTTTCCCCATGTCATTGCATTGGTGCAGGACGGAGGGTTTGGCAAGGACAGTTGTCTATTTGTTCGGATGGGATGAAAATCCTAGGCTGTAAATTGACGTACACGTAAAAGATCCCTTGGCAGCCTGGATCCGATATAAGAGGAGACCTAGGTGCCGCTTTCCGAGCACAATTTCCCTTATAGTACAGTCGGAGCAGAACAGTAGGACGTTAAACCATATTTCATTTCATTTCATCAAAGTTCATCGGAAATATTCTAGCGGGTTTTTTCCATATCAGTGGAGAAGGAAGGGTTGGGTTAAATAATCGAGGTCATGTGTCCGGATTCGAAATAAGTTGGAGCTGCGGTGGCTCAATGCGTAGTCTAGCCTTTCTTGCGAGGTACCCTCTTATCAGTGTAGGTCGGAAGGCCTGGGGACAGCATGTCGTTCGGATGACATGGAACAGCGAGGTCTCGTATAGGCTACACATTGGCGTGGGTGTGTGTGTGTGTGGGGGGGGGGGGGGGCTCGGTTTCGATACCCGCTTCTTTCTATGATGCTAATATTATCAAATATTATCAAATAAACTACACGTAGTTTACCCGCCTATACACGGGCCCAAATTCGCCCGGGGTCCAAGTTCGCCCATGGCCCAAATTTGCTAGGGGCCCATATTCGCCCAGTGCTCAAATTCCCACGGGACCTAAATTCTCCCGAGGTTTTATTCGTTCGTGGCCCAAATTTGCCTGTAGGACAGATTCGATGGCCTAAAATACATGTACGTGGTCGTTCTTTTCAATTTGATACGAGATATGTTGGGGTTAATCGCGGCGACGAAGCGTAATTCGCCTTGGCCCGAATTCACTGACCTAAAACATTCCTGTTGTGATGTATGGGGCGCCGTTTGTAAATTAATTATTTAGCTTTTTATATAGCAAAAAACACTAGATTTAATGTAAATTTATATATATAGTTAAATCTCGACTTTTGTGCAAATTTTTCACTTTTAATATTTAAACTAAAAATACAACAAAAACTCAATATTTAACATAATATATATAAATATTTCTCGATTTGTCTCTATTTTCATATTTAACATTTAGCATTGAATATTAAGACCAAAACAAGAGATTTGATGATATATAAATATTTAGCTAAATATTTAGTTAAATGTTTAAACATTTAGCTAAATATATATATTTAGTTAAATGTTAAAATATTTAGTTAAACATTTATATTTAGCTAAATATTTATATATTTAGCTAAATATATTTAGCTAAATATTTATATATTTAGCTAAATATTTATATATTTAACTAAACATATAGTTAAATTTACAAAGCGCAACCGTACCACGCCGTTTGTAAAATAATTATTGTTGTAAGTGACTTCACACTAAACGATGACGTAGTGTACAACTTTCCACTGACTGCACGACACAGTACTATCTGGTACCTGAACGCCCAGCTTAGTTCTTACATCCGCAATTCGTTAATAATGCCTACATATGTAACGTTAGACATCGATCACTCATAAATATGGTAACTTCACGACATATTACGGGTTAACGTGTCGGGTACACGTCATCATTTTATGCGCAGTTTTTTGTGTCGCTTACGATAATAGAAATATTGGCGGGACCACAAATATATATTTAGTTAAATATTTATACATTTAGCTAAACATATATATTTAGTATGATATTTATATATTTAGTTAACTGTTTATATATTTAGCTAAATGTTTATATATTTAACTAAATATATATATTTAACTAAATATATATATTTAACTAAATATATATATTTAACTAAATATATATATTTAACTAAATATATATATTTATATTTAACTAAATATATATATTTAACTAAATGTGTATATATTTAGCTAAATGTGTATATATTTAGCTAAATGTGTATATATTTAGCTAAATGTTTATATATTTAGCTAAATATTTAACTTTAGATTTTTCAGTGATTTAGTATTTAGCATTTATACCTACGAGAAACAGCACATTTAGCTATATATTTAACTAAGCGATGTGAAATCAAGATATAACATTTAAAGTTTTTCATAGACCAAAAACTCGACTTTTAGCTACAACATTTTTTGATATTTACATATATGCCATTTTTGTTCCAATATTTATCTAAATATATATATTCGGAGTTAAATCTAATGTTTTTTGCTATAAAAAAATTAAATAATTATTTTACAAACGGCGCCCCATAGTGATGCTGGTTAATTTAATAACACATAATAATGTGTAGGTGGAGAAAACAAACATACATAAACACACCCATACACACTTAGATTTTATTTATAATATATATATATTAAAGTAGATAAAGTACAAGTACTTCTTTGTTTACGGTAGACAATGCATAAAAAAATAGAAAAAATACGTCCAGGCAAAAAATTCTCCACTTTAGGCCTACATATATAGCCTATATATATGCCGTGGTGTGAAATTTCTAGCTTGCCTGCTTCTGTTTTCCGTCCTAGCAAGTTTCGGGTAAAAAAAGGTACATCATCTAATTCTTCTAGTATTACTTCATTGTCACGCGACTTTTCTGTTATCCATTCTTTGACGTTTGACAGAAGCCGTAAAATAAATACAGGCTTACTTAATGTGCGATGGTATTTGAATTTCGCGGTGATTTGGTTTTAACAAATCACGTGACATAGCTCGCCAATCAGACACACATAATGGAAGGTCGAGTAGAGTCAAAGGTTACCGTTCTGTGTTGATAGTAAATATGGCGGAAGGATAGCGAAAACTGAATACTTGTGAATATTTTGTTAAAAACACTAAGCTAAAACCGTTCAGTGCGACAAGCTGGGAACAATTTTAGGTCCTGGCTAACCATTGGATCGAATTAGATGGAAATGGCAGGTTTGTGCCGGAGACAAATGCTGATTTGTAAGACAAAGAACTCCAGGAATGTGCAAAGTTCTCAAAGACTCAATCATTGGGGTATACTAATAATACAGAGTTCTCACATTTCAACTTAAAAAATAACAAAACAACTGTGTATGAAACATTATCACGATTCCAAACTTGTTGACGAAAGTTAGAAAGTGATGTTAGAGAAGCAAGCAGCTAAAATTTTACCAACAAAAAAAGAATAATTGGTGTTAATTTGTTATGGGGATCATTTAAAGTTCCAATTTCACTTTTTCTAAGAAAGTCAAAATATAATTATTTCTATGTTTTTTGCTCAAAAGGTTGTCAACTCACTATTATACGATCATGGACAAAATTTTGGGGGGGTTAGAAAGGGTGACACTGGTTGATTGAGGAAATAGTTACTCAATTACCTCCCTTGTTTTCCCATTCTTCTCCATGGACGGCCATCTTCAAACGTTTGAATTTGAAGTTGAAAATGATATTTTTGCCAATTTCTCAACTGGCAATAGTGAATTATAGGATTAATAGGATTATTCTTTAACAAGGTAGGACTGTTTATAGGTTCAATCTATTTTGGGGCTTTATTTTAATAAATTTTAAAAATATAACTTAAAAAAATGCTATTGGAACTTTAACAAGTTGATTGATAAAGATAGATATTCTTATATTCCTAAATGCATGACAACTCGCAGTCACCAAGGAGTAAGGACTACTCGAATCAAGACCACTCAGACCAATAGAGGAATAATATGGTGAAGACTGTGTCACCATTGAGGTGAAACACCATGCACAGTACTTTAAGAAATATACCCAAGATGTTATGGAGAAAAAGAGAACCAAAATAGATGAGTTGGTACAAGAGCACATGTTAGGCCCTATTGATGAAAAAAATATGTGTGAATTAATTCCACACCAGATTGACTTTGCATGTGTCCCCTGGATGAAAATGTTGCTTTGTCCCTTGCACCACCAATCAAAACAGGGGCCTATTCTGGCGCATTCCCCCCGCGTTGCCTTACTGTAGCTGCAAAAATTTTTGCCCCTTTTGTTAAACACTACTGTTTAAAATGACAGGGTTAGGGTGACTAGAGATCAAGCACCAAATAAAATTTTCACTGTGGATACAAATCAGGCTGCATTACAGATAGATGTACTTGTTACAAGTGAAAACTTTCTTGTATGGATTTGTGTAAATTGTTCGACAGTGACATTGATTTTAATACTGATGATGATATCTATGAAATTATGTGATTTTTTATGAGTAGGCTTAAACCTGTATTCATGTACATGTATTTTTTAAGCAGTTTTTAAATACATATTTTAAAAAATGTTTTAATTAAATGTACTGTACATGTCAATAAATTTTCATGTTATATTTTGTCACTATGCTGATTAATATTGTATGGTTTTGTTTTATTTTTATTCTATTTCATTTCCGAGGTGGTTTATCTTGTCAGTGGTGCAGGCCGTGGGGAGGGGGTGACTGACGAGGTACAAGGACAGCTGTCTAGTCGTTCTGATGTGATGAGAGTAGGCCGTAGCGCCGCTGCCTTGGTAAAATTTCCATGATAGCACACTGTATAGCATATGCCCATCTTCATTAGTCCAGCTTAGGAACACAGCAGGAGGCATTAAACAGCATTTTATTTTTTTGTTCTGTTTCTTTCCGACTTGGTTTCTCCTTGTCAGTGGTGCAAAAGGAGGGTCTAACAAGGTACAAGGACAGCTGTCTAGTTACGTAAAACCGAGGTCCCTTGTATTCATTGGTGTGCATGTAAAAAGGTACGATGACAGCCGTCTAGTTGTTTGGATGTGACGAAAAACCGAGGTCCCTTGTATACATTGGTGTGCACGTAAAAAGACCCCTTGGCAGTTGGAATTCGATAGCACACTGTATAGCATATGCCCATCTTCATTAGCCTAGCTTAGGAACAGAGCAGTAGGACATTAAACCCCATTTTATTTTCTTATTCTGTTTCATTTCCGACGTGGTTTCTCCTTGTCAGTGGTGCAAAAGGAGGGTCTAACAAGGTACAAGGACAGCTGTCTAGTCGTTCGGGGAGAGAGAGAAATGGGGTTTAACGTCCACTCGACACAAACTAGGTCATTTCGGGACTAACATATGGTTCAATTTTATTTCAATAATTCTCTTGCGCGTAGGGGTCTTTAGCAGTGGGAGGAAACCGAAGTGCCCGGAGGAAACCCACGAGGTTGAGAAGGCGCCCCTATCTCCATGCCACATACGCTCACACCAGGGATCGAAACCACAGCCGCAAGCCAGAGGTGACCAGCCAGCTAGAGGCCGAAGCGCGGCACTCTAGACCACTAGGCCATCCCACTCCCCTAGTCGTTCGGATGTTACGTAAAACTGAGGTCCCTTGTATTCATTGGTGTGCCTGTAAAAAGGTACAAGGACAGCCGTCTTGTTGATTGGATGTAACGAAAAACCGAGGTCCCTTGTATACATTGGTGTGCACGTAAAAAGACCCCTTGGCAGTTGGAATTCGATAGCACACTGTATAGCATATGCCATCTTCATTAGTCTAGCTTAGGAACAGAGCAGTAGGACGTTAAACCCCATTTTATTTTTTTATTCTGTTTCATTTCCGACGTGGTTTCTCCTTGTCAGTGGTGCAAAAGGAGGGTCTAACAAGGTCCAAGGACAGCTGTCTAGTCGTTTGGATGTGACGAAAAACTGAGGTCTCTTGTATACATTGGTGTGCATGTAAAAAGGTACAATTACAGCTGTCTAGTCGTCCGGATGTGATGAAAAACCGAGGTCCTTTGTTTACATTGGTGTGCACATAAAAAGATCCCTTGGCAGTTGGAATTCGAATGAAGAGTAGGGAATAGTGCTGTACCCGGCCAAATTTCCCTCATAGCACACTGTATGGTGTATGCCTGTTTTCATTAGCCCAGTACATGTATAGGAACAAAACAGTAGGACGTTAAACTGCATTTCATTTCTAATTCATTTTACTGGAATCATTAAGATAACTATTTGTTTTTCTTTTATATATATATTTATATACTGGTATATATCTTGTACAGTGTAAATGGGCACAAGACCTGATCTGTGTGTATTCTGTGAATATAACAATCTGAACAGCAGATTAGAAACCGTTCTCCAGAACAATGATATTATTATAATTATTATATACATTTTTCATCAATACTAGTGGTGTGTTAGATCCCTGCATTGGCCAAGAAAGTTCATCTCAATTTACCGGTGTGGTTTCCCCTTGTCAATGATGCAGAACTGAGGGGCCTGACAAGGACAGCTGTCTAGTCGTTAAGATGGTATGGGAAACCGTGGTCCAGTGTACACATTGGCGTGCACGTAAAAGATTCCTTGGCAGTTGGAATTCAATATAAGTGTAGGCTGTAGCGGTGCTGCCCGGGCAAAATTTCCTCATAGCACACTGTATAGCATATGCTTGTCTTCCAATAACCCAGGTTAGGTGCAGAAGAGTAGGACGTTAAAACCCATTTCATTTCATTTACTAGTAGTGGGGGGGTTGGGATGGCCTAGTGGTTTAGAGTGCCACGCTTCAACCTCTAGCTGGCCGGTCACCTCTGGCTTGCGGCTGTGGTTTCGATCCCTGTGTGAGCGTATGGAGATAGGTTGCCTTCTCAACCTTGTGGGTTTTAACCTCCGGGCACTCCAGTTTCCTCCCACTGCTAAAGACCCCTACGCGCAAGCGAATTATTGAAATAAAATTAAACCATGTTAGTCCGGAAATGACCAAATTTGTGTCGAGTGGACGTTAAACCTCATTTTTCTTACTAGTAGTATATGGTATTGTTGTGTATGCAGGTGCGGATCCAGGATTTTTTTGCAGGGGGGGGGGGGGGTTCTAGGTTTGATAACGCCCAGCGCCGAAGGAGCTCAACCAATTAAGGGGGGTTTGGGGTCCCTCCCCTAGAAAAATTTGGTAAATTAGATTCAATTTGGTGCATTCTGACGTATTTCCGGAAGGTAAATACCAAAATTACAGGTCTAAAAATCGCCAATAAAATCGCATAAAATTTTTCAAGTCTGAGCAGGGGGGGGTCCGGACCCCCTGGACCCCCCCTCTGGATCCGCGCCTGGTATGAGGAAATTTATATTATTGCGTTTGTTTATTTTTGCCAAAATCGTTTTCATGTGTATTTAGTATGTATTTCTCTTGGATATTGTTTTACTGAAATAGTTTTTTTATAAAAAATACTTGTTTCCAGTAAATAACAGATTCTTTCAATCATTGGTGCTATTTCTCTTCTGTTGACCATATTTATTCCACAGACCTGGGATAAGTTGTTTTCATCGTGTCACTGCAACATTTAATATGTGGTATTATACAGTAATCCCGGCATATTTTCCACAGGTACATTGGGACAGGAACGCCCTTATTAGACTATGGCACACCTGATCTATACA
The DNA here is from genome assembly GCA_948474765.1 of Patella depressa. Lineage (NCBI taxonomy): Eukaryota > Metazoa > Mollusca > Gastropoda > Patellidae > Patella > Patella depressa. The sequence continues at coordinate 49,980,507 of OX419715.1, read as the reverse complement.
TCAGAAGGTATTTTTTTTTAAAATATGAATTACATGTTTGATAGTAAATATTATATTATTTAGCATCAAATATGGATAAAATAAGATCAAAAATTTGAAATATGTTCAGAAAAAAACAAAAACTCTAAAACTTTGAAAAATCACATTGACTCTATTAGTATTATTATATTATAGGTCTGGTGTGCCTTAGTCTAATAAGGGCGTTCCTGTCCCCATGTACCTGTGATATTTTCAGAAAAATTCTCTCTAACAAATGGAAACAAACCAACGTGTTCCGTCTCGTAAAAGGTATTCCGTGGTCTAATTATGGCTATTGACCCGTGACCCTATGACGTTGATTTTTGGTTTCTGATATTGTCTTAGAATTTGATTTTTTTCACCCCAGTATGGCTAAACTTGACAAATATAGTCCGAGGCGTAATTCTAGTGCTGACGTATTGTGCAATGCATCGGAAAAGAAATGTATGCGACAGTGGGAGAAACCGGAAAAACCCCACACGGCGAATCGAAACCGAACGACTACACGTTATCCCTTGCCAGGCCCTCCATCCTACACAACTGACATGGGAGGACATCTCCAGAAGTTTAGCCCGATGCGCTTCGATGAAGCGAGAGAGCCATTGTAGCCACCACTTCATTACTATTTCGGACAAAGAACCTCGTATTTTATATATATACCGTTCAGGTCTTCAGTCCTATAGGCTACCACTGACAAGCAGGAACCCGACCGAAAAATCCTGAAAAACTTTGATAAAGTAAAAGAGCAAACGTCGATCCTATTCACTGAGCCATCGTAGCTCCATTTGTATTCCGGCCACGGGATCTCGGTTATTTGTATTCCATCCGAACAACTATTCATTGTCCCTTCTCAGGCCCCCCGTCCTACACCACTTACACCACTTGGTATTCGATCCCTGCATTTGAAGAGAAAGTTCATCCAGATTTTATTTCGGGCGTGATTTCTCCTTGTCAGTGATGCAAATCGTAGGGCCTGTCAAGGACACCTATTGGCGTGCACATAAAAGATCACTTGGAAGTTTAAATTCGATGTAAGAGTAGGCCTTAGCGCCACTGCCCGGGCAAAATTTCCTTGATAGGGCACTGTATTATTGTATCGTATGCCCGTCTTCATTATCCCAATTTAGGAACAGAACAGTAGGACGTTAGACCCCATTTTATTTCATTTCATTTCATTTAGATTCCGGACACGTCACCTCGGTTATTTTTATTTCATCCGAACGATTATACGTTGTCTCTTGCTAGGCTCTCTGTTCTACACAACTGACAATAGTGAACATCGCCAAAAATCACGAGGAACTTTGAAGAAGTTACAGAGCAAACGTCCTACCCAGTGAGCCACCATAGAACCAACTTCCTTGCGATTCCAGACACAGGACATCGTTTTTTTAAAATCCCATTCGAACAACTATACATTGTCCCTTGTCAGGCTCTCCATCCTGCAGCACTGACAAAACCACGCATCAAGTGAAAACACCCGATGGATATTTTTAGAGAGCAAAGAAAGATTTGACTGAAGACTTAAAATCAATTACAGAATACAATACTATCTGTGCAAGAAGAAATTAAGCTTGTATAGGACTATTACACTTTCTAGAACTTCAAACATTTTCGTTTATTATAATCCATGTCAAAATACAAATATGCCGATACGGTAGTCAGTGGACATGCGTAATAACTGCACTTCTGAGGCGAGGGAGCGAGAGCACGAGAAGACGAGATTGTGACGAAGCGAGGGAGCGAGAACACGAGAAGACGAGATTGACTCAAAGGCGAGGGAGCGAGGGAGCGAGAAGTCGAGGTTTTTCAAAGGCGAGAACACGAGGGAGCGAGAAGTCGAGGGCGAGAAGTCGAGGGCGAGAAGTCGAGGGAGCGAGAAGTCGAGGGCGAGGGAGCGAGAACACGAGGTTTTTCAAAGGCGAGAACACGAGGGAGCGAGAAGTCGAGGGACGAGAAGACGAGAAGTCGAGGTGAAAGTAATCTCGTGTTCTCGGGGCGAGATCCTCGTATTCTCGCCCTGTTTCCTCGCGTTCTCGCTCTCTCGCTCCCTCGCCCTCGACTTCTCGCTCCCTCGACTTCTCGTCTTCTCGTGTTCTCGCCCTCGACTTCTCGCTCCCTCGACTTCTCGCCCTCGACTTCTCGCGGCGAGGGGACGAGATTCTGAAATGGCCGCAATAGGCTTCCATAATCGCCCCATTCCTAGCGTGTCGTAGAAGGCGACTCTTGGGGAGAGGGTCGGGTGGCCGATAGGCTATACGCCTTGGTCTGCCATCAACGGTGTCGAGGGTTCGAGTCCCATTCTCTGCTATCTTAGTGACAAGGTGTGGAGCAGCCTATCCGATCACTTAGGGGTACTCACAGAACATAAGCAGATTATCGGCGATAACACGTAGGTTGACATGATTTACAGTGTCGACGTGCCATAAACAACATGCACTCATTCATTTATTTATAATGTCAGTTTATGAAGAGAAGACATGTTTTTTTTTATCAGAGCTGAGTATAAACACAATGCTCCCCCCCCCCTGTTAATTCTACGGAATAGGGCCATTAATTTATTCTTTTCTAAATTTTAAAGCCTGTAAGTCAGTAACTTGAAAATTCCGGGTAGTAAAATGCCATACAAGAAAGATAATACGCCCACACAGCAACCTTGACACAAATATAGGCTACCATAAATGTAACGGATAAAAGCCTTGACCAAATATACATCACAGTCGGTTATAACTTCGTTAATACTTGGGGGGGGGGGGGGACGTCCCACGGGGGAAAATGTCCAGGGTGAGAATATCCGGGGGTAGATGTCCTAAGGAGGGGGAATGTCCAGGGGGTGAAAGACCCGGAGGTAGATGTCCTTGTGTCTCGGTTTTTAACCGTGCCGCCCATTGCCTAAAGCATTGCATGACATACTACATCATTAGATCAAAACGCTTATTTCATAATATAACTGTAACTTGAAAATTTAAGTTAGTATCTTGAAAATTCAAGTTACTAACTTGAAAAATTGAAAATAGAATAATAAAAAAAGGTATGTGGCCCTATTACGCTTCCGTATTGTTTTATGTCCATTTTCACAAGTAATAGCCTACCGTATGGAACCCCTGTGATTAACCGTTTATACAGAACAATCTATTTTTTATTTTTATAATATAAATTAAATGTACGTAATATATGCTTATATTGAAGTAAATAAAAAATTTTGAAAAAAAAAATGTGTTAGTTGCTCGGCCGTAAGGGATTTTAATACAAAATTAAGCAGTTTTATTCTTCAAAATATTATCGGGATTGGCCCTTTAACTTATCCAGACCATGATCAACTCTCTGTGCATTCACTATATTTACTGGATTAGGACCCGGTTTGCTGCTCAATTTGTCATTCATGATTTCATCATGAATTGGATAATCCATGTTTTTATCGTACAGTATTTAGTAATGATGATCGAGGCTAGGCCGAAAATTCAATCGCTAAATTCTAGGTTCAGATTGGATCAATTTGACTGAAATTTTCAGCAAATTCCCTCTACATTATCTTGTTTTTAACTATTATAGTGAGAATTGTCTCTTTATCTTTGCTCCCATATATAAAGCGTTATAATTTTTCGTGTTTTATTTAATAAAGCATTATATGGTGAGATAAAATATTATAACTCCATTGTGTACTTTAACGGGATTTTTAATTTCATAGAAAAGTCACCAGTGTCAAATGTAAATGTTTATTTTACTCCAAACCCCATTCAAAACAAAATGCGGGGAATTTAGGGTGGTGCTCGACAGTATGCTTTCAATCGCTCAAATGGTGTCAAGAATTTCGAGCGACAATGCGATCTTGGTCTGTCGTCCGATTTGAACGACACGACTCTGTTCTTTGCCACACCTGGGAACTTTCTAGACCAATTCAGGGACCGAATCCGGGACCTACAGTTGACGACCATGCACATAACTTGCTGATCCATCGAAGTTCCCCTCAGGACGGAGATTTAGATAAAGAGCTGACCGTTCTTACTATAATAGTTTAAAAATAGATAATGCAAAATTAATACATTGAAAATTTCATTCTAATTACTTTATTCTGAGCGAGGTTCTTATGTGTTTGTATAGTTTTGACAAGATGTGTGCATTAATTGTTTATTATTGTATCCAGCAACGAACTGGTTGTTCGAGACTTAGCCTCACTTCTCCATTTTCAAATAAACTCATAATGACCGAACCATGCTAATCTACAAAATCGGAGCCATCCGACTGATTATAGAGGGTTGATTAAAGTCTTGTCATGTTAACAAATGTCTAATTAATAGTTTATATTTAAGGCCTAAAGAAATGCCCGCAATAGGCAGATTTAGCTCTTAAATAATGCCTCTTTAAATTAAACTTCCCCTTCGCCTTAACATGTTTTTTTTTAAAAAGACAGTTAGCAAGAGTAGTGTTATAATTCATTTTTCCATACTTAAAAACATTTCTACAAATATTTTCTTCTGGGTGCACTAATTAATACAGCAACAATTAATTTTTAAAACCTTTGACCACATTGTCAACTATGATTTATATATTATTACTGTACAAACAGTCTTGTAAAAACACACTTGATCAAGGTCTAATCACGATCCATGCACGTGCATTAACCTCGATTTTAGATTGGTCGGCATTGTTAAAAGCGTTCAAGTCACGTGTGTTAGTGCGTACACCGAGGTATTCAGTTAATTGAGGTTTTAAAAAGTTATCATTCCGTGGCCAGAAGCGGCCATAATAACAATAAACTTGTGCTGGGACAGGAAAAAATCCTGGTGATCGTTAATTTGAATATTAGTCAGAAGTGGTAAATACTGTTATATAGATATAGTTGTATATAAAAAGATGTCAAATAAAGAACTAATGTTAAACCATGTTGACGACGATGAAGAAGATGATGACAAAGAAGTCGATGATGACACTAAGGACATACACTTACCCTGTTTATTGGATACAGTTGGTCAAGAGAGCGAAGAGTCGTCGAGTCTCTGTACTGATAGTATATTTCTGGATGATTCCTATTATAATGCTAATACAGGTCACTCTCTTAGTCCCGATACTTGGGTAAGTGAGACTGATGAGTTTGAATTTGATGGAGCATTTAGCTACCAATAACGGATGTTGTGCATGGTATATGGTGTTCTTAAACTTGTCTGGAGTACAAATGGGGCTGCTTTATTTGTTTGGAAAGTGATCCCAGCTAACCTTTTTATACGCCCACATTTTCATGTGGACGTATATTGTCGTCGCCCCTGTCCGTCCGTCCGTCCACAATTGTTTGTGAACAGTCTACAGGTCACAATTTTTATCCGATTTCAATGAAACTTAAAACATAGGTTTATCACCCTAAGATCTCGGTTCCTTTCGATATTGGCATGTATCGGACTGTAACTTCATGGGTTATGGCCCCTGATTGTACGAAAAATCACGTTTTTTAGCTTGTGAACAGTGTAGAGGTCACAATTTTGAACCGATTTGGATGAAACTTAAAATGCATGTTTATAACCCAAAGATCTTGGTTCCTTTCGATATTTGCGCCAATCGGATCATAACTTCCTGAATTATGGCCCCTGATTGTCCGAAAAATCGCCCTTTTTAGCTTGTGGTCCCTCTGGAGGTCAAAATTGTTATCCGATTTAAAAAACCGTTTGATTATATCACTGTTCCATGGTTTTGAAGGTTGAGTTCGAATTTCGTGAAAATCGGACCAAAATTGACGGACAAAATGGCCGCCATTTGTACGCGAATTATGTTATATCAAGGTTGTGAACAGTGTAGAGGACACAATTTTGAACCGATTTGGATGAAACTTGAAATGCATGTTTATAACCCAAAGATCTTGGTTCCTTTCGATATTTGCGCCAATCGGATCTTAACTTCCTGAATTATGGCCCCTGATTGTCCGAAAAATCGCCCTTTTTAGCTTGTGGTCCCTCTTGAGGTCAAAATTGTTATCCGATTTAAAAAAACCGTTTGATTATATCACCGTTACATGGTTATGAAGGTTGAGTTCGAATTTCGTGAAAATCGGACCAAAATTGACGGACAAAATGGCCGCCATTTGTACGCGAATAGTGTGAAAATATGTTATATCAAGGTTGTGAACAGTGTAGAGGACACAATTTTGAACCGATTTGGATGAAACTTGAAATGCATGTTTATAACCCAAAGATCTTGGTTCCTTTCGATATTTGCGCCCATTTGATCATAACTTCCTGAACTATGTCCCCGGATTGTTCGAAAAATAGCTTTTGGTCCCTCTGGAGGTCAAAATTATTATCCGATTTAAAAAAAACGTTTGACTATATCACCGTTACATGGTAATGAAGAGAGAGTTTGAATTTCGTGAAAATCGGACTAGAATTGACGGACAAAATGGCCGCCGTTTGTACACGAATAGTGTGAAAATATGTTATATCAAGGTTGTGGACCCTATAGAGGTCACAATTTTGAATCGATTTTGATGAAACTTGACAGGTATGTTTATAACCCAAAGATCTTGGTTCCTTTCGATATTTGCGCCCATCGGGTCATTACTTCCTGAATTATGTCCCCTGATTGTACGAAACATCTGATTTAAAAAAAAACGTTTGATTACAAAAACCAAACAAATTCTAATGATTTTCTGATAATTCCTTAATATGCGACAACTCTTGTTGACTGCCCGGACGATTTGGCTGCTGTGTGGGCGTATGTTTCGTTGCCTGGCAACCTATTTTTTTACTGTCCAGGATAGTGCATGCTGATACAAGGTAAGCATTTTTTTCCGTCCACCGGAGCCTGGTCTTATGACGTCATTTGTGGATTGTGGGTTAGGATAAGGGTTAGAATAAGGGCTGTGGCCTGCAGATTTCGTCACAGTCTCGAGATGTAGACAGGGCTAGCCCTAACCCTGGGCCAAGCCTAACCCTTATCCATAGAAATATATACTGACAGTATATATTTCTATGCCTTATCCTAACCCTGAATCCACATATGACGTCATAAGACCAGGCTCCGGTGGATGGTAAAAAACCTTTACCAAGTAAGATAGTGTTTTCTTGAGACGTGTTCAAGTTGGCGTGCACTTAAAGCATCCATTGGAAAGTTGGCACTGTACACGTGATGTTTGAACAACAACTAATCGTATGTTAGTCCCTAAAGACAGTTTACTTTGTTAACGTGACGTTAAACTATATTCCCGTCTTTCCCTTAAAGGGACAATCCCGATAAGAACAGAGTCTCAAAAATTAAAGTCCGAGTATTTATGAAATTTATGGACCAAAATATAGTGGCATGGTGTATTTACCTTGTCTTAAAATTTCAGCTCAAAATATTGAGTCGTTTGGACGTGTACGTCAACACTGCTTATCCGGACACGTAACCCTTTTAAGATTTCGGGTCAATTTTTTCATTGGGTGACCTGATAATCGATTAACGTTTCTTGAGAGGTCTATACAGTGAATGACCCATGCACTGTACTTAATAACAAAAGGTAAATTTCACCTACATATTATTTTTATAGAAAAAAGTCTGGTTTTATCTAGATACTGTATAATACAACGGTATCCATTTCCAGATGAAGATTGTCAGGTTTAAGTTATTTACAAGCGTATCACAAATATCGGGTTAGTAGGTGGGCCTTAGGTTATGGGTTTTAAAGGATTTAAACACAAAATTAAGCAGTTTTATTCCCCAAAAAGTTATCGGGATTGGCCCTTTAACTGTACACCATTTTATGTAAGCTGAATTATAGGTTTCCTTGGAACGGTTTTAGAAGCTTTCCACGTTTTTGTTTTCTAATAACAAAAGGTAAACATAAACCTTGCAGCATAGATAATGCAAGCGGTCGACTGATTCTGTTATTTAGCCAAACAGTCAAACCGAGAATGTGCTGAATTCACTATGTCATAGTATTTCGACATAACGCCTGTAGTAACGTACATATCCCCTTGAAATTGTGGGACTAGTCGTCTGGGCATATGTATGTTATTGATTCTTGCAAGTCCAAAACAGTTCCATGAGAAATTACAGGACCATTAATAATAATATTATAGTCTATGGATTAGTTGAGTGGATTTATCGTAATCCCATCCGCCCGTCGGTGATTAGAACAGAAAGGGTTGGTGGGGACAGGAATGGCCTAGTAAGGAACACTGCCTAGGGTCTAAAAACTGAGGTCCCATTAGAAATAGTTCCACTACTGATGTCTTCCGTCTTACTCCAGCCGCAGTAGTGGCTTTTCCTACAGAGTTCCTTTGCGCAAGTTTTTTAGTCAAATGACTACAAAAAGTTTACTGGCCTATAGTATAGCTCCCTTAATTTACACATAAACTAACCCAAAACTGTATTGCACATATCTTAAAAGAGCTAAATCGCTAACATTTGGGACCAAGAAATTGACACAAATGGGTCGCATGTATATATGAATGTATATAAACTGGTTTGCATTCAATGATAGGGGGGTTGGGATGGCCTAGTGGTCTAGAGTGCCGCGCTTCGACCTCTAGCTGACTGGTCACTTCTGGCTTGCGGCTGTGGTTACGATCCCTGGTGTGAGCGTATGTGGCATGGAGATAGGGGCGCCTCCTCGACCACGGGGGTTTCCTCCGGGCACTCCGCTATCCTCCCACCGCTAAATACCCCTACGCGCAAGCGAATTATTGAAATAAAATTACAAAACCATGTGTTAGTCCCGAAATGACCTAGTTTGTGTCGAGTGGACGTTAAACCCAATTTCTCTCTCTCTCACATTCAATGATTTCCGTTTTTACTCTAATTTCAAATCAGTTCTGATCGGCGAAATAAGTCAGCAGTCTCAATCGAATGCAAATTTCTAGCGTCTGGTTATTCTAGTCTACATACGCCGTTTGATTTGGTACAATGTTTCTAGCCTCGTTCCTTGAGTCTCTTGCTAGAGTTTTGGCCCGAACGCATTATGGTACACGATTCGTATACCAATAGTAAAATGTTTATTTTGTCTTAAATATTGGATATCAGAAGCCCATCCTTTTCCCGTAAGATCAGAGCATCAATGTTGATTTAAATTGACACATAATTCATGTTTTCAATGTTGAAGATTTGGGGTGATATCGAGTTAGAGACTCAGCTCTAACATAAAATAAATCAATTCCCATTGAAATAAAGGTGGAACCTTAATATCCCGCATAATTATATGATTTGATGAAACTCAACTGCCACGCGAAATTTCAACTAGCCGGTGTCATGGCGGATTGCATAATACTATAGGCCTACGTCATTAAACATAAACATCGCTATGCAAATGTAGAACGCAATTTTGAACCGATTTTGATGAAACTTGACATGCATGTTTATAATCCAAAGATCTTGGTTCCTTTCGATATTTGCACCCATCGGATCGTAACTTCCTGAATTATGGCCCCTGATTGAAGGTTGAGTTCAAAGTTTGTGAAAATCAGACCAAAATTGACGGACAAAATGTACCCGAAAAGTGTGAAAATATGGTATATAGGTTGTGGAATCTGTAGAGGTCACGATTATAAATCAATTTTGATGAAACTTGAAATACATGTTTATAACTTCAAGATCTTGGTTCCTTTCGATATTTGCGCATATCGGATCATAACTTCCTGAATTATGGCCCCTGATTGTATACGAAAAATTGCCTTTATTAGATTGTGGTCCCTCTGGAAGTCAAAATTATTACCCGATTTAAAAGAAACATTTGATTATATCACCGTTACAATGTAATGAATGTTGAGTTCGAATTTCGTGAAAATCGGACCAAAACTGACAGACAAAATGGCCGCTGCATGTACACGAATACTATAAAAATATGGTATATCAAGGATGTGGACGCTTGTTGACTGCCCGGACGATTTAGCTGCTGCGTGGGCGTATGTTTCGTTGCCTGGCAACCTATTTTTTTTTATTTTGACCCAGTGTTTCCCTCAAGGTCAATTAGGTAAAAATTGTTCTTTTGCTATAAAAAAAAAAAGTAGTTACTTTTAATAAGAAATGAACTGTTCTTTGAAAACTAGAAAAGAAGTAGTTTCTTTTCAACTGACCAATCAAATTCATCACACAAGCGATCTACTGTCGAATATATATTATTGGGTGATATTAGATTTTTTTCCGGTATCGCGTCCGTTAATTTATCACATACATCCCACTGTGATAATTTTCTGTCGGAAAATTATTGTCAGATTGGGAATGATAATCACCAAATTTACAAGACATATTTATCTCACTTTGCCACCAAATGACAATAAACTGTGGGATTACTGCTTGGCATTTTAAATATTGCCCTGAACAATTTAGCACACCTTTCATTAAGGAACACGAAGTAATTTCCCATCTTTCACGAAAATTATCAATTGCTGATCAATAAGTCATTATAAACTAAAATTGTCAGGAATTGGCATAGGACTTGTTTGCATGTCTCCAAAATCCCATTCACCTGCTAAGCAAGATGATCACGTGCTGGATGACCCACGTTCCAAGTAACGATGCCAAATATGGGTTACTCAGATGAGCTGTGGCCATTTGTAATTTTGGTTATTAACTTGATTGCTTAATGACGATCATAGGCCTTCATGTTTTTTACTTGAATGTCGTGCGGTGTATCCGAAAAGTAAACTCTGTGAAAAATTAAAATGGAAGTTAGACAGGTAAATCATGAAGTGCTCAATTTGTAAAAGTTTTAATTTTCGATTCAACGTGGTCCGAATAATATGTGTAGTAGATTGGAAATGATGTTTAGATTTGGTAAAATTGAATGTAAATTTATAAACCAGAGCTAAGCCAATGTCTTGAAATCTTCTAAAACAAAAACAATTAATCGTACAAAGATTGCTCCATCGGCCATCACCAACCATAAAAATAACCCATTACATCAAATCTCCCCACCAATACTATTATTATCACGTACTGAACGAATTTAGAAATTTCTCAACTGATTAAATTTGTGTTTTTACATCTTGAGCTATACCTGTACCTTGTGAAATATGTGGAATGGCACATGAAGTTGATGAAGAGTCATCTTATTTTCATCACCATCCCTTGGATTTAACACCTTTATGTTAAAAGAACATATCTGATCCAATCTTATTAGGCTATGGATCTCTCCACCCGACCCCCCCCCCCCCATTCCCGACTTTGCACATAAAAATAAGCAATTTCAACATCATGTCATGTCTTTATTCCTTTTCAATTTCTGAATAAAATATTGTTTAAAAATAAATATGTTTGTCTCAAATTGACAGAAACAATGACACAGAGCCCAATTTCATAATATATTTCAGTCTAACGAACCAGTCACTAATATGTCGTTAGTTGTAGCAGATGAAGTGAATGGTATGCGCCTACAACAGATTATCTCCCCCTGTCTTCTGGATCATGAAATACACACTTGTGATTATGACCAAGCATATGATATGTGTAATAAGAAGGCCTATTTAATTATATGGTTGTATTTGGGTAATCCAGCTAGTCAGGAGGTGCTTGGTTTTACTACATCTATCAGGTAAGCCCAAAGAATTATACTAGGAAAGGGAGGCGACTTTATATTTCAATTGTAATGCCCACTAGTATAAAACAATAAATAGTTATACCATTTTGGTAAGACATTGACTGTATGAAAACCATAAAAAAAACTGTGTCTACAGCCCTGCATAAATTTACCTACTGTAAACAAAGAAGTGCTTGTAGTTTTATCAACTTTGATATATATATGAAGATATAATTTAATGTATGTCAGATTGAAGATATATAGAGAATCTCCTACTAGTGTTTTTTGATATCAAAAAATATCAACACAAGTTGATAAAGTGAAAAAAACGAGGCTCTGCCGAGTTTTTTTTACTTTATCAACGAGTGTTGATATTTTTTGATATCAAAAAACACGAGTTGGAGATTTTATTTATCACCCAATCCTTTCATACATGCACAAATAAATAAAAATAATTGTTTGGTATAGATATCACTTTTACTGAATCTAAAATACATTACAGCGTAGTGATACATCAGTTTTTTGACAGCGGTTTAGCTATTGCAAAGTCCTATATATTGACCCAGTATTTCATTCAAGGTCAATTAAATAAAAATAGTTTCTTTTTTACAAAAAAAAAGTCACTTTTTATTTAAAATAAGTGGTTTCTTTGAAATAAAAGAAAGTAGTTCCTTTTTGATTGACCAATCAAATTCATGTAAAGCGATATCTTCTAAGGAGATATCGCAGTAGATTATGTAATTTATCATACAAGCGATATCTACTGTCAAATGTGTTATTGGGTGATAAAATTTAATGTATGTCAGATTGAAAATATAATTTAATGTATGTCAGATTGAAGTATATAATTTGATGTACATGTATGTCAGATTGAAGTAAAGTGGCGAATTTTTTACCTGGACGTATTTTTCTATTTTTTTTTATGCATTATCTACCGTAAACAAAGAAGTACTTGTACTTTATCTACTTTAATATATATATTTTTTTGTGTGCTGTTAATTTGTATGGGCACTCTGTTAACATCTTAAAACATGTTAAAGAAAAGTGTGTTTTGGTCCTGTGCAACAGTATCGCCGACCAGGCCCGTAGCCTTTGAAACCAGCATGCCAGAATTTGGAAAGTCGACCGCGGCACTCTTTGATGGGTTAAAAACGGATTAAAAGGGTTAATGAGGTAGGGACCAGTCATTATTAATATCATTCACTTAAATTTATATTTATCAAAATTCAACTCGGCATCTAATTAATAAAAACAAAAAAATTTTTTTTTATTTTTTTTTTTTTTTATAAGAAAAAAAAAAAAAAAATTAATAAAATAAATAGGTTCACTTAAATTACATGAACTTGAATTTTGTCAGAATTTAACACACTCATTAATTAATAAAGTAATAGGCTACAGTTCAACATGAAGCTGACAGGTGATCGAAATTCAGTGATTATTTCTCATAATAAGTAAAAATATGTAATAAATCATTCCAAGTCAATTCATATTCATTTCTTTCTACGGTGGCTAATGCAGTTACAATCTAAGTTTATTCCTACAGCAAAATGTGGCAGATACCCATGTTGCTGGTTTTAAGTATAGACTGCATAAGAGAAAGAATAACTAGTGATATGGCAGTGCTGAGAAAAAAGCAAGGGATGTAGGGCTACAACATCTACCACTGACGATATAGACTACTGGCTGACTATATGGTTACGCAATGGTTAGACGGCCAGTTTACACAGATACAATGGAACCACAACCAAACCATGCGAAGAACCAACAACTCTTTCGAGGGATGACACGGACGTCTAAAGAAATTAATTGGAAAAGCTCATCCTAATATTTTTGAAGTAATGGCATTTATGCAAGAAGAGCAAAAGACGAATGAAATTCAGTTATTGCAGTATTCAAGTTGCCAGCCTCAACCACCTAAAAAGAAAATATACACCGATATCAACAGATTCAAAACAGATTTGAACAAGGAAGAATGAATTTGTTAGAATTTTTTGACTATGTTGGACACATTATGCGTGCAAAAACTTAAAATTATGTGTTATGAAATAATGTGTTATTTTAAGAAAATAAATGCTCCCAAAATTATCTGCTTAATTAGTTTTATCTTTCAGATTGGGTCTATTGTTCTTGGCCACTGAACCCCTTAACACCGACTAAAAGTTTTCACCCAAAACTCGGCAAGTCGGCGATATGGGAATGAACCTACCAGTAATACCCTTTGATTAGACAGTCAATTAAATGTTTGAGTAATCAAAACCTTTGAAATATATTGTGAAAATGTCTTGATCATGGGGTTTGATTGGTAGATTGAACTGTAAACAACTAATTAAAATCTGCTGGCAATCTTTAAAGAAATGTCTTCAGTTGAAGTTGAGTAAGCAACTGAGAAAATTAATTTGTTTTTATTTATTTCTGTTTAGGTTTGCAATAAATCACATTAAGGTAAGGAGTCAATCATATTCGAAATTATTATATTTATTTACTGTGTAATTTATATATTTTAATTTTTCTAGATATGCTAGTAAGACCAATCATAATACTGTTATATTAGGTGTAACACCTACCAGTCTTGATGGTAAGTTAACTGCAACAATGATATATTAAAGGACAATATTGGTGTCAGTCATTATGTGATACAACTGGTTTTAACCAGATATAATTTTAACACAAGAGATCATTGCCATGATAGATGTGTTATGAAGATTTCAAGAAAGGGGAGTGATGATTGCAAAAGGAAAGCATGAGTTATCCTTTTATTTAACTGACTGAAGTGACAAGTGATAACAGATAGATGGGCAAATTTCTGCTCACTAATAAACAAGAAAAAATAGAAATAGTCTGTACATGCCCTTGTTATTAATTATTCATTCTATACTTAAAAAAATCATGGTAATGTTCTTGTTATCTCTTATCTAGTGGCAGTCAATTATTGTCAGATATCCTCCCACACTCTCATATAGCAATGTTTGGTCTTCGAAGGAATTATTAGTGAGCAGAAATTCACCCTTTAAAACAACCAGTGGCTGCCAGGCAGGATACGCCCACATTTTTGAGTGATGGATAGAGAACAAGCTAAAAAGAAGGTGATTTTTCCTACAATTAAAGGCCATAATTCATGAAGTTATAATTCGATATGTGCAAATATAGAAAGGAACTCAGATCTTTGGGTTATAAACATGCATTACAAGTTTCATCAAAATCAGAGTAAAATTGTGGTCTCTACAGGATCTATAACCTTGATATACCACATTTTTATAGTATTCGCGTACAAGCAGCAGCCATTTTGTTTGACAGTTTTGGTCCGATTTTCACAAAATTCAATCTCAACCATCATTGTGGTGTAACAGTGATATATTCAAACGTTTTTTTAAATTAAATAATAATTGTGACCTCCAGAGGAACCACAAGCCAAAAACGGCTATTTTTCGGACAATCAGGGGCCATAATTCAGGAAGTTACAACATGATGGGCGGAAATATCAAAAGTCATCAAGATATTTGGATTATAAGCATGCATATCAAGTTTCATCAAAATAGGTTCAAAATTGTAACCTCTACAGGGTCCACAACCATGACATACCATATTTTTATACGCCCACATTTTCATGTGGACGTATTATGTCGTCGCCCCTGTCCGTCCGGACGTCCGTCCGTCCGTCCACAATTTGTTTGTGGACTCTCTACAGGTCACAATTCTTATCCGATTTTGACGAAACTTGAAATATAGGTTTATCCCCAAAAGTTCTCGGCTGCTTTCGATATTGGCATGTATCGGATCAAAACTTCATGGATTATGGCCCCTGATTGTACGAAAAATCACGTTTTTAGCTTGTGGACCCTATAGAGGTCACAATTTTGAACCGATTTTGATGAAACTTGACATGCATGTTTATAACCCAAAGATCTTGGTTCCTTTCGATATTTGCGGCTTACGGAATGTAATTTCCTGAATTATGGCCCCTGATTGTCCGAAAAATCACCCTTTTTAGCTTGTGGTCCCTCTGGAGGTCACAATTATTATTCGATTTAAAAAACCGTTTGATTATATCACCGTTACACCCTAAGGAAGGTTGAGTTCGAATTTCGGGAAAATCGGACGAAAATTGCCATACAAAATGGCCGCCGTTTGTACGCGAATACTGTTAAAAAATGGTATATCAAGGTTGTGGACCCTGTGGAGGTCACAATTTTGATTCGATTTTGATGAAACTTGAAATTCATGGTTATAACCCAAAGATCTTGCTTCCTTTCGATATTTGCGCATATCGGATCGTAACTTCCTGAATTATGGCCCCTGATTATACGCAAATTCGCCTTTTTTTTAGCTTGGAGGTCACAATTATTATTCGATTTAAAAAACCGTTTGATTATATTACCGTCACACCCTAAAGAAGGTTGAGTTCGAATTTCGGGAAAATCGGACGAAAATTGCCATACAAAATGGCCGCCGTTTGTATGCGAATACTGTTAAAAAATGGTATATCAAGGTTGTGGACCCTGTGGAGGTCAAAATTTTGATTCGATTTTGATGAAATTTGAAATTCATGGTTATAACCCAAAGATCTTGCTTCCTTTCGATATTTGCGCATATCGGATCGTAACTTCCTGAATTATGGCCCCTGATTATACGCAAAATCGCCTTTTTTTTAGCTTGGAGGTCACAATTATTATCCGATTTAAAAAAACGTTTGATTATATTACCGTTACACCGTAAGGAAGGTTGAGTTCGAATTTCGGGAAAATCAGACCAAAATTGTCATACAAAATGGCTGCCGTTTGTACGCGAATACTGTTAAAAAATGGTATATCAAGGTTGTGGACCCTGTAAAGGTCACAATTTTAATTCAATTTTGATGAAACTTGAAATTCATGGTTATAACCCAAAGATCTTGGTTCTTTTCAATATTTGCGCATATCGGATCGTAACTTCCTGAATTATGGCCCCTGGTTATACGCAAAATCCCCCTTTCTTTAGCTTGTGGTCCCTCTGGAGGTCACAATTATTATCCAATTTAAAAAAACGTTTGATTATATCACCGTTGCACTGTAAGGAAGGTTGAGTTTGAATTTCAGGAAAATCAGACCAAAATTGACAGACAAAATGGCCGCTGTTTGTACGCGAATACTGTTTAAAAAATGATATATCATGGTTGTGGACCCTGTATAGGTCACAATTTTAATTCGATTTTGATGAGGAAGGTTGAGTTCTAATTTCGTGAAAATCGTACCAAAATTGCCGGACGAAATGGTCGCCGTTTGTACGCGAATAGTGTAAAAATATGGTATATCATGGTATCGGACGGTAACTTCATGGGTTATGGCCCCTGATTGTACGAAAAATCACGTTTTTATACGCCCACATGTTTATGTGGACGTATATTGTCGTCGCCCCTGTTCGTCCGTCCGTCCGGACGTCCGTCCGTCCACAATTGTTTGTGAACAGTCTACAGGTCACAATTTTTATCCGATTTCAATGAAACTTAAAACATAGGTTTATCACCCTAAGATCTCGGTTCCTTTCGATATTGGCATGTATCGGACTGTAACTTCATGGGTTATGGCCCCTGATTGTTCGAAAAATCACGTTTTTTAGCTTGTGAACAGTGTAGAGGTCACAATTTTGAACCGATTTGGATGAAACTTGAAATGCTTGTTTATAACCCAAAGATCTTGGTTCCTTTCGATATTTGTGCCAATCCGATCGTAACTTCCTGAATAATGGCCCCTGATTGTCCGAAAAATCGCCCTTTTTAGCCTGTGGTCCCTCTGGAGGACAAAATTGTTATCCGATTTAAAAAAACGTTTTATTATATCACCGTTCGATGGTTATGAAGGTTGAGTTCGAATTTTGTGAAAATCGGACCAAAATTGATGGACAAAATGGCCGCCATTTGTACGCGAATAGTGTGAAAATATGTTATATCAAGGTTGTGAACACTGTAGAGGACACAATTTTGAACCGATTTGGATGAAACTTGAAATGCATGTATATAACCCAAAGATCTTGGTTCCTTTCGATATTTGCGCCAATCGGATCGTAACTTCCTGAATTATGGCCCCTGACTGTCTGAAAAATCGCCCTTTTTAGCTTGTGGTCCCTCTGGAGGACAAAATTGTTATCCGATTTAAAAAAACGTTTGATTATATCACCGTTCGATGGTTATGAAGGTTGAGTTTGAATTTCGTGAAAATTGGACGAAAATTGACGGACAAAATGGCCGCCATTTGTACGCGAATAGTGTGAAAATATGTTAAATCAAGGTTGTGAACAGTGTAGAGGACACAATTTTGAACCGATTTGGATGAAACTTGAAATGCATGTTTATAACCCAAAGATCTTGGTTTCTTTCGATATTTGCGCCAATCGGATCGTATCTTCCTGAATTATGGCCCCTGACTGTCCGAAAAATTGCCCTTTTTAGCTTGTGGTCCCTCTGGAGGTCAAAATTGTTATCCGATTTAAAAAAACGTTTGATTATATCACCGTTCCATGGTTATGAAGGTTGAGTTCAAATTTCGTGAAAATCGGACCAAAATTGACGGACAAAATGGCCGTCGTTTGTACGCGAATAGTGTGAAAATATGTTATATCAAGGTTGTGGACCTTATGGAGGTCACAATTTTGATGAAACTTGACATGTATGTTTATAACCCAAAGATCTTGGTTCCTTTCGATATTTGCGCCAATCGGATCGTAACTTCCTGAATTATGGCCCCTGATTGTTTGAAAAATCGCCCTTTTTAGCTTGTGGTCCCTCTGGAGGTCAAAATTGTTATCCGATTTAAAAAACCGTTTGATTATATCACCGTTCCATGGTTATGAAGGTTGAGTTCAAATTTCGTGAAAATCGGACCAAAATTGACAGACAAAATGGCCGCCGTTTGTACGTGAATAGTGTGAAAATATGTTATATCAAGGTTGTGGACCTTATAGAGATCACAATTTTGAACCAGTTTTGATGAAACTTGACATGTATGTTTATAACCCAAAGATCTTGGTTCCTTTCGATATTTGCGCCCATCGGATTGTAACTTTCTGAATTATGGCCCCTGATTGTCCGAAAAATTGCCCTTTTTAGCTTGTGGTCCCTCTGGATGTCAAAATTTTTATCGAATTTAAAAAAACGTTTGATTATATCACCGCTCCATGGTTATGAAGGTTGAGTTCGAATTTCGTGAAAATCGGACCAAAATTGACGGACAAAATGGCCGCCGTTTGTATGCCAATAGTGTGAAAATATGTTATATCAAGGTTGTGGACCTTATAGAGGTCACAATTTTGAACCAATTTTGATGAAACTTGACATGTATGTTTATAACCCAAAGATCTTGGTTCCTTTCGATATTTGCGCCCATCGGATCGTAATTTCCTGAATTATGGCCCCTGATTGTCCAAAAAATCGCCCTTTTTAGCTTGTGGTCCCTCTGGAGGTCAAAATTATTATCCGATTTAAAAAAACGTTTGACTATATCACAGTTACATGGTAATGAAGAGAGAGTTTGAATTACGTGAAAATCGGACTAGAGTTGACGGACAAAATGGCCGCCGTTTGTACACGAATAGTGTGAAAATATGTTATATCAAGGTTGTTGACCCTATAGAGGTCACAATTTTAAATCGATTTTGATGAAACTTGACATGTATGTTTATAACCCAAAGATCTTGGGTCCTTTTGATATTTGCGCACATCGGGTCATTACTTCCTGAATTATGTCTCCTGATTGTTCGAAAAATCACCCTTTTTAGCTTGTGGTCCCTCTGGAGGTCACAATTATTATCTGATTTAAAAAAAAAATGTTTGATTATAAAAACCAAACAAATTCTTATGATTTTGTGATAATTCCTTAATATGTGACAACTCTTGTTGACTGCCCGGACGATTTGGCTGCTGTGTGGGCGTATGTTTCGTTGCCTGGCAACCTATTTTTTAGCTTGTGAACAGTGTAGAGGTCACAATTTTGAACCGATTTGGATGAAACTTGAAATGCAATCGGACCAAAATTGACGGACAAAATGGCCGCCATTTGTATGCGAATAGTGTGAAAATATGTTTTATCAAGGTTGTGAACAGTGTAGAGGTCACAATTTTGAACCGATTTGGATGAAACTTGAAATGCATGTTTATAACCCAAAGATCTTGGTTCCTTTCGATATTTGCGCCAATCGGATCGTAACTTCCTGAATTATGGCCCCTGATTGTCCGAAAAATCGCCCTTTTTAGCTTGTGGTCTCTCTGGAGGTCAAAATTGTTATCCGATTTAAAAAAAAGTTTGATTATATCACCGTTACATGGTTATGAAGGTTGATTTCGAATTTCGTGAAAATCGGACCAAAATTGACGGACAAAATGGCCGCCGTTTGTACGCGAATAGTGTGAAAATATGTTATATCAAGGTTGTGGACCTTATACAGGTCACAATTTTGAACCAATTTTGATGAAACTTGACATGTATGTTTATAACCCAAAGATCTTGGTTCCTTTCGATATTTGCGCCCATCGAATCGTAACTTCCTGAATTATGGCCCCTGATTGTCCAAAAAAATCGCCCTTTTTAGCTTGTGGTCCCTCTGGAGGTCAAAATTGTTATCCGATTTAAAAAACCTTTTTGATTATATCACCATTTCATGGTTATGAAGGTAGAGCATAAATTTTGTGAAAATCGGACCAAAATTGACGGACAAAATGGCCGCCGTTTTTACGCGAATAGTGTGAAAATATCTTATATAAAGGTTGTGGACCTTATAGAGGTCACAATTTTGAACCGATTTTGATGAAACTTGACATGTATGTTTATAATCCAAAGATCTTGGTTCCTTTCGATATTTGCGCCCATTGGATCATAACTTCCTGAATTATGTCCCCGGATTGTCCGAAAAATCGCTTTTGTTCGCTTTTGGTCCCTCTGGAGGTCAAAATTATTATCCGATTTAAAAAAACGTTTAACTATATCATCGTTACATGGTAATGAAGAGAGAGTTTGAATTACGTGAAAATCGGACTAGAATTGACGGACAAAATGGCCGCCATTTGTACACGAATAGTGTGAAAATATGTTATATCAAGGTTGTGGACCCTATAGAGGTCACAATTTTGAATCGATTTTGATGAAACTTGACATGTATGTTTATAACCCAAAGATCTTGGTTCTTTTCGATATTTGCGCCCATCGGGTCATTACTCCTGAATTATGTCCCGTGATTGTACGAAAAATCACCCTTTTTAGCTTGTTGTGCCTCTGGAGGTCACAATTATTATCTGATTTAAAAAAAAACCTTTGATTATTAAAACCAAACAAATTCTAATGATTTTCTGATAATTCCTTAATATGCAACAACTCTTGTTGACTACCCGGACGATTTGGCTGCTGTGTGGGCGTATGTTTCTTTGCCTGGCAACCTATTTTTAGTACAATCAGGGGCCATAATTCAGGAAGTTACAGTCCGATATACGCAAATATGGATAAGAACCAAGATCTTTAAGTTATAAACATGAATTTTAAGTTTCATCAAAATCAATTTGAATCTGCGACCTATATAGTGTTACTCACTAAAAAGGTGATTTTTCGTACAATCAGGGGCATAATCTATGAAGTTACAGTCCGATACATGCCAATATCGAAAGAAACAGAGATCTTGGGGTGATAAACCTATATTGCAAGTTTCTTTGAAATCAGATAAAAATGTGACCTGTAGACTGTTCACAAACAATTGTGGACGGACGAACGGACAGGGGCGACAACAATATATGTCCACATGAAAATGGGGGCGTATAAAAATTCACAAGCCTTTTGTTTTGTTGCACCACCCAACAAAACAGAAATATTAAAATACTGATTTTGATATCATTTTAAGTTTGACATACACACATCAGCATAACTGAGATATTTAGACGTTCTTCGCTTGCGCATAACGAAAGAAGGAAAATGCAAAAAATAGTTGAACAATTCACAACATAAAAATCTTAGACTGGTAGAATCGGACAGACGATGGTAATCTGAATATGTAATTGAAAACTCCAATTTCCAAGAAATAAGAATTTTAGTACATATTTAAATTTCCAAGAAAAAAAGAGAGCGCCATGGTATATCAATTCGATCGTTATCGCATCTGCAATAGCCTGAGCTGTACAAAAATGTAACTTTTACGAAAATCGGTTGGGAATTGACATACTTTGGGCCGATTTTCAATTTCGTGCACGTTAAAGATTTATATCTCTTCTGGTCTGTTCACAACTTTCGCAATACTTAGGAGTACTAACTGTTTAAGAGATGGGAAAAATTATAATTCAGAACTCTATCTGTTATAGTTTCAGAGATCTACACGAATTGTAAAAGGAATAAAAAACAGTTTTCCGAATGGTACAAAATAAAGTATTCAAGTCTCAGATAACAACCAAAATCCTATGTCTTACTAACCAGAATTAATTTTTTATTAATTTCAAAAATATGCGACTTCCATATAAATAGATACAACCTAGAGCTTTATTTTCAGTGGCATCAAGTGATGACGTTATGTAGACATAAACACTGGGACATTAATTTCAGAGGAAACTGTTATTTGATAAAATGAGTTATTTTCACTCTTGAAGTATCGATCCAATATTGCAACTTTGAATGAAACAATAGCTCTCTATATATGCTTTATATGTATGCAAAAAACGTTCCAATTATGACCCTTTTGAACATTTATCGATATCTAGTTAGGGTTTCACACTGCGTAGCTTGTGTGAAACACTATTGTTTTTGTTAAAATTATTATTCTTATTATTAGGGTTTCACACTGCGAAGCTTGTGTGAAACACTATTGTTTTTGTTAAAATTATTCTTATTATTATTCTTCTTATTATTATTATTTTTTTTTTTCCAATTTGCTTATATCTCAGCAACTTCTTGTCGGATCGATACAATGTCTTCAGTTTTACTGGGAAAGTGGGTGTGACTTAGAGATTAAAGCTATTCCCGGCATTCTGCGACATTGCGAAATGTTTGAAATCATCGAAAATGTCGTTTTTTGAAATATTGCCGTAATATTAACAATAATCATTGGATTTTAGCATATGATGCATTTTGACATAGCCAGAAACAGGGGACATAGCTATGTTACTTTTGATTTTTGATTTTCGACAAATCTTGGAAGATATTAGGCGCCAAATTTTGAAAATTTAAATTTTTACAAAAAACTTTTTTATTTATTAATTTTTTTATATGACATTTTAACCAAGGTTAAAGAGTCATCTGATTTGAACAAAAATGTCAACATTTTTTGTTTCCGTAATTTTCCTTGGCCGCCATTGGCTAATTCAGTTTTTCAGTCCTACATTATTTATTTATTGTTCGATTTGTATAAAACCATGTTCATATGTTCCGTGGTTCAAAATGCCATTTTTTTTGTTACCGGTAAAGTTTCCTGTAGGCACCGGAAGAGGCGTAAATTCAGCAAAAACTACAATATTGACAGTTCGGTACAACTTTTTGAAAGCAAATATTATTTTTTTCAAATCTTATATGACTGAAAAGATGTGCCATGTAAAGGCGCACAAAACATCGGGCTCAGTTTTTTTAATTTCGATTTCGTTTTCTGGCAATTTGGATTAAAGGCCGAAAAAAGGTGTCAATATAAGCTATTTACAACCCATCCAGTGTCTTCATATATTACAATATTTCTTCGATACTTTCATAAACTTGTAGCAATAATCCATACTAAGAGAATGTATGTGAAATTTAGTTTGTAATATAAGCAGTTGCCGAGAAATGGGCAATTTTGCATGAGTCACTTTTCATGTTATTTTGGCTGTAAACGAATCAATTATTATTCGATTTTCAATTTTCTTTAACTGTCTGTTGCCTATTGCCACAGTTGACTATTCCAAACTATTTTAACACTTTCACTGTTACCGGAAGTGACGTCATTTAGGCAATAACTGAATTTTTAGCCTTAAAAATACATTTTTTATTCAAATGAGTATTATTTGTAATATTTTTAGAATTATGAAATTTGGTTCCCATCAACAAATAGAATGAACCCATACGATCATATAGATACCACAAAATGGTTTCTAACTTGTACGGTTGCAGAGAAATGGACGATTTTCCACAAGTCACTTTTTACTTTATTTTGGCTCTAAAAGAATCAGTTACTATTCGATTTTCATAAAATTTTCACCATATGATGTCTTATGCCATTTACGATTTCATAGAACTAATCTAGCTGTTTTAGTATCACCGGAAGTGATGTCATTTTGTCAAAAACTGTATTTTTAGCCTGCAAAACAGATATTTTATTCAAATGAGTCTGATTTGTAATGTTTTCAAAATTATGAAATTTGATTCCATTCAACAAATAGATTGACCCGATACGATCATACAGACACCACAAAATGGTTTCTAACATGTGCGGTTGCAGAGAAATAGCCGATTGTCTACAAGTCACTTTTCAAGGTTTTTGGTCTATAAAAGTGGCAATTATTATTCTATTTACATAAAATTTTCACTATATGATGTCATATGCCATTTCAGATTTCATAAAACTAATTTTTATTATCACCGGAAATAATGTAATTTTGTCAGGATCACTTACAAGTAACAAATGTATAAAATGAATTGATATTTGCTGGATTTGGTTGATTCTGTGTCCAATTTATTTGATGTGTGCAATGCTTATGGGGAAACCTGTTTAATGGTTTCATTGGTACCGGAAGTGACATATGTTCAAGGGTAAAGGCACCGGAAGTGACATGTTAAAGGGTAACGTGGCACCAGTGAAACCCGTCATTCCTGCATGCAGGTCTAGTTAGGGTTTCACACTGCGTAGCTTGTGTGAAACACTATTGTTTTTGTTAAAATTATTATTAGGCTTTCAGACTTTCGTCTGAAAGCCTATTGAGATTACTAAAATTATTATTATTAGGCTTTCAGACTTTCGTCTGAAAGCCTATTGAGATTACTAAAATTATTATTATTATTATTATTATTATTATTTACCGCGGGGGCCTAGATCTCCATGATCGAAAACAGATATCGATCTGGAATTAGATTTTCTATTGGGAAACCATGTGGTGGCTACTTGATAAAATATTTTTGAAATTTCTGCGCATACCGGAAGTGACCGAACTTTGCACGTTGTCTAAAAATTGAAAATCGGCCATAGTTTCGTCAATTCTTTATCCATTTTCAAACAAATTACATTTTTGGAATCCCTGAATCTTTTCTGAGACAATCTATTCTGAGACATTTTTCAATTTCGAACATTCGTCTATGACTTTTATCGTTTGAAAATTGCAAACATGTTGTTTACGAGACAATTTTTGTTATTTTTCAAAATTTCCAAATTTGACCTACATTTTTGGATACCTGACGTCCATCCGATTCCAGTAATATAAGTTTCATTCAGAGTTATCGCCCTTTATTTTTCGATTTTTTTCGAATTTTCTTCCCATTTTGTGAGCTCCGGTTTCGGTTTATGGCAGAATTGACGTTTCTGAAACTTCTGGAACATGAAGTTATAGTCCAATACCAACTTATAAAGCAATTTCGACCAGAATCCTTAAACCGGAAGTGGTCGAAATAATGGGCAATATTTTGAAAAAAATGCAAAAAATGGATATTTTGGGGAAAAACGCGATTTCTCCGCCCGATATAAATGGATTAAAGAAATTAGGGTACCATTGGACTGCACTGGGATTGCACTATCGTATGATACCAAATTCATACGGATACTATGAACAGGCAGCAAAATATGGTACGCTGAAAATCAAGTATTTTCTGATTTTTAGCATTTTTGGACGCCTGTATCTCGAAAACTACTCCAGCGATTTTTATGAAACTTTCTCTATCGAGAGACCTTGTGGTAGTCTGAAGTACGAAACATTCCATTACGACTTTGAAATATCTGGAATAGGTGAAATAACGGACTGAAAATCGAAAAAAGTCGAAAAATCGTGAAATTTTGGAAAATGCTCTACTATTTTTTTATTTTAAGAGATTTTCAAAAAAAGATTGTATTTTCAGATAGCTGACCTAATTACGATTCTAACGATGTATAATATGTATGTAGTTATTGAAAGTTAATTTTCGATATTTTAAATTTTTTGCATTTTTCTCACTTTTGGACATAGGATTTCTCAGTGGCATTTTATCTGATCAGTAAATGTAATATATCATTACAGAGCCCTATGACTATTTTAGTACCCAAACCGGCTATTTAAACTATTCCGACAATAATAACCATACCGGAAGTATTCAAAAAATAAAAAAAAAGGTTAAAAACATTGTCGCACTTGCGAAAAACTTGATTTCTCTCTTAGGTAATAGCGGACCAAAAGAACTAAAGTGTCGTTGGATAGCCTATTAATGGACCATCATACGGTATGTAAATAATACGATTTCGATGGCAAGGAAATAAATTATTGTATGCCAAATATCCAGTATTTTCCGATTTTTTAACATTCTGAGACGCCCTTTTCTCGAAAACGACGCCTACGATTTTTC
The DNA here is from genome assembly GCA_948474765.1 of Patella depressa. Lineage (NCBI taxonomy): Eukaryota > Metazoa > Mollusca > Gastropoda > Patellidae > Patella > Patella depressa. The sequence continues at coordinate 49,954,527 of OX419715.1, read as the reverse complement.
TCAAACTTTTCTTACTCAAAGTCCTATCGATTGTCTATATAGTGAATCCAAAATGAAAAGCATTGAAATAATATAGGTGGTCCAAAAATAGCATCAAACTTTGAAAAAAATTCAAAAATCGTTAAATTTTTGTAAACGCTCTTTATTTTATCTTTTTTTCCAAAAGTACTCAATGGATGTTTCTGAAACTTCTGGTACAGAAAGTTAAGTATCCAAAGAACTTCGTAAAGCTATCACGACAACGATCGTAAAACCGGAAGTAGTCGAAAAAATGTCCGATATTTTGATAAAAAATATTTTTTTTACGAAAACCTTTTTTAATTATGAATATTTTTTGATGGTATTTTACACAGGGTTAAAATATCATCCTACTTGACCAGAAATGGGAAAAAAATTGTCTCGGTAATTTGCATTAGCCGCCATCGGCTAATTTCGTTTTTCGTACCCAGAAAAATTATTTATTGTTCAATTTATATAAAACAAAGTTCATAAGCTCCGTGGTCCCAATTGTAATTTTTTTTGTTATGGTGAAATTTTTCTGTCGGCAACGGAAGTGACGTAATATTAACAAAAACTATAATTTTGACAGTTCGGTACTACTTTTTGAAAGCAAATATTATTTTTTTTCAAAACTGATATAACTAAACGGATGTACCCTGCAAAGGTGCACAATATTCTTAGCTCAGATTTTATAATTTCAATTTCATTTTCGGGCAATTTCGAATAAAATGTAAAATAAAGTGTAAAATTCAGTTGTTTGCAATTCATTCAGCTCTTCATATTTTGAAATATTTATTTGTAATTTTCATAAACTCGTAGCAATAATCCAGACGAAGAGAATGCATGCGAAAATTAGTTTGTAATGTGAACAGTTGCCGAGAAATATGCAATTTTGCATGCATCACTTTTCACGTTATTTTGCCTATAAAAGAATGAATTATTATTCGATTTGCAATTTTTTTTCCCCATTTGATGCTTAATGCCATTTTGGACTAGGTCAAGCCAATTTTACACTTTCATTATGACCGGAAATGACGTCATTTGGGCAAAAACTGTATTTTTAACCTAAAAAACAAATATTTAATTCAAATGAGTCTGCCTTATAATATTTTTAAAATTATGATATTTGATTCCCATCAACGAATAGAATCAAGCCATACGACCATACAGATGCCACAAAATTGTTTCTAACGTGTACGGTTACAGAGAAATAGGCGATCTTCTATAAGTCACTTTTCAAGGTTTTTGGTCTATAAAAGTGTCAATTATTATTCGATTTTTATAATATTTTTACCATTTGATGCCTTATGCCATTTATGACTTCGATGAACTAAGTTAACATTTTCAATATCACCGGAAGTAATGTAATTTTTGCAAAAAACGTATTTTTAGCCTTCAAAACAAACATTTTTTTTAAGGGATTTATATTTATTATTCGTTTAACTTTATAACGTCTGACTCTAATGGGCAGTAAGATTGAATCAATACCATCATATCGATATCAAGAAAAGGCTTCTAGCATGTTCCCTTGTCGAATAATAGCCAATTTTCCCAGGGTCACTTTTAATTTTTTTACCTTCTTAATTTCAGTTGATGGGTTACAGGTTAGTTATTTATTGCCCGATACGTATAAAACAAAGTTTGTATTTTGTATGTTACGAATTTTTGACTTATTTTTCCCCTATAAAAATTTCTTTCGGCACCGGAAGTGACATAATTTTGCGATAATTTACAATTTTGGCCCGTCTTTTCGCCAGCACATATTACTTTTATATATGATAGAAGGTTTCACTGTAGCAAAACATCTAAAGTATAGTTCGGTAGCTCTATGGATCGGCTATGGTATAATAAACTTCCTGTATGATTCCTGAAAGCCGGTTCAGTGCTGCTTGCAGGTCTAGTTATTTATTATTATTATTTTTTTTTTCGCCGGAGCCTATTTCTCAGTGCCTGTAACAGATACCGATCTGGGACCTAATTCTCTATCGGGAAACCATGTGTTGGCTACTTGATAAACTATATTTGAAACTTCTGCGCAGACCGGAAGTGGTCGAATTTCGTGCGGTGTCAAAAAATCAAAAAACGGCCTTAGATTCGTCAATTCTGTACCTATTTTCATACAAATGACATTTTCGGAAACCCTGAGTCTTTTCTCGGACGATAGCAGTTGAAAATTTCGATATTTCGAAACTTCATCGCTGACTTCTTGCGATCGAAAAATGAAAAATGTTGTTTGAGAGACAATTTTTGTTATTTTTCAAAATTTTGAAATTTGACCTACATTTTTGGATACCTGAAGTCCATCCGATTCCAGTAATATAAGTTTCATTCAGAGTTATCGCCCTTTATTTTTCGATTTTTTTCGAATTTTCTACCCATTTTGCGAGCTCGGGTTTCGTTTTATGGCCGAATTGACGTTTCTGAAATTTCTGAGGCATGAAGCCAAATGACCATTGCAAGGAATAAAGCAATTTCAACAATAATCTGTACACCGGAAGTGGTCGAAATAATGTCCGATATTTTGAAAAAAATGCAAAAAATGGGTATTTTGGGGAAAAACGCGACTTCTCCGTCCGATATCAATGGATTAAACAAATTAGGGTACCATTGGACTGCACTAGTATTGTGCTATCGTATGATACCCAATTTGTACGGATACGACGAGCAGGAAGCAAAATATGGCACGCTGAAAATCAAGTATTTTCTGATTTGGAGCGTTTTTGGACGCCTGTATCTCGAAAACTTAACCGCAACTTTTTTTTTAACTTTCTCTATCGAGAGTCCATTCGATAGTCTTGTGAATTATGCCAACCAATAAGACTTTGAAATGTCTGGAAAATGATAAAAAAGGGACTGAAAATCAAAAAAAGTCGAAAAATCGTGAAATTTTGGAAAATGCTCTACTATTTTTTTATTTTAAGAGATTTTCAAAAAAAGGTTGTATATTCAGATAGCTGACCTAATTACGATTCTAATGATGTGTAATATGTATGTAGTTATTGAAATTTAATTTTCGATATTTTATTTTTTTTGCATTTTTGGCACTTTTGAACATAGGATTTCTCAGAGGCATTTTATCTGATCAGATAATGTAATACATCATTACAGAGCCCCGTGGCTATTTTAGTGCCCAAACCGGCTATTAAAACTATTCCGACAATAATAACCATACCAGAAGTATTCAAAAAATGAAAAAAAAGGTTAAAACCATTGTCGCAGTTGCGAGAAACTTGATTTCTCCCTTAGGTAATAGCGGACCAAAAGAACTAAAGTGTCGCTGGATAGCCCTATTAATGGACCATCATATGGTATCTAAATAATACGATTTCGATGGTAAGGAAATAAATTATTGTATGCCAAAAATATATTATTTTCCGATTTTTTAACATTCTGGGACGCCCTTTTCTCGAAAACGACGCCGCAGATTTTTCTCAAACTTTTCTTACTCAAAGTCCTATCGGTTGTCTATATAGTGAATCCAAAATGAAATGCATTGAAATAATATAAATGGTCCAAAAATGGCCTCAAACTTTGAAAAAAATTGAAAAATCGTTAAATTTTTGGAAACGCTCTTTAATTTATCTTTTTTTCCAAAACTACTCAATGGATGTTTCTGACACTTCTGGTACAGAAAGTTAATTATCCAAAGAACTTCGTAAAGCTATCACTACAACGATCGTAAAACCGGAAGTAGTCGAAAAAATGTCCGATATTTTGAAAAAAATTAATTTTTTTACGAAAACCCTTTATATTTATGAATATGTTTTGATGATATTTTACACAGGGTTAAAAATATCATCCTACTTGAGCAGAAATGAGAAAAAAAATTGTCTCGGTAATTTGCGTTAGCCGCCATCGGCTAATTTAGTTTTTCGTACCCAGAAAAATTATTTATTATTCGATTTGTATAAAACAAAGTTCATACGCTCCGTGGTCCCAATTGTAATTTTTTTTGTTACGGTGAAATTTTTCTGTCGCCAACGGAAGTGACGTAATATTAACAAAAACTACAATTTTGATCGTTCAGTACCACTTTTTAAAAGCAAATATTATTTTTTTTCAAAACTGATATAACTAAAAGGATGCACCCTGCAAAGGTGCACAAAATCCTTAGCTCAGATTTTTTAATTTCAATTTCATTTTCGGGCAATTTCGAATAAAATGTAAAATAAAGTGTAAAATTCAGTTATTTACAATTCATTCAGCGTCTTCATATTTTGAAATATTTATTTGTAATTTTCATAAACTCGTAGCAATAATCCAGACGAAGAGAATGTATGCGCAAATTAGTTTGTAATATGAGCAGTTGCCGAGAAATATGCAATTTTGCATGCATCACTTTTCACGTTATTTTGCCTATAAAAGAGTGAATTATTATTCGATTTGCAATATTTTTTTTCCATTTGATGCTTAATGCCAATTTGGACTAGGTCAAGCCAATTTTACATTTACACTGTGACCGGAAATGACGTCATTTGGGCAAAAACTGTATTTTTAACTTTAAATATTTTATTCAAATGAGTCTGCCTTATAATATTTTTAAAATTATGATATTTGATTCCCATCAACGAATAGAATTAAGCCATACGACCATACGGATACCACAAAATGGTTTCTAACTTGTACGGTTACAGAGAAATAGGCGATCTTTTATAAGTCACTTTTCAAGGTTTTTGGTCTATAAAAGTGTCAATTATTATTCGATTTTTATCATTTTTTTACCATTTGATGCCTTATGCCATTTATGACTTCTATGAACTAAATTAACATTTTCAATATCTCCGAAAGTAATGTAATTTTTGCAAAAAACGTATTTTTAGCCTTCAAAACAAACATTTTTTTGAAGGGATTTATATTTATTATTAGTTTAACTTTATAACGTCTGACTCTAATGGGCAGTAAGATTGAATCAATACCATCATATTGATATCAAGAAAAGGCTTCTAGCATGTTCCCTTGTCGAATAATAGCCAATTTTCCCAGGGTCACTTTTAAGTTTCATACCTTCTTAATTTCAGTTTAAGGGTTATAGGTTGATTATTTATTGCCCGATATGTATAAAACAAAGTTTGTATTTTGTATGTTGCGAATTTTCGACTTATTTTTCACCTATAAAAATTTCTTTCGGCACCGGAAATGACGTAATTTTGCCATAATTTACAATTTTGACCGGTCTTTTCGCCAGCAAATATTACTTTTACATATGATAGAAGGTGTCACTGAAGCAAAACAATTAAAGTATAGTTTGGTAGCTCAATGGATCGGCTATGGTATAATGAACTTCCTGTATGATTCCTGAAAGCCGGTTCAGTGCTGCTTGCAGGTCTAGTTATTATTATTATTATTATTTACCGCGGGAGCGTAGATCTCTATGATCGAAAACTGATATCGATCTGGAATTAGAATTTCTATCGGGAAACCATGTGGTGGCTACTTGATAAAATATTTTTGAAATTTCTGCGCATACCGGAAGTGACCGAACTTTGTATTTTGTCTAAAAATTGAAAATTGGCCATAGTTTTGTCAATTCTTTATCCATTTTCAAACAAATTACCTTTTTGGAATTCCTGAATCTTTTCTTAGACAGTGGCTATCTCACATTTTTCGATTTCGAACATTCGTCTATGACTTTTAGCGTTCGAAAATTGAAAACATGTTGTTTACGAGACAATTTTTGTTATTTTTCAAAATTTTCAAATTTGACCTACATTTTTGGATACCTGAAGTTCATGCGATTCCAGCAATATAAGTTTCATTCAGAGTTATCGCCCTTTATTTTTCGATTTTTTTCGAATTTTCTTCCCATTTTGTGAGCTCGGGTTTCGTTTTATGGCAGAATTGACGTTTCTGAAACTTCTGGAACATGAAGTTATAGTCCAATACCAACGAATAAAGCAATTTCGACAAAAATCCTTAAACCGGAAGTGGTCGAAATAATGTGCAATATTTTGAAAAAAATGAAAAAAATGGATATTTTGGGGGAAAACGCGATTTCTCCGCCCGATATAAATGGATTAAAGAAATTAGGGTACCACTGGACTGCACTATGATTGTACTATCGTATGATAACAAATTCATACGGATACTATGAACAGGCAGCAAAATATGGCACGCTGAAAATCAAGTATTTTCTGATTTTTAGCATTTTCGGACGCCTGTATCTCGAAAACTACTCCAGCGATTTTTATGAAACTTTCTGTATGAAGAGACCTTGTGGTAGTCTTGTGTACGAAACATTCCATTACGACTTTGAAATATCTGGAATAGGTGAAATAACGGACTGAAAATCGAAAAAAGTCGAAAAATCGTGAAATTTTGGAAAATGCTCTACTATTTTTTTATTTTGAGAGATTTTCAAAAAAAGATTGTATATTCAGATAGCTGACCTAATTACGATTCTAACGATGTATAATATGTATGTAGTTATTGAAATTTAATTTTCGATATTTTAAATTTTTTGCATTTTTGGCACTTTTCAACATAGTATTTCTCAGGGGCATTTTATCTGATCAGATAATGCAATATATCATTACAGAGCCCTGTGGCTATTTTAGTGCCCAAACTGGCTATTAAAACTATTCCGAAAATAATAACCATACCGGAAGTATTCAAAAAATGAAAAAAAAAGGTTAAAAACATTGTCGCACTTGCGAAAAACTTGATTTCTCCCTTAGGTAATAGCGGACCAAAAGAACTAAAGGGTCGTTGGAAAGCCCTATTAATGGACCATCATATGGTATCTAAATAATACGATTTCGATGGTAGGGAAATAAATTATTGTATGCCAAAAATCTAATATTTTCCGATTTTTTAACATTCTGAGACGCCCTTTTCTCGAAAACGACGCCGCAGATTTTTCTTAAACTTTTCTTACTCAAAGTCCTATCGGCTGTCTATATAGTGAATCCAAAATGAAAAGCATTGAAATAATATAGGTGGTCCAAAAATGGCATCAAACTTTGAAAAAAATTGAAAAATCATTAAATTTTTGTAAACGCTCTTTAATTTATCTTTTTTTCCAAAACTACTCAATGGATGTTTCTGACACTTCTGGTACAGAAAGTTAAGTATCGAAAGAACTTCGTAAAGCTATCGCGACAATGATCGTAAAACCGGAAGTAGTCGAACAAATGTCCGATATTTTGAAAAAAAATATTTTTTTTACGAATAGCTTTTTTATTTATGAATATATTTTGATGGTATTTTACACAGGGTTAAAATATCATCGTACTTGAGCAGAAATGAGGAAAAAAAATTGTCAGGGTAATTTGCGTTAGCCGCCATCGGCTAATTTAGTTTTTCGTACCCAGAAAAATTATTTATTGTTCGATTTGTATAAAACAAAGTTCATATGCTCCGTGGTCCCAATTGTAATTTTTTTTGTTACGGTAAAATTTTTCTGTCGGCAACGAAAGTGACGTAATATTAACAAAAACTACAATTTTGACAGTTCGGTATCACTTTTTGAAAGCAAATATTTTTTTTTTCAAAACTGATATAACTAAAAGGATGCACCCTGCAAAGATGCACAAAATCCTTAGCTCAGATTTTTTAATTTCAATTTCATTTTCGGGCAATTTCGAATAAAATGTAAAATAAAGTGTAAAATTCAGTTATTTACAATTCATTCAGCGTCTTCATATTTTGAAATATTTATTTGTAATTTTCATAAACTCGTAGCAATAATCCAGACGAAGAGAATGTATGCGAAAATTAGTTTGTAATATGAGCAGTTGCCGAGAAATATGCAATTTTGCATGCATCACTTTTCACGTTATTTTGCCTATAAAAGAGTGAATTATCATTCGATTTGCAATATTTTTTTTCCATTTGATGCCTAATGCCAATTTGGACTAGGTCAAGTCAATTTTACATTTTCACTGTGACCGGAAATGACGTCATTTGGGCAAAAACTGTATTTTTAACCCAAAAAAAAATATTTTATTCAAATGAGTGTGCCTTATAATATTTTTAAAATTATGATATTTGATCCCCATCAACGAATAGAATGAAGCCATACGACCATACAGATACCACAAAATGGTTGCTAACTTGTATGGTTACAGAGAAATAGGCGATCTTCTATAAGTCACTTTTCAAGGTTTTTGGTCTATAAAAGTCTCAATTATTATTTGATTTTTATAATTTTTTTACCATTAGATGCCTTATGCCATTTATGGCTTCTATGAACTAAGTTAACATTTTCAATATCACCGGAAGTATCGTAATTTTTGCAAAAAACGTATTTTTAGCCTTCAAAACAAACATTTTTTTGAAGGGATTTATATTTATTATTCGTTTAACTTGATAACGTCTGACTCTAATGGGCAGTAAGATTGAATCAATACCATCATATTGATATCAAAAAAAGCCTTCTAGCATGTTCCCTTGTCGAATAATAGCCAATTTTCCCAGGGTCACTTTTAAGTTTTTTACCTTCTTAATTTCAGTTTCTGGGTTATAGGGTAATTATTTATTGCCCAATATGTATAAAACAAAGTTTGTATTTTGTGTGTTGCGAATTTTCGACTTATTTTTCACCTATAAAAATATCTTTCGGTACCGGAAGTGACGTAATTTTGCCATAATTTACAATTTTGACCGGTCTTTTCGCCAGCAAATATTACTTTTACATATGATAGAGGGTGTCACTGAAGCAAAACAACTAAAGTATAGTTTGGTAGCTCAATGGATCGGCTATGGTATAAGAAACTTCCTGTATGATTCCTGAAAGCCGGTTCAGTGCTGCTTGCAGGTCTAGTTCTTATTATTATTATTATTATTATTATTATTCAGATTCCAATTTGAATAGATCTCAGCAACTACGTGTCGCATCGTTACGATTTCTTCGGTTTTACTGGGAAAGTGGGTGTGACTTAGAGGATAAAGCTATTTTGAACGTTCTGCGACAATGCGAAATGTCCGAAATCACCGAAGTTATCGTTTTTAAAAATATTGCAGTAATTTTAACAATAATCATTGGATTTTAACTTTCGATACATTTTGGCATAGCCTGAGACAGGGCACATAGCTACGCTACTTTCGATTTTTGATTTTCGGCAAATCTTCGAAGATATTAGGCGCCAAATTTCGAAAATTTAAAATTTTACAAAAAACTTTTTTATTTATGAATATTTTTTAGTCGTATTGTGCACAGAATTAAAGGGTCATCTGACTAGTGCAAAAATGTTAAAAAATTTTGTCTCAGTAATTTACCTTGGCCGCCATTGGCTAATTCAGTTTTTCAGTCCTAGATTAATTTTTTATTGTTCGATTTGTATAAAACAAAGTTCATATGCTTCGTTGTATCAATTGTCGTTTTTTTTATTACCGAAAGTGTTATCTGTCGGCACCGGAAGTGGCATAATTTTACCAAAAACTACAATTTTGACAGTTATTTACGATCTTCATAAACAAATATTATTTTTTTGAAAAATTATATGACTCAAAGAGTGTGCCCTTTCAAGGCGCAAAAAATGTAGGAAGCAGTTTTTTTAATTTCGATTTCATTTTCGAGCAAATTCGATTAAGAGGCTAAAAATGGTGTAAAATTGGCCTATTTACAACCTATTCAGGCTTTTCAGATTTTAAAATATTTCTTCGTAACTTTTATAAACTTGTAGCTATAATCCATACGAAGAAAATGTATGTTAAAATTCGTTTGTAATATAAGCAGTTGCCAAGAAATGGGCAGTTCTGCATAAGTCACTGTTTTCGTTATTTTGCCTGTAAAATAGTCAATTATTATTGGATTTTTATAAAAGTGACATCATTTGATTCAAAAAGCACGTAGCGTCATATCAAGTTGATTACAATTTAAAATTGACACCGGAAGTGACATCATTTGGTCAAAAAATGCATTTTACACTTTTTTAAATCAATGTTTTATTCAACCAAGAATAACTTAATATGTATTAATAATTTTAACTTTTGGTTTAAATTCACATATAAACAAAACTCATATGGTCATATAGATATCATAAAATGGTTTCTAACTTGTTCGGTTGCCGAGAAATAGACGGTTTTCTACAGGTCACTTTTGAAGGTTTCGGGGCCATAAAAGGGTCAATTATTATTCGATTTTCATAAACGTCACACCATGTTATACCTAATGCCATTTGGGATTTCATACAAGTAATTTAAGATTTTCATTATCACCGGAAGTAACGTCATTTTGGCAAAAACTGTATTTTTAGCCTCCAAAACAGATATTTTATTCAAATGAGTCTGTTTTGAAATCTTTTTCAAATTATGGTATTTGATGCCAATCAACAAATAGAATGAACCCATACGATCATACAGATACCACAAAATGGTTTCTAACTTGTACGGTTGCCGAGAAATAGCCGATTTTCTACAAGTCACTTTTCAAGTTTTTTGGTCTTTAAAAGTGGCAATTATTATTCGATTTAACGTTTTTATTTATAAATATTATTTAGTCGTGTTGTGCACAGAATTAAAGAGTCATCTGACTAGCGCAAAAATGTTAAAAAAATTTGTCTCAGTAATTTTCCTTGGCCGCCATTAGCTAATTCAGTTTTTCAGTCCTAGATTAATTTTTTATTGTTCGATTTGTATAAAACAAAGTTCATATGCTTCGTTGTCCCAATTGTTATTTTTTTTATTACTAAAAGTGTTATCTAGCAAATTGGATTAAGGGGTGAAAAAAGGCGTAAAATTGACCTATTTACAACCCATTCAGGCTTTTCAGATTTTAAAATTTTTTTACTTAACTTTTATAAACCTGTCACTATAATCCATACGAAGAGAATGTATGTTAAAATTAGTTTCTAATATAAGCAGTTGCCGAGAAATGGGCAGTTTTGCATAAGTCACTGTTTTCGTAATGTTGCCTGTAAAATAGTCAATTATTAATGGATATTCACAAAAGTGACATCATTTGATTCAAAAAGCAAGTGTGCGTCATATCATGTTGATTACTATTTAAAATTGACACCGGAAGTGACGTCATTTAGTCAAAATCTCAATTTTTAACTTTTAAAATCGATCTTTTTTTCAACCAAGAATTATGTCACATGTAATAATAAAATTAACTTTTGGTTTAAATTCACATATTAACAAAACTCATACGGTCAAATAGATATCATAAAATTGTTTCTAACTTGTTCGGTTGTCGAGATATAGGCGATTTTCTGAAAGTCACTTTTGAAGGTTTTTGGCCCATAAAAGTGTCAATTATTATTTGATTTTCATAAAATTTTCACCCTTTGAAGCCTAATGTCATAGACGATGTTATAAAACTAATTTAACGTTTTCATTATCACCGGAAGTAGCGTCATTTTGGCAAAAACTGTATTTTAAGCCTTCAAAACCGATATTTTATTCAAATGAGTCTGATTTGTAATGTTTATACAATTATGATATTTGATTCCAATCAACAAATAGATTAAACCCATACGGTCATATAAATACCAAAAAATGGTTTCTAACTTGTACGGTTGCCGAGAAATAGACGATTTTCTACACGTCACTTTTCAAGGTTTTTGGTCTATAAAAGTGGAAATTATTATTCGATTTACATAAAATTTTCACCATATGATGCCTTATGCCATTTCTGATTTCATAAGACTAAGGGAACATTTACATTATCACCGGAAGTACTGTTATTTTGTCAGGATCAATTACATGTAACAAATGTATAAAATAAAATTGCTGGATTTGTTTGATTCTGTTTCCATTTTATTTGATGTGTGCAATGCTTATGTGGAAACCTGTATATTGGTTTCATTGGTACCGGAAAGGACATATGTTCAAGGGTAACGTAGCACCAAAAGTGACACAAGTTCAAGTTCAAAGGTAACATGGCAAAAGTGAAACCCGTCATTCCTGCATGCAGGTCTAGTTATTATTAGGCTTTCAGACTTTCGTCTGAAAGCCTATTGAGATTACTAAAATTATTATTAGGCTTTCAGACTTTCGTCTGAAAGCCTATTGAGATTACTAAAATTATTAGGCTTTCAGACTTTCGTCTGAAAGCCTATTGAGATTACTAAAATTATTATTATTATTATTATTATTATTATTTACCGCGGGAGCCTAGATCACCATGATCGAAAACAGATATCGATCTGGAATTAGATTTTCTGTCGGGAAACCATGTGGTGGCTACTTGATAAAATATTTTTGAAATTTCTGCGCATACCGGAAGTGACCGAACTTTGTATTTTGTCTAAAAATTGAAAATAGGCCATAGTTTCGTCAATTGTTTATCCATTTTCAAACAAATTACCTTTTTGGAATCCCTGAATCTTTTCTTAGACAATGGCTATCTCACATTTTTCGATTTCGAACATTCGTCTATGACTTTTAGCGTTCGAAAATTGAAAACATGTTGTTTACGAGACAATTTTTGTTATTTTTCAAAATTTTCAAATTTGACCTATATTTTTGGATACCTGACGTCCATGCGATTCCAGTAATATAAGTTTCATTCAGAGTTATCGCCCTTTATTTTTCGATTTTTTTCGAATTTTCTTCCCATTTTGTGAGCTCGGGTTTCGTTTTATGGCAGAATTGACGTTTCTGAAACTTCTGGAACATGAAGTTATAGTCCAATACCAACGAATAAAGCAATTTCGACAAGAATCCTTAAACCGGAAGTGGTCGAAATAATGTGCAATATTTTGAAAAAAATGCAAAAAATGGATATTTTTGGGAAAAACTCGATTTCTCCGCCCGATATAAATGGATTAAAGAAATTAGGGTACCATTGGACTGCACTAGGATTGCACTATCGTATGATACCAAATTTATACGGATACTATGAACAGGCAGCAAAATATGGCACGCTGAAAATCAAGTATTTTCTGATTTTTAGCATTTTTGGACGCCTGTATCTCGAAAACTACTCCAGCGATTTTTATGAAACTTTCTCTATCGAGAGACCTTGTGGTAGTCTGAAGTACGAAACATTCTATTACGACTTTGAAATATCTGGAATAGGTGAAATAACGGACTGAAAATCGAAAAAAGTCGAAAAATCGTCAAATTTTGGAAAATGCTCTACTATTTTTTTATTTTAAGAGATTTTCGAAAAACGGTTGTATTTTCAGATAGCTGACCTAATTACGATTCTAACGATGTATAATATGTATGTAGTTATTGAAAGTTAATTTTCGATATTTTAAATTTTTTGCATTTTTCTCACTTTTGGACATAGGATTTCTCAGTGGCATTTTATTTGACCAGTAAATGTAATATATCATTACAGAGCCCTATGACTATTTTAGTACCCAAACCGGCTATTTAAACTATTCCGACAATAATAACCATACCGGAAGTATTCAAAAATTAAAAAAAAAGGTTAAAAACATTGTCGCACTTGCGAAAAACTTGATTTCTCGCTTAGGTAATAGCGGACCAAAAGAACTAAAGTGTCGTTGGATAGCCTATTAATGGACCATCATACGGTATGTAAATAATACGATTTCGATGGCAAGGAAATAAATTATTGTATGCCAAAAATCCAGTATTTTCCGATTTTTTAACGTTCTGAGACGCCCTTTTCTCGAAAACGACGCCTACGATTTTTCTCAAACTTTTCTTACTCAAAGTCCTATCGATTGTCTATATAGTGAATCCAAAATGAAAAGCATTGAAATAATATAGGTGGTCCAAAAATTGCATCAAACTTTGAAAAAAATTAAAAAATCGTTAAATTTTTGTAAACGCTCTTTATTTTATCTTTTTTTCCAAAACTACTCAATAGATGTTTCTGACACTTCTGGTACAGAAAGTTAAGTATCCAAAGAACTCCGTAAAGCTATCACGACAACAATCGTAAAACCGGAAGTAGTCGAAAAAATGTCCGATATTTGGAAAAAAATTATTTTTTTTACGAAAACCTTTTTTATTTATGAATATTTTTTGACGGTATTTTACACTGGGTTAAAATATCATCCTACTTGAGCAGAAATGAGAAAAAAAATTGTCTCGGTAATTTGCATTAGCCGCCATCGGCTAATTAAGTTTTTCGTACCCAGAAAAATTATTTATTGTTCGATTTATATAAAACAAAGTTCATAAGCTCCGTGGTCCCAATTGTAATTTTTTTTGTTACGGTGAAATTTTTCTGTCGGCAACGGAAGTGACGTAATATTAATAAAAACTACAATTTTGACAGTTCGGTACCACTTTTTGAAAGCAAATATTAATTTTTTTCAAAACTGATATAACTAAAAGGATGCACCCTGCAAAGGTGCACAATATCCTTAGCTCAGACTTTTTAATTTCAATTTCATTTTCGGGCAATTTCGAATAAAATGTAAAATAAAGTGTAAAATTCAGTTGTTTGCAATTCATTCAGCTCTTCATATTTTGAAATATTTATTTGTAATTTTCATAAACTCGTAGCAATAATCCAGACGAAGAGAATGCATGCGAAAATTAGTTTGTAATGTGAACAGTTGCCGAGAAATATGCAATTTTGCATGCATCACTTTTCACGTTATTTTGCCTATAAAAGAATGAATTATTATTCGATTTGCAATTTTTTTCCCCATTTGATGCTTAATGCCATTTTGGACTAGGTTAAGCCAATTTTACATTTTCATTGTGACCGGAAATGACGTCATTTGGGCAATAACTGTATTTTTAACCTAAAAAACAAATATTTTATTCAAATGAGTCTGCCTTATAATATTTTTAGAATTATGATATTTGATTCCCATCAACGAATAGAATGAAGCCATACGACCATACAGATGCCACAAAATGGTTTCTAACTTGTACGGTTACAGAGAAATAGGCGATCTTCTATAAGTCACTTTTCAAGATTTTTGGTCTATAAAAGTGTCAATTATTATTCGATTTTTATAATATTTTTACCATTTGATGCCTTATGCCATTTATGACATCAATGAACTAAGTTAACATTTTCAATATCACCGGAAGTAATGTAATTTTTGCAAAAAACGTATTTTTAGCCTTCAAAACAAAACATTTTTTTGAAGGGATTTATATTTATTATTCAATTAACTTTATAACGTCTGACTCTAATGGGTAGTAAGATTGAATCAATACCATCATATCGATATCAAGAAAAGGCTTCTAGCATGTTCCCTTGTCGAATAATAGCCAATTTTCCCAGGGTCACTTTTAATTTTTTTACCTTCTTAATTTCCGTTGATGGGTTACAGGTTAGTTATTTATTGCCCGATACGTATAAAACAAAGTTTGTATTTTGTATGTTACGAATTTGCGACTTATTTTTCCCCTATAAAAATTTCTTTCGGCACCGGAAGTGACGTAATTTTGCGATAATTTACAATTTTGGCCTGTCTTTTCGCCAGCAAATATTACTTTTATATATGATAGAAGGTTTCACTGTAGCAAAACAACTAAAGTATAGTTCGGTAGCTCAATGGATCGGCTATGGTATAATAAACTTCCTGTATGATTCCTGAAAGCCGGTTCAGTGCTGCTTGCAGGTCTAGTTATTATTATTATTAGGCTTTCAGACTTTCGTCTGAAAGCCTATTGAGATTACTAAAATTATTATTATTATTATTATTATTATTATTATTATTATTATTATTATTTACCGCGGGGTCCTAGATCTCCATGATCGAAAACAGATATCGATCTGGAATTAGATTTTCTATGGGGAAACCATGTGGTGGCTACTTGATAAAATATTTTTGAAATTTCTGCGCATACCGGAAGTGACCGAACTTTGCACGTTGTCTAAAAATTGAAAATCGGCCATAGTTTCGTCAATTCTTTATCCATTTTCAAACAAATTACCTTTTTGGAATACCTGAATCTTTTATTAGACAATGGCTATCTCACATTTTTCGATTTCGAACATTCGTCTATGACTTTTAGCGTTCGAAAATTGAAAACATGTTGCTTACGAGACAATTTTTGTCATTTTTCAAAATTTTAAAATTTGACCTACATTTTTGGATACCTGAAGTCCATCCGATTCCAGTAATATAAGTTTCATTCCGAGTTATCGCCCTTTATTTTTCGATTTTTTTCGAATTTTCTTCCCATTTTGTCAGCTCGGGTTTCGTTTTATGGTAGAATTGACGTTTTTGAAACTTCTGGAACATGAAGTTATAGTCCAATACCAACGTATAAAGCAATTTCGACAAGAATCCTTAAACCGGAAGTGGTCGAAATAATGTGCAATATTTTGAAAAAAATGCAAAAAATGGATATTTTGGGGAAAAACGCGATTTCTCCGCCCGATATCAATGGATCAAAGAAATTAGGGTACCATTGGACTGCACTAGGATTGTGCTATCGTATGATACCCAACTCGTACGGATACGATGAACAGGCAGCAAAATATGGCACGCTGAAAATCAAGTATTTTCTGATTTGGAGCGTTTTTGGACGCCTGTATCTCGAAAACTTAACCGCAACTTTTTTTGTAATTTTTTATATCGAGAGTCCTTTCGGAGGTATTTTGCATGAAGCCATCCAATAAGACTTTGAAATATCTGGAATAGGTGAAATAACGGACTGAAAATCGAAAAAAGTCGAAAAATCGTGAAATTTTGGAAAATGTCCTGCTATTTTTTTATTTTCAGAGATTTTCAAAAAAAGATTGTATATTCAGATAGCTGACCTAATTACGATTCTAACGATGTATAATATGTATGTAGTTATTGAAATTTAATTTTCGATATTTTGAATTTTTTTCATTTTTGGCACTTTTGAACCTAGGATTTCTCAGGGGAATTTTATCTGATCAGATAATGTAATATATCATTACAGAGCCCTGTGGCTATTTTAGTGCCCAAACCGGTTATTAAAACTATACGGACAATAATAACCATACCGGAAGTATTCAAAAAATGAAAAAAAAAAGGTTAAAAACATTGTCGCACTTGCGAAAAACTTGATTTCTCCCTTAGGTAATAGCGGACCAAAAGAACCAAAGTGTCGTTGGATAGCCCTATTAATGGACCATCATATGGTATCTAAATAATACGATATCGATGGTAAGGAAATAAATTATTGTATGCCAAAAATCTAGTATTTTCCGATTTTTTAACATTCTGAGACGCCCTTTTCTCGAAAACGACGCCGCAGATTTTTCTTAAACTTTTATTACTCAAAGTCCTATCGGTTGTATATATAGTGAATCCAAAATGAAAAGCATTGAAATAATATAGGTGGTCTAAAAATGGCATCAAACTTTGAAAAAAATTGAAAAATCGTTAAATTTTTGTAAACGCTCTTTAATTTATCGTTTTTTCAAAAACTGCTCAATGGATGTTTCTGACACTTCTGGTACAGAAAGTTAGGTATCCAAAGAACTTCGTAAAGCTATCACAACAACGATCGTAAAACCGGAAGTTGTCGAAAAAATGTCCGATATTTTGAAAAAAATTAATTGTTTTACGAAAATCTTTTTTATTTATGAATATTTTTTGATGATATTTTACACAGGGTTAAAATATCATCCTACTTGAGCAGAAATGAGAAAAAAAATTGTCTCGGTAATTTGCGTTAGCCGCCATCGGCTAATTTAGTTTTTCGTACCCAGAAAAATTATTTATTGTTCGATTTGTATAAAACAAAGTTCATATGCTCCGTGGTCCCAATTGAAATTTTTTTTGTTACGGTGAAATTTTTCTGTCGTCAACGGAAGTGACGAAATATTAACAAAAACTACAATTTTGACAGTTCGGTACCACTTTTTGAAAGCAAATGTTATTTTTTTTCAAAACTGATATAACTAAAAGGATGCACCCTGCAAAGGTGCACAAAATCCTTAGCTCATATTTTTTAATTTCAATTTCATTTTCGGGCAATTTCGAATAAAATGTAAAATAAAGTGTAAAATTCAGTTATTTACAATTCATTCAACGTCTTCATATTTTGAAATATTTATTTGTAATTTTCATAAACTCGTAGCAATAATCCAGACAAAGAGAATGTATGCGAAAATTAGTTTGTAATATGAGCAGTTGCCGAGAAATATGCAATTTTTCATGCATCACTTTTCACGTTATTTTGCCTATAAAAGAGTGAATTATTATTCGATTTGCAATATTTTTTTTCCATTTGATGCCTAATGCCAATTTGGACTAGGTCAAGCCAATTTTACATTTTCACTGTGACCGGAAATGACGTCATTTGGGCAAAGACTGTATTTTTAACCTAACAAACTAATATTTTATTCAAATGAGTCTCCCTTATAATATTTTTAAAATTATGATATTTGATTCCCATCAACGAATAGAATGAAGCCATACGACCATACAGATACCACAAAATGGTTTCTAACTTGTACGGTTACAGAGAAATAGGCGATCTTCTATAAGTCACTTTTCAAGGTTTTTGGTCTGTAAAAGTGTGAATTATTATTCGATTTTTATAATTTATTTACCATTTGATGCCTTATGCCATTTATGACTTCTATGAACCAAGTTAAAATTTTCAATATCATCGGAAGTAATGTAATTTTTGCAAAAAACGTATTTTTAGCCTTCAAAACAAACATTTTTTTGAAGGGATTTATATTTATTATTCGTTTAACTTTATAACGTTTGACTCTAATGGGCAGTAAGACTGAATCACTACCATCATATTGATATCAAGAAAAGGCTTCTAGCATGTTCCCTTGTCGAATAATAACCAATTTTCCGAGGGTCACTTTTAAGTTTTTTACCTTCTTAATTTCAGTTTATGGGTTATAGGTTAATTATTTATTGCCCGATAACTATAAAAAAAAAGTTTGTATTTTGTATGTTGCGAGTTTTCGACTTATTTTTCACCTATAAAAATTTCTTTCGGCACCGGAAGTGACGTAATTTTGCCATGATTTACTATTTTGACCGGTCTTTTCGCCAGCAAATATTACTTTTACATATGATAGAGGGTGTCACTGAAGCAAAACAACTAATGTATAGTTCGGTAGCTCAATGGATCGGCTATGGTATAATAAACTTCCTGTATGATTCCTGAAAGCCGGTTCAGTGCTGCTTGCAGGTCTAGTTAGGGTTTCACACTGCGTAGCTTGTGTGAAACACTATTGTTTTTGTTAAAATTATTATTCTTATTATTATTCTTATTATTATTCCAATTCCACTTTGACTATATCTCAGCAACTACTTGTCGCATCGTTACGATTTCTTCGGTTTTACTGGGAAAGTGGGTGTGACTTAGAGGATAAAGCTATTTTGAACGTTCTGCGACAATGCGAAATGTCCGAAATCACCGAAGTTATCGTTTTTGAAAATATTGCAGTAATTTTAACAATAATCATTGGATTTTAACTTTCGATACATTTTGGCATAGTCGGAGACAGGGCACATAGCTACGCTACTTTCGATTTTTGATTTTCGGCATATCTTCGAAGATATTAGGCGCCAAATTTCGAAAATTTAAAATTTTACAAAAAACTTTTTTATTTATGAATATTTTTTAGTCGTGTTGTGCACAGAATTAAAGAGTCATCTGACTAGCGCAAAAATAGTAAAAAAAATTGTCTCAGTAATTTTCCTTGGCCGCCATTGGCTAATTCAGTTTTTCAGTCCCAGATTAATTTTTTATTGTTCGATTTGTATAAAACAAAGTTCATATGCTTCGTTGTCTCAATTGTCATTTTTTTTATTACCGAAAGTGTTATCTGTCGGCACCGGAAGTGGCATAATTTTACCAAAAACTACAATTTTGACAGTTATTTTCTTATATCGAAAACAAATATTATTTTTTGGAAAAATTATTTGACTCAAAGAGTGTGCCCTTTCAAGGCGCAAAAAATGTAGGAAGCAGTTTTTTTAATTTCGATTTCATTTTCGAGCAAATTCGATTAAGAGGCTAAAATGGTGTAAAATTGACCTATTTATAACCTATTCAGGCTTTTCAAATTTTAAAATATTTCTTTGTAACTTTTATAAACTTGTAGCTAT
This sequence comes from Patella depressa, assembly GCA_948474765.1. Classification (NCBI taxonomy): domain Eukaryota; kingdom Metazoa; phylum Mollusca; class Gastropoda; family Patellidae; genus Patella; species Patella depressa. The sequence goes on along the minus strand of OX419715.1, from coordinate 49,934,635 downwards.
CATCCATACGAAGAGAATATGCGTGAAAATTAGTTTGTAATATAAGCAGTTGCCGAGAAATAGGCAATTTTGCATGAGTCACTTTTCACGTAATTTTGGCTGTAAAAGAATCAATTATTATTCAATTTTCAATTTTCTTTCGCCATTGGATGCCTAATGCCATAGTGGTCTATTTCAAACCATTTTACCTCTTACTCCGCCACCGGAAATGACGTCATTTGCTCAAAACTTAAATTTTAGCCTTTAAAAACAATATTTTATTCAAATGAGTCGTACTTGTTATTTTTTTCAAATTATGATATTTGATTCTATTGATCAAATAGATTGAACCCATACGATCATACAGATACCACAAAATGGTTTCTAACTTGTACGGTTGCAGAGAAATGGACAATTTTCCCTAAGTCACTTTTCAAGGTTTTTGGTCTATAAAAGTGTCAGTTATTATTCGATTTTCATAAAATTTTCACTATATGATATCTTATGTCATTGATGATTTCATAGAACTAATTTAACATTTTCAGTATCACCAGAAGTAATGTCATTTTGGCAAAAACTGTATTTTTAGCCTTCAAAACAGATATTTTTTTTAAATGAGTCTGATTTGTAATATATTTCAAATTATGATATTTGATCCCAATCAACAAATCGATTGAACCCATACGATCATATAGATACCAAAAAATAGTTTTTATCATGTACGGTTGCCGAGAAATAGACGATTTTCTACAAGTCACTTTTCAAGGTTTTTGGTCTATAAAAGTGGCAATTCTTATTCGATCTACATACTATTTTCGCCATATGATGCCTTATGCCATTTCTGATTTCATAAAACTAATTGAACATTTTCATTATCACCGGAAGTAATGAAATTTTTCCAGGATCACTTACAAGTAACATATATATATATATATATATAAAATGAATTGATATTGCTGGATTTGGTTGATTCTTCGTCAATTTTATTTGATGTTTACAATGCTTATGTGGAAACCTGGTCGATGGTTTCATTGGTATCGGAAGTGACATATGTTCAGGGGTAACGTGGCACCGAAAGTGACGTGGCACCAGTGAAACCCGTCATTCCTGCATGCAGGTCTAGTTATTATTATTATTATTTACCGCGGGGGCCAAGTTCTCCATGATCGAAAGCAGATATCGATCTGAAATCAACTTTTCTTTCGGGAAACCATGTGGTGGCTACTTGATAAAGTATTTTCGAAAATTCTGCGCATACCGGAAGTGGCAGATCTTTGTACGTTGTCAAAAAATGGAAAATTGGCCATAGTTTCGTCAATTATTTACCCATTTTCAAACAAATGACATTTTCGGAAACCCTGAATCTTTTTCGAGCCAATAGCAATCTAAGATTTTGTAATTTCGAAACTTCGTCGCTGACTTCTAGCGTTCGAAAATTGAAAAATTTTGTTTAAGAGACAATTTTTTTCATTTTTCAAAATTTTCAAATTTGACTTATATTTTTGGATACCTTAAGTCCATCCGATTCCAGTAATATAAGTTTCATTCAGAGTTATCGCCCTTTATTTTTCGATTTTTTTCGAATTTTCTACCTATTTTGTGAGCTCGGGTTTCGTTATATGGCCGAATTGGCGAATCTGAAACTTCTAAGGCATGAAGCCAAATGACCATTGCAAGGAATAAAGCAATTTCAACAATGATCCGTAGACCGGAAGTAGTCGAAATAATGTGCAATATTTTGAAAAAATGCAAAAAAATGGATAGTTTTGGGGAAAACGCGATTTCTCCGTCCGATATCAATGGATTAAACAAATTAGGGTACCATTGGATTGCACTAGGATTGTACTATCGTATGATACCCAATTCGTACAGATACTATGATCAGGCAGCAAAATATGGCACGCTGAAAATCAAGTATTTTCTGATTTTTAGCATTTTTGGACGCCTGTATCTCGAAAACTTAACCTACAATTTTTTTTAAATTTTTTCTATTGAGAGTCCTTTTGGAGGTATTTTGCATGAAGCCATCCAATAAGACTTTGAAATGTCTGGAATAGGATAAAAAAGGGACTGAAAATCGAAAAAAGTCGAAAAATCGTGAAATTTTGGAAAATGCTCCACCATTTTTTTATTTTAAGAGATTTTCAAAAAAAGGTTGTATATTCAGATAGCTGACCTAATTACGATTCTAACGATGTATAATATGTATGTGGTTATTGAAATTTAATTTTCGATATTTTAATTTTTTTGCATTTTTGGCACTTTTGAACACCAGATTTCCCAGGGGCACTTTATCTGATCATATAATGTAATACATCATTACAGAGCCCTGTGGCTATTTTAGTGCCCAAACCGGCTATTAAAACTATTCCGACAATAATAACCACACCGGAAGTATTCAAAAAATGAAAAAAAAGGTTAAAAAAATTGTCGCACTTGCGAAAAACTTGATTTCTCCCTTAGGTAATAGCGGACCAAAAGAACTAAAGTGTCGTTGGATAGCCCTATTAATGGACCATCATATGGTATCTAAATAATACGATTTCGATGGTAAGGAAATAAATTATTGTATCCAAAAATCTAGTATTTTCCGATTTTTTAACATTCCGAGACGCCCTTTTCTCGAAAACGACGCCTACGATTTTTCTTAAACTTTCCTTACTCAAAGTCCTATCGGTTGTCTATATAGTGAATCCAAAATGAAAAGCATTGAAATAATGTAGGTGGTCCAAAAATGGCCTCAAACTTTGAAAAAAATTGAAAAATCGTTAAATTTTTGGAAACGGTCTTTAATTTATCTTTTTTTCCAAGACTACTCAATGGATGTTTCTGACACTCCAGGTACGTAAAGTTAAGTATCCAAAGAACTTCGTAAAGCTATCACGACAATGATCGTAAAACCGGAAGTAGTCAAAAAAAAGGTCCGATATTTTGAAAAAAAATTTTTTTTTACGAAAACCTTTTTCATTTATGAATATTGTTTGATGGTATTTTACACAGGGTTAAAATATCATCCTACTTGAACAGAAATGAGAAAAAAAATTGTCTCGGTAATTTGCGTTAGCCGCCATCGGCTAATTTAGTTTTTCGTACCCAGAACAATTATTTATTGTTCGATTTGTATGAAACAAAGTTCATATGCTCCGTGGTCCCAATTGTAATATTTTTTGTTACGGTGAAATTTTTCTGTCGGCAAAGGAAGTGACGTAATATTAACAAAAACTACAATTTGGACAGTTCTGTACCACTTTTTGAAAGCAAATGTTATTTTTTTCAAAACTGATATAACTAAAAGGATGCACCCTGCAAAGGTGCACAAAATCTTTAGCTCAGATTTTTTAATTCCAATTTCATTTTCGGGCAATTTCGAATAAAATGTAAAATAAAGTGTAAAATTCAGTTATTTACAAATCATTCAGCGTCTTCATATTTTGAAATATTTATTTGTTATTTTCATAAACTCGTAGCATTAATCCAGACGAAGAGAATGTATGGGAAAATTAGTTTGTAATATGAGCAGTTGCCGAGAAATATGCAATTTTGCATGCATCACTTTTCACGTTATTTTGCCTATAAAGGAGGGAATTATTATTCGATTTGCAATTTTTTTTTCCATTTGATGCTTAATGCCAATTTGGACTAGGTCAAGCCAATTTTACAATTTCACTGTGACCGGAAATGACGTCATTTGGGCAAAAACTGTATTTTTAACCTAAAAAACAAATATTTTATTAAAATGAGTCTGCCTTATAATATTTTTAGAATTATGACATTTGATTCCCATCAACGAATAGAATGAAGCCATACGGCCATACAGATACCACAAAATGGTTTCTAACTTGTACGGTTACAGAGAAATAGGCGATCTTCTATAAGTTACTTTTCAAGGGTTTTCGTCCATAAAAGTGTCAATAATTATACGATTTTAATAATTTTTTTACCATTTGATGCCTTATGCCATTTATGACTTCTGTGAACTAAATTAACATTTTCAATATAACCGGAAGTAATGTAATTTTTGCAAAAAAACCCATTTTTAGCCTTCAAAACAAACATTTTTTTGAAGGGATTTATATTTATCATTCGTTTAACTTTATAACGTCTAACTCTAATGGGCAGTAAGATTGAATCAATACCATCATATTGATATCAAGAAAAGGCTTCTAGCATGTTCCCTTGTTGAATAATAGCCACTTGTTGAATAATAGCCAATTTTCCCAGGGTCACTTTTAAGTTTTTTACCTTAATTATTTATTGCCCGATATGATAAAACAAAGTTTGTATTTTGTATGTCGCGAATTTTCGACTTATTTTTCACCTATAAAAATTTCTTTCGGCACCGGAAGTGACGTAATTTTGCCATAATTTACAATTTTGACCGGTCTTTTCGCCAGCAAATATTACTTTAACATATGGTATAGGGTGTCACTGAAGCAAAACAACTAAAGTATAGTTTGGTAGCTCAATGGATCGGCTATGGTATAATAAACTTTCTGTATGATTCCTGAAAGCCGGTTCAGTGCTGCTTGCAGGTCTAGTTATTATTATTATTATTATTATTATTATTATTTACCGCGGGGGCCTAGATCTCCATGATCGAAAACAGATATCGATCTGGAATTAGATTTTCTATTGGGAAACCATGTGGTGGCTACTTGATAAAATATTTTTGAAATTTCTGCGCATACCGGAAGTGACCGAACTTTGCACGTTGTCTAAAAATTGAAAATCGGCCATAGTTTCGTCAATTCGTTATCCATTTTCAAACAAATTACATTTTTGGAATCTCTGAATCTTTTCTGAGACAATGGCTATCTCACATTTTTCAATTTCGAACATTCGTCTATGACTTTTATCGTTCGAAAATTGAAAACATGTTGTTTACGAGACCATTTTTGTCATTTTTCAAAATTTTCAAATTTGACCTACATTTTTGGATACCTGAAGTCCATCCGATTCCAGTAATATAAGTTTCATTCAGAGTTATCGCCCTTTATTTTTCGATTTTTTTCGAATTTTCTTCCCATTTTGTCAGCTCGGGTTTCGTTTTATGGTAGAATTGACGTTTCTGAAACTTCTAGAACATGAAGTTATAGTCCAATACCAACGTATAAAGCAATTTCGACAAGAATCCTTAAACCGGAAGTGGTCGAAATAATGTGCAATATTTTGAAATAAATGCAAAAAATGGATATTTTGGGGAAAAACGCGAATTCTCCGCCCGATATCAATGGATTAAAGAAATTAGGGTACCATTGGACTGCACTAGGATTGTGCTATCGTATGATACCCAACTCGTACGGATACGATGAGCAGGCAGCAAAATATGGCACGCTGAAAATCAAGTATTTTCTGATTTGGAGCGTTTTTGGACGCCTGTATCTCGAAAACTTAACCGCAACTTTTTTTGTAATTTTTTCTATCGAGAGACCTTTCGGAGGTACTTTGCATGAAGCCATCCAATAAGACTTTGAAATATCTGGAATAGGTGAAATAACGGACTGAAAATCGAAAAAAGTCGAAAAATCGTGAAATTTTGGAAAATGCTCTGCTATTTTTTTATTTTCAAAGATTTCCAAAAAACGATTGTATATTCAGATAGCTGACCTAATTACGATTCTAACGATGTATAATATGTATGTAGTTATTGAAATTTAATTTTCGATATTTTAAATTTTTTGCATTTTTGGCACTTTTGAACCTAGGATTTCTCAGGGGCATTTTATCTGATCAGATAATGTAATATATCATTACAGAGCACTGTGGCTATTTTAGTGCCCAAACCGGTTATTAAAACTATACCGACAATAATAACCATACCGGAAGTATTCAAAAAATGAAAAAAAAAGGTTAAAAACATTGTCGCACTTGCGAAAAACTTGATTTCTCCCTTAGGTAATAGCGGACCAAAAGAACTAAAGTGTCGTTGGATAGCCCTATTAATGGACCATCATATGGTATCTAAATAATACGATATCGATGGTAAGGAAATAAATTATTGTATGCCAAAAATCTAGTATTTTCCGATTTTTTAACATTCTGAGACGCCCTTTTCTCGAAAACGACGCCGCAGATTTTTCTTAAACTTTTCTAACTCAAAGTCCCATCGGTTGTCTATATAGTGAATCCAAAATGAAAAGCATTGAAATAATATAGGTGGTCCAAAAATGGCATCAAACTTTGAAAAAAATTGAAAAATCGTTAAATTTTTGTAAACGCTCTTTTATTTATCTTTTTTTCCAAAACTGCTCAATGGATGTTTCTGACACTTCTGGTACAGAAAGTTAACTATCCAAAGAACTTCGTAAAGCTATCACAACAACGATCGTAAAACTGGAAGTAGTCGAAAAAATGTCCGATATTTTGAAAAAAATTATTTTTTTTACGAAAATCTTTTTTATTTTTTGAATATTTTTTGGTGATATTTTACACTGGGTTAAAATATCATCGTACTTGAGCAGAAATGAGAAAAAAAATTGTCTGGGTAATTTGCGTTAGCCGCCATCGGCGAATTTAGTTTTTCGTACCCAGAAAAATTATTTATTGTTCGATTTGTATAAAACAAAGTTCATATGCTCCGTGGTCCCAATTGTTATTTTTTATGTTACGGTGAAATTTTTCTGTCGCCAACGGAAGTGACGTAATATTAACAAAAACTACAATTTTGACAGTTCGGTACCACTTTTTGAAAGAAAATATTATTTTTTTTCAAAACTGATATAACTAAAAGGATGCACCCTGCGAAGGTGCACAAAATCCTTAGCTCATATTTTTAAATTTCAATTTCATTTTCGGGCAATTTCGAATAAAATGTAAAATAAAGTGTAAAATTCAGCTATTTACAATTCATTCAGCGTCTTCATATTTTTAAATATTTATTTGTAATTTTCATAAACTCGTAGCAATAATCCAGACGAAGAGAATGTATGCGAAAATTAGTTTGTAATATGAGCAGTTGTCGAGAAATATGCAATTTTGCATGCATCACTTTTCACGTTATTTTGCCTATACAAGAGTGAATTATTATTCGATTTGCAATATTTTTTTTCCATTTGATGTCTAATGCCAATTTGGACTAGGTCAAGCCAATTTTACATTTTCACTGTGACCGGAAATGACGTCATTTGGGCAAAAACTGTATTTTTACCCTAAAAAACTAATATTTTATTCAAATCAGTCTCCCTTATAATATTTTTAAAATTATGATATTTTATTCCCATCAACGAATAGAATGAAGCCATACGACCATACAGATACCACAAAATGGTTTCTAACTTGTACGGTTACAGAGAAATAGGCGATCTTCTATAAGTCACTTTTCAAGGTTTTTGGTCTATAAAAGTGTCAATTATTATTCGATTTTTATAATTTTTTTACCATTTGATGCCTTATGCCATTTATGACTTCTATGAACCAAGTTAACATTTTCAATATCACCGGAAGTAATGTAATTTTTGCAAAAAACGTATTTTTAGCCTTCAAACAAACATTTTTTTGAAGTGATTTATATTCATTATTCGTTTAACTTTATAACGTCTGGCTCTAATGGGCAGTAAGATTGAATCAATACCATCATATTGATATCAAGAAAAGGCTTCTAGCATGTTCCCTTGTCGAATAATAACCAATTTTCCCAGGGTCACTTTTAAGTTTTTTACCTTCTTAATTTCAGTTTATGGGTTATAGGTTAATTATTTATTGCCCGATATGTATAAAACAAAGTTTGTATTTTGTGTGTTGCGAATTTTCGACTTATTTTTCACCTATAAAAATTTCTTTCGGTACCGGAAGTGACGTAATTTTGCCATAATTTACAATTTTGACCTGTCTTTTCGCCAGCAAATATTACTTTTACATATGATAGAGGGTGTCACTGAAGCAAAACAACTAAAGTATACTTTGGTAGCTCAATGGATCGGCTATGGTATAATAAACTTCCTGTATGATTCCTGAAAGCCGGTTCAGTGCTGCTTGCAGGTCTAGTTATTATTATTATTATTATTATTTACCGCGGGAGCGTAGATCTCTATGATCGAAAACTGATATCGATCTGGAATTAGAATTTCTATCGGGAAACCATGTGGTGGCTACTTGATAAAATATTTTTGAAATTTCTGCGCATACCGGAAGTGACCGAACTTTGTATTTTGTCTAAAAATTGAAAATTGGCCATAGTTTTGTCAATTCTTTATCCATTTTCAAACAAATTACCTTTTTGGAATTCCTGAATCTTTTCTTAGACAGTGGCTATCTCACATTTTTCGATTTCGAACATTCGTCTATGACTTTTAGCGTTCGAAGATTGAAAACATGTTGTTTACGAGACAATTTTTGTTATTTTTCAAAATTTTCAAATTTGACCTACATTTTTGGATACCTGAAGTTCATGCGATTCCAGCAATATAAGTTTCATTCAGAGTTATCGCCCTTTATTTTTCGATTTTTTTCGAATTTTCTTCCCATTTTGTGAGCTCGGGTTTCGTTTTATGGCAGAATTGACGTTTCTGAAACTTCTGGAACATGAAGTTATAGTCCAATACCAACGAATAAAGCAATTTCGACAAAAATTCTTAAACCGGAAGTGGTCGAATTAATGTGCAATATTTTGAAAAAAATGAAAAAAATGGATATTTTGGGGGAAAACGCGATTTCTCCGCCCGATATAAATGGATTAAAGAAATTAGGGTACCACTGGACTGCACTATGATTGTACTATCGTATGATAACAAATTCATACGGATACTATGAACAGGCAGCAAAATATGGCACGCTGAAAATCAAGTATTTTCTGATTTTTAGCATTTTCGGACGCCTGTATCTCGAAAACTACTCCAGCGATTTTTATGAAACTTTCTGTATGAAGAGAACTTGTGGTAGTCTTGTGTACGAAACATTCCATTACGACTTTGAAATATCTGGAATAGGTGAAATAACGGACTGAAAATCGAAAAAAGTCGAAAAATCTTGAAATTTTGGAAAATGCTCTACTATTTTTTTATTTTGAGAGATTTTCAAAAAAAGATTGTATATTCAGATAGCTGACCTAATTACGATTCTAACGATGTATAATATGTATGTAGTTATTGAAATTTAATTTTCGATATTTTAAATTTTTTGCATTTTTGGCACTTTTCAACATAGGATTTCTCAGGGGCATTTTATCTGATCAGATAATGCAATATATCATTACAGAGCCCTGTGGCTATTTTAGTGCCCAAACCGGCTATTAAAACTATTCCGAAAATAATAACCATACCGGAAGTATTCAAAAAATGAAAAAAAAAGGTTAAAAACATTGTCGCACTTGCGAAAAACTTGATTTCTCCCTTAGGTAATAGCGGACCAAAAGAACTAAAGGGTCGTTGGAAAGCCCTATTAATGGACCATCATATGGTATCTAAATAATACGATTTCGATGGTAGGGAAATAAATTATTGTATGCCAAAAATCTAATATTTTCCGATTTTTTAACATTCTGAGACGCCCTTTTCTCGAAAACGACGCCGCAGATTTTTCTTAAACTTTTCTTACTCAAAGTCCTATCGGCTGTCTATATAGTGAATCCAAAATGAAAAGCATTGAAATAATATAGGTGGTCCAAAAATGGCATCAAACTTTGAAAAAAATTGAAAAATCATTAAATTTTTGTAAACGCTCTTTAATTTATCTTTTTTTCCAAAACTACTCAATGGATGTTTCTGACACTTCTGGTACAGAAAGTTAAGTATCGAAAGAACTTCGTATAGCTATCGCGACAATGATCGTAAAACCGGAAGTAGTCGAACAAATGTCCGATATTTTGAAAAAAAATATTTTTTTTACGAATAGCTTTTTTATTTATGAATATATTTTGATGGTATTTTACACAGGGTTAAAATATCATCGTACTTGAGCAGAAATGAGGAAAAAAAATTGTCAGGGTAATTTGCGTTAGCCGCCATCGGCTAATTTAGTTTTTCGTACCCAGAAAAATTATTTATTGTTCGATTTGTATAAAACAAAGTTCATATGCTCCGTGGTCCCAATTGTAATTTTTTTTGTTACGGTAAAATTTTTCTGTCGGCAACGAAAGTGACGTAATATTAACAAAAACTACAATTTTGACAGTTCGGTACCACTTTTTGAAAGCAAATATTTTTTTTTTCAAAACTGATATAACTAAAAGGATGCACCCTGCAAAGATGCACAAAATCCTTAGCTCAGATTTTTTAATTTCAATTTCATTTTCGGGCAATTTCGAATAAAATGTAAAATAAAGTGTAAAATTCAGTTATTTACAATTCATTCAGCGTCTTCATATTTTGAAATATTTATTTGTAATTTTCATAAACTCGTAGCAATAATCCAGACGAAGAGAATGTATGCGAAAATTAGTTTGTAATATGAGCAGTTGCCGAGAAATATGCAATTTTGCATGCATCACTTTTCACGTTATTTTGCCTATAAAAGAGTGAATTATCATTCGATTTGCAATATTTTTTTTCCATTTGATGCCTAATGCCAATTTGGACTAGGTCAAGTCAATTTTACATTTTCACTGTGACCGGAAATGACGTCATTTGGGCAAAAACTGTATTTTTAACCAAAAAAAAAATATTTTATTCAAATGAGTGTGCCTTATAATATTTTTAAAATTATGATATTTGATCCCCATCAACGAATAGAATGAAGCCATACGACCATACAGATACCACAAAATGGTTGCTAACTTGTATGGTTACAGAGAAATAGGCGATCTTCTATAAGTCACTTTTCAAGGTTTTTGGTCTATAAAAGTCTCAATTATTATTTGATTTTTATAATTTTTTTACCATTAGATGCCTTATGCCATTTATGGCTTCTATGAACTAAGTTAACATTTTCAATATCACCGGAAGTATTGTAATTTTTGCAAAAAACGTATTTTTAGCCTTCAAAACAAACATTTTTTTGAAGGGATTTATATTTATTATTCGTTTAACTTGATAACGTCTGACTCTAATGGGCAGTAAGATTGAATCAATACCATCATATTGATATCAAAAAAAGCCTTCTAGCATGTTCCCTTGTCGAATAATAGCCAATTTTCCCAGGGTCACTTTTAAGTTTTTTACCTTCTTAATTTCAGTTTATGGGTTATAGGGTAATCATTTATTGCCCAATATGTATAAAACAAAGTTTGTATTTTGTGTGTTGCGAATTTTCGACTTATTTTTCACCTATAAAAATATCTTTCGGTACCGGAAGTGACGTAATTTTGCCATGATTTACAATTTTGACCGGTCTTTTCGCCAGCAAATATTACTTTTACATATGATAGAGGGTGTCACTGAAGCAAAACAACTAAAGTATAGTTTGGTAGCTCAATGGATCGGCTATGGTATAAGAAACTTCCTGTATGATTCCTGAAAGCCGGTTCAGTGCTGCTTGCAGGTCTAGTTATTATTATTATTTACCGCGGGGGCCAAGTTCTCCATGATCGAAAGCAGATATCGATCTGAAATCAACTTTTCTTTCGGGAAACCATGTGGTGGCTACTTGATAAAGTATTTTCGAAAATTCTGCGCATACCGGAAGTGGCAGATCTTTGTACGTTGTCAAAAAATGAAAAATTGGCCATAGTTTCGTCAATTATTTACCCATTTTCAAACAAATGACATTTTCGGAAACCCTGAATCTTTTTCGAGCCAATAGCAATCTAAGATTTTGTAATTTCGAAACTTCGTCGCTGACTTCTAGCGTTCGAAAAATGAAAAATTTTGTTTAAGAGACAATTTTTTTCATTTTTCAAAATTTTCAAATTTGACTGATATTTTTGGATACCTTAAGTCCATCCGATTCCAGTAATATAAGTTTCATTCAGAGTTATCGCCCTTTATTTTTCGATTTTTTTCGAATTTTCTACCTATTTTGTGAGCTCGGGTTTCGTTATATGGCCGAATTGGCGAATCTGAAACTTCTAAGGCATGAAGCCAAATGACCATTGCAAGGAATAAAGCAATTTCAACAATGATCCGTAGACCGGAAGTAGTCGAAATAATGTGCAATATTTTGAAAAAATGCAAAAAAATGGATAGTTTTGGGGAAAACGCGATTTCTCCGTCCGATATCAATGGATTAAACAAATTAGGGTACCATTGGACTGCACTAGGATTGTACTATCGTATGATACCCAATTCATACAGATACTATGATCAGGCAGCAAAATATGGCACGCTGAAAATCAAGTATTTTCTGATTTTTAGCATTTTTGGACGCCTGTATCTCGAAAACTTAACCTACAATTTTTTTTTAATTTTTTCTATTGAGAGTCCTTTTGGAGGTATTTTGCATGAAGCCATCCAATAAGACTTTGAAATGTCTGGAATAGGATAAAAAAGGGACTGAAAATCGAAAAAAGTCGAAAAATCGTGAAATTTTGGAAAATGCTCCACCATTTTTTTATTTTAAGAGATTTTCAAAAAAAGGTTGTATATTCAGATAGCTGACCTAATTACGATTCTAACGATGTATAATATGTATGTGGTTATTGAAATTTAATTTTCGATATTTTAATTTTTTTGCATTTTTGGCACTTTTGAACACCAGATTTCCCAGGGGCACTTTATCTGATCATATAATGTAATACATCATTACAGAGCCCTGTGGCTATTTTAGTGCCCAAACCGGCTATTAAAACTATTCCGACAATAATAACCACACCGGAAGTATTCAAAAAATGAAAAAAAAGGTTAAAAAAATTGTCGCACTTGCGAAAAACTTGATTTCTCCCTTAGGTAATAGCGGACCAAAAGAACTAAAGTGTCGTTGGATAGCCCTATTAATGGACCATCATATGGTATCTAAATAATACGATTTCGATGGTAAGGAAATAAATTATTGTATGCCAAAAATCTAGTATTTTCCGATTTTTTAACATTCCGAGACGCCCTTTTCTCGAAAACGACGCCTACGATTTTTCTTAAACTTTCCTTACTCAAAGTCCTATCGGTTGTCTATATAGTGAATCCAAAATGAAAAGCATTGAAATAATGTAGGTGGTCCAAAAATGGCCTCAAACTTTGAAAAAAATTGAAAAATCGTTAAATTTTTGGAAACGCTCTTTAATTTATCTTTTTTTCCAAGACTACTCAATGGATGTTTCTGACACTTCTGGTACGTAAAGTTAAGTATCCAAAGAACTTCGTAAAGCTATCACGACAATGATCGTAAAACCGGAAGTAGTCGAAAAAATGTCCGATATTTTGAAAAAAAAATTTTTTTTTTACGAAAACCTTTTTCATTTATGAATATTGTTTGATGGTATTTTACACAGGGTTAAAATATCATCCTACTTGAACAAAAATGAGAAAAAAAATTGTCTCGGTAATTTGCGTTAGCCGCCATCGGCTAATTTAGTTTTTCGTACCCAGAACAATTATTTATTGTTCGATTTGTATGAAACAAAGTTCATATGCTCCGTGGTCCCAATTGTAATATTTTTTGTTACGGTGAAATTTTTCTGTCGGCAACGGAAGTGACGTAATATTAACAAAAACTACAATTTGGACAGTTCTGTACCACTTTTTGAAAGCAAATGTTATTTTTTTCAAAACTGATATAACTAAAAGGATGCACCCTGCAAAGGTGCACAAAATCTTTAGCTCAGATTTTTTAATTCCAATTTCATTTTCGGGCAATTTCGAATAAAATGTAAAATAAAGTGTAAAATTCAGTTATTTACAAATCATTCAGCGTCTTCATATTTTGAAATATTTATTTGTTATTTTCATAAACTCGTAGCATTAATCCAGACGAAGAAAATGTATGGGAAAATTAGTTTGTAATATGAGCAGTTGCCGAGAAATATGCAATTTTGCATGCATCACTTTTCACGTTATTTTGCCTATAAAGGAGGGAATTATTATTCGATTTGCAATTTTTTTTTCCATTTGATGCTTAATGCCAATTTGGACTAGGTCAAGCCAATTTTACAATTTCACTGTGACCGGAAATGACGTCATTTGGGCAAAAACTGTATTTTTAACCTAAAAAACAAATATTTTATTAAAATGAGTCTGCCTTATAATATTTTTAGAATTATGATATTTGATTCCCATCAACGAATAGAATGAAGCCATACGACCATACAGATACCACAAAATGGTTTCTAACTTGTACGGTTACAGAGAAATAGGCGATCTTCTATAAGTTACTTTTCAAGGGTTTTCGTCCATAAAAGTGTCAATAATTATACGATTTTAATAATTTTTTTACCATTTGATGCCTTATGCCATTTATGACTTCTGTGAACTAAATTAACATTTTCAATATAACCGGAAGTAATGTAATTTTTGCAAAAAAACCCATTTTTAGCCTTCAAAACAAACATTTTTTTGAAGGGATTTATATTTATCATTCGTTTAACTTTATAACGTCTAACTCTAATGGGCAGTAAGATTGAATCAATACCATCATATTGATATCAAGAAAAGGCTTCTAGCATGTTCCCTTGTTGAATAATAGCCAATTTTCCCAGGGTCACTTTTAAGTTTTTTACCTTAATTATTTATTGCCCGATATGATAAAACAAAGTTTGTATTTTGTATGTCGCGAATTTTCGACTTATTTTTCACCTATAAAAATTTCTTTCGGCACCGGAAGTGACGTAATTTTGCCATAATTTACAATTTTGACCGGTCTTTTCGCCAGCAAATATTACTTTAACATATGGTATAGGGTGTCACTGAAGCAAAACAACTAAAGTATAGTTTGGTAGCTCAATGGATCGGCTATGGTATAATAAACTTTCTGTATGATTCCTGAAAGCCGGTTCAGTGCTGCTTGCAGGTCTAGTTATTATTATTATTATTATTCAGATTCCAATTTGAATAGATCTCAGCAACTACGTGTCGCATCGTTACGATTTCTTCGGTTTTACTGGGAAAGTGGGTGTGACTTAGAGGATAAAGCTATTTTGAACGTTCTGCGACAATGCGAAATGTCCGAAATCACCGAAGTTATCGTTTTTAAAAATATTGCAGTAATTTTAACAATAATCATTGGATTTTAACTTTCGATACATTTTGGCATAGCCTGAGACAGGGCACATAGCTACGCTACTTTCGATTTTTGATTTTCGGCAAATCTTCGAAGATATTAGGCGCCAAATTTCGAAAATTTAAAATTTTACAAAAAACTTTTTTATTTATGAATATTTTTTAGTCGTATTGTGCACAGAATTAAAGGGTCATCTGACTAGTGCAAAAATGTTAAAAAATTTTGTCTCAGTAATTTACCTTGGCCGCCATTGGCTAATTCAGTTTTTCAGTCCTAGATTAATTTTTTATTGTTCGATTTGTATAAAACAAAGTTCATATGCTTCGTTGTATCAATTGTCGTTTTTTTTATTACCGAAAGTGTTATCTGTCGGCACCGGAAGTGGCATAATTTTACCAAAAACTACAATTTTGACAGTTATTTACGATCTTCATAAACAAATATTATTTTTTTGAAAAATTATATGACTCAAAGAGTGTGCCCTTTCAAGGCGCAAAAAATGTAGGAAGCAGTTTTTTTAATTTCGATTTCATTTTCGAGCAAATTCGATTAAGAGGCTAAAAATGGTGTAAAATTGGCCTATTTACAACCTATTCAGGCTTTTCAGATTTTAAAATATTTCTTCGTAACTTTTATAAACTTGTAGCTATAATCCATACGAAGAAAATGTATGTTAAAATTCGTTTGTAATATAAGCAGTTGCCAAGAAATGGGCAGTTCTGCATAAGTCACTGTTTTCGTTATTTTGCCTGTAAAATAGTCAATTATTATTGGATTTTTATAAAAGTGACATCATTTGATTCAAAAAGCACGTAGCGTCATATCAAGTTGATTACAATTTAAAATTGACACCGGAAGTGACATCATTTGGTCAAAAAATGCATTTTACACTTTTTTAAATCAATGTTTTATTCAACCAAGAATAACTTAATATGTATTAATAATTTTAACTTTTGGTTTAAATTCACATATAAACAAAACTCATATGGTCATATAGATATCATAAAATGGTTTCTAACTTGTTCGGTTGCCGAGAAATAGACGGTTTTCTACAGGTCACTTTTGAAGGTTTCGGGGCCATAAAAGGGTCAATTATTATTCGATTTTCATAAACGTCACACCATGTTATACCTAATGCCATTTGGGATTTCATACAAGTAATTTAAGATTTTCATTATCACCGGAAGTAACGTCATTTTGGCAAAAACTGTATTTTTAGCCTCCAAAACAGATATTTTATTCAAATGAGTCTGTTTTGAAATCTTTTTCAAATTATGGTATTTGATGCCAATCAACAAATAGAATGAACCCATACGATCATACAGGTACCACAAAATGGTTTCTAACTTGTACGGTTGCCGAGAAATAGCCGATTTTCTACAAGTCACTTTTCAAGTTTTTTGGTCTTTAAAAGTGGCAATTATTATTCGATTTAACGTTTTTATTTATAAATATTATTTAGTCGTGTTGTGCACAGAATTAAAGAGTCATCTGACTAGCGCAAAATGTTAAAAAAATTTGTCTCAGTAATTTTCCTTGGCCGCCATTAGCTAATTCAGTTTTTCAGTCCTAGATTAATTTTTTATTGTTCGATTTGTATAAAACAAAGTTCATATGCTTCGTTGTCCCAATTGTTATTTTTTTTATTACCAAAAGTGTTATCTAGCAAATTGGATTAAGGGGTGAAAAAAGGCGTAAAATTGACCTATTTACAACCCATTCAGGCTTTTCAGATTTTAAAATTGTTTTACTTAACTTTTATAAACCTGTCACTATAATCCATACGAAGAGAATGTATGTTAAAATTAGTTTCTAATATAAGCAGTTGCCGAGAAATGGGCAGTTTTGCATAAGTCACTGTTTTCGTAATGTTGCCTGTAAAATAGTCAATTATTAATGGATATTCACAAAAGTGACATCATTTGATTCAAAAAGCAAGTGTGCGTCATATCATGTTGATTACTATTTAAAATTGACACCGGAAGTGACGTCATTTAGTCAAAAACTCAATTTTTAACTTTTAAAATCGATCTTTTTTTCAACCAAGAATTATGTCACATATAATAATAAAATTAACTTTTGGTTTAA
This sequence comes from Patella depressa, assembly GCA_948474765.1. Taxonomy (NCBI): domain Eukaryota; kingdom Metazoa; phylum Mollusca; class Gastropoda; family Patellidae; genus Patella; species Patella depressa. The sequence continues at coordinate 49,917,550 of OX419715.1, read as the reverse complement.
ATTCACATATTAACAAAACTCATACGGTCAAATAGATATCATAAAATTGTTTCTAACTTGTTCGGTTGTCGAGATATAGGCGATTTTCTGAAAGTCACTTTTGAAGGTTTTTGGCCCATAAAAGTGTCAATTATTATTTGATTTTCATAAAATTTTCACCCTTTGAAGCCTAATGTCATAGACGATGTTATAAAACTAATTTAACGTTTTCATTATCACCGGAAGTAGCGTCATTTTGGCAAAAACTGTATTTTAAGCCTTCAAAACCGATATTTTATTCAAATGAGTCTGATTTGTAATGTTTATACAATTATGATATTTGATTCCAATCAACAAATAGATTAAACCCATACGGTCATATAAATACCAAAAAATGGTTTCTAACTTGTACGGATGCCGAGAAATAGACGATTTTCTACACGTCACTTTTCAAGGTTTTTGGTCTATAAAAGTGGAAATTATTATTCGATTTACATAAAATTTTCACCATATGATGCCTTATGCCATTTCTGATTTCATAAGACTAAGGGAACATTTACATTATCACCGGAAGTACTGTTATTTTGTCAGGATCAATTACATGTAACAAATGTATAAAATAAAATTGCTGGATTTGTTTGATTCTGTTTCCATTTTATTTGATGTGTGCAATGCTTATGTGGAAACCTGTATATTGGTTTCATTGGTACCGGAAAGGACATATGTTCAAGGGTAACGTAGCACCAAAAGTGACACAAGTTCAAAGGTAACATGGCAAAAGTGAAACCCGTCATTCCTGCATGCAGGTCTAGTGCCATTTTATTGCTACTCCTGATACTTTTTCCAGTTAAACGGTGATGTCATACACAAAAAATATTGATTTGGCTCTCTATAGAAGAAATTCACAAATCGATATTAAATTGCTTTTTTCAGAAAAAGACCTTTACTGTTATTTAGAATTCCAACTGCCAAGGGATCTTTTAAGGTCACACCAATGTGTACACAGGACTTGGGAATTGCACTCATATGTAACTGGTTCAGGAAATGATTGAAAATTCAATGATCTATCGTCAATTTTCTGGTTTCGTGCACGTTAAAGACATGTAACAATTTAATATTAATTACAAATAGATTCATGCTGAAACATCCTGTCACAAGTGCAATAGTCGATACTACTGCAGTGAATTCACAAACCCATATTTTGAGTAGCAATGAACACTCATAGTTAAAATAATTTTTTATACGCCCACATTTTCATGTGGACGTACAGTACACGCATCGCGCAGGTTTGATCATCCACGATATTACCGTGTTTTCTATCGTGGAATTTCATGATTTACCGAGTGAATATCGAAGAAATATAGAGGGACACGATAGCAGTGCCTCGGTGTTAAAAACACCGTGTGACTCGGTGTTTTAATTAAAACAGGCCTCTCGTGGTTTATTTCAGGTGAAATACAGTAGCACATTAATTATTATAGTTCAGTTACTACGTTGGCATTTTCCCATTAATCACGAATATTTGATGGCTTGTTCGAAATCGGAAAAGGAATAAACACAATTTTTCGGTAAACCCCGAATACTATTCATTCATTTTCTAAAAAGAATATGCTTAAAGAAACCAATACGTTATTACTTCATAATATGTTCCATATTTTTATACGCCCACATTTTCATGTGGACGTATATTGTCGTCGCCCCTGTTCGTCCGTCCGTCCGTCCGTCCGGACGTCCGTCCGTCCGTCCGTCCGTCCGTCCACAATTGTTTGTGAACAGTCTACAGGTCACAATTTTTATCCGATTTCAATGAAACTTAAAACATAGGTTTATCACCCTAAGATTTCGGTTCCTTTCGATATTGGCATGTATCGGACTGTAACTTCATGGGTTATGGCCCCTGATTGTACGAAAAATCACGTTTTTTAGCTTGTGAACAGTTTAGAGGTCACAATTTTGAACCGATTTGGATGAAACTTGAAATGCATGTTTATAACCCAAAGATCTTGGTTCCTTTCGATATTTGCGCCAATAGGATCGTAACTTCCTGAATTATGGCCCCTGATTGTCCGAAAAATCGCCCTTTTTAGCTTGTGGTCCCTCTGGAGGTCAAAATTGTTATCCGATTTAAAAAAACGTTTGATTATATCACTGTTCCATGGTTATGAAGGTCGAGTTTGAATTTCGTGAAAATCGGACCAAAATTGACGGACAAAATGGCCGCCATTTGTACGCGAATAGTGTGAAAATATGTTAAATCAAGGTTGTGAACAGTGTAGAGGACACAATTTTGAACCGATTTGGATGAAACTTGAAATGCTTGTTTATAACCCAAAGATCTTGGTTCCTTTCGATATTTGCGCCAATCGGATCGTAACTTCCTGAATTATGGCCCCTGATTGTCCGAAAAATTGCCCTTTTTAGCTTGTGGTCCCTCTGGAGGTCAAAATTGTTATCCGAATTAAAAAACCGATTGATTATATCACCGTTCCATGGTTATGATTGTCGAGTTCGAATTTCGTGAAAATCGGACCAAAATTGACGGACAAAATGGACGCCATTTGTACGCGAATAGTGTGAAAATATGTTAAATCAAGGTTGTGAACAGTGTAGAGGACACAATTTTGAACCGATTTGGATGAAACTTGAAATGCATGTTTATAACCCAAAGATCTTGGTTCCTTTCAATATTTGCGCCAATCAGATCGTAACTTCCTGAATTATGGCCCCTGATTGTCCGAAAAATTGCCCTTTTTAGCTTGTGGTCCCTATGGAGGTCAAAATTGTTATCCGATTTAAAAAACCGTTTGATTATATCATTGTTCCATGGTTATGAAGGTCGAGTTCGAATTTCGTGAAAATCGGACCAAAATTGACGGACAAAATGGCCGCCATTTGTACGCGAATAGTGTGAAAATATATTATATCAAGGTTGTGAACAGTGTAGAGGACACAATTTTGAACCGATTTGGATGAAACTTGAAATGCATGTTTATAACCCAAAGATCTTGATTCCTTTCGATATTTGCGCCAATCGGATCGTAACTTCCTGAATTATGGCCCCTGATTGTCCGAAAAATTGCCCTTTTTAGCTTGTGGTCCCTCTGGAGGTCAAAATTGTTATCCGATTTAAAAAACCGTTTGATTATATCACCGTTCCATGGTTATGAAGGCTGAGTATGAATTTTGTGAAAATCGGACCAAAATTGACGGACAAAATGGCCGCCGTTTGTACACGAATATTGTGAAAATATGTTATATAAGGGTTGTGGACCTTATAGAGGTCACAATTTTGAACCGATTTTGATGAAACTTGACATGTATGTTTATAACCCAAAGATCTTGGTTCCTTTCGATATTTGCGCCCATTGGATCATAACTTCCTGAATTATGTCCCCGGATTGTCCGAAAAATCGCTTTTGTTCGCTTTTGGTCCCTCTGGAGGTCAAAATTATTATCCGATTTAAAAAAACGTTTGACTATATCTCCGTTACATGGTAATGAAATGAGAGTTTGAATTACGTGAAAACCGGACTAGAATTGACGGACAAAATGGCCGCCGTTTGTACACGAATAGTGTGAAAATATGTTATATCAAGGTTGTGGACCCTATAGAGGTCACAATTTTGAATCGATTTTGATGAAACTTGACAGGTATGTTTTAAACCCAAAGATCTTGGTTCCTTTCGATATTTGCGGCCATCGGGTCATTACTTCCTGAATTATGTCCCCTGATTGTACAAAAAATCACCCTTTTTAGCTTGTGGTGCCTCTGGAGGTCACAATTATTATATGATTTAAAAAAAAACGTTTGATTATAAGAACCAAACAAATTCTAATGATTTTCTGATAATTCCTTAATATGCAACAATTCTTGTTGACTGCCCGGACGATTTGGCTGCTGTGTGGGCGTATGTTTCGTTGCCTGGCAACCTATTTTTAATACTTTCGCCAATCGACTATTACAAATCTATTCATATTACGGGAAAAAAATAAATGCGCACAAATCAATTCTGGTCTTACCGGGGTGTAGTTTAAACTGTTTTATCCATTCAAATAGTAATTTACATACTGACAAATAAGCCACGTGGTGCATACAGTATTGGTAAATCACACCTCAACTAATATATCTTTTCTGGTTTAAATCACAAATGAATTAAAAGCCTTCGTCACCTGAGACGAAGCACATTTTGCTGAATGGACGTGGACACGTATCAGTCCGATAAAGGCGATAATATAATGCTGACTTTTTCATTTCCACACCAAAGAGTCTAGTGAATGCATACTGTCAATCAAGGATTGATCAAGTAAATTGGCACGTGACATCAAAAGAAACCAACTGACAGAAAATTGCACGCCCATTGTACAACAAATTATTATCCTGTTGTAGTCATCTTGACAGTACGACTGTAAATTGTCAGTAGTAAAAACTACCCAAAAAGGTTTGAATCTTTATTTTAAAAAAACAATCACAATTGTTGTTAAATTGATTCTGATATATATGCAAATGGTTGGCATTCAAGAGGGGTCACAATGGTTTGTTCTTTGCATCTCAATTAGTTTGGGCGTTTTGGTTAAACTTAAACGTAAACGGGAAATTTTGAAAAGAGATATCGTGTAAAATAACCCGTATTACTGAAATATTTTCTCAATTAACAGAATCTCAAATTAAAGAAAACCACGCAACACTTACAATATGACTAACTACGGGGTTTGTATTTGGCTGGACACCCCACCCCTTCCGTACATGTAATACCAATATGTAACGAGGAATTGTGATTACTGTTTTACGGTAAAAGTCATGTTTTTAGAGATTGTTCAATTATTTAAATCGGTACAAACTCGAAGGTTGACTGCTGCAGATCATGTAATGGGCAAAATAATGTTTAGTCATCATATTTGCAATTGACATAATATTCTGTCAATAAAATCACACCGGTGCTCATTAATTTTAATAATTTATCAGGTGGTTATTATTTTATTACATTGTGCACAAATGTCAGTCCTTAAATAGCACCAGCCACCTTTAACAACTTAATACGCACGTTTTTTGTGAGAGGCAATCGCCTCTCTTCGCTTTGATGTGTTGCTTCTTGGCTAACTGACACCTCGATAACTCTAATACTACTATTATTAATCTCACTATCAAAGAGGCTTCAATTCATAAGAAATGGTCGTGAGACGTGTTGAGGGGTAAAACAATCAAAATGAATATGACGTGATAATTCTTGGAAACTAAAACGGTTTTATTAATAAGGGTATTTATGGTCTATGGCATGAATACGGTCAAATGTTTGTATGTTTCATTCATATATTGAACGGGTGTCAGTAAACTCGTCCACAAGAAAACAGGTACGCAGTTAGGTCATCCACAGGGCCTATTGTTTTTTTTTATAAGCAATATTTTTATTTAGATTTGTATCTGAATAGGGATTGGGGAACGGGCATAGCCTAAATTAAACCCCTCCGCCGTTGTTGTTGTTGTTTAATAATTTAATTGTATTACTCACTGGTTGTTTATATTGTTTTATTTACCCAATAATCCATTATCTTGGCAAGCCGATCAAACCGAGATGAGTTCACCGATGTTTTTGTAATAAAGAGCAATAGTATTATTTGTTGATTAGCTTTATGATTTTAAACATAATAATAAATTCACCAATGTTTTTGTTATAAAGTAAACTCGTATTGTTTGGTTTGTTAATTGACGTTATCTCATTATTTAAAATATTTGGCACTGGTTAATATCTGGTCAAAATAATTCCTTAAATTGCGCCGCAGCCCCTTTTAGATAAACTGAATTCGCTTTTTATAAGATGGCGATCATTCGTAGATGAATGACTGGCATACGCGACGTGGGTATATACTTTATTAATAGAAACGTTCGTTGAGTTATTTAGGCGACAATTTGTCTTTACTAACAATGCATGCACAAGTAAAAGGGGCAGTAGTTTAAGGAATGATTTTATTGGCAGAATATGCCCACTGCGAATATGCTGATTATACATAGTTTTCGTCATAAGACGCGCTGTTATGTAACAATCTTCAAGTCTGTACCAATTTAAACATTGAATAAACACTTACATCCACAATTTTGAAAGCGTGAGCTCTGCGAAAAAAAATAATAAAATCCATCGTAACATATTAAGATGTATTCTTGGTGGGGGGGGGGGGGCTTTCCATCGTGGTCCGTTCTTATTTAACCATGACAACGACAGTTTTTTTGTGTGTGAATCCAGATTAGTCACGTACCAGTTGTTAAAAGGACTTCTATTTTAGTCAATTATCGTTTCCTTTTAATGTTTGATGGCTCTTTTATATTAACGTTATTTGGAAACTTGATTGACAGTATGAAAAGGTCACCAAGGTGTTATCCGAAGGAGACACGTTTTAATGAACATGTATTCCACAACAGGAGAGCAGGAGAGACAGACTTTTTAATTCATTTATGATTTAAACCCGAAGATATTACTTGAGATGTGATTTACCGATCTTTTTGTCAGAATGGGACTCCGTTAAAATATAACCTCATAAAAGTACATTCTTTTTATGCAGCGTGGCTATTCGCGTCAGGATTATTGAAAAAAAACTATTCAACATTTCAAATATCGTGGCAGTTTGATAACATCGTGGCAGTATATCTTTTTGACATCAATTATTTATGACAGATAAACATCGTTAATTTTACATATCAAATTACACCGAGGCCTATCGTGTCACGCGACTATCGTGGCGACTGCTACACCGAGTTATTTATCGTGGCAATATCGTGCCGTTATCGTGGAAATTTTTAACAAAAAACGACACGATAATCGTGTTTGATAGAACCTGCGCGATGCGTGTACTGTATATTGTCGTCGCCCCTGTCCGTCCAGACGTCGGTCCAGACGTCCACAATTTGTTTGTGGACTCTCTACAGGTCACAATTCGCATCCGATTTTGACGAAACTTGAAATATAGGTTTATCCCCAAAAGATCTCGGCTGCTTTCGATATTGGCATGTATCGGATGAAAACTTCATGGATTATGGCCCCTGATTGTACGAAAAATCACGTTTTTAGCTTGTGGACCCTATAGAGGTTACAATTTTGAACCGATTTTGATGAAACTTGACATGCATGTTTATAACCCAAAGATCTTGGTTCCTTTCGATATTTGCGCCTATTGGAATGTAATTTCCTGAATTATGGCCCCTGATTGTCCGAAAAATCACCCTTTTTAGCTTGTGGTCCCTCTGGAGGTCACAATTATTATCCGATTTAAAAAACCGTTTGATTATATCACCGTTACACCCTAAGGTAGGTTGAGTTCGAAGTTCGGCAATGGCCGCCGTTTGTACGCGAATACTGTTAAAACCAGACAGGATACGCCCACATTTTCTAGAGATGGACAGAGAACAAGCAATACCGAAAGTGATTTTTCCTACATCTTTAAGTCCGGTATTTCATACTGTATTGGGAGCAGCCATTTAGTTGGTCAGTTCCAGTCTGATATTAATGAAATTCGAAACCGACAATGATTATGGTGTGACGGTACACAACCTAGAAATGTGACTTTTCATCAAAATCGGATAAGAATTGTGACCTGTTGAGAGTCCACAACCATGATATACCATATTTTTACACTATTCGCGTACAAACGGCGACCATTAAAAGATAGGCTGGCACTGCCAGGCAGGATACGCCCACATTTTCGAGAGATGGACAGAGAACAAGCAATACCGAAAGTGATTTTTCCTACATCTTCAAGTCCTGTATTTCATACTGTATTGGGAGCAGCCATTTAGTTGGTCAGTTCCAGTCTGATATTAATGAAATTCGAAACCGACAATGATTATGGTGTGACGGTACACAACCTAGAATTGTGACTTTTCATCAAAATCGGATAAGAATTGTGACCTGTTGAGAGTCCACAACCATGATATACCATATTTTTACACTATTCGCGTACAAACGGCGACCATTTCGTCCGGCAATTTTGGTACGATTTTCACGAAATTAGAACTCAACCATCCTCATCAAAATCGAATTAAAATTGTGACCTATACAGGATCCACAATCATGATATATCATTTTTATACGCCCACATTTTCATGTGGACGTATATTGTCGTCGCCCCTGTTCGTCCGTCCGTCCGTCCGGTCCGTCCACAATTGTTTGTGAACGGTCTACAGGTCACAATTTTTATACGCCCACATTTTCATGTGGACGTATTATGTCGTCGCCCCTGTCCGTCCGGACGTCCGTCCGTCCACAATTTGTTTGTGGACTCTGTACAGGTCACAATTCTTATCCGATTTTGACGAAACTTGAAATATAGGTTTATCCCCAAAAGATCTCGGCTGCTTTCGATATTGGCATGTATCGGATCAAAACTTCATGGATTATGGCCCCTGACTGTACAAAAAATCACGTTTTTAGCTTGTGGACCCTATAGAGGTCACAATTTTGAACCGATTTTGATGAAACTTGACATGCATGTTTGTAACCCAAAGATCTTGGTTCCTTTCGATATTTGCGGCTATCGGAATGTAATTTCCTGAATTATGGCCCCTGATTGTCCGAAAAATCACCCTTTTTAGCTTGTGGTCCCTCTGGAGGTCACAATTATTATTCGATTTAAAAAACCGTTTGATTATATCACCGTTACACCCTAAGGAAGGTTGAGTTCGAATTTCGGGAAAATCAGACGAAAATTGCCATATAAAATGGCCGCCGTTTGTACGCGAATACTGTTAAAAAATGGTATATCCATGTTGTGGACCCTGTGGAGGTCACAATTTTGATTCGATTTTGATGAAACTTGAAATTCATGGTTATAACCAAAAGATCTTGCTTCCTTTCGATATTTGCGCATATCGGATCCTAACTTCCTGAATTATGGCCCCTGATTATACGCAAAATCGCCTTTTTTTTTAGCTTGGAGGTCACAATTATTATTCGATTTAAAAAAAACGTTTGATTATATCACCGTTACACCCTAAGGAAGGTTGAGTTCGAATTTCGGGAAAATCGGACGAAAATTGCCATCAAGGTTGTGGACCCTGTGGAGGTCACAATTTTAATTCAATTTTGATGAAACTTGAAATTCATGGTTATAACCCAAAGATCTTGGTTCCTTTCGATATTTGCGCATATCGGATCGTAACTTCCTGAATTATGGCCCTGATTATACGCAAAATCGCCTTTTTTTTTTAGCTTGGAGGTCACAATTATTATCCGATTTAAAAAAACGTTTGATTATATTACCGTTACACCGTAAGGAAGGTTGAGTTCGAATTTCGGGAAAATCAGACCAAAATTGCCATACAAAATGGCCGCCGTTTGTATGCGAATACTGTTAAAAAATGGTATATCAAGGTTGTGGACCCTGTAAAGGTCACAATTTTAATTCGATTTTGATGAAACTTGATATTCATGGTTATAAGCCAAAGATCTTGGTTCTTTTCGATATTTGCGCATATCGGATTGTAACGTCCTGAATTATGGCCCATGGTTATATGCAAAATCCCCCTTTCTTTAGCTTGTGGTCCCTCTGGAGGTCACAATTATTATCCCATTTAAAAAAACGTTTGATTATATCACCGTTACACTGTAAGGAAGGTTGAGTTTGAATTTCGGGAAAATCGGACCAAAATTGACAGACAAAATGGCCGCCGTTTGTACGCGAATACTGTTAAAAAAATGATATATCATGGTTGTGGACCCTGTATAGGTCACAATTTTAATTCGATTTTGATGAGGAAGGTTGAGTTCTAATTTCGTGAAAATCGTACCAAAATTGACGGACGAAATGGTCGCCGTTTGTACGCGAATAGTGTAAAAATATGGTATATCATGGTTGTGGACTCTCTACAGGTCACAATTCTTATCCGATTTTGACGAAAAGTCACATTTCTAGGTTGTGTACCGTCACACCATAATCATTGTCGGTTTCGAATTTCATTAATATCAGACTGGAACTGACCAACTAAATGGCTGCTCCCAATACAGTATGAAATACAGGACTTAATGATGTAGGAAAAATCACTTTCGGTATTGCTTGTTCTCTGTCCATCTCTCGAAAATGTGGGCGTATCCTGCCTGGCAGTGCCAGCCTATCTTTATCCGATTTCAATGAAACTTAAAACATAGGTTTATCACCCTAAGATCTCGGTTCCTTTCGATATTGGCATGTATCGGACTGTAACTTCATGGGTTATGGCCCCTGATTGTACGAAAAATCACGTTTTTTAGCTTGTGAACAGTGTAGAGGTCACAATTTTGAACCGATTTGGATGAAACTTGAAATGCATGTTTATAACCCAAAAATCTTGGTTCCTTTCGATATTTGCGCCAATCGGATCGTAACTTCCTGAATTATGGCCCCTGATTGTCCGAAAAATCGCCCTTTTTAGCTTGTGGTCCCTCTGGAGGTCAAAATTGTTATCCGATTTAAAAAAACGTTTGATTATATCACCGTTTCATGGTTATGAAGGTTGAGTTCGAATTTCGTGAAAATCGGACCAAAATTGACGGACAAAATGGCCGCCATTTGTACGCGAATAGTGTGAAAATATGTTATATCAAGGTTGTGAACAGTGTAGAGGACACAATTTTGAACCGATTTGGATGAAACTTTAAATGCATGTTTATAACCCAAAGATCTTGGTTCCTTTCGATATTTGCGCCAATCGGATCGTAACTTCCTGAATTGTGACCCTGATTGTCCGAAAAATTGCCCTTTTTAGCTTGTGGTCCCTCTGGAGGTCAAAATTGTTATCCGATTTAAAAAACCGTTTGATTATATCATTGTTCCATGGTTATGAAGGTCGAGTTCGAATTTCGTGAAAATCGGACCAAAATTGACGGACAAAATGGCCGCCATTTGTACGCGAATAGTGTGAAAATATGTTAAATCAAGGTTGTGAACAGTGTAGAGGACACAATTTTGAACCGATTTGGATGAAACTTAAAATGCATGTTTATAACCCAAAGATCTTGGTTCCTTTCGATATTTTCGCCAATCGGATCGTAACTTCCTGAATTATGGCCCCTGATTGTCCGAAAAATTGCCCTTTTTAGCTCGTGGTCCCTCTGGAGGTCAAAATTGTTATCCGATTTAAAAAAACGTTTGATTATATCACCGTTCCATGGTTATGAAGGTTGAGTATGAATTTTGTGAAAATCGGACCAAAATTGACGACAAAATGGCCGCCGTTTGTACGCGAATATTGTGAAAATATGTTATATAAAGGTTGTGGACCTTATAGAGGTCACAATTTTGAACCGATTTTGATGAAACTTGACATGTATGTTTATAACCCAAAGATCTTGGTTCCTTTCGATATTTGCGCCCATTGGATCATAACTTCCTGAATTATGTCCCCAGATTGTCCAAAAAATCGCTTTTGTTCGCTTTTGGTCCCTCTGGAGGTCAAAATTATTATCCGATTTAAAAATTCGTTTGACTGTATCATCATTACATGGTAATGAAGAGAGAGTTTGAATTACGTCAAAACCGGACTAGAATTGGCGAACAAAATGGCCGCCGTTTGTACATGAATAGTGTGAAAATATGTTATATCAAGGTAGTGGACCCTATAGAGGTCACAATTTTGAATCGATTTTGATGAAACTTGACAGGTATGTTTATAACCCAAAGATCTTGGTTCCTTTCGATATTTGCGCCCATCGGGTCATTACTTCCTGAATTATGTCCCCTGATTGTACGAAAAATCACCCTTTTTAGCTTGTGGTGCCTCTGGAGGTCACAATTATTATCTGATTTAAAAAAAAACGTTTGATTATAAAAACCAAACAAATTCTAATGATTTTCTGATAATTCCTTAATATGCGACAACTCTTGTTGACTCCCCGGACGATTTGGCTGCTGTGTGGGCGTATGTTTCGTTGCCTGGCAACCTATTTTTTTAACAGTATTCGCGTACAAACGGCGACCATTTTGTCTGTCAATTTTGGTCCGATTTTCCCGATATTCGAACTCAACCTTCCTTACAGTGTAACGGTGATATAATCAAACGTTTTTTTAAATTGGATAATAATTGTGACCTCCAGAGGGACCACAAGCTAAAGAAAGGGGGATTTTGCGTATAACCAGGGGCCATTATTATACGCCCACATTTTCATGTGGCATATTATGTCGTCGCCCCTGTCCGTCCGGACGTCCGTCCGTCCACAATTTGTTTGTGGACTCTCTACAGGTCACAATTCTTATCCGATTTTGACGAAACTTGAAATATAGGTTTATCCCCAAAAGATCTCGGTTCCTTTCGATATTGGCATGTATCGGATCAAAACTTCATGGATTATGGCCCCTGATTGTACGAAAAATCACGTTTTTATACGCCCACATTTTCATGTGGACGTATTATGTCGTCGCCCCTGTCCGTCCGGACGTCCGTCCGTCCGTCCGTCCGTCCACAATTTGTTTGTGGACTCTCTACAGGTCACAATTCTTATCCGATTTTGACGAAACTTGAAATATAGGTTTATCCCCATAAGATCTCGGTTCCTTTCGATATTGGCATGTATCGGATCAAAACTTCATGGATTATGGCCCCTGATTGTACGAAAAATCACGTTTTTAGCTTGTGGACCCTATAGAGGTCACAATTTTGAACCGATTTTGATGAAACTTGACATGCATGTTTGTAACCCAAAGATCTTGGTTCCTTTCGATATTTGCGGCTTTCGGAATGTAATTTCCTGAATTATGGCCCCTGATTGTCCGAAAAATCACCCTTCTTAGCTTGTGGTCCCTCTGGAGGTCACAATTATTATTCGATTTAAAAAAACGTTTGATTATATCACCGTCACACCCTAAGGAAGGTTGAGTTTGAATTTTGGGAAAATCGGACGAAAATTGCCATACAAAATGGCCGCCGTTTGTACGCGAATACTGTTAAAAGATGGTATATCAAGGTTGTGGACCCTGTGGAGGTCACAATTTTGATTCGATTGTGATGAAACTTGAAATTCAAGGTTATAACCCAAAGATCTTGCTTCTTTTCGATATTTGCGCATATCGGATCGTAACTTCCTGAATTATGGCCCCTGATTATACGCAAAATCGCCTTTTTTTTTTAGCTTGGAGGTCACAATTATTATCCGATTTAAAAAAACGTTTGATTATATTACCGTTACACCGTAAGGAAGGTTGAGTTCGAATTTCGGGAAAATCAGACCAAAATTGCCATACAAAATGGCCACCGTTTGTACGTGAATACTGTTAAAAAAAGGTATGTCAAGGTTGTGGACCCTGTAAAGGTCACAATTTTAATTCGATTTTGATGAAACTTGAAATGCATGGTTATAACCCAAAGATCTTGGTTCCTTTCGGTATTTGCGCATATCGGATCGTAACTTCCTGAATTATTCGAATTTCGTGAAAATGGTACCAAAATTGCCGGACGAAATGGTCGCCGTTTGTACGCGAATAGTGTAAAGATATGGTATATCATGGTTGTTGACTCTGTACAGGTCACAATTCTTATCCGATTTTGACGAAAAGTCACATTTCTAGGTTGTGTACCGTCACACCATAATCATTGTCAACTTCGAATTTCATGAATATCAGACTGGAACTGACCAACAAAATGGCTGCTCCCAATACAGTATGAAATACAGGACTTAATGATGTAGGAAAAATCACTTTCCGTATTGTTTGTTCTCTATCCATCTCTCGAAAATGTGGGCGTATCCTGCCTGGCAGTGCCAGCCTATCTTTAGCTTGTGGACCCTATAGAGGTCACAATTTTGAACCGATTTTGATGAAACTTGACATGCATGTTTGTAACCCAAAGATCTTGGTTCCTTTCGATATTTGCGGCTATCGGAATGTAATTTCCTGAATTATGGCCCCTGATTGTCCGAAAAATCACCCTTTTTAGCTTGTGGTCCCTCTGGAGGTCACAATTATTATTCGATTTAAAAAACCGTTTGATTATATCACCGTTACACCCTAAGGAAGGTTGAGTTCGAATTTCGGGAAAATCGGACGAAAATTGCCATACAAAATGGCCGCCGTTAGTACGCGAATACTGTTAAAAAATGGTATATCAAGGTTGTGGACCCTGTGGAGGTCACAATTTTGATTCGATTTTGATGAAACTTGAAATTCATGGTTATAACCCAAAGATCTCGCTTCCTTTCGATATTTGCGCATATCGGATCGTAACTTCCTGAATTATGGCCCCTGATTATACGCAAAATCGCCTTTTTTTTTAGCTTGGAGGTCACAATTATTATTCGATTTAAAAAAACGTTTGATTATATCACCGTTACACCCTAAGGAAGGTTGAGTTCGAATTTCGGGAAAATGGGAACGAAAATTGCCATACAAAATGGCCGCCGTTTGTACGCGAATACTGTTAAAAAATGGTATATCAAGGTTGTGGACCCTGTGGAGGTCACAATTTTGATTCGATTGTGATGAAACTTGAAATTCAAGGTTATATAACCCAAAGATCTTGCTTCTTTTCGATATTTGCGCATATCGGATCGTAACTTCCTGAATTATGGCCCCTGATTATACGCAAAATCGCCTTTTTTTTTTAGCTTGGAGGTCACAATTATTATCCGATTTAAAAAAAACGTTTGATTATATTACCGTTACACCGTAAGGAAGGTTGAGTTCGAATTTCGGGAAAATCAGACCAAAATTGCCATACAAAATGGCCACCGTTTGTACGTGAATACTGTTAAAAAATGGTATATCAAGGTTGTGGACCCTGTAAAGGTCACAATTTTAATTCGATTTTGATGAAACTTGAAATGCATTTTTATAACCCAAAGATCTTGGTTCCTTTCGGTATTTGCGCATATCGGATCGTAACTTCCTGAATTATTCGAATTTCGTGAAAATGGTACCAAAATTGCCGGACGAAATGGTCGCCGTTTGTACGCGAATAGTGTAAAGATATGGTATATCATGGTTGTTGACTCTGTACAGGTCACAATTCTTATCCGATTTTGACGAAAAGTCACATTTCTAGGTTGTGTACCGTCACACCATAATCATTGTCGACTTCGAATTTCATGAATATCAGACTGGAACTGACCAACAAAATGGCTGCTCCCAATACAGTATGAAATACAGGACTTAATGATGTAGGAAAAATCACTTTCCGTATTGTTTGTTCTCTATCCATCTCTCGAAAATGTGGGCGTATCCTGCCTGGCAGTGCCAGCCTATCTTTCAGGAAGTTACGATCCGATATGCGCAAATATCGAAAAGAACCAAGATCTTTGGGTTATAACCATGAATTTCAAGTTTCATCAAAATCGAATTAAAATTGTGACCTTTACAACGTCCACAACCTTGATATACCATTTTTTAACAGTATTCGCGTACAAACGGCTGCCATTTTGTGTGGCAATTTTGATCTGATTTTCCCGAAATTCGAACTCAACCTTCCTTACGGTGTAACGGTAATATAATCAAACGTTTTTTTAAATCGGATAATAATTGTGACCTCCAAGCTAAAAAAAAGGCAATTTTTGCGTATAATCAGGGGCCATAATTCAGGAAGTTACGATCCGATATGCGCAAATATCGAAAGGAAGCAAGATCTTTGGGTTATAACCATGAATTTCAAGTTTCATCAAAATCGAATCAAAATTGTGACCTCCACAGGGTCCACAACCTTGATATACCATTTTTTAACAGTATTCGCGTACAAACGGCGGCCATTTTGTATGGCAATTTTCGTCCGATTTTCCCGAAATTCGAACTCAACCTTCCTTAGGGTGTAACAGTGATATAATCAAACGGTTTTTATACGCCCACATTTTCATGTGGACGTATTATGTCGTCGCCCCTGTCCGTCCGGACGTCCGTCCGTCCACAATTTGTTTGTGGACTCTCTACAGGTCACAATTCTTATCCGATTTTGACGAAACTTGAAATATAGGTTTATCCCCAAAAGATCTCGGTTCCTTTCGATATTGGCATGTATCGGATCAATACTTCATGGATTATGGCCCCTGATTGTACGAAAAATCACGTTTTTAGCTTGTGGACCCTATAGAGGTCACAATTTTGAACCGATTTTGATGAAACTTGACATGCATGTTTGTAACCCAAAGATCTTGGTTCCTTTCGATATTTGCGGCTATCGGAATGTAATTTCCTGAATTATGGCCCCTGATTGTCCGAAAAATCACCCTTTTTAGCTTGTGGTCCCTCTGGAGGTCACAATTATTATTTGATTTAAAAAACCGTTTGATTATATCACCGTTACACCCTAAGGTAGGCTGAGTTCGAATTTCGGGAAAATCGGACGAAAATTGCCATACAAAATGGCCGCCGTTTGTACGCGAATACTGTTAAAAAATGGTATATCATGGTTGTGGACCCTGTGGAGGTCACAATTTTGATTCGATTTTGATGAAACTTGAAATTCATGGTTATAACCCAAAGATCTTGCTTCCTTTCGATATTTGCGCATATCGGATCGTAACTTCCTGAATTATGGCCCCTGATTATACGCAAAATCGCCTTTTTTTTAGCTTGGAGGTCACAAATATTATGCGATTTAAAAAAACGTTTGATTGTATTACCGTTACACCCTAAGGAAGGTTGAGTTCGAATTTCGGGAAAATCGGACGAAAATTGCCATACAAAATGGCCGTTGTTGTACGCGAATACTGTTAAAAAATGGTATATCAAGGTTGTGGACCCTGCTGAGGTCACAATTTTGATTCGATTTTGATGAAACTTGAAATTCATGGTTATAACCCAAAGATCTTGCTTCCTTTCGATATTTGCGCATATCGGATCGTAACTTCCTGAATTATGGCCCCTGATTATACGCAAAATCGCCTTTTTTTTAGCTTGGAGGTCACAATTATTATCCGATTTAAAAAAACGTTTGATTATATTACCGTTACACCGTAAGGAAGGTTGAGTTCGAATTTCGGGAAAATCAGACCAAAATTGCCATACAAAATGGCCACCGTTTGTACGCGAATACTGTTAAGAAATGGTATATAAAGGTTGTGGACCCTGTAAAGGTCACAATTTTAATTCGATTTTGATGAAACTTGAAATTCATGGTTATAACCCAAAGATCTTGGTTCTTTTCGATATTTGCGCATATCGGATCGTAACTTCCTGAATTATGGCCCCTGGTTATATGCAAAATCCCCCTTTCTTTAGCTTGTGGTCCCTCTGGAGGTCACAATTATTATCCAATTTAAAAAAACGTTTGATTATATCACCGTTACACTGTAAGGAAGGTTGAGTTTGAATTTCGGGGAAATCGGACGAAAATTGACAGACAAAATGGCCGCTGTTTGTACGCGAATACTGTTAAATAAATGATATATCATGGTTGCGGACCCTGTTAGGTCACAATTTTAATTCGATTTTGATGAGGAAGGTTGAGTTCTAATTTCGTGAAAATCGTACCAAAATTGCCGGACGAAATGGTCGCCGTTTGTACGCGAATAGTGTAAAAATATGGTATATCATGGTTGTGGACTCACTACAGGTCACAATTCTTATCCGATTTGATGAAAAGTCACATTTCTAGGTTGTGTACCGTCACACCATAATCATTGTCGGTTTCGAATTTCATTAATATCAGACTGGAACTGACCAACTAAATGGCTGCTCCCAATACAGTATGAAATACAGGACTTGAAGATGTAGGAAAAATCACTTTCGGTATTGCTTGTTCTCTGTCCATCTCTCGAAAATGTGGGCGTATCCTGCCTGGCAGTGCCAGCCTATCTTTTAAATCGAATAATAATTGTGACCTCCAAGCTAAAAAAAAGGCGATTTTGCGTATAATCAGGGGCCATAATTCAGGAAGTTACAATCCGATATGCGCAAAAATCGAAAGGAAGCAAGATCTTTGGGTTATAACCATGAATTTGAAGTTTCATCAAAATCGAATAAAAATTGTGACCTCCACAGGGTCCACAACCTTGATATACCATTTTTTAACAGTATTCGCGTACAAACGGCGGCCATTTTGTATGGCAATTTTCGTCCGATTTTCCTGAAATTCGAACTCAACCTTCCTTAGGGTGTAACGGTGATATAATCAAACGGTTTTTTAAATCGAATAATAATTGTGACCTCCAGAGGGACCACAAGCTAAAAAAGGGTGATTTTTCGGACAATCAGGGGCCATAATTCAGGAAATTACATTCTGATAGCCGCAAATATCGAAAGGAACCAAGATCTTTGGGTTACAAACATGCATGTCAAGTTTCATCAAAATCGGTTAAAAATTGTGACCTCTATAGGGTCCACAAGCTAAATACGTGATTTTTCGTACAATCAGGGGCCATAATCCATGAAGTTTTGATCCGATACATGCCAATATCGAAAGGAACCGAGATCTTATGGGGATAAACCTATATTTCAAGTTTCGTCAAAATCGGATAAGAATTGTGACCTGTAGAGAGTCCACAAACAAATTGTGGACGGACGAACGTCCGGACGGACGGACGTCCGGACGGATAGGGGCGACGACATAATACGTCCACATGAAAATGTGGGCGTATAAAAATGGTATATCAAGGTTGTGGACCCTGTAGAAGTCACATTTTTAATTCGATTTTGATGAAACTTGAAATTCATGGTAATAACCCAAAGATCTTGGTTCCTTTCGATATTTGCGCATATCGGAACGTAACTTCCTGAATTATGTCCCCTGATTATACGCAAAATCGCCATATTTTAGCTTGTGGTCCCTCTTGTGGTCACAATTATTATCCTATTTAATAAAACGGTTGATAGTATTACCGTTACACCGTAAGGAAGGTTGAGTTCGAATTTCAGGAAAATCGGACCAAAATTGACAGACAAAATGGCCGCCGTTTGTATGCGAATACTATTAAAAAATTGTATATCATGGTTGTGGACCCTGTAGAGGTTACAATTTTAATTCGATTTTGATGAAACTTGAAATGCATGTTTATAACCCAAAGATCTTGGTTCCTTTCGTTATTTGCACATATCCGATTTTAACTTCCTGAATTATGGCCCCTGGAGGTCACAATTATTATCCGATTTAAAAAAAACGTTTGACTCTATCACCGTTACACCCTACGGAAGGTTGAGTTCGAATTTCGAGAAAACCGGACCATAATTGCCAGAAAAAATGGCCGCCGTTTGTACTCGAGCAGTGTAAAAGTATGGTATATCAAAGTTGTGGACCATGTAGGGTCACAATTTTAATTCGATTTTGATGAAACCTGAAATGCTTTTTTATAACCTAATGATCTTTATTCTTTTCGATATTTGCGCATATCAAATTGTAACTTAATGAATTATGGCCTTTGATTGTAGGAAAAATCATTTCGGTATTGCTTGTTCTGTCTATCTCTCGAACAATTATTATCTGATTTAAAAAAAAAAACTCTGATTATATTACTGTTGCACCGTAAGGAAGGTTGAGTTCGAATTTCGTGAAAATCGTACCAAAATTGCCAGACGAAATGGTCGCCGTTTGTACACAAATAGTGTAAAAATATGGTATATCATGGTTGTGGACTCTCTACAGGTCACAATTCTTATCCTTTTTAGCTTGTGGTCCCTCTGGAGGTCAAAATTATTTTCCGATTTAAAAAACCGTTTGATTATATCACCGTTACATGGTGAAGAAGGTTGAGTTCAAATTTCGTGAAACAAAATGGCCGCCGTTTGTACGCGAATAGTGTGAAAATATATTATATCAAGGTTGTAGACCTTATAGAGGACACAATTTTGAACCGATTTTGATGAAACTTGACATGTATGTCTATAACCCAAAGATCTTGGTTCCTCTCGATATTTGCGCCCATCTAATCGTAACTTCCTGAATTATGGCCCCTGATTGTCCGAAAAATTGCCCTTTTTAGCTTGTGGTCCCTCTGGAGGTCAAAATTGTTATCCGATTTAAAAAAAACAGTTGATTATATCACCGTTCCATTGTTATGAAGGTTGAGAAAGAAAATCGTGAAAATCGGACAAAAATTAACGGACAAAATGGCCGCCGTTTGTACGCGAATAGTGTGAAAATATGTTATATCAAGGTTGTGGACCTTATAGAGGACCCAATTTTGAACCGATTTTGATGAAACTTGACGTGAATGTTTATAACCCAAAGATCTTGGTTCCTTTCGATATTTGCGCACATCGAATCATAGCTTCCTGAATTATGTCACCGGATTGTCCGAAAAATTGCTTTTGTTAGCTTTTGGTCCCTCTGGAGGTCAAAATTATTATCCGGTTTAAAAAAACGTTTGATTATATCACCGTTTCATGGTAATGAAGAGAGAATTTTGGAATTTTTTGAAAATCGGACCACAGTTGACGGATAAAATGGCCCCATCTGTACGCGAATTGTGTGAAAATATGTTATATCAAGGTTGTGGACCCTATAGAGGTCACAATTTTGAACTGATTTTGATGAAACTTGAAATACATGTTTATAACCTAATGATCTTGGTTCCGTTCACGTCCGTCCGTCCACAATTTGTTTGTGGACTCTCTACAGGTCACAATTCTTATCCGATTTTGACGAAACTTGAAATGTAGGTTTATCCCCAAAAGATCTCGGTTCCTTTCGATATTGGCATGTATCGGATCAAAACTTCATGGATTATGGCCCCTGATTGTACGAAAAATCACGTTTTTAGCTTGTGGACCCTATAGAGGTCACAATTTTGAACCGATTTTGATGAAACTTGACATGCATGTTTGTAACCCAAAGATCTTGGTTCCTTTCGATATTTGCGGCTATCGGAATGTAATTTCCTGAATTATGGCCCCTGATTCTCCGAAAAATCACCCTTTTTAGCTTGTGGTCCCTCTGGAGGTCACAATTATTATTTGATTTAAAGAACCGTTTGAATATATCACCGTTACAACCTAAGGAACGCTGAGTTCGAATTTCGGGAAAATCGGACGAAAATTGCCATACAAAATGGCCGCTGTTTGTACGCAAATACTGTTAAAAAATGGTATATCAATGTTGTGGACCCTGTGGAGGTCACAATTTTGATTCGATTTTGATGAAACTTGAAATTCATGGTTATAACCCAAAGATCTTGCTTCCTTTCGATATTTGCGCATATCGGATCGTAACTTTTTGAATTATGGCCCCTGATTATACGCAAAATCGCCTTTTTTTTAGCTTGGAGGTCACAATTATTATCCGATTTAAAAAAACGTTTGATTATATTACCGTTACATCCTAAGGAAGGTTGAGTTCTAATTTCGGGAAAATCAGACCAAAATTGCCATACAAAATGGCCACCGTTTGTACGCGAATACTGTTAAAAAATGGTATATCAAGGTTGTGGACCCTGTAAAGGTCACAATTTTAATTCGATTTTGATGAAACTTGAAATTCATGGTTATAACCCAAAGATCTTGGTTCTTTTCGATATTTGCGCATATCGGATCGTAACTTCCTGAATTATGACCCTTGGTTATACGCAAAATCCCCCTTTCTTTAGCTTGTGGTCCCTCTGGAGGTCACAATTATTATCCAATTTAAAAAAACGTTTGATTATATCACTGTTACACTGTAAGGAAGGTTGAGTTTGAATTTCGGAAAAGTCGGACCAAAATTGACAGACAAAATGGACGTCGTTTGTACGCGAATACTGTTAAAAAAATGATATATCATGGTTGTGGAGCCTGTATAGGTCACAATTTTAATTCGATTTTGATGAGGAAGGTTGAGTTCTAATTTCGTGAAAATCGTACCAAAATTGCCGGACGAAATGGTCGCCGTTTGTACGCGAATAGTGTAAAAATATGGTATATCATGGTTGTGGACTCTCTACAGGCAACGCCGGATTAACCATGGGGCACCATGGGGCACAGGCCCCAGGGCCCACCACATTAGGGGGCCCCCCACAAAAATCTCAGTTGCGCGCCTCGAGCATGGTCGGACCGAGGATTCCAACGGCCGGTGACCTAGTGACTGGGCCCCTCCGATGCTTCAAGGGCCCTCCATCGGAAGTCCCTTGGGCCCCCTCAATCCATGTTGTGTTGCGATCGACATCCAAGAATTCGGTGTAATCCGGTGATGGGTGTAACACCTTACACGTCCCCATCATTTCGAGTAGCGCGAATTTTGCCTCAGATTGACGTACGATTGTATATAAAACCCCCAGACCCCCAATGCGGGGCTTCGCGCCTTCGCCGCTCGCGGTCAGTGATCAGGGGCCCCCACATGTTCCAGGCCCCAGGGCCCCCACCATGGTTAATCCGGCATTGTCTACAGGTCACAATTCTTATCCGATTTTGATGAAAAGTCACATTTCTAGGTTGTGTACGGTCACACCATAATCATTGTCGGTTTCGAATTTCATTAATATCAGACTGGAACTGACCAACTAAATGGCTGCTCCCAATACAGTATGAAATACAGGACTTAAAGATGTTGGAAAAATCACTTTCGGTATTGCTTGTTGTCTGTCCATCTCTCGAAAATGTGGGCGTATCCTGCCTAGCAGTGCCAGCCTATCTTTCAAATTTGTTTCCACTTTAGTCATTTGTTTGACTACCGGTTTGCGTCCTGCTTTTCTGGTGCGATTTCTCCTTGATAGTGGTGCAGGACGTACGGCCTGGCAAGGCAATGCATAACATACAGTGTTCGGATCCGGCGAAACACTGAGGTTCCATGTTCATATTGGTGTGCATGTATATGGCGCAGAAAGAAATGGAAATGGGCAAGAAGTAGTGACATGGTTAACTGTGTGAAAAAATTAGAAGCTTACTTCTTGGCCAATGTCAAAATACGCAAATAGTTAGCGTTAAGGCAGAAAGAAAAATTGAAACAGCTAAAATTTTCTAAAATGCAAAAGCTTTTGGATATGTGTACACTACATGTTGGTCCAGTCACTGACTCTTCAATAACTTTGTTGAAGAAACTAAATAAACGGCAGCTAATATCTGAAATTGGAGGATAACTATAAAATACAGCACCTTATATATATCAATCGAAATAGCGTGTCAAGTCCGACAATGGGCGGTTTCAATTTCAAAATTTCACTGTACAAGAACTCAGAAACTCCATAATATGTGTTGTTCTTCCAGAATATAAGCAAGTCTGTGACACTGAAACCTTGTTAAAATTAACACTTGCTAAGTGTCGTTAAATAGTGACTTTTATTGAAAGAGCATTAGCAAAGACCTCTGAAATGATATTTTACAAGACATGTTTATCGTCACACTGTAAATATCCAGTGATCCTTGCAATATATGGCCGCCATCTTGGATTTAAAAGGGAAAGGTCTGCTGAAATGTAAAATATAGTTACTTATCGAAAGAGCATCAGCAAAATCCTATAAATCGATATATTACACAACATGTTTATCGTTATTCTGTAAATATCGGCAAATCCCTGCAATATATGGCCGCCATCTTGGATTTAAAAGGGAAAATCCTGCTGGAATGTAAAATATAGTGACTTATCAAAAGAGCATCAGCAAAATCCTATAAATCGATATATTACACGACATGTTTATTGTTATTCTGTAAATATCAGGAAATCCCTGCAATATATGGCTGCCATCTTGGATTTTGGCCGCCATATTGGATTCCAGAAGCTAGAGAAAAGCTTCATGTAACGTCGTACAAGATTAATATCGTTAAAAATCCCATTAATGATCTATACTTGAAAATAAATTGCATTAACCCTTAACCGGTCAGCGTCATTTTGACGTCATGTCCTGAACTGGTCAGGCAAAATATAGGCTATGGTGAAATACTTCGTATGCCTATTTCAAACGTCCACTGGCAGAAAACTATAAGTGATAGACTCTTGACACCAATAAAAAAGTTGAAGAGGATAAGTTGATCTATAATCTGCACTATTTGTTTCACCTCATTTCAAAATGCAAATTTAGTTAATTTGCATAATGAACGATTTTTTTTTTTTTTTTGCTGATTTTCTAATTCAAAAGGTGTTTTCTTCGCTGTATTTATCATTATTTGTTTTTTGGTCATTCTCTCTCATCGAATATCTTTTTGAGGTAAAACAGACCCTAAGTGAAGAAAAATTTAAGACCTGTGGGGTGGGGTGAGGGGCCATTTAACTCGTAACCGGTCCACGTCATTTTGACGTCATGACGTCAAGTGGTCAGGATACTTTCCTCCGCGGTGGTACTTAAAAAAAAAGCCAACAAAAACATTATTCATATTAGTAACTTGATATAAATCCAGTATTAATGCATTTGACAATCCAGTATTAATGCATTTGACAATGTTAATTTCATTCACAAATAAACTAAATTTTATTGTATGATATCATTTAAAATATTTATCAATGCATAAAGTTCAGTAACGAATTTTATAGTTTTGTTTTGTGTGATATCGTTCAAAACATTTATCAATGCACATAGCTTGATTACAACGTTTACAGTAGGTGTTCACTTGTTTTCGATTTCCAGTTTTCCTGTCCGAACAAACTATACATTCGGGCCTGTGGGTTTTATCCTCATAGACGGCTGGGAGATGTGCCTCGGGTTTGTTGTAGTCGACCGATTGAATTTTATTAGCAAGAAGACTTTTAACAACAGCTATGCGGTAATCTTTACTGTTAAGTTTTTTCGCAGGGAAGGCCAGATTGTAGGCCACTTTAGCATTAGCTAATGCGACTTCAGTACAAAAGTGGGAAATGACACGGTACCCCTTTCTTTTCTTATGGGGATATCTATAATATGACATTACTTGATCTAGTCGATCAACACCACCCATGTATTTGTTGTATTCATTTATTAGAGATGGTTTTTCAATTTCACGATATCCACCCTCGCAACTCTTTGTACGAATTCTTTTGGAAAAGACGGAGCTGTCATGAACAGTAGATAACGCTGACACGCGTTTTACGTCTTGCCAAATCACCGTCAACAATTTATCATCTAATTCAAAAAAGCGTGGGGGGTCACCTTTCTTCATTTTGGCTTTATAATCTGGTATCTTTGGAAGATGTTTCCTATCGATACGTACAGTACCACATGCACCGTATCCAAGATTCAATAGTTCGAGATATAAATTTACAGAAGAATAATAATTGTCCATGTAGATGACGTGTCCTTTTGCAGGTAAGGTACTGACGAGATCGAGGACAACTTGTTCACTTTTGTTAAAACCAGCAGTAGTAGGTCCTTCTTTTCCAGTATAACAATGAAAGTTTAGACAAAAACCAGTATGAGAATCACATATAAAATAAAATTTCACACCCCACTTGTCAGGTTTATTCGGTATATATTGTCGATGAAATACACGCCCTTTGAAGGGACACAAACTTTCATCAATACTAAGTTTTTGGCCTGCCTCAAAATGTGTCAGAAATGTTGGCACAACTTTATCCATCATTGGCCTCACTTTATATAAGGGATCATAGTTAACACTTGTTCTCTCTGGTTGATAGGTATTATCACTGTAATGAAGGAACGAATTGAGTAGGCGATACCGTCTTATAGTCATGATGTCACTAAAAATAGGAGTCGAAAGCAAAACATCTTTCGACCAGTAGTCACGTAGGTCTGGTTTCCGTACAATACCCATTATCAACTGTAGACCAATGAATTCTTTAATTTTTGAAGCGAAAGTTGGTTTCCAATGTTGAAAAATTGAACCCGTAGTAACATCACACGAACTGTCGAAAAATTGTTCAGCATAACGGTTCGTTTCAGTTGCTATCATATTAAATATGTCTTCTGGGAAAAATTTGAAAAAGAAATCCACAGGCTGCATACCATCAGCATTAAATTTAATTATAGGAGGGCCTGAATACACGAGAACTGAAGAAGGTGTCCACCTGCCATCATGAAGATAATTCCATATATAGTCAGTTTTATTGTGGTCTTCTATAACATCATCGCCATTTTCACTGTCGCTTTCGGTTTCTACGGCAACAGTTTCGTCTAAAACATTATTAATTTGATCTCGACAATTAATCGAATTATTGAAATCGGCAGCCTCACACGGTCTCTCGTTTTCTAAATTAGTTTCATCATAAATATCGTCTTCTGAATCAGTTTCATCAATATAATCCGAGTCGGAATCGTTCATAAGGATTTCAACCACATTCCTAGTCTTTAACCTTCTCGACATATCGTTAAAAACTACGATTTTTGTCAAAAATTGTAGAACAAAGGTATGTTTTTTTCAATGTTATTGACAAGACAAGTTCCTGGCTGACACGCATGCGTGGCGATAGCAATTAGATATGAAACTAAATAATCAAATGCCGCTTATGTATAAGGTGCACACTGAAGTCGCAAATATGCGACCGTGACCGGTTAGGAATGTAACGTTGTGGTGCAAATATGCGACTCTGAACGGTTAAGGGTTAATGAGAAATAATACCCTAAAAATACGAATTTTTACATATTTTGACGGCCATTTGGAAAATGTAGCCTATTCCGACTGAAAAAATTGTCGGATACTAAAAATTCTTCATATTTTGTATTTTTCAGTCAATTTGGCCTAAGAAATACCCCTGCAGAACAGTGGCATACGAAAAAGTGCATTATTGTCCCAACCCTACTGTAGAGGTCACAAATGTAATTCGATTTTGATGAAAGCTGAAATGCATGTTTATAACCTAAAGATCTTTATTCTTTTCGATATTGGCACATATCAAATTGTAACTTATATTACTGTTGCACCGTAAGGAAGGTTGAGTTTGAATTTCGTGAAAATCTTACCAAAATTGCCAGACGAAATGGTCGCCGTTTGTACGCGAATAGTGTCAAAATATGGTATATCATGGTTGTGGACTCTCTACAGGTCACAATTCTTATCCGATTTTGACGAAACGTCACATTTCTAGGTTGTGTACTGTCACATCATAATCATTGTCGGCTTCGAATTTCATGAATATCAGACTGGAACTGACCAACAAAATTGCTGCTCCCAATACAGTATGAAATACAGGACTTATGAGGTAGGAAAAATCACTTTCGGTATTGCTTGTTCTCTATCCATCTCTCGAAAATGTGGGCGTATCCTGCCTGGCAGTGCCAGCCTATCTTTTTAGCTTGTGGTCCTTCTGGAGGTGAAAATTATTATCCGATTTAAAAAAGCATTTGATTATATCATCGTTACATGGTAAGGAAGAAAGAGGTTGAATTTCATGAAAATTGGACCAAAATTGACAGACAAAATGCCCGCCGTTTGTAGGCAAATAGTGTGAAAATATTTTATATCAAGGTTGTGGACCCTATAGAGGTCACAATTTTGAACCAATTTTGATGAAACTTGAAATACATGTTTATAACCCAAAGATCTTGGTTTCATTGCATATGTATAGGATATTAACCTACCCAAGGTTGATATGATAGAGAACACGCGGGCGCAGCCCAAGTGTTCTCTATCATATCAATCCGAGGGAGAGTAGGTTTATATCTGACATATACAACGTTCACCCTTAAATTTAATGGACTCTTCTGAAAAAGGCAACAGTGATTGGATAATTGCTCGACATCACGTGCACGTGTTTGTTTATACGTCGCCATTTTGTAGTAATTGAACTGAAAAAAGTTAAAACAAAATGGATAGTAAAACGAAGTCAGACAAATAATCAATCCTTTTTAGTCACCATATTGACGATAGAATAGATGTGGATGCAACTATGATGAGGATCTATACAAAGCCTGAAGAAAATTTGGATCAAAAGGCAATCTTTTCCGATAATTCTGACAATGAACTGTGACTGAAGGTTACTTTTCGATATGTTCAGAGAAAGATTTGACCAACTGTTTTGAGTGGACTGTAGCTATAGCCAAAAATACTTTACAAAGGAACTCTTGGGTGATAAATACTTTCAAGTCTTGGAGTGTGTGGAGAAATGATTTGGGCAGAAAGAAAATTCTGAAAGATATCTTAGACATGGACTGGAGTGTGGATAACCGATTTAAATAAGCCGATAAGCACGCCGTCTATTAGGTCCCGAATGCTACTAAACTGTACCAAAACATTTTTTTTTTATTGTCAAAAGAATAAAATTTTATTTCTGTGTTCTTTGTATTATTTCAATCATCTACGTCAAGAGCGGTTGATATGAGCCGAATATACCTGTCAGGACGTCATCAGCGGTTGATATGAACTGAATATATCAACCTCTGATGACGTCATGAGAGGTTGTTATAAGATATAACTGCTATGGACATCAAAGAAAAAACTACAGCCAGTTGTATATTTGCACATATCTGATCGTAATTTCCTGAATTATGGCCCCTGATATTTTAGCTTGTGGTTCCTTTGGAGGTCACAATTATTAACGGATTTAAAATAACGTTTGATTATATCACTGTTTCACCGTAATGAAGGGTGATGTTGAATTTCGTGAAAATCTGACCAAAACTGATGGACAAAATGGCCGCCGCATGTACGCGAATACTAAAAGAATATGGTATATCATGCATGTAGACCCAGTAGAGGTCACAATTTTTATCTGATTTTGATGAAACTTTAAATGCATGTTTATAATCCAAAGATCTTTGTTCCTTTCGATATTTGCGCATATCGAATTGTAACTTCCTTAATTATGGCCCCGGATTGTAGCGGTGATATAATCAAACTTTTTTTTAAATCGGATAATAATTGTGACCTCCAGATTGACCCAGGCCAAAAAAGGAGATTTATCAGATAATCAGGGGCCATAATTCAGGAAGTTACGATCCGATGGCGCAAATATCGAAAGGTACCAAGATATTTATATAACATATTTTCACACTATTCGCTTACAAACAGCGGCCATTTTGTCTGTCAATTTTGCTCCGATTTTCACGAAATTCGAACTCAACCGTCATTACCATGTAACGGTGATATAAACATTTTTTTAAGTCGGATAATAATTTTGACCTCCAGAGGGACCACAAGCTAAAAAGGGTGATTTTTCGGACAAACAGGGGCCATAATTCAGGAAGTTACAATCGGTTGGGCACAAATATCGAAAGGAACCAAGATCTTTGGGTTATAAACATACATGTCAATTTTCATCAAAATTGCTTCAAAATTGTGACCTCTTTAGGGTCCACAAGCTAAAAACATGACTTTTCGTACTATCAGGGGCCATAATCCATGAAGTTTCGATCTGATACATGCCAATATCAAAAGCAGCCAAGATCTTATGGGGATAAACCTATATTTCAAGTTTCGTCGAAATCGGATAAGAATTGTGACCTGTAGAAAGTCCACAAACAAATTGTGGTCGGACGGACGGACAATATACGTCCACATGAAAATTAGTCTCTTATCATCCAAACAAATATTCTACGAATATTAGTCTGGATGGGTCCTCAAAATTTGACAGAAAGTCGGTCACTGTCTGGATTATCCAGTCTTTTAAGTTACCACGTGCTGAATCTATCAAAACATCTCGCTTGTCAACAATGACACTCTCTAAAATTTTGTTCTAAAGTTTTTAATTGAAATGGTAATTTTCTCTCGTCGGGACCAAACGTATGGCTTCTCACAATCTCCTTAATCACGATTCATGCTGTTGTATCGTCTCTATTTTGTTTCTAATAATAGATGTGCCAAGTGAATTGTGGGATATATTTTACCCTCGCCTTATAGAATCTATCAAAATCGGCCCGGCTTCATAATATCTATCACTTAACGAGACTTTAGCCAAAGGGTTCCTTTGCCCATGCGTAACCGGGAGTTTGGTTTTTTATGTGGTAGATTATCCAGTAATTTTCGTCAATAATTGAGAACCGACCCAGACCCTCCGTGCGTTGAAGACTAGGGGGGTCTGGGTGACCGAGACTACATGAAAATGTGGGTGTATAAAAATGGAGTTTGTAGGTCAATCCAGAAGTTCTGCATTTTGAAATATGAAATATTCTTAAGGCTTATTTGAAATTTTACTTACAGACATAGGAATTATATTTTCCAAATCCTTGAAGGAAAGCAAATAAAATGACAGACTGAGAATTTTGATTTCTGGCAAATGATGGATGCCATTTTGAATTAAAAATGAA
Source organism: Patella depressa (assembly GCA_948474765.1). Classification (NCBI taxonomy): domain Eukaryota; kingdom Metazoa; phylum Mollusca; class Gastropoda; family Patellidae; genus Patella; species Patella depressa. The sequence goes on along the minus strand of OX419715.1, from coordinate 49,887,623 downwards.
AAATAGTAGCAATTTGATAGGTCGAAGCTTTGGTACACAAAATTGTTCTTGTAATTGGCGTACAATGTTTAAACTTGGTGTAGGCGTTCACTAGATCAATGTCTTGATGGAGTTCGAAGATAGCATTTTCTGCCTCGGGTAAGCAGAGATAACCAATCTGATTTGTTTGATTCTTTAGGGCACGATAACTTTGGTTATAATGAAGGGAGGGCTATGAAACTCTTGATATGGATTAATTGTCCCCCGCCTTTCGAAGAAAGTTGGGGGACTATTAAAATGGGTTCGTCTGTCTGTCTGTCTGTCTGTCTGTCCGTCTGTCTGTCCGTCACACTTTTTGGAACACAATAACTCTCTTCCTAATTGAGCTAGAATGTTCAAACTTGGTATATGTGTTTATTAGGTTAATGCTTTGATGGAGTTCGAAGATGAGCATTTTCCGCTTAGGGTAAGCAGAGATAAGCAATTTGATTGGTTGATGCTTTGGGACACGATAACTTTAGTTCTAATTAAGTGAGATTGATGAAACTTGGTGTATAGTTTCATTCTAGTAATACCTTGACTAAGTTCGATAATGAGCATTTTCTGCTCAGGGTAAGCAGAGCTATACGCAATTTGATTGGTCGAGAATTTGGAACACAATAACTCTCCTTCTAATTGAGTTAAAATGTTCAAACTTGGTGTATATGTTTATTAGGTCAATGCCTTGATGGAGTTCGGAGATGAGCATTTTCCGCTTAGGGTAAGCAGGGATAAGCAATTTGATTGGTTGATGCTTTGGGACACGATAACTTTAGTTCTAATTAAGTGAGAGGGATGAAACTTGGTGTATAGTTTCATTATAGTAATACCTTGACTAAGTTCGATAATGAGCATTTTCGGCTCAGGGTAAGCAGAGCGATACGCAATTTGATTGGTCGAGACTTTGGAACACAATAACTCTCCTTCTAATCGAGTTAAAATGTTCAAACTTGGTGTATATGTTTATTAGGTCAATGCCTTGATGGAGTTCGAAGATGAGCATTTTCCGCTTAGGGTAAGCAGAGATAAGCAATTTGATTGGTTGATGCTTTGGGACACGATAACTTTAGTTCTAATTAAGTGAGAGGTATGAAACTTGGTGTATAGTTTCATTATAGTAATACCTTGACTAAGTTAGATAATGAGCATTTTCTGCTCAGGGTAAGCAGAGCGATACGCAATTTGATTGGTCGAGACTTTGGAACACAATAACTCTCCTTCTAATTGAGTTAAAATGTTCAAACTTGGTGTATATGCTTATTACTATTAGGTCAATGCCTTGATGGAGTTCGAAGATGAGCATTTTCCGCTTAGGGTAAGCAGAGATAAGCAATTTGATTGGTTGATGCTTTGAGACACGATAACTTTAGTTCTAATTAAGTGAGAGTGATGAAACTTGGTGTATAGTTTCATTACAGTAATACCTTGACTATGATCGATAATGAGCATTTTCTGCTCAGGGTAAGCAGAGCGATAAGCAATTTGATTTGCCGAGACTTTGGAACACAATAACTCTCCTTCGAATTGAGTTAAAATGTTCAAAATTGGTGTGTATGCTTATTAGGTCAATGCCTTGATGGAGTTCGAAGATGAGCATTTTCTTCTTACGGTAGGCAGAGATAAGCAATTTTTGGATGACACTTCGTGTTCAGTTTGATTGGTCGATACGTTTGAAAAAAATAAATGTGCGATTAATTAATATGTGTCATCTATTTATTTTGGGATTTCGGCGGGGGACATCAGCCTCACTGTTGGCTTGTTATATCATTACCTTGACTAAGTTTGATGGTGAGAATTTTATTCTTAGGCTAAGGAGCAACAAACAATTTGATTGGTCAAGACTTTGGAACATACTTGATGTAGATATTCATTAGGTGAATGACTTGACTGAGTTCAATCATTAAAATTTCGAGCTAAAGCTTGAAATCTTGGGACAAGATAACCTTGATTCTATTTGATAGCTCGATACTCTTGAAAAAATAAATGTGTGATTAATTAATTAGTGTCAGTCAAGCCTGGGAATAACAGTTGTGCCTGACATTTCCACTCTAGTTCCTGTCACCACCATAGTATCAACACTATAATAGATACTTCCAGTATAGGCCATATATGCCTGCTAAAGTTCTCTTTGCTTATTTCATTATTCACTTTATGAATAAAATAAAGAACAAAAACGGTTAATATTTTATTTTGAGTAGGTATGTATCATAATGTTTGTGTACAATGTATGTATTTCAGTGTAATGTAGCTGAGTATTTTTACCACACAATAACACAAAATACATAGCATTTAGAATTCAATCTATCGTAATTTAACTTTAAGCAGACGTTTACAAACCACAATTAAGAATCATGTGTCAACAAAATATTCAAATTCATACGTAAAAAAAAAAAATAGGTGCACCATTATTTTTCATGTTTAATTCTCGTACGGTATTCAAATTTATGTCAATAATATTCCTACAAAATTACATGACATCATAATACCATAGAATTTAAAGTTGCTTTTCCGGGTACAAACTGGGTGATTTGATGATGATATATTAGGACTAAAAACATATTCAAACTAATTAATTTATCATAATCCTTCTCAAAACACTGTAATTGCCAAGTATACCCTGCTATGAAAATCAATTAAAAGAGGCCATGTTTGCGTCAGGGGATTACTCCTCTCCGTCCCTATGGCAACCGCGGTCGAAGACGGGTGAGAATTCATTGCATCTCAGAAAGTGTTGTAGGTCTAACTCTTTATAGAGCTTATCAACATGTACACAAATCGCTCAATGTACTTGTGCAGCCTTCGACGTAACGCGTAGGGATAGCCCTAATTGTCAAGCTGTTGATTAGGGGAACCCTTACATTTTTGTCCAGTATACGCTCAATGAGTACTTTCCATATATACCAAAATTGCCATACTTTTATTGGCAATAACCACCCGATAAATACTTTGCTGGTAACCCATCTTTAAGTGTTCCATGTCGGCCATATATGCTGGTCGGGACTGAAGGTTATGGAAAATGACCCTATCTAGATGTAACCCAGCGGTCATTTTGCACGCCGGAAAAATAGCCTAGCTGAAAGGAGTAATGGTTTGACCTACATATTGCATATTAGAGACTCTTGTCAACTGTGTCAGTTCTTATGTTGTATATTGTTTAACATGTAAAACCTGTAAAATGCAATATGTAGGTCAAACCATTACTCCTTTCAGCACTCGACTTAATAAGCATAGAAGCAATATAAAGCTTAAAAAACCTGACCATTCCCCCCCCCCATGTAGCTCCCATGATTTTGTATGTACCATAGTACAAAAAATTCCTGATAAAGATCAGAAAAAATTGAACACAGCAGAAAGTCTGTGGATTCATAGACTTAATTCAGTTTGGCCCAATGGTTTAAATGAGTTAAATCCAGGGGGTTTCAAAATCATTAATAATCATGCATAATTCTTCCTTAATTTTACCTAAGTTTTAGTTAAGCTAACCTTTCTTGTTATGTATCTAAGTCTATGACGTCATCATTCCCACGATGTCATAACTTCCTATGATGTCATTTAACTGACTTCCAGTCATTTTGTATTTAGTTTTCTTTACCTTGAGGAAGTTAGTATTTTTACTGAAGAAACGTTTGATAAAACGATGTTTTTATACGCCCACATTTTTATCTGGACGTATATTGTCGTCGCCCCTGTCCGTCCGTCCACAATTTGTTTGTGGACTCTCTACAGGTCACAATTCTTATCCGATTTTCACGAAACTTGAAATATAGGTTTATCCCCAAAAGATCTCGGCTGCTTTCGATATTGGCATGTATCGGATGAAAACTTCATGGATTATGGCCCCTGATTGTACGAAAAATCACGTTTTTAGCTTGTGGACCCTATAGAGGTTACAATTTTGAACCGATTTTGATGAAACTTGACATGCATGTTTATAACCCAAAGACCTTGGTTCCTTTCGATATTTGCGGCTATCGGAATGTAATTTCCTGAATTATGGCCCCTGATTGTCCAAAAAATCACCCTTTTTAGCTTGTGGTTCCTCTGGAGGTCACAATTATTATCCGATTTAAAAAAACGTTTGATTATATCACCGTTACACCCTACGGAAGGTTGAGTTTCAAGTTTCGGGACAATCGGACGAAAATTGCCATACTAAATGGCCGCCGTTTGTACGCGAATACTGTTAAAAAATGGTATATCAAGGTTGTGGACCCTGTAGAAGTCACATTTTTAATTCGATTTTGATGAAACTTGAAATTCATGGTAATAACCCAAAGATCTTGGTTCCTTTCGATATTTGCGCATATCGGAACGTAACTTCCTGAATTATGTCCCTTGATTATACGCAAAATCGCCATATTTTAGCTTGTGGTCCCTCTGGTGGTCACAATGATTATCCAATTTAATAAAACGGTTGATAGTATTACTGTTACACCCTAAGGAAGGTTGAGTTCGAATTTCCGGTAAATTGGACCAAAATTGACAGACAAAATGGCCACTGTTTGTACGCGAATACTGTTAAAAAATTGTATATCATGGTTGTGGACCCTGTAGAGGTTACAATTTTAATTCGATTTTGATGAAACTTGAAATGCATGGTTATAACCCAAAGATCTTGGTTCCTTTCGTTATTTGCACATATCCGATCGTAACTTCCTGAATTATGGCCCCTGATTTTCCGAAAAATCGCCTATGGTCCCTCTGGAGGTCACAATTATTATCCGATTTGAAAAAAACGTTTGACTCTATCACCGTTACACCCTACGGAAGGTTGAGTTCGAATTTTCGAGAAAACCGGACCATAATTGCCAGAAAAAATGGCCGCCGTTTGTACGCGAACAGTGTAAAAGTATGGTATATCAAAGTTGTGGACCATGTAGAGGTCACAATTTTAATTCGATTTTGATGAAACCTGAAATGCTTGTTTATAACCTAAAGATCTTTCTTCTTTTCAATATTTGCGCATATCAAATTGTAACTTAATGAATTATGGCCTTTGATTGTAGGAAAAATCACTTTCGGTATTGCTTGTTCTTTGTCTATCTCTCGAACAATTATTATCTGATTTAAAAAAAAACTCTGATTATATTACTGTTGCACCGTAAGGAAGGTTGAGTTCGAATTTCGTGAAAATCGTACCAAAATTGCCGGACGAAATGGTCGCCGTTTGTACGCCAATAGTGTAAAAATATGGTATATCATGGTTGTGGACTCTCTACACGTCACAATTCTTATCCGATTTTGACGAAAAGTAACATTTCTAGGTTGTGTACTGTCACACCATAATCATTGTCGGCTTCGAATTTCATTAATATCAGACTAGTCTCTTATCATCCAAACAAATATTCTACGAATATTAGTCTGGATGGGTCCTCAAAATTTGACAGAAAGTCGGTCATTGTCTGGATTATCCAGCCTTTCAAGTTACCACGTACTGAATCTATCAAAACATCTCGCTTGTCAACAATGGCACTCTCTAAAATTTTGTTTTAAAGGTTTTAATTGAAATGGTAATTTTCTCTCGTCATGAATCAAACGTATGGCTTCTCACAATCTCCTTAATCGCGATGCATGCTGTTGTATCGTCTCTATTTTGTTTCTAATAATAGATGTGCCAAGTGAATTGTGGGATATATTTTATCCTCGCTTTATAGAATCTATCAAAATCGACCCGGCTTCATAATATCTATCACTTACCGAGACTTTAGCCAAAAGGTTCCATTGCCCATGCGTAACCGGGAGTTTGGTTTTTTATGTGGTAGATTATCCAGTAATTTTCGTCAATAATTGAGAACCGACCCAGACCCTCCGTGCGTTGAAGACTAGGGGGGTTCTGGGTGACCGAGACTAATATCAGACTGGAACTGACTAACAAAATGGCTGCTCCCAATACAGTATGAAATACAGGACTTAATGAGGAAAAATCACTTTCGGTATTGCTTGTTCTCTATCCATCTCTCAAAAATGTGGGCGTATCCTGCCTGGCAGTGCCAGCCTATCTTTTTGTCCCCCGCCTTTCGAAGAAAGTTGGGGGACTATTAAAATGGGTTCGTCCGTCTGTCTGTCCGTCTGTCTGTCCGTCACACTTTTTGGGACACAATAACTCTCTTCCTAATTGAGCTAGAATGTTCAAACTTGGTGTATGTGTTTATTAGGTCAATGCCTTGATGGAGTTCGAAAGATGAGCATTTTCCGCTTAGGGTAAGCAGAGATAAGCAATTTGATTGGTTGATGCTTTGGGACACGATAACTTTAGTTCTAATTAAGTGAGATTGATGAAACTTGGTGTATAGTTTCATTATACTAATACCTTGACTAAGTTCGATAATGAGCATTTTCTGCTCAGGGTAAGCAGAGCTATACGCAATTTGATTGGTCGAGAATTTGGAACACAATAACTCTCCTTCTAATTGAGTTAAAATGTTCAAACTTGGTGTATATGCTTATTAGGTCAATGCCTTGATGGAGTTCGAAGATGAGCATTTTCCGCTTAGGGTAGGCAGAGATAAGCAATTTGATTGGTTGATGCTTTGAGACACAATAACTTTAGTTCTAATTAAGTGAGAGTTATGAAACTTGGTGTATAGTTTCATTACAGTAATACCTTGACTATGATCGATAATGAGCATTTTCTGCTCAGGGTAAGCAGAGCGATAAGCAATTTGATTTGCCGAGACTTTGGAACACAATAACTCTCCTTCGAATTGAGTTAAAATGTTCAAAATTGGTGTGTATGCTTATTAGGTCAATGCCTTGATGGAGTTCGAAGATGAGCATTTTCTCCTTACGGTAGGCAGAGATAAGCAATTTTTGGATGACACTTACGTTTGAAAAAAATAAATGTGCGATTAATTAATATGTGTCATCTATTTATTTTGGGATTTCGGCGGGGGACATCAGCCTCACTGTTGGCTTGTTTATATTGTATTCTATTCATTATTTTTTCTTTACCTTGAGGAAGTTAGTATTTTTACTGACGAAACGTTGGATAAAACGATGTTTTTTTTATATTGTATTCTATTCATTATTTTTATATCACATTTTCATGTGGACGTATATTGTAGTCGTCCCTGTTCGTGAACAGTCTACAGGTCACAATTTTTATCTGATTTCAATGAGACTTAAAATATAGGTTAATCACCCTAAGATCTCTGTTCCTTTCGATATTGGCATGTATCGGAATTTAAGTTCATGGGTTATGGCCCCTGATTTTACGAAAAATCACGTTTTTAGCTTGTGAACAGTGTAGAGGTCACAATTTTGAACCGATATGGTTAGCTTGTGGTCCCTCTTAAGGTCAAAATTGTTATCTGATTTATAAAACCGTTTGATTATATCACCGTTACATGGTTACGGAGGTTGAGTTCAAATTTCGTGAAAATCGGACCAAAATTTGTACGCGAATAGTGTGAAAATATGGTATATCAAGGTTGTGCCGTGGACCCTTAGTATTTGTCATGAAATAAATATTGTTGTCATTTTAATGGTAAAAGTAAAAACTCTGTTGATTCTGAAAGAAGCTATCGTAAGGTTTTTTTTAAAAAAAAAAATAGGGTGCCATTTTTTTTTCAACCTTCTTGGGGTCCGAAATCTAAGATGGCAGCCAAAAGGGCCGCCGTTCAGCAATAATTCAATATCTTCGCTAGTACACATGATATGATGCCAAACAAAGTATCTTATTATAGGGTATCCAACACAAGAAAACCAATGGAAGAATCAAATTGAGGCTAAAGTTGTGATTTACATGCCTAATTTCAAGATGGCATCCAAAATGGCCGCCGTTCAGTAATAAATTCAATAGCCAAACAAAGTATCTAAATATAGGTTTTCCAACACAAGAAAACCAATGGAACCAACAAATTTTGCTAAAATTGTGATTTACATGCCTGATTTCAGGATGGTGTCGAAAATGGCCGCCGTTTACACTAAAGTCCATACAATGATGTTTAGTGGTGCAGATAACTGCAGAATAGTACAAATGATAATACAAGCATCAAATTTGGCACAATTGTTCTCTAAGGAATACTAATCAAATATGGCCAATTGGCCAATTGAAAATCCAAAATTGCAGCCATTTTTCAAGATGGCCGACGAAACGGCCATCCGAAGTTGATGTTTTGCTTAGAAATATTTGTAGTTGTTCGATTTGCTTGATCTAAATGTCGATTCCTGTTTTAAAGCCTGCTGAACTACATTTTTCTGTTCAAAATGCACTCAGAGTCATATTTTCACAGGAAAAGCACTCTGAATTATATTTTATGTATATATATATATACACATATACATATACTATTCAAAAAAAGTAGGGGATATTTGATTTTTAAGTGTTATTAAAGTCACCTAATGAAACTGACGAAGATGAAACAGCGGCCATGATGTCATGGACTGCCAAGATGTTGCCCCGGTAGTACTGGCCTGTAACACGTCCTGAAACAACATGTAAAGCCGTTCTTCCAGCAACAGTGATGCCTCCCCACACCATAACAGAACCACCCCCAAATCGATCATGTCTGATGACGTTAACGTCTTGGAAGCGCTCGTTTCGACGACGCCACACCCTCCTACGTCTGTCCAAAAAATCAACAGTGAACCTTGACTCATCTGAAAACATCACATTGCTCCAGTGTCGATTATCCCAGTGTTGACGATCCCTACACCAACGACGTCTTGCCTGAATGTGATGATCTCTCAAACAAGGGATCACGCGAGGACGTCGGGCGCGAAGGTGACCCCTATGCAGTCGATTCTGAATCGTCTTGCCACTCACTCTCACACCAGTGTCTGTTTGAAGACGAGCGCTGATCTGATTTGCTGTGATGACACGATTTCTCAAGGCCAAGGTATGGATATATCGATCCTGGGCTTGAGTTGTCGCCCTTGGTCGACCTGAGCGTGGTCTGTCCTGTACAGATTGTGTATCACGGTACCTGGACCATAGCCTGCTTATGACAGACTGAGAAACATTCATCGTCCGCGCCACAACCGCCTGTGTTGTGCCGATCTGTAGCATGCCAAGGGCACGTAACTTTTCATTTTGGGTAAGCCGACGCATATCAAAATTTGTTTCCTGGTCACTAAAACAATTAAACTGATGTTTCCACCCTGGAATTCAATGCCACAATGACTGTAACATTCAAAGTCAGAGTCGTGCAAATCTTGGGTTGGACCCCCATGATGATGCCAAGCATCACCTGCATTCCATGCGGTAGCTATTGGTGCATTTGGGCGTCACATGTAACTGGAAATGTTTCTTCTGTTAGGTTCTATAGTGACTTTTTTCGTAGTCATTTGCATATTTTAGTATTATGCCCCCAAAATCAAATATCCCCTACTTTTTTTGAATATTATATCTACAGGTGTCAAAATTCACGACGGCACCCACGGCAATTGGCGTAGTATTGAGCGAAATTGCCGTAGAAAATGAATATAACTACGGCTGTCACAGCTACTAAAAATAGATCGAACGGTGTGGAATTTTTATTGGCTATTTACCATGACGTCACATTAGCGGATGCAAGTACGTAGATACCGATAACAAAAGTCGTTCATTCAGTTGACCATGAAACGGATAGCTTATACGGTCATGATCGTGTGATTACTCAGCTAATTTTATAACAACGAATTTCACACCATCTTCGCATGTTTTCGCCTGTTTGTCACTAGTTTATAGCATTATGAAGTACATGTATTTATATCAAAATAAATAAAACACATATCCCCCCAAGTCAAAGTCATCTGACCTACTTCTACCGCAACTGGAATGGAAATGCACACGGCTCGTTGTCTGGTGTATTTAATCATTTAAAAAGTTCAAAACAATTTCCAGAAATAAAGGCTATGAAGAATTTACTGGAAAATATGACCAAATCAAATGTAATTTTTAGTGTAAAGCCGTAAATATAGACAGAATGTGAGAAAGGCATTCCAGGGGCGTTACATGTCCACTGCATGATGTTCTTGTAATATGATGTCATGCACAGGTGTGAAATTGTCTTTCGATAATCAAATTACGGTACTACGGATATTTTATAATCGGAATTCCACACCTCAACGGCGAAAAAATTCATTTAAAACGCAAGTTGTGTGCCATGATACTTTACTTATATTTGGTGAAATTCACGTAGATACGGATTACATAGAATTGCACGAATCTTCGTGTCGCTGTGCCAAAGCAGTTTCGCGGGCTTGCAATAATTTTTATAAGTCCGTTTTATTTCTCCGAAATTAGGATTATTACGATATTTATATGGACTGCGGTTGACGATATTTATATGAACTGCGGTTGACGTAAAGTCCTAAACGTTCTTAGGGTGTTTGTGGTGACCTATTCCTGTTATAATAATATACTGAACACACATTATAAATGAAAACATATACACTTATAGTTTATTATTTATTATCTTTATTAATCAAATTTCTCAGTTTAAAAAAAATGCCGTAGTGATGAAAGTCAAATGAAAGTTTTGCCTTAGTGTATATAAAAACTGCCGTAGTGAAGTATGGCGGTATATTAGTGCCAAAATTCTAACATGCTTTCGTCTAATTTCTTACTTCTATTCATGTAATTTCTAACCTCCATTCATGTAACTTCTAACTTCTATTCATGTAATTTCTAAATTAAGACAATGTATAATTCAACTTCTTTATTTGTTCAGTGTAAATATCAATTCTATTTCATCTTATTTCTAATATTGGGGCGAAAAATGTCTACTTCATTGTGGTGTTACATGTTAAGCATGAACGGCAAACAAATTTAGAATTTTGATACATCTACCTAGCAACCATCATTATGACATCGTTTGGTGTCGCCACCGTGTGCTCAGTTTGGGAATTGAGCACCTGATTCTATTGATACAAACGACTCCCTCTTCGTCAGATTGAGTGGCTTGCCTGAGTGTTAAAATTGAAAACAACATCGGGAGAGAGAGATGGGGACATGGGGTTTAACATCAACTCGACACCAACCAGGTCATTTCGGTATTAACACCGTTCAATTGTATTTCAATAATTTGCTTGCGCATAGGAGTGTTTAGCAGTGGGAGGAAACCGGAGGACCCGGAGAAAACCCACGAGGTTGGAGAGGCGGCTCTGCTCCATGTCATGTAAAAACGGAAAATCGAAACCACGCCAGTTTATTCAATGACAGACCTTATGTTACAGCGTGCACGTGCTAACCATTCGGCCATCCTACCGTCTAAACAACATTGAACGTGATATAAATGTATGGTTTGCAAATATTATTTCGAATACCGTGGCTAAGTGGGTAAGACGCTGGCTCGGTCGGGAGTTCGATCCCTGCATTGGTCGAAAAAAGTTCATCCAGATTTTCTGGCGTGGTTCCCCCTTATTAGTGTCTTGTCGTTCCGATGGGATGAAAACCCGAGGTTCCATGTACATGTTGGCGTGCACGTAAAAGATCCCGTGACCGTTAGACTTCGATATAAGTCCACGTCGTAGATCCGCTCTCCGGGCAATATTTCCCTAAAGCACACTGTATGGCGTATGTCCGTCTCCATTAGGGGGGTTGGGATGGCCTAGTGGTCTAGAGTGCCGTGCTTCGACCTCTAGCTGGCCGGTCACCTCTGGCTTGCGGCTGTGGTTTCGAGCCCTGGTGTGAGCGTATGTGGCATGGAGATAGGGGCGCCTTCTCAACCTCGTGGGTTTCCTCCTGGCACTCCGGTTTCCTCCCACTGCTAAAGACCCCTACGGGCAAGCGAATTATTGAAATAAAATTAAAATGACCTGGTTTGTGTTGAGTGGACTTTAAACCCTATTTCTCTCTCTCTCTCTCCCGTTTCCATTAGCCCGGTTCGGAACAAAACAGTAGGGCGTTAAACCCTCTTTCATTTCATTTCATTTTCTATTTCAAATATAAGCTAAACGGGGTTTGGAGAATTTTATTTTATTTTATTTTACGGTTGATCCAATAATTAATATTTATATGTAGTTGGTCTATATTAACACATGGTATAAATGTTATGGATAGGCCTACACAGATACTGAGTTTAATACTAAGTGACCCCTCTCTCTCTCTCTCTCTCTCTCTCTCTCTCTCTCAGCACTCCTTCCAACCTTCAACCAAACGATGAATGGGTCGTTTATACCAATTATGGTCCCGATCAGGTGCGCAATCATCCAATTGAGCACACAGTGGCGACACCAAACGATGTCATAATGATGGTTGCTAGGTAGAAGTATCAAAATTCTAAATTTGTTTGCCGTTCATGCTTAACATGTAATACCACAATGAAGTAGACATTTTTCGCCTCAATAATAGAAATAAGATGAAATAGAATTGATATTTACACTGAACAAATAAAGAAGTTGAATTATACAGTGTCTTAAATTAGAAATTACGTGAATGGAAGTTAGAAGTTACATGAATGGAGGTTAGAAGTTACATGAATGGAGGTTAGAAATTAGACGATAGCATGTTAGAATTTTGGCACTAATATACCGCCATAGTGAAGAAGGGATTACTGTGGCATTTGGAGAAAAAACTGCCTTAGTTTCAATTTCACGAATTTTGACCCCTGTATCTATTTTAATTTCTATAACAAATTTACATCAAAAACACGATTGTCTGTCTTACTTCACACTCCGAGGTATATTTTTCTCACTTCGCATGTTTATTCATGAGTTTCATACGTTTGCATGTCTTTGCAATGCAAGGGGTGTAGTGTTAGATGTATTGCCTTTGTTTCAGCAGTCAGTCACATCCATTGGATGGACAACTGACACTGGTCCTTGCCACTGGCCCAACTCTCATCTATGGCTCCAAATAAACCTCTTTTGCTGGTGAGCTAAACTAGATGTGGGTAGCACACAGACGGTCTCTGTGTGTGATGGAGTACATTTGCCCAAAAATTCCAAGTGCACATTGATGATGGTCTTGAACTTCTTGGGAGTGATTGTCAGGCACTATCATGGCACATTGGTGACATCACTGCTGTTAAACCCAGCATGGGGTTCAGTGTCCGATAAGCAGGAAATACAGTATTTGTTGGCATCATACTGTGCAGCATCCTACTAGTATCCCAAAAGCTGCGTAATCAACCCCCAGATCAGTTAGGCAGCCGCACCTGAATGGTCAGGACATGCCGGCACGGGAGAGCCAAGCTAGGGATAACGGGGTTGTAGTTAACCGGATGGTCGAGGGTTTATCCTTTTACCACCCTGTTATATATATGTATGTAATATATGTACACTATTTACCCACTACGTATGTACTCTCTAGAACTATACACTATGTACACTGTATAAATTATGTACACTATATACATTATGTACACTATACACTAGGTAATGTATAATGGGCACTTTCCTGTATGGGATACAACTAGGTTCTTGCATTGTGCCCTTCACCTAGTCCGATCATTCATCCAGTGTCATAAGTCCTGTGCGATCTGTACACCATCCTGATAACTACACTCCGTTATCCTTGGCTTGGCTCTCCCGCGCTGGCACGTCCTAACTGATCTAGGGTTGATTAGGCAGCTTTCAGGCAAATGTACTCCATCGCACACAGAGACCGTCTGTGCGCTACCCTCATCCGGGCCCGTAGCCAGCTCATAAAATTTGGGGTGGCTACGGAATTTTTTGGAGGGGCTGAGGATGTGGCCGACTAAAAACACTCTTAAGAAATCATTATTGTTGAGGAAATATTGGGGGGGGGGGGGGGGTATTTCGATTTGAGGAAGCGGGGCTTACACTAATGAGCCTACACTACCTACAGAGGTCACAATTTTAATTTGATTTTGATGAAACTTGAAATACATGTTTTTATAACCTAAAGATTTTGGTTCCTGTGCATATCGGATTGTAACTTCCTGAATTATGGCCTCTCATTGTACACAAAATCAACTTTTTATACGCCCTGTTCGTCCGTCCGTCCACAATTGTTTGTGAACAGTCTACAGGTCACAATTTTTACCCGATTTCAATGAAACTTAAAACATAGGTTTATCACCCTAAGATCTCGGTTCCTTTCGATATTGGCATGTATCGGACTGTAACTTCATGGGTTATGGCCCCTGATTGTACGAAAAATCACGTTTTTTAGCTTGTGAACAGTTTAGAGGTCACAATTTTGAACCGATTTAGATGAAACTTGAAATGCATGTTTATAACCCAAAGATCTTGGTTTCTTTCGATATTTGCGCCAATCGGATCGTAACTTCCTGAATTATGGCCCCTGATTGTCCGAAAAATCGCCCTTTTCAGCTTGTGGTCCCTCTGGAGGTCAAAATTGTTATCCGATTTAAAAAAACGTTTGATTATATCACCGTTCCATGGTTATGAAGGTTGAGTTCGAATTTCGTGAAAATCGGACCAAAATTGACGGACAAAATGGCCGCCATTTGTACTCGAATAGTGTGAAAATATGTTAAATCAAGGTTGTGAACAGTGTAGAGGACACAATTTTGAACCGATTTTGATGAAACTTGAAATGCATGTTTATAACCCAAAGATCTTGCTTCCTTTCGATATTTGCGCATATCGGATCGTAACTTCCTGAATTATGGCCCCTGATTATACGCAAAATCGCCATTTTTTACCTTGGAGGTCACAATTATTATTCGATTTAAAAAAACGTTTGATTATATCACCGTTACAACCTAAGGAAGGTTGAGTTCAAATTTCGGGAAAATCAGACCAAAATTGCCATACAAAATGGCCACCGTTTGTACGCGAATACTCTTAAAAAATGGTATATCAAGGTTGTGGACCCTGTGGAGGTCACAATTTTGATTCGATTTTGATGAAACTTGAAATTCATGGTTATAACCCAAAGATCTTGCTTCCTTTCGATATTTGCGCATATCAGATCGTAACTTCCTGAATTATGGCCCCTGATTATACGCAAAATCGCCTTTTTATACGCCCACATTTTCATGTGGACGTATTATGTCGTCGCCCCTGTCCGTCCGGACGTCCGTCCGTCCACAATTTGTTTGTGGACTCTCTACAGGTCACAATTCTTATCCGATTTTGACGAAACTTGAAATATAGGTTTATCCCCAAAAGATCTCGGCTGCTTTCGATATTGGCATGTATCGGATCAAAACTTCATGGATTATGGCCCCTGATTGTACGAAAAATCACGTTTTTAGCTTGTGGACCCTATAGAGGTCACAATTTTGAACCGATTTTGATGAAACTTGACATGAATGTTTGTAACCCAAAGATCTTGCTTCCTTTCGATATTTGCGGCTATCGGAATGTAATTTCCTGAATTATGGCCCCTGATTGTCCGAAAAATCACCCTTTTTAGCTTGTGGTCCCTCTGGAGGTCACAATTATTATTCGATGTAAAAAAACGTTTGATTATATCACCGTTACACCCTAAGGAAGGTTGAGTTCGAATTTCGGGAAAATCGGACGAACATTGCCATACAAAATGGCCGCCGTTTGTACGCGAATGCTGTTAGAAAATGGTATATCAAGGTTGTGGACCCTGTGGAGGTCACAATTTTGATTCAATTTTGATGAAACTTTAAATTCATGGTTATAACCCAAAGATCTTGCTTCCCTTCGATATTTGCGCATATCGGATTGTAACTTCCTGAATTATGGCCCCTGATTATACGCAAATTCGCCTTTTTTTTTAGCTTGGAGGTCACAATTATTATCTGATTTAAAAAAACGTTTGATTATATTACCGTTACACCGTAAGGAAGGTTGAGTTCGAATTTCGGGAAAATCAGACCAAAATTGCCATACAAAATGGCCGCCGTTTGTACGCGAATACTGTTAAAAAATGGTATATCAAGGTTGTGGACCCTGTAAAGGTCACAATTTTAATTTGATTTTGATGAAACTTGAAATTCATGGTTATAACCCAAAGATCTTGGTTCTTTTCGATATTTGCGCATATCGGATCCTAACTTCCTGAATTATGACCCCTGGTTATACGCAAAATCCCCCTTTCTTTAGCTTGTGGTCCCTCTGGAGGTCACAATTATTATCCAATTTAAGAAAACATTTGATTATATCACCGTTACACTATAAGGAAGGTTGAGTTTGAATTTCGGGAAAATCGGACCAAAATTGACAGACAAAATGGCCGCCGTTTGTACGCAAATACTGTTAAAAAAATGATATATCATGGTTGTGGATCCTGTATAGGTCACAATTTTAATTCGATTTTGATGAGGAAGGTTGCTGGACGAAATGGTCGCCGTTTGTACGCGAATAGTGTAAAAATATGGTATATCATGGTTGTGGACTCTCTACAGGTCACAATTCTTATCCGAGTTTGATGAAAAGTCACATTTCTAGGTTGTGTACTGTCACACCATAATCATTGTCGGTTTCGAATTTCATTAATATCAGACTGGAACTGACCAACTAAATGGCTGCTCCGAATACAGTATGAAATACAGGACTTAAAGATGTCGGAAAAATCACTTTCGGTATTGCTTGTTCTCTGTCCATCTCTCGAAAATGTGGGCGTATCCTGCCTGGCAGTGCCAGCCTATCTTTTTTTTAGCTTGGAGGTCACAATTATTATCCGATTTAAAAAAACGTTTGATTATATTACCGTTACACCGTAAGGAAGGTTGAGTTCGAATTTCGGGAAAATCAGACCAAAATTGCCATACAAAATGGCCGCCATTTGTACGCAAATACTGTTAAAAAATGGTATATCACGGTTGTGGACCCTGTTAAGGTCACAATTTTAATTCGATTTTGATGAAACTTGAAATTCATGGTTATAACTCAAAGATCTTGGTTCTTTTCGATATTTGCGCATATCGGATCGTAACTTCCTGAATTATGGCCCCTAGTTATACGCAAAATCCCCCTTTCTTTAGCTTGTGGTCCTTCTGGAGGTCACAATTATTATCCAATTTAAAAAAACGTTTGATTATATCACTGTTACACTGTAAGGAAGGTTGAGTTTAAATTTCGGGAAAATCGGACCAAAATTGACCGACAAAATGGCCGCCGTTTGTACGCGAATACTGTTAAAAAAATGATATATCATGGTTGTGGACCCTGTATAGGTCCCAATTTTAATTCGATTTTGATGAGGAAGGTTGAGTTCTAATTTCGTGAAAATCGTACCAAAATTGCCGGACGAAATGGTCGCTGTTTGTACGCGAATAGTGTAAAAATATGGTATATCATGGTTGTGGACTCTCTACAGGTCACAATTCTTATCCGATTTTGATGAAAAGTCACATTTCTAGGTTGTGTACCGTCACACCATAATCATTGTCGGTTTCGAATTTCATTAATATCAGACTGGAACTGACCAACTAAATGGCTGCTCCCAATACAGTATGAAATACAGGACTTAAAAGATGTAGGAAAAATCACTTTCAGTATTGCTTGTTTTCTGTCCATCTCTCGAAAATGTTGGCGTATCCTGCCTGGCAGTGCCAGCCTATCTTTTAGCTTGTGGTCCCTCTAGAGGTCTCAATTATCATCCCAATTTAAAAAACGTTTGATTATATCACCGTTAAACTGTAATGAAGGTTGAGGTACAATTTCATAAAATCAAACCAAAATGGCTGCCGCTAATACGCGAATAGTGTAAAAATATGATATATCAAGGTTGTGGACCCTGTAGAGGTCACAATTTTAATCCGATTTTGATGAAACCCTAAGATCGCAGTTTCTTTCGATATTCAGGCACATTGGACCATAACTTCCAGAATTATGAATCCTTGATTGTACGAAAAATCATGTTATTTACCTTGTGGACCCAATGGAGGTCACAATTTTATTCCGAACTAAAAAACGGTCACAATTTTATTCCGAATTTAAAAAAATGTTTGACTATATCCCTGTTACACATTAATGATGGTTGAGTTTGAATTTCTTGAAAATCAATAATTGAACAGCTAAATCCATAATATTAAATGTTTCATATACTAAACGTTAACATGGAGCAGAACTTTATCAAAACCAAACAAATTCTAATGATTTTCTGATAATTACTCAATATGCAACAACTCTTGGCGACTGCCCGGACGATCTAGCTGCCATGGGCGTATGTTTTGTTGCCTGGCAACCTATCTTTTATAGTGTAATTACGGCCATTGTGGCAATTGTAGATATAAAATCTAGAGATTAGTTAACTTATTTACCGAAAAATTAAGAACGTAACAGATTCCAGTGCTATTGTGTAGCCATATTGATAATTCCACGTGTTAAAAAAAAATGTCATGCATATATTGTAAATCTTATACACAACGATATTCTAGTAGCGCTAGTGTCGCTAGATGTGAAGTTATAGCTATCCGTCAGTTATTCATTATTAAGTTTACGTAACATCGTAAGAGATGTTCTAAAACCAATAAATGGGAGATATATGCCTTGGATAATTATATATTTATCTTCAGAGCAAAGTTATTGTATTACAACTACTAATTATCCAGGTCAGTGTGTTTTCTATAGAGCACATGGTAATTATGTGTCAGCCACTGGAATGGTTTTTCTATGACCAATTCAGCTATTTCGATTATTTAGGTAACCAAAAGAGAATATTTAATTTATAAATAATTATCACAAGCCTTACTGTAAATATTTCATTCTTGAGTGCAATATATCATTTTTTGTGTACCCCATGCTGTCAAAGTGGTATAGACACAGGAATTCACAATACCCTACCACGAATGAAATATATAAAATATGAATTTACTTTGCAAAGTTTTCGTGCGTAATCAAAAATGACCGCTAGTGAAAATTTTGAAGTGGAAGCCCTCAAACTCCTCTGCAATTACCGTATTTTCAGGTCACAAGTCGATACATTCTTTTCAGCAAAGTCCGACATTCGTCTTATACTTCATTTCGATTTATATATGGAAGGTAAAAAAAAGAAATCCAAGAAATTTGTTTGGCAGTAAACCGTAGTAAACGTCGCTCTAATACAACAAGCGAGTGACACTAACTGCTAAATATTTGCATTCGACTCCAGCATGCGCTATTGTCTTAAACAATAACTACTTACGTCATTCCAATTGAAATGTTCGTCAACATTTCTTAGCGTGTTTATTTATACGTGTGTGTGAAATATCTTTATTTAACTTAGGCTTCGACCGAAAAATATATCACAGACAAGTTTTTGGATACAATGTAATGTTGATTTGAGGTGTTATATCAGGATATGTCACATATATGACTAATTTCTACTGATTATACTGATCATGCATCCATAGCGACCGCTCATAGCAACTGCTGATGGAAGACTACAAACATCGGTTTGCTAGATTCGTAGAGACAATATTCGAGTCTAAAATGAATTCTATTAACAGCGGAGTATAGTAGCTTAGATCATCAAAAGCCACCTTCGATTTCATACTTGTACAAAAATATGCACAGTATGGGAATACAAAAATAAATGAGTACATACTTTGGCATAATGTATGAGTTGTTTTCCTTTGAATGGTCACCGACGTAAACATAAGCTTTGAATTTTGAAAGGTAAATTATTTACCGACATGCCTCAAAATTCGGTGACGGACACAGTGACCGGCACCTAGTGATTTTGTGCTGGACAGTGTCCGTGACCGGCAGCTTATTTCCAGGCATGGTGTCAATTGTTTATATTGGGATTTCAGCGGGAGACATCATCCTCATTGTTGGTTTGTTTAAATTAGTGAAACGAAGAAGCCTATTGGATTTCAGCAGTTTCCTTAATTACTTTGAGAGTTATGACCCTTGTTTCACTTTGTTGAATCTTGCATAAGCGTCATTCCATGTCAAGTGGGCCAGAGGTTGGAAATCGACCCCTTCGAAAAAATCTGAAAAAATATGATATTGTAGATGTAAAACCTAGAAACCTGGTTTGTTTAAATTAGTGAAACGAAGAAGCCTATTGGATTTCAGCAGTTTCCTTAATTACTTTGAGAGTTATGACCCTTGTTTCACTTTGTTGAATCTTGCATAAGCGTCATTCCATGTCAAGTGGGCCAGAGGTTGGAAATCGACCCCTTCGAAAAAATCTGAAAAAATATGATATTGTAGATGTAAAACCTAGAAACTGTGCAAAATTTGTGCTCTGTAGCAGGAAAGTTGACAGAGATACGGGCATTTGAGTTTCATGAGTTTTCGAAACAAAATATGTATCACTAATTTACTCGAGTTTCAGATATCTTGATTTTACCTTTCTAGTGAAGATATACAGCTCAAGTTTGGTAGTCTTGAAGAACTTTTTGTGTAGATTATGAATCTGCAATCAGATCACAGGTGAGTGGTAGGGTTTGCATGCTACTTGGCCATGAAAACCGAAAATAATGGGTGTAATTGTATATTTTTCGGATTTTGTTGTGCTGCAGGAGCTACAAAGTAATGATACAAACCCAAATATTGGTCTATCGAAATGTATGAAAACGCATCAGTCTTCAATAGATTCCCAGAAAATTGGCCTCAAATATGGTTTCAGACACAAATTTTCTAAAATTGCCTCGTATTTTCAAGCCGATATAACCCGGTAGATGAGCACCTAAAAATCTGATTATAGTTTGTAATTATAGTTTGTACCAATGTCTTTAACATTATGTAAAAGCCATTCTATGTCAATTATTTTGGAGCCGATTGAACCCCGTTGATGAGCATCTAAAAATCTGAATCTTGGTAAAATTGTAGTTTGTACTAACTAAAGTCATCTCAATATTTTTTGGGTTTTTTTCAAAATCTGTATTATGAGTCATTCCATGTCAATTATCACCCAATGACTTAAACAGAATCCCCTTAGATTTTGTTGTAATTTGGTTCACATGTTTATTTGGGCCGAAAAAGCTGATATTCCCAATTTTAGCTTGATCCGAAAAACAGTTCCTGAGATTAAGTCCATCCAATTTAGGGGATTTCGGCAAAAATGGGCGTGGCCGCCTTTATTCAAATGACCATAGCAAGTGACTGAATAGTAAAAATTGCTGGAAAATGTCTTTCAGGGATGGAAATTCCACAAGAATTCTAAATCTACACCTATTTTTGACATTCGAGTGTGTTTTAAAAGAATGAAGACCGTTTGAATTTGACCTAGAAGACAATGTGACCTTGAAGTCAATGTGACCTTGTGATGACCTTTCATGAAAAGCAGGGGTGCAGATTGCCCAAAAATAGTGGTGGGGACAATCCATGTGCGGGTGACTATTGGTAAAGACATTGGCCACCCCCCCCCCCATTTTGGGCACCAAATACTGGGAAAATTTGGGCACACAATTGTACTTTGTAAAAGTTGTATAAAAAAATATTGTGATCTTGAATGTGTCCAATTTAACAGCGAATTTAAATTCAGAGTGTCTATAGTAGATTGGTTCAGGCTAAAAATGTTTTATAACAGACACTATTTCGGGATAGTAAAGACATTATATGATAAGACTTACTCTAAAAACTTCATTCATCAACAATGGAAGTCTGGCCATGTCTGATTTTTGAGGATATATAACTATTTGGACATATGTTATGAATGGCTCAAAATCTTCCGGGGCTTCCATAATCAAAGGAGTTATCTCTTAGTGAGAATAAGAGCTTTGTCCCTTGGTTGTGCTACAAAAAATATGCTCCAAGCTACGCACGCCCCTGAAACGAAATAACTTTATCGCAGTCGGAAAACATTGTTTATTTCCTTACTGTGAAGTAACAGAATACACTCTATGAGACGACTGTATAACATGCCATTATAAACAGATCAGAAATTGGAGGCCAGAAACGTGATTTCCTGGCATTTCAGGCACTTGTGTTGGAGCCATTTAGAAGTACCTCCCCAGAAAAAAATAAAATTCGGCCACCAAATTAGCGCATTCTGGCGTTACTTCAGTGGACCAATCCATGCGAGTGCTATGAAATGATGACATTTCTAGAGGAGGAGACTGTAAGTGGGCAGAGCGACATCAAACCTAATTTTGAAGTCGCTCAGTGATAAATAACGGGGTTACTTGATTTGGAATCGTATTATACCCCCACGATGATTTGATGAATGGAGGCCGTAACGTTACGACCAAGCCGGACTCGAAGTTTGACAAACAAAATGGTAATACGAGATTTAATCAAGAAATATGAATATTTCGTGTGATCATGGTGTGCATCTTATCAAATTTCGCTTATACCCACAACAAATATCAACAACAACTACAGCTTATATACAATCGTACGTCAATCCGAGGCAAAATTCGCGCTACTCGAAATGATGGGGACGTGTAATGTGTTCGAGTTATACGATAATTCGAGTTAGACGATGGTCGGTCCGATAGAAGATCTGCCATATTTGAAATTTCTGCGCAGACCGGAAGTGGCCGAATTTCGTGCGGTGCCAAAAAATTAAAAAACGCCCGTAGATTCGTCAATTCTGTACCTATTTTCATACAAATTACATTTTTGGAAACCTTGAGTCTTTTTTCTCGGACGATAGCAAATGAAAATTTTGCAATTTCGAAACTTCGCCGCTGACTTCTAGCGTTCAGAAAATGAAAATATGTTGTTTAAGACACATTTTTTGTTATTTTTCAAAATTTTTAAATTTGACCTACATTTTTGGATACCTGAAGGCAATCCGGTTCCAGTAATATATGTTTCATTCAGAGTTATTGCCCTTTATTTTTCGATTTCTTTCGAATTTTCTTCACATTTTGTGAGCTTAAGTTTCGTTTTACGGCCGGATCGACGTTTCGGAAATTCCCGGAACATAAAGCAATATGGTCAATCCACCGTTTAAAGCAATTTCAACAACAATCCGTAAACCGGAACTAGTCGAAATAATATGCGATATTTTGAAAAAAACGTGAAAAATTGGTGTTTTGGGTAAAAACACGATTTCTCCGTCCGATATCAACGGATTAAACAAATTAAGGTATCATTTGGTCGGCGGTGATTGGACCACTGAATGATACCCAATTCGTACGGATACGATGAGCAGGAAGCAAAATATGGCACGCTGAAAATCAAGTATTTTCTGATTTGGAGCGTTTTTAGATGCCTGTATCTCGAAAACTGCGCCACAGTTTTTTTATGAAACATTCTCTATCGAGAGACCTTGCGGTAGTCTTGTGTACAAAGCATTCCATTACGACTTTGAAATATCTGGAATAGGTGAAACAACGGACTGAAAATCAAAGAAAGTCGAAAAATCGTGAAATTTTGGAAAATGCTCTACTTTTTTTTTATTTTAAGAGATTTTCAAAAAAAAGTTGTATATTCAGATAGCTGACCTAACTACGATTCTCACGATATATAATATGCATGTAGTTATTGAAATTTAATTTTCGATATTTTAAATTTTTTGCATTTTTGGCACTTTTGAACATAGGATTTCTCAGGGGCATTTTATCTGATCAGATCATGTAATATATCATTACATGGCTATTTTAGTGCCCAAACCGGCTAATAAAACTATTCCGACAACAATAACCATACTGGAAGTATTCAAAAAATGAAAAAAAAAAGGTTAAAAACATTGTCGCACTTGCGAAAAACTTGATTTCTCCCTTAGGTAATAGCGGACCAAAAGAACTGAAGTGTCGCTGGATAGCCCTATTAATGGACCATCATATGGTATCTAAATAATACGATTTCGATGGTAAGGAAATAAATTATTGTATGCCAAAAATCTAGTATTTTCCGATTTTTTTAACATTCTGAGATGCCCTTTTCTCGAAAACGACGCCACAGATTTTTCTGAAACTTTTCTTACTCAAAGTCCTATCAGATGTCTATATAGTGAATCCAAAATGAAAAGCATTGAAATAATATAAGTGGTCCAAAAATGGCCTCAAACGTTGAAAAAAATTGAAAAATCGTTAAATTTTTGGAAACGCTCTTTAATTTATCTTTTTTTCCAAAACTACTCAATGGGTGTTTCTGACACTTCTGGTACGTAAAGTTAAGTATCAAAAGAACTTCGTAAAGCTATCACAACAATGATCATAAAACCGGAAGTAGTCGAAAAAATGTCCGATATTTTGAAAAAAATTAATTTTTTTACGAAAACCTTTTTTATTTATGAATATTTTTTGATGATATTTTACACAGGAATTATTGATATAAAATTAAACCATGTTAGTCCCGAAATGACATAGTTTGTGTTTAGTCGACGTTAAACCCCATTTCTCTCATCTCGGTAGTGCCGGTTAATTTGAGATATATTTTGTCTCCCTTTAAGTTTTTTACTTTTTTAATTTCAGTTTATGAGTTCCAAGTTTATTATTATTGCCTGATGTGTATAAAACAATTCTCAATTGCGAATTCTCAACTTATTTGTTACCGATAATGATTTCTTTTGGCACCGGAAGTGAAGTAATTTTGACAGATTTTACAATTTTGACCGGTGTATTCGCAAGCAAATATTACTTACAAATCTGATAGAGGGTGTCACTGAATCATAACAACTAGTTATTATTATTATTTAACATGCTAAGAACCTAACTACATTTTTTGGGCACCAACCACCACCGCTCCCCCAGTCAAAAATTTCCCTGTACGCCTATGGGTAAAGAGGGGGGTTCGCGAGTCCTCCCCCGAAATTTTTTGAAAACTAGACGCTCTAAAACACACACTGTGGGTATTTTCAGCATCATTTTCTGGCAAACAATTCTAATCCTTGGGGCAGCAAATGATAAGAAATCTAACCTAAAGAGAAATCTTCAAGCCACCATTCACGATTTATTCTCTCATATACACTACAAGAACTAGAAATATTTACACTACTAAGGTTCCAGCTCCACCTCCATTCCCAGTTGTGTTCGAAGACTAGGTAAAGTTTTTGAGCAAAATGTGTATTTTACTGTATTATTCATTGGTGATTAAAAAATTGGATGGCAAAGGCTTATTTTCTCACGTTAAAATTCAAAAATGGTGACCACATTGAAATATCTTTTCGCTTTTTTAAAAGTTAAATCTAGCTGTTTATATTGTTTATATACGTTTATTTAGTATGGCAGCAAATCTAGCTGATATACAAACTCAATCCTTTAGTTCGGTGATTTATCAGCAAGTATACCAGATAGAAACAAAATCGCAGCATATCAGATATGCACACCTACATGATATACATATTATTATAATCCCTTTGGAATATTTAAATTTTTTACTATTCTAATATGAATTATCACTCATAGGCGTACAAGCTCGATGACAGTTAGGGGACAGAACCCAAAATGTCCGAAAAAAAAGCATAATTAAGATGGCTGACTCGAATTCCAATCAACAGGTCAATCGTTTACAGTCCACGAAAATTTAACTGCCACAAACATGTTTTTCAGCTATTCCATCCCGTGAATACATCAAATTTAATGTGGTCCAATATAGCCTACCTGGCTGACCTGAATCCCAACCAAACAACCAATCGGCGCGAAGTATTGTGGCCTCGCCCTCCTGGAGAAAATTTTGAAAATTTAACCACCGCAAAATGCGTTTACTGCTATTCTAGCCTGTGTCAGCAACTCCCAGACTCCAAAAGTGTCCAATGGTTTTGTAACCGAAATCCCACTCTGAATTCCTCCCATCCAATCAGACTCACAAATAATAACCGATGCCCGAAAATTGTGGCACAAAGTAGAGTGGTTCCAGAAAAAATGTTTTTATCCATAGTCATTTCATTACAAATTCGTGGTATTCACGCTCGATGATAGTAAGTTCAGGGGCAAGGGGCAGAAGACGAAATGCCCGAAAACATTTCGGGTTTACAGACCGCGGCGTGGGTCTTCTTCCACAGGTTGAAAAAGCAGAGCGTACCTTGTAGGGATCCCCCAAGTAAATTTTTGAGTATTTGACGGCAGCAAACGTGTTTTCCTGCTGTTCCATCCCGTAAAATTAGTGTTTTATTAGATTTCGGACACTTTATTTTGTCAAATAAACAGTAAGCAAAACATCGGAAATGAGTGGTGGGGACACAGTATATCATGTCCCCACCGACCACACCACTAAAAATATCTGCGCCCATGATGAAAACTTTAGCTCAACATGTTTTCCACACAATGTCAAACAACTGGAGGTATAATATCTTTTATAAGCATGTAAAATCAAGTTAAATATTCACACTTGAGGTTGAAAATCAGTGTCTTTACACTTATAGCAGGATTGTGTTCAGTAACCTTCAGCAGACTTTCCAAAAGATAGATATCTATGATTCAAACAGCAAGTCATTATCTTGCCATGCCAGAAAGACTTACTCAAGCAGTTTTAACCTATTGGTTACTGGGTTATGGTCATTTGAATAATTTTAGCCAATCCCATTTTAGCCGAAATCCCCCAAATTGGGAGGACCGTCTTAGGAACCATTAGTCGGACCAAGTTAAAATTTGACTTAGTGGCTTTTTCAGCCCTAATACACATATAAACCAAAAGGATCACAGTTTAACTCATTGGGTGATAATTGACATGGAATGACCCAAAACACAGATTTACAAAAAATCGAAAAAATATCAAAGTGGCTCGGGACAAGAATGTGTTTCACATAATATTGGAGACATCAGTACAAACTATAATTATACCAAGTGTCAGATTTTTAGGTGCTCATCTACCAGTTTCTTTCCGCTCAAAAATACGAGGCAATTTTAGAAAATTTGTGTCTGAAACCATATTAGAGGCCAATTTTCTGGGAATCTAAAGAAGACTGATGCATTTTCATATCGTCGGTGAGCTATCAAAATTGCGTATATCATCAAAATTTTGTATATCCTTTTTTCCAGGGATCTTAATCGGCTGTTTTTTGTCGACTTTAGCTGATTGATCTTTAATGTAGCCGATTAATAAAACAATGAATTGGCCACTATGGTATCATATATCAATCTACTTTCGGCAGATTTACAAAGAGTTAATTATCATGCCGAATGATAAAACAATGATCGGCCACTATGATGTCATATGTCAATCTATTTCCGGCCGATTACAAAGAGGTAATTATTACTCGTCAATTAACTAAATCCATCAAATAATCGATCAATGCAATGAATACCTTCGGTGTGAATCCTTATCGGCTCATTTCGTAAATAAACAACTTGGTTTAGTTATTTCATGCCAAGTAAAAGAAAAGATGAAAATAGCGATGGCGGCGTTGACCTTGAACTTCAAGCATGAGTGTTGTCATTGCATTTGGAAGTTCCAAAAGCTAGAGATCCTCCCAGGTCCAATAAAGGTCAACCGAAGTTGAAGTCCGGAGATATTTCAGAACTGAATGGTTAACACTTTCAACTGGCTTTCGCTTGGTAAAAATTCACAAAAAAATGTTTTGTCTCGTAAGTTATTTTAAAGCCTACTTTTTTTCGGGTAACACTAAAAATAAAACTAATCTGAATTATAATTGGCCACGTGACCTTTCACACGTATTGCATATTTCCGAGTTCCGACTATACACGGAAAATAATTTGTGCTTCTTTGTTATATTATTGACATGTGCTTATATATTTTATTTTTATATATTGGCAAGCCTTTACGTATAAAATAATTTAAAACAAACTTATTTGTATTTACTTCTGGTTTTTTTTTTCGGGTAACACTAAAAATAAAACTAATCTGAATTATAATTGGCCACGTGACCTTTCACACGTATTGCATATTTCCGAGTTCCGACTATACACGGAAAATAATTTGTGCTTCTTTGTTATATTATTGACATGTGCTTATATATTTTATTTTTATATATTGGCAAGCCTTTACGTATAAAATGATTTAAAACAAACTTATTTGTATTTACTTCTGGTTTTTCTTTTTACTAAATTATAACAACTGTTTGGTTGGATGGAAGCAAAAGTGGGAATATGTAATACGCAAGTTGCTGAAATTTGACTACAAATTTCGATATTATTATCGATATTTGAATACACAAAGGTTTTGTTTATTCAAAGTTTCAGCTATTATTATTAGGAATACGTTATGCAATTATTTTTCGGAATACGTTATGCAATTATTGATGTGAATAAAGTATGCTTAAACCAACATGTCTGTTGTTGAAAATACGACCACTGACGACTAGTAAGGCCTACCCATGGCCAGTTCATTTCAAAATGGATTAAGAACCCTGCTTTTTTCCCATTTGCTACATCCCCTGCGTCTGGCGTGAATTTCTATCTAGGTCTCGTAACTCTAAACCAATAAGAAATACTCTTTTGGAACACGTGGAAAAGAAATTTGTATTTTGATATCACAGAACTTCGTACCTCCGGTGAAATTGATCGTCACCTCGTATGGTTTTGCCTAGCTAAACAATTGGACTTGTAGGTGAGTAATTTGTTATTTTTATAACTTAATTAATGTTTACGATACTTATCAGACATGGAACTCGCTATAAGAAACGATCAATCGGCCTGTCAAGTCCTAAATTATGATGATATTAAGAGATAGACTACCTATGTATGCATCGTGGGTGTTATTAAGCTTTCATATTACATATGAAAGCTTATTGTTTCATATTACATATGAAAGCTTATTGTTTCTGTTAAGATTATTATTATTTTTTTTTTGTGTATTTTCTGCAAATCGGATTTCTCAGAATCTAACCATGGGATCTTTCTGAAACTTTGACCTACCCCCCTAAAAATGTGGTGCGAACGTTGTTTAAATATATTTTCAAAACGTTTTTCGAATCCGAAATCACCGAATTTTACGAACGAAAAAACTGACAATGCATAGTCGTAACTTTGTTATTTTTTGACAGATTTTACTAATTCTTTTTTCTTTGAATACCTTGAAAAAAATCATTTTCATCAGCAGTTTCACATTTTCCAATTTCGAAAATTCGTCGCTGTGATTTCGAACCGGAAGTTTATACCAATTTGACAACTTCTTTAATAGTTGTACGATTTTCATGAAATTTAGTATATAAGTAGATCTTACCGATGTGACTTCAAAAATATTATTAGAAATTTTCTAAATTATCTCCCCTTGACGAAATTAAGGATCAAATTTTTCAAAAAAATCAAAGAAATGTGATTCGTACACAAAATATGGAGTTTGTCGATCGAACCGGCAGTGCCACCATCTTTAAAAGTGAAAAATCAATAAGGCTTTTTTGCTATTTTACTTACAGACTCGGGAGTTATATTTTCGGAATCCTTGAAGGAATGCCTAAAAATCTGTCGGATCAGAATTTTGATTTAGGTCACGTGATGGTCACCATTTTGAATTGAAAATGAAAAATAGAAGCAATTTGAAGGGCCGGGACTTTGGAACACAATAACTCTCGTTCTAATTAAGCTAGAATGTTCAAACTTGTTGTAGACGTTCACTAGGTCAATGTTATGATTGAGTTCAAAGATGAGCATTTACTTCTTAGGGTAAGCAGAGATAAGCATGCTGATTTGTTGATTCTTTAGGGCACGATAACTTCGGTTATAATGAAGGGAGGGCGGTGAAACTTTTGTCAATAGAGAGTCAAATAGCTAGCCTGTTGTGTGAAATCATTGTATCATTTTTTTAAAATATCAGGGATAGCCGAAAAAAAGAGATTGAAAATCCAAAAAGTCGTATTTTTACAATTTGGAGCATGTTTAGAGGTCTTTCTCGTAAAGTCAACATAATATTTTTTGGGAACTTCTTCTACAAAGAGTCTTATTGGTAGTCTTTTATATGAAACCATCGATCAACAGTCCAACATATCAGGAATAGACGAACAAAAGTATCGAACATTGAAAACGGCACCCTTTCATTGTTAAGCAAAACATGCAGTGTGGGTGACTACAATCTACACATTTAGTCATCGTATAGAGCTTATTCAACAGTATCGAATTCCAACTGCTTAGGGATATTTTACGTGCACTCCAATGTGTACACGGGACCTTGGTTTTTCGTCCCATCCGAACGACTAGACAGCTGTGCTTGTCAGGCCCTCCGTTCTGCCTCAATGACAAGGGGAACCACGCCGGGAAATTGAGATGAACTTTCTCCGTTCAGAACTTTCAATTCAGGCAAAACTTTTATTGCATACGATTAAGCTGGTCAATTGGAGCTTATTTTCAAAAGTTTTGTAATAATCGGTTGGTAATTAAAGTACCATGCACATTAAACTGTTAAAACAGAAAATTTCGCCCGGTTGAAATGTTTCTTGCTATAAGTCAGCAATTTTCCGAATTCAGGGAGGCTGAATGGTTAGCATGTGCGCGCTGTATCGTAACGTCTGTCATTGAGTCAACGGGTGTCGTTTCGATCTCCAGGTTGAACGTGACATGGTGTATGATGTCCAACCTCGTGGGTTTTCTCTGTGTTCTTCGGTTTCCTCCCAACGGCTAAAGACCAGTACGCGCAAGGGGGAGTTTTTAAATAAAATTAAAAAACATATGTTAGTCCCGAAATGACCTAGTTTGTGTCGAATGGACGTTAGGCCGCATTTCTCTCTTTCTCTTTTATTTTTAAAGTTTTGTAATAATCGGTTGGTAATCAAAGGTACTGTAAAAGTGATAAAACAGAAAATTTGGCCCGTTTGTAATGTTTCTCACTTTAAAGTCAGCAATTTGTCGATTTTTAGGGGCAAACATTTATTGCGAACGATTAAGCTGGTCAGGATGTGCTTATTTTTAAAAGTTTTGTAATATTCGGTTGATAAATAAAGGTACCGTGCAAATTAAACTGTTAAAATAGAAAATTTGGCCCGGTTGAAATGTTTCTCGCTGTAGGTCAGCAATTTGCCGATTTTAGGGAGGTTGCGTGGCTGAATGGTTAGCACGTGCGCTCTGTATCATAACGTCTGTCATTGAGTCAACTGGCGTTGTTTCGATTGCTTGGTTGTACGTGACAAGGAGTATGGTCGCCTGTCCAACCTCGTGGGTAAAATTTCCCTCATTGCACACTGTATGGCTTATGCCCGTCTTCATTAGCCCATTTAGGAGCAGAACAGTAGCAAGTTAAACCCCATTCAATTTCATTTCATTAGGGTTTCACACTGCGAAGCTTGTGTGAAACACTATTGTTTTTGTTAAAATTATTATTAGGGTTTCACACTGCGAAGCTTGTGTGAAACACTATTGTTTTTGTTAAAATTATTATTCTTATTATTATTAGGGTTTCACACTGCGAAGCTTGTGTGAAACACTATTGTTTTTGTTAAAATTATTATTAGGCTTTCAGACTTTCGTCTGAAAGCCTATTGAGATTACTAAAATTATTATTTTTTTTATTATTATTCTTTTCCGCCGGAGCCTATTTCTCTATGATCGAAAAGAGATACCGATTTGCGATCCATATTTCTATCGGTAAACTAGGTGGTGGCTACCCAATAAAGCAATTTTCAAACTTCTGCGCAGACCGGAAGTGGCCGAATTTTGAACGTTGATAAAAAATTAAAAATCGGCCGTGGTTTCGTCAATTCTCTACCTATATTCAAACAAATCACATTTTGGAAAGCCTGAGACTTTTCCGAGACAATAGCAATCTCACATTTTGCGATTTCGAAACTTCGTTGCTGACTTCTATCGTTCGAAAATTCAAAACACGTCGCCTACGAGACAATTTTTGTTATTTTTCAAAATTTGGAAATTTGACCTAGATTTTTGGATACCTGACGTCAATCCGATTCCAGAAACATAAGTTTCATACAGAGTTACCGCCCTTTATTTTTCGATTTTTTTTGAATTTTCTACCCATTTTGTGAGCTGTGGTGTCGTTTTACAGCCAAAATGATGTTTCTGAAACTTATGGAACATGAAGTTATAGTCCAATACCAACTGATAAAGCAATTTCGACACGGATCTTTAAACCGGAAGTGGTCGAAATAATGTGCAATATTTTGAAAAAAATGCAAAAAATGGATGTTTTCGGGGAAAACGTGATGTCTCCGTCCGATATCAACGGATTAATCAAATTAAGGTACCATTGGGTGGCACGAGGATTGTACTATCGTATGATACCCAATTCATACGGATACTATGATCGGGCAGCAAAATATGGCACGCTGAAAATCAAGTATTTTCTGATTTTTAGCATTTTTGGACGCCTGTATCTCGAAAACTTAACCGCAACTTTTTTTTTAATTTTTTCTATCGAGAGTCCTTTCGGAGGTATTTTGCATGAAGCCATCCAATAAGACTTTGAAATATCTGGAATAGGTGAAATAACGGACTGAAAATCGAAAAAAGTAAAAAAATCGTGAAATTTTGGAAAATGCTCTACTATTTTTTTATTTTAAGAGATTTTCAAAAAAAGATTGTATATTCAGATAGCTGACCTAATTACGATTCTAACGATGTATAATATGTATGTAGTTATTGAAATTTAATTTTCGATATTTTAAATTTTTTGCATTTTTTAACATTCTGAGACGCCCTTTTCTCGAAAACGACACCGCAGATTTTTCTTAAACTTTTCTTACTCAAAGTCCTATCGGTTGTCTATATAGTGAATCCAAAATGAAAAGCATTGAAATAATATAGGTGGTCCAAAAATGGCATCAAACTTTGAAAAAAATTGAAAAATCGTTAAATTTTTGTAAACGCTCTTTAATTTATCTTTTTTTCCAAAACTACTCAATGGATGTTTCTGACACTTCTGGTACAGAAAGTTAAGTAGCCAAATAACTTCGTAAAGCTATCGCGACAATGATCGTAAAACCGGAAGTAGTCGAAAAAATGTCCGATATTTTGAAAAAAAATTTTTTTTTTACTTTTTTTACGAAAACCTTTTTTATTTATGAATATTTTTTGATGATATTTTACACAGGGTTAAAATATCCTCCTACTTGAGCAGAAATGAGAAAAAAAATTGTCTCGGTAATTTCCGTTAGCCGCCATCGGCTAATTTAGTTTTTCGTACCCAGAAAAATTATTTATTGTTCGATTTGTATAAAACAAAGTTCATATGCTCCGTGGTCCAAATTGTATTTTTTTTTGTTACGGTGAAATTTTTCTGTCGGCAACGGAAGTGACGTAATATTAACAAAAACTACAATTTTGACAGTTAGGTACCACTTTTTGAAAGCAAATATTTTTTTTTCAAAACTGATATAACTAAAAGGATGCACCCTGCAAAGGTGCACAAAATCCTTAGCTCAGATTTTTTAATTTCAATTTCATTTTCGGGCAATTTCGAATAAAATGTAAAATAAAGTGTAAAATTCAGTTATTTACAATTCATTCAGCGTCTTCATATTTTGAAACATTTATTTGTAATTTTCATAAACTCGTAGCAATAATCCAGACGAAGAGAATGTATGCGAAAATAAGTTTGTAATATATACAGTTGCCGAGAAATATGCAATTTTGCATGCATCACATTTCACGTTATTTTGCCTATAAAGGAGTGAATTATTATTCGATTTGCAATATTTTTTTCCATTTGATACATAATGCCAATTTGGACTAGGTCAAGCCAATTTTACATTTTCACTGTGACCGGAAATGACGTCATTTGGGCAAAAACTGTATTTTTAACCTAAAAAACAAATATTTTATTCAAATGAGTCTGACTTATAATATTTTTAAAATTATGATATTTGATTCCCATCAACGAATAGAATGAAGCCATACGACCATACAGATACCACAAAATGATTTCTAACTTGTACGGTTACAGAGAAATAGGCGATCTTCTATAAGTCACTTTTCAAGGTTTTTGGTCTATAAAAGTGTCAATTATTATTCGATTTTTATAATTTTTTTACCATTTGATGCCTTATGCCATTTATGACTTCTATGAACCAAGTTAACATTTTCAATATCACCGGAAGTAATGTAATTTTTGCAAAAAACGTATTTTTAGCCTTCAAAAGAAACATTTTTTTGAAGGGATTTATATTAGTTATTCGTTTAACTTTATAACGTCTGACTCTAATGGGCAGTAAGATTGAATCAATACCATCATATTGATATCAAGAAAAGGCTTCTAGCATGTTCCTTTGTCGAATAATAGCCAATTTTCCCAGGGTCACTTTTAATTTTTTTACCTTCTTAATTTCAGTTTATGGGTTATAGGTTAATTATTTATTGCCCGATATGTATTAAACGAAGTTTCTATTTTGTAAAAATTTCTTTCGGCACCGGAAGTGACGTAATTTTGCCATAATTTACAATGTTGACCTTTTACATATGATAAAAGGTCACTGAAGCAAAACAACTAAAGTATAGTTCGGTAGCTCAATGGATCGGCTATGGTATAATAAACTTCCTGTATGATTCCTGAAAGCCGGTTCAGTGCTGCTTGCAGGTCTAGTTCTTATTATTATTATTATTATTCTTCTTTTGTTTTGAGTAGATCTCAGCAACTACGTGTCGCATCGTTACGATTTCTTCGGTTTTACTGGGAAAGTGGGTGTGACTTAGAGGATAAAGCTATTTTGAACGTTCTGCGACAATGCGAAATGTCCGAAATCACCGAAGTTATCGTTTTTACAAATATTGCTGTAATTTTAACAATAATCATGGGATTTTAACTTTCGATACATTTTGGCATAGCTGGAGACAGGGCACATAGCTGCGCTACTTTCGATTTTTGATTTTCGGCAAATCTTCGAAGATATTAGGCGCCAAATTTCGGAAATTTAAAATTTTACAAAAAACTTTTTTATTTATGAATATTTTTTAGTCGTGTTGTGCACAGAATTAAAGAGTCATCTGACTTGCGCAAAAATGTTAAAAAATTTTGTCTCAGTAATTTTCCTTGGCCTCCATTGGCTAATTCAGTTTTTCAGTCCTAGATTAATTTTTTATTGTTCGATTTGTATAAAACAAAGTTCATATGCTTCGTTGTCTCAATTGTCATTTTTTTTATTACCAAAAGTGTTATCTGTCGGCACCGGAAGTGGCATAATTTTACCAAAAACTACAATTTTGACAGTTAGGTACATTTTTTGAAAACAAATATTATTTTTTTGAAAAATTATATGACTCAAAGAGTGTGTCCTTTAAAGGCGCAAAAAATGTCGGAAGCAGTTTTTTTAATTTCTTTTTCATTTTCTAGCAAATTGGATTAAGAGGTGAAAAAAGGCGTAAAATTGACCTATTTACAACTCATTCAGGCTTTTCAGATTTTAAAATATTTTTACGTAACTTTTATAAACTTGTAGCTATAATCCATACGAAGAGAATGTATGTAAAAATTAGTTTGTAATATAAGCAGTTGCCGAGAAATAGGCAATTTTGCATGAGTCACTTTTCACATAATTTTGGCTGTAAAAGAATCAATTATTATTCGATTTTCAATTTTCTTTCGCCATTGGATGCCTAATGCCATAGTGGACTATGTCAAACCATTTTACCCCTTGCGCTGCCACCAGAAATGACGTCATTTGCTCAAAACTTAAATTTTAGCCTTCAAAAAACAATATTTTATTCAAATGAGTCGTATTTGTTATTTTTTTCAAATTGTGATATTTGATTCTATTGATCAAATAGATTGAACCCATACGATCATACAGATACCACAAAATGGTTTCTAACTTGTACGGTTGCAGAGAAATGGGCGATTTTCCTTAAGTCACTTTTCAAGGTTTTTGGTCTATAAAAGTGTCAGTTATTATTCGATTTTCATAAAATTTTCACCATATGATATCTTGTGTCATTTATGATTTCATAGAGAACTAATTTAACATTTTCAGTATCACCGGAAGTAATGTCATTTTGGCAAAAACTGTATTTTTAGCCTTCAAAACAGACATTTTTTTCAAATGATTCTGATTTGTAATATATTTCAAATTATGATATTTGATTCCAATCAACAAATGGATTGAACCCATACGATCATATAGATACCAAAAGATAGTTTTTATCGTGTACGGTTGCCGAGAAATAGACGATTTTCTACAAGTCACTTTTCAAGGTTTTTGGTCTATAAAAGTGGCAATTCTCATTCGATTTACATACAATTTTCGCCATTATGCTGCCTTATGCCATTTCTGATTTCATAAAACTAATTGAACATTTTCATTATCACCGGAAGTAATGAAATTTTGCCAGGATCACTTACAAGTAACATATATATAAAATGAATTGATATTGCTGGATTTGGTTGCTTCTTCGTCCATTTTATTTGATGTTTACAATGCTTATGTGGAAACCTGTTTGATGGTTTCATTGGTATCGGAAGTGACATATGTTTAAGGGTAACGTGGCACCGAAAGTGACGTGGCACCAGTGAAACCCGTCATTCCTGCATGCAGGTCTAGTTATTATTATTATTCTTCTTTTGTTTTGAGTAGATCTCAGCAACTACGTGTCGCATCGTTACGAATTCTTCGGTTTTAATGGGAAAGTGGGTGTGACTTAGAGGATAAAGCTATTTTGAACGTTCTGCGACAATGCGAAATGTCCGAAATCACCGAAGTTATCGTTTTTACAAATATTGCGGTAATTTTAACAATAATCATGGGATTTTAACTTTCGATACATTTTGGCATAGCTGGAGACAGGGCACATAGCTGCGCTACTTTCGATTTTTGATTTTCGGCAAATCTTCGAAGATATTAGGCGCCAAATTTCGGAAATTTAAAATTTTACAAAAAACTTTTTTATTTATGAATATTTTTTAGTCGTGTTGTGCACATAATTAAAGAGTCATCTGACTTGCGCAAAAATGTTAAAAAATTTTGTCTCAGTAATTTTCCTTGGCCTCCATTGGCTAATTCAGTTTTTCAGTCCTAGATTAATTTTTTATTGTTCGATTTGTATAAAACAAAGTTCATATGCTTCGTTGTCTCAATTGTCATTTTTTTTATTACCAAAAGTGTTATCTGTCGGCACCGGAAGTGGCATAATTTTACCAAAAACTACAATTTTGACAGTTAGGTACATTTTTTGAAAACAAATATTATTTTTTTGAAAAATTATATGACTCAAAGAGTGTGTCCTTTAAAGGCGCAAAAAATGTCGGAAGCAGTTTTTTTAATTTCTTTTTCATTTTCTAGCAAATTGGATTAAGAGGTGAAAAAAGGCATAAAATTGACCTATTTACAACTCATTCAGGCTTTTCAGATTTTAAAATATTTTTACGTAACTTTTATAAACTTGTAGCTATAATCCATACGAAGAGAATGTATGTGAAAATTAGTTTGTAATTTAAGCAGTTGCCGAGAAAAAGGCAATTTTGCATGAGTCACTTTTCACGTAATTTTGGCTGTAAAAGAATCAATTATTATTCGATTTTCAATTTTCTTTCGCCATTGGATGCCTAATGCCATAGTGGACTATGTCAAACCATTTTACCCCTTGCGCTGCCACCGGAAATGACGTCATTTGCTCAAAACTTCAATTTTAGCCTTCAAAAAACAATATTTTATTCAAATGAGTCGTATTTGTTATTTTTTTCAAATTGTGATATTTGATTCTATTGATCAAATAGATTGAACCCATACGATCATACAGATACCACAAAATGGTTTCTAACTTGTACGGTTGCAGAGAAATGGGCGATTTTCCTTAAGTCACTTTTCAAGGTTTTTGGTCTATAAAAGTGTCAGTTATTATTCGATTTTCATAAAATTTTCACCATATGATATCTTGTGTCATTTATGATTTCACAGAACTAATTTAACATTTTCAGTTTCACCGGAAGTAATGTCATTTTGGCAAAAACTGTATTTTTAGCCTTCAAAACAGACATTTTTTTCAAATGAGTCTGATTTGTAATATATTTCAAATTATGATATTTGATTCCAATCAACAAATGGATTGAACCCATACGATCATATAGATACCAAAAGATAGTTTTTATCGTGTACGGTTGCCGAGAAATAGACGATTTTCTACAAGTCACTTTTCAAGGTTTTTGGTCTATAAAAGTGGCAATTCTCATTCGATTTACATACAATTTTCGCCATTATGATGCCTTATGCCATTTCTGATTTCATAAAACTAATTGAACATTTTCATTATCACCGGAAGTAATGAAATTTTGCCAGGATCAGTTACAAGTAACATATATATAAAATGAATTGATATTGCTGGATTTGGTTGATTCTTCGTCCATTTTATTTGATGTTTACAATGCTTATGTGGAAACCTGTTTGATGGTTTCATTGGTATCGGAAGTGACATATGTTTAAGGGTAACGTGGCACCGAAAGTGACGTGGCACCAGTGAAACCCGTCATTCCTGCATGCAGGTCTAGTTTTCTCTATGTTGCTTATTTATTATAGTGGATAAATATTTTTCTGGTTCTAGCAATTATTTAATTTCTGCATAGAAATCTTGCTTTGGCCAGTTTTTTTTATTGCAGAGTGCTATTCTTGTATATTGCAGTCTATGATCCTTTGTTTAAAACATGCTTAAGAAGTCATCACGATTTCCTACTTATAACCAAACATATTGGAAACCATAATTATATAACATATCTCTAATTTTGGAAGCCCGATTACAGCTATATAAGTCTCCCTTTAGTTTAAAGATTATTTTTTTGCCCGGGTGCAATGTTTCTCACTACATTTAAATTTGTAACTTTGTGAGTTTTTGACCGATTTTGATAATTATGTCTTTATAATTTTCCAAATCTACATATTTAACGTACATATTCAAACAGTTGAGTTCAACCTGATTCAAAAAGTTTTAGTTTTGTTCAAAGTTATCTCATTTAATTTTTCGATGTTTTCTTACCATTTTCATTTCATTTTTCTGAAAGTTTTGAAGTCGGAAGTCATCCCGATTACAGCAACACAAGTTTCAGTTATTTCTCTTTAGTTTTCAGATCATGCAATGTTTCATATTATATTTAGACTTGTAACTTTGCGAGTTTTTGACCAATTTTGATAGTTTGTTATTCGTATCCT
Organism: Patella depressa; assembly: GCA_948474765.1. Taxonomy (NCBI): domain Eukaryota; kingdom Metazoa; phylum Mollusca; class Gastropoda; family Patellidae; genus Patella; species Patella depressa. The sequence continues at coordinate 49,848,976 of OX419715.1, read as the reverse complement.
TTTATTTGAGATACTTGATATAATCGATGACACGTGACGATGAATATGAAAGCTTTCATATCTGCATGGGACAGTAGCAGATCTAGTTTAATTAAAGTTGGTAAATATAACACAAGGTACAATTTTATGGATACACAATTACTGAGTTTGATACTAAGCGACGTTTCGACTAGGATGCTCTCGTCTTTATCAAGCAATATATTTGGTAAATATATTTTCTACATATTCATAACAACATTGTATTAGCTTTGTTTAAAAATATAATGAATACAGAGTGCTAATAACCATATTAATTTGAAATTAGTGATATACGAGAATATAACATAGGAATATCTCTGACGTCTAAGGCTATTGATAATCAAGTGAAACTGGCATATGAATATATGATACGTAATATTTGATAATGCCTTGAACTGTTTATCGTAAGATATTTAAAGTTACTCTCAAATTATGTTTCAGAAAATCAACAAAATGGGTGATTTTTCCAGAGGAAAATTGCTGCTAGAAAATGGCGCTAAACTCTAACAGTAACAGGCCTTCAAATCCAGGTGAAGTGGAATCAACTTCGGCTTTTCAGAAAATTCCTAAGAAGCCTGTTCTTGCGTGGAATAGGAGAAGATCTCAAATATTTTCATCTGGAATTTCAGTTGTGAAAACTGACAGGCCTATTACCATCAGTGGTATGCATTACCAAGCAAACATCACCAAAACCAACAATCGACTTGCCTGCAATAACACCGTACGTGCCTGCATCTACTTCCAAGTTAACGCCATCAGCTATCTACCTACCTGTAACCACGTCATACTCACCTGTAACCACGTTCTACTCACCTGTGATCACGTTTTACTCACTTGTATCGACGACTAACTTACCGGTAACAACGTACTATTTCTCAACATCAACGTCATGTTCTCATTTAAAATCAACACTTTGTATACCCCCCTCAAATACCTACTTACCTGCATCAGAGTTCTTCTCACCTGCATCAATAACCAGCTTATCCGTAACAATGTCCTACTCACACCCATCAACATCTTGGCCTTACTTACCTGCATCAAAATCAATTTCGTTCATAAATTCACCAAATACCCACCCATGTGTATCAACGACCAGCTTACACCTAACAACGTGCAACCCACCTGTAGCAACGTTCTGGAAAAACTTACCATTAATCAAGGTCCTGCTTACCTTCTTCCACATCCTACTTAGCTGAGTATACATCATCCACTTATTTACCTGAATCAAAGTCACATTTGCTCGCATCAAATGCATATTTACCTAAAGCAACGTCTTACCTACCTGCATCAACGTCAGTTGCGGATCAAAGGTGTAACAGTATACCAAGGCTCCTTAGATCAACTGATACAGAGGCCTTGTTTCTTACACCAAGCTCCTATCAAGAAGCATCAAATTTACCTGGATCTATTCTAGATATTAGTCTACCAATTCCCAGTGACAATCCATTCATACCAACTTCAGCAATTAGAATACAAGGGCAGCCAATACCACAAACTACCCCTTTAAAACCTGGAGCCTATTTCATGAAATTTGAACTAAGATAAGATCCCAATTATAGTAATTTGATTGTATAATATTAGATTGATTTTAGTGCTTAGCCAATCAAAATTGAAGTATCTACTAAAATTGGATTTTATCTTAAGTTAAAATTTCGTGAAACAGGGCCCTGAAGTCAATTTTTGATGCTTCGAGTTGGGCAATTTCACAGACTCTGAGAGTGAGTTCGATGATGATGATGATAGAGATCCGGAATGGACCCTAAGAAAAAAGACTTCTATGTTTGGTGTGCAGCTCATTCCCATAGATGATATTTTGACAACTATTATTATCGATTCACCAAATACAGCCATAAAAGAGCACTCCACAAGCCATGCTAAGCGTGGAAGGTCAAATCCTTCAAACTGGGATAGAAATATGAAAAAAAAACTTGGTATGGAGGGTAAAAGTTACAGGGGCCTCAGGGGTGTTTTAAGGTTTATCATGGTGGAGGCTATACTATTTTATGGGCCCTCTTTTGTGGGGGGGGGGGGTGTTTTGATTGATGATTTTCAGACTGCATTCTCATTCAGTAGTGGATTCGACAGTATCCGTGTAAAGAAAACGATTGACTCGGACTCGGGGGGGGGGGGGGGCCCTTTCCATTGGGCCCTTTTGTCAGACGAGGGGGCCTTTTGTCTGCCTTTAGCGCCCTCAGTTTTCTCATCGGTTTTAGCATTTTTCTCCTGTTTTATTTGTTCAACTTATTTGATTTTTTTTTTCGCGAGGAGGCTGGCACCTCCAGCGCCTCAGCTATAAAACGCTTATGAGGGGCCAGAAAAAAGATGAAGGTGATAAATATGCTCTTTCAAGTGAAAGGATGGGTTGACAAATGGGTTAGCCGAAGTCTTGTCAAATGAGTGAAAAATGTTCTGTTTTCAATGAAGAAGAGCGACAATCGATATTCAATGGCTTTTGGGCTGACATGTCCTCGAACCAGAAGAAAGTCTTTGTGGCTTGGTTGATGAAGTGGTGGTTAGCAACAGAAAGAAACCAGCAGACGAGAGACTACCTTAAAAAAGAAAATGAACGCGTTAGCGTTTGATGAAACGTGTTCTTGGCTACTCTTGGTGTTAATGATAAGACTGTTTACGAATGGTTGAAAGGCAATTCTCATGCGGGTATTCCAAAGACAGCTGCAGTAACTAAAAGACGCGTTTCAGTATCAAATACAGAGAAGGTCAACTATGTGCAACACTTCCTTAACGAAATTATCTTTACATTATTGTAGGTCTTCTTCGAAGAAAAATTATCTGGAGCCAATCTTTACTTCTGAATTATATGTGAACGATTGTAAACGCATTGATGAGCTGTTCCTTCGCAGAAGACTTTTATGTCTGTATTCAATGATCTTAATTTAGGCATTCATCAGCCTAAAAAAGACAGATGTAACATTTGTTGTGGTTATGAGACAAACAATATCTCTGAAGCAGACTATAACTTACACATGTCACGTAAAAATGAGGCGAGAGCTGAGAAATCTGCAGACAAACTTCGTTCAGAAATTCAAGATCACGTTAAGGTTGTGACATTAGATCTCAAGTCCTTGTTATTATGTCCTTTGCTTACTGCTAGTTCCATGTACTACAAAACGAAATTGGGATGTCATAATTACACAATTTTTGATCTGGCGAGCACAGATATGGTCAATTATTTTTGGCATGAAGGTATTGGGAATCTTAATGCAAACACTTTTGCCTCCATCCTCAGTTACCCAGTGTACTCATTCCGTTCTACTCCACTATACCCTGGGTTGATCCATAGGGTTTCCACGATTTCAAACTATCTGATTGTAGTTAGAGTGTATGAACCAATCAAAAAACAGTTTACAAACCAGTCCTACGTAGACTCTTTAGCGTCATTTTTTACGTCATAGAACTACATTGTTTACAAACAATATGGTGGCTTGTTTGATCGATTATGAGAAAGTTTGTGATCCTGGGACTGATTCCTAGAAAATTCTTAAGCATGTTCTTGTGCTTAGATTTCAAGTAGACTTTGCATTTAAGTAAACTTATCGCATTTTGTGTTCCTAGAAAATTCTTAAGAACATCCTTGTGCTTATATTTTAAGTAGACTTCAATGTAAGCTCAAGTACGTTATTATGTGTTCATTTTGTGTTCCTAGAAAATTCTTAAGAACGTCCTTGTGCTTAGATTTTAAGTAGACTTCAGTGTAAGCACAAGTACGTTATTATGTGTTCATTTTGTGTTCCTAGAAAATTCTTAAGAACATCCTTGTGCTTAGATTTTAAGTAGACTTCAATGTAAGCACAAGTCTCAAGCAAGGTATAGGGCTTGCTTACCGCAACCTTAAGTCTGTTTCTGCTTCAAACAATATGGCTGACAGTTAGGTATTCCACAGCATTTTCTACATCTTTTGATACGTAGGAGGCAGAGAAAATCCTTTAGAAACATATTCTCGAGAAGTATGCTGCAGAAAATTTCGCTTCTGCCCTGAAACCATTTTATTTATTTACCAATTATTAGTAAACAACACAAACACACAGGCTACTTTAAGATCAGGCACTCTTGTACTTGTGTTTTGTTATTTTTTTTTTTATTTGTTTTTTTTTTTTTTTTTATATTTAGCTTGTGTCACATTTGATATGTGTATAAGGGACATGTCAAATGCGTCTAAATCGACCATTTGCGGGAAAGCAGACGACAAATTTATGATGTAATTCACATACCAAAACTGTTTTTATGACATTTGAGAGCACCATAGTCTCATTTTACCAGTCACAATGTGCTTAGACTCGTAGTTGACTTGTGCTTACGGTCTTGAGAATTTTGTACAGATGGTATTTTATTAAGATTCTTACGTAAGAAAATATGAAGCATAACTTTCTGCTTACTTTAAGAATTTTCTAGGAACCGGGCCCTGTTGTTACGGATATTCGTGTTTGCTGTATACGTATGGTAATATTCAGTACAAAACAAACTTTACTGTCGAGTTTAATTCCCTAGATGTAATAAAAGGTGTCCTCCGTCAATGGCCGATCCTCTAGAGCTCAATTGTTTTATACGGTGCCCCACTTAAGATCGAGTCAAAAAAGTACACCCATTTACAAGAACTTAAAAAAGTGTTACCCGCTGATTACCCATACTCCTCGCAATGTTCCGTTTGATTAGAGCTAATCCCACTACTCACTGCTGTAAATAGAGAAAATTCTTGTTGTAAATTATTATTGGTCAACAGTCCCATTAACAACCAATGGCTTACTGCGTAACAAAATCGTTAAATTTGAAACACAGTTCCAAATTGGACCAAATATAGTTACATAACGTTACGTCATGACTAACGATTTAGTTATGCCCAATTAACCAGTGCATAGCAGAATATTGTAGGAAAACTAATTGTGTTACAAACGAGGCTATCAACAATGTAAACAATACTGTATGAAGACGAACAATACTTTCACCTTTTTTAATACCTTAAATCACTGTCCACAGTTTTAGGGAAGACCCCATAGTAAAAGGATGACTGTCATGCATGTTCCTGTACATAGGATAGATTTGATTGAACGGGGAGAATACACACACTCCCTCAAAAACTCAAGTATCAGAAATCAGAAGCCAATCCAGCAATGGGCATAGAGGTATTTCTCGGACCATTGCTTCAGGAATATGCTGATTACCATCCTTTTTATGACAATTTAATTTATGAGGCGGAATAAGTTGAATGCGCCAATTATGTCAAATAAATGGAGTACTCGTTTCATCAATTTATATGAATGAATTTACTGAAATAATGGGTTTTTTCCTTGATTTGTAAGGTTTAGCTAATTATAGGTCTATGTTATTAAGTTTGTTATTATTTACTGTCGTTATATTGTAATTAACGTGAAATATCCGTGTCCAGTAGACGTGTTCATGTTTTGTTTTAGTCCTAATAAATCAATAATTAACATTTTTGTTTGATATCTTTATTTTTACATTAGCTTCAAAATTTCATAGATCTCCTAAAAAGACCACATTTTCCTATTACTACCATGTCAAATTTTCATATGTGTGCTTACATAAAATTATATCACGATTTTCCATTGTGCTTATTATCAGTAAGTGACGTGTAAAATAACGTTTCCCCGTTCCAAATTTCAAGATAATACAACAATATCTCACGAAGTTATTCAGTTTTTTGTTCCTCCTGTAAAATTTGTATGCCTTTGTATACATCACTATAGCAATTTTGATAGCTCACCGACGATATATTTCTAAGGTAGTACAACTGACAATATCTGGAGAGCACGAAATTTTAGTCTATATCGAATACTTTGTAGCATCTGGAGCACTACAAAATCCAGACAATATACAATTACACCAAATTTTTGTCAGTTTTCATCATCAAGTAGCATGCAAACCCTACCACTCACCTTTAATCTGATTGCAGATTCATAATCTAGAACAAAAAGTTCTTCGAGACAACCAAACGTGAGCTGTATATCTTCACTAGCAGAAAGTTAAAATCAAGATATCTAAAACTCGAGTAAATTTGTGATACATATTTTTTTTCAAAAACTTTTTGGTAACTCATGAAATTCAAATGCCCGTATCTCAGTCAATTTACATGCTACAGACGACAAATTTTGGATAGTTTCTAGATTTTACATGTACAATAACATATAATATTTCCAGATTTTTTCGAGGGGGTCAATTTCCCAAATTTCTGAAAATTGAGCCATAACCTCTAACACGCAATCTTTGTGACCTATTGAATTTCGACAATTTCTGTTTATTACGTCCAGAGTTATGGCCCATGTTTCACCTTGTTGCACATAGTAAATGCTTTAACACCAATGCTCTAACATTTGTATGAGATTGATATGCATCATTTAGATAAGTGAAACAACGAAGCTTATTGTTTTAGTTTGTAGACAACAAAAATTATGATCTGATCTGTATGAAACTGTTTTGCAAATGCACCCAATTACATACAAAAAAACAAAGATGCAATAACCCATGTTTACTTCTCAGACGATTTAGCTGCAGTAGGCGTATGTTTCATTTCCTGGCATCGTTTCCTCTTGTCAGTGGTACAGAATGGGGGTCTGACAAGAACAGCTGTCTAATCGATCAGATGGGCCGATCAATTGAGGACTCGTCTATAAATTGGGGTCCTCGTTAACAATCACTTGGCAGTTGGAATTTGATATAAGAGAGGGCATAGAGCCGCTGCGTATGCCTACATTAATTAGCCAAGTAGAAGCAGGACGTTAAAGCCCATTTGATTTCATATTAATAACTATGCAATTTAGGGTTGTATAATTTTCCAGATGATCATCCAATGACAGTTTACTTGTTCACCATTTTCCTGCCATTTTTTAGTTATTTCCCGTCATTTTCATTTCATTTCCTCATCTGTCCAATTTTTCAACATCTAGATCGGTATTTTAAACTTCTCGAACCGAGACTCCATTCGATTATAGCAATACAAGTTTCAGTTATTTCCCAGATTTGTTTTGGCCAGGTGCAATGTTACTCACTATAAATATACACATATAGGTTTGATCGATTTTAATTAATTCTTTTTCCTTGTGAATAAGTTTGTGACTTTTTGATTTATTTTACTAAAACAAAATTTCTTTGACTACCTTACAACATTTACTTTAAATCTGCTATTTCCGATTTTCAAAATTCGAATATTATGTCATTGACATCTCATCCAGGAAGTAAAACCAACATGACAACTTCTTGAATATTAGTACAATTTTCATAAAATTAGGAATGCAGAAATATGAAATCGGGTCAAATATTGTTCATGAAGGATTAAGTTGGATATTGGGTGCTTATTTTGATAGTTTTATCAAAATCGGTTGGTAACCAAAGATTCTATGCAACTTATATTCATAATGTTATACAGACAATTGGTTGAAACGCTTCTCATAACCATGGAATTAACACAACACAATTTACGTGTATGACATTTTCCTGCCATTTATTAGTTATTTTCCGACATTTTCATTTAATTTTTATACGTCCACATTCATAATGTGAACGTATTATGCCGTCGCCCCTGTCTCTGTGTGTGTGTGTGTGGGTGGGTGTGTGTGTGTGTGTATGTATGTATGTGTGTGTGTGCCTGTGGTTCGCATACAGGGCGCAATTCTTCATGGATTTTCTTCAAACTTGGTATACTTATTCCTTATACCCCAAGAAAGATCCCTATTGTTTTTGGGGCATGCCCGACCCCCAGGGACCGAGCCACGCCCATTTCTAGTATTTGTTTGTTTGTCGTCTACAGGCCACATTTCTTAATTTATAATCTTGAAACTTTGCGTACACATTCTTTGTACCCTAAGGAACATCCCTATCGTTTGGGGTGTATGCCCCACCCCCAGGGGCAGAGCCACGCCCATTTTCTTTTCGTTTGTCTTTGTGTCGCCTACAGGGCGCAATTCTTACTGGATTTTCTTCAAACTTGGTATACGTATTCCTTATACCCTAAGGAAGATCTCTATTGTTTTTGGTGCATGCCCGACCCCCAGGGACAGAGCCACGCCCATTTCTAGTATGTATTTGTTTGTCGTCTACAGGCCACATTTCTTAACTTATAATTATGAAACTTAGCATACACATTCTTTGTACCCTAAGGAACATCCCTATCATTTGGGGTGCATGCCCGACCCCCACTATGGCAGAGCCACACCCATTTTCTTATCGTGTGTCTTTGTGTCGCCTACAGGCCGCAATTCTTATTGGATTTTCTTTAAAACTTTATATACTTACTCTTTATACTCTAAGGATGATCCATCGTTTGGGGTGCATGCCCAACCCCCAGGGGCAGAGTCACGCCCATTTTCTTTTTGTGTGTCGCCTACAGGCCACAATTCTTAATCGGTCATCTTGAAACTTAAAATACTTATCCCTTATACCCTAAGGATGACCCCTTTTGTTTTGGGTGCATGCCCGACCCCTGTGGGACAGCAACACCCATTTCTTGTATTTGTTTGTCTGTCGTCTACAGGCTGCATTTCTTAATGTATCATCTTGAAACTTTGAATACTTCTTCTTGGTACCTTAAGGAAGATCCCTATTGTTTTTGGTGCATGCCCAACCCCAAGGGACAGTGCCACGCCCATTTCTAGTATTTGTTTGTTTGTCGTCTACAGGCCACATTTCTTAATTTATAATCTTGAAACTTTGCGTACACATTCTTTGTACCCTAAGGAACATCCCTATCGTTTGGGGTGTATGCCCCACCCCCAGGGGCAGAGCCACGCCCATTTTCTTTTCGTTTGTCTTTGTGTCGCCTACAGGGCGCAATTCTTACTGGATTTTCTTCAAACTTGGTATACGTATTCCTTATACCCTAAGGAAGATCTCTATTGTTTTTGGTGCATGCCCGACCCCCAGGGACAGAGCCACGCCCATTTCTAGTATGTATTTGTTTGTCGTCTACAGGCCACATTTCTTAACTTATAATTATGAAACTTAGCATACACATTCTTTGTACCCTAAGGAACATCCCTATCATTTGGGGTGCATGCCCGACCCCCACTATGGCAGAGCCACACCCATTTTCTTATCGTGTGTCTTTGTGTCGCCTACAGGCCGCAATTCTTATTGGATTTTCTTTAAAACTTTATATACTTACTCTTTATACTCTAAGGATGATCCATCGTTTGGGGTGCATGCCCAACCCCCAGGGGCAGAGTCACGCCCATTTTCTTTTTGTGTGTCGCCTACAGGCCACAATTCTTAATCGGTCATCTTGAAACTTAAAATACTTATCCCTTATACCCTAAGGATGACCCCTTTTGTTTTGGGTGCATGCCCGACCCCTGTGGGACAGCAACACCCATTTCTTGTATTTGTTTGTCTGTCGTCTACAGGCTGCATTTCTTAATGTATCATCTTGAAACTTTGAATACTTCTTCTTGGTACCTTAAGGAAGATCCCTATTGTTTTTGGTGCATGCCCAACCCCAAGGGACAGTGCCACGCCCATTTTGTTTTTGTCTGTCTGTCTGTGTGTCACCTACAGCCCACAATTCTTAATCGATTGTCTTGAAAACTTTTTTTATACTTATTCCTTATACCCTAAGGCTGACCACCAGAGTTGGGATTTCAAAATTTTGCGTGTCGGACATTTTACCGAAAATAAAGTACATAACAAAATTAGGTGAACCTCGCTATTTTTCATATTTAATTCCCGTACGGTATTCAATTCATACCACAATTAAAAATCACATGTCAACAAAATATTCAAATCCCGTACGTAATAAAAATTGGTGAACCTCGCTATTTTTCACACCTAATTCACGTACGGCATTCAAATTTATGTCAGTAAATGTCGTACAAAATTAAGCATTTTCGTAATACATTGAATGAAAGCTTGCCGATCCTGCTTCGGCATAAAATTCACAACGGTAATATTCCTTTAGATTTACGTGGCAGCAAATAAATGCCGAACTTCCGAAATAAGAATAGTTTGTGATGTCAGAACATCGTTTTTTCTTTATAAAATGTCAACAAAATATTCAAATCTGTGCGTAATAGAAATAAGAACACGGCAGCAAATGAAAGAAAAGCGTTCGAAATAATACTTGTGGTGATGACAAAAGGCATAGCTGACTTCGGCGTATTGCCGCTATGGCGTACGTGACCCACAGCTTCATACATTACTTGTGGTGATGAGAAAAGGCATAGCTGACTTCAGCGTATTGCCGCTATGGCGTACGTGACTTACAGCACACAGCTTCATAGTAAGCACTGCCTAACATGTTAAGCAATATTCGTGCGTCGCTCGAGATGACGGGAAAGTGCCACTGTGGATGAGAATTTATATATGGATTCTTAAAAGACGTAAAAGATATCGTAGACAAAATGAATTAGGGTGTTATAAAATAATATACTCTTACGATATGTGACATCTATGATTAGTTGATAGATGCTGTCGGCTCACATCAATGCGATTAAAATGCCCGACAATTGAAGACCACGAGGTAAACAGGTGAATTAAAATTATAATCACTCTTATTGGATTGATGAATAGTCCGACAAAGGGAAAGCAATGACTTCTGTTTAAGATTAGATTGATGAATTGTCCGACAAAGGATTAAGTCAATCAATCAAGACAGATTAAGTAGTTAATCAAGGTAGGTTTATTGACGGTATAACACGATAAATACGTTGATCACTTAATTACCTAATCAATCCTACCTATTGTCAACGATAATCGGGTTGAGTGGTAGTTATACTCTCAGTACACTATATTAATTTTGGAATTTTGAATATTATTCACTATGTCTTGATGTCCGATTGGGCATATTCCCGGTCGGACAACATTGTGCGTTTGGAAAAAAATATTCGGACAAGTCCGGAATATACGGGCGAAATCCCAACTCTGCTGACCACTATTATTTTTGGTGCATGATGGACCCCCTGGGACAGAGCTACGCCCAATGCTTTTGTGTCTTGTGTTCGCCTACAGGATGCAATTCTTAAAAGATCCTTTTAAAACTTTACAAACCTATTCCTTATACCCTAAAGATGACCCTTATTGTTTTTGGTGATTTCCTAACCCCCAGGGGCAGAGCCATGCCCATTTTTACTTCGTGTCTATGTGTGTTGTCTTCAGGCCACGATTCTTAATGGATTGTCTTTAAACTTGGGATATGTATTCCATATAGCCTAAGGACGTCAACTACATGTCCCGACTCACACAGGCAAGACACGACCAATTTTTGTGTTTGTCGTTTACAGGCCGCAATTCTGAATGAATCAGCTTGGTACTTGGTTTATGTATTCCTTATAGCCTGAGGGCGTCCACTATTGATTTTGATGAATGTCCCGACCCCCAGGGGCAGAGCCATGCCCACTTTTTGCCTTTAGTGTTAGGAAGGCACAATTCTGAATGGATTATCTTGGTATAGTTATTCCTTATACTCTAAGGACGGCAACTATTAATGTTGGTGCACGACACTCAACGCTAAACAAACCAAACGCCTAGCCTTCTTGACAAAGTACCATATCAATCAAAGCAGGAATGTGGACGTATATTTTAGCGTTAGCGTTATGTTTTCATGTCACGGTTTTCAACATCTTTCACGGTTTTCAACATCTTGATCCGTGTTTTAAACTTCCAGATATTTTTTTTTGCCAGAGTGCACTGTAACGCAATATATATATATATATATATGTGTGTATATATATATATATATGCCCCCCCCCCCCCATGGCATAATGTATCACAATGAGGTAATTTTGAAAATTGAGGCATTGTTATTTTCACGTTCTCCAACTCACTACCTCACAATTTGATGCATAGTTTGTTTGAATTGGGCAAAAATTGACTGATCTGTGTTCATTTGAAGCTACCCAACTCACAAAAGTAAGTTTTGAAGAAATGCAAGTCAAACATTTGGTATGTTTCAAAACAAAATCCAATATCAACCAGGCCATTTATTTTCTGTTTTGTCATGGAACATATCTTTTCATGTGTGCTAAAGACGAAAATTATAGTAAAAATTTTATCAGACGATTTCCACCATTTATTTGCTATTTTGTCACTTTATAATTTTTTATTTAGAATTTTAAGGGTGCTGAAGACGAAAATTGTAGTAAATGTACTCTTTTTGTAACAAAACATCCACAACACCTGTGGCATATTAAAATCATAATGTTATACTGAAAAACAATCTATACATTAGTAGTAATTTGTATATTTGTTGTTAATAAAAAATTAATGTTTTCACTTATTTTGTCTCTAGTCCAAAATTAGATTTTGCGCATTCCGACGTGTTCGGTCACATATATACATATATATCTTCGAGTTTTGGTTGATTTTTATACGTCCACATAATGTGAACGTATTATGCCATCGCCCCTATGTGTGTGTGTGTGTGTATGTGTGTGTGTGTGTGTCTGTGGTTCGCCTACAGGGCGCAATTCTTCATGGATTTTCTTCAAACTTGGTATACTTATTCCTTATACCCCAAGGAAGATCCCTATTGTTTTTGGGGCATGCCCGACCCCCAGGGGCCGAGCCACGCTCATTTCTGGTATTTGTTTGTTTGTCGTCTACAGGCCACATTTCTTAACTTATAATTTTGAAACTTTGCATACATATTCTTTGTACCCTAAGGAACATCCCTATCGTTTGGGGTGTATGCCCCACCCCCAGGGGCAGAGCCACGCCCATTTTCTTTTCGTGTGTCTTTGTGTCGCCTACAGGGCGCAATTCTTACTGGATTTTCTTCAAACTTGGTATACGTATTCCTTATACCCTGAGGAAGATCTCTATTGTTTTTGGTGCATGCCCGACCCCAAGGGACAGAGCCACGCCCATTTCTAGTATGTATTTGTTTGTCGTCTACAGGCAACATTTCTTAACTTATAATTTTGAAACTTAGCATACACATTCTTTGTACCCTAAGGAACATCCCTATCATTTGGGGTGCATGCCCAACCCCCTGGGGCAGAGCCACACCCATTTTCTTATCGTGTGTCTTTGTGTCGCCTACAGGCCGCAATTCTTATTGGATTTTCTTTAAAACTTTGTATACTTACTCTTTATACTCTAAGGATGATCCCTATTGTTTGGGGTGCATGCCCAACCCCCAGGGGCAGAGCCACGCCCATTTTCATTTTGTGTGTCTCTGTGACGCCTAGAAGCCGCAATTCTAACTGGATTTTCTTAAAACTTTGTATACTTACCCTAAGGATGATCCGTATTTTTTTTGGTGCATGCCCGACCCCCAATGGCAGAGCTACGCCCATTCCTTGTATTTATTTGTTTGTCGTCTACAAGCCACATTTCTTAACGTATCTTCTTGAAACTTTGAATGATTATTCTTTGTACCCTAAGGAACATTTCTATCATTTTGGGTGCATGCCCAACCCCCAGGGGCAGAGTCACGCCCATTTTCTTTTTGCGTGTCGCCTACAGGCCACAATTCTTAATCGGTCATCTTGAAACTTAAAATACTTATTCCTTATACCCTAAGGATGACCCCTTTTGTTTTGGGTGCATGCCCGACCCCCGTGGGACAGCAACACCCATATCTTGTATTTGTTTGTCTGTCGTCTACAGGCTGCATTTCTTAATGTATCATCTTGAAACTTTGAATACTTATTCTTGGTATTCTTGGTACGCCCATTTTTTTTTTGTCTGTCTGTGTGTCACCTACAGCCCACAATTCTTAATCGATCGTCTTGAAAACTTTTTTTATACTTATTCCTTATACCCTAAGGCTGACCACTATTATTTTTGGTGCATGACGGACCCCCTGGGACAGAGCCACGCCCAATGCTTTTGTGTCTTGTGTTTGCCTACAGGATGCAATTCTTAACAGATCCTTTTAAAACTTTACAAACCTATTCCTTATACCCTAAAGATGACCCCTATTGTTTTTGGTGATTTCCTAACCCCCAGGGGCAGAGCCATGCCCATTTTTACTTCATGTCTATGTGTGTTGTCTACAGGCCACGATTCTTAATGGATCGTCTTTAAACTTGGGATATGTATTCCATATAGCCTAAGGACGTCAACTGCATGTCCCGACTCACACAGGCAAGACACAACCAATTTTTGTGTTTGTCGTTTACAGGCGGCAATTCTGAAAGAATCAGCTTGGTACTTGGTTTATGTATTCCTTATAGCCTGAGGGCGTCCACTATTGATTTTGATGAATGTCCCGACCCCCAGGGGCAGAGCCACGCCCACTTTTTGCCTTTAGTGTTAAGAAGGCACAATTCTGAATGGATTATCTTAGTATAGTTATTCCTTATACTCTAGGGACGGCAACTATTAATGTTGGTGCACGACCCTCAACGCTAAACAAACCAAACGCCTAGCCTTCTTGACAAAGTACCATATCAATCAAAGCAGGAATGTGGACGTATATTGTAGCGTTAGCGTTATGTTTATAATTCCTTTTCCTTGTTGAGATTCTTTATATAACATATGACAGAAACTGTCTAAATATTAAAGCTTTAATATCTGCCTAGCAGATCTAGTTATTATTGGACTTAAATTGGCAATTTGATTCACAATTACTTGTTAACAGTTTTACACAAATATACATTTATATTTCCATAAAGCTTGGCGCAGACGGTCAACTTTTCGTCGCTTGTTGCTGCAATAGGCAACTACTGGCAACTCCGAGCAATTGGCAACTCGAGGACTGGCAACGAGAAGCAGTTTTTCCCCAGATGTATCCGGAATGCCGATATCACGTGATCATTCAAAATGGCGCACGATCCGAATACTCGGCTGAGCTTATATCATACAATACTGGCCGCTCAGCCCACATTTCCACCAACATGTCTTCCATCTCCACGCACCATGTTAATGTTGTTAGCTGTTCCGACGCCGTCATCTTGAAGTATCACATGACAGTAGAGCGCTCGCTGATTGGACAGTTAACCAGTTGCTTGTTGCCTGTTGTCGCCTACTGCCGCAGATGAGCAATTTTGAAGCAACAGATGAACAATTTCTCGGCGACGAGCAATTTTCTGTTGTCGAATGTCAAACATGTTTGATATTTGGCAACGAGAAGCAACTCGGAGCAACAGCAGGCAACTATTGTTGCCCGTTGGCACAGACGAGCGATTTTTTCTTTCAACGACCAGCGATTTCACTGTTGCCTGAAAGTTGCTTGAAAAAGTTGCCCCTGTGCCTGGCTTAAGATAAGGTCACGTTCTCCATTCTCTGAAACTAAAATACATTGCCCGAAAAATGGACGGTTCAACGAATCTGGAAGAGCGGGTGGGTAGGCATATAGGCTCTCTCAAACTAATATGTGTAAGCTTAAAATTCAGATTTGATTTGGGGCTTTAAAGCAATTCCTAACAAATATTTGAATTGAAGTAAAGCATCTATATGTAATTTTCTCACTGAAATAGATATATATGGCAAAACCTAAATAATATTGGTAGGGAGTGGCAATTGTAGTGAAGAGAAAAATAAATCAACCGTCATAATGAAGATGTATATACGCTCACCATACATTATGGGATTTGGTCCAAACAGCAACGTTACGGTCTACTCTTTATTTCGAATTTAGTGCACATAAACATGTGCACCGGACCTCAGTTTGGTATTCCATCCGAATATCTAAGCCCCCCCTCACACTTCCTGCACCACTGACAAGGGGGATCACATGGGTCAAATCAAGGACCTCCTGATTAGTGATTAGTGAGCCACGGACAAGGATAAACTACGCCAGATAAGGATCAAAACCTGAGCCAGCCCTTTACTGACTCACTGCTGCTCCATTACACACACAATAACGTATAACTTACGCCCATCTTCATTATACAGGTTGGTACAGAACAGCAAGACATTAAACTCCATTTGATATCTTTTTTCTCTTTATTGCAACATTGTCACTCCCATTACAGTATTATTGAGTTGTAGCTATATCTATTTTAGTGAGAAAACTAAATATCTGAAGATGCTATGTTTCAGGTTGAATATTTGTTAGACCCTTAACCTCTAATCTTACTTGAAAATAAGGTTGAACTTATATAGGCCCTTGTCTGTAGTTATACTTGTTACTACTATCGGGGGGTTGGGATGGCCTAGTGGTCTAGAGTGCCGCGCTTCGACCTCTAGCTGGCCGGTCACCTCTGGCTTGCGGCTGTGGTTTCGAGCCCTGGTGTGAGCGCATGTGGCATGGAGATAGGGGCGCCTTCTCAACCTCGTGGGTTTCCTCCGGGCACTCCGGTTTCCTCCCACTGCTAAAGACCCCTATACGCGCAAGCGAATTATTGAAAATAAAATTAAAAACCATGTGTTAGTCCCGAAATGACCTAGTTGTGTTGAGTGGACGTTAAACCCCATTTCTCTCTCTCTCTCTGTTACTACTATCAATAATTATTGATATTTTCCATAACGGGAGATAACTCCTTTTAGAATAAATGGATTTCCGAAATTAAGTGTCCCTGTCCATTATGTTTTCTGCATTTTACTTTAAATCAAAATTTACCCGACGGCATATTCTTTGCATAGGATGAAGACATCAGGTGCCAATATTTAATTTTAAGTCAACTTCACAATTATTGATATAAATATAGCATTTACTTTACAATTTTCATCTCGGTGTAAATCAATTAATTGCATACTTTTTGCTTGGAACTCTCCGGATTTGTATTCCTGGTGTTAAAAGCTTTCCAAAAATGTATAGTTTGTGTTTTTGGGCAATCCATGTAGCAGAATTTCACGCTAGAAATTTTGGCTGCAGGACTATTAGTATATTCAGGAAGAGTTAGATTATTGATGTGTTCAGTGTGTGTTCTCCTCTTTCAGTGGATCTCGGCCTACATGGACTAGCTGAAGTTGTTGTAGAACCCATCAAAAAGTCTTTTATAATTTCCAAATATAAAGACTGGACAACTATTAATATTGAAGGTAAGCGTAAATCCCTTTTGTCTTTTTTCATATATGAATTTAATCTCCGAAATTAAATAATCCCCCCCCCAACAATTTTTGGAATATTGTGAATGAAAGGACACAAGTAACCATCCACCTCGATAAAAAAACCTACCTGAAACGGGAATAAATCATTGTATTTAAAATCAAGGTGTTAAACCGCTACTAAGAAAGCCATATTAAATGGTAGATGTATGACAGTGTATGTCGGATCAAAACAATGCTTCATTAATTAAAACACGAATATTTGGCGTTGGGCAATAGTTGTGCCACTAAATTGGCCTCTATAAGTTTAATTGGTCATAATAGTATAAAATTATCGTATTTTTAAGATGTTAGGTGCATTAATAAAGTTACTTAGCTTGCCACTTAGAACTAAAGACATCCAATCTTGGCTAAAAACATACACATCTGTATAATTATAATCACTTGGCTAAGTGGGTAAGGCAGAGGCTTGCTAGCTTGGAGGTTGGGTGTTTGTTCCCTGCATTGGGTTTCCCTTGTCGGTGATACAGAACGGAAAGTCTGACAACAGCTGTCTAGTCATTTGGATGGTATGAAAAACCGAGGTCCTGTGTACATGTGGCCAAATGGGTTTTGTATTTGGTATATACATGCCTGTACACCCCGTCACTCACTAGTGGTCTTAACCCGTATGGAGGAGTCATGTGACAAGCGTGCAGCAGACGACAGGGAGACGAGGGAGAATCAGAACGATTACGAGACAAGCTGACAGCACTGCTGCGTTGTTCTTTGTAATTTACTTACACAATAAACGTCTACAACCTGTAGTTTGAGTTGGCAATCCTTTCGATCCTAATGCTCGGTTACAATTGGCGTCGCTGATAGGATTGCCAACAAGTTTATGGTAAGAATTTTCCGGTTTTAATATTTTCAACTTCGAGTATTTTCCCGAAGAGAAGATGGCGGCGTATTGGAGAGCATGTCATATGCTTGATTACAGATTAGCGTTCGTTTTGTTGTTTATTCTTTTTGTAAACTGTAATTTTTATGTAGTTTTTAATTGAAGTATTAACTATCTATCTAAATATTGTCGCATATTGTAGTACTGTGACGCGTATATATATATATTGTTATGAGCTTTTCGAAGCTTGAAAAATTTATTACAAAACTATTACCTGCAATTAGTGGCAGACAGCTGTCAGCCCCGATTTTATTGTCTGACAGTAAAGGCCTGTATTTAAGAAATCAGTACCGTCTTAATTCTGTTGATATTAGGTTTGAGTGTCATTCTGGTTTTACCACAGAAAGAGCTATTGAATTATTTGAGGCAAACTTTCCCACTTATGTACGTGATTTTGGCTCTGTGAGTGTATATGTATGGTTAGCTACTTGCGATTTGTCAATGATAAAAGTAGGGACCCAGTTGCACTCGTGTTAAGACAGTACAGACGATTAATTTCTATTGTGAATAGTAAACCAGGGTGCTCAGTGAAATTTTTGGAGATACCCCCAGTTTCTGCTAGTAAGTATAATCAATCAAAAGGACATCCAAACCCTGAAATATTTGCAGAAGACGATGTCATCCTCGGTGGTTATATCAAGACAATAAATGGAGAGATTAATTTGTTAAATAATTTATTAAATCATCCAACGTTGGGTTTTTCTAACGACTTATTGAGAGGACACAAGGGTAAAGGAAGAAAATTGCGATATTCCTGGAATTTTAATCTAATGCTTGATGGTGTACATCCTGATAAAATATTGGCTAAATGCTGGTTACATCATTTGTTTTTATACGCCCACATTGAAATGTGGTCGTATATTGTCGTTGCCCCCGTCCGTCCGTCCGGCGTCCACAATTTCTTGTGGACGCTCTACAGGCTAAAGTTAATATCCGATTGACTTTAAATTTATACACAGTGTTTAAGGTCATGAGACGAAGAAGCCTATTGTTTTTCAGCGATTTCCGATAATATAATAACTACCAGAGTTATGGCCCTTGATCACTTCAAAATATCTTGTGGACGATCTAGAGGCCAAAGTTAATATCCGATTGACTTTAAATTTATACACAGTGTTTAAGGTCATGAGACGAAGAAGCCTATTGTTTTTCAGCGATTTCCGATAATAACTACCAGAGTTATGGCCCTTGATCACTTCAAAATATCTTGTGGACGATCTAGAGGCCAAAGTTAATATCCGATTGACTTTAAATTTATACAGTGTTTAAGGTCATGAGACAAAGAAGCCTATTGATTTTCAGCGATTTCCGATAATTAGTGCCAGAGTTATGGCCCTTGATCACTTCAAAAAATCTTGTGGACGCTCTAGAGGCCAAAGTTAATATCCGATTTACTCTAAATTTATACACAGTGTTTAAGGTCATGAGACGAAGAATCCTATTGATTTTCAGCGATTTCCGATAATAACTACCAGAGTTATGGCCCTTGATCACTTCAAAATATCTTGTGGACGCTCTAGAGGCCAAAGTTAATATCCGATTGACTTTAAATTTATACACAGTGTTTAAGGTCATGAGACGAAGAAGCCTATTGTTTTTCAGCGATTTTCGATAATAACTACCAGAGTTATGGCCCTTGATCACTTCAAAATATCTTGTGGACGCTCTAGAGGCCAAAGTTAATATCCGATTGACTTTAAATTTATACACAGTGTTTAAGGTCATGAGACGAAGAAGCCTATTGATTTTCAGCGATTTCCGATAATTAGTGCCAGAGTTATGGCCCTTGATCACTTCAAAAAATCTTGTGGACGCTCTTGAGGCCAAAGTTAATATCCTTAAATTTATACACAGTGTTTAAGGTCATGAGACGAAGAATCCTATTGATTTTCAGCGATTTCCGATAATTAGTGCCAGAGTTATGTCCCTTGATCACTTAAAAAAATCCTGCGGACGCTCTAGAGGCCAAAGTTAATGTCCGATTGACTTTAAATTTATACACAGTGGATGCTCTAGAGGTCAAAGTTAATATCCGATTAACTTCAAGTTTATACATAGTGTTTACAGTCATGAGACTAAGTCGTCTATCGATTTTCAGTGATTTTCAATAATTGCTGCAAGAGTTATGGCCCTTGATCACTTCGAAAAAATCCTGTGGAAGCTCTAGAGCCCAAAGTTAATATCCGATCGACTTTAAATTAACACACAGTGTTTAGGGTCATGAGACGAAGAAGCCTATTGATTTTCAGAGATTTCATATAATTATTGCCAGAGTTATCTCCCTTGATAACTTCAAAAAATCTTGTTACGCTATAGAGGCTAAACTTATCATCCGATTGACTTTAGATTGATACACAGAGTTTAAGGTGTTGAAACGAACAAGTATTTTGATTTCAATGAATTTTGATAACTGAACAGCTAATTCCATGATATTAAATGTTTCATGTATATACTAATTGTTAGTGTGAGGTAACACTTTATAAAAAGCAATCAAATTCTAATGATTTTCTGATAATTACATAATGAGCCGTTACTCTTAATCAGTTTTTAGTGTATTACAAATGTTTCATTAGCAAAAAAAGTAAAAATATGCGACAACCCTTGTTGACTGCCCGGACGATTTAGCTGCTGTGGGCGTATGTTTCATTGCCTGGCAACCTATCTTTTGATATCATTGTTTCTTGTTATTCCAAAATTAATCTAAAAATAGAAATTTAAACCTGTTAAAAAAAAGTGGTATTGAAATTAAACTCTAATAATAATATCTTTTGATATCATTGTTTCTTGTTATTCCAAAATTAATCTAAAAATAGAAATTTAAACCTGTTAAAAAAAAGTGGTATTGAAATTAAACTCTAATAATAATAGATTCAATACACTAACATTCAATGCGTGTGTATAGTTTGGTTCTTTTAGTGATAGCACTATTAGTTTACATTCCCGTTTTAGGTGTGCAATTTGTTGACAGTGCAGGTCTGATAGCAGGCATGGCTGAGGGAGGCACACCCGCGCATGTTTTGGCGGGAGAGTATAAACGCCAAATTGCAAACCTGGAAAATGAATTGTCGTTGTTGTCCAGAAGAGTTTCAACACCACACACCACTAATCAACCACCACCACGTCCAGAATTCATTCCATCACCAGTTACCAGCAATCCAGTGGAAACTAATGCTGGTAATACAACACAACCGCAATACAGCAGTGCAATACCGAATACCTCATCTATATCGAATAACAGATCTGTAATTGTCATTGGTAATGATCGCGAACCCAAGAAATATAAAGGTCGTGTGTGTACGGCAGAAGACCCTAAAATACACGAGTGGATTGAGGATGTCAATAGTTGTCTCTCCACGTTACAGCTTAGTCCAAGTGAGCAGGCTAAATACGCTTATCGCTATCTGGAAGGTGATGCTAGAAAAGAAGTTAGGATCAGAAATGCACAAGGGGATGTGCATACTATCTTCAATGCATTGACAGAGGCGTTTGGCGAAACGTTATCGTTGTCTCAATTACAGAAGCAGTTTTTTGAGCGACGTCAGCGGCAGAATGAGTCCTTACGGAGTTTTTCTTATGCCTTGAGAAAATTTATGGATCGGATAATCCGAAAAGGTGGATTGAGGGCGGACCAGGATATAACACTTCGTGACCATTTCATAGATGGTTGTGTATGATGCTAATATCCGCAAGGAGTTGAAGAGACAGGTGAGAGATAACAGTGATTTATCCTTTCTTGATATAAGAACGTTTGCCCTGGAGTGGTGTGAAGAGGATTCCTGTCCATCCTTATTGGCGCATAACCAACAGATTGAGTCATCGCCACCGGCTAGCTCATTCAGCCAGTCGGAAGTTGAGACCTTAAAAACCATGGTAAAGGCACAGCAGCAACAGTTAGCTCATTTGGAGGAGTTGATTAAGCAACAGGCATCCAAAACCACCCAAGAACGTGTATGCTTTAAGTGTCACCAACCCGAACATTTTCGCAGGAATTGTCCCGCGAAATCAAAGTTGGGAAACTAGCAGAACCCTTTTCTGCGAGCCAAGAGGAGGGTTTTAGTAAGTCCAATAATGGCTCTACTCAAGAAGCAAGTTACCAAAATACTGTTGGTAATTGCCCGTCTATAACGCTGGATTTAGGTGGAAAGCCACTTAAGTTTATCGTGGACACTGATTCGCAAGTGTCAACATTGACAGAGTCGTGTTTTAGAGAAGTATTTGAGCAGGACGATGTCCAGTTAAGTGATGTTGATTTCATTACGCTGAGAGCAGCAAATGGTTTAGTTATTCCGTATGTTGGTATTTTTGTGGCGGACGTAAATGTGGCTGGAAAGCTTATAGCCAAACAGAGTATTCTAGTCGTGCGAGACCCCAGCGATCCCTCGACAAAGAATCACAAGAAAGAGTACCCGGGATTATTGGGAATGAACATTTTGCGCCATTGCTGGTCTTTGCTGTCAGATTTGGATTGTAGTACTTCCCAGCATTGTGTACAGCAGATAATGTCCTTGCGGAACACCAGTTCGCCAGAAAAAACGGTTTCTGGATTTGCTAGACTAGCCAGTTCTACACCTGTTAGATTACCTGCAGCAAGTGTTTCTGTGATTCCAGTCACAGGAAATGCTATTTTTTGCGGTTCGGACATGGTTTGTATAGAAGAGTTGGGTAATAGAACTCATTTACCCAACGACATTTTACTATGTAATACATTTGGTGTTAAATCGAACGGCCTGTTTCATGTCCAGGTAGCAAATATTTCGGAGTCAGACATTTTGCTTGCTCCTAAAACGCGCTTGGCTAAAATTTCCAAAGCTGATGTCAATTCCGACAAATTGAGATTTGTTGTGCAAAATGACGAAATTTTTGTTGAGGAGACATTATCTCATCCCGAGCATCTGACGAAAGCTGGGGAACGTGACACACTCCCACAGGTATCTATTTCCGAGACACTTTCGGAGGATCAACGTGTCCAGTTGGAGTCATTGCTGCGCCAGCACAGTGACGTATTTAGTAAGAATGATTTAGACATAGGGTACACATCAACTGTCAAGCACCATATACATCTGACTGATGAAATCCCTGTGAAACAACCTTTTAGGCGGATTCCACCCGCAATATTGGAGGAGGTTAGGCAACATATTAATAAATTAATTGAAGCAAACATTGTAGTTCCTAGTTATAGCCCGTACTCTTCCCCTGTCATTTTGGTTAGGAAGAAGTCAGGTGAGTTGCGTATGTGTGTTGACTATAGGAATTTAAATATGAAAACTGTCAAAGATTTGTACCCTTTACCTAGGATTGAGGAAAGCCTTGATTCTATGTACGGTGCGAGCATTTTTAGTTCTCTGGCTATAACCAAATAGCTATGAGTAACGAAGATCAAATAAAAACTGCATTTACGACGCCATTTGGCCTTTTTGAATACAAACGTATGCCGTTTGGGGTATGTAATGGACCAGCTACATTTCAGCGTTTAATGCAGGGTTGTTTTCGTGAAGATGTCTTTAGAATTCTTCTTGTTTATTTGGATGATATTATTGTGTTTTTAGCACATTAGCGCGCCATGGTCTGAAATTGAAACCATCTAAATGCTCATTTTGTCAAGATAAAGTCAAAATTTTAGGGCATGTCGTATCTTCTCAGGGTGTATCTACCGACCCTGACAAAATTTCATCGGTTTTACATTGACCGAAACCACAGACTGTTAAGCAGCTCGGACATTTTTGGGTTTTTGTGGTTTTTATCATCGTTACGTTAAAGATTATGCTAAGATAATCGCTCCGTTACACGCATTATTACTACAGTTTAATGAGTCTAAAAATCAGGATATCGGCAAAGGCTGGTCCGGTCATTCGGATAACGCTTTTCATTCTATAATTGCAAAATTAATGACAGCTCCCATTCTAGGCTATGCCGATTTCAGTAAGCCTTTCGTTGTCGAGGTTGATTCCAGTTTTGATGGATTGGGCGCAGTTCTTTCCCAATATCAAGATGGTGAATTACGTGTTATTTCCTATGCAAGTCGAGCTCTCCGTGCAGCGGAAAGAAACATGAATAATTATAGTTCTCGTAAGTTGGAATTGTTAGGCTTAAAATGGGCATTGTGCGAGAAATTTCGGGATTATTTGTTAGGACAGAAGTGTGTGGTATATTCTGATAATAATCCCCTCTGTCATTCACTTAAAGCTAAATTGAGCGCCGTGGAACAAAGGTGGATGTCCGACTTCGAGCTCAAATTTAAAAGCGGCAGCAGTAATAAAAATGCGGATGCATTATCGCGGAGATCACAGGATGACGTGATTGTGGATGTGAAACCAAAGATTCAAGAAATTACAAAGTCGAGTTTTTTGCCTCGAGGTCTTCAGTCTATAATTAACGAGGATGTGTCTACGGTAAAACCTGATCCAGTATATTCAGATTCCATTGCGATGCTTCCTTCGTATACACCAACTCAACTAATTTCGCTACAACGATCCGATTCAACAATCAATACATACCGATCATTTTGGGATGTAAACAAGTATCCATCACGTAGGGAACGTAAGCAATTGAATAAACCTGTATTGACTCTTTTTAGGCAGAGAGACAAACTCTTCACAAAAGATAATGTGCTGTATCGACGGATTTCTGATAATGTCAGTGGTGAAGTCCATCAGCTTGTTCTACCCAGTTCTCTAAAGGACAAAGTTTTGGAGAATCTTCATGACAAGGCTGGTCATCAGGGAATTGAAAGAACGTTCTATCTGGTGAGGTCCCGCTGTTATTGGCCTGGAATGTGGCATGATGTGGATTCTAAATGTAAGACATGCATTAGATGTGTAGTATCTAAGCCGTGTATACCTAAACCACACCCTTCGATGAAAAATTTGTTAGCTAAAGCTCCATTGGAGATCATTGCAATTGATTTTACGTTGTTGGAACGAGCTTCTAACGGAATGGAGAATGTACTTGTTATTACAGATGTTTTCTCAAAATTTACTGTGGCAGTTGCCACTAAAGACCAGAAAGCCTCTACAACTGCGAAATTATTGGTCAAAGAGTGGTTCGTTCGTTATGGTGTACCGCGGAGAATACATTCTGACCAAGGTCGTAACTTTGAGTCAAAGGTTATTGAGAATCTGTGTGCTATGTACGGGATTAAGAAAAGTCGAACGACCCCTTACAACCCACAGGGCAACGGTCAAGCCGAAAGGTTTAATCGTACGCTACACAATCTACTGAGAAGTCTTTCAGATGATAACAAGAAACTTTGGCCACATCATTTACAAGAGCTAACATTTGCATATAATACTTCGATGCATTCATCTTCTGGGTTCACGCCCTATTTTCTATTATTTGGGAGAATTCCAGTCCTCCCTATTGATGTGCTATTAGGATCCGAGTTCGATTCATCTGAAAATTGGGTAATTGAGCATCAAAAGCGCTTAACAACTGCTTATGAAACGGCGTACAAGAACTTAACAGAGTCCGCTCTTCAACGAAATGAGCGAGACGGAAAAGCTGAGGACGCACCTCTTAACGTCGGTCAACTTGTTTATACTCGTGCACGTGGTATAGTTGGTCGATCCAAGATTAATGACCATTGGTCATCCTTGGTATATCGTGTAAACCAACGGATATCTGACGATAATCACGTCTATGTGGTAGAACTCGTTGATGATCCTGGGGTCACTAAAACGCTTCACCGCTCTGAGTTGAGACCATGCCCGCGTACCACAGGTAATTATGATTCTGGTGATAGCATCAGATCAGTTGATTTAGCTAAGGAGTCGGGTGATGCGACTACATCGTGTGTAGCGGATGACAGCATAGCCCCAGATACAAGTAGCAACATTGCAGATCTCCCACAGAATAATGATGCAGACGAATCAACTATCTTATTTGGAGCTGATGACAGCATTGCTTCATTTGCAAGTCCACATGCTGACATAGACGCTTTAGAGTTCGACACTACCGGTTCTACTGTGTGTGAAGATAGTTTTCCCGGTGGTATTCGACGATCCAGCCGGACAAACAAAGGGCAACATGATAATATTCACAAACTCCCTAAATCCTCTGTGAATACTGGAACAGTTTCTGCTCAGCGTACTGCGCCTTCGATTAACTATGCTGATACTTTACTGAAGTTGGGGAATAGTTTAGTTGCGACAACGCTGCGTGAAATTGGTACATTGTTGCAACAGGAGCCAAACGTCTAAGACATTATTTGTTTCGTTCTTTCTCTCTTCTTAATGTGTTATATTATTATTTTGTCATGATCATTTATGTTTGTTATATATGCGAGCAGTGCTTTTGGTTTCATTTTCTTTTCCTTTTTATACGCCCACATTTTCATGTGGACGTATATTGTCGTCGCCCCTGTTCGTCCGTCCGTCCGTCCGGACGTCCGTCCGTCCGTCCACAATTGTTTGTGAACAGTCTACAGGTCACAATTTTTATCCGATTTCAATGAAACTTAAAACATAGGTTTATCACCCTAAGATCTCGGTTCCTTTCGATATTGGCATGTATCAGACTGTAACTTCATGGGTTATGGCCCCTGATTGTACGAAAAATCACGTTTTTTAGCTTGTGAACAGTGTAGAGGTCACAATTTTGAACCGATTACTATGAAACTTGAAATGCATGTTTATAACCCAAAGAGCTTGGTTCCTTTCGATATTTGCGCCTATCGGATCGTAACTTCCTGAATTATGGCCCCTGATTGTCCGAAAAATCGCCCTTTTTAGCTTGTGGTCCCTCTGGAGGTCAAAATTGTTATCCGATTTAAAAAAACGTTTGATTATATCACCGTTCCATGGTTATGAAGGTTGAGTTCGAATTTCGTGAAAATCGGACCAAAATTGACGGACAAAATGGCCGCCATTTGTACGCGAATAGTGTGAAAATATGTTATATCAAGGTTGTGAACAGTGTAGAGGACACAATTTTGAACCGATTTGGATGAAACTTGAAATGCATGTTTATAACCCAAAGATCTTGGTTCCTTTCGATATTTGCGCCAATCGGATCGTAACTTCCTGAATTATGGCCCCTGATTGTCCGAAAAATTGCCCTTTTTAGCTTGTGGTCCCTCTGGAGGTCAAAATTGTTATCCGATTTAAAAAACCGTTTGATTTTATCACCGTTCCATGGTTATGAAGGTTGAGTTCGAATTTCGTCAAAATCGGACCAAAATTGACGGACAAAATGGCCGCCATTTGTACGCGAATAGTGTGAAAATATGTTATATCAAGGTTGTGAACAGTGTAGAGGACACAATTTTGAACCGATTTGGATGAAACTTGAAATGCATGTTTATAACCCAAAGATCTTGGTTCCTTTCGATATTTGCGCCAATCGGATTATAACTTCCTGAATTATGGCCCCTGATTGTCCGAAAAATTGCCCTTTTTAGCTTGTGGTCCCTCTGGAGGTCAAAATTGTTATCCGATTTAAAAAAAACGTTTGATTATATCACCGTTCCATGGTTATGAAGGTTGAGTTCGAATTTCGTGAAAATCGGACTAGAATTGACGGACAAAATGGCCGTCGTTTGTACGCGAATAGTGTGAAAATATGTTATATCAAGGTTGTGGACCTTATAGAGGTCACAATTTTGAACCAATTTTGATGAAACTTGACATGTATGTTTATAACCCAAAGATCTTGGTTCCTTTCGATATTTGCGACCATCGGATCGTAACTTCCTGAATGATGGCCCCTGATTGTCCAAAAAATAGCCCTTTTTAGCTTGTGGTTCCTCTGGAGGTCAAAATTGTTATCCGATTTAAAAAGAAACGTTTGATTATAAAAACCAAACAAATTCTAATGATTTTCTGATAATTCCTTAATATGCGACAACTCTTGTTGACTGCCCGGACGATTTGGCTGCTGTGTGGGCGTATGTTTCGTTGCCTGGCAACCTATTTTTCATATATGCGAGGACGCATTTCTCTCAAAGTTGGGGAGAGTGTGGCCGAATGGGTTTTGTTGTTGGTATATACATGCCTGTACACCCTGTCACTCACTAGTGGTCTTAACCCGTATGGAGGAGTCACGTGACAAGCGTGCAGCAGACGACAGGGAGACGAGGGAGAATCAGAACGATTACGAGACAAGCCGACAGCACTGCTGCGTTGTTCTTTGTAATTTACTTACACAATAAACGTCTACAACCTGTAGTTTGAGTTGGCAATCCTTTCGATCCTAATGCTCGGTTACATACATATTGACGTGCACGTACAAGATCCCTTGGAATTCGATATAAGAGTAGGCCGTAGTGCCACTGCCTGAGCAAAAATTTCCCACATAGCACACTGTATGGCATATGCCCGAATTCCATTAGCCCATGTTAGGTGCATCTCCACATCTTTAGGTACATTCTCGTACCTTCCATCCAGCATGCATTGACCTGAATAATGAAATTAAGAATCCTCAAATTACAATTTAATTACTCATGATTAATTGCAATTCTTATCATCCCTCAAATAAAGCTTTATAGCAGGGATCTTAATCGGCTATTTTTTGTCGGCTTTAGCCCATTGATCTTTAATCTAGACAATTCGTAAACCAATGAATCGGCCAATATGGTATCATAAATCAATCTACTTTCGGCGATTTACAAAGAGTAAATTATCATGCTGATTGATAAAACAATGAACAAGAACAAGCCACTATGATGTCATATATCAATCTATTTTCGGCCATTTACAAAGAGGTAATTATTACTCATGGATTAATTAACCCATCAAAGAGTCAATCAGTGCAATGAATACCTTCAGTGTCAATCCTTATCAGCTCATTTCGTAAATAAACAACTTTGTTGAGTTAATTCGTGCCAAGTACGGTAAAAGAATAGCCGAAAATAGTGTTGGCGGCATTGACCTTGAACTTCAAGCATGCACTTAGGCATTGTATTTGGAAGTTCCAAAAGCTGGAGATCCTCCCACATCCAATATAGGTCACCCCAAAGTTGAAGACTGGAAGATATTTTAGATCAGAATAGTTAAATACTTTCAAACGTCTTTCGTTTGATAAAAATTCACAGAAAATGTTTTGTCTCATAAGTTATTGAAGTCTACTTTTTACGAGTACCGTTAACACTAAAAATAAAATAATCTGAATCCCAATTGGCCAAGTGACCTTTCGCCCGTACGGTATATTTTCGAATTCCGACTATTCACGGAAAATAATTTGTGCTACATTGTTTCATTATTGACATGTGCTTACAAATATACCTTGTTATTTTTATATATTGACAAGTGTTTACATATAAAATAATTAAAAATGAACTTATTTGTATTTGCTTGTAGTTTTTCTTTTTACTAAATTAATTTTAACTTCCGTTTGTTTGATAAAAGCAAAAGTAGATTATGCATTATGCAAGTTGCCAAAATTTAACTACGAATTTCGATATTGTATCGATATATGAATACTAGTATGGAATAACAACACAGGCTTTGTTTATTATAAGTTTGAGCTATTGTTATAATATTATACAGAATAGGCCTATGTTATGCAATTATTGATGTGAATAAAGTATGCATAAACCAACATGTCTGTTGTTCAAAAAACAACTATGCATTAGGGGTGCAAGTGGCCAGTGCATTTCAAAATGGATTAAGAACCCTGCTTTATAGTATACTAAACAGCAAAAAAATCCTCAGTACGATTTCAAAATCAGAGAAGCACTTTAATCAAATCATTCTAGAAAATGACTTACAAAATGGATCAAAGCAATTTTTTGTGAACTGTATGTTAACACATTAGCGATTACTTCTTCACATTTCCAAGCCATATCGAGAAGGTTTAGAGTCTGTATAGTCTATACATCTGTGTTTTAATAACAGCAGCGCAGCGTCTGTACATGGAGTGGCCCAGACAACTGATGAACGCTATTGGCACCTGGAACCACACTGTCAGAAAAGCCTGGCACAATCCATCGGCTGTGTTTGATCTCAGTACGAGGTTATTAAGTCTCCCCTGATTTTCATCCCATCGTTATTAACTCTCCTCTGAATTTTCCCCCAACGTTATTAAGACTAATTTTAGTCTCCTCTGAATTTCGGCCCAAAGAAAATCATGGAGAATACATTAACATCTTCGAAGTCAAGTTGTGTTTTTGAGAACATTTCATGGCTTAAATTCAGTGTTTGTGAAGGTGCTTTATTGCTCAGGTAAATCATTTGGCAAGTATTATGCAATGCTTCTATTCAGAGTAATATACCAACCTGATGTTTTACTTTGCTACTTGGTATATAAAAACTGTGTTATACTTAGTTCAAAAATCATAATAAGACAGCCTTTATGGACTGCTTGAATAACTTCCCTATTGTGAACGTATGTTTTAATTTGTTGTTATACTAATTCTCTATATTATGTTACAGAAGAAAAAGAAGTATCATCATCACAGACTATCACAACTACTAATACATCATCTACATCATTATCTACAGATATACTTAATTTAAACACACCATCAACGTAAGATAATATAAAATAAGTAGCTATATTTACACCTATTTGCTGCCGTAATGTTTCAAGCTGTATTTTGGCCAATGCATCTGATGTTCAGTACAAAATTTATAGGCCCCTGTGGTACCTTGAGATCCACAAAAAAAAATCATATGTTGTGAAAAAAAAATTTATTACATGCTCTAAGAGAATCCTTTCTTATAATGCTTGATTACCTGGTATATTTTTTCCCTGCCATTCAAAGAAAGCAGGGGACTATTAAATGGGTTCGTCTGTCTGTCCATCCATCCGTCTCTCTGTCTGTCACACTTTTTGGGGACACAATAACTCTCTTTCTAATTGAGGTTAACTGTTCAAACTTGGTGTTGGTGTTTATTTGGCCACTGCCTTGATGTATTTCAAAGATGAGCATTTTCTGCTTAGGGTAAGCAGAGATAAGCAATTTGATTGGTTGATGCTTTGGGACATGATAACTTTGGTTTCAATTAAGTGAGAGTGATGAAACTCAGAATATAGATTCATTATATCATTACCTTGATGATGAGAATATTCTGCTTAGGCTAAGGAGTGACAAGCAATTTGATTGGTCAAGACTTTGGAACATAACAACTCGGCGTTTAATTAAAGTAGAATTTTTATGCGCCCACATTTTCATGTGGATGTATTATGTTGTCGCCCCTGTCCGTCCGTCCACAATTTGTTTGTGGACTCTCTACAGGTCACAATTCTTGTCTGATTTTGACGAAACTTGAAATATAGGTTTATCCCAAAAGATCTCGGCTGCTTTCGATATTGGCATGTATCGGATCAAAACTTCATGGATTATGGACCCTGATTGTACGAAAAATCACGTTTTTAGCTTGTGGACCCTATAGAGGTCACAATTTTGATGAAACTTGACCTGCATGTTTATAACCCAAAGATCTTGGTTCCTTTCGATATTTGCGCCTATCGGAATGTAATTTCCTGAATTATGGCCCCTGATTGTCCGCAAAAAAACCTTTTTATATGCCCACATTTTCATGTAGACGTATTATGTTGTCGCCCCCGTCCGTCCGTCCGTCCGTCCACAAGTTTGTGGACTCTCTACAGGTCACAATTCTTATCTGATTTTGACGAAACTTGAAATATAGGTTTATCCCCAAAAGATCTTGGCTGCTTTCAATATTGGCATGTGTCGGATCAAAACTTCATGGGTTATGGCCCCTGATTGTACGAAAAATCACGTTTTTAGTTTGTGAACCCTATAGAGGTCACAATTTTGAACCAGTTTGATGAAACTTGACATGCATGTTTATAACCCAAAGATCTTGGTTCCTTTCGATATTTGCGCCTATCGAAATGTAATTTCCTGAATTATGGCCCCTGATTGTCCGAAAAATCACCCTTTTTAGCTTGTGGTCCCTCTGGAGGTCACAATTATTATCCGATTTAAAAAACAGTTTGATTATATCACCGTTCAAGGTTGTGGACCCTGTAGAGGTCACAATTTTAATTCGATTTGAATGAAACTTGAAATTCATGGTTATAACCCAAAGATCTTGGTTCCTTTCGATATTTGCGCATATCGGATCGTAACTTCCTGAATTATAGCCCCTGATTATACGCAAATCGCCTTTTTATACGTCCACATTTTCATGTCGTCGCCCCCGTCCGTCCTCAGTTGGTTTGTGGACTCTCTACAGGTCACAATTCTTATCTGATTTTGACGAAATTTGAAATATAGGTTTATCCCCAAAAGATCTCGGCTGCTTTCGATATTGGCATGTTTGATTATATCACCGTTACACCCTAAGGAAGGTTGAGTTCGAATTTCGGGAAAATCGGACCAAAATTGCCATACAAAATGGCCGCCGTTTGTACGCAAATACTGTTAAAAAAAGGTATATCAAGGTTGTGGCCCCTGTAGAGGTCACAATTTTAATTCGATTTTGATGAAACTTAAAATTCATGGTTATAACCCAAAGATCTTGGTTCATTTCGATATTTGCGCATATCGGATCGTAACTTTCTGAATTATGGCCCCTGATTATACGCAAAATCACCTTTTTTTTTAGCTTATGGTTCCTCTGGAATTTCGGGAAAATCGAACCAAAATTGCCATAAAAAAATGGCCGCCGTTTGTACGCGAATACTGTTAAAAAATGGTATGTCAAGGTTGTGGACTCTGTAAAGGTCACAATTTTAATTCGATTTTGATGAAACTTGAAATTCATGGTTATAACCCAAAGATCTTGGTTCCTTTCGATATTTGCGCATATCGGATCATAACTTCCTGAATTATGGCCCCTGATTATACGCAAAATCGCCTTTCTTTTAGCTTGTGATCCCTCTGGAGGTCACAATTATTATCCAATTTAAAAAACATTTGATTATATTACCGTTACACCGTAAGGAAGGTTGAGTTCGAATTTCGAGAAAATCGGACCATAATTTACAGACAAAATGGCCGCCGTTTGTACGCGAATACTATTAAAAAATGGTATATCATGGTTGTGGACCCTGTATATGTCACAATTTTAATTTGATTTTGATGAGGAAGGTGGAGTTCGAATTTCGTGAAAATCGTACCAAAATTGCCGGACGAAATGGTCGCCGTTTGTACGTGAATATTGTAAAAATATGGTATATCATGGGTGTGGACTCTCTACAGGTCACAATTCTTATCCGATTTTGATGAAAAGTCACATTTCTAGGTTGTGTACCGTCACACCATAGTCATTTTCGGCTTCGAATTTCATGAATATCAGATTGGAACTGACCAACAAAATGGCTACTCCCAATACAGTATGAAATACAGGACTTAATGATTTAGGAAAAATCACTTTCGGTATTGCTTGTTCTCTATCCATCTCTCGAGAATGTGTGCGTATCCTGCCTGGCAGTGCCAGCCTATCTTTTTAGCTTGTGGTCCCTCAGAAGGTCACAATTATTATCCGATTTAAAAAAACGTTTGATTATATACTATTCAAAAAAAGTAGGGGATATTTGATTTTTAAGTGTTATTAAAGTCACCTAATGAAACTGACGAAGAAACAAATGACTAAATGAAATGAAGTTCACATTCATCGATTTATTCCAAATGATCGTTAGACTAAGTAAGGCACAGACTGACCATTATAAGTGTAAAATGATACCCGGGGTCAAACAGCAAAGTTACCACAGCATCACAACAAAGTCAGTAACGGGTAAATCCTCCTCTGTTTGCCAAACAAGCATTGATCTGACGTGGCATACTCCTAATGAGACGTCTAAGGTCATTTTGGTCCAGATTGTCCCATTCCTGTTGGCAGGACGTTGTGGACGTTGACGTAACCTCTGTCCAAGCATGTCCCAGACATGCTCGATGGGGGAGAGGTCGGGACTCAGTGCTGGCCAAGGTAATGTGGTGATGTTCTGTTGTTGGAGGTAACCTGTAACGATCCTGGCCCTGTGACATCTTGCGTTGTCATCCTGGAAGATGAAATGGCGGCCATGACGTCGTGCGAACGGCACAACATGGACTGCCAAGATGTTGTCCCGGTAGTACTGGCCTGTAACACGCCCTGCAACAACATGTAAAGCCATTCTTCCAGCAACAGTGATGCCTCCTCACACCATAACAGAACCACTCCCAAATCGATCATGTATGATGACGTTAACGTCTTGGAAGCACTCGTTTCGACGACGCCACACCCTCCTACGTCTGTCCAAAAAATCAACAGTGAACCTTGACTCATCTGAAAACATCACATTGCTCCAGCGTCGATTATCCAAGTGTTGACGATCCCTACACCAACGACGTCTTGCCTGAATGTGATGATCTCTCAAACAAGGGATCACCCGAGGACGTCGGGCGCGAAGGTGACCCCTATGCAGTCGATTCCGAATCGTCTGGACACTCACTCTCACACCAGTGTCTGTTTGAAGACGAGCGCTGATCTGATTTGCTATGATGACACGATTTTGTCAAGGCCAAGGTACGGATAAATCGATCCTGGGCTTGAGTTGTCGCCCTTGGTCGACCTGAGCGTGGTCTGTCCTGTATAGATTGTGTATCACGGTATCTGGACCATAGCCTGCTTATGACAGACTGAGAAACATTCATCGTTCGCGCCACATCCGCCTGTGTTGTGCCGATCTGTTGCATGCCAAGGGCACGTAACCTTTCATTTTGGGTAAGCCAACGCATATCAAAATTTGTTTTCTGGTCACTAAAACAATTAAACTGATGTTTCCACCCTGGAATTCAATGCCACAATGACTGTAACATTCAAAGTCAGAGTCGTTCAAATCTTGGGTTGGACCCCATGATGATCCCAAGCATCACCTGCATTCCATGCGGTAGCTATTGGTGCATTTGGGCGTCACATGTAACTGGAAATGTTTCTTCTGTTAGGTTCTATAGTGACTTTTTTCGTAGTCATTTGCATATTTTAGTATTATGCCCCCAAAATCAAATATCCCCTAAGGTTGAGTTCGAATTTCGGGAAAATCGGACCAAAATTGCCATACAAAATGGCCGCCGTTTGTACGCGAATACTGTTAAAAAATGGTATATCAAGGTTGTGGACCCTGTAGAGGTCACAATTTTAATTCGATTTTGATGAAACTTGAAATTCAAGGTTATAACCCAAAGATCTTGGTTCCTTTCGATATTCGCGCATATCGGATCATAACTTCCTGAATTATGGCCCCTGATTATACGCAAAATCGCCTTTTTTATACGCCCACATTTTCATGTGGACGTATTTTGTCGTCGCCCCTGTCCGTCCGCCCGTCTGTCCACAATTGTTTGTGGACTCTCTACAGGTCACAATTCTTATCTGATTTTGACGAAACTTGAAATATAGGTTTATCCCCATAAGATCTCGGCTGCCTTTGGTATTGTCATGTATTGGATCAAAACTTCATGGATTATGGCCCTTGATTGTACGAAAAATCACGTTTTTAGCTTGTTGGACCCTATAGAGGTCACAATTTTGATGAAACTTGACCTGCATGTTTATAACCCAAAGATCTTGGTTCCTTTCGATATTTGCGCCTATCGGAATGTAATTTCCTGAATTATGGCCCCTGATTGTCCGAAAAATCACCTTTTTATATGCCCACATTTTCATGTAGACGTATTATGTCGTCGCCCCTGTCCGTCTGGACGTCCGTCCGTCCGTCCACAAGTTTGTGGACTCTCTACAGGTCACAATTCTTATCTGATTTTGACGAAACTTGAAATATAGGTTTATCCCCAAAAGATCTTGGCTGCTTTCAATATTGGCATGTGTCGGATCAAAACTTCATGGATTATGGCCCCTGATTGTACGAAAAATCACGTTTTTAGTTTGTGGACCCTATAGAGGTCACAATTTTGAACCAGTTTGATGAAACTTGACATGCATGTTTATAACCCAAAGATCTTGGTTCCTTTCGATATTTGCGCCTATCGGAATGTAATTTCCTGAATTATGGCCCCTGATTGTCCGAAAAAGCACCCTTTTTAGCTTGTGGTCCCTCTGGAGGTCACAATTATTATCTGATTTAAAAAAAACCGTTTGATTACATTACCGTTACACTGTAAGGAAGGTTGAGTTTGAATTTCGGGAAAATCGGACCAAAATTGCCATACAAAATGGCCGCTGTTTGTACACGAATACTGTTTAAAAATGGTATATCATGGTTGTGGACCCTGTAGAGGTCACAATTTTAATTCGATTTTGATGAAACTTGAAATGCATGGTTATAACCCAAAGATCTTGGTTCCTTTCGTTATTTGCGCATATTGGATCGTAACTTCCTGAAATTATGGCTCCTGATTGTCAGAAAAATCGCCTATGGTCCCTCTGGAGGTCACAATTATTATCCGATTTAAAAGAGCGTTTGACTCTATCACTGTTACACCCTACGGAAGGTTGAGTTCGAATTTCGAGAAAATCGAACCATAATTGCCAGAAAAAATGGCTGCCGTTTGTACGCGAACAGTGTAAAAATATGGTATATCAAAGTTGTGGGCGCTGAAATGCTTGTTTATAACCTAAGGATCTTTATTCTTTTCGATATTTGCGCATATCAAATTATAACATAATGAATTATGGCCTTTGATTGTAGGAAAAATCACTTTCTGTATTGCTTGTTTTAACTTGTGGTCCCTCTGGAGGTCACAATTATTTTCCGATTTAAAAAAATGTTTGATTATATCACCGTTACACCTTAAGGAAGGTTTGAGTTCAAATTTCGGGAAAATCAGACCAAAATTGACAGAAAAAATGGCCACCATTTGTACGCAAATACTGTTAAAAAATGTTATATCATAGTTGTGGACCCTGTATAGGTCACAATTTTAATTCGATTTTGAGGAAACATGAAATGCATGGTTATAACCCAAAGATCTTGGTTCCTTTCGTTATTTGCGCATATCGGATTGTAACTTCCTGAATTATGGCTCCTGATTGTCCGAAAAATTGCCTATGGTCCCTCTGGAGGTCACAATTATACTATTCAAGAAAAGTAGGGGATATTTGATTTTTATACGCCCACATTTTCATGTGACGTATTATGTCGTCGCCCCTGTCACAATTCTTATCCGATTTTGACGAATCTTGAAATATAGGTTTATCCCCAAAAGATCTTGGCTGCTTTCGATATTGGCATGTATCGGATCTAAAGTTCATGGATTATGGACCCTGATTGTACGAAAAATCACGTTTTTAGCTTGTGCACCCTTTAGAGGTCACAATTTTGAACCGATTTTGATGAAACTTGACATGCATGTTTGTAACTCAAAGATCTTGGTTCCTTTCGATATTTGCGGCTATCAGAATGTAATGTCCTGAATTATGGCCCCTGATTGTCCGAAAAATTACCCTTTTTAGCTTGTGGTCCCTCAGGAGGTCACAATTATTATCCGATTTAAAAAAAACTTGAAACACATGTTTACAACTTAACAATCTTAGTTCCTTTCGATATTTGTGCATATCGGATTGTAACTTCCTGATTTATGACCCCTGATTGTACGAAAAATTGCCTTTTTTTTAGCTTGTGGTCCCTCTGGGGTCAGAATTATTATCCCATTTAAAAAAACGTTTGATTATATCACCGTTACATCGTAATGAAGGGTGAGGTCGAATTTCGTGAAAATCGGACCAAAATTGACAGCTGTTCTTGTCAGGCCATGCATCCTTCATCACTAACAAGGGGAAACCACGCCAGAAAATGTAGATGAACTTTGTCACCCAATGCAGGGATCAAACACCCAACCTCAAGGCTACCGAGCCAGCATCTTACCCACTTAGCAACATGATCCCCAGTCGAATTTGAAGCCTGCTGAAATGAACCTTTATAACCCAAAGATCTTAATTCATTTCGATATTTGCACATATCAAATTCTAACTTAATGATGTAGGAAAAATCACTTCTGGTATTGCTTGTTCTCTATCCATCTCTCGAAAATGTGGGCGTATCCTGCCTGGCAGTGCCAGCCTATCTTTTAGCTTGTGGTCCCTCTGGAGGTCACAATTATTATCCGATTTAAAAAAACGTTTGATTATATCACCGTTACACCTTAAGGTTTGAGTTCGAATTTCGGGAAAATCAGACCAAAATTGACAGACAAAATGGCCGCCGCTAATACTGTTAAAAAATGGTATATCATGGTTGTGTTGCAGGGCGTGTTACAGGCCAGTACTACCGGGACAACATCTTGGCAGTCCATGTTGTGCCGTTCGCACGACGTCATGGCCGCCGTTTCATCTTCCAGGATGACAACGCAAGATCGTTGCAGGTTACCTCCAACAACAGAACATCACCACATTACCTTGGCCAGCACCAAGTTCCGACCTCTCCCCTATCGAGCTTGTCTGGGACATGCTTGTTGGACAGAGGTTACA
This sequence comes from Patella depressa, assembly GCA_948474765.1. Classification (NCBI taxonomy): domain Eukaryota; kingdom Metazoa; phylum Mollusca; class Gastropoda; family Patellidae; genus Patella; species Patella depressa. The sequence goes on along the minus strand of OX419715.1, from coordinate 49,810,807 downwards.
TCAACATCAACAACGTCCTGCCAATGTCCAAGAACTTGCTGCTGCGTTGCAACAGGAATGGGACAATCTGGACCAAAATGACCTTAGACCTCTCATTAGGAGTATGCCACGTCAGATCAATGCTTGTTTGGCAAACAGAGGAGGATTTACCCGTTACTGACTTTGTTGTGATGCTGTGGTAACTTTGCTGTTTGACCCCGGGTATCATTTTACCCTTATAATGGTCAGTCTGTGCCTTACTTAGTCTAACGATCATTTGGAATAAATCGATGAATGTGAACTTCATTTCATTTTGTCATTTGTTTCTTCGTCAGTTTCATTAGGTGACTTTAATAACACTTAAAGATAGGCTGGCACTGCCAGGCAGGATACGCCCACATTTTCGAGAGATGGATAGAGAACAAGCAATACTGAAAATGATTTTTCCTACATCATTAACCCTTAACCGGTCAACGTCATTTTGACGTTATGATGTCAAGTGGTCAGGCTAAAAAATAACTAACGTGAAATATTTTGTATGCCTATTACAATCGACTACTGCGGAATAATTATAAATGATAGAGTTTTGACACCAATAAAAAAGTTGAAGAGGATAAGTTGATCTATAATTTGCATACCATTTTAAATCATTTTCATCAGAAATATCGTCTTCAGAATCGGCGTAATCGATATAATCCGAGTCAGAATCATATATAGACATTTCAATTATTTTGAGGGTCTTTATTATTCCCGACATCGTTAAATTACGTTTTTTGTCAAAAAATGTAGAACGACGACATGTTTTTCTCAATGTTATTGACAAGACAAGTTCCTGTCTGAGACGCATGCGTGGCGATATCAATTAAATACGAAACTAAATACTCAAATGCGGCTTATAAAAAAGTTTCTTGCTATGGTCCCAAATATGCGACCGTGACCACTTTTGGATATAACGTCGTGGTGCAAATATGCGACTCTGACCGGTTAAGGGTTAAGTCCTGTGTTTCATACTGTATTGGGAGCAGCCATTTTGTTCGTCAGTTCCAGTCTGATATTCATGAAATTCGAAGCCGACAATGATTATGGTGTGATGGTACACAACCTAGAAATGTGACTTTTTGGCAAAATCGGATAAGAATTTTGACCTGTAGAGGGTTCACAACCATGATATATCATATCTTTACACTATTCGCTTACAAACGGCGACCATTAAAATTTCGTCTGGCAATGTTGGTACGATTTTCACGAAATTCGAATAATTCAGGAAGTTATGATCCGATATGCGCAAATACCGAAAGGAACCAAGATCTTTGGGTTATGTGGACCCTGTATAGGTCACAATTTTAATTCGATTTTGATGAAACTTGAAATGCATGGTTATAACCCAAAGATCTTGGTTCCTTTCATTATTTGCGCATATCGGATCGTAACTTCCTGACTTATGGCCCCTGATTGTTCTAAAAATCGCCAATGGTCCCTCTGGAGGTCACAATTATTATCCGATTTAAAAAAAACGTTTGACTCTATCACCGTCACACCCTACGGAAGGTTGAGTTCGAATTTCTTACCCACTTAGCAACATGATCCCCAGTCTCTGGCTTGCGGCTGTGGTTTCGAGCCCTGGTGTGAGCGTATGTAGCATGGAGATAGGGGCGCCTTCTCAACCTCGTGGGTTTCCTCCGGGCACCCCAGTTTCCTCCCACTGCTAAAGACCCCTACGCGCAAGCGAATTATTGAAATGAAATTGAACCATTTGTTAGTCCTGAAATGACCTAGTTTGTGTTGAGTGGACGTTAAACCCCATTTCTCTCTCTCTCTCTCTCTCTCTCTCTCTCTATCCATCTCTCGAAAATGTGGGCGTATCCTGCCTTGCAGTGCCAGCTTATCTTTTTGACTTTGTCAAAATCGATCCCATCAAATCGTCTATTTGGTTTGATTGGAAATTTCACATGAAAATGTGGGCGTATAAAAATAAATGTGCAATTATTGTGTGATTTTGGCACGGGGCATCAGCCTCATTGTTTGCTTGTTTGGGGTTTTTTTAGAGATGATAATCTGTGGCGGGTTCCGGTAACTGATAGTTTGTTTTTCATCTTGACATTTGGGTTAATGTGGTGTATTTTATTTGCTTTAATAATGTGTACTTTGTACCTTATCTTGTTGAAAGCAGTTGCTGGTGATTAGGGAGTGGTCTATCACATGCACTGTAGATCTTAAGGTCTGTTATCCATGCAAGTCATGGATTCACTCATGTTGCTCATATAACCATGTGATACTATTTCCTCCCACTTCTAACGACCACAGTGCACAAGCAATTCATTGAGATAAAAATGCACCATATATGTGTCAATCACAAAATGTGGACATTAAACATCTCTCTCTTCCTCTCCTTCTCTTGCTGGTTGTTAAAATATAGTGTGTAAAGATTCCTAATGTTTGATTTGAAACTAATATATATATAATTTCAGTGTTCCAGTTCCATGGGTGCCTAATGCTGGAACATCAAAGAATACTATTGTGTCTAATACAGTTGTAACAACAACAGAAGTGGTTCCAGTACCTGTTCAACACATTCCTCCAATTAAACGTAGCTCACATTCAGGGAGTAACTCACAGCGCTTATCTCGGCAAGCAATGGCAGCTGATCATACAACTAAAGAAAAACTTCGGCGGTAAATATTTAAAGATTTGTGTTTGGGCAAGTTCAGATTATTTATGTACTTGTGGTGGATGTCATGCATAAGGGAAGGTATGCTCACCCTTAAAAAAAACCAAAATGAACACTGTACAGACAATCCAAAATGTCAGGATTACTTGATTTGTAGCTATATGAACATACCACAACACATCACTACTGTGTGAGTCAATTTGTAAATGATACTAGGAAAAGTAAGCATCATTATCATATAAACATATCTGATTTGTATAATTTCTAATTGCAGAGAAAGAATAAAAGATAGTTGTGATCAGTTACGAGTTTTATTACCTTATATTCGTGGACGTAAAACTGATATGGCATCTATTTTAGAGATGACTGTCGATTATTTAAAACTTATTACCACATCAATTCCAGCAGACTTTCAAAACCAAGTAAGAGGAACTTTAGGAAGACATTCTGATATTTAACAAATGGAATAAGATCAAAACCTCATATGATAACAAATAACAATTTGATCAGCTAGCATTTAAAAACTCAAGAAATAAATAGTCAAAGCACACCCAAACATATTTGAAAAGCTTATATTTTTAATTAGGGGGCATCAACAATCATTAATTGTCACAGCCATTTGAAGAGTCCAGAGAAAGCCCGATCTAAGTCACTTTTTCCACGAACCCTGTTTAATGGCGCCATCTGGTAGCAGATTGTATAACCTTTTTGTGGCACAATCAATTTCAGGTAAAAACGATCAGAGTCACATCGAACCAAGGCCCTTCTGGACAAATACAAGTCCATCGTACCCTTTATTTAACCTTAATTTGCCTGAAAAGTTGAAGTAAGTTGTACAGGTAATCATGTTTCGTGTTATGAAACTTGCTAGTTGTTCTGTTCGTGTCAAACATTCCTGTGAAAAGACAGAACTATGACTCGGGTCGTTCTTCCCCTGGACTCTTCATTTAACTAGTTTGTTTACAAGAATTTCAACTTTGTGACCACATCAAAGCCTTTCTGATAATGGTGTGAAACTGTGTGTTATATAATAATGGCTACAGTAACAAGGGTGGGTTGACAGCAGTCTCAATACGTTTACAGCAGGAAATCATCTTGGTTAACTTTTATATGCCCACATTTTCACGTGGACGTATATTGAAATCGTTGTCGCCCCTGTTGGTCCATCCAGACGTCTGTCTGTCCTTCCGTCCGTCTGTACACAATTGTTTGTGGACAGTCTACAGGTCACAATTTTTTACCGATATTGGCGTGTATCGGACCGTAACTTCACGGATTATGGCTCCTGATTGTGCGAAAAATCACTTTTTTAGCTTGTGGACCCCTATGAAGGTCACAATTTGTTTGAAACCTGACATGTAAGATTATAACACAAAGATCTAGGCTTCCTTCGATATTACAGCATATCTGATCATAACTTCCTTAATTATGGCCCCTGATTGTACGAAAAATCAAGGTCCCTCTAGAGGTCAGAATTATTATCTGATTTAAAAACCCGTTTGAATATATACCCCCATTACACCCTTAGAATGGATGATATCGAATTTCGTAAAAATCAGACCAAAACTTACAGACAAAATGGCCGCCCCTCGTACTCAAATAGTGTAAAAATATGGTATATCAAGGTTGTGGACTTGATAGAGGTCACAATTTTCTTTTGATTTTGATGAAACTTGAAATGTAAGTTTATAACTCAAGGGTCTCAGTTCCTTTCAATATTCGTGCATATCGGACTGTAACTTCCTGAATAATGGCCCCTGATTGTACAAAAAATCACTTCTTTAGCTTGTGGACCCAATTGAATATATGACTGTTACACCCTAAGCGTAGTTAGTTCAAATCTCTTGGAAAAAAAAAACCGACCAAAACTGACAGCATCCCCACCAAACCATGTATTTGCAGGGAACTGTTTTGCTTGGTGATGGTTATTAAATTGAGAACATTACAACCAGCCAATTTGCTCCAGAGTCTGTCATGTGGACATGGAGCTACTGAAAGGCATGTACGTGGTGTGATCATATCACTCATATGCTCCTTTGTCCAGAAATATATAGTTTGACTCCAGATATAATTTGGTTTGGTGAAATAATCGCCTCGAACCGCCGCTAACGATGTAAAGGGCCATATTATCTGGCAATTTGGATTTTGGTATCATCTAATCACCCAACAACACAATGAACGATTTTAGTGTATTTAGTGAAATGCTGGCCATCTTGGATGCCATCTAGAATTTCACAAAACGCTCAAGGGGGTTACCGAAGCACACCCGGCACATTCTGAAAGAGGACACCGTAGACTACTAAAATCAACCATAAAAAAACTTGTAAACAAATTTCCAGGTTCAGCCATAGTTTGGCCAGATTAACAGTGTGGTGAATATACTCCAGCAGGGCTATATCTTCACTCATTACCTTCCGCCATTTTCAACCAAAAGCAGATTAGTGTCATTCTGAACATCATTTTGGCCCTGATAATGAATTTTAATGGTCCAAAATTCATTATTAGGGCCAAAATGATGTTCATTTTGACATAGTCACGAAAATAGACGATTTGGGGCGCCATCCAAGCGCTGAAATAAGCGTCCAGACATGGACACTGTCCGGGCAAATTGACCCCCTTTGACAGGCCAAATTGCCCTTCATCCGGACATAATTGTCCGACCGAGTTTGGGTAAAACAGTAAGCCAAAAATTCGCAAATTCAAGTCGATCGCTAACTATTAAATCCAGCCACAAAAATATCAACAACGGTCATAGTGAAAATGTTACTATTTATATCTAGGCTGCAGATAAAATAATCAATAATTTTTAGAATCAGCTTTTTTTATACGCCCACATTTTCATGTGGACGTATTATGTCGTCACAATTTTGAACCAATTGTAATGAAACTTGACAGGCATGTTTTTAACCCCAAAATCTTGGTTCCTTTCGATATTTGCGCCCATCGGATCGTAACTTCCTGAATTATGGTCAAAATTATTATCCGATTTAAAAAACCGTTTGATTATATCGTCGTTACATGGTAATGAAGGTTGAATTCAAATTTCGCGAAAATCGAACCAAAATTGACAAACAAAATGGCCGCCATTTGTACGCGAATAGTGTGTAAATATGTTATATCAAGGTTGTGGACCCTATCGAGGTCACAATTTTGAACCGATTTTGATGAAACTTGTTATGTATGTTTATAACCTAAAGATCTTGGTTCCTTTCGATATTTGCAGCCTTCCTGAATTATGGCCCCTGATTGTCCGAAAAATTGCCCTTTTTAGCTTGTGGTCCCTCTGAAAGTCACAATTATTTTCCGATTTAAAAAAAATGTTTGATTATATCACCGTTTCACCTTGAGGAAGGGTTGAGTTCAAATTTCGGGAAAATCGGACCAAAATTGACAGACAAAATGGCCGCCGTTTGTACGCGAATACTGTTAAAAAATGGTATATCATGGTTGTGTTGCAGGGCCTGTTACAGGCCAGTACTACCGGGACAACATCTTGGCAGTCCATGTTGTGCCGTTCGCACGACGTCATAGCTGCCGTTTCATCTTCCAGGATGACAACGCAAGATTTTGATGAAACTTGAAATGAATGGTTATAACCCAAAGATCTTGGTTCCTTTCGGTATTTGCGCATATCGGATCATAACTTCCTGAATTATTCAAATTTCGTGAAAATCGTACCAAAATTGCCGAACGAAATGGGCGCCGTTTGTACGCGAATAGTGTGAAAATATGTTATATCAAGGTTGTGGACCTTATAGAGGTCACAGTTTTGAACCAATTTTGATGAAACTTGACATGTATGTTTATAACCCAAAGATCTTGGTTCCTTTCGATATTTGCACCCATCGGATCGTAACTTCCTGAATTATGGCCCCTGATTGTCTGAAAAATTGCCCTTTTTAGCTTGTGGTCCCTCTGAAGGTCAAAATTAATATCGGATTTAAAAAACCGTTTGATTATATCACTGTTCCATGGTTATGAAGGTTGAGTTCGAATTTCGTGAAAATCGGACTAAAATTGACAGACAAAATGGCCGCCGTTTGTAAGCGAATACTGTGAAAATATGTTATATCAAGGTTGTGGACCTTATAGAGGTCACAGTTTTGAACCAATTTTTATGAAACTTGACATGTATGTTTATAACCCAAAGATCTTGGTTCCTTTCGATATTTGCGCCCATCGGATTGTAACTTCCTGAATTATGGCCCCTGATTGTCCGAAAAATTGCCCTTTTTAGCTTGTGGTCCCTCTGAAGGTCAAAATTGTTATCGGATTTAAAAAAACTTTGATTATATCACCGTTCCATGGTTACGAAGGTTGAGTTTGAATTTCATGAAAATCGGACCAAAATTGACGGACAAAATGGCCGCCGTTTGTAAGCGAATAGTGTGAAAATATGTTATATCAAGGTTGTGGACCTTATAGAGGTCACAGTTTTGAACCAATTTTGATGAAACTTGACATGTATGTTTATAACCCAAAGATCTTGGTTCCTTTCGATATTTGCGCCCATCGGATTGTAACTTCCTGAATTATGGCCCCTGATTGTCCGAAAAATTGCCCTTTTTAGCTTGTGGTCCCTCTGAAGGTCAAAATTGTTATCGGATTTAAAAAACCGTTTGATTATATCACCGTTCCATGGTTACTAAGGTTGAGTTGGAATTTCATGAAAATCGGACCAAAATTGACGTACAAAATGGCCGCCGTTTGTAAGCGAATAGTGTGAAAATATGTTATATCAAGGTTGTGGACCTTATAGAGGTCACAGTTTTGAACCAATTTTGATGAAACTTGACATTTATGTTTATAACCCAAAGATCTTGGTTCCTTTCGATATTTGCGCCCATCGGATTGTAACTTCCTGAATTATGGCCCCTGATTGTCCGAAAAATTGCCCTTTTTAGCTTGTGGTCCCTCTGAAGGTCAAAATTGTTATCGGATTTAAAAAAACGTTTGATCATATCACCGTTCCATGGTTACGAAGGTTGAGTTCGAATTTCATGAAAATCGGACCAAAATAGACGGACAAAATGGCCGCCATTTGTACGCGAATAGTGTGAAAATATGTTATATCAAGGTTGTGGACCTTATAGAGGTCACAATTTTGAACCAATTTTGATGAAACTTGACATGTATGTCTATAACCCGAAGATCTTGGTTCCTTTCGATATTTGCGCCCATCGGATCGTAACTTCCTCAATTATGGCCCCTGATTGTCCAAAAAATCGCCCTTTTTAGCTTGTGGTCCCTCTGGAGGTCAAAATTGTTATCCGATTTAAAAAACCGTTTGATTATATCACGATTCCATGGTTATGAAGCTTGAGTTTGAATTTGGGAAAATCAGACCAAAATTGACGGACAAAATGGCCGCCGTTTGTATGCGAATAGTGTGAAAATATGTTATATAAAGGTTGTGGACCTTATAGAGGTCATAATTTTGAACCGATTTTGATGAAACTTGACATGTATGTTTATAACCCAAAGATCTTGGTTCCTTTCGATATTTGCACCCATTGGATCATAACTTCCTGAATTATGTCCCCAGATTGTCCAAAAAATCGCTTTTGTTAGCTTTTGGTCCCTCTGGAGGTCAAAATTATTATCCTATTTAAAAAAACGTTTGACTATATCACCGTTACATGGTAATGAAGAGAGAGATTGAATTACGTGAAAATCGGACTAGAATTGACGGACAAAATGGCCGTCGTTTGAACACGAATAGTGTGAAAACATGTTATATCAAGGTTGTGGACCCTATAGATGTCACAATTTTGAACCGATTTTGATGAAACTTGACATGTATGTTTATAACCCAAAGATCTTGGTTCCTTTCGATATTTGTGCCTATCGGGTCATTACTTCCTGAATTATGTCCCCTGATTGTACGAAAAATCACCCTTTTTAGCTTGTGATTATAAAAACCAAACAAATTCTAATGATTTTCTGATAATTCCTTAATATGCGACAACTCTTGTTGACTGCCCGGACGATTTGGCTGCTGTGTGAGCGTATGTTTCGTTGCCTGGCAACCTATTTTCTTATCTTATGACACTTCATTACTTTATTGTATCGTCAGATAACCACTTAGAGAGATAACTTGTGTTTTCCTTTGGCGTTCGTCACTTCCGATTCATGAATCCTTTATTACTCCACTATGGTAGCGATGATCTCTGTGTTAATATTATATTTGGAAAGTGTTTAATCAGTTCTATCACATATGTGATAATGACTGGCACCAATATTGTCCTTTAACATTAGTATCCGATATAAGAGATTTCCTATTAGTTATAAAAAGATCAATACATGACCCGGGTAGAGTTGTGAAATTAGTCGGTTCTTTTATCAGATTTTCAAGATTTAATCTTTGTAATAGTTTTTTAAATTTAGTACAATTACTTGAATTACTTAAAATGCTGATATTAAAATCCCCTGTTAGGATAAGAAAGGAACCACTGTCTAATGCATTAGATAACGTATCATAGAATATATCCCAAACGGCAACCCTTGTATTTGGAGGTCTATAAATTACCCCAAGTAAGAATTTTGTATGATCATTAAATATGTCTATAAATATTAATTCAATAGAAATGTAGATCATAGCCAGCACACACGCCTATCTAAAGACCTCTTTATTTTACAAAGACCTGCATAAAACACACGGCCGAATGATTAATCGCACAGTAAAACAGTTTTACTTCTCAAATTTTGATTTAACACGTACGTGTCAGATAAAGCATGTTGGTCCTTGATTATACTCCTTTTGGTGCAGTTATCGCAACTAGCGAGAAAACACGCCAATTAAACAATACACAACATTGACATTCATTTTTTACCGGTTGGTTAATTAACACACCTCTACAGAAAACGCACCTAGCGTTAATTAACCCACCTCTCAGACAGTTTTTCACCCTCGTTAATTAACACACCTTTTTACAGTTTTAAACCGGTGTCACAGTTTCAGTTGGTCGTCGGTGTGTGTTTGCTCCTTGGCACTTGCACATGTCCGAGACTGAGGTTTGTGTTACCAACACAGCTTTATCCACTTCCGCCATTGTGGGATGGTTCCTCATAACTCAAATAACTGATCACTTCAGGAAAAAGTGTTATGTTCTTAGTTAGAGTTTTGTCATTAATAAACATACTTGTTATCGTGATTAGCTGTTTTTTAAGTGATCAGTAGTTACACGATCAACAGATTCAAGTTAATTGGCTTGAGATTGATTGTATTCTATCGTTCATGATTTGTTGCCGTTATTTTTAGTGATTAGTTGTTACACGCGTACAATCAGTGGAACTGGAAACCATACACATTGATGATTGGCTTGAAATTGTCAATTAATTCACCTCAAAAGGCAGATTAAGGCCTTTGATATTCTCGTGGCTTCAAACCAGATTGCGGCTTATGGAGCTCTACTTATTACGCGTTATTTCCCAGTGGTTATTTGTAGATTCTTTTTTTGTTAAAAGCTTATAAATCACTTTTCGATGTTTTAACTATGTTTTAATAATTAACTGTTTTGCAGATTGAATATTGGCCTATATATGATTGGGATTTCTCTGAATCATTATTTAAATGTTGTACATAATAAAATTTTTACAAGTTGCCTATGTGTTTTATTTCTCAAATACAAATACTTTATCATGCAAACCATGGGATCTACTATACTAGTTACTATAAGTATCGGCTTTGGCCTCTATCCGAAAGCCGATATCGTCTGCTATTATAGTAACTAGGGATCTACATCTGAAACTAAATCTGAAAATACCATTTCTTGAACATGAATCACCCAACTCCATACAAAGAAAAGAATGTGATAATAAATTCTCCTTGTAAATTGGATTCAAACATGCATGCACAATGCATTGCATTCTCTACATTGATGTAAGTGGCAGTTGTTTTCTCTTTTCACATGTGGACGGGAAAATTCAATTTTTATAGCCTACTGAATTATGAAGATCGGCAATTTGTATTCCTCCTTTTTACTGAAATAAACTAACAGTAGAAACTCGACATCCTCGACTGCTGTCAGTAGTAACACTATATATTGGTAGATAATAGTAGAAACCGATCTGGCCGTAAGAAAATCGTAGGGGTAATCCTATCACGGGGAGTCAACGCACACTGTGTCTGTAACAGTGTGAGCTGACTCCTACAATTGCGCATGCGCTAAACGGTAAACACACACCAGGGACCAACTGAAACTGTGACACCGGTAATACCAAGTAATAGTCCGAAAATTAATTATCTTCCGACACACGTATGAAGAAAACTATGGGGTCTGTGCACAAAGTTACTCCTTAGCAGTTCTCAGTGTTAACAGTTTATGATTACTAGTAAGAAAATGGTATCTGTACAAGAAAAAGATGTGTACCTATTTAAATCAAAGGTGAGGGGGGGGGGCAATAAGTGTTCTCATATTCAAGATTCAGTGTTAAGTATTGTATCATATAATTTGTCTAGGCTTTATTGAATTTCTTGCAAAAACAGATGTTGTATGCCGCATTTGGTTAAAAACCATCCATGATAAAACCTTTAACTTATCATAGTCCTAAATAAATGCGATTTGGATTTTAATGTCAACAGTCACTGACTATCAGCTCCTTCATTTTATATAACAACTATATTATTTTTCTGTGTAAAGAGTAGCAGTACTGCCATTATCTCTAGGACAAATGGTATGTGCAGTTCAGGATTCTTGAAAAACCTGTTTAATTTAGACAAGATAACGTCAGTCTTTTCCAACTGTCAAGAACAAATAATTGAAAGTTATTAATTGTAGGGGATGATAAAATCTATAGTCGTCTAATTATTTAAAATTTAGGCACTGACTTACATACTTTAGATAAGAACTATAGGCTTACATGTATTTCAATCCTCCCATAATGTGTATCTTAGCTACATATATCAATAGGAAAAAAATGTAATAGGGATTAATTATGACCTACTCTAATCGGGCTAGTGAAGTAGCTATACAGTGTGCAGCAGCACTGCAGACTACTCTTATATCAAATTTCAACTGCCAGTATAGGGATTCTTTTACATGAACAACAATATGTACACAGCACCTTGGTTGTCTGTCCCACCCAAATGCCTGCATATTTTCCCCCCCGACAGGTCCACTGTCCTGATCCACAGACTAGGGGGACTCCGCTGAGATATTCTGATGAAGTATTTGCCAACACCAAGCTCGAAAATGGCACACCCAGATTTGTTAGCCAACGTCTTATTCGCTGAGCCACGACAGTCTGGGCCCACTATGCATTGTAATACTAGTAAAAGTAAATTGTAGTCAAAACGAACGCCACAAATTATTTATGTTCAATGTAATCAAAGAGTAGACCTAACTAATATAACAAGGCCTACTGAATATTTGGTGTTTTTTTGAAAAATAAATAAAAACCTCCCTTCTATAGTTTTGGAGAAAAGAGGATAGCTTACTGAACAGATTCTCATTTTCATTAAGCAATGAAATCAAAATTAACAGTAAGCCTATGATTAGAAGCCTATACGTAGTACCGGTATTAACTCTGATTAGGCCTATCAATAAAACTGTGTTCAGTTTGTGGTCATGCTAGCTGTGTTAAATAGACTTTATTTATACAATCTACCACTCACAATAAATTATCAACTTACATAGTATTTCACTCCGTATGTCTATGTCGACAAGTTGGGATTTCGATAAAATCAGACCTAAACTGTCGGACAAATGGCCGCCCCTTGTTCGCCAATTGTGTAAATATCTGGTATATCAAGGTTGTGGACCCTCTCAAGGTCATAACTTGGATTCGATTTTGACGAAACTTGAAATGTATGTTTATTACCCATAGATCTTGGTTTCTGTTGATATTTGCGCATGTCAGATTGTACAAAATTTAGAGGTCGCAATTTTTATCCAATTTTTAAAAAAAAAACCTGTGAATATATGACCATTACATATTAAGATCTTTGTTCCTTTAGATAATCGTGCTTATCGAACGTAAGTAACTTCCTGGATTATGGCCCCTGATTGTTTGAAAAATCGATTTTTTTTTCCGATTTTAAAAAACGTTTAGATATTATATTTCATCATTCCACCATAATGCAGGTTTAATTTGAATTTTGGGAAAATTGAAATGAAACTGCCCAACAAAATGGCCACTCTTTGTATGCAAATTAGGTAAAAGTATGTAATACGAAGGTTGTGGGCCCTCTAGAGGTCACAGATTTTATAGAACATATCGGACCATATCTTCTTTGATTATGGCCCCTGATTGTACAAAAAATCTTATTTTTTTAGCTCTTTCTCTGTCCATCTCTTGCAAAATTTGGGTGTATCTTGCATGGCAACTGCTTGTTTTTATTATGTACGTTCTCTATTGGCTGTTAATTCTTGAATTATTAATCTTTAAATCCAAAATGATCAGTAAAGAGAATGTGGTTCCCATCCTTTTTTTACCAGCAGACCCTTGGGGGGTATTTTACAAATTTCCAAGTACTCTCCATATCTGCATTTAGGGGTATACCACTACTATTCACATAAATACTAATGTTCAGTCTGATTTCCCATATCAGAGGTACGGCGTGTGCCAAACTTTTTCATATTAATCTTTGATAAAGCCTAAACCTAGTCTGATACTTGTTGGTAGAGAGCTCTAACATATTTTCAGATAATTTTATTGATGGGTAAAGCTACACCATGTGAGGAAGTGAGAAACAAATCCGATACAAACCGTACTCAAACAACCAGAAAAACCACAAGACGTAGCATGGCAACACCCCCATCTCCAACTCTGGGTAAAGTTTCCTCAACAAGTGAATTAAGGTAAAACAAAAATGAAATGTGTATTGATCAAAATTATACATATACTATTCAAAAAAAGTAGGGGATATTTGATTTTGGGGGCATAATACTAAAATATGCAAATGACTACGAAAAAAGTCACTATAGAACCTAACAGAAAAAACATTTCCAGTTACATGTGACGCCCAAACGCACCAATAGCTACCGCATGGAATGCAGGTGATGCTTGGGATCATCATGGGGGTCCAACCCAAGATTTGCACGACTCTGACTTTGAATGTTACAGTCATTGTGGCATTGAATTCCAGGGTGGAAACATCAGTTTGATTGTTTTAGTGACCAGAAAACAAATTTTGATATGCGTCGGCTTACCCAAAATGAAAGGTTACGTGCCCTTGGTATGCTACAGATCGGCACAACACAGGCGGTTGTGGCGCGGACGATGAATGTTTCTCAGTCTGTCATAAGCAGGCTATGGTCCAGATACCGTGATACACAATCTGTACAGGACAGACCACGCTCAGGTCGACCAAAGGCGACAACTCAAGCCCAGGATCGATTTATCCGTACCTTGGCCTTGAGAAATCGTGTCATCACAGCAAATCAGATCAGCGCTCGTCTTCAAACAGACACTGGTGTGAGAGTGAGTGGCCAGACGATTCGGAATCGACTGCATAGGGGTCACCTTCGCGCCCGACGTCCTCGCGTGATCCCTTGTTTGAGAGATCATCACATTCAGGCAAGACGTCGTTGGTGTAGGGATCGTCAACACTGGGATAATCGACGCTGGAGCAATGTGATGTTTTCAGATGAGTCAAGGTTCACTGTTGATTTTTTGGACAGACGTAGGAGGGTGTGGCGTCGTCGAAACGAGCGCTTCCAAGACGTTAACGTCATCAGACATGATCGATTTGGGGGTGGTTCTGTTATGGTGTGGGAAGGCATCACTGTTGCTGGAAGAACGGCTTTACATGTTGTTGCAGGGCGTGTTACAGGCCAGTACTACCGGGACAACATTTTGGCAGTCCATGTTGTGCCGTTCGCACGACGTCATGGCCGCCGTTTCATCTTCCAGGATGACAACGCAAGATGTCACAGGGCCAGGATCGTTACAGGTTACCTCCAACAACAGAACATCACCACATTACCTTGGCCAGCACTGAGTCCCGACCTCTCCCCCATCGAGCATGTCTGGGACATGCTTGGACAGAGGTTACGTCAACGTCAACAACGTCCTGCCAATGTCCAAGAACTTGCTGCTGCGTTGCAACAGGAATGGGACAATCTGGACCAAAATGACCTTAGACGTCTCATTAGGAGTATGCCACGTCGGATCAATGCTTGTTTGGTAAACAGAGGAGGATTTACCGGTTACTGACTTTGTTGTGATGCTGTGGTAACTTTGCTGTTTGACCCCGGGTATCATTTTACCCTTATAATGGTCAGTCTGTGCCTTACTTAGTCTAACGATAATTTGGAATAAATCGATGAATGTGAACTTCATTTCATTTTGTCATTTGTTTCTTCGTCAGTTTCATTGGGTGACTTTAATAACACTTAAAAATCAAATATCCCCTACTTTTTTGGGATAGTATATATTTAATTTATATTTCAATGTGGGATTTTTGTCCCCCGCCTTTCAAAGAGTAGGTATGTTCATTTGTCTGTACTTCACACATTTTGAGACACCATAACTCGTTTTAATTGAGCTGCAATATTCGAACTTGGAGTAGAGATAAGCAATTTGATTGGTTGATGGTTTGATAATGAGCATTTTCTGATGCAACAACTGCGAGTTTTACAACATCTGCACATTGCTAGATTACTTTACAATTCCCGAACTTATAGCTACGTTATCATGTGAACAGTAGCATCCAGTGAGCGGTTGTGACATAGCAACCTGCGCGGAAACTTTGACAATGAGTAACGAACCTTGAATTTTGCAACTCGATTATCACAGGGAGACACTTGCTGAAATATGCAGGGTATTACGTGAAGGCTGTGATAAGATGTATGTAGTAAAAGCAAGATCAAGTCTTCTATGGAAGATGACTCGTATCACTACCAAGTAGGCTAAGACTTTGGAACATAGCAACTCTGTTTTTAAACGAGGTAGAATTTTTGAACTTAAAGATGCATGATGGGAGATTAGATAACGAGCTGGCAGTTCTCACTATGATAGTTAAAAACTAGATAATGTAAAGACAATTTGTTGAAAATTTCAGTCATATTGAACCGAGAATTAAGCGGTTGAAAGTTCTGCCAAGCTTCGATCATCATAACTAAATTAGGTGCGACAAAAATCATAGTCTTGATTATCCATTTGATCATTAAATCATGAAAGAAAGTTATGCACTAAATTGGATAATAATCAGGCCTAAAGAAAGACCTACAATAAACAGATTTAGTTCAATGATTAACATTTTCTAGTAAAACTCAGCAGAGCTAAGCAGTTTCATTGGTCAATGCTTTTGCACAAGATAACTTACATTCTAACTGAAGGAGAGTGATGAAACTTAGTATATACTTTCACTATCAGGTACTTTAAAACCTTGACTGAGTTCAATCTTGAACATGTTCTGCTTAGATTAACTAGAGTTAATAATCAGTCTGATTGCTCAATAGTTTTGAAAACAATATATGTGCAGTTAACCCTTACATGCCCACCAAATTTTCCCTAAAACAACCGAGGCGGTCCACCATTTTGGGGCAAAAAAATTTGAGTATGTCCGCCATTTTGTTTAAGATAGTCACCAACCTGCCTGCCATTTTTTATACACCCACATTTTCATGTGGACGTATTATGTCGTCGCCCCTGTCCGTCCGGACGTCTGTCCGTAATTTGTTTGTGGACTCTCTACAGGTCACAATTCTTATCCGATTTTGACGAAACTTGAAATACAGTAGAACTTGTATTAAGCAAGCACCCAAGGGAAATTCAAAAATGCTTGCTTAATGGAGGTGCTCTTTGACTAGAGGTATCCAATATTGCCCCAACCCCTACCACAAAAAATAAAGATATAGATTGCATATATTTTTTTATTCATGTAGTATAATAATAACAATACATGACCGTCGCTGAATCTTGCGCCGAACGAAAATTCCTTATTCAAATCTCAAACATAACTTCTGTAAACTTGTCATTTTGTACCAACCTTCGATACTACTGTCTACCATTGTGATGCATTCGATAATATTTATCCATTTTTGTGAAGCAAATCGATGAATTAATTTTATTTTATCAAAAAAGCACATGTACAAAAAATCCATCGCTGATTTTATCACCGATTTACAGGGGGTGTAACTCTGTATGTAATATTATAGGGGGCGCTAAAACGTCTAACAACAAAGTTGCAATGGAAAAGAGATACTAGATGATCGTAACAAAACTCGGTACTTTCATTTTATTCAATCAGTATCAAATAATGTTCCAGTAAGTGTGAAAACAATTATCAGGTTAGTCGTTTAATAAAACAAAAGATTAACAGATTATCCCGGGTTGATTGTTATTTTTACATTTCTTTTTACCTGATCAGTGGGGGTCCAGTTAATTAACTCGGGGGGGATTTTTTGGTGCTCGTTGAAGCAAGTGTTCGCTGATTAGGAGTGCACGCCCGAGCAAGTTCTACTGTATAGGTTTACCCCCAAAAGATCTCGGCTGCTTTCGATATTGGCATGTATCGGATCAAAACTTCATGGATTATGGCCCCTGATTGTATGAAAAATCACGTTTTTAGCTTGTGGACCCTATAGAGGTCACAATTTTGAACCGATTTTGATGAAACTTGACATGCATGTTTATAAGCCAAAGATCTTGGTTCCTTTCGATATTTGCGCCTATCGGAATGTAGTTTCCTGAATTATGGTCCCTGATTGTCCGAAAAATCACCCTTTTTAGCTTGTGGTCCCTTTGGAGGTCCCAATTATTATCCGATTTAAAAAAACGTTTCATTATATCACCGTTACACCCTAAGGAAGGTTGAGTTCGAATTTCAGAAAAATCGGACGAAAATTGCCATACAAAATGGCCGCCGTTTGTACGCGAATACTGTTAATAAATGGTATATCAAGGTTGTGGATCCTGTAGAAACTTGAAATTCATGGTTATAACCCAAAGATCTTGGTTCCTTTCGATATTTGCGCATATCTGATAGTAACTTCCTGAATTATGACCCCAGATTATACGCAAAATCACCTTTTTTATACGCCCACATTTTCAATGTGGACGTATTATGTCGTCGGACCTGTCCGTCCGTCCACAATTTGGGTCACAATTCTTATCCGATTTTGACGAAACTTGAAATATAGGTTTATCCCCATAAGATCTCGGTTCCTTTCGATATTGGCATGTATCCGATCTGAACTTCATGGATTTCGGCCCCTGATTGTACGAAATATCATGTTTTTAGCTTGTGGATATTATAGAGGTCACAACTTATGAATTATGGCCCCTGATTGTACGAAAAATGACCTTTTTATACGCCCACATTTTCATGTGGACGTATTATGTCGTCGCCCATGTCCGTCCGGATGTCCGTCCACAATTTGTTTGTGGACTCTCTACAGGTCACAATTCTTATCCGATTTTGACGAAACTTGAAATATAGGTTTATCCCCAAAAGATCTCGGCTGCTTTCGATATTGGCATGTATCGGATCAAAACTTCATGGATTATGGCCCCTGATTGTACGAAAAATCAGGTTTTTAGCTTGTGGACCCTATAGAGGTCACAATTTTGAACCGATTTTGATGAAACTTGACATGCATGTTTGTAACCCAAAGATCTTGGTTCCTTTCGATATTTGCGGCTATCGGAATGTAATTTCCTGAATTATGGCCCCTGATTGTCCGAAAAATCACCCTTTTTAGCTTGTGGTCCCTCTGGAGGTCACAATTATTATTCGATTTAAAAAATCGTTTGCTTATATCACCGTTTAACCCTAAGGAAGGTTGAGTTCGAATTTCGGGAAAATCGGACGAAAATTGCCATACAAAATGGCCGCCGTTTGTACGCGAATACTGTTAAAAAATGGTATATCAAGGTTGTGGACCCTGTGGAGGTCACAATTTTGATTCTATTTTGATGAAACTTGAAATTCATGGTTATAACCCAAAGATCTTGCTTCCTTTCGATATTTGCGTATATCGGATCGTAACTTCCTGAATTATGGCCCCTGATTATACACAAAATCGCCTTTTTTTTAGCTTGGAGGTCACAATTATTATTCGATTTAAAAAAACGTTTGATTATATTACCGTTACACCGTAAGGAAGGTTGAGTTCGAATTTCGGGAAAATCAGACCAAAATTGCCATACAAAATGGCTGCCGTTTGTACGCGAATACTGTTAAAAAATGGTATATCAAGGTTGTGGACCCTGTAAAGGTCACAATTTTAATTCGATTTTGATGAAACTTGAAATTCATCGTTATAACCCAAAGATCTTGGTTCTTTTCGATATTTGCGCATATCGGATCGTAACTTCCTGAATTATGGCCCCTGGTTATACGCAAAATCCCCCTTTCTTTAGCTTGTGGTCCCTCTGGAGGTCACAATTATTATCCAATTTAAAAAAATGTTTGATTATATCACCGTTACACTGTAAAGAAGGTTGAGTTTGAATTTCGGGAAAATTGACAGACAAAATGGCCGCCGTTTGTACTCGAATACTGTTAAAAAAATGATATATCATGGTTGTGGACCCTGTATAGGTCACAATTTTAATTCGATTTTGATGAGGAAGGTTGAGTTCTAATTTCGTGAAAATCGTACCAAAATTGCCGGACGATATGGTCGCCGTTTGTACGCGAATAGTGTAAAAATATGGTATATCATGGTTGTGGACTCTCTACAGGTCACAATTCTTATCCGATTTTGATGAAAAGTCACATTTCTAGGTTGTGTACCGTCACGCCATAATCATTGTCGGTTTCGAGTTTCATTAATATCAGCCTGGAACTGACCAACTAAATGGCTGCTCCCACCCAATACAGTATGAAATACAGGACTTAAAGATGTAGGGAAAATCACTTTCGGTATTGCTTGTTCTCTGTCCATCTCTCGAAAATGTGGGCGTATCCTGCCTGGCAGAGCCAGCCTATCTTTAGCTTGTGGACCCTATAGAGGTCACAATTTTGGACCGATTGTGATGAAACTTGACATGCTTGTTTATAACCCCAAAATCTTGGTTCCTTTTGATATTTGCGCCCATCGGATAGTAACTTCCTGAATTATGGCCCCTGATTGTCCGAAAAATCGCCCTTTTTAGCTTGTGGTCCCTCTAGAGGTCAAAATTATTATCCGATTTAAAAAAAACATTTGATTATATCACCGTTACATGGTAATGAAGGTCGAGTTCAAATTTCGTGAAAATCGGACCAAAATTGACAAACAAAATGGCCACCATTTGTACGCGAATAATGTGAAAATATGTTATATCAAGGTTGTAGACCCTATAGAGGTCACAATTTTGAACCGATTTTGATGAAACTTGACATGTATGTTTATAACCCAAAGATCTTGGTTCCTTTCGATATTTGCACCCATCGGATCGTAACTTCCTGAATTATGGCCCCTGATTGTCCGAAAATTGCCCTTTTTAGCTTGTGGTCCCTCTGGAGGTCAAAATTATTATCCGATTTAAAAAAACGTTTGATTATAGCACCGTTACATGGTAATGAAGGTTGAGTTTGAATTTCGTGAAAATCAAACCGAAATTGATGGACAAAATGGCCGCCGTTTGTACTCGAATAGTGTGAAAATATGTTATATCAAGGTTGTGGACCCTAGAGAGGTCACAATTTTGAACCGATTTTGATGAAACTTGACATGCATGTTTATAACCCAAAGATCTTGCTTCCTTTCAATATTTGCGCTCATTGATTTGTAACTTCCTGAATTATGGCCCCTGATTGTACGAAAAATAACCCTTTTTAGCTTGTGGTCCCACTGGAGGTCAAAATTATAATCCGATTTAAAAAACCGTTTGATTATATCACCGTTACATGGTAATGAAGATTGAGTTCAAATTTCGTGAAAATTGTACTAAAATTGACAGACAAAATGGCCGCCGTTTGTACGCGATAAGTGTGAAAATATGTTATATCAAGGTTGTGGACCCTATAGAGGTCACAATTTTGAACTGATTTTGATGAAACTTGACATGCATGTTTATAACCAAAAGATCTTGGTTCTTTTCGATATTTGCGCCCATTGGATCATAACTTCCTGAATTATGGCCCCTGATTGTCCGAAAAATGACCTTTTCATACGCCCACATTTTTATGTGGACGTATATTGTTGTCGCCCCTGTCCGTCCGTCCGTAATTTGTTTTTGGACTCTCTACAGGTCACAATTCTTATCCGATTTTGACGAAACTTGAAATATAGGTTTACCCCCAAAAGATCTCGGCTGCTTTCGATATTGCCATGTATCGGATCAAAACTTCATGTATTATGGCCCCTGATTGTACGAAAAATCACGTTTTTAGCTTGTGGACCCTATAGAGGTCACAATTTTGAACCGGTTTTGATGAAACATGACATGCATGTTTATAACCCAAAGATCTTGATTCCTTTCGATATTTGCGCCTATCGGAATGTAGTTTCCTGAATTATGGTCCCTGATTGTCCGAAAAATCACCCGTTTTAGCTGTTGGTTCCCACTGGAGGTCACAATTATTATCCGATTGAAAAAAACGGTTATTATATTACGGTTACACCGTAAGGAAGGTTGAGTTCAAATTTCGGGAAAATCGGACCAAAATTGCCATACAAAATGGCCGCCGTTTGTACAGGAACATTGTTAAAAAATTGTATATCATGGTTGTGGACCCTGTAGAGGTCACAATTTTAATTCAATTTTCATGAAACTTGAAATGCATGGTTATAACCCAAAGATCTTGGTTCTTTTCGTTATTTGCACATATCGGATTGTAACTTCCTGAATTATGGCCCCTGATTGTCCGAAAAATCGCCTATGGTCCCTCTGGAGGTCACAATTATTATCCGATTTAAAAAAACATTGGACTCTATCATCGTTACACCCAACGGAAGGTTGAGTTTGAATTTCGAGAAAATCAGACCATAATTGCCAGAAAAAATGGCCGCCGTTTGTACGCGAATAGTGTAAAAATATGGTATATCAAAGTTGTGGACCCTGTAGAGGTCACAATTTTAATTCGATTTTGATGAAACCTGAAATGCTTGTTTATAACCTAAAGATCTTTATTCTTTTCGATATTTTCGCATATCAAATTGTAACTTAATGAATTATGGCCTTTGATTGTAGGAAAAATCACTTTCGGTATTGCTTGTTCTCTGTCTATCTCTCGAACAATTATTATCTGATTTAAAAAAAAACTCTGATAATATTACTGTTGCACCGTAAGGAAGGTTGAGTTAGAATTTCGTGAAAATCGTACCAAAATTGCCGGACGAAATGGTCGCCGTTTGTATGCGAATAGTCTAAAAATATGGTATATCATGGTTGTGGACTCTCTACAGCTCACAATTCTTATCCGATTTTGACGAAAAGTAACATTTCTAGGTTGTGTACTGTCACACCATCATCATTGTTCGCTTCGAATTTCATGAATATCAGACTGGAACTGACCAACAAAATGGCTGCTCACAAAACAGTATGAAATACAGGACTTAATGATGTAGGAAAAATCACTTTCGGTATTGCTTGTTCTCTATCCATCTCTCAAAAATGTGGGCGTATCCTGCCTGGCAGTGCCAGCCTATCTTTTAGCTTGTGGTCCCTCTGGAGGTCAGAATTATTATCCCATTTAAAAAACAGTTTGATTATATCACCGTTACAAGGTAATGAAGGTTGAGGTCGAATTTCGTGAAAATCGTACCAAAATTGACTGAAAAAATGGCTGCCGCTTGTACGCGAAGAGTGTAAAAATGTGGTATATCAAGGTTGTGAACCCTGTAGAGGTCACAATCTTCATTCAATTTTGATGAAACTTGAAACACATGTTTACAACTTAACAATCTTAGTTCCTTTCGATATTTGTGCATATCGGATTGTAATTTCCTGAATTATGGCCCCTGATTGTACGAAAAATGACCTTTTTTATACGCCCACATTTTCATGTGGACGTATTATGTCGTCGCCCCTGTCCGTCCGTCCACAATTTGTTTGTGGACTCTCTACAGGTCACAATTCTTATCCGATTTTGATGAAACTTGAAATATAGGTTTATAATCTCACTCAACTTGTTCAAAGTTGTACGCATAAAAGTGGGCACATTCTTGATTGGATTATAACTCGTTTTTTTTGGAAAACAGTAAATTCTTGTGATGTTGTCGACAATCAGATGTCCGATCATTTCTTGATATTTTTATTTCTTGATTTTGAAAGACCCGTAGAACCACCCCAACTTGTCACCTGTAGGAATATTAGAGGAATATCTGTCTTATATTTTAGTAAAGATCTGACAGAATCGGAGCTGCTGAAAAATCCCCCTGAAGACTTGGATCAACTTACAGTTGTATTCTTTACAACGTTGACCAAACTGATGGATAAACATGCTCCAAAGGTCTTGAAGCGTGTCAGAATTAAGCCTAGATCGCCATGGTATTCCGAGGCCATCGCCCTAGCTAAATGTATGCAAAGGAAAGCAGAGAGACATTGGCGAAAATCTCGTTTAGAGATCCATCGACAAATCTATGTCAGTAGCAGAAATGATGTTAATAATCTCCTCAAGTCTGCAAAGGCCGAATATTGTAGAGAACAGATCGAGTCAAACACTGGCAATTCTAAAGCCCTTTATTCTTTTAAGTTTTCTTTAATGGACAAGCATGATGAAGGGAAGCTCCCTGTTGTTGATAATGATACCGAGACCCTTGCAACCAAATTCAGTAACTTTTTCCATGATAAGATTGTTACTATTCAGCAGTCGATAAATCAACACGATAACTCTAGTCTTGCCTTTAACAATCCTGGTTATTCCGGTACTTTACTGGGAAATTTTACACCTTTTACTATTGATTCAGAAACTTGTGAAATCCTGCGAGCTTGATCCAATTCCGACTAGTGTTTTTCTAACATATCTGGACATTCTACTGCCAACCATCACCACCATTATCAATAAGAGCCTCATGACTGGTACTGTTCCAGCACTCTTCAAATTAGCTGTGGTAAAATACAGGCCGGTTTCCAATCTGTCGTTTTTATCCAAGATTCTGGAAAAAGCAGTCAAAACACGGTTATTTGAACATCTTGAACAAAACAATTTGTTTTGTGAATTTCAGTCAGCTTATAGACCTCATCATGGAACTGAGACAGCCTTGAACAAAGTCTTTAACGATCTTAAGATGTGTGTCGATAAGGGATGTGTTTCACTGCTGATATTGTTAGATCTTTCTGCAGCCTTCGACACAATAGACCACCAGAAACTGCTTTCCCATCTTCAGAAAGACTTTGGTATTAATGCCACTGTTTTGGAATGGTTTAGGTCTTATCTGTCATCTCGCAATCAATCTGTGATTGTAAACTCAGACAAATCAGAATGTGTTCCTCTACTGTGTGGTGTTCCTCAAGGTTCTGTTTTAGGACCTGTTTTATTTACCATGTACACAAAGCAGCTTGGAGATGTTCTAAACCAAAATTCTGTACATCACCATCTTTATGCTGACGATACCCAAGTTTTAGATTCGTTTACTCCTGGATCAGATCAGAGGTGCTCACAAAAATGGCTACCAGTATTGGACAAATTAAAACATGGATGGATTTAAATCAATTGAAATTAAATTCAGATAAAACCGGAGTTATCCTTTTCGGCTACAAAACTATTATCAGATTTATCAAATTTAAAGTTCGACATGGGAGATACGGAATTTCAGCCAAGATCAGTGGTCAAGAATCTAGGCGTATTATTGGATAGTGGTCTGACCTTTACAAAACAAGTTGATGATCTGTGTAGAAAATGCTACTGCCATCTGAAGAACATCAGTTCAATCCGCCATGTTCTCACACAGGATTCAGCTTCAGCTCCAGCGTGATCACTAATTCTATCGCGATTAGATTATTGTAATAGTCTTCTCACTGGCCTACCCCAAAATCAACTAAATTGTCTTCAACGAATCCAAAATATCACAGCAAGAATGGTCACAAGATCTCCATATCATTGTCATATAACTCCCGTTCTCCAAGCCCTTCATTGGTTACCAGTCAGTGCTCGGATAGACTTTAAAGTACTCTGCCTAACATATCAGTGTGTCAGTGGAGAGGCTCCCGATTACTTGTGCAATTTAATTCAACAGTATATTCCTAAAAGACAGTTGCGTTCAAACAATCTCAATCAGTTAGTGGTACCTAAGTGGAAACTTGCTTCCTTTGGACAAAGAGCGTTTGCTGTTGCTGCCGCTGAAAAATGGAATTCACTCCCAGTTGAACTCCGTTTTGTGACTACTTTACCAATTTTCAAATCTCGATTAAAGACTCGTCTGTTCAAAATTCACAACAGAAATTGACAAAAAACTTAGAGCCAAAGGACTTTTTATGCGCTATGAGCACGATTTTGTGGATTTGGCGCTATATAAATGGACATATTATTATTATTATTATTATTATTATTATCCCCATAAGATCTCGGTTCCTTTCGATATTGGCATGTATCGGATCAAAACTTCATGGATTATGGCCCCTGATTGTACGAAAAATCACGTTTTTTGCTTGTGGACCCTATAGAGGTCACAATTTTGAACCGATATTGATGAAACTTGACATGCATGTTTATAACCCAAAGATCTTGGTTCCTTTCGATATTTGCGAACATCGGATATTAATTTCCTGAATTATGGCACCTGATTGTCCGAAAAATCACCCTTTTTAGCTTGTAGTCCCTCTGGAGGTCACAATTATTATCCGATTTAAAAAACAGTTTGATTATATCACCGATACACCCTAAGAGAGGTTGAGTTCGAATTTCGAGAAAATCGGACCAAAATTGCCATACAAAATGGCCGCCGTTTGTACACGAATAGTGTGAAAATATGTTATATCAAGGTTGTGGACCCTATAGAGGTCACAATTTTGAACCGATTTTGATGAAACTTGACATGTATGCTTATAACCCAAAGATCTTGGTTCCTTTCCATATTTGCACCCATCAGATGGTAACTTCCTGAATTATGGCCCCTGATTGTCCAAAAAATTGCCCTTTTTAGCTTGTGGTCCCTCTGGAGGTCAAAATTATTATCCGATTTAAAAAAACGTTTGATTATATCACCGTTACATGGCAATGAAAGCTGATTTTGAATTTCGTGAAAATCGAACCATAATTGACGGACAAAATGGCCGCTTTTGTACGCGAATAGTGTGAAAATATGTTATATCAAGGTTGTGGACCCTATAGAGGTCACAATTTTGAACTGATTTTGATGAAACTTGACATGCATGTTTATAACCCAAAGATCTTGGTTCCTTTCGATATTTGCGCTCAATTATTCGTAACTTCCTGAATTATGACCCCTTATTGTACGAAAAATCACCCTTTTTAGCTTGTGGTCCCACTGGAGGTCAAAATTATTATCCGATTTAAAAAAACGTTTGATTATATCACCGTTACATGCTAATTAAGATGGAGATGAAATTTCGTGAAAATCGGATCAAAATTGACTGACAAAATGGCCGCCGTTTGTACGCGATTAGTGTGAAAATATGTTATATCAAGGTTGTGGACACTATAGAGGTCACAATTTTGAACTGATTTTCATGAAACTTGACATGCATGTTTATAACTCAAATATCTTGGTTCTTTTCGATATTTGCGCCCATTGGATCGTAACTTCCTGAATTATGGCCCCTGATTGTCCGAAAAATGACCTTTTTTAGCTTGTGGTCCCTCTGGAGGTCAGAATTATTATCCCATTTAAAAAACATTTGATTTTATCACCGTTACATCATAATGAAGGTTGAGGTGTAATTTCGTCAAAATCGAATTAAAATTGTGACCTATACAGGGTCCACAACCATGATATACCATTTTTTTAACAGTATTCGCGTACAAACGGCGGCCATTTTGTCTGTCAATATTGGTCTGATTTTCCCAAAATTCAAACTCAACCTTCCTTACGGTGTAATGGTGATATAATCAAACGTTTTTTCAAATCAGATAATAATTGTGACCTCCAGAGGGACCACAAGCTAAGGAAAGGGGGATTTTGCGTATAACCAGGGGCCATAATTCAGGAAGTTATAATCCGATATGTGCAAATATCGAAAAGAACCAAGATCTTTGGGTTATAACCATGAATTACAAGTTTCATCAAAATCGAATTAAAATTGTGACCTTTACAGGGTCCACAACCTTGATATACCATTTTTTAACAGTATTCGCGTACAAACGGCGGCCATTTTGTATGGCAATTTTGGTCCGATTTTCCCGAAATTCGAACTCAACCTTCCTTACGGTCTAACGGTAATATAATCAAACGTTTTTTTAAATAGGATAATAATTGTGACCTCCAGAGGGACCACAAGCTAAAAAAAAGGCGATTTTGCGTATAATCAGGGGCCATAATTCAGGAAGTTACGATCCGATATGCGCAAATATCGAAAGGAACCAAGATCTTTGGGTTATAACCATGAATTTCAAGTTTCATCAAAATAGAATTAAAATTGTGACCTCCACAGGGTCCACAACCTTGATATACCATTTTTTAACAGTATTCGCGTACAAACGGCGGCCATTTTGTATGGCAATTTTGGTCCGATTTTCCTGAAATTCGAACTCAACCTTCCTTAGGGTGTAACAGTGATATAATCAAACGTTTTTTTAAATCGGATAATAATTGTGACCTCCAGAGGGACCACAAGCTAAAAAGGGTGATTTTTCGGACAATCAGGGGCCATAATTCAGGAAATTACATTTCGATAGCCGCAAATATAGAAAGGAACCAAGATCTTTGGGTTACAAACATGCATGTCAAGTTTCATCAAAATCGGTTCAAAATTGTGACCTCTATAGGGTCCACAAGCTAAAAACGTGATTTTTCGTACAATCAGGGGCCATAATCCATGAAGTTTTGATCCGATACATGCCAATATCGAAAGCAGCTGAGATCTTTTGGGGATAAACCTATATTTCAAGTTTCGTCAAAATCGGATAAGAATTGTGAACTGTAGAGAGTCCACAAACAAATTGTGGACGGACGGACGGACGGACAGGGGCGACGACATAATACGTCCACATGAAAATGTGGGCGTATGAAAACGGTTGATTATATTACCGTTACACCCTAAGGAAGGTTTAGTTCGAATTTCGGGAAAATCAGACCAAAATTGCCATACTAAATGGCCGCCGTTTGTACGCGAATACTGTTAAAAATTGTATATCATGGTTGTAGACCCTGTAGAGGTCACAATTTTAATTCGATTTTGATGAAACTTGAAATGCATAGTTATAACCCAAAGATCTTGGTTCCTTTCGTTATTTGCGCATATTGGATCGTAACTTCCTGAATTATGGCCCCTGATTGTCTGAAAAATCGCCTATGGTCCCTCTGGAGGTCACAATTATTATCCGATTTAAAAAAACGTTTGACTCTATCACCGTTACACCCTACGGAAGGTTGAGTTAAAATTTCAAGAAAATCAGACCATAATTGCCAGAAAAAATTGCTGCCGTTTGTACGCGAACAGTGTAAAAATATGGTATATCAAAGTTGTGGACCCTGTAGAGGTCACAATTTTAATTCGATTTTAATGAAACCTGAAATGCTTGTTTATAACCTAAAGATCTGTATTCTTTTCGATATTTGCGCATATCAAATTGTAACTTAATGAATTATGGCCTTTGATTGTAGGAAAAATCACTTTTGGTATTGCTTGTTCTCTGTCTATCTCTCGAACAATTATTATCTGATTTTAAAAAAAACTCTGATTATATTACTGTTGCACCGTAAGGAAGGTTGAGTTTGAATTTCGTGAAAATTGTACCAAATTTGCCGGATGAAATGGACGCCATTTGTACACGAATAGTGTAAAAATATGGTATATCATGGTTGTGGACTCTCTACAGGTCACAATTCTTATCTGATTTTGACGAAAAGTAACATTTCTAGGTTGTGTAGCGTCACACCATAATCATTGTCGGCTTCGAATTTCATGAATATCAGACTGGAACTGACCAACAAAATGGCTGCTCCCAATACAGTATGAAATACAGGACTTAATGATGTAGGAAAAATCACTTTTGGTATTGCTTGTTCTCTATCCATCTCTCAAAAATGTGGGCGTATCCTGCCTGGCAGTGCCAGCCTATCTTTTAGCTTGTGGTCCCCCTGAAGGTCAAAATTATTATCGGATTTAAAAAAACGTCTGATTATATCACCGTTACACCGTAAAGAAGGTCGTGTTCTAATTTCGTGAAAATCGGACCAAAATTGACGGACAAAATAGCCGCCGCTTGTATGCGAAAAGTGTAAAAATATGGTATGTCAAGGTTGTGAACACTGTAGAGGTCACAATATTGAACCGATTTTGATGAAACTTGGTTCCTTTCGATATTTGTGCATATCGGATCATAACTTCCTGAATTATGGCCCCTGATTGTCCGAAAAATTGCCCTTTTTAGCTTGTGGTCCCTCTGGAGGTCAAAATTATTATCCGATTGGTTCTTTTCGATATTTGCGCCCATTGGATCGTAACTTCCTGAATTATGGCCCCTGATTGTCCGAAAAATTACCTTTTTTTTAGCTTGTGCTCCCTCTGGAGGTCAGAATTATTATCCCAATTAAAAAAACGTTTGATTATATCACTGTTACATGGTAATGAAGGTTGAGGTCGAATTTCGTGAAAATCGTACCAAAATTGACTGATAAAATGGCTGCCGCTTGTACGCGAAAAGTGTAAAAATATGGTATATCAAGGTTGTGAACCCTGTAGAGGTCACAATCTTCATTCAGTTTTGATGAAACTTGAAACACATGTTTACAACTTAACAATCTTAGTTCCTTTCGATATTTGTGCATATCGGATTGTAATTGCCTGAATTATGGCCCCTGATTGTACGAAAATTGGCCTTTTTTATACGCGCACTTTTTCATGTCGACGTATTATGTCGTCGCCCCTGTCCGTCCGGACGTCTGTCCACAATTTGTTTGTGGACTCTCTACAGGTCACAATTCTTATCCGATTTTGACGAAACTTGAAATATAGGTTTATCCCCATAAGATCTCAGTTCCTTTCGATATTGGCATGTATCGGATCAAAACTTCATGGATTATGGCCCCTGATTGTACGAAAAATCACGTTTTTTGCTTGTGGACCCTATAGAGGTCACAATTTTGAACCGATTTTGATGAAACTTGACATGCATGTTTATAACCCAAAGATCTTGGTTCCTTCCGATATTTCGACCATCGGATCGTAATTTCCTGAATTATGGCGCCTGATTGTCCGAAAAATCACCCTTTTTAGCTTGTGGTCCCTCTGGAGGTCACAATTATTATCCGATTTAAAAAATCGTTTGATTATATCACCGTTACACCCTAAGGGAGGTTGAGTTTGAATTTCGAGAAAATCGGACCAAAATGGCCGCCGTTTGTACGCGAATAGTGTGAAAATATGTTATATCAAGGTTGTGGACCCTATAGAGGTCATATTTTTGAACCGATTTTGATGAAACTTGACATGTTTCTTTATAACCCAAGGATCTTGGTTCCTTTCCACATTTGCACCCATCAGATCGTAACTTCCTGAATTATGGCCCCTGATTGTCCAAAAAATTGCCCTTTTAGCTTGTGTTCCCTCTGGAGGTCAAAATTATTTTGCGATTTAAAAAAACGTTTGATTATATCACCGTTACATCCCCATAAGATCTCAGTTCCTTTCGATATTGGCATGTATCGGATCAAAACTTCATGGATTATGGCCCCTGATTGTACGAAAAATCACGTTTTTTGCTTGTGGACCCTATAGAGGTCACAATTTTGAACCGATTTTAATGAAACTTGACATGCATGTTTATAACCCAAAGATCTTGGTTCCTTCCGATATTTCGACCATCGGATCGTAATTTCCTGAATTATGGCGCCTGATTGTCCGAAAAATCACCCTTTTTAGCTTGTGGTCCCTCTGGAGGTCACAATTATTATCCGATTTAAAAAATCGTTTGATTATATCACCGTTACACCCTAAGGGAGGTTGAGTTTGAATTTCGAGAAAATCGGACCAAAATTGCCATACAAAATGGCCGCCGTTTGTACGCGAATAGTGTGAAAATATGTTATATCAAGGTTGTGGACCCTATTAGTAAGTGCAGGGGGGACCGCACTACACGAAAAACATTTTGAACATTTTGGCCCCTGATTGTCCAAAAAATTGCCCTTTTTAGCTTGTGTTCCCTCTGGAGGTCAAAATTATTTTGCGATTTAAAAAAACGTTTGATTATATCACCGTTACATGGTAATGAAGGTTGAGGTCGAATTTCGTGAAAATCGGACCAAAATTGACAGCTGTTCTTGTGAGTCCACCCATCCTTCATCACTAACAAGGGGAAACCAAGCCAGAAAATCTAGATGAACTTTGTCACCCAATGCAGGGATCAAACACCCAACCTCAAGGCTACCGAGCCAGCATCGTACCCACTTAGCAACATGATCCCCAGTCAAATTTGAAGCCCTATGGAAATGCACCTTTATAACCCAAAGATCTTAATTCATTTCGATATTTGCACATATCAAATTCTAACTTGATGATGTAGGAAAAATCACTTTCGGTATTGCTTGTTCTCTATCCATCTCTCGAAAATGTGGGTGTATCCTGCTTGGCAGTGCCAGCCTATCTTTTAGCTTGTGGTCCTTCTTGAGGCCAAAATTATTATCCGATTTGAAAAACAGTCTGATTATATCACCGTTACACCGTTAAGAAGGTTGTGTTCGAATTTCGTGAAAATCGGACCAAAATTGACGGACAAAATGGCCGCTGTTTGTACGCGAAATTGATGAAACTTGAAATGCATGTCTATAACTCAAAGATCTTGGTTCCTTTCGATATTTGCGGATATCGGATCGTAACATCCTGAATTATGGCCCCTGATTGTACGAAAAATCACGCTTTTAGCTTGTGGATATTATAGAGGTCACAACTTTGAACCGATTTTGATGAAACTTGACATGTATGTTTATAACCCAAAGATCTTAAAGCCCCAATCCCGAATTTCATAGAATCTGAAAATTACAAGTTCGTGTACGTTTGAAATTTAAACGCCAAAATACAGAGGAATTGTGTATTTACCTTGTCTGAAAGGTTCAGTTCAAAATATTGAGTCGTTTGGACGTGAACGTCAAAATCGCTCATCCGGACACTAGCATTTTTAAATAGTTCGGGTCGTTCCACTTGATAAAAGCGACTACATTCGATACCTATTGTACACTTCATAAATAGAGAGCTTGGATTTAGTCTGATTGTAAGCGGTAAGCGATATTACGAGGGAAGAAATCTGATTGGCTGTTTATTTTTACACAGCCAATCGTTATAGTTTACTGGTACATCCGGCAAAAATGTGAATCAATCGGGTAGAAATGAAAGTTGCGAGTTTCATATTGTTCAATCCATCATGGATAACCATCCAAAGCGTAAAAGAGAGCGAACAGTGACAGATTCTGCAAAGAAAAGAAGAAAGAGAGAGTATATGCAACGTTGAAGAGAACAGAAAAAAGACGAATGTGTGTAAATATGCAGCGAGATAACCAGATGGAATGATTTCAAACCAGTTTTGACTGCAATGAATGAATGAATGATGACGAAGAAGTTGCCAATGTTATTTCATTTTTTGACCGGTAAGCAAACATTTTTTATTTATCTGGATCAATTTATTTTCAAGAGTAGGCCTATTAACAAAAAATCCAATCAGAGAGGAATCAAACAGGCCTGCTGACAGTCAAGATCGCCTATATAATATATCTGAAGTGTATGCAATGTTAATTGGAGGAATTATTAGTAAATTATAGTAGGCCTACTGATCATAAATAACAAAAACAAAAATACTCTATCTTCGGATCTTCTATTTTTGTCAGAGACGTATGTAATACCTCAGCTTTTGTTTTGAACGATTTATTTATTTTATTTTATTAGTAATATTACGTGTGGGCTAGTAATCGTCAATTAGTTTTATCTTTGTTGGGACTAAAAAGGGCCAAGATTATTTTCGATTTATTATTCTGATGTGTGGTTGTTTCAATGATTCCATTTTTAATTATTCCAGATGCTTTCACAGACCTGGTGAGTTTGGTGTCGGTCCCAATGCAGCCCAAAGCTAGCACCAGCACCTCTTCCACACGATTGATCGGTAAAAGACAAAGTTACAGGTAATTACAACCAGTACAGACCCGCATAACTCCTTTGTATTTCAAACCAGTAGTTATTTATGATTTTCACTTTCTTTTCAAGTTCAGGGTTTGTGGTCTACCATTGAGTCAAATTGCATTCTTTAGATTCTGCGGTTGTAGGTGACACTGAGTAGGGTTGTCTGTCCAACCTTTTGTGAATTTTTTCCGGGTACTCCAGTTTCCTACAAGACCCCTACACACAAGCAAATCATTGAATTAACATTTAACCATATGTTAGTCCCGAAATGATCTTGTTTGTGTTGAGTAGACATTAAACCCCAATTCCATTCCCCCCTTTTTCACATTCCTACTACAAAATGTACTGTTTTAAAATTAATGAATGATGTTCGATAGCAATAATAATTTATTTGACATTATTTTGCAGTCCACCTTTATACCGTGCAAGATGTTTGTTGGCAGCTGTAGATTTTAATTCCCATGCAAATCGAGAACCCCAAAAAGGAGCTGACGGAAACATAAGGTTAGTTTTCCCCTTAATTATGTAATAGCATTCAATAATATCTAATAAATGACCCACCCCACAGACATGTAACTCATGTAAGAAATTAAAGGACAATATTGGTGCCAGTCATTATCACATATGTGATAGAACTGGTTAAACACATTCCAAATATACTTTTAACAGAGAGATCAATGCTACCATAGCTGAGTAATACAGGTTTCCCAAATCGGAAGTGACGAACGCCAAAGGAAAACACAAGTCACCGCTTTATATAACTAACTGAAGTGACTAGTGATAACAGATACATGGGCGAATATCTGCTCACTAATAATTCCCTTGAAGACCTAAAGTTGCTGTGTGACACTGTGAGAGAATATCTTACAATTCATAAAAAGAATTGACTGCCACTACATAAGAGAACACGAAAGAAAAACAGAAAAAAGTTTGTGCATTGCCATGTTTTTATACGCCCACATTTTCATGTGGACGTATTATGTCGTCGCCCCTGTCCGTCCGGACGTCCGTCCGTCCACAATTTGTTTGTGGACTCTCTACAGGTCACAATTCTTATCCGATTTTGACGAAACTTGAAATATAGGTTTATCCCCAAAAGATCTCGGCTGCTTTCGATATTGGCATGTATCGGATCAAAACTTCATGGATTATGGCCCCTGATTGTACGAAAAATCACGTTTTTAGCTTGTGGACCCTATAGAGGTCACAATTTTGAACCGATTTTGATGAAACTTGACATGCATGTTTGTAACCCAAAGATCTTGGTTCCTTTCGATATTTGCGCCAATCGGATCGTAACTTCCTGAATTATGGCCCCTGATTGTCCGAAAAATCGCCCTTTGGAGGTCACAATTATTATTCGATTTAAAAAACCGTTTGATTATATCACCGTTACACCCTAAGGAAGGTTGAGTTCGAATTTCGGGAAAATCGGACGAAAATTGCCATACTAAATGGCCGCCGTTTGTACGCGAATACTGTTAAAAAATGGTATATCAAGGTTGTGGACCCTGTGGAGGTCACAATTTTGATTCGATTTTGATGAAACTTGAAATTCATGGTTATAACCCAAAGATCTTGGTTCCTGTCGATATTTGCGCATATCGGATCGTAACTTCCTGAATTATGGCCCCTGATTATACGCAAAATCGCCCTTTTTTTAGCTTGGAGGTCACAATTATTATTCGATTTAAAAAAACGTTTGATTATATCACCGTTACACCCTAAGGAAGGTTGAGTTTGAATTTCGGGAAAATCGGACAAAAATTGCCATACAAAATGGCCGCCGTTTGTACGCGAATACTGTTAAAAAATGGTATATCAAGGTTGTGGACCCTGTGGAGGTCACAATTTTGATTCGATTTTGATGAAACTTGAAATTCATGGTTATAACCCAAAGATCTTGCTTCCTTTCGATATTTGCACATATCGGATCGTAACTTCCTGAATTATGGCCCCTGATTATACGCAAAATCGGCTTTTTTTTAGCTTGGAGGTCACAATTATTATCCGATTTAAAAAAACGTTTGATTATATTACCGTTACACCGTAAGGAAGGTTGAGTTCGAATTTCGGGAAAATCAGACCAAAATTGCCATACAAAATGGAAGCCGTTTGTATGCAAATACTGGTAAAAAATGGTATATCAAGGTTGTGGACCCTGTAAAGGTCACAATTTTAATTCGATTTTGATGAAACTTGAAATTCATGGTTATAACCCAAAGATCTTGGTTCTTTTCGATATTTGCGCATATCGGATCGTAACTTCCTGAATTATGGCCCCTGGTTATACGCAAAATCCCCCTTTCTTTAGCTTGTGGTCCCTCTGGAGGTCACAATTATTATCCGATTTAAAAAAACGTTTGATTATATTACCGTTACACCGTAAGGAAGGTTGAGTTCGAATTTCGGGAAAATCAGACCAAAATTGCCATACAAAATGGAAGCCGTTTGTATGCAAATACTGGTAAAAAATGGTATATCAAGGTTGTGGACCCTGTAAAGGTCACAATTTTAAATCGATTTTGATGAAACTTGAAATTCATGGTTATAACCCAAAGATCTTGGTTCTTTTCGATATTTGCGCATATCGGATCGTAACTTCCTGAATTATGGCCCCTGGTTATACGCAAAATCCCCCTTTCTTTAGCTTGTGGTCCCTCTGGAGGTCACAATTATTATCCAATTTAAAAAAAAACGTTTGATTATATCACCGTTACACTGTAAGGAAGGTTGAGTTTGAATTTCAGGTCACAATTTTTATCCGATTTCAATGAAACTTAAAACATAGGTTTATCACCCTAAGATCTCGGTTCCTTTCGATATTGGCATGTATCGGACTGTAACTTCATGGGTTATGGCCCCTGATTGTACGAAAAATCGCGTTTTTTAGCTTGTGAACAACAGTGTAGAGGTCACAATTTTGAACCGATTTGAATGAAACTTGAAATGCATGTTTATAACCCAAAGATCTTGGTTCCTTTCGATATTTGCGCCAATCGGATCGTAACTTCCTGAATTATGGCCCCTGAGTGTCCGAAATATCGCCCTTTGGAGGTGACATGCATGTTTGTAACTCAAAGATCTTGGTTCCTTTCGATATTTGCGGCTATCGGAATGTAATTTCCTGAATTATGGCCCCTGATTGTCTGAAAAATCATCCTTTTTAGCTTGTGGTCCCTCTGGAGGTCACAATTATTATTCGATTTAAAAAACCGTTTGATTATATCACCGTTACACCGTAAGGAAGGTTGAGTTAGAATTTTTGGGAAAATCGGACCAAAATTATTATCCAATTTAAAAAAAAAAGTTTGATTATATCACCGTTACACTGTAAGGAAGGTTGAGTTTGAATTTCGGGAAAATCGGACCAAAATTGACAGACTAAATGGCCGCCGTTTGTACGCGAATACTGTTAAAAAAATGATAAATCATGGTTGTGGACCCTGTACAGGTCACAATTTTAATTCGATTTTGATGAGGAAGGTTGAGTTCTAATTTCGTGAAAATCGTACCAAAATTGCCGGACGAAATGGTCGCCTTTGTACGCGAATAGTGTAAAAATATGGTATATCATGGTTGTGAACTCTCTACAGGTCACAATTCTTATCCGATTTTGATGAAAAGTCTTATTTCTAGGTTGTGTACCGTCACACCATACTCATTGTCGGTTTCGAATTTCATTAATATCAGACTGGAACTGACCAACTAAATGGCTGCTCCCAATACAGTATGAAATACAGGACTTAAAGATGTAGGAAAAATCACTTTCAGTATTGCTTGTTCTCTGTCCATCTCTCGAAAATGTGGGCGTATCCTGCCTGGCAGTGCCAGCCTATCTTTATAAGGTAGGGGAGACCAGGGCACATTGAACCACCATGGATATATCCTTTATAAATAATACTATACAACCCAACACTATACAGTGTGCAATGTGTCCCGGTCTCCCCTATGGAATGAATAAAAACAAGGGGCTGTACGGAGTATTTTTATTTTTCCCCTGTTCTCTTATCTCATGACACTTAATTACTTTATTGAATCGTCAGATATCCTCTTGCGGTCATATAGAACAACTTTTTTGTCTCCGAAGGAATTATTATTGAGCAAAAATTCGGCCGTTTATCTGTCATCACTCGTCACTTCAGTCATTCACATAGAGAGATAACTCGTGTTTTCCTTTGGTGTTCGTCACTTCCGATTAATGAATCCTTTATTACTCCTCTATCGTAGCGATGATCTCTGTTTTAATATTATATTTGGAAAGTGTTTAATCAGTTCTATCACATATGTGATAATGACTGGCACCAATATTGTCCTTTAATTGGTCTGTTAGTACCATTGATCAATTGTGTTTATAAAGTATAAGAAAAACGTCCTGGTTCTCATATCAGCCATACAGGATGGGGGGGGGGAATTACAGATAATCAAAATTTCCCATATATAACACTGTATGAAATTTCCATACGCCAAAAGTGAAGGCCCCTTCTCCTGTAACCTTTTTATACGCCCACATTTTTATGTGGACGTATATTGTCGTCGCCCCTGTCCATCCGTCCACAATTGTTTGTGAACAGTCTACAGGTCACAATTTTTATCCGATTTCAATGAAACTTAAAATATAGGTTTATCACCCTAAGATCTCGGTTTATCACCCTAAGATCTCGGTTTATCACCCTAAGATCTCGGTTCCCTTCGATATTGGCATGTATCGGACTGTAACTTCATGGGTTATGGCCCCTGATTGTACGAAAAATCACATTTTTAGATTGTGAACAGTGTAGAGGTCACAATTTTGATCTGATTTCGATGAAACTTGAAATGCATGTTTATAACCGAAAGATCTTGGTTCCTTTCGATATTTGCGCATATCGGATCGTAACTTCCTGAATTATGGCCCCTGATTGTCCGAAAAATCACCCTTGTTAGCTTGTGTTTCTTGTGGAGGTCAAAATTGTTATCCGATTCAAAAAAACGTTTGATTATATCACCGTTACATAGTTACGGGGGTTTAGTTCGAATTTCGTGAAAATCGGACCAAAATTGACAGACAAAATGGCCGCTGTTTGTAAGCGAATAGTGTGAAAATATGTTATATCAAGGTTTTGGACCCTATAGAGGTCACAATTTTGAACCGATTTTCATGAAACTTGAAATGCATGTTTATAACCGAAAGATCTTGGTTCCTTTCGATATTTGCGCATATCGGATCGTAACTTTCTGAATTATGGCCCCTGATTGTCCGAAAAATCACACTTTTTAGCTTGTGTTCCCTGTGGAGGTCAAAATTGTTATCCGATTCAAAAAAACGTTTTATTATATCACCGTTACATAGTTTTGGGGGTTGAGCTCTAATTGCGTGAAAATCAGACCAAAATTGACGGACAAAATGGCCGCCGTTTGTACGCAAATAGTGTGAAAAAAATGTTATATCAAGACTGTGGACCCTATAGAGGTCACAATTTTGAACTGATTTTCATGAAACTTGACATGTATGTTTATAACCCAAAGGTCTTGGTTCCTTTCAATATTTGTGCTCATCGGATCGTAACTTCCTGAATTATGGCCCCTGATTGTCCGAAAAATCGCCCTTTTTAGCTTGTGGTCCCTCTGGATGTCAAAATTGTTATCCGATTTAAAAAAACGTTTGATTATACCACCGTTACATGGTAATGGAGGTTGAGATCGAATTTCGTGAAATTCGGACCAAAATTGACAGGCAAAATGGCCGCCGTTTGTACACGAATAGTGTGAAAAAATGTTATATCAAGCTATAGAGGTCACAATTTTGAACCGATTTTGATGAAACTTGACATGTATGTTTAAAACCCAAAGATCTTGGGTACTTTCTATATTTGCGCCCATCTAATCGTAACTTCCTGAATTATGTCCCGTGATTGACCGAAAAATTGCCTTTTTTAGCTTGTGGCCCCTCTGTAGGTCAAAATTATTATCCGATTTAAAAAAACGTTTGATTATATCACCGTTACATTGTTATAAAAGATGATGTGGAATTTCGTGAAAATTGGCCATATTTGACGGACAAAATGGCCGCTGTTTGTACGCGAATAGTGTGAAAATATGTTATATCAAGGTTGTGGACCCTATAGAGGTCACAATTTTGAACTGATTTTGATGAAACTTGAAATACCTGTTTATAACATAAAGATCTTGGTTCCTTTCGATATTTGCGCATATTGGATCGTAACTTTCTGAATTATGGCCCCTGATTGTACTAAAAATCGCCTTTATCACCTTGTGGTCCCTCTGGAGGTAACAATTATTACCTGATTTAAAAAAACGTTTGATTATATCACCGTTACAGGGTAATCTAGGTTGAGTTTGAATTTCATGAAAATCGGACCAAAATTGACAAACAAAATGACCGCCGTTTGTACGCGAATGGTGTAAAAATATGGTATATCAAGGTTGTGAACCCTATTAATAAGTGCAGGAGGACCGCACTACACGAAAACCAAAAACCTATAAGATTAACCTGCGGAAAATATCAAATCAAGTGAATGGATCCGGGGGCCAGCCGTAAGCGTCCACTGCGCTGTACAGTCCCGGGCCTGTTATGGTACAGGCTTCACTAAAAATGATTTGAAAAAAAAGAGGCAACAGAAATAATGCGACCGATCGTGACAATGGTCGTCTCTTCAATGGCGACAGTCCGCCAGTTGACGTCAGATGTCAGAACGTCAAACAATTTCAACAATAAGGGCGATAATCCGGATAGAATCTCGGGAAACGCTAAAACAATAAGTGTAGTGAGCAATCAGGAGCAAAACCCGACAACGAGAACATTCTACAGTACGAAGGGTTAAAACTCTACTCTAATAGTAAGTGCAGGAGGACCGCACTACACGAAAACCAAAAATCTATAAGATTAACCTGCGGAAAACATCTAATCAAGTGAATGGATCCGGGGGCCAGCCGTAAGCGTCCACCGCGCTGTACAGTCCCGGGCCTGTTATGGTACAGGCTTCACTAAAAATGATTTAAAAAAAAAAAGAGGTAACAGAAATAATGCGACCGATCGTGACAATGGTCGTCTCTTCAATGGCGATAGTCTGCCAGTTGACGTCAGATGTCAGAACGTCAAACAATTTCAACAATAAGGGCGATAATCCGGATAGAATCTCGGAAAACGCTAAAATAATAAGTGTAGTGAGCAATCAGGAGCAAAACACGACAACGAGAACATTCTGCAGTACGAAGGGTTAAAACTCTACTCTAATAGTAAGTGCAGGAGGACCGCACTACACGAAAACCAAAAACCTATAAGATTAACCTGCGGAAAATATCAAATCAAGTGAATGGATCCGGGGGCCAGCCGTAAGCGTCCACTGCGCTGTACAGTCCCGGGCCTGTTATGGTACAGGCTTCACTAAAAATGATTTGAAAAAAAAAGAGGCAACAGAAATAATGCGACCGATCGTGACAATGGTCGACTCTTCAATGGCGACAGTCCGCCAGTTGACGTCAGATGTCAGAACGTCAAACAATTTCAACAATAAGGGCGATAATCCGGATAGAATCTCGGAAAACGCTAAAACAATAAGTGTAGTGAGCAATCAGGAGCAAAACCCGACAACGAGAACATTCTGCAGTACGAAGGGTTAAAACTCTACTCTAATACCTAAAGATCTTGGTTCCTTGCGATATTTGCGCATATCGGATTGTAATTTCCTGAATTATGGCCTCTGATTATACGGAAAATTGCCTTTATGGAGTTCAAAAACATTTGATTATATCACCATTACACTGTAATGAATTTTCAGTTTGAATTTTGTGAACATCGGACCAAAATTGATGAACAAAATGGCTGCCATTTTTACACGAATAGTGTAAAAATATAACATATCAAGGTTGTGTACCCTGTAGAGGTCACAATTTTAATTCGATTTTGGTCAAACTGAAAGATCTTGGTTCCTGTCGATATTTGGACATATCTGATCGTAACTTCCTGAATTATGGCCCTTGATTGTACGAAAAGTCGCCATAATATTAAATGTTTCGTATCCAGTGGAGGTGACAGCTTATTCCATGATATTAAATGATTCTTATACTTTACATTAGCATGGAGCAGAACTTTATAAAAACCAAAAACCAAAACAAATTCTAATGATTTTCTGATAATTACTTAATATGCTAATACTCTTGTTGACTGCCCGGACGATTTAGCTGCTGTGTGGGCGTATGTTTCGTTGTCTGGCAACCTATTTTTAATTTATATTTCAGATACAGCAACAGCAGTGCCTATAATGCCACCATGCAAAGACATACGAGTATATTACCACATTAATTAAACAGATAGTCTTAAGCCACACTCAATCTGGAACAGCAATTCCTGCCCGAGTGGATATAGCCCCTCTGATCCCAGGATAATTCGTAGAACCCTTGCGCGTGAAGAGACAGACCACACGATTTTAAGAATATTAGACCAAAATTAAGGAAACAATATCAAAACAGGAATGTGTTTAATTACACCAGTGTTTATTGACTAATATGATTATGTCCATTTGTCTGCCTTGTACCCTGTATTTGGCCGTTTATGTCAGGATACCTCCTCCTTACTTTACAGACTATGGAGCTTGGTATTACTTGTCGGTTATTTCTTCCAAGTCGACCATGCCTCCAGTAAATTAACTGACGATAGGCAGCATGATGAAAACTTTTCTGATCATTGACATCTGGCATCCTAAAAAAAAAGGGGGTTGGGATGGCCTAGTGGTCTAGAGTGCCGCGCTTCGAACTCTAGCGGGGCCGGTCACCTCTGGCTTGCGGCTGTGGTTTCGAGCCCTGGTGTGAGCGTATGTGGCATGGAGATAGGGGCGCCTTCTCAACCTCGTGGGTTTCCTCCAGGCACTCCGGTTTCCTCCCACTGCTAAAGACCCCTACGCGCAAGCGAATTATTGAAATAAAAATTAAACCATATGTTAGTCCCGAAATGACCTAGTTTGTGTTGAGTGGACGTTAAACCCCATTTCTCTCTCTCTCTCCCTAAAAAAAATGTCATTTCTTGTTTGTAATGCGATCTGCAGTACTCCCTCGTCTAAACGATACTGATCATTTTCCTGAAAGTACATGTAAAATGTAAATATGTAAAAATATATTATAGTGTTATTAGAACTATTAGTTGTTTATTGTCAAATGTTATTTTTTGTATTTTGTAAACAGTTTGTCCTGAATGTAAATATTTAAGAGTATCTCTCATTACCTAAACCAGTTGTTGATGTCATAATTATTTGGTTGTCATAAACTCACAACATAAGGAAATACTTCATTCACTGATATTTCAACTTTACATGCACGAAATGTAAGATTTTATAAATCACTTACAGGTCTTAGAGATAGGCAATTTTGAGCCAAAGGTGTACAGCATAGTTTCTCCCTGTCTGTTGGCATTTCCTGGTAATTATCACAGGTACACCAGTCAGGATTTGTTGTTGGTGGTGGTGGTGATGTGAATGTTGTGTCTCTAGCTGGAATAGCCAATCTGTCGCAAACATCAAATATCAAGCCTGGTTGCCTTTCTGTTAAGCCAACCAGCAATTACATTCTCCTCTTAACATCCAATTGTGATATTAACATCTGTAAATATTAAAAATAATCATGATGTAATGTCATAATTTTTTGTAGTTTTGCAATAAATAAGCTCACATGACAGTCAAAAAATTGCTTGATTTTGTTTTTATACGATATTTGCCTGCCATGTAAATTATATGACTTGTCATCATTTGACACTTGAAAGAAATCATTCCTGGTTTGTAACCTGAGCTACACAACCCTGTCATACAGTAAGCATAATACAGCATAAGGGTAGTAAATAAACAACGGTTATCTACAGTAAGCATAATACAGCATAGGGGTAGTAAATAACAGTTATTTATACCTCCAGTCCATCAATTCTCTCAGATCTCAACCTTGTCACCCTTTCTTCTGTGGTCTCTGTAACCCCTGTAGCATCTCTTGGACGCCTCACAACACGTTTGTGCCCAGTTTTCCTACGCATTGGTGGGGGAGAAGGGTCTGTTGATGGATCAGTTGTAGCTTGTTCTGGTGTTGGCAAATCCGGCAAGCTTTCAATATCATCAGAACTTGATAGTGGTGTGGGTTAATTTCTTAATGTCTCGCTTACTCGACATATGATGCAGAAAAAATCAATAGCTTTTCCTCCTTTAGGTGCCTCTACATAGCTTTTTCTAGACAATTCTGAAGAAAACGAAGATTCAAAACTCATGAAAACATCAATAAAAATAACTGAAGGATATTGTCATTTGGTTTATAAATTAGTCATTTTTTTCTTTGAATTTAAATCTAATATACAGCTACTCTAGATCTTTATTCATTGATAGTTTTTGGATTGTTCTAAAAATTACACATAGAAAGATACCTACTTGTACTACAAGTCCTGTGTGTCCACTGATCACACTTGTTGAATGAAATTGCCTGTTGGTTCTTCTTCAC
This sequence comes from Patella depressa, assembly GCA_948474765.1. Taxonomy (NCBI): domain Eukaryota; kingdom Metazoa; phylum Mollusca; class Gastropoda; family Patellidae; genus Patella; species Patella depressa. Next base: position 49,767,582 of record OX419715.1, on the reverse strand, counting down.
TGCCTGACTACACTTTACATACTTCTCAACCATTTTAAATGACAATTTTTCAACTGACAAAAATTATCAGCCATTCCTTTTATTGGGGCTACCAGCTAATCACTAGAAGCCATTCCCTCCAATTATCTCTTCCAAATTACAAAGAAGCCATTTAGCATCTATTTGATTAAATGAAAATATAAAAACAGCAGCCCATCGTTAAGCTTGATCAAAGAATCACCCACAAGGAATCCGTCATCATGGTTGTTGTAGCAAATTGATTGACGTTTGTCATAACGTGACGCCGAAACTTAGAAATAAAAGTGAAATATTTCAGGAGACATGAAACATGATCTCTTATAATTCCACGCCATATTCATTTGATGTTTAGTTGTGATTATGTCTATTATATCCATATTTAACACAGAAATGACGAATACAGTAACAAAAAACTATGAAACGTAATCAAACCAGCCATGAACGGCTAAAACTCATTCGACACCTGATTAGAAAAAAACAAATTGAAAGTAATGCGGAAATGCCACTGCACATACTCAGCATATAGTCGCGTATTATCCAGTCACTTTTTTAGGATGCAACCAAGACGCCGGTCTTCAAACACAGAGAAATACCGACGATTGGAAATTTTTTGAAAACGTATCACAACGCTTGCGGAAATTGCGAGGGGCTAAGTTAGAAGTTATTAAGGGCCTTTCATACAAAATTAAGCAGTTTTAACCCCTAAAATGTAACTGGGATTATTCCTTTAATGATGTAGGAAAAATCACTTTCGATATTGCTTGTTCTCTATCCATCTCTCAAAAATGTGGGCGTAGGCTGGCTGGCAGTGCCAGGATATCTTTTTAGCTTGTGGGCCCTCTGGGGTCTGAATTATTATCCCATTTAAAAAAACGCTTGATTATATCACCGTTACATCGTAATGAAGGTTGAGGTCGAATTTCGTGAAAATCGAACCAAAATTGACAGCTGTTCTTGTCAGGCCATCCATCCTTCATCACTAACAAGGGGAAACCACGCCAGAAAATCTAGATGATCTTTGTCACCCAATGTAGGGATCAAACACCCAACCTCAAGGCTACCGAGCCAGCATCTTACCCACTTAGCAACATGATCCCCGTCGAATTTGAAGCCTACTGAAATGAACCTTTATAACCCAAAGATCTTAATTCATTTCGATATTTGCACATATCAAATTCTAACTTAATGATGTAGGAAAAATCACTTTCGGTATTGCTTGTTCTCTATCCATCTCTCGAAAATGTGGGCGTATCCTGCCTGGCAGTGCCAGCCTATCTTTTAGCTTGTGGTCCTTCTTGAGGCCAAAATTATTATCCGATTTGAAAAATAGTCTGATTATATAACCGTTACACCGTTAAGAAGGTTGTGTTCGAATTTCGTGAAAATCGGACCAAAATTGACGGACAAAATGGCCGCTGTTTGTACACGAAATTGATGAAACTTGAAATGCATGTCTATAACTCAAAGATCTTGGTTCCTTTCGATATTTGCGGATATCGGATCGTAACATCCTGAATTATGGCCCCTGATTGTACGAAAAATCACGCTTTTAGCTTGTGGATATTATAGAGGTCACAACTTTGAACCGATTTTGATGAAACTTGACATGTATGTTTATAACCCAAAGATCTTAAAGCCCCAATCCCGAATTTCATAGAATCTGAAAATTACAAGTTCGTGTACGTGTGAAATTTAAACGCCAAAATACAGAGGAATTGTGTATATACCTTGTCTGAAAGGTTCAGTTCAAAATATTGAGTCGTTTGGACTTTAGCTTGTGGTGCCTCTGGAGGTCACAATTATTATCCGATTTAAAAAAACTTTTGATTATATTACTGTTACACCGTAAGGCAGGTTGAGTTCGAATTTCGGGAAAATCGGACCAAAATTGACAGACAAAATGGCCGCCGTTTGTACGCGAATACTGTTAAAAAAATGGTATATCATGGTTGTGGAGCCTGTATAGGTCACAATTTTAATTCGATTTTGATGAGGAAGGTTGAGTTCTATTTTCGTGAAAATCGTACCAAAATTGCCGGAAGAAATGGTCGCCGTTTGTACGCGAATAGTGTAAAAATATGGTATATCATGGTTGTGGACTCTCTACAGGTCACAGTTCTTATCCGATTTTGATGAAAAGTCACATTTCTAGGTTGTGTATCGTCACACCGTAATCATTGTCGGCATCGAATTTCATAAATATCAGACTGGAACTGACCAACTAAATGGCTACTCCCAATACAGTATGAAATACAGGACTTAATGATGTAGGAAAAATCACTTTCGGTATTGCTTGTTCTCTATCCATCTCTCGAAAATGTGGGCGTATCCTGCCTGGCAGTGCCAGTCTATCTTTTTAGCTTCTGGTCTCTCTGGAGGTCACAATTATTTTCTGATTTAAAAAAACGTTTGATTATATCACCGTTACACCTTAAGGTTTGAGTTCGAATTTCAGGAAAATCAGACAAAAATTGACAGACAAAATGGCCACCGTTTGTACGCGAAAACTGTTAAAAAATGGTATATCATGGTTGTGGACCCTGTATAGGTCACAATTTTAATTCGATTTTGATGTAACTTGAAATGCATGGTTATAACCGAAAGATCTTGGTTCCTTTCGATATTTGCGCATATCGGATCGTAACTTCCTGAATTATGGCCCCTGATTTTCCGAAAAATCGCCTATGGTCCCTCTGGAGGTCACAATTATTATCCGATTTAAAAAAACGTTTGACTCTATCACCATTACACCCTATGGAAGGTTGAGTTCGAATTTCTTTCACACTTAGCAACATGATCCCCACTCGAATTTGAAGCCTAGTGAAATGCACCTTTATAACCAAAAGATCTTAATTCATTTCGATATTTGCACATATCAAATTCTAACTTAATGATGTAGGAAAAATCACTTTCGGTATTGCTTGTTCTCTATCCATCTCTTGAAAATGTGGGCGTATCCTGCCTGGCAGTGCCAGCCTATCTTTTGTTTTTTAAATGTGATAATGAGCTATAACATTTTGAGGGCCTGTGACTCTTTTATTTATGGAGATACAGTTTTTGAAAAACTGAAACTTATCTAGCATATTACTTGAACTATACGTTGACAATTGTTAATTTTCAAACATGTGAAATGTTTTTTGGGAAAAAAGTGTGTTTTTTCATGAAGACCACCAGATTTTGACGATTTTTATCTCCTAAACATTTTTTTTTCTGGAAATTTCATAAAATAATGTGAAGTATTTGTGATATTACTTACGTGTTACTTTTGCATGAAATTGTCTTACTAATAGTAATAGCCTTCCATAGGAATAGATACTGTATATATTGTACTTTGGAATGATCGATAAACTTCAATTCAAAGCAAGGAATATCGTAAAGCGGGATGTTTGGCACACAGGTTTTGCACAGACTCTGGGTCTGTTTTCAGGGCACGTACTTGTTATTTACTCGAATAGTACAAACTGCACTGTCGGACCTTTGTTTATCTGGTGAGTTCTCCATATATAAAGTGAGCAAGTCCGTCCAGTACGTACATTGGCTTTGCCATTGTCCTCAGGTTTTGATAATCTCATTTCAGCTGTCCAAAATTGGTTCGTAGTTAGAATTTATCGTCATTGTGTCGAGATCTGAGTCCCCTGAACCGTTATCTAGAAACATTTCCCTGATTTCATCTTCAGTCAATGTCTTAGCCACCCTGATATCTAAAAACGGAGCAAATTGAAAGTAGAACTTCATCACATGTTTACTCAAAAATGTACCGTAGAAGCACTGGGTTATTTATATATCATTGGAAAGCGCGAGAAGAGACGAAGGCTGTCATAGTGAAGTTAGACTACAATGCGGAACAGCTTTTTTACACAGAACGAAAATCTGAGGCATGTACATCGCTCGCAAAAATGCGAGATTGGGAATACTAGGCCATCTTTCATTGCCCGCAAAAATGCGAGATTGGGAATTTTCGTCCATTTTTACCACTCGCAAAATTGCGAGAGTGATAATTCCTAGTCACTTTGGGCCTCTCGCAAAATTGCAAGACTGGGCACGTAAAGGTTAATGAATATGTGTCATCTATTTATTTTGGGATTGCGGCAGGGGACATCAGAATCACTGATCAATTTGTCTTCTGTCCTTTGGTACACTAGAAAGCACAGATTCAAAAATATCTTATGTAATGATAAATATTTCAGTATTGATAACAGTATTGGGACACGATAACTTTAGTTCTAATTAAGCGAGATTGATGAAACTTGGTGTATAGTTTCATTACAGTAATACCTTGACTAAGTTCAATAATGAGCATTTTCTGCTCAGGGTAAGCAGAGCGATACACAATTTGATTGGTCGAGACTTTGGAACACAATAACTCTCCTTCTAATTTAGTTAAAATGTTCAAACTTGGTGTATATGCTTATTAGGTCAATGCCTTGATGGAGTTCGAAGATGAGCATTTTCCGCTTAGGGTAAGCAGAGATAAGCAGTTTGATTGGTTGATGCTTTGGGACACGATAACTTTAGTTCTAATTAAATGAGATTGATGAAACTTGGTGTATATTTTCATTACAGTAATACCTTGACTAAGATCGATAATGAGCATTTTCTGCTCAGGGTAAGCAGAGCGATAAGCAATTTGATTGGTCGAGACTTTGGAACACAATAACTCTCCTTCTAATTGAGTTAAAATGTTCAAACTTGGTGTATATGCTGATTAGGCCAATGCCTTGATGGAGTTCGAATATGAGCATTTTCCGCTTAGGGTAAGCAGAGATAAGCAATTTGATTGGTTGATGCTTTGGGACACGATAACTTTAGTTCTAATTAAGTGAGAGTGATGAAACTTGGTGTATATTTTCATTACAGTAATACCTTGACTAAGATCGATAATGAGCATTTTCTGCTCAGGGTAAGCAGAGCGCTAAGCAATTTGATTTGCCGAGACTTTGGAACACAATAACTCTCCTTCTAATTGAGTTAAAATGTTCAAAATTGGTGTATATGCTTATTAGATCAATGCCTCGATTGAGTTCGAAGATAAGCATTTTTTGCTCAGGGTAGGCAGAGATAAGTAATTTGATTGGTTGATACTTTGGGACAAGATAACTTAGGTTCATCTTGATTGATGATTTTTATGCCAATACAATGACTGCATTCTCATTCAGTAATGGATTCGACAGTAACAGTGTATATAGAAACGATTGACTCGGACACGAGGGCCCTTTCTCTTGGCCAGAGGGGCACTTTTGTCAACCTTTGGGGGGGGGGGGGCCCTTTTGTCTGCCTTTAGGGTCCCCCTAACTAGGGTACATTTTCATTTTTCTCGTCGGTTTTAGCATTTTTCTTTATAAAACACTTTTGGATGACACTTCGTGTACAGTTTGATTGCTGGATACGTTTGAAAAAATTAAGATGTGTCATCTATTTATTTTGGGATTTCGGCGGGGGACATCAGCCTCACTGTTGGCTTGTTCAGTATTGATAACAGTGTAATATCTCTGTAATGATGTATATTTCATCAGCAATGGTAACAGTCCACTATCTCTGTAGTGATACATATATTTCAGTAATAATAACAGTATCTCTGTAATGATATATTTCAGTAATAATAACAGTCCAGTATCTATTAATAGTGTGATGGATATAAATGGTAATATAACAACAACACCTGGTCGACAAACATCCAAATGTAGCTCCCCCATATCTTACCCTAACCTTAAACGAGGTAAGACACACCTACACTGATTACCAACAGAATTTTGTTTTGAAAGAAAGCGGGGGGACTACTAAAATGGGTTCGTCGGTCTGCCTGTCTATCCCTCACACTTTTTGGGGCATGATAACTCTTTCTGTTTGAGCTAGAATATTCAAACTCGGTGTAGGCCTTTATTAGGTCGATACCTAGATGGGGTTCGAAGATGGGTATATTCCGCTTAGGGTAAGAAGAGATAAGCCATTTGATTTGTTGATGCTTTGGGACACGATAACTTTAGTTCTAATTAAGTGAGAGTGATGAAACTTGGTGTATAGTTAAATTACATCAATACCTTGACTAAGTTTTATAATGAGCATTTTAAGCTCATGGTAAGCACAGCGATAAGCAATTTGATTGGTCGAGACTTAGAACACAATAACTCACATTCTAATTGAGATAGAATGTTCATACTTGGTGTAGGTGTCTATGAGGTGAATCCCTTGATGGAGTTTGGAGATGAGCATTTTCTGCTTAGGGTAAGCAGATATAAGCAATTTGATTGGTTGATGCTTTGGGACACAATAACTTTAGTTGTATATAAAGTGAGAGTGAGGACACTAGGTGTATAGTTTCATTACATGAATACTTTTCTTTTCTTTTTTTTCTCAAAATTATTCAATATCGCGTACATTGTTTTATTTACATAAGTCTCAACTACAGAATAGAGAAGCATAGTTGAAACGTCGCTCAGTGATAAACAGTAATTGTATTCCTTACAAATTTCATTAACTCTTTGTTACTGAGCAACGTTTTGACTAAGCTTCCCTTTTTATACGCCCACATTTTCATGTGGACGTATATTGTCGTCACCCCTGTTCGGACGTCCGTCCGTCCACAATTGTTTGTGAACAGTCTACAGGTCACAATATTTATCCGATTTCAATGAAACTTAAAATATAGGTTTATCACCCTAAGATCTCGGTTCTTTTGGCTATTGGCTTGTATCGGACTGTAACTTCATGGGTTATGGCCCCTGATTGTACGAAAAATCACGTTTTTTAGCTTGTGACATGTTTATAACCCAAAGATCTTGGTTCCTTTCGATATTTGCGCCAATCGGATGGTAACTTCCTGAATTATGGCCCCTGATTGTCCGAAAAATCGCCCTTTTTAGCTTGTGGTCCCTCTGGAGGTCAAAATTGTTATCCGATTTAAAAAAACGTTTGATTATATCACCGTTACATGATTATGAAGGTTGAGTTTTAATTTTGTGAAAATCGGACCAAAATTGACGGACAAAATGGCTGCCGTTTGTACGCGAATAGTGTGAAAATATGTTATATCAAGGTCGTGGACCTTATAGAGGTCACAATTTTGAACTGATTTTGATGAAACTTGACATGTATGGTTATAACCCAAAGATCCTGGTTCCTTTCGATATTTGCGCCCATCGGATTGTAACTTCCTGAATTATGTCCCCTGATTGTCCGAAAAATCGCTTTTGTTAGCTTGTGGTCCCTCTGGAGGTCAAAATTATTATCCGATTTAAAAAACCGTTTAATTATATCACCGTTTCATGTAAATGAAGAGAGATTTTGAATTTCGTGAAAATCGGACCAGAGTTGACGGACAAAATGGCCGCCATCTGTATGCGAATAGTGTGAAAATATGTTATATCAAGGTTGTGGACCCTATAGAGGTCACAATTTTGAACTGATTTTGATGAAACTTGAAATACATGCTTATAACCTAATAATCTTGCCAATATCGGATCGTAACTTCCGGAATTATGGCCCCTGATTGTATGAAAAATCACCCTTTTTAGCTTGTGGTTCCTCTGGAGGTCACAATTATTATCTGATTTAAAAAAACGTTTGATTATATCACAGTTACACCGTAGTTATGGGTGAGTTTGAATTATGATTTTCTGATGATTACTTAAAATGCAACAACTCTTGTTGACTGCCCGGACGATTTGGCTGCTGTGTGGGTGTATGTTTCATTGCCTGGCAACCAATTTTTTTTTTTGAAACATCACTCAGATAGTGTCATGAAACCTCACTTAATGATAAATAATTATCAATAGTAAAATTTGTTTATTTGAATTCAATTAATCCTGCGTTACGTTACAGATCCTGCAGAGAGTACGGATGTTAAACCTGCTAAAAGAATGCTGATGACATCATCTAGTACACCATCTGTTTCATCAAATATGCTATATTTAACAACAGATCAGAATGAAAGAAAAGAATGTCTAGGTAACAAAAATCCCTACGCTTTGATTGGAGTCTATATATTTTATAGAGAACTTCATTTCTGCCATGCTTCACAGCTGACGAGTGTTGTGAAAACTTTATGTAATCTCCCTCTTTTGGACTATTTGGCAATCCCCTTCAACTGATACTTTCATAAAAAATAAAACATACCTTAAAGGTTTATTATGGGAGATTTGATAAAGAGTTCACTGACACGTATTAATAAAGCGCACATTAATCAAGCAATCAAACAGTACACTAAATTTCATCCCTCTCTATCTGATAAAATCAAAGCATCGACCATTGAAATTGCTGAGCTCTGCTTAACTTTAGCTCGAAATGTTAATCATTGACTCAGTCAAGACGTTCACCTAATTAACATCTACATCTAGTGGAAACATTCTATCTCAATTAAAAGCAGAGTTATTTTCCAATGTCTTGACCAATCCAATTGCTTGTCGCTCCTTAGCCTAAGCTGAAAATTCTCACCATCACACTATGTCAAGGTAATGATATAATGAATCTGTATTAAGTATCATTGCTCTCACTTCATTATAACTAAAAATATCTCGCCCCAAAGAATCAACCAAGCAGATTGCTTATCTCTGCTTACCCTAAGCAGAAAATGCTCATCTTTGAACTGCATCAAGGCGTTGACCTAATCAACGCCTGTACCAAGTTTGAACATTCTACCTCAATTAGAAGGACTGTGGTAGTTATGCAATCAAAAGATTGGACTCTGTTCCCACATCTCACTAGACAATTAACATGACCATGTGTAGTGATGCAGTCATCGATTGTTTATTTTTACTAGTTTCAGATAGTTGCCATGAAGATCCATTTACTGGCCACCTACAGCCTATTCACTTATCACAATCTCACCTGTATGGTGATATGGATCGCCTTTATTCAATGTCAGGATATCCACAGCTATCTAATACTACCAACCCACGTTTAGCTTTAGATCGTGATGGCTATGGCATGTTCATGGATACATATTATCATTATTATACTGGTCAACAGCCACACAATACTGGTTATGCATCAGCTGGTTTATCTGATTATGTCAACCCAAATGCTGTTCTTCCTGTAACATATTCCAGCAGATTACCAGATTCGAGAAGTTATGATGATAACGATCGTTTCCCAGTGCAAAGTTCGGTAGATGATGTCTATATTTCAGTTACATCTAACTCTAACCAAACATAAAAGAACGCTTATTATCATTATTTATTTTTTAAAATTCTACACAGTTATTTTCATATTTTTGATGACTTAGTTAAATTATTCCTATGAGAATGATGACTTGGTGAAATTAGTTGTCTAAGGAATCCATTATTTTTATACGCCCACATTTTCATGTGGACGTATTATGTCGTCGCCCCTGTCCGTCCGTCCACAATTTGTTTGTGGACTCTCTACAGGTCACAATTCTTATCCGATTTTGACGAAACTTGAAATATAGGTTTATTCCCAAAAGATCTCGGCTGCTTTCGATATTGGCATGTATCGGATCAAAACTTCATGGATTATGGCCCCTGATTGTACGAAAAATCACGTTTTTAGCTTGTGGACCCTATAGAGGTCACAATTTTGAATCGATTTTGATGAAACTTGACATGCATGTTTGTAACCCAAAGGTCTTGGTTCCTTTCGATATTTGCGGCTATCGGAATGTAATTTCCTGAATTATGGCCCCTGATTGTCCGAAAAATCACCCTTTTTAGCTTGTGGTCCCTCTGGAGGTCACAATTATTATTCGATTTAAAAAACCGTTTGACTATATCACCGTTACACCCTAAGGAAGGTTGAGTTCGAATTTCGGGAAAATCAGACGAAAATTGCCATACAAAATGGCCGCCGTTTGTACGCGAATACTGTTAAAAAATGGTATATCAAGGTTGTGGACCCTGTGGAGGTCACAATTTTGATTCGATTTTGATGAAACTTGAAATTCATGGTTATAACCCAAAGATCTTGCTTCCTTTCGATATTTGCGCATATCGGATTGTAACTTCCTGAATTATAGCCCCTGATTATACGCAAAATCGCCTTTTTTTTAGCTTAGAGGTCACAATTATTATTCGATTTAAAAAAACGTTTGATTATATCACCGTTACACCCTAAGAAAGGTGGAGTTCGAATTTCGGGAAAATCGGACGAAAATTGCCATACAAAATGGCCGCCGTTTGTACGCGAATACTGTTAAAAAATGGTATATCAAGGTTGAGGACCCTGTGGAGGTCACAATTTTGATTCGATTTTGATGAAACTTGAAATTCATGGTTATAACCCAAAGATCTTGCTTCCTTTCGATATTTGCGCATATCAGATCGTAACTTCCTGAATTATGGCCCCTGATTTTACGCAAAATCGCCTTTTTTTTTAGCTTGGAGGTCACAATTATTATCCGATTTAAAAAAACGTTTGATTATATTACCGTTACACCGTAAGGAAGGTTGAGTTCGAATTTCGGGAAAATCAGACCAAAATTGCCATACAAAATGGCAGCCGTTTGTACGCGAATACTGTTAAAAAATGGTATATCAAGGTTGTGGACCCTGTAAAGGTCACAATTTTAATTCGATTTTGATGAAACTTGAAATTCATGGTTATAACCCAAAGATCTTGGTTCTTTTCGATATTTGCGCATATCGGATCGTAACTTCCTGAATTATGGCCCCTGGTTATACACAAAATCCCCCTTTCTTTAGCTTGTGGTCCCTCTGGAGGTCACAATTATTATCCAATTTAAAAAAACGTTTGATTATATCACCGTTACACTGTAAGGAAGGTTGAGTTTGAATTTCGGGAAAATCAGACCAAAATTGACAGAAAAAATGGCCGCCGTTTGTACGCGAATACTGTTAAAAAAATGATATATCATGGTTGTGGACCCTGTATAGGTCACAGTTTTAATTCGATTTCGATGAGGAAGGTTGAGTTCTAATTTCGTGAAAATTGTACCAAAATTGCCAGACGAAATGGTCGCCGTTTGTACGCGAATAGTGTAAAAATATGGTATATCATGGTTGTGGACTCTCTACAGGTCACAATTCTTATCCGATTTTGATAAAAAGTCACATTTCTAGGTTGTGTACCGTCACACCATAATCATTGTCGGTTTCAAATTTCATTAATATCAGACTGGAACTGACCAACTAAATGGCTGCTCCCAATACAGTATGAAATACAGGACTTAAAGATGTAGGAAAAATCACTTTCGGTATTGCTTGTTCTCTGTCCATCTCTCGAAAATGTGGGCGTATCCTGCCTGGCAGTGCCAGCCTATCTTTCAAACTTTGAATGTCTATTTGAAAGATGGAACATAAAAAAGATTGTTAAATTTAATGTTCTTATCAAGGCAATACAGAAAAATTTGGTTTTCAGATACCGTTGATTATGCATAGAACATATACTCTACCACAATTGTTAAATAACCACCCAGATAGGATTAAGCACCCATGTGCCGATTTTTCATAGATCTGTAATAAGCCCCCCCCCCCCCACACACACACTCTCACATTATAAACTTATCTAACTTTTATAAGATGTAACTAAAGCATTCCATGAAAGTAATCTTGCAAGATTCAGTTCCATCATAAGAAGTGCCCCCCTTTTAAATATTTATTATTATGGTTATTTATATGTTGATGTTTAGTATTTGATTTCCAGTCTTCAAATTGAACATCTGTAAGCTTTGTTATTGTTTTATTGTATATATATGTTATGGCTCGTCAGCCTTCTTCTGTTTAAGTTACAGTTTCTTAAATGAATACTTCAGTTCATGATAATTCTTGGGAGAATGAAAAATTTTAATTTCTGTTCCAATTTTCTTGTTCGTCTTTCAAGTCCTCACACTGTATCAAACCACTTCATTCAAGAACATCTTCATCATAAAATGACTTGTTGAATACCGGTTACATGATATAACTATCAATTGTTTACTTCATTTCTTTCATATTGCAATTTGTACAGGGCTTTCAAAAAATTCTCCCAAATCATGCATTTGTTATTTCAAAACAAAATGTTTTTTCACATCAAAAATTTTAAAAACTAATAATATTGGACCATTCAGTGTTTAATACCAGTTACGTCATATTTGATGATCATTTCCTAAAATTTGTGTAGGCATATACTGATTGAAGACTGAAAAAGGGGATGAAAGGCATTCAAATACTGATCGATGCTTATACTCCCTTTATTGTTACCCTCAACGTTGTAATTTTTCTAATCAAAATGAAATAGTATCCTAATTAGTAAATCACTCTGTTCACAAATTTTGACGAGATAATTACCTGTTGTTGTCCTAATTACCATCTCTTTAGTTACATTATTTAAATTTATTTAATCTTTGACTTGAATTGAAATCACATTGGAACCCCAATTAATAGAGGCATGTCAGCAACATACTATGCAACCTCTAGTTAATTGGTATTGTTTATTTATCACATAATGTTGCATTGATTCTATTTGTATTAAAAGTTTATAGTTTATGATTTTTGCCTTTTTTATACGCCCACATTGAAATGTGGTCGTATATTGTCGTCGGTCCAGCGTCCACAAGCCAAAGGCTAAAGTTAATATCCGATTGACTTTAAATTTATACACAGTGTTTAAGGTCATGAGACGAAGAAGCCTATTGTTTTTCAGCGATTTCCGCTAATAACTACCAGAGTTATGGCCCTTGATCACTCCAAAAAATATTGTGGACACTCAAGAGGCCAAAGTGGGGGGTTGGGATGGCCTAGTGGTCTAGAGTGCTGTGCTTCAACCTCTAGCTGGCCGGTCACCTCTGGCTAGAGACCCCTATTGAAATAAAATTATACCTTATGTTAATCCCGAAATGACCTAGTTTGTGTTGAGTGGACCCCATTTCTCTCTCTCTCTCTCTAGAGGACAAGGTTAATATCCGATTGACTTTAAATTTATCCACAATTTTTAAGGTCATGAGACGAAGAATCCTATTGATTTTCAGCCATTTCTGATAATTACTGCCAGAGTTCTGGCCCTTGATTACTACAAAAAATCTTGTTGATGCTCTAGAGGCCAAAGTTAATATCTGATTGACTTTAAATTTATACACAGTGTTGAAGGTCATGAGACGAAGAAGCCTATTGATTTTCAGCGATTTTAAATAATTACTGCCAGAGTTATCTCCCTTGATCACGTAAAATCTTGTGATGCTACATGTATATAGAGGCCAAACTTATCATCCGATTGACTTCAGATTGATACACAGAGTTTAAGGTGTTGAAACGTACAAGTATTTTGATTTTCAATGAATTTTGATAACTGAACAGCTAAATTCATGATATTAAATGTTTCGTATACTAATTGTTGGGGTGGGGCATAACTTTATAAAAAGCAAACAAATTCTAATAATTTTCTGATAATTACATAATGAGTTGTTACTCTTAATCAGATTTTAGTATATTACAAATGTTTCATTACCGAAAAAGTAAAAATATGCGACAACCCTTGTTGACTGCCCGGACGATTAAGCTGCTGTGGGCATATGTTTCGTTGCCTGGCAACCTGTCTTTACTATTGTATTGGCTTTATTATACGTCCACATTCTTAACATGGATGTATGTGAGTTATGGCAGGCTATAAAAAAAGTACACGGGTATTGAACATTATCTCGGAAAATGAAATGGGTTTTAACGTCCTACTGTTCTGCACCGACTCGGCTAATTAAGACGGGCATAAGCCATATTGTGTGCTATGAGGGAAATTTTGCTCAGACAGCGCGACTATAATATGGCCTACTCTTATGCTGAATTCCAACTGATCTATGGAACAACTAAACAGGTGTCCTTGTCAGGTTCTCCGTCCTGCACAACTGACAAGGTGAAACCACGTCAGAAAAATCCTGATAAAAGTTCTCAGACAATGCAGCGATCGAATACCCAACAATTCTGACGTCATTCGCAAAAAGTCACTCATTCAATTTCGTAAACATCTATATATTAAATATGGCGAGAGCAATAAACAATTGTACATGCTAGTAGTTTAGCTGCGCACTCTAGGTTCTTCGTGTCTCGTTTGAATCTCCCAGTGAGGCCTGTTCACTATATTGGCTTAGTTCTGGAGTTGGTGTTCTGCTCTGGGAAAGTCTGGTATTGAGATTTAGTCTATTATCGAGATTTGTTTCAGGCATTTGTCTCTCCAGAAACTGCTCGATATGGTCATATAGCATGAAATTTTCTTCGTCACTAGAATTCCTAGCCCATTATATGAACTTTCGAAAGTCTTTACCGCTTGTTTGTAACCACCATCCAACTTGTTGCCGAAACAAGTCCGCAGAATGATGTTATCAAGATAATACTGCATTGCATTTAGGTGATCCTACCGACGGTTGACAACATCGAGAAGAAGATGCAGTTCCATCACCACAATGAAGGCGATCACCTTTTGGCAGAGACACTGGTGGTCAACTTCATTCCAGTCATGGAACTGCATTTCTTTCTCAGTGTAGACAACGGATGGTATGGTCACCTAGATGCAATGTTCTCTCGATCCCTACAGCGCACGCTTTGGCTGATGATTTGAGCATTCGTTGCTCTGAAATGCATGGAAGCTATTAAACAATACTAGAGCACTCAAAGGACCAATGGAGGCAAGTGACTTTGTTGACGTTAAAGGCCAGAAAATGCTCCAGGCACTCGAGGACTTTAACAACGTCTGGCAGACTTGTTTGGATTATGGTTCCAAACAAGCTATAAAGTCTTTCAATGCCTGAACCAAATCTCGAGATCAGGGTTTCCCACAGCAGAACACAAGCCTGAGGACTTGGTCACTGGAGTCAACAGTCCTCTGAGTCTGTTCACAGGAAATTTAAGACACCATGACAGAACAGGGGCTACAAATTTAAATGAGACACAAAACACTCAACGTACACAGTGATCGAAACTACTAGCATGTACAAAAATAATTGTTTATTGCTCTCGTCATATTTGATATCAAAATGTTTACGAAATTGAATAAGTGACTTTTTGCAAATGACGTAAGAATTACTGAAACAAATGGTCGTATAAATGACCTTATATAACTACAGTTGAAAAAGAAATGATCATTTATATGTTTTGCACTTAAAACTTTATGTATCTCACACAGAGTTTAATATATTTTAAAAACATAACTAAAAAATATGAAATTGCCAATTTAAAGTAGCTAAGTCTCTTACTCAATATCATCCAAAGTCTTCGACATTGAAAACAGGCATTATTTGTCAATTTAAATCAACATTGGTCTTTGGATCTTACAGGGAAAAGATAGATGAGCTTGTGATATCCAATATCTAAGATAAAATCAACATTTTACCATTGGTACACGAATCGTGTACCATAATGTGTTTCAGCACCACTTGCACTATAAACCGCAGAATGCCTCGTTCGGCATTTCTGTCCAAACGAGGTAAAACAAATGCCTCGTTGTCTGGAGTTCCAAAACGAGTTTTTTTTAAATTACCCTGTTTTTGGAACGAGGTATTTTGTCCAGAACGAGGCTTGGTAAAAATGCCTCGTTTACTAAACGTGTTTTTTTC
The DNA here is from genome assembly GCA_948474765.1 of Patella depressa. Classification (NCBI taxonomy): domain Eukaryota; kingdom Metazoa; phylum Mollusca; class Gastropoda; family Patellidae; genus Patella; species Patella depressa. Next base: position 49,752,074 of record OX419715.1, on the reverse strand, counting down.
AAGATAGTTATTAGCAGTATTTCCTATCAGCGAATTTGTAAAAATTAAAATTTATGTTACTTAATACGAAAATAAAACCAGTCCAAACTATGATATAATCAGAGAAATAGACAAGACAAGAATACACGTCATAGATGTAAGTGTAAAGCAACATCAGCTACCTTGATTGATTTATTGGCCCAATCAGTTATAGGTGTTAAGAAACAACTGTGGTGTTGTGACAATTTATTGGGGCCAATAAATTAATCAAGGTAGCTATGTGTCTGCAATAGTTTTACACCTAACTGATATCGCAGACAACAAATTAGTGTTTATCTGGTCTAAATACAACAAATAATCCATTCTTATTAATCAAAAAAGCATATAATTTCATTTCTTATTTCCAATACGCCAGTTTATTATTTATATTTATTGTAAAAAAATTACTTGAATATAGGTGTTAAGAAACAACTGTGCTTTATTTCCCATTTAATTGACAATGGGTATAAGCCAACAAATTCATCGCTGCGCGTTTATGTAACTTTGCTCCAATAATATTTTGTGCAATGTTATGGGGTTTCAACAGAAACAGTCAATGCTATAGTCAAGTTATTTTTTTTACAATGAATAGAAATAATAAACTGGCGTATTGGAAATAAGAAATGAAATAACTTGTCTATAGGTGTTAAGAAATAACTGTGCTTTATTTCCCATTTAATTGACAATTGGTATAAGCCAACAAATTCATCGCAGCGCGTTTATGTAATTTTGCTCCAATAATATTTTGTGCAATGTTATGGGGTTACGACAGAAGCAGTCGATTCTATAATAGTCAAGTTATTTTTTGCAATAAATATAAATAATAAACTGGCGTATTGGAAATAAGAAATGAAATAACTTGACTCTAGGTGTTAAGAAACAACTGTACTTTATTTCCCATTTAATTGGTATAAGCTAACAAATTCATCGCTGCGCGTTTATGTAATTTTGCTCCAATAATATTTTGTGCAATGTTATGGGGTTTCAACAGAAACAGTCAATGCTATAGTCAAGTTATTTTTTTACAATAAATATAAATAATAAACTGGCGTATTGGAAATAAGAAATGAAATTATATGCTTTTTTGATTAATAAGAATGGATTATTTGTTGTATTTAGACCAAATAAACACTAACTTGTTGTCTGCGATATCAGTTAGGTGTAAAACTATTGCAGACACATAACTACCTTGATTAATTTATTGACCCCAATAAATTGTCACAACACCACAGTTATTTCTTAACACCTATAACTGATTGGGCCAATAAATCAATCAAGGTAGCTGATGTTGCTTTATACCTACATCTATGGCGTGTATTCTTGTCTTGTCTATTTCTCTGATTATAATATCATAGCTTGGACTGGTTTTATTTTCGTATTAAATAACATAAATTTTAATTTTTACCAATTCGCTGATAGGAAATACTGCTAATAACTATCTTGAAAAAACCACGTTTAGTAAACGAGGCATTTTTTACCAAGCCTCGTTCTGAACAAAATACCTCGTTTCAAAAACAGGGTAATTTAAAAAACCTCGTTTTGGAACTCCAGACGAGGCATTTGTTTTACCTCGTTTGGACAGAAATGCCGAACGAGGCAATCTGCGGTTTATAGTGTTGTAACAAGGGACGTGGAGAACGAGGCTAGACATTCCACAAGTCATACCGAACGGCGAGAGCATGCACGATGTTTCAAATTATACTTATGGAAGATAATCCTAGTCAAAATATTGCTCTCAGTCTCAGTAATAGTATAACCAAGCATTTGAACATATTGAAGACATAGTTGATTTTATTGTTGTTGATGGTTAAATTAATTCATTTCTAGATAACACAGTTGTTCCTTTACATTATACAGTTACAATATACAGTTGTTGTATTCCATGGAATTGTGTATTGTGTGTATTATCCATTAGCTTACAGTGAATACACACCCAGTTTAATAATGCACATAGTAAAATAACAATTTGTAAGTAAGGCCAAAATAAATCATTGCTTATAGATGTCTATGTTCCATCAACTTCTTTACAAATTGTTACTATTCTCTTACTCTTAAATTGCAAAACACACCTTTTTATTTAAAATCTGAAGTTGTATTTTATCTACTTCCTGCTCTTGTAACAAATTAACAGTTCCTTCAAATCATGTTGTATCCACAGACAAAATTATCACAATTTCAATTGAGAGGAGTAAGACCTTTTATTATTATTTCAAAATAAAGCGTTGAGATTAATAAAATTATGGTGATGGGTAGCTCGATTATCAATATCTTTTATCATCGTATATTGTTGTTGCCCTTTCGGTCGGTCCGTCGTCCACAATTTCTTGTGAACGCTCTAGAGGCTAAAGTTAATATCCGATTGACTTTAAATTTATACACTGTGTTTAAGGTCATGAGACGAAGAAGCCTCTTCCGTTAATTACTACCAGAGTTATGACCCTTGATCACTTTGAAAAATCTTGTGAACGCTAAAGAGGCAATAGTTAACTCTTAAATGACCCAGATATTTGATGTCATAAAGTCATAAAATCCCACGTCATAATGGTCAATAGTGCTAAAATATAGGTATGCATTTTAAAATCGTATCATTACCTATAACAACTGAAAATAGACCCTTCATGTAAATGGATGAAATAATCTAAAATGCATGAATATGAATTTTACACCTACATGTAGGTCTATATAGAACTAATGGTTATTTCTTTTTGTTCGGCTTTTGTGAACTAAAAATCATTTATCATGAATCTCTTAAGCTTATTAAAGTTTAAAAGTAATTAAAATTTTGGTTGATTAGTCTAGCTTCTATCACATTCTAACGCAAAACTATAAATATCTAGGCCTACACCACCGATAAAATCTGAATCACTGTAGGGATGGTAATCCGTCGTAAGGAGAACGTTGTATAGGCCAAGACATAATACCGTTTCATTATAATTTTTCAAGAAGAAACAGAAAGATTTTTAACTGTCAAAATGTCAAACAGGAAGTAAACAAATGAGAAAAGACCGCCTGTTTACAAGGGATGTAACTCCCATCGCACTAGGCACGTTGCATTCGGCTAACTGGTTTTGTCGACAAAAGTCGCCGTGGGTACTTAACGGTAACATCATAGGTGTCGACAAAAGTCGATGTGGGTCAGTTAAGAGTTAATATTCGATTGACTTTAAATTTATACACAGTGTTTAATCATATAAGACAAAGAAGTTTATTGATTTTCAGCGATATCCAATAATTACTGCCAGAGTTATGACCCTTGATCACTTTGAAAAATCTTGTGAACGCTCTAGAGGCCAAATGTAATATCCAATCGACTTTAAATTTGTACACAGTATTTAACATGTAAGGTCATGAGACAAGGAAGCCTATTGATTTTCAGCGATTTCCGATAATTACTGCCAGAGTTATAGCCCTTGATCACTTTGTGGATACTCTAGTGGCCAAACTTAACATCCAATTGACTTCTGATTGATACACAGAGTTTAAGGTCTTGATTTTCAATGAATTTTGATAACTGAACAGCTAAATCCATAATTTGAAATGTTTTGTATACTAAGTGTTAGCATGGGACAGAACTGTATAAAAACCAAACAAATTCTAATTATTTTCTGATAATTACTTTACGAGTTGTTAATCTTAATCAGAGTTCAGAGTATTATATATGTTTCATTATCGAAAAAATAAGAATATGCGACAATTCTTGTTGACTGTCCGGACGATTTAGCTGCTGTGGGTGTATGTTTTGTTGACTGACAACCTATATTTATCAGAGTAAGCGATAGTTGCAAAGTTTACATATTTTAATTTTGTTTGTTATGAATTAAAATTGTTGACAGAAAAATTAGTTATAAATTAAGTAATTAGTTATGTCATTTCACAAAAAAACAATTTTGGAGACACACACCTCACAAAAAAAATCAACACCAAACATATAATTAAGTCCACACTTTCTTATGCACTCAAATCGATGAGGTCCTGTTCTGTGAACAAATATTTTCGGGAACATTATTCAAGTTATGAAATTAAACATTTAGTGTATACATGTATATCACAACACTTAATCACTATGCACATTATTCACTGACAATCAATTTATTCTCTGAAGTGTAATAGTAATACCTTATACAACATTCACCTATAATCTATAGCACACTATGGTATATCTGTCGCCTCTTGATTAAATAAAATGACAATACAAACAAATATTATTGCATCATTACAATGTTTTTCTTGTCTTGTACATCTAAGTTTAGGTCATTAAGTTGTTATTAACAACAGAAATAAAGGTGAATCACCTAGTAAAAGAAACAACCACAAAGCAATGGAATATTTAATGAGAATCTCCTTCTGGTGTTTTTGTAACTGACTTACTAGGTTGAATTTTAGTATCCGGAAGTTTTAATTCGAAGCCTGAACCTTTCTGTCCTAAATTTTTCAAATCTGTGACTTCATGTTTTAATCGGAGGCGTAAAATGTGTTGCATCATTTCTCTGCGGTGGGATACCTCATTAATGCCAATCTTTTCTAGTTTTATTTCATTAATCCTAATCAAAGTTCTTCCGGTGACATCATTCTGTGTTAAAAGTTCACCATAAAGTTCGTAACACACCCCTCCATGCTTTCTTAACCACTTATTTACATCTGCACATGTCCAAAAATATAAGGGTTTCGGTTTCCCTTTTAAATTTTTCTTTCCATTTATGCTGGAAATGCTTTCTTTATTAGATTTACTTTTAACACTATCTGAATCCTTGGAAGTATCTGGTACCAGAACTTTGTCATGATGTTTCATGGCATCTTTCAGGGGCTCATTTTCTTCCATGCTGATTAGGGTGCCCTAAGTAGTAAATTACAATATCTTACACATCTATGGCATCTGTAATTAAAGAAAGATCATAATAATTATAATACGGACTACAGCATTTTAATTAAAGAGAACATATCAACCGACAATAAAGGAAAACTGTACCATGAAGGGTATACAGCCTCTACTGGAGGATGATGTACCCCGGCAAAAACCCAAAATAAAATTAATCGCACATTTATTTTGTTCACTCCCTATCAGATAGAATCAAGATTATCTTGTACTAAAGCATCGAACAATGAGTTGTTCATTGCTTATATAGCTCAAAATGTTAATCATTGAACTCAGTCAAGACATTCACCTAATGAACATCTACATGTATTTTAAAATTAACATTTAACTTTCTATCTCAATTAAAAGCAGAGTTGTTAGGTTCCAAAGTCTTGACCAATCAAATTGCTTATTGCTCTATAGCCTAAGCAGAAAATAGACACCATCGATGTTAGACAAGGTAATGATACATGTATAATGAATCTATATTCAGAGTTTCATCGCTGTCACTTCATTATAATATAACTGCTCCAAAGCATCAACCAGACAATGTTCATCATCAAACTCCATCAAGGCATTCACCTAAGTAATGTACCCCTTCCTTTACCAAGTTTGAACTTTCTACCTCAGTTAGAAATTAAATTATATTATAAGACTTGACATTCATTTCAGAAATAAAATAAAAACAATATGCTATTTAATTATTATTTAATCACAATACAAAGAAGCGAATAATTAATCCAATGTTAAAAGAAAGCATACAGTGTCCAGCTTACAACATGTTCCATTGATTGATGATACAGTGCTTTGACTATCTTGGAAAAAGTGCTAAATTTTGGATGTCTGGGTTTGGTCTGGTTTACTGACTTTAATTGCCTGGTATGCTGATCTAAACAACATGTCTAACTTGAGTAGCATTGCCCTGATATAAATTACATACCGGTAAGTTATAAACCGCCTATATGGAGTTTCAAATAACATTTTATTTATAAAATAAAAAGCATATTTTATATAAAGTCTTTGATACCATTTCTGGGGAATCAGGTGTTTAGTTTATGATGGTGAGCTATTTTTGAACAAATATAAGTTTATCGATATTGGCATGTATCTGTCCGTAACTTCAAGGATTATGGCCCCTGACTGTTTGAAAAACCTTGTGGACCCTCTAGAAGCCACAATTTCCATCCGTTTTAAAAAAAGCCTGGAAATATAACCGTTCGAATTTTGTGAAAATCAGACAAAAACTGCCAGACAAGTAGTGTAAAAATATGTAATACAAGGTTGTGATGTTTCTAGAGGTAACAATTTTTTGATGAAACTTAAAATGTATGTTTATAACCCAAAGATATCGGTTCTGTGCAATATTTTCGAATATTGAATTGTCCTTTCCTGAATTATGGCCCCAGATTGTTTGAAAAATAACCACTTAAAGGGACAATAACATTCTTGCTGGCTTGGTAGCTCCAGAAAATAAATAATACCCTTATTCTAAGTACTAGATGTTTAAGTGTCCTACCTCAGCTACCTGTTGTGTAAATTTTCCATTACAACCTATTTTACTTGTCCAAAGGATTCAAAAATATTTTAAAATCCAAGTCACATTTGAAAAGGTTTACGTTAGACTTTTCAAATCAATTGGTTGAATTTTTCCAATTTTTCAAAATAGGTGTGTTAAGATGAAATTTATATCATCATTTAATTGGAATATTCTAAAATAATACGATTTGTTGACCAGAATGAAGATTGGGACATATTTTTCAGTTACAACAAGAGTGTTATTAGGGCTTTAAAATACTGTTCGAAAATATAACTGTTTGACAGAAAAATGGCCACTCCTCCTAGTCTAACCATATGATTGTACAAAAAATGCATTTATTTAGCTTGTTCTCTGTTCACCTCTTGCAAAATGTGGGCATCTCTTGCAAGACAACCGCTTGTTTTCAAATATATTTCATATTCACACTCTATATCAAAGTAGCTAAGTCTTTAACTCGGTACCATCCACAGTCTTCGACATTAAAAACAAAAAGTATTTGTCAATTTAAATTAACATTGATCTTGGCGTTTGAAGATATGCTTCTGATATCCATATTTTATAGTTTATTACCCAGTTTAGACGGCAATGTGTTACGATTTGCATTTTGGTATTTTAAATTGATTCTTATATGGAATTCTTATCTGATAGCCTAATTTTACTTTTTCCACATCCTCTGTATCCCTCAGTGGTTTCATTCCGTTCTACCCCACTTACCCCTGGATTAATCTATATCTAAAATTATTAGTACAACCACAAAGCTGCACTACTTTGTTTCACAGTAAATGATAAAAAGGTATGCCGACACAAACTGATTTCAACACTGGTTTAATAACATTTTAACATTTTAAAGTACTTTTCGTCGATCTTGGGACTATTCATAAATAATGTCATTGTATAAAGATGGACATTAAAGTATATTTATACATATTTACATAGTAACACTGTGGCTTTAATTGGCTATAGTTACCACTGTCTATGGTTACATAGTATATTGTTAACTAATAGAAAACATGTACACACCTGTGCTAATGAGATAGATTTAAGAAAATATATACATATGTAGATTCAAGAGTTTTATTTAGAATCGTTTTACGTCAACCTGATATCGTAGGTCTACAAGTTATTGGTCTGAGTGGTCTTTTTGTTTGGACCAAGTGGTCTTTTTGTATGGTCCGAGTAGAAATCAAACCTTTTCATTTTTTAACATCTATACATTTTGAAATAATGACTGATAGATATTTTCACTTTAAACACGAACCTGTATTTCATTTTTATATGCCCACATTTTCATGTGGACGTATTATGTCGTCGCCCATGTCCGTCCGGACGTCCGTCCATCCACAATTTGTTTGTGGACTCTCTACAGGTCACAATTCTTATCCGATTTTGACAAAACTTGAAATATAGGTTTATCCCCATAAGATCTCGGTTCCTTTCGATATTGGCATGTATCGGATCGGAATTTCGGACAAAAATTGACAAACAAAATGGCCGCCATTTGTACGCGAATAGTGTGAAAATATGTTATATCAAGGTTGTGGACCCTATCGAGGTCACAATTTTGAACCGATTTTGATGAAACTTGACATGTATGTTTATAACCAAAAGATCTTGGTTCCTTTCAATATTTGCACTCATTAGATCGTAACTTCCTGAATTATGGCCCCTGATTGTCCGAAAAATTGCCCTTTTTAGCTTGTGGTCCCTCTGGAAGTCAAAATTATTATCTGATTTAAAAAACAATTTCGATATTTTCGCTCATTGATTCGTAATTTCCTGAATTATGGCCCCTGATTGTACGAAAAATCACCCTTTTTAACTTGAGGTCAAAATTATTATTCGACTTAAAAAAGCGTTTGATTATATCACCGTTACATGGTAATGAAGATTGAGGTAAAATATTGTGAAATTCGGACCAAAATTGACAGACAAAATGGCCGCCGTTTGTACGCGATTAGTGTGAAAATATGTTATATCAAGGTTGTGGACCCTATAGAGGTCACAATTTTGAACCGATTTTGATGAAACTTGACATGCATGTTTATAACCCAAAGATCTTGGTTCTTTTTGATATTTGCGCCCATTGGATTGTAACTTCCTGAATGATGGCCCCTGATTGTCCGAAAAATTACACTTTTTAGCTTGTGGTCCCTCTGGAGGTCAAAATTATTATCCGATTTAAAAAAACGTTTGATTATATCACCGTTACACCCCAAGGAAGGTTGAGTTCGAATTTCGGGAAAATCGGACGAAAATTGCCATATAAAATGGCCGCCGTTTGTACGCGAATACTGTTAAAAAATGGTATATCAAGGTTGTGGACCCTGTGGAGGTCACAATTTTGATTCGATTTTGATGAAACTTGAAATTCATGGTTATAACCCAAAGATCTTGCTTTCTTTCGATATTTGCGCATATCGGATCGTAACTTCCTGAATTATGGCCCCTGACTATACGCAAAATCGCCTTTTTTTTAGCTTGGAGGTCACAATTATTATTCGATTTAAAAAACCGTTTGATTATATCACCGTTACACCCTAAGGAAGGTTGAGTTAGAATTTAGGGAAAATCGGACGAAAATTGCCATACAAAATGGCCGCCGTTTGTACGCGAATACTGTTAAAAAATGGTATATCAAGGTTGTGGACCCTGTGGAGGTCACAATTTTGATTTGATTTTGATGAAACTTGAAATTCATGGTTATAACCCAAATATCTTGCTTCCTTTCGATATTTGCGCATATCGGATCGTAACTTCCTGAATTATGGCTCCTGATTATACGCAAAATCGCCTTTTTTTTAGCTTGGAGGTCACAATTATTATCCGATTTAAAAAAACGTTTGATTATATTACTGTTACACCGTAAGGAAGGTTGAGTTCGAATTTCGGGAAAATCAGACCAAAATTGCCATACAAAATGGCCGCTGTTTGTATATCAAGGTTGTGGACCCTGTAAAGGTCACAATTTTAATTTGATTTTGATGAAACTTGAAATTCATGGTTATAACCCAAAGATCTTGGTTCTTTTCGATATTTGCGCATATCGGATCGTAACTTCCTGAATTATGCTTGTGGTCCCTCTGGAGGTCACAATTATTATCCAATTTAAAAAAACGTTTGATTACTGAAATGAACCTTTATAACCCAAAGATCTTAATTCATTTCGATATTTGCACATATCAAATTCTAACTTAATGATGTAGGAAAAATCACTTTCGGTATTGCTTGTTCTCTATCCATCTCTCGAAAATGTGGGCGTATCCTGCGTATCTTTCATATTCTTATGAATATATAATGTATATATTGCTATTTATCTTATGTTCCTTATGTATGTCATTCACTTTTAACACGAACCGGTATTTCATTTTTATACGCCCACATTTTCATGTGGACGTATTATGTCGTCGCCCCTGTCCGTCCGGACGTCCGTCCGTCCACAATTTGTTTGTGGACTCTCTACAGGTCACAATTCTTATCCGATTTTGACGAAACTTGAAATATAGGTTTATCCCCAAAAGATCTCGACTGCTTTCGATATTGGCATGTATCGGATCAAAACTTCATGGATTATGGCCCCTGATTTTACGAAAAATCACGTTTTTAGCTTGTGGACCCTATAGAGGTCACAATTTTGAACCGATTTTGATGAAACTTGACATGCATGTTTGTAACCCAAAGATCTTGGTTCTTTTCGATATTTGCGGCTATCGGAATGTAATTTCCTGAATTATGGCCCCTGATTGTCCGAAAAATCACCCTTTTTAGCTTGTGGTCCCTCTGGAGGTCACAATTATTATTCAATTTAAAAAACCGTTTGATTATATCACCGTTACACCCTAAGGAAGGTTGAGTTCGAATTTCGGGAAAATTGGACGAAAATTGCCATACAAAATGGCCGCCATTTGTACACGAATACTGTTAAAAAATGGTATATCAAGGTTGTGGACCCTGTGGAGGTCACAATTTTGATTCGATTTTGATGAAACTTGAAATTCATGGTTATAACCCAAAGATCTTGCTTCCTTTCGATATTTGTGCATATCGGATTGTAACTTCCTGAATTATGGCCCCTGATTATACGCAAAATCGCCTTTTTTTTTAGCTTGGAGGTCACAATTATTATCCGATTTAAAAAAACGTTTGATTATATTACCGTTACACCGTAAGGAAGGTTGAGTTCAAATTTCGGGAAAATCAGACCAAAATTGCCATATAAAATGGCCGCCGTTTGTACGCGAATACTGTTAAAAAATGGTATATCAAGGTTGTGGACGCTGTAAAGGTCACAATTTTAATTCGATTTTGATGAAACTTGAAATTCATGGTTATAACCCAAAGATCTTGGTTCTTTTCGATATTTGCGCATATCGGATCGTAACTTCCTAAATTATGGCCCCTGGTTATACGCAAAATCCCCCTTTCTTTAGCTTGTGGTCCCTCTAGAGGTCACAATTATTATCCAATTTAAAAAAACGTTTGATTATATCACCGTTACACTGTAAGGAAGGTTGAGTTTAAATTTCGGGAAAATCGGACCAAAATTGACAGACAAAATGGCCGCCGTTTGTACGCGAATACTGTTAAAAAAATGATATATCATGGTTGTGGACCCTGTATAGGTCACAATTTTAATTCGATTTTGATGAGGAAGGTTGAGTTCTAATTTCGTGAAAATCGTACCAAAATTGCCGGACGAAATGGTCGCCGTTTGTACATGAATAGTGTAAAAATATGGTATATCATGGTTGTGGACTCTCTACAGGTCACAATTCTTATCCGATTTAGATGAAAAGTCACATTTCTAGGTTGTGTACCGTCACACCATAATCATTGTCGGTTTCGAATTTCATTAATATCAGACTGGAATTGACCAACTAAATGGCTGCTCCCAATACAGTATGAAATACAGGACTTAAAGATGTAGGCAAAATCACTTTCGGTATTGCTTGTTCTCTGTCCATCTCTCGAAAATGTGGGCATATCCTGCCTGGCAGTGCCAGCCTATCTTTCATAATATGTAGGCTATATATATTGCTATTTATTTTATATTCCTTACTTATGTAATGTTATGTCATATAAATATATGCTTTGTAATATGTATGCGGCCTGCAATGGGTGTTATGAACGATACAATAAAATCTCATCTTATCTTTTATACCGTATATTTGGAGTTTAGCATCAATTTAAAGCTGCAATTTCATATCCTACCTTGTTAAAGAATAATCCTTAGTATTAATCCTATAATTATACAACATCATTACCAGTTGAGAAATTGGCAAAAATATCATTTTCAACAGTAAATTCAAACGTTTGAAGATAGCTATTGCATGGGGGGGGGGGGGGAACAAGGGAGTTAGTTGTTTTATTTCCGATGTGAAGGATTTGTAAAATACTGAAAATAATGTCTATTGTAATTTGTATAATAGTGAGTTGACAACCTACAAAAGACATAGAAATAAATATGTTTTGACTTTCTTGGAAAATATGAAATTACCGCTTTAATTACCAAAGAAATAAGACCAAGTTTATCATTTTTATAGAGTTTAGCATAGATCTATCATATATTCTGAGTTGACAATAAAGTCGCAATCTCATCTTCGGACTGCGCCACATAATTAGGCCTATCTAACTCTTCCTTATCCGCAGTCACACTCACAGGCTGTGACAGGGTTAGGGAAGATTAACCCTCTTGTTAGGCCTACGCGAATAGGCTAGAAACAAACCAATATTTCTTATTTTTTAGGATATTCTGTGGAACTGGGTGGGGGGGATATTATGGAACAAAAAGTCATACCTGCATACATTGTTGTGGTTAAATTCTTCAGTACGGCATAGATCGTATGAGTACGGTAACATTCGCTTATTCCGGTGTCACAGTTTCAGTTGGTCCCTGGTGTGTGTTTACCGTTTAGCGCATGCGCAATTGTAGGAATCAGCTCACACTGACTCCCCGTGATAGGATTACCCCTACGATTTTCTTACGGCCAGATCGGTTTCTACTATTATCTACCAATATATAGTATTACTACTGACAGCAGTCGAGGATGTCGAGTTTCTACTGTTAGTTTATTTCAGTAAAAAGGAGGAATACAAATTGACGATCTTCATAATTCAGTAGGCTATAAAAATTGAATATTCCCGTCCACATGTGAAAAGAGAAAACAACTGCCACTTACATCAATGTAGAGTATGCAATGCATTGTGCATGCATGTTTGAATCCAATTTACAAGGAGAATTTATTATCACATTCTTTTCTTTGTATGGAATTGGGTGATTCATGTTCAAGAAATGGTATATACTTATAGTAACTAGTATAGTAGATACCATGATTTGCATGATAAAATATTTGTATTTGAGAAATAAAACACATAGGCAACTTGTAAAAATTTATGTACAACATTAAAATAATGATTCAGAGAAATCCAAATCATATATAGGCCAACATTCAATCTGCAAAACAGTTAATTATTAAAACATAGTTAAAACATCGAAAAGTGATTTATAAGCTTTTAACAAAAAAAGAAACACGAAACACGTGGTTAGTAAAAGGCTCCACCAAACGATAAAACATTAGTTGCACTTACGGTTCTTTGATAATCATCGTTTCCCGTAAAAGTAATGTATTTGTTTAAATCCAATAATATGCTGATCAATTTATTTGAAAATGACCCACACAAAAACAAAAATTTACACGACATGCACTCTTTTTACAAGTCCCTCGAAATTGTTAACGATAACCCGGTGAGCTGCACGTTGACATGCATTCCTCCCGCTTGGCAATACCAATCGATAAATTAGTGCGTACCTAAAAAGCAAAGTGTTTCTGAGGAAAATATTAGAAATAGCAACGATCAAAGAGGGATAATTAAAGCTGATTAACCGATAATCCCGATGTAATTGTAGTATGTGCAAAGAAATCTTGCGGTTCTTTGGTAGATGATAAAAACGTGAGTTGTCAATCATCGTTAATGGCGGCCGTGTGTTGATTGCAATTATTCCGTTTCACAAAAAAAAACCATTAGCAGTGATCGATCAATCAAGCTCGCTTAATTTTTGACAAAAGAAAAACAATGAAGTATTTCTAAATATACACAAATTTTCAACAATATTTTGGTCCGAGTGGTCTTCCAACGTAAATTGAACAGTCCGAGAGGCAACAAATATTGTTTTTTGGGGTTGGTCCGAGTGGTCTTTTGGGTTGGTCCGAGTAGTCTCCGTTTTGGTCCGAGTGGTCTTTTTTTTGGTCCGAGTGGACTTAGTCCGAGTGGTCTTTGGTCCGAGTGGTCCGGATACCAAAAGGATCTACAAATAACCACTGGGAAATAACGCGTAATAAGTAGAGCTCCATAAGCCGCAATCTGGTTTGAAGCCACGAGAATATCAAAGGCCTTAATCTGCCTTTTGAGGTGAATTAATTGACAATTTCAAGCCAATCATCAATGTGTATGGTTTCCAGTTCCACTGATTGTACGCGTGTAACGACTAATCACTAAAAACAACGGCAACAAATCACGAACGATAGAATACAATCAATCTCAAGCCAATTAACTTGAATCCGTTGATCGTGTAACTACTGATCACTTAAAAAACAGCTAATCACGATAACAAGTATGTTTATTAATGACAAAACTCTAACTAAGAACCTAACACTTTTTCCTGAAGTGATCACTTATTTGAGTTATGAGGAACCATCCCACAATGGCAGAAGTGGATAAAGCTGTGTTGGTAACACAAACATCAGTCTCGGACATGCGCAAGTGCCAAGGAGCAAACACACACCGACGACAAACTGAAACTGTGACACCGGAGCTCAGATCAACGTCCTGTATTTTCTAAATCGGAGTTCTTCATTTATTTCCGTTCTCAAGGATTCTTTACCGTTTTGGCGTTTAGTTAGAAAAATCGGCATCGCGATCTCTGTTAATTGGCCTAGTTCTGAAGTGAAATTCTTTTCTGTGCCATCTCCCTCTATTTATATAATATATTCTCTCCATGGAGGTGTATATATTGACACTATTGTACACCTCTATGATTCTCCCTCTCTCCCTCTCTCCCTCTCATATATATATATATATATATATATTAGGTAAAGGTTTCTTAGGTTCGTCATACCATATTCTTGAATGGCATTCAATAATGTTAATACTGAAGGGATAAAGCGGCATGGGTACGCAATGACTTAGTTCACAATTCTATTCGGGTACAGGCTGTTTCGTACTTAGTTCATTCGTACCTCACTTCGTAGCTCAGATTGATTCGTACCTTTTCCTACATGTTGTTGAAATAAACTTGTAGCATGATTCGTCCCTTTTCCTAAAAGTTGAAAGGGCCCGACTAATCACCGGAATTCATTCACAATCGCCGGAATTCACAACCCTATAATCACAGGAAATCACCGGAATTCACTTTGAAAACCACCGATTTATCCCTAAAAACTCATTTAATTTATATTAAATGTGTAGTACGTTGTAATATAAAGAATAACCATTTTGATCCCTCCACAGGCCAGATGAAGGCGCTGTAGGTGTATTTATTTGAAAGACTACCGGAATTCGTTACGGTGATTCACCGGAATTTATTTACAATCAACTGAATTCACTTCGAAAAACTCCGATCCCAAGAGAGAAAAAAAATGGGGTTTAACGTCCACTCGATACAAACCAGGTCATTTCGGGACTAACATATGGTTTAGTTTTATTTCAATAATTCGCTTGCGCGTAGGGGTCTTTAGCAGTGGGAGGAAACCGGAGTGTCCAGAGGAAACCCACGAGGTTGAGAAAACTCCGATTCCTTCCTCAAAACACATTTATTTCAAATGTGTAATACGTTATAGTATAAAGAATAACTATTTTGATCTCTCCACAGGCCAGCTGTAGGTGTATTTATTTGAAAGACTACCGGAATTCATTTCAAATATATGCGGCAGCCCAATAATATATGCATTATGATTACGTAGGGCGCGCGTCTTATTACCAAAAATAAAAATTTGCGTCAAATTATCCAATAACTCCAAAAATGTTGACTGTGGAAACACAGTGGTGTAGGGGGTCAAATTATTGTACAAAACGACCACACAAGGGTTCAGTTAACTGTTAATTCCTGTATAAGAAAACCCCCTGAAAGTATACATTTATAATATAAATAATACAATGAAACACATAAAAATCAATGCGTTCATACTCATTCATAGGAATATTTGACGGCTGCAAACACGTTTTCCTGCTATTTCAACCCGTGAACAAAGCAAATTCAAAGTGGTCTAAAATAGCTTATAGGTGGCTGACTCGAATTTCAATCAATCTGTTATAGTCCACGAAAATTTAACTGCCGCAAACGCGTCTTCCTGCTATTCCAGCCTGTGAATACAGCAACTTCAATTTGGTCCAATACAGCCTAACTGCTGACCCGAATTAAAAAAACAACCAATCAATCGTCGCGGGGTATGGGTCCTCACCCTCCCCGAGAAATTTTTCAAAATTTAACAACCGCAATGCGTTTTCTGCTATTCTAGCCCGTATAAGTAACTCCAAAAGTATCCAATGGTTTTGTAACCGAAATCCCACTCCGAATTCCAACCATCCAATGAGACTGTTGCAGCTGCATTCACAAATACTAATCGATGCCCGAAAAATGTCGCACAAAGTAGAATGGCTGCAGACAAAATGTTTTAATCCATAGTCAACTCAGTACAAATTCGTGGTATTCAATTAAAAGAAAAGTAAAATTAGTGTTTTATCAGGGCTCAAGGAAAGTTAGGGAAGCAAAACTATAGAAATGCCCTACAGCCTACAGTGGCGCCGTTTTATTTCCATAGGCGAAGAAGCGGAGCTGACCTTGTGAAGATCTCCCAAGAAAATTTTGGAATATTTTACGACCGCAAACGCGTTTTACTGTTATTCCAGCCCGTAAAATTAGTGTTTCATTAGAGTTCGGGCACTTTATTTTGCCAAGAAGATGAATTTTTTTTTCTCACTTTACCTGTCAGCCCGAAAAGTCGGCTTGCCCGAAAGTTAGGGGGGGCAGCTGCCCCCCTAGCTCGTACATATGTATTCATTAAAATAATATATTACATATTAATAATAAAACACCTCTAAATACTATTTATATGATACTACTTGATCTATAATATTGATCTATAAAGGGAAAACTGTTAACCTGCGTGACATATGCAGAAACTCGTAGGCTTTTAATTATTATAAAGCTAATTAATCAAGTCATAACCTTATACCCTGAAAAGGGGGTTTTCCTGGCTAACTAGACTTGAACAAAGGTGAAGTACCCTATGAAGTCTGTAATGAAATAATATAAGTTGTGTGAGAGTAATAAATGTAGATTTAAAGCGAAATGCTTTAAATCAGCGTTATTATTATTGACTATATGTATATATAAGATGTATTTGCAGAATGCAATTAATAAAAACCAGAATAACTTAAACTTCTAGTGAAACTTTATTAATAAAACTAACATGGCCGCCACTTTAACAAAGACCAATTACACAATTGAAATATATATAAAACTTAAAAAAACAAATAGCAAAACATACCTTTAAATTCTATAACTGCAACTTTATTAAAACAACTGCTCTCAGTTACCACAATAATAAACTATATACTAAATTAGCAGTGGGAGGTGCCCGGAGGAAACCCACGAGGTTCAGAAGGCGCCCCTATCTCCATGCCACTTACGCTTACACCAGGGATCGAAACCACAGCCGCAAGCCAGGGGTGACCGGCCAGCTAGAGGTCGAAGCGCGGCACTCTAGACCACTAGGTCACCCCCACACCAGTGAGCTGAGTGAACTCGAACTCACTGGAAACCTTTAAGAAGAGTGTATAGAACAGGATAGTTTAAAGAAGCAGTGATGTGTAACATTTTTATCTAAGATTAAATTAGTATTGTGATCCATTTAAAATACCCATAAAATAAATAAAATCACTCTACCACACACTCCCTCCCTTAGGGAAAATGTTGTCCCTAACATTTAAAAACCAAAACTACTAATGAAAAACATCTGGAAACAAACTCTTGCTTAAAACTGGTAATGAACTCAGGACAATCTGTAATCGATCTGGTGACAGGCTCATAAAATCTGATGGTAGTAGTGACTTAGCCAACTCGGCTCCAAATTGTGGATTAGGAGTTACTTCCTGTTGATGCTACATAACATAATCTGTATACCGGGTTGGTGGCTTCCTCTCTCTCCCTGATCTTCTTGGAGAGGGGCTTTCTGACAAAAGTGGGTCAACTGATGTTTCCGAATCTGAGGCCTATCTGCACCATCTTGATGTATACTATCAAGCTCAGGTTCATTTACATCCACGCTATCCTGTGTCTCTGCTGGGCTAGCTGAGTGCAGGAAATCTGCGCTCTCCATTAGATAAACAGCCTCATCCTCTTCACTTTCTATCTCTTCCGGTTCTTTAACCTCTGTCACCTTCGGTGGTAGTTGGACTGTCTGTGGTTTAGGTGTTGGTCTATTAGTATAAGGGTAAACAAGATGGCGGCGGAGAAAGATCAGTGATCAAATCGCTCCACAGATCAACTCCTGTATTACTATATAATACTGTCATAAAATAACAAATAACAAACAATATGGATAGTTAATGTAATATAGATTGTTATACTTTTTTTTTAGTGTGCATATCGATGCTTATTATTTGTGGATAAATCAATTCTATGGTTGTAAAGTAAGTGACTATTGACTATTTTTAGTGTGTACTCGAAGAATATCATCTACTGTGAGGACATTTCCTATCTGATAATCTGACTTTATATCAAGTAAAATAATTCGACAACTATATAAATGCCCCCTAAAAAGACCAACGGGGTCTGAAATAGATCTAAGCGACATGTCTCATTCTGAACACAATTACCCACAACAAGCCTCATTTATGTTCCCTGACCAATCGTTCATTCCGACAAGTAATTAACATACACCGTCCATTCAACCATTTCTACCAAGTGCGCTATATAATGTGCATAATACACTTACATAAATTTATAGACGATTGTCAGGCATCGAAAATAGGCTACAGTCTATTGAGCAAAATATAAAAGAAATATACGAAAAAGTCAATAAAACAGACGAAAAAATAACCAATATGGAAGAAAGAGTGAGATGTGTTGAAACTTCAGTTGCCTTTGTGAGTTATACATACGATGAGATAATGACTGAACAGAAATCACTTAAACAGGTGATCAGCAAAGACATGGCTGATATCAAGGATGAGCTGGACACTAATCGAATAAAAGAAAATAACTTAAATGAACAGACAAATAAACTACAAGAAGATATTTTAAACCTTCAATGGAGATCAATGCGCGAAAATCTCTTATTTTTCGGAATCGAAGAACTACCTGACGAGAATACTGAAAAAGTCATAAAAGAATTTATACGTGATAAACTGAATATTGATGATAGAATCTCGATAGAGATGTGTCACCGGCTGCGTACAAGAATAAGAGGTAAAAACCGTTCAATCGTAGCCAAATCCACATACTACAAAGACAGGGAGGTCGTACGTGCAGCACCCCCTGCTTATCTAAAAGATACTCATTATGATATTGCCGAACAATACCCTGCTGACATCGCTATCCGAAGAAAAGCCTTGTATACAAGAAAGCTAAAGCTGAAAAAAGAGATTCCAAATTATACTACGACAAGCTTTATATTGATAAGCAATGCGTCTTTCCGCCGGAAGTGATGGAAACACAAACAAAACAATGAAGCCAAAAGGAAATTAACTTTAACCGTTCTTCAAATGACAAGTTACTTAATTGTACATTTATAAATGTGTGTGGTGTTAAAAATAAATTGCATTACCCCGAATTCTTCTCTTTTGTAAACAAAAATGATTTGATTTGTATATCGGAAAAAAAATTGGAACCAATAGATATTATTAATTTTTCAGGTTTTAAAATATTAAGAAAAGATAAGAAACAGAAATATTGGAGATCCTCTGGTGGTATATGTTGTTTTATTAGAAACAAATGTAGTGAATACATAACTGAAAAAGTCAGTTATTCGGAATATATTCTTTGGCTCTGTATTGACAAACGATTGTTGAATACAGAAAATGACACAATTCTAGGGATAGTCTATATACCACCAGACGATTCAAAGTATTTCGATGAAGACCTGTACTCTGTATATGTTAATGAAGTAAGTGACATCTGTTCTAAGTATGATAATGTTTGTATTGTACGTGACTTTAATTGTAGAACGAACACAAAACCGGACTATGTTCGATTTGATGATAGTCTTTCAGATTTCTTTGAATTCGATAATTATGTAAGAGAGTATCTAGAAAAATCCGACGTATTGAACGACTATGGGATTAGCTTAGAAAGATATAATCAAGATGTTAAATATGTAAATAGACATGGTCAGAAATTACTTGATCTATGCCGAAACCACGATCTGTTCATTGTAAACGGAAGGGTTGGTAGTGATAAGTTTAAGGGTCGACTCGCATGCAAAGATAAATCTGTTGTTGATTATCTTATTGTTACAGCACCTTTCTTTCCCATAATCGAGGATTTTGATGTCGGGGAGTTCTGTCCCTTACTTTCTGATGTTCACTGTCCATTACGTTTTCGCGTACGCCGTTTAACAAATGATCAAGCTAATGAGAGTACACACAATAAATTTGTGAACAAATGTAAATGGAAAGATAAAAGGAGAGATTCATATGTTGGTAATATTGTTTTAGAAGCTGTTGATAAATTGTTCAAGTTATAAGTAATATACATTTAGATAATATTACACATGTTAATGTAAATAGTATAAGTAATGATTTGTGTAAAATATTCTTAGAAAGCGCCGAAAAAACCTTTCCAAATGTTACTTTTACAAGCAGCCGAAATGCTAATAAACAGTGGTTTGGTAAAGAATGTAAAATAGCCAGGACTAAGTACCATGTTGCCAGAAAGAAATATCAACAACATAGAATTAATAGGAATAAATTATACATGTATATGGTCGAATCGAGCAAAATTTACAAAGTAACTTTGAATAAATATATGAAACAATATGCACGTCAGGTCCAGTGTAAGCTGAGAAGTATGCAGAGTAGAAACCCAAAGGACTTTTGGAAAATGATAAATAACCTTAATAAGCAAAATGACGATACTAAGGCCGATATCAATATACATGTAGATATGTTTTACGATTACTTCAAGAAATTAAATGATTATATTGATGTCGAAAACGATGACGAATATAACATAAACAGCGAAAACTTTATCTTGGATAAAGAAATTTCCAAAGAGGAAATACTTTATTCTGTTAAATGTTTAAAAAATAACAAGGCAGCTGGAACCGATATGGTAATAAATGAATATATTAAGTCAACAATTGATATATTTATACCTATTTATTGCATACTTAACCTTATTCTTAACTCTGGGATTGTACCAGCTTCTTGGACTATTGGGAGCATTGTGCCTATATATAAAAGGAAAGGCGACCCCGGTTTACCCGAAAACTAAAGACCCATAACGATCCTCAGCTGTCTTGGAAAACTTTTTACTTCCATTATAAATAATAGACTAAACTAGACCTGCATGCAGGAATGACGGGTTTCACTGGTGCCACGTCACTTTCGGTGCCACGTTACCCTTAAACATATGTCACTTCCGATACCAATGAAACCATCAAACAGGTTTCCACATAAGCATTGTAAACATCAAATAAAATGGACGAAGAATCAACCAAATCCAGCAATATCAATTCATTTTATATATTATATGTTACTTGTAAGTGATCCTGGCAAAATTTCATTACTTCCGGTGATAATGAAAATGTTCAATTAGTTTTATGAAATCAGAAATGGCATAAGGCATCATAATGGCGAAAATTGTATGTAAATCGAATGAGAATTGCCACTTTTATAGACCAAAAACCTTGAAAAGTGACTTGTAGAAAATCGTCTATTTCTCGGCAACCGTACACGATAAAAACTATCGTTTGGTATCTATATGATCGTATGGGTTCAATCCATTTGTTGATTGGAATCAAATATCATAATTTGAAATATATTACAAATCAGACTCATTTGAAAAAAATGTCTGTTTTGAAGGCTAAAAATACAGTTTTTGCCAAAATGACATTACTTCCGGTGATACTGAAAATGTTAAATTAGTTCTATGAAATCATAAATGACACAAGATATCATATGGTGAAAATTTTATGAAAATCGAATAATAACTGACACTTTTATAGACCAAAAACCTTGAAAAGTGACTTAAGGAAAATCGCCCATTTCTCTGCAACCGTACAAGTTAGAAACCATTTTGTGGTATCTGTATGATCGTATGGGTTCAATCTATTTGATCAATAGAATCAAATATCACAATTTGAAAAAAATAACAAATACGACTCATTTGAATAAAATATTGTTTTTTGAAGGCTAAAATTTAAGTTTTGAGCAAATGACGTCATTTCCGGTGGCAGCGCAAGGGGTGAAATGGTTTGAGGTAGTCCACTATGGTATTAGGCATCCAATGGCGAAAGAAAATTGAAAATCGAATAATAATTGATTCTTTTACAGCCAAAATTACGTGAAAAGTGACTCATGCAAAATTGCCTATTTCTCGGCAACTGCTTATATTACAAACTAATTTTCACATACATTCTCTTCGTATGGATTATAGCTACAAGTTTATAAAAGTTACGTAAAGATATTTTAAAATCTGAAAAGCCTGAATGAGTTGTAAATAGGTCAATTTTACGCCTTTTTTCACCTCTTAATCCAATTTGCTAGAAAATGAAAAAGAAATTTAAAAAACTGCTTCCGACATTTTTTGCGCCTTTAAAGGACACACTCTTTGAGTCATGTAATTTTTCAAAAAAATAATATTTGTTTTCAAAAAATGTACCTAACTGTCAAAATTGTAGTTTTTGGTAAAATTATGCCACTTCCGGTGCCGACAGATAATACTTTTGGTAATAAAAAAAATGACAATTGAGACAACGAAGCATATGAACTTTGTTTTATACAAATCGAACAATAAAAAATTAATCTAGGACTGAAAAACTGAATTAGCCAATGGAGGCCAAGGAAAACTACTGAGACAAAATTTTTTAACATTTTTGCGCAAGTCAGATGACTCTTTAATTCTGTGCACAACACGACTAAAAAATATTCATAAATAAAAAAGTTTTTTGTAAAATTTTAAATTTCCGAAATTTGGCGCCTAATATCTTCAAAGATTTGCCGAAAATCAAAAATCGAAAGTAGCGCAGCTATGTGCCCTGTCTCCAGCTATGCCAAAATGTATCGAAAGTTAAAATCCCATGATTATTGTTAAAATTACCGCAATATTTGTAAAAACAATAACTTCGGTGATTTCGGACATTTCGCATTGTCGCAGAACGTTCAAAATAGCTTTATCCTCTAAGTCACACCCACTTTCCCAGTAAAACCGAAGAAATCGTAACGATGCGACACGTAGTTGCTGAGATCTACTCAAAACAAAAGAAGAACTAGACCTGCATGCAGGAATGACGGGTTTCACTGGTGCCACGTTAACCTTGAACATGTCACTTCCGGTGCCAAGTTACCCTTGAACATATGTCACTTCCGGTACCAACGAAACCACTAAACAGTTTTCCAAATAAACATTGCTCACATCAAATAAAATGGACGCAGAATCAACCAAATCCAGCAATATCAATTCATTTTATACACTTGTTACTTGTAAATGATCTTGACAAAATTAAATTACTTCCGGTGCTAATGAAAATGTTCAATTAGTGTTATGAAATCAGAAATGGCATAAATATGATATAGTGAAAATTTTATGTAAATCGAATAATAATTGCCACTTTTATAGACCAAAAACCTTGAAAAGTGACGTGTAGAAAATCGTCTATTTCTCGGCAACCGTACAAGTTAGAAACCATTTTTTGGTATTTATATGACTGTATGGGTTTAATCTATTTGTTGATTGGAATCAAATATCATAATTGTATAAACATTACAAATCAGACGCATTTGAATAAAATATCGGCTTTGAAGGCTTAAAATACAGTTTTTACCAAAATGACGTTACTTCCGGTGATAATGAAAACTTTAAATTAGTTTTTTAACATCGTTTATGACATTAGGCTTCAAAGGGTGAAAATTTTATGAAAATCGAATAATAATTGACACTTTTATGGGCCAAAAACCTTCAAAAGTGACTTTTAGAAAATCGCCTATATCTCGGCAACCGAACATGTTAGAAACAATTTTATGATATCTTTTTGACCGTATGAGTTTTGTTAATATGTGAATTTAAACCAAAAATTAATTTTATTATTATATGTGACATAATTCTTGGTTGAAAAAAATATCGATTTTAAAAGTTAAAAATTGAGTTTTTGACTAAATGACGTCACTTCCGGTGTCAATTTTAAATTGTAATCAACTTGATATGACGCTACTTTCTTATTGAATCAAATGATGTCACTTTTATAAAAATCCAATAATAATTGACTATTTTACAGGCAAAATAACGAAAACAGTGACTTATGCAGAACTGCCCATTCCTTGGCAACTGCTTATATTACAAACTAATTTTAACATACATTTTCTTCGTATGGATTATAGCTACATGTTTATAAAAGTTACGAAGAAATATTTTAAAATCTGAAAAGCCTGAATGGGTTGTAAATAGGTCAATTTTACACCATTTTTAGCCTCTTAATCCAATTTGCTCGAAAATGAAATCGAAATTAAAAAAACTGCTTCCGACATTTTTTGCGCCTTTAAAGGACACACTCTTTGAGTCATATAATTTTTCAAAAAAATAATATTTGTTTTCGAAAAATGGTACCTAACTGTCAAAATTGTAGTTTTTGGTAAAATTATGCCACTTCCGGTGCCGACAGATAACACTTTTGGTAATAAAAAAAATTACAATTAAGACAACGAAGCATATGAACTTTGTTTTATACAAATCGAACAATAAAAAATTAATCTAGGACTGAAAAACTGAATTAGCCAATGGCGGCCAAGGAAAATTACTGAGACAAAAAATTTTAACATTTTTGCGCTAGTCAGATGACTCTTTATTTCTGTGCACAACACGACTAAAAAATATTCATAAATAAAAAAGTTTTTTGTAAAATTTTAAATTTTCGAAATTTGGCGCCTAATATCTTCGAAGATTTGACGAAAATCAAAAATCGAAAGTATCGTAGCTATGTGTCCTGTCTCAGGCTATGTCAAAATGTATCGACAGTTAAAATCCAATGATTATTGTTAAAATTACTGCAATATTTTTAAAAACGATAACTTCGGTGATTTCGGACATTTCGCATTGTCGCAGAACGTTCAAAATAGCTTTATCCTCTAAGTCACACCCACTTTCCCAGTAAAACCGAAGAAATCGTAACGATGCGACAAGCAGTTGCTGAGATCTACTCAACACAAAAGAAGAATAATAATAACTAGACCTGCAAGCAGCACTGAACCGGCTTTCAGGAATCATACAGGAAGTTTCTTATACCATAGCCGATCCATTGAGCTACCAAACTATACTTTAGTTGTTTTGCTTCAGTGACACCCTCTATCATATGTAAAAGTAATATTTGCTGGCGAAAAGACCGGTCAAAATTGTAAATTATGGCAAAATTACGTCACTTCCGGTACCGAAAGAAATTTTTATAGGTGAAAAATAAGTCGAAAATTCGCAACACACAAAATACAAACTTTGTTTTATACATATTGGGCAATAAATAATTACCCTATAACCCATAAACTGAAATTAAGAAGGTAAAAAACTTAAAAGTGACCCTGGGAAAATTGGCTATTATTCGACAAGGGAACATGCTAGAAGGCTTTTTTTGATATCAATATGATGGTATTGATTCAATCTTACTGCCCATTAGAGTCAGACGTTATCAAGTTAAACGAATAATAAATATAAATCCCTTCAAAAAAATGTTTGTTTTGAAGGCTAAAAATACGTTTTTTGCAAAAATTACATTACTTCCGGTGATATTGAAAATGTTAACTTAGTTCATAGAAGCCATAAATGGCATAAGGCATCAAATGGTAAAAAAATTATAAAAATCGAATAATAATTGACACTTTTATAGACCAAAAACCTTGAAAAGTGACTTATAGAAGATCGCCTATTTCTCTGTAACCATACAAGTTAGAAACCATTTTGTGGTATCTGTATGGTCGTATGGCTTCATTCTATTCGTTGATGGGAATCAAATATCATAATTTTAAAAATATTATAAGGCAGACTCATTTGAATAAAATATTTGTTTTTTGGGTTAAAAATACAGTTTTTGCCCAAATGACGTCATTTTCGGTCACAGTGAAAATGTAAAATTGGCTTGACCTAGTCCAAATTGGCATTAGGCATCAAATGGAAAAAAATATTGCAAATCGAATGATAATTCACTCTTTTATAGGCAAAAAAACGTGAAAAGTGATGCATGCAAAATTGCATATTTCTCGGCAACTGCTCATATTACAAACTAATTTTCGCATACATTCTCTTCGTCTGGATTATTGCTACGAGTTTATGAAAATTACAAATAAATATTTCAAAATATGAAGACGCTGAATGAATTGTAAATAACTGAATTTTACACTTTATTTTACATTTTATTCGAAATTGCCCGAAAATGAAATTGAAATTAAAAAATCTGAGCTAAGGATTTTGTGCATCTTTGCAGGGTGCATCCTTTTAGTTATATCAGTTTTGAAAAAAAAAATATTTGCTTTCAAAAAGTGGTACCGAACTGTCAAAATTGTAGTTTTTGTTAATATTACGTCACTTCCGTTGCCGACAGAAAAATTTCACCGTAACAAAAAAAATTACCATTGGGACCACGGAGCATATGAACTTTGTTTTATACAAATCAAACAATAAATAATTTTTCTGGGTACGAAAAACTATATTAGCCGATGGCGGCTAACGCAAATTACCGAGACAATTTTTTTTCTCATTTTTGCTCAAGTAGGATGATATTTTAACCCTGTGTAAAATACCATCAAAAAATATTCATAAATAAAAAAGGTTTTCGTAAAGAGATAAATTATTTTCAAAATATCGGACATGTTTTCGACTACTTCCGGTTTAACGATCGTTGTCGTGATAGCTTTATTAACTTCTTTGGATACTTAACTTTCTGTACCAGAAGTGTCAGAAACATCCATTAAGTAGTTTTGGAAAAAAAGATAAATTAAAGAGCGTTTACAAAAATTTAACGATTTTTCAATTTTTTTCAAAGTTTGATGCCATTTTTGGACCACCTATTTTATTTCAATGGTTTTCATTTTGGATTCACTATATAGACAACCGATAGGACTTTGAGTAAGAAAAGTTTAAGAAAAATCGTAGGCGTCGTTTTCGAGAAAAAGGCGTCTCAGAATGTTAAAAAATCGGAAAATACTAGATTTTTGGCATGCAATAATTTATTTCCTTACCATGGAAATCATATTATTGAGATACCATATTATGATGGTCCATTAATAGTTCTATCCAGCGACACTTTAGTTCTTTTGGTCCGCTATTACCTAAGGGGGAAATCATGTTTTTCGCAAGTGCGACAATATTTTTAACTTTTTTTTAAATTTTTTGAATACTTCCGGTATGGTTATTATTTTCGGAATAGTTTTAATAGCCAGTTTGGGCACTAAAATAGCCACAGGGCTCTGTAATGATATATTACATTATCTGATCAGATAAAATGCCCCTGAGAAATCCTACGTTCAAAAGTGCCAAAAATGCAAAAAATGTAAAATATCGAAAATTAAATTTCAATAATTACATACATATTATACACCGTTAGAATCGTAATTAGGTCAGCTATCTGAATATACAACCTTTTTTTAAAAATCTCTTAAAATAAAAAAATAGTAGAGCATTTTCCAAAATTTCACGATTTTTCGACTTTTTTCGATTTTCAGTCCCTTTTTTATCCTATTCCAGACATTTCAAAGGCTTATTGGATGGCTTCATGCAAAAGACTTCCAAAAGGACTCTCGATAGAAAAAAATTAAAAAAAATTGTAGGTTAAGTTTTCGAGATACAGGCGTCCAAAAACGCTCCAAATCAGAAAATACTTGATTTTCAGCGTGCCATATTTTGCTTCCTGATCATAGAATCCGTATGAATTGGGTATCATACGATAGTACAATCCTAGTGCAGTCCAATGGTACCCTAATTTCTTTAATCCATTGATATCGGGCGGAGAAATCGCGTTTTTCCCCAAAATATCCATTTTTTGCATTTTTTTCAAAATATTGCCCATTATTTCGACCACTTCCGGTTTAAGGATTCTTGTCGAAATTGCTTTATAAGTTGGTATTGGACTATAACTTCATGTTCCAGAAGTTTCAGAAACGTCAATTCTGCCATAAACCGAAACCCGAGCTCACAAAATGGGAAGAAAATTCGAAAAAATTCGAAAAATAAAGGGCGATAACTCTGAATGAAACTTATATTAATGGAATCGGATGGACTTCAGGTATCCAAAAATGTAGGTCAAATTTGAAAATTTTTAAAAATAACAAAAATTGTCTCGTAAACAACATCTTTTCAATTTTCAAACGATAAAAGTCATAGACGAATGTTCGAAATTGAAAAATGTGAGATAGCCATTGTCTCAGAAAAGATTCAGGGATTCCAAAAATGTAATTTGTTTGAAAATGGATAAAGAATTGGCGAAACTATGGCCAATTTTCAATTTTTAGACAACGTACAAAGTTCGGTCACTTCCGGTATGCGCAAAAATTTCGAAAATATTTTATCAAGTAGCCACCACATGGTTTCCCAATAGAAAATCTAATTCCAGATCGATATCTGTTTCGATCATAGAGATCTAGGCCCTCGCGGTAAATAATAATAATAATAACTAGACCTGCATGCAGGAATGACGGGTTTCACTTTTGCCATGTTACCTTTGAACTTGAACTTGTGTCACTTTTGGTGCTACGTTACCCTTGAACATATGTCCTTTCCGGTACCAATGAAACCAATATACAGGTTTCCACATAAGCATTGCACACATCAAATAAAATGGAAACAGAATCAAACAAATCCAGCAATTTTATTTTATACATTTGTTACATGTAATTGATCCTGACAAAATAACAG
Source organism: Patella depressa (assembly GCA_948474765.1). Classification (NCBI taxonomy): domain Eukaryota; kingdom Metazoa; phylum Mollusca; class Gastropoda; family Patellidae; genus Patella; species Patella depressa. Next base: position 49,723,559 of record OX419715.1, on the reverse strand, counting down.
TACTTCCGGTGATAATGTAAATGTTCCCTTAGTCTTATGAAATCAGAAATGGCATAAGGCATCATATGGTGAAAATTTTATGTAAATCGAATAATAATTTCCACTTTTATAGACCAAAAACCTTGAAAAGTGACGTGTAGAAAATCGTCTATTTCTCGGCAACCGTACAAGTTAGAAACCATTTTTTGGTATTTATATGACCGTATGGGTTTAATCTATTTGTTGATTGGAATCAAATATCATAATTGTATAAACATTACAAATCAGACTCATTTGAATAAAATATCGGTTTTGAAGGCTTAAAATACAGTTTTTGCCAAAATGACGCTACTTCCGGTGATAATGAAAACGTTGAATTAGTTTTATAACATCGTCTATGACATTAGGCTTCAAAGGGTGAAAATTTTATGAAAATCAAATAATAATTGACACTTTTATGGGCCAAAAACCTTCAAAAGTGACTTTCAGAAAATCGCCTATATCTCGACAACCGAACAAGTTAGAAACAATTTTATGATATCTATTTGACCGTATGAGTTTTGTTAATATGTGAATTTAAACCAAAAGTTAATTTTATTATTACATGTGACATAATTCTTGGTTGAAAAAAAGATCGATTTTAAAAGTTAAAAATTGAGTTTTTGACTAAATGACGTCACTTCCGGTGTCAATTTTAAATAGTAATCAACATGATATGACGCACACTTGCTTTTTGAATCAAATGATGTCACTTTTGTGAATATCCATTAATAATTGACTATTTTACAGGCAACATTACGAAAACAGTGACTTATGCAAAACTGCCCATTTCTCGGCAACTGCTTATATTAGAAACTAATTTTAACATACATTCTCTTCGTATGGATTATAGTGACAGGTTTATAAAAGTTAAGTAAAAAAATTTTAAAATCTGAAAAGCCTGAATGGGTTGTAAATAGGTCAATTTTACGCCTTTTTTCACCCCTTAATCCAATTTGCTAGATAACACTTTTGGTAATAAAAGAAATAACAATTGGGACAACGAAGCATATGAACTTTGTTTTATACAAATCGAACAATAAAAAATTAATCTAGGACTGAAAAACTGAATTAGCTAATGGCGGCCAAGGAAAATTACTGAGACAAATTTTTTTAACATTTTTGCGCTAGTCAGATGACTCTTTAATTCTGTGCACAACACGACTAAATAATATTTATAAATAAAAACGTTAAATCGAATAATAATTGCCACTTTTAAAGACCAAAAAACTTGAAAAGTGACTTGTAGAAAATCGGCTATTTCTCGGCAACCGTACAAGTTAGAAACCATTTTGTGGTATCTGTATGATCGTATGGGTTCATTCTATTTGTTGATTGGCATCAAATACCATAATTTGAAAAAGATTTCAAAACAGACTCATTTGAATAAAATATCTGTTTTGGAGGCTAAAAATACAGTTTTTGCCAAAATGACGTTACTTCCGGTGATAATGAAAATCTTAAATTACTTGTATGAAATCCCAAATGGCATTAGGTATAACATGGTGTGACGTTTATGAAAATCGAATAATAATTGACCCTTTTATGGCCCCGAAACCTTCAAAAGTGACCTGTAGAAAACCGTCTATTTCTCGGCAACCGAACAAGTTAGAAACCATTTTATGATATCTATATGACCATATGAGTTTTGTTTATATGTGAATTTAAACCAAAAGTTAAAATTATTAATACATATTAAGTTATTCTTGGTTGAATAAAACATTGATTTAAAAAAGTGTAAAATGCATTTTTTGACCAAATGATGTCACTTCCGGTGTCAATTTTAAATTGTAATCAACTTGATATGACGCTACGTGCTTTTTGAATCAAATGATGTCACTTTTATAAAAATCCAATAATAATTGACTATTTTACAGGCAAAATAACGAAAACAGTGACTTATGCAGAACTGCCCATTTCTTGGCAACTGCTTATATTACAAACGAATTTTAACATACATTTTCTTCGTATGGATTATAGCTACAAGTTTATAAAAGTTACGAAGAAATATTTTAAAATCTGAAAAGCCTGAATAGGTTGTAAATAGGCCAATTTTACACCATTTTTAGCCTTTTAATCGAATTTGCTCGAAAATGAAATCGAAATTAAAAAAACTGCTTCCTACATTTTTTGCGCCTTGAAAGGGCACACTCTTTGAGTCATATAATTTTTCAAAAAAATAATATTTGTTTATGAAGATCGTAAATAACTGTCAAAATTGTAGTTTTTGGTAAAATTATGCCACTTCCGGTGCCGACAGATAACACTTTCGGTAATAAAAAAAACGACAATTGATACAACGAAGCATATGAACTTTGTTTTATACAAATCGAACAATAAAAAATTAATCTAGGACTGAAAAACTGAATTAGCCAATGGCGGCCAAGGTAAATTACTGAGACAAAATTTTTTAACATTTTTGCACTAGTCAGATGACCCTTTAATTCTGTGCACAATACGACTAAAACATATTCATAAATAAAAAAGTTTTTTGTAAAATTTTAAATTTTCGAAATTTGGCGCCTAATATCTTCGAAGATTTGCCGAAAATCAAAAATCGAAAGTAGCGTAGCTATGTGCCCTGTCTCAGGCTATGCCAAAATGTATCGAAAGTTAAAATCAAATGATTATTGTTAAAATTACTGCAATATTTTTAAAAACGATAACTTCGGTGATTTCGGACATTTCGCATTGTCGCAGAACGTTCAAAATAGCTTTATCCTCTAAGTCACACCCACTTTCCCAGTAAAACCGAAGAAATCGTAACGATGCGACACGTAGTTGCTGAGATCTATTCAAATTGGAATCTGAATAATAATAATAATAACTAGACCTGCATGCAGGAATGACGGGTTTCACTTTTGCCATGTTACCTTTGAACTTGAACTTGTGTCACTTTTGGTGCTACGTTACCCTTGAACATATGTCCTTTCCGGTACCAATGAAACCAATATACAGGTTTCCACATAAGCATTGCACACATCAAATAAAATGGAAACAGAATCAAACAAATCCAGCAATTTTATTTTATACATTTGTTACATGTAATTGATCCTGACAAAATAACAGTACTTCCGGTGATAATGTAAATGTTCCCTTAGTCTTATGAAATCAGAAATGGCATAAGGCATCATATGGTGAAAATTTTATGTAAATCGAATAATAATTTCCACTTTTATAGACCAAAAACCTTGAAAAGTGACGTGTAGAAAATCGTCTATTTCTCGGCAACCGTACAAGTTAGAAACCATTTTTTGGTATTTATATGACCGTATGGGTTTAATCTATTTGTTGATTGGAATCAAATATCATAATTGTATAAACATTACAAATCAGACTCATTTGAATAAAATATCGGTTTTGAAGGCTTAAAATACAGTTTTTGCCAAAATGACGCTACTTCCGGTGATAATGAAAACGTTGAATTAGTTTTATAACATCGTCTATGACATTAGGCTTCAAAGGGTGAAAATTTTATGAAAATCAAATAATAATTGACACTTTTATGGGCCAAAAACCTTCAAAAGTGACTTTCAGAAAATCGCCTATATCTCGACAACCGAACAAGTTAGAAACAATTTTATGATATCTATTTGACCGTATGAGTTTTGTTAATATGTGAATTTAAACCAAAAGTTAATTTTATTATTACATGTGACATAATTCTTGGTTGAAAAAAAGATCGATTTTAAAAGTTAAAAATTGAGTTTTTGACTAAATGACGTCACTTCCGGTGTCAATTTTAAATAGTAATCAACATGATATGACGCACACTTGCTTTTTGAATCAAATGATGTCACTTTTGTGAATATCCATTAATAATTGACTATTTTACAGGCAACATTACGAAAACAGTGACTTATGCAAAACTGCCCATTTCTCGGCAACTGCTTATATTAGAAACTAATTTTAACATACATTCTCTTCGTATGGATTATAGTGACAGGTTTATAAAAGTTAAGTAAAAAAATTTTAAAATCTGAAAAGCCTGAATGGGTTGTAAATAGGTCAATTTTACGCCTTTTTTCACCCCTTAATCCAATTTGCTAGATAACACTTTTGGTAATAAAAGAAATAACAATTGGGACAACGAAGCATATGAACTTTGTTTTATACAAATCGAACAATAAAAAATTAATCTAGGACTGAAAAACTGAATTAGCTAATGGCGGCCAAGGAAAATTACTGAGACAAATTTTTTTAACATTTTTGCGCTAGTCAGATGACTCTTTAATTCTGTGCACAACACGACTAAATAATATTTATAAATAAAAACGTTAAATCGAATAATAATTGCCACTTTTAAAGACCAAAAAACTTGAAAAGTGACTTGTAGAAAATCGGCTATTTCTCGGCAACCGTACAAGTTAGAAACCATTTTGTGGTATCTGTATGATCGTATGGGTTCATTCTATTTGTTGATTGGCATCAAATACCATAATTTGAAAAAGATTTCAAAACAGACTCATTTGAATAAAATATCTGTTTTGGAGGCTAAAAATACAGTTTTTGCCAAAATGACGTTACTTCCGGTGATAATGAAAATCTTAAATTACTTGTATGAAATCCCAAATGGCATTAGGTATAACATGGTGTGACGTTTATGAAAATCGAATAATAATTGACCCTTTTATGGCCCCGAAACCTTCAAAAGTGACCTGTAGAAAACCGTCTATTTCTCGGCAACCGAACAAGTTAGAAACCATTTTATGATATCTATATGACCATATGAGTTTTGTTTATATGTGAATTTAAACCAAAAGTTAAAATTATTAATACATATTAAGTTATTCTTGGTTGAATAAAACATTGATTTAAAAAAGTGTAAAATGCATTTTTTGACCAAATGATGTCACTTCCGGTGTCAATTTTAAATTGTAATCAACTTGATATGACGCTACGTGCTTTTTGAATCAAATGATGTCACTTTTATAAAAATCCAATAATAATTGACTATTTTACAGGCAAAATAACGAAAACAGTGACTTATGCAGAACTGCCCATTTCTTGGCAACTGCTTATATTACAAACGAATTTTAACATACATTTTCTTCGTATGGATTATAGCTACAAGTTTATAAAAGTTACGAAGAAATATTTTAAAATCTGAAAAGCCTGAATAGGTTGTAAATAGGCCAATTTTACACCATTTTTAGCCTTTTAATCGAATTTGCTCGAAAATGAAATCGAAATTAAAAAAACTGCTTCCTACATTTTTTGCGCCTTGAAAGGGCACACTCTTTGAGTCATATAATTTTTCAAAAAAATAATATTTGTTTATGAAGATCGTAAATAACTGTCAAAATTGTAGTTTTTGGTAAAATTATGCCACTTCCGGTGCCGACAGATAACACTTTCGGTAATAAAAAAAACGACAATTGATACAACGAAGCATATGAACTTTGTTTTATACAAATCGAACAATAAAAAATTAATCTAGGACTGAAAAACTGAATTAGCCAATGGCGGCCAAGGTAAATTACTGAGACAAAATTTTTTAACATTTTTGCACTAGTCAGATGACCCTTTAATTCTGTGCACAATACGACTAAAACATATTCATAAATAAAAAAGTTTTTTGTAAAATTTTAAATTTTCGAAATTTGGCGCCTAATATCTTCGAAGATTTGCCGAAAATCAAAAATCGAAAGTAGCGTAGCTATGTGCCCTGTCTCAGGCTATGCCAAAATGTATCGAAAGTTAAAATCCAATGATTATTGTTAAAATTACTGCAATATTTTTAAAAACGATAACTTCGGTGATTTCGGACATTTCGCATTGTCGCAGAACGTTCAAAATAGCTTTATCCTCTAAGTCACACCCACTTTCCCAGTAAAACCGAAGAAATCGTAACGATGCGACACGTAGTTGCTGAGATCTATTCAAATTGGAATCTGAATAATAATAATAATAACTAGACCTGCATGCAGGAATGACGGGTTTCACTTTTGCCATGTTACCTTTGAACTTGAACTTGTGTCACTTTTGGTGCTACGTTACCCTTGAACATATGTCCTTTCCGGTACCAATGAAACCAATATACAGGTTTCCACATAAGCATTGCACACATCAAATAAAATGGAAACAGAATCAAACAAATCCAGCAATTTTATTTTATACATTTGTTACATGTAATTGATCCTGACAAAATAACAGTACTTCCGGTGATAATGTAAATGTTCCCTTAGTCTTATGAAATCAGAAATGGCATAAGGCATCATATGGTGAAAATTTTATGTAAATCGAATAATAATTTCCACTTTTATAGACCAAAAACCTTGAAAAGTGACGTGTAGAAAATCGTCTATTTCTCGGCAACCGTACAAGTTAGAAACCATTTTTTGGTATTTATATGACCGTATGGGTTTAATCTATTTGTTGATTGGAATCAAATATCATAATTGTATAAACATTACAAATCAGACTCATTTGAATAAAATATCGGTTTTGAAGGCTTAAAATACAGTTTTTGCCAAAATGACGCTACTTCCGGTGATAATGAAAACGTTAAATTAGTTTTATAACATCGTCTATGACATTAGGCTTCAAAGGGTGAAAATTTTATGAAAATCAAATAATAATTGACACTTTTATGGGCCAAAAACCTTCAAAAGTGACTTTCAGAAAATCGCCTATATCTCGACAACCGAACAAGTTAGAAACAATTTTATGATATCTATTTGACCGTATGAGTTTTGTTAATATGTGAATTTAAACCAAAAGTTAATTTTATTATTACATGTGACATAATTCTTGGTTGAAAAAAAGATCGATTTTAAAAGTTAAAAATTGAGTTTTTGACTAAATGACGTCACTTCCGGTGTCAATTTTAAATAGTAATCAACATGATATGACGCACACTTGCTTTTTGAATCAAATGATGTCACTTTTGTGAATATCCATTAATAATTGACTATTTTACAGGCAACATTACGAAAACAGTGACTTATGCAAAACTGCCCATTTCTCGGCAACTGCTTATATTAGAAACTAATTTTAACATACATTCTCTTCGTATGGATTATAGTGACAGGTTTATAAAAGTTAAGTAAAAAAAATTTAAAATCTGAAAAGCCTGAATGGGTTGTAAATAGGTCAATTTTACGCCTTTTTTCACCCCTTAATCCAATTTGCTAGATAACACTTTTGGTAATAAAAAAATAACAATTGGGACAACGAAGCATATGAACTTTGTTTTATACAAATCGAACAATAAAAAATTAATCTAGGACTGAAAAACTGAATTAGCTAATGGCGGCCAAGGAAAATTACTGAGACAATTTTTTTTAACATTTTTGCGCTAGTCAGATGACTCTTTAATTCTGTGCACAACACGACTAAATAATATTTATAAATAAAAACGTTAAATCGAATAATAATTGCCACTTTTAAAGACCAAAAAACTTGAAAAGTGACTTGTAGAAAATCGGCTATTTCTCGGCAACCGTACAAGTTAGAAACCATTTTGTGGTATCTGTATGATCGTATGGGTTCATTCTATTTGTTGATTGGCATCAAATACCATAATTTGAAAAAGATTTCAAAACAGACTCATTTGAATAAAATATCTGTTTTGGAGGCTAAAAATACAGTTTTTGCCAAAATGACGTTACTTCCGGTGATAATGAAAATCTTAAATTACTTGTATGAAATCCCAAATGGCATTAGGTATAACATGGTGTGACGTTTATGAAAATCGAATAATAATTGACCCTTTTATGGCCCCGAAACCTTCAAAAGTGACCTGTAGAAAACCGTCTATTTCTCGGCAACCGAACAAGTTAGAAACCATTTTATGATATCTATATGACCATATGAGTTTTGTTTATATGTGAATTTAAACCAAAAGTTAAAATTATTAATACATATTAAGTTATTCTTGGTTGAATAAAACATTGATTTAAAAAAGTGTAAAATGCATTTTTTGACCAAATGATGTCACTTCCGGTGTCAATTTTAAATTGTAATCAACTTGATATGACGCTACGTGCTTTTTGAATCAAATGATGTCACTTTTATAAAAATCCAATAATAATTGACTATTTTACAGGCAAAATAACGAAAACAGTGACTTATGCAGAACTGCCCATTTCTTGGCAACTGCTTATATTACAAACGAATTTTAACATACATTTTCTTCGTATGGATTATAGCTACAAGTTTATAAAAGTTACGAAGAAATATTTTAAAATCTGAAAAGCCTGAATAGGTTGTAAATAGGCCAATTTTACACCATTTTTAGCCTCTTAATCGAATTTGCTCGAAAATGAAATCGAAATTAAAAAAACTGCTTCCTACATTTTTTGCGCCTTGAAAGGGCACACTCTTTGAGTCATATAATTTTTCAAAAAAATAATATTTGTTTATGAAGATCGTAAATAACTGTCAAAATTGTAGTTTTTGGTAAAATTATGCCACTTCCGGTGCCGACAGATAACACTTTCGGTAATAAAAAAAACGACAATTGATACAACGAAGCATATGAACTTTGTTTTATACAAATCGAACAATAAAAAATTAATCTAGGACTGAAAAACTGAATTAGCCAATGGCGGCCAAGGTAAATTACTGAGACAAAATGTTTTAACATTTTTGCACTAGTCAGATGACCCTTTAATTCTGTGCACAATACGACTAAAAAATATTCATAAATAAAAAAGTTTTTTGTAAAATTTTAAATTTTCGAAATTTGGCGCCTAATATCTTCGAAGATTTGCCGAAAATCAAAAATCGAAAGTAGCGTAGCTATGTGCCCTGTCTCAGGCTATGCCAAAATGTATCGAAAGTTAAAATCCAATGATTATTGTTAAAATTACTGCAATATTTTTAAAAACGATAACTTCGGTGATTTCGGACATTTCGCATTGTCGCAGAACGTTCAAAATAGCTTTATCCTCTAAGTCACACCCACTTTCCCAGTAAAACCGAAGAAATCGTAACGATGCGACACGTAGTTGCTGAGATCTATTCAAATTGGAATCTGAATAATAATAATAATAATAAGAATAATAATTTTAACAAAAACAATAGTGTTTCACACAAGCTACGCAGTGTGAAACCCTAATAACTAGACCTGCATAGCAGTGCTGAATCGGCTTTCAGGGTCCTTTATATCATTGCCATGCTTTTAAATTTACCTTTATACTCTAAACGACCGATAGGACTCGGGGTAACAGAAGTTTAAGAAGTGAAATAGAAGTAGTTTTCGAGATAAACGAGTCCGAAAAGGCTTCAAAAAAAGAGGAAAATACTACATTTTCGGCATCTCATAATCTATTGCCTAACCATCGAATTTGTATCATTCTGATATCATATAAAAGTCCAAAAAGGAAAATACTAGATCTTCAGCGTCCCGTAATATTTGTCATTGAACACGCCATCTTGAGTCGGATCACGCAAAATCTAATTTTGGAGTAAAATTTTGTTTGGAAGTCTAAAAATACGGTTTTTGCAAATATGACATTACTTCCGGTGATAATGGAAATGTTAAATCAGATCATTGCAATCATAAATGGCATAAGGCATCACATGGTGAAAATTTTATGTAAATCGAATAATAATTGCCACTTTTATAGACTAAAAACCTTGAAAAGTGACGTGTAGAAAATCGTCTATTTCTCGGCAACTGTACAAGTTAGAAACCATTTTTTGGTATTTATATGACCGTATGGGTTTAATCTATTTGTTGATTGGAATCAAATATCATAATTGTATAAACATTACAAATCAGACTCATTTGAATAAAATATTTGTTTTCAAGTCTAAAAATACGGTTTTTGCAAATATGACATTACTTCCGGTGATAATGGAAATGTTAAATCAGATCATTGGAATCCTAAAGCGCATAAGGCATCACATGGTGAAAATTGTATGAAAATTGAATAATAATTGACACTTTTATAGACCAAAAAGCTTGAAAAGTGACTTGTAGAAAATCGTCTATTTCTCGGCAACCGTACAAGTTAGAAACTTTTTTGTGGTATCTGTATGATCGTTTGGGTTCATGCTATTCGTTGATGGGATTCAAAATATCATAATTTTTAAAATATTATAAAAAAGACTCTTTTGAATAAAATATTTGTTTTTTAGGTTAAAAGTATAGTTTTTTCCAAAATGACGTTATTTCCGGTAACAGTAAAACTGTAAAATTGGCTTAACCTAGTCCAAATTGGCATTAGGCATCGAATGAAAAAAAATTATTGAAAATCGGATAATAATTTACTATTTTACAGGCAAAAAAACGTGAAAAGTGATGCATGCAAAATTGCATATTTCTCGGCAACTGCTCATGTTACAAACTATTTTTCGCATACATTCCCTTCGTCTGGATTATGGCTACGAGTTTATGAAAGTTACGAATAAATAGTTCAAAATATAAAGACGTTGAATGGGTTGTAATAACTGAATTTTACCCTTTTTTTTTACATTTTATTCGAAATTGCCCGAAAATGAAATTGAAATTTAAGAATCCCAGCCAAACATTTTATGCGCCTTTACAGGGCGCATACTTTTTGTTATATCAGTTTTCGAAAAAAAAAATATTTGCTGTCAAAAAGTGGTACTTAACTCTCAAAATTGTAGTTTTTGTTAATTTTACGCCACTTCCGTTGCGTGCAGAAAAATGTCACCGTAACAAAAAATATTACAATTGACATTACGAATCATATGCACTTTGTTTTATACAAATCGAACAATAAATAATTAATCTAGGTACGAAAAACTAAATTAGCCAATGGCGACTAAAGAAAATTACTGAGACAAAATTCTTTCTCACTTATGCTCAAGTAGGGTGATACTTTAACTCTGTGTAAACTACCATCAAAAAATATTCATAAATAAAAAAGTTTTCTGTAAAAATGTAAAAAAAAATCAATATATCGGATATTTTTTCGACTACTTCCGGTTTTTCGATCATTGTCGGAATTGCTTTAACAAGTTGATTAGATACTTAACTTCCTGTAGCAGAAATATCAGAAACATTCATTAAGTAATTTTTGAAAAAAAGATAAATAAAAGAGCATTTTCAATAATTTAATGATTTTTCAACTTTTTTCAAAGATTGAGGTCAATTTTGGACCGCCTATAATATTGCAACGCTTTTATTATTAAATGCACACGCTAGGCCACCGATAGGACTCTGAGTAAAAAATGTTTAAGAAAAATCGTAGGCGTCGTTTACGAGAAAAAGGCGCCTCAGAATGCTCCAAAACGGAAAATACTTAGTTTTCGGCGTACCATAATTTATTTCCTAAGAATCAAATTCGTGTTATTTAGATGTTATACGATCGTCTATTAATGGAACTATCCAAAGACACTTTAATTGTTTTGGTCCGCTAATATGTGACGGAGAATTCGAACTTTTGGCAAGAGCTCCAATTTTTTTTCATCTTTTTTACATTTTTCTTTGTTTTTTGAACTACTTCCGGTATACGAATCATTGTCGAGTAGTTTTCACATCCAGTTTTGGAGTTTGCATGGGAACAGGGCTCTCTAATGATATACGACACTATACGATCAAATAAAATACTTCTGAGAAATCCTATGTTCAAAAGTGTTAAAGATGTCAAAATGTCAAAATATTGAAAATTAAATTTCAATAACTGCATACATATTATACATCATTAGAATCGTAATTAGGTCAGCTTTTTAAATATATATCTTTTTTTTGAAAATCTCTTAAAATAAAAAAATAGTAGAGCATTTTCCCAAATTTCACGATTTTTCGACTTTTTTCGATTTTCAGTCCCTTTTTTGTCTTATTCCAATTATATAATAGTCTTAATGGATGGATCCATGCTAAAGACTACCGGAAAGACCATCGATAGATAAAGTTTAAGAAAAATCGCTGGAGCAGTTTTCGAAATACAGGCGTCCAAAAACGCTCCAAATCAGAAAATACTTGATTTTCAGCGTGCCATATTTTGCTTCCAGCTCATCGTATCCGTACGAATTGGGTATCATTCAGTGGTCCAATCACCGCTAGACCAAATGATACCTTAATTTGTTTAATCCGTTGATATCGGACGGAGAAATCGTGTTTTTACCCAAGACACCAATTTTTCACGTTTTTTTCAAAATATCGCATATTATTTCGACTACTTCCGGTTTACGGATTGTTGTTGAAATTGCTTTAAACGGTGGTTTGACAATATTGCTTCATGTATCAGGAATTTGAGAAACGTTGATCCGGCCGTAAAACGAAACTTAAGCTCACAAAATGTGAAGAAAATTCGAAAAAAATCGAAAAATAAAGGGCGATAACTCGGAATGAAACTTATATTCCTGGAACCAGATTGCCTTCAGGTATCCAAAAATGTAGGTCAAATTTGAAAATTTTGAAAAACAACAAAAATTGTCTCTCAAATAAAATTTTTCATTTTTCGATCGCAAGAAGTCAGCGATGAAGTTTCGAAATATCGAAATTTTCAACTGCTATCGTCCGAGAAAAGATTCAAGGTTTCCGAAAATGTCATTTGTATGAAAATAGGTACAGAATTGATGAATCTACGGCCGTTTTTTAATTTTTTGACAGAGCACGAAATTCGACCACTTCCGGTCTGCGCAGAAGTTTCAAAAATAGTTTATCAAGTAGCCAACACATGGTTTCCCTATAGAGAATTAGGTCCCAGATCGGTATCTGTTACAGGCGCTGAGAAATAGGCTCCCCCGAAAAATAAAATAATAATAATAAATAATAACTAGACCTGCATGCAGGAATGACGGGTTTCACTGGTGCCAAGTTACTCTTAAACATGTCACTTTCGGTGCCAAGTTACACTTGAACATATGTCACTTCCGGTACCAACGAAACCACTAAACAGGTTTCCAAATTAACATTGCACACAAATAAAATGGACGTAGAATCAACCAATCAATCCAGCAATATCAAGTCATTTTATACATTTGTTACTTGTAAATGATCTTGACAAAATTAAATTACTTCCGGTGTTAATGAAAATGTTCAATTAGTCTTATGAAATCAGAAATGGCATACGATATCAAATAGTGACAATTTTATGTAAATCGAATAATAATTGCCACTTTTAAAGACCAAAAAACTTGAAAAGTGACTTGTAGAAAATCTGCTATTTCTCTGCAACCGTACAAGTTAGAAACCATTTTGTGGTATCTGTATGATCGTATGGGTTCATTCTATTTGTTGATTGACATCAAATACCATAATTTGAAAAAGATTTCAAAACAGACTCTTTTGAATAAAATATCTGTTTTGAAGGCTAAAAATTCAGTTTTTGCCAAAATGACGTTACTTCCGGTGATAATGAAAATCTTAAATTACTTGTATGAAATCACAAATGGCATTAGGTATAACATGGTGTAACGTTTATGAAAATCGAATAATAATTGACACTTTTATGGCCCCGAAACCTTCAAAAGTGACCGGTAGAAAACCGTCTATTTCTCGGCAACCGAACAAGTTAGAAACAATTTTATGATATCTATATGACCATATGAGGTGTATTTATATGTGAATTTAAACCAAAAGTTAAAATTATTAATACATATTAAGTTATTCATGGTTGAATAAAACATTGATTTAAAAAGTTTAAAATGCAGTTTTTGACCAAATGACGTCACTTCCGGTGTCAATTTTAAATTGTAATCAACTTGATATGACGCTACATGCTTTTTGAATCAAATGATGTCACTTTTATAAAAATCCAATAATAATTGACTATTTTACAGGCAAAATAACGAAAACAGTGACTTGTACAGAACTGCCCATTTCTTGGGAACTGCTTATATTACAAACTAATTTTAACATACATTTTCTTCGTATGGATTATAGCTACAAGTTTATAAAAGTTACGAAGAAATATTTTAAAATCTGAAAAGCCTGAATGGGTTGTAAATAGGTCAATTTTACACCATTTTTAGCCATTTAATCGAATTTGCTCGAAAATGAAATCGAAATTAAAAAAACTGCTTCCGACATTTTTTGCGCCTTGAAAGGGCACACTCTTTGAGTCAAATAATTTTTCCAAAAAATAATATTTGTTTTCGAAAAATGGTACCTAACTGTCAAAATTGTAGTTTTTGGTAAAATTATGCCACTTCCGGTGCCGACAGATAACACTTCCGGTAATAAAAAAAATGACAATTGAGACAACGAAGCATATGAACTTTGTTTTATACAAATCGAACAATAAAAAAATAATCTAGGACTGAAAAACTGAATTAGCCAATGGCGGCCAAGGAAAATTACTGAGACAAAATTTTTTAACATTTTTGCACTAGGCAGATGACTCTTTAATTCTGTGCACAACACGACTAAAAAATATTCATAAATAAAAATGTTTTTTGTAAAATTTTAAATTTACGAAATTTGGCGCCTAATATCTTCGAAGATTTGCCGAAAATCAAAAATCGAAAGAAGCGTAGCTATGTGCCCTGTCTCAGGCTATGCCAAAATGTATCGAAAGTTAAAATCCAATGATTATTGTTAAAATTACTGCAATATTTTCAAAAACGATAACTTCGGTGATTTCGGACATTTCGCATTGTCGCAGAACGTTCAAAATAGCTTTATCCTCTAAGTCACACCCACTTTCCCAGTAAAACCGAAGAAATCGTAACGATGCGACAAGCAGTTGCTGAGATCTACTCAAAACAAAAGAAGAATAATAATAACTAGACCTGCAAGCAGCACTGAACCGGCTTTCAGGAATCATACAGGAAGTTTATTATACCATAGCCGATCCATTGAGCTACCAAACTATACTTTAGGTTGTTTTGCTTTAGTGACACCCTCTATCATATGTAAAAGTAATATTTGCTGGCGAAAAGACCAGTCAAAATTGTAAATTATGGCAAAATTAAGTCACTTCCGGTGCCGAAAGAAATTTTTATAGGTGAAAAATAAGTCGAAAATTCGCAACATACAAAATCCAAACGTTGTTTTATACATTTCGGGCAATAAATAATTAACCTATAACCCATAAACTGAAATTAAGAAGGTAAAAAACTTAAAAGTGACCCTGGGAAAATTGGTTATTATTCGACAAGGGAACATGCTATAAGCCTTTTCTTGATATCAATATGATGGTATTGATTCACTCTTACTGCCCATTAGAGTCAGAGGTTATAAAGTTAAACAAATAATGAATATAAATCACTTCTAAAAAATGTTTGTTTTGAAGGCTAAAAATACGTTTTTTGGAAAAATTACATTACTTCCGGTGATATTGAAAATGTTAACTTGGTTCATAGAAGTCATAAATTGCATAAGGTATCAAATGGTAAAAAAATTATAAAAATCGAATAATAATTGACACTTTTATATACCAAAAACCTTGAAAAGTGACTTATAGAAGATCGCCTATTTCTCTATAAACGTACAAGTTAGAAACCATTTTGTGGTATCTGTATGGTCTTATGGCTTCATTCTATTCGTTGATGGGAATCAAATATCATAATTTTAAAAATATTATAAGGGGGACTGATTTGAATAAAATTTTAGTTTTTTAGGTTAAAAATACAGTTTTTGCCCAAATGACGTCATTTCCGGTCACAGTGAAAATGTAAAATTGGCTTGACCTAGTCCAAATTGGCATTAGGCATCAAATGGGAAAAAAATATTGCAAATCGAATAATAATTCACTCTTGCATAGGCAAAATAACGTGAAAAGTGATGCATGCAAAATTGCATATTTCTCGGCAACTGCTCATATTACAAACTAATTTTCGCATACATTCTCTTCGTCTGGATTAGTGCTACGAGTTTATGGAAATTACAAATAAATATTTCAAAATATGAAGACGCTGAATGAATTGTAAATAACTGAATTTTACACTTTATTTTACATTTTATTCGAAATTGCCCGAAAATGGAATTGAAATTTAAAAATATGAGCTAAGGATTTTGTGCACCTTTGCAGGGTGCATCCTTTTAGTTATATCAGTTTTGAAAAAAAATAATATTTGCTTTCAAAAAGTAGTACCGAACTGTCAAAATTATAGTTTTTGTTAATATTACGTCACTTCCGTTGCCGACAGGAAAATTTCACAATAACAAAAAAAATTACAATTGGGACCACGGAGCATATGAACTTTGTTTTATACAAATCGAACTATAAATAATTTTTCTGGGTACGAAAAACTAAATTAGCCGTTGGCGGCTAACGCAAATAACCGAGACAATTTTTTTTCCCATTTCTGGTCAAGTAGGATGATATTTTAACCCTGTGTAAAATACCATCAAAAAATATTCATAAATAAAAAAGGTTTCCGTAAAAAAAATATTTTTTATCAAAATATCGGACACTTTTTCGACTACTTCCGGTTTTACGATCGTTGTCGTGATAGCTTTACGAAGTTCTTTGGATACTTAACTTTCTGTACCAGAAGTGTCAGAAACATCCATTGAGTAGTTTTGGAAAAAAAGATAAATTAAAGAGCGTTTACAAATATTTTACGATTTTTCAATTTTTTTCAAAGTTTGATGTCATTTTTGGACCACCTATATTATTTCAATGCTTTTCATTTTGGATTCACTATATAGACAACCGATAGGACTATGAGTAAGAAAAGTTTAAGAAAAATCTGCGGCGTCGTTTTCGAGAAAAGGACGTCTCAGAATGTTAAAAAATCGGAAAATACTAGATTTTTGGCAGACAATAATTTATTTCCTTACCATCGATATCGTATTATTTAGATACCATATGATGGTCCATTAATAGGGCTATCCAACGACACTTTAGTTCTTTTGGTCCGCTATTACCTAAGGGAGAAATCAAGTTTTTTGCAAGTGCGACAATGTTTTTAACCTTTTTTTTACATTTTTTGAATACTTCCGGTATGGCTATTATTGTCGATATAGTTTTAATAACCGGTTTAGGCACTAAAATAGCCACAGGGCTCTGTAATGATATATTACATTATCTGATCAGATAAAATGCCCCTGAGAAATCCTAGGTTCAAAAGTGCCAAAAATTTAAAATATCGAAAATTAAATTTCAATAACTACATACATATTATACATCGTTAGAATTGTAATTAGGTCAGCTATCTGAATATACAAATTTTTTTTGAAAATCTCTTAAAATAAAAAAATAGCAGAGCATTTTCCAAAATTTCACGATTTTTCGACTTTTTTCGATTTTCAGTCCGTTATTTCACCTTTTCCAGATGTTTCAAAGTCGTAATGGAATGTTGCGTACACAAGATTACTGCAAGGTCTCTCGATAGAGAAAGTTTCATAAAAAACTGTGGAGCAGTTTTCGAGATACAGGCATCTAAAAACGCTCCAAATCAGAAAATACTTGATTTTCAGCGAGCCATATTTTGCTTCCTGCTGATCGTATCCGTACGAATTGGGTATCATTCAGTGGTCCAATTACCGCCCGACCAAATGATACCTTAATTTGTTTAATCCGTTGATATCGGACGGAAAAATCGTGTTTTTACCCAAAACACCAATTTTTCACGTTTTTTTCAAAATATCGCATAGTATTTCGACTACTTCCGGTTTACGGATTGTTGTTGAAATTGCTTTAAACGGTGGTTTGACCATATTACTTCATGTTCCAGGAATTTCAGAAACGTCGATCCGGCCGTAAAACGAAACTTAAGCTCACAAAATGTGAAGAAAATTCGAAAAAAATCGAAAAATAAAGGGCGATGACTCTGAATGAAACTTATATTACTGGAACCGGATTGCCTTCAGGTATCCAAAAATGTAGGTCAAATTTGAAAATTTTGAAAAATAACAAAAAATGTGTCTTAAACAACATATTTTCATTTTTCGAATGCTAGAAGTCAGCGGCGAAGTTTCTAAATTGTAAAATTTTCAACTGCTATCGTCCGAGAAAAGACTCAGGGTTTCCAAAAATGTAATTTGTATGAAAATAGGTACAGAATTGACGAATCTACGGCCGTTTTTTAATTTTTTGGCACCGCACAAAATTCGGCCACTTCCGGTCTGCGCAGAAGTTTCAAATACAGTGGAAGGGATGGCCACTATATGGTTTCCTGATAGAAAATTACGTCCCAGATCTGTATCTGTTACAGACACTGAGAAATAGGCTCCCCCGAAAAATAAAATAATAATAATAAATAATAATAATTTTAGTAATCACAATAGGCTTTCAGACGAAAGTCTGAAAGCCTAATAAGAACTAGACCTGCATGCAGGAATGACGGGTTTCACTGGTGCCAAGTTACTCTTAAACATGTCACTTTCGGTGCCAAGTTACACTTGAACATATGTCACTTCCGGTACCAACGAAACCACTAAACAGGTTTCAAAATTAACATTGCACACAAATAAAATGGACGTAGAATCAACCAATCAATCCAGCAATATCAAGTCAATTTATACATTTGTTACTTGTAAATGATCTTGACAAAATTAAATTACTTCCGGTGTTAATGAACATGTTTAATTAGTCTTATGAAATCAGAAATGGCATACGATATCATATAGTGACAATTTTATGTAAATCGAATAATAATTGCCACTTTTAAAGACCAAAAAACTTGAAAAGTGACTTGTAGAAAATCTGCTATTTCTCTGCAACCGTACAAGTTAGAAACCATTTTGTGGTATCTGTATGATCGTATGGGTTCATTCTATTTGTTGATTGGCATCAAATACCATAATTTGAAAAAGATTTCAAAACAGACTCATTTGAATAAAATATCTGTTTTGAAGGCTAAAAATTCAGTTTTTGCCAAAATGACGTTACTTCCGGTGATAATGAAAATCTTAAATTACTTGTATGAAATCACAAATGGCATTAGGTATAACATGGTGTAACGTTTATGAAAATCGAATAATAATTGACACTTTTATGGCCCCGAAACCTTCAAAAGTGACCGGTAGAAAACCGTCTATTTCTCGGCAACCGAACAAGTTAGAAACAATTTTATGATATCTATATGACCATATGAGTTGTATTTATATGTGAATTTAAACCAAAAGTTAAAATTATTAATACATATTAAGTTATTCATGGTTGAATAAAACATTGATTTAAAAAGTTTAAAATGCAGTTTTTGACCAAATGACGTCACTTCCGGTGTCAATTTTAAATTGTACTCAACTTGATATGACGCTACATGCTTTTTGAATCAAATGATGTCACTTTTATAAAAATCCAATAATAATTGACTATTTTACAGGCAAAATAACGAAAACAGTGACTTGTACAGAACTGCCCATTTCTTGGGAACTGCTTATATTACAAACTAATTTTAACATACATTTTCTTCGTATGGATTATAGCTACAAGTTTATAAAAGTTACGAAGAAATATTTTAAAATCTGAAAAGCCTGAATGGGTTGTAAATAGGTCAATTTTACACCATTTTTAGCCATTTAATCGAATTTGCTCGAAAATGAAATCGAAATTAAAAAAACTGCTTCCGACATTTTTTGCGCCTTGAAAGGGCACACTCTTTGAGTCAAATAATTTTTCCAAAAAATAATATTTGTTTTCGAAAAATGGTACCTAACTGTCAAAATTGTAGTTTTTGGTAAAATTATGCCACTTCCGGTGCCAACAGATAACACTTCCGGTAATAAAAAAAATGACAATTGAGACAACGAAGCATATGAACTTTGTTTTATACAAATCGAACAATAAAAAATTAATCTAGGACTGAAAAGCTGAATTAGCCAATGGCGGCCAAGGAAATTTACTGAGACAAAATTTTTTAACATTTTTGCACTAGGCAGATGACTCTTTAATTCTGTGCACAATACGACTAAAAAATATTCATAAATAAAAATGTTTTTTGTAAAATTTTAAATTTACGAAATTTGGCGCCTAATATCTTCGAAGATTTGCCGAAAATCAAAAATCGAAAGAAGCGTAGCTATGTGCCCTGTCTCAGGCTATGCCAAAATGTATCGAAAGTTAAAATCCAATGATTATTGTTAAAATTACTGCAATATTTTCAAAAACGATAACTTCCGTGATTTCGGACATTTCGCATTGTCGCAGAACGTTCAAAATAGCTTTATCCTCTAAGTCACACCCACTTTCCCAGTAAAACCGAAGAAATCGTAACGATGCGACAAGCAGTTGCTGAGATCTACTCAAAACAAAAGAAGAATAATAATAATAAGAACTAGACCTGCATGCAGGAATGACGGGTTTCACTGGTGCCACGTTACCCTTAAACATGTCACTTCCGGTGCCAAGTTACCCTTGAACATATGTCACTTCCGGTACCAACGAAACCATTAAACAGGTTTCCAAATTAACATTGCACACAAATAAAATGGACGCAGAATCAAACAAATCCAGCAATATCAATTCATTTTATACATTTGTTACTTGTAAATGATCTTGACAAAATTACATTTCTTCCGGTGTTAATGAAAATGTTCAATTAGTCTTATGAAATCAGAAATGGCATACGATATCATATAGTGAAAATTTTATGTAAATCGAATAATAATTGCCACTTTTAAAGACCAAAAAACTTGAAAAGTGACTTGTAGAAAATCGACTATTTCTCTGCAACCGTACAAGTTAGAAACCATTTTGTGGTATCTGTATGATCGTATGGGTTCATTTTATTTGTTGATTGGCATCAAATACCATAATTTGAAAAACATTTCAAAACAGACTCATTTGAATAAAATATCTGTTTTGAAGGCTAAAAATACAGTTTTTGCCAAAATGATGTTACTTCCGGTGATAATGAAAATCTGAAATTACTTGTATGAAATCCTAAATGGCATTAGGTATAACATGGTGTAACGTTTATGAAAATCGAATAATAATTGACACTTTTATGGCCCAAAAACCTTCAAAAGTGGCCTGTAGAAAACCGTCTATTTCTCGGCAACCGAACAAGTTAGAAACAACTTTATGATATGTATATGACCATATGAGTTGTGTTTATATGTGAATTTAAACCAAAAGTTAAAATTATTAATACATATTAAGTAATTCTTGGTTGAATAAAACATTGATTTAAAAAATTTAAAATGCAGTTTTTGACAAAATGACGTCACTTCCGGTGTCAATTTTAAATTGTAATCAACTTGATATGACGCTACATGCTTTTTGAATCAAATGATGTCACTTTTATAAAAATCCAATCATAATTGACTATTTTACAGGCAAAATAACGAAAACAGTGACTTGTACAGAACTGTCCATTTCTTGGTAACTGCTTATATTACAAACTAATTTTAACATACATTTTCTTCGTATGGATTATAGCTACAAGTTTATAAAAGTTACGAAGAAATATTTTAAAATCTGAAAAGCCTGAATAGGTTGTAAATGGGTCAATTTTACACCATTTTTAGCCATTTAATCGAATTTGCTCGAAAATGAAATCGAAATTAAAAAAACTGCTTCCGCCATTTTTTGCGCCTTGAAAGGGCACACTCTTTGAGTCAAATAATTTTTCCAAAAAATAATATTTGTTTTCGAAAAATGGTACCTAACTGTCAAAATTGTAGTTTTTGGTAAAATTATGCCACTTTCGGTGCCGACAGATAACACTTCCGGTAATAAAAAAAATGACAATTGAGACAACGAAGCATATGAACTTTGTTTTATACAAATCGAACAATAAAAAATTAATCTAGGACTGAAAAACTGAATTAGCCAATAGCGGCCAAGGAAAATTACTGAGACAAAATTTTTTAACATTTTTGCACTAGGCAGATGACTCTTTAATTCTGTGCACAACACGACTAAAAAATATTCATAAATAAAAAAGTTTTTTGTAAAATTTTAAATTTTCGAAATTTGGCGCCTAATATCTTCGAAGATTTGCCGAAAATCAAAAATCGAAAGTAGCGTAGCTATGTGCCCTGTCTCAGGCTATGCCAAAATGTATCGAAAGTTAAAATCCAATGATTATTGTTAAAATTACTGCAATATTTTCAAAAACGATAACTTCGGTGATTTCGGACATTTCGCATTGTCGCAGAACGTTCAAAATAGCTTTATCCTCTAAGTCACACCCACTTTCCCAGTAAAACCGAAGAAATCGTAACGATGCGACAAGCAGTTGCTGAGATCTACTCAAAACAAAAGAAGAATAATAATAATAATAAGAACTAGACCTGCAAGCAGCACTGAACCGGCTTTCAGGAATCATACAGGAAGTTTATTATACCATAGCCGATCCATTGAGCTACCAAACTATACTTTAGGTTGTTTTGCTTTAGTGACACCCTCTATCATATGTAAAAGTAATATTTGCTGGCGAAAAGACCAGTCAAAATTGTAAATTATGGCAAAATTAAGTCACTTCCGGTGCCGAAAGAAATTTTTATAGGTGAAAAATAAGTCGAAAATTCGCAACATACAAAATCCAAACGTTGTTTTATACATTTCGGGCAATAAATAATTAACCTATAACCCATAAACTGAAATTAAGAAGGTAAAAAACTTAAAAGTGACCCTGGGAAAATTGGTTATTATTCGACAAGGGAACATGCTAGAAGCCTTTTCTTGATATCAATATGATGGTATTGATTCACTCTTACTGCCCATTAGAGTCAGGCGTTATAAAGTTAAACGAATAATGAATATAAATCACTTCTAAAAAATGTTTGTTTTGAAGGCTAAAAATACGTTTTTTTGCAAAAATTACATTACTTCCGGTGATATTGAAAATGTTAACTTGGTTCATAGAAGTCATAAATTGCATAAGGTATCAAATGATAAAAAAATTATAAAAATCGAATAATAATTGACACTTTTATATACCAAAAACCTTGAAAAGTGACTTATAGAAGATCGCCTATTTCTCTGTAAACGTACAAGTTAGAAACCATTTTGTGGTATCTGTATGGTCTTATGGCTTCATTCTATTCGTTGATGAGAATCAAATATCATAATTTTAAAAATATTATAAGGGAGACTGATTTGAATAAAATTTTAGTTTTTTAGGTTAAAAATACAGTTTTTGCCCAAATGACGTCATTTCCGGTCACAGTGAAAATGTAAAATTGGCTTGACCTAGTCCAAATTGGCATTAGGCATCAAATGGAAAAATAATATTGCAAATCGAATAATAATTCACTCTTTTAAAGGCAAATTAACGTGAAAAGTGACGAATGCAAAATTGCATATTCCTCGGCAACTGCTCATATTACAAACTAATTTTCGCATACAATCTCTTCTTCTGGATTATTGCTACGAGTTTATTAAAATTACAAATAAATATTTCAAAATATGAAGACGCTGAATGAATTGTAAACAACTGAATTTTACACTTTATTTTACATTTTATTCGAAATTGCCCGAAAATGAAATTGAAATTAAAAAATCTGAGCTAAGGATATTGTGCAACTTTGCAGGGTGCATCCGTTTAGTTATATCAGTTTTGAAAAAAAATAATATTTGCTTTCAAAAAGTAGTACCGAACTGTCAAAATTATAGTTTTTGTTAATATTACGTCACTTCCGTTGCCGACAGAAAAATTTCACCATAACAAAAAAATTACAATTGGGACCACGGAGCATATGAACTTTGTTTTATACAAATCGAACAATAAATAATTTTTTCTGGGTACGAAAAACTAAATTAGCCGTTGGCGGCTAACGCAAATAACCGAGACAATTTTTTTTCCCATTTCTGGTCAAGTAGGATGATATTTTAACCCTGTGTAAAATATCATCAAAAAATATTCATAAATAAAAAAGGTTTTCGTAAAAAAAATATTTTTTATCAAAATATCGGACATTTTTTCGTCTACTTCCGGTTTTACGATCGTTGTCGTGATAGCTTTACGAAGTTCTTTGGATACTTAACTTTCTGTACAAGAAGTGTCAGAAACATCCATTGAGTAGTTTTGGAAAAAAAGATAAATTAAAGAGCGTTTACAAAAATTTTACGATTTTTGAATTTTTTTCAAAGTTTGATGTCATTTTTGGACCACCTACATTATTTCAATGCTTTTCATTTTGGATTCACTATATAGACAACCGATAGGACTATGAGTAAGAAAAGTTTCAGAAAAATCGTAGGCGTCGTTTTCGAGAAAAGGGCGTCTCAGAATGTTAAAAAATCGGAAAATACTAGATTTTTGGCATACAATAATTTATTTCCTTACCATCGAAATCGTATTATTTAGATACCATATGATGGTCCATTAATAGGGCTATCCAACGACACTTTAGTTCTTTTGGTCCGCTATTACCTAAGTGAGCAATCAAGTTTTTCGCAAGTGCGACAATATTTTTAACCTTTTTTTTCATTTTTTGAATACTCCCGGTATGGTTATTATTGTCGGAATAGTTTTAATAGTCGGTTTGGGCGCTAAAATAGCCACAGCGCTCTTTAATGATATATTACATTATCTGATCAGATAAAATGCCCCTGAGAAATCCTATGTTCAAAAGTGCCAAAAATGCAAAAAATTTAAAATATCGAAAATTAAATTTCAATATTTACATACATATTATACATCGTTAGAATCGTAATTAGGTCAGCTATCTGAATATACAACCTTTTTTTAAAAATCTCTTAAAATAAAAAAATAGTAGAGCATTTTTCAAAATTTTACGATTTTTCGACTTTTTTCGATTTTCAGTCCCTTTTTTATTCTATTCCAGACATTTCAAAGTCTTATTGGTTGGCTTCATGCAAAATACCTCCAAAAGGACTCTCGATAGAAAAAATTAAAAAAAAATTGTAGGTTAAGTTTTCGAGGCGTCCAAAAATGCTAAAAATCAGAAAATTCGTGATTTTCAGCGTGCCATATTTTGCTTCCTGATCATAGTATCCGTATGAATTGGGTATCATACGATAGTACAATCCTAGTGCGATCCAATGGTACCCTAATTTCTTTAATCCATTGATATCGGGCGGAGAAATCGCGTTTTTCCCCAAAATATCCATTTTTTGCATTTTTTTCAAAATATTGCCCATTATTTCGACAACTTCCGGTTTAAGGATTCTTGTCGAAATTGCTTTATAAGTTGGTATTGGACTATAACTTCATGTTCCAGAAGTTTCAGAAACGTCAATTCTGCCATAAACCGAAACCGGAGCTCACAAAATGGGAAGAAAATTCGAAAAAAATCGAAAAATAAAGGGCGATAACTCTGAATGAAACTTATATTACTGGAATCGGATGGACTTCAGGTATCCAAAAATGTAGGTCAAATTTGAAAATTTTGAAAAATAACAAAAATTGTCTCGTAAACAACATGTTTGCAATTTTCAAACGATAAAAGTCATAGACGAATGTTCGAAATTGAAAAATGTCTCAGAATAGATTGTCTCAGAAAAGATTCAGTGATTCCAAAAATGTAATTTGTTTGAAAATGGATAAAGAATTGACGAAACTATGGCCGATTTTCAATTTTTAGATAACGTACAAAGTTCGGTCACTTCCGGTATGCGCAGAAATTTCAAAAATATTTTATCAAGTAGCCACCACATGGTTTCCCAATAGAAAATCTGATTCCAGATCGATATCTGTTTTCGATCATGGAGATCTAGGCCCTCGCGGTAAATAATAATAACTAGACCTGCAAGCAGCACTGAACCGGCTTTCAGGAATCATACAGGAAGTTTATTATACCATAGCCGATCCATTGAGCTACCGAACTATACTTTAGTTGTTCTGCTTCAGTGACACACTCTATCATATGTATAAGTAATATTTGCTGGCGAAAAGACCAGTCAAAATTGTAAATTATGGCAAAATTACGTCACTTCCGGTGCCGAAAGAAATTTTTATAGGTGAAAAATAAGTCGAAAATTCGCAACATACAAAATACAAACTTTGTTTTATACATATCGGGCAATAAATAATTAACCTATAACCCATAAACTGAAATTAAGAAGGTAAAAAACTTAAAAGTGACCCTGGGAAAATTGGTTATTATTCGACAAGGGAACATGCTAGAAGCCTTTTCTTGATATCAATATGATGGTATTGATTCAATCTTACTGCCCATTAGAGTCAGACGTTATAAAGTTAAACGAATAAAGAATATAAATCACTTCAAAAAAATGTTTGTTTTGAAGGCTAAAAATAAGTTTTTTGCAAAAATTACATTACTTCCGGTGATATTGAAAATGTTAACTTGGTTCATAGAAGTCATAAATGGCATAAGGCATCAAATGGTAAAAAAATTATAAAAATCGAATAATAATTGACACTTTTATAGACCAAAAACCTTGAAAAGTGACTTATAGAAGATCGCCTATTTCTCTGTAACCATACAAGTTAGAAACCATTTTGTGGTATCTGTATGGTCGTATGGCTTCATTCTATTCGTTGATGGGAATCAAATATCATAATTTTAAAAACATTATAAGGCAGACTCATTTCAATAAAATATTTGTTTTTTAGGTTAGAAATACAGTTTTTGCCCAAAAGACGTCATTTCCGGTCACAGTGAAAATGTAAAATTGACTTGACCTGGTCCAAATTGGCATTAGGCATCAAATGGAAAAAAAATATTGCAAATCGAATAATAATTCACTCTTTTATAGGCAAAAGAACGTGAAAGGTGATGCATGCACAATTGCATATTTCTCGGCAACTGCTCATATTACAAACTAATTTTCGCATACATTCTCTTCGTCTGGATTATTGCTACGAGTTTATGAAAATTACAAATAAATATTTCAAAATATGAAGACGCTGAATGAATTGTAAATAACTGAATTTTACACTTTATTTTACATTTTATTCGAAATTGCCCGAAAATGAAATTGAAATTAAAAAATATGAGCTAAGGATTTTGTGCACCTTTGCAGGGTGCATCCTTTTAGTTATATCAGTTTTGAAAAAAAATAATATTTGCTTTCAAAAAGTGGTACCGAACTGTCAAAATTGTAGTTTTTGTTAATATTACGTCACTTCCGTTGCCGACAGAAAAACTTCACCGTAACAAAAAAAATTACAATTGGGACCACGGTGCATATGAACTTTGTTTTATACAAATCGAACAATAAATAATTTTTCTGGGTACGAAAAACTAAATTAGCCGATGGCGGCTAACGCAAATTACCGAGACAATTTTTTTTCTCATTTCTGCTCAAGTACGATGATATTTTAACCCTGTGTGAAAGATCATCAAAAAATATTATTAAATAAAAAAGGTTTTCGTAAAAAAAATAATTTTTTTCAAAATATCGGACATTTTTTCGACTACTTCCGATTTTACGATCGTTGTTGTGATAGCTTTACGAAGTTCTTTGGATACTTAACTTTCTGTACCAGAAGTGTCAGAAACATCCATTGAGTAGTTTTGGAAAAAAAGATAAATTAAAGAGCGTTTCCAAAAATTTAACGATTTTTCAATTTTTTTCAAAGTTTGAGGCCATTTTTCGACCACTTATATTATTTCAATGCTTTTCATTTTGGATTCCCTATATAGACAACCGATAGGACTTTGAGTAAAAAAAGTTTAAGAAAAATCGTAGGCGTCGTTTTCGAGAAAAAGGCGTCTCAGAATGTTAAATAATTGGAAAATACTACATTTTTGGCATACAATAGTTTATTTCCTTACCATCGAAATCGTATTATTGAGATACCATATGACGGTCCATTAACAGGGCTATCCAGCGACACTTTAGTTCTTTTGGTCCGCTATTACCTAAGAGAGAAATCAAGTTTTTCGCAAGTGCGACAATGTTTTTACTCTTTTTTTTCATTTTTTTGAATACTTCCGGTATGGTTATTATTGTCGAAATAGTTTTAATGGCCGGTTTGGGCACTAAAATAGCCACAGGGCTCTGTAATGATATATTACATTATCTGATGAGATAAAATGCCCCTGAGAAATCCTATGTTCAAAAGTGCCAAAAATGCAAAAAATTTAAAATATCGAAAATTAAATTTTAATAATTACATACATATTATACATCGTTAGAATCGTAATTAGGTCAGCTATCTGAATATACAACTTCTTTTTAAAAATCTTTTAAGATAAAAAAATAGTAGAGCATTTTCCAAAATTTCACGATTTTTCGACTTTTTTCGATTTTCAGTCCCTTTTTTATCCTATTCCAGACATTTCAAAGTCTTATTGGATGGCTTTATGCAAAATACCTCCAAAAGGACTCTCGATAGAAAAAATTAAACAAAAATTGCAGGTTAAGTTTTCGAGATACAGGCGTCCAAAAACGCTCCAAATCAGAAAATACTTGATTTTCAGCGTGTCATATTTTGCTGTCTGTTCATAGTATCCATATGAATGGGGTATCATATGATAGTCCAGCAATCGTGCCATCAAACGATACCTTCATTCGTTTAATCCATTGATATCGGACGGAGAAATAGCGTTTTCTCCAAAAATATCCATTTTTTGCATTTTTTTCAAAATATTGCACATTATTTCGACCACTTCCGGTTTAAGGAATCTTGTCGAAATTGCTTTATAAGTTGGTATTGGACTATAACTTCATGTTCCAGAAGTTTCAGAAACGTCAGTTCTGCCATAAAACGAAACCCGAGCTCACAAAATGGGAAGAAATTTCGAAAAAAATCGAAAAATAAAGGGCGATAACTCTGAATGAAACTTATATTACTGGAATCGGATGGACTTTAGGTATCCAAAAATGTAGGTCAAATTTGAAAATTTTGAAAAATAACAAAAATTGTCTCGTAAACAACATGTTTTCAATTTTCGAACGATAAAAATCACAGACGAATGTTCGAAATTGAAAAATGTGAGATAGCTATTGTCTCAGAAAAGATTCAGGGATTCCAAAAATGTAATTTGTTTGAAAATGGATAAAGAATTGACGAAACTATGGCCGATTTTCAATTTTTAGGGAAAGTACAAAGTTCGGTCACTTCCGGTATGCGCAGAAATTTCAAAAATATTTTATCAAGTAGCCACCACATGGTTTCCAGATAGAAAAGCTAATTCCAGATCGATATCTGTTTTCGGTCATGGAGATCTAGGCCCTCGCGGTAAATAATAATAATAATAATAACTAGACCTGCAAGCAGCACTGAACCGGCTTTCAGGAATCATACAGGAAGTTCATCATACCATAGCCGATCCATT
The DNA here is from genome assembly GCA_948474765.1 of Patella depressa. NCBI lineage: Eukaryota > Metazoa > Mollusca > Gastropoda > Patellidae > Patella > Patella depressa. Next base: position 49,694,566 of record OX419715.1, on the reverse strand, counting down.
GAGCTACCAAACTATACTTTAATTGTTTTGCTTCAGTGACACCTTCTATCATATGTAAAAGTAATATTTGCTGGTGAAAAGACCGGTCAAAATTGTAAATTATGGCAAAATTACGTCACTTCCGGTGCCGAAAGAAATTTTTATAGGTGAAAAATAAGTCGAAAATTCGCAACATACAAAATACAAACTTTGTTTTATACATATCGGGCAATAAATAATCAACCTATAACCCATAAACTGAAATTAAGAAGGTATAAAACTTAAAAGTGACCCTGGGAAAATTGGCTATTATTCGACAAGGGAACATGCTAGAAGCCTTTTCTTGATATCAATATGATGGTATTGATTCAATCTCACTGCCCATTAGAGTCAGACGTTATAAAGTTAAACGAATAATAAATATAAATCCCTTCAAAAAAATGTTTGTTTTGAAGGCTAAAAATACGTTTTTTGCAAAAATTACATTACTTTCGGAGATATTGAAAATGTTAATTTAGTTCATAGAAGTCATAAATGGCATAAGGCATCAAATGGTAAAAAAATGATAAAAATCGAATAATAATTTACACTTTTATAGACCAAAAACCTTGAAAAGGGACTTATAAAAGATCGCCTATTTCTCTGTAACCGTACAAGTTAGAAACCATTTTGTGGTATCCGTATGGTCGTATGGCTTAATTCTATTCGTTGATGGGAATCAAATATCATAATTTTAAAAATATTATAAGGCAGACTCATTTGAATAAAATATTTTTTTTTAAGTTAAAAATACAGTTTTTGCCCAAATGACGTCATTTCCGGTCACAGTGTAAATGTAAAATTGGCTTGACCTAGTCCAAATTGGCATTAAGCATCAAATGGAAAAAAAATATTGCAAATCGAATAATAATTCACTCTTTTATAGGCAAAATAACGTGAAAAGTGATGCATGCAAAATTGCATATTTCTCGGCAACTGCTCATATTACAAACTAATTTGCGCATACATTCTCTTCGTCTGGATTATTGCTACGAGTTTATGAAAATTACAAATAAATATTTCAAAATATGAAGACGCTGAATGAATTGTAAATAACTGAATTTTACACTTTATTTTACATTTTATTCGAAATTGCCCGAAAATGAAATTGAAATTAAAAAATCTGAGCTAAGGATTTTGTGCACATTTGCAGGGTGCATCCTTTTAGTTATATCAGTTTTGAAAAAAAATAATATTTGCTTTTAAAAAGTGGTACTGAACGATCAAAATTGTAGTTTTTGTTAATATTACGTCACTTCCGTTGCCGACAGAAAAATTTCACCGTAACAAAAAAAATTACAATTGGGACCACGGAGCGTATGAACTTTGTTTTATACAAATCGAATAATAAATAATTTTTCTGGGTACGAAAAACTAAATTAGCCGATGGCGGCTAACGCAAATTACCGAGACAATTTTTTTCTCATTTCTGCTCAAGTAGGATGATATTTTTAACCCTGTGTAAAATATCATCAAAACATATTCATAAATAAAAAAGGTTTTCGTAAAAAAATTAATTTTTTTCAAAATATCGGGCATTTTTTCGACTACTTCCGGTTTTACGATCGTTGTAGTGATAGCTTTACGAAGTTCTTTGGATAATTAACTTTCTGTACCAGAAGTGTCAGAAACATCCATTGAGTAGTTTTGGAAAAAAAGATAAATTAAAGAGCGTTTCCAAAAATTTAACGATTTTTCAATTTTTTTCAAAGTTTGAGGCCATTTTTGGACCATTTATATTATTTCAATGCATTTCATTTTGGATTCACTATATAGACAACCGATAGGACTTTGAGTAAGAAAAGTTTGAGAAAAATCTGCGGCGTCGTTTTCGAGAAAAGGGCGTCCCAGAATGTTAAAAAATCGGAAAATAATATATTTTTGGCATAAAATAATTTATTTCCTTACCATCGAAATCGTATTATTTAGATACCATATGATGGTCCATTAATAGGGCTATCCAGCGACACTTTAGTTCTTTTGGTCCGCTATTACTTAAGGGAGAAATCAAGTTTCTCGCAACTGCGACAATGGTTTTAACCTTTTTTTTTCATTTTTTGAATTCTTCCGGTATGGTTATTATTGTCGGAATAGTTTTAATAGCCGGTTTGGGCACTAAAATAGCTACGGGGCTCTGTAATGATATATTACATTATCTGATCAGATAAAATGCCTCTGAGAAATCCTATGTTCAAAAGTGCCAAAAATGCAAAAAAATTAAAATATCGAAAATTAAATTTCAATAACTACATACATATTATACATCATTAGAATCGTAATTAGGTCAGCTATCTGAATATACAACCTTTTTATGAAAATCTCTTAAAATAAAAATATAGTAGAGCATTTTCCAAAATTTCACGATTTTTCGACTTTTTTTGATTTTCAGTCCCTTTTTTATCATATTCCAGACATTTCAAAGTCTTATTGGATGGCATAATTCACAAGACTATCGAATGGACTCTCGATAGAGAAAGTTAAAAAAAAAGTTGCGGTTAAGTTTTCGAGATACAGGCGTCCAAAAACGCTCAAAATCAGAAAATACTTGATTTTTAGCGTGCCATATTTTGCTTCCTGCTCGTCGTATCCGTACAAATTGGGTATCATACGATAGCACAATACTAGTGCAGTCCAATGGTACCCTAATTTGTTTAATCCATTGATATCGGACGGAGAAGTCGCGTTTTTCCCCAAAATACCCATTTTTTGCATTTTTTTCAAAATATCGGACATTATTTCGACCACTTCCGGTGTACAGATTATTGTTGAAATTGCTTTATTCCTTGCAATGGTCATTTGGCTTCATGCCTCAGAAATTTCAGAAACGTCAATTCGGCCATAAAACGAAACCCGAGCTCGCAAAATGGGTAGAAAATTCGAAAAAAATCGAAAAATAAAGGGCGATAACTCTGAATGAAACTTATATTACTGGAATCGGATGGACTTCAGGTATCCAAAAATGTAGGTCAAATTTCAAAATTTTGAAAAATAACAAAAATTGTCTCTCAAACAACATTTTTCATTTTTCGATCGCAAGAAGTCAGCGATGAAGTTTCGAAATATCGAAATTTTCAACTGCTATCGTCCGAGAAAAGACTCAGGGTTTCCGAAAATGTCATTTGTATGAAAATAGGTACAGAATTGACGAATCTACGGCCGTTTTTTGATTTTTTGACACCGCACGAAATTCGACCACTTCCGGTCTGCGCAGAAGTTTCAAATATAGTTTATCAAGTAGCCAGCACATGGTTTCCCGATAGAGAATCAGGTCCCAGATCGGTATCTGTTACAGGCACTGAGAAATAGGCTCCGGCGAAAAAAAAAATAATAATAATAAATAATAATTTTAGTAATCACAATAGGCTTTCAGACGAAAGTCTGAAAGCCTAATAACTAGACCTGCAAGCAGCACTGAACCGGCTTTCAGGAATCATACAGGAAGTTTATTATACCATAGCCGATCCATTGAGCTACCAAACTATACTTTAGTTGTTTTGCTTCAGTGACACCCTCTATCATATGTAAAAGTAATATTTGCTGGCTAAAAGACCGGTCAAAATTGTAAATTATGGCAAAAGTATGTCACTTCCGGTGCCGAAAGAAATTTTTATAGATGAAAAATAAGTCGAAAATTCGCAACATACAAAATACAAACTTTTTTTTATAAATATCGGACAATAAATAATTAACCTATAACCCATAAACTGAAATTAAGAAGGTAAAAAACTGAAAAGTGACCCTCGGAAAATTGGTTATTATTCGGCAAGGGAACATGCTAGAAGATTTTTCTTGATATCAATATGATGGTATTGATTCAGTCTTACTGCCCATTAGAGTCAGACGTTATAAAGTTATACGAATAATAAATATAAATCCCTTCAAAAAAATGTTTGTTTTAAAGGCTAAAAATACGTTTTTTGCAAAAATTACATTACTTCCGGTGATATTGAAAATTTTAACTTGGTTCATAGAAGTCATAAATAGCATAAGGCATGAAATGGTAAATAAATTGTAAAAATCGAATAATAATTGACAGTTTTACAGACCAAAAACCTTGAAAAGTGACTTATAGAAGATCGCCTATTTCTCTGTAACCGTACAAGTTAGAAACCATTTTGTGGTATCTGTATGGTCGTATGGCTTCCATTTTATTCGTTGATGGGAATCAAATATCATAATTTTAAAAATATTATAAGGCAGACTCATTTGAATAAAATATTTGTTTTTTAGGTTAAAAATACAGTTTTTGCCCAAATGACGTCATTTCCGGTCACAGTGAAAATGTAAAATTGGCTTGACCTAGTCCAAATTGGCATTAGGCATCAAATGGAAAAAAAATATTGCAAATCGAATAATAATTAACTCTTTTATAGGCAAAATAACGTGAAAAGTGATGCATGCAAAATTGCATATTTCTCGGCAACTGCTCATATTACAAACTAATTTTCGCATACATTCTCTTCGTCTGGATTATTGCTACGAGTTTATGAAAATTACAAATAAATATTTCAAAATATGAAGACGCTGAATGAATTGTAAATAACTGAATTTTACACTTTATTTTACATTTTATTCGAAATTGCCCGAAAATGAAGTTGAAATTAAAAAATATGAGCTAAGGTTTTTGTGCACCTTTGCAGGGTGCATCCTTTTAGTTATATCAGTTTTGAAAAAAAATAATATTTGCTTTCAAAAAGTGGTACCGAACTGTCAAAATTGTAGTTTTTGTTAATATTACGTCACTTCCGTTGCCGACAGAAAAATTTCACCGTAACAAAAAAAATTACAATTGGGACCATGGTGCATATGAACTTTGTTTTATACAAATCGAACAATAAATAATTTTTCTGGGTACGAAAAACTAAATTAGCCGATGGCGGCTAACGCAAATTACCGAGACAATTTTTTTTCTCATTTCTGCTCAAGTACGATGATATTTTAACCCTGTGTAAAATATCATCAAAAAATATTCATAAATAAAAAAGGTTTTCGTAAAAAAATTATTTTTTTTCGAAATATCGGACATTTTTTCGACTACTTCCGGTTTTACGATCGTTGTTGTGATAGCTTTACGAAGTCCTTTGGATACTTAACTTTCTGTACCAAAAGTGTCAGAAACATCCATTGAGTAGTTTTAGAAAAAAAGATAAATTAAAGAGCGTTTCAAAAAATTTAACGATTTTTCAATTTTTTTCAAAGTTTGAGGCCATTTTTCGACCACTTATATTATTTCAATGCTTTTCATTTTGGATTCCCTATATAGACAACTAACAGGACTTTGAGTAAGAAAAGTTTAAGAAAAATCGTAGGCGTCGTTTTCGAGAAAAGGGCGTCTCAGAATGTTAAAAAATTGGAAAATACTAGATTTTTGGCATACAATAATTTATTTCCTTACCATCGAAATCGTATTATTTAGATACCATATGATGGTCCATTAATAGGGCTATCCAGCGACACTTTAGTTCTTTTGGTCCGCTATTACCTAAGGGAGAAATCAAGTTTTTCGCAAGTGCGACAATGTTTTTACTCTTTTTTTTCATTTTTTGAATACTTCCGGTATGGTTATTATTGTCGGAATAGTTCTAATAGCCGGTTTGGGCACTAAAATAGCCACAGGGCTCTGTAATGATATATTACATTATCTGATCAGATAAAATGCCCCTGAGAAATCCTATGTTCAAAAGTGCCAAAAATGCAAAAAATTTAAAATATCGAAAATTAAATTTTAATAATTACATACATATTATACATCGTTAGAATCGTAATTAGGTCAGCTATCTGAATATACAACCTTTTTTTTAAAAATCTCTTAAAATAAAAAAATAGTAGAGCATTTTCCAAAATTTCACGATTTTTCGACTTTTTTCGATTTTCAGTCCCTTTTTTATCCTATTCCAGACATTTCAAAGTCCTATTGGATGGCTTCATGCCAAATACCTCCAAAAGGACTCTCGATAGAAAAAAAATAAAAAAAATTGTAGGTTAAGTTTTCGAGATACAGGCATCCAAAAACGCTCCAAATCAGAAAATACTTGATTTTCAGCGTGCCATATTTTGCTACCTTTTCATAGTATCTGTATGATTTGGGTATCATACGATAGTCCATTCTTCATGCAACCCAACGATACCTTAATCCCTTTAATCCGTTGATATCGGGCGAAGAAATCACGTTTTTCCCAAAACCACCCATTTTTTTCGTTTTTTTTGCAAATTTTGCACATTATTTCGACCACTTCCGGTTTAAGGAGTCTTGTCGAAATTGCTTTACCTGTTGATATTGGACTTTAACTTCATGTTCCAGAAGTTTCAGAAACGTCAATTCTGCCATAAAACGAAACCCGAGCTCACAAAATGGGAAGAAAATTCGAAAAAAATCGAAAAATAAAGGGCGATAACTCTGAATGAAACTTATATTACTGGAATCGGATGGACTTCAGGTATCCAAAAATGTAGGTCAAATTTGAAAATTTTGAAAAATAACAAAAATTGTCTCGTAAACAACATGTGTTCAATTTTCGAACTATAAAAGTCATAGACGAATGTTCGAAATTGAAAAATGTGAGATAGCCATTTTCTCAGAAAAGATCCAGGGATTCCAAAAATGTAATTTGTTTGAAAATGGATAAAGAATTGACGAAACTATAGCCGATTTTCAATTTTTAGAGAAAGTACAAAGTTCGGTCACTTCCGGTATGCGCAGAAATTTCAAAAATATTTTATCAAGTAGCCACCACATGGTTTCCCAATAGAAAAGCTAATTCCAGATCGATATCTGTTTTCGATCATGGAGATCTAGGCCCTCGCGGTAAATAATAATAATAATAATAATAATAATAATAATTTTAGTAATCTCAATAGGCTTTCAGACGAAAGTCTGAAAGCCTAATAATAATTTTAGTAATCTCAATAGGCTTTCAGACGAAAGTCTGAAAGCCTAATAAATAATAATAATAATAATTTTAGTAATCTCAATAGGCTTTCAGACGAAAGTCTGAAAGCCTAATAATAATTTTAACAAAAACAATAGTGTTTCACACAAGCTTCGCAGTGTGAAACCCTAATAATAATTTTAACAAAAACAATAGTGTTTCACACAAGCTTCGCAGTGTGAAACCCTAATAATTTTAGTAAAAACAATAGTCTTTCAGACGAAAGTCTGAAAGCCTAATAATAATAATAATAATAATAAGAATAATAATTTTAACAAAAACAATAGTGTTTCACACAAGCTACGCAGTGTGAAACCCTAATAATTTTAGTAATCTCAATAGGCTTTCAGACGAAAGTCTGAAAGCCTAATAACTAGACCTGCATGCAGGAATGACGGGTTTCACTGTTGCCAAGTTACTCTTAAGCATGTCACTTCCGGTGCCAAGTTACCCTTGAACATATGTCACTTCCGGTACCAGCGAAACCACTAAACAGGTTTCCAAATTAACATTGCACACAAATAAAATGGACGCCGAATCAACAAAATCCAGCAATATCAATTCATTTTATACATTTGTTACTTGTAAATGATCTTGACAAAATTAAATTACTCCCGGTGTTAATGCAAATGTTCAATTAGTTTTATGAAATCAGAAATGGCATACGATATCATGTAGTGAAAATTTTATGTAAATCGAATAATAATTGCCACTTTTAAAGACCAAAAAACTTGAAAAGTGACTTGTAGAAAATCGGCTATTTCTCGGCAACCGTACAAGTTAGAAACGATTTTGTGGTATCTGTATGATCGTATGGGTTCATTCTATTTGTTGATTGGCATCAAATACCATAATTTGAAAAAGATTTCAAAACAGGCTCATTTGAATAAAATATCTGTTTTGGAGGCTAAAAATACAGTTTTTGCCAAAATGACGTTACTTCCGGTGATAATGAAAATCTTAAATTACTTGTATGAAATCCCAAATGGCATTAGGTATAACATGTTGTGACGTTTATGAAAATCGAATAATAATTGACACTTTTATGGCCCCGAAACCTTCAAAAGTGACCTGTAGAAAACCGTCTATTTCTCGGCAACCGAACAAGTTAGAAACCATTTTAAGATATCTATATGACCATATGAGTTTTGTTTATATGTGAATTTAAACCAAAAGTTAAAATTATAAATACATATTAAGTTATTCTTGGTTGAATAAAACATTGATTTAAAAAAGTTTAAAATGCATTTTTTGACCAAATGATGTCACTTCCGGTGTCAATTTTAAATTGTAATCAACTTGATATGACGCTACGTGCTTTTTGAATCAAATGATGTCACTTTTATAAAAATCCAATCATAATTGACTATTTTACAGGCAAAATAACGAAAACAGTGACTTGTACAGAACTGCCCATTTCTTGGTAACTGCTTATATTACAAACGAATTTTAACATACATTTTCTTCGTATGGATTATAGCTACAAGTTTATAAAAGTTACGAAGAAATATTTTAAAATCTGAAAAGCCTGAATAGGTTGTAAATAGGCCAATTTTACACCATTTTTAGCCTCTTAATCGAATTTGCTCGAAAATGAAATCGAAATTAAAAAAACTGCTTCCTACATTTTTTGCGCCTTGAAAGGGCACACTCTTTGAGTCAAATAATTTTTCCAAAAAATAATATTTGTTTTCGAAGAAGGAAAATAACTGTCAAAATTGTAGTTTTTGGTAAAATTATGCCACTTCCGGTGCCGACAGATAACACTTTTGGTAATAAAAAAAATGACAATTGATACAACGAAGCATATGAACTTTGTTTTATACAAATCGAACAATAAAAAATTAATCTAGGACTGAAAAACTGAATTAGCCAATGGCGGCCAAGGTAAATTACTGAGACAAAATTTTTTAACATTTTTGCACTAGTCAGATGACTCTTTAATTCTGTGCATAATACGACTAAAAAATATTCATAAATAAAAAAGTTTTTTGTAAAATTTTAAATTTTCGAAATTTGGCGCCTAATATCTTCGAAGATTTGCCGAAAATCAAAAATCCAAAGTAGCGTAGCTATGTGCCCTGTCTCAGGCTATGCCAAAATGTATCGAAAGTTAAAATCCAATGATTATTGTTAAAATTACTGCAATATTTTCAAAAACGATAACTTCGGTGATTTCGGACTTTTCGCATTGTCGCAGAACGTTCAAAATAGCTTTATCCTCTAAGTCACACCCACTTTCCCAGTAAAACCGAAGAAATCGTAACGATGCGACACGTAGTTGCTGAGATCTATTCAAATTGGAATCTGAATAATAATAATAATAACTAGACCTGCATGCAGGAATGACGGGTTTCACTGGTGCCACGTCACTTTCGGTGCCACGTTACCCTTAAACATATGTCACTTCCGATACCAATGAAACCATCAAACAGGTTTCCACATAAGCATTGTAAACATCAAATAAAATGGACGAAGAATCAACCAAATCCAGCAATATCAATTCATTTTATATATATGTTACTTGTAAGTGATCCTGGCAAAATTTCATTACTTCCGGTGATAATGAAAATGTTCAATTAGTTTTATGAAATCAGAAATGGCATAAGGCATCATAATGGCGAAAATTGTATGTAAATCGAATGAGAATTGCCACTTTTATAGACCAAAAACCTTGAAAAGTGACTTGTAGAAAATCGTCTATTTCTCGGCAACCGTACACGATAAAAACTATCTTTTGGTATCTATATGATCGTATGGGTTCAATCCATTTGTTGATTGGAATCAAATATCATAATTTGAAATATATTACAAATCAGACTCATTTGAAAAAAATGTCTGTTTTGAAGGCTAAAAATACAGTTTTTGCCAAAATGACATTACTTCCGGTGATACTGAAAATGTTAAATTAGTTCTATGAAATCATAAATGACACAAGATATCATATGGTGAAAATTTTATGAAAATCGAATAATAACTGACACTTTTATAGACCAAAAACCTTGAAAAGTGACTTAAGGAAAATCGCCCATTTCTCTGCAACCGTACAAGTTAGAAACCATTGTGTGGTATCTGTATGATCGTATGGGTTCAATCTATTTGATCAATAGAATCAAATATCACAATTTGAAAAAAATAACAAATACGACTCATTTGAATAAAATATTGTTTTTTGAAGGCTAAAATTTAAGTTTTGAGCAAATGACGTCATTTCCGGTGGCAGCGCAAGGGGTAAAATGGTTTGACATAGTCCACTATGGCATTAGGCATCCAATGGCGAAAGAAATTTGAAAATCGAATAATAATTGATTCTTTTACAGCCAAAATTACGTGAAAAGTGACTCATGCAAAATTGCCTATTTCTCGGCAACTACTTATATTACAAACTAATTTTCACATACATTCTCTTCGTATGGATTATAGCTACAAGTTTATAAAAGTTACGTAAAAATATTTTAAAATCTGAAAAGCCTGAATGAGTTGTAAATAGGTCAATTTTACGCCTTTTTTCACCTCTTAATCCAATTTGCTAGAAAATGAAAAAGAAATTAAAAAAACTGCTTCCGACATTTTTTGCGCCTTTAAAGGACACACTCTTTGAGTCATATAATTTTTCAAAAAAATAATATTTGTTTTCAAAAAATGGTACCTAACTGTCAAAATTGTAGTTTTTGGTAAAATTATGCCACTTCCGGTGCCGACAGATAACACTTTTGGTAATAAAAAAAATGACAATTGAGACAACGAAGCATATGAACTTTGTTTTATACAAATCGAACAATAAAAAATTAATCTAGGACTGAAAAACTGAATTAGCCAATGGAGGCCAAGGAAAATTACTGAGACAAAATTTTTTAACATTTTTGCGCAAGTCAGATGACTCTTTAATTCTGTGCACAACACGACTAAAAAATATTCATAAATAAAAAAGTTTTTTGTAAAATTTTAAATTTCCGAAATTTGGCGCCTAATATCTTCGAAGATTTGCCGAAAATCAAAAATCGAAAGTAGCGCAGCTATGTGCCCTGTCTCCAGCTATGCCAAAATGTATCGAAAGTTAAAATCCCATGATTATTGTTAAAATTACCGCAATATTTGTAAAAACGATAACTTCGGTGATTTCGGACATTTCGCATTGTCGCAGAACGTTCAAAATAGCTTTATCCTCTAAGTCACACCCACTTTCCCAGTAAAACCGAAGAAATCGTAACGATGCGACACGTAGTTGCTGAGATCTACTCAAAACAAAAGAAGAATAATAATAATAACTAGACTTGCTTGCAAGGCTGAAGGCTTTCACCTTACCGAAGGCAGCAAAAATTGCCTACAACTCACCCCTTAAAACACACACACACACACGCTTAAACAACTCAGACATGACACTTTCTGTGCATGCGCATTACGATAGAAGGAAAGTGAAAAATATAGTTGAACAATTATGAACATGGATTGGTAGAATCCTACAGACGCCAGAAATCGAAATACTCAATCAAAAACTCAAAAATTCTAAAAAAAATTACAAGTTCAGTACATTTTCAAATTGTTAGGAAAAAAAGAGAACTGCGTGGTATTGCAATTCAACCTATATCGCATCCGCAATATCCCCGGCTCTACAAAAATATAACTTTTTCGAATTCTATCAATTTTAGTTTCAGAAATCTAAACGACTACAGAAAAAAAAACAGTTTTCCGAATGAGACAAAAAAAATTTACCTTAAGTATCAGGTAATAATATCGCACCTTTCAACATTAATTTTTCAACATTGTAATTGAGGGGTACTTTATTTATAAATGGCTTCAACAGAGAGCTTCATTTTCACTGGTATCAAATGATGACGTCATGCAGACATAAAACATGGGATATTAATTTCAGGAGTAACTGTTAATTACTGAAATGAATTATTTTCATTCTAGAAGCACCAATGCAAGATATTGGTTACCATTCAAACACCCTTTGTTCAAATATTGCCAGTTTTAAAAAAAGCTCTCTATATATGCTTTATACGTATGCAAAACGTTCCATTTATAACCAATTCGGGCTTTTGTCGATGTCACACCAATGTGTTACACGGAACTTTGGAATCGCGTTCAGGCCAGCTACTCAAATATGTAACTGGTTCAAAACTAAATTGAATATTCAATGAAATATCGACAATATTTTGATTTCGTGCACGTTAATGATTTGACGTCACTAACATATAAAAATTTATCGTTAATTAGAGATAGGGCCCAAACTCAAACTACATCATGCTTTCTATCACAGGTGCAATATTCGTACTTCTGCACGATACTACTGCAAGATACAGCTGCAACCTATAGATAATTAGATTTCCTTATAAACAGCGCGAGCCGTCGATTTGTGTCGAGATGATTACGGTTATGAGGTAATTTTAACAAAGAAGAAACAATATTAATTCAAAGACTAATTATTACACACAGAAATCAATTATTTCTGTTACAGGGTCACTAAACCCATATTTTGAATATAAGTAAACACTCAAAGTTGAAATACTTTTAGCTCAAATATCGTCACTGTGATAGAAATGGGGAATTTGAAAATGCTCTAAACGTTGGTAAAACGTACAGATTGTATCAACTCTTACTGAAGGTTTCGCTTAACAATGAAAGATGATGTTTTCAATTTTCGATCCCTTTGTTCTCATACTCCTGATATTTCTAACTGTTGCGCAATGGTTTCATACCTATGACTACCGATAAAACTCTGATTTCGTGCACGTTAATGATTTGACGTCACTAACATATAAAAAATTATCTTTAATTAGAGATAGGGCCCAAGCTCAAACTACATCATGCTTTCTATCACAGGTGCAATATTCGTACTTCTGCACGATACTACTGCAAGATACAACTGCAACCTATGGATAATTGGATTTCCTTATAAACAGCGGGAGCCGTCGATTTGTGTCGAGATGATTACGGTTGAGAGATAATTTTGACAAAGAAGAAACAATATTAATTCAAAGACTAATTATTACACACAGGAATCAATTATTTCTGTTACAGGGTCACTAAACCCATATTTTGAATATAAGTAAACACTCAAAGTTGAAATACTTTTAGCTCAAATGTCGTCACTGTGAGAGAAATGGGGAATTTTGAATAGGCTCTAAACGTTGGTAAAACGTACAGATTGTATCAACTCTTACTGCATGTTTCGCTTAACAATGAAAGGTGACGTTTTCAGTTTTCGATTCCTTTGTTCTCATACTCCTGATATTTCTAAATGTTGCGCAATAGTTTCATACCTAAGACTACCGATCAAACTCTCTGTAGAAGAAGTTCCAAAAAAAAATTACGTTGACTTTTCGAGAAAAAGACGTCTAAAAATGCTCCAAATGGTAAAAATACGACGTTTTGGATTTTCAATCTCGTTTTTCGACTACTCATGACATTTAGAGAAATTGTACAATGGTTTCACACAATACACCACCCATTAGACTCTCGACTGAGAAAGTTTTAAAAAAATCGTAGGCGGCGTTTCCGAGAAACATGCGTTTAAAATTGCTCGAAATCGTAAAAAACCTTACTTTTCAAAGTCCTATAACTTTTTCAATTTATGATAGAAACTTGTCGCTGTGGTACCATCTTGTAGATATTTTACGTGGCTATCAAATGACGTTGTACTTTAACTACTCAGTAAACAGCCAATTAAAACATCGCATTTTCCGCACAAACACCCATTTTTTAGAATTTTGTCAAAGTTTGGATACTTTTCTTGACTACTTCCGGTGATTAGAGGATTTTCATTCATAGACTAAGGACTGGAGACGACTCTTGACTTCATATGCCTGAAGTTTCAGAAAAATCGTAGGTGCCGTTTTAAAAAAATAAGAACTCTACGATTTGACCAAAATGCGTAAAAAAGTGAAAAATCAAAGTTAAAATTTCAGAACAAAACCTATATTGTTGGAATCGGATTAATGTCAGCTATCCAAAAATATAAGTCATATTTAAAAATTCCTAAAAATAACAATTTTAGAAAATTTTGAAAATTTTCCATTTTTCACCAAAAAAATGAGAGCGACAAAGTTTCTAAACTCGATGTTTTTGAACTGCCATCTACTCAGAAATGTTTTCAGCTATCCAAAAATGTAAATATCGGAAAAGTCCGATGAGAATTAGAAGAATTATGGCCGATTTTCAATTTGAGTGCACGTTAAAGATTTGACGCGTTTCCGCTATGCGCACAAATTTGGTTTTACATTTAAGCACTAACCACCACCCAGTTTCCCGACAGAAAATCAAATTTCAGACCTCTATCTCTTATAGTTGCTGAGAAATAGGCAAAGTGGAAAAAAAAAATAACTAGACTTGCTTGCAAGGCTGAAGGCTTTCACCTTACCCAAGGCAGAACAAATTGCCTACCACTCACCCCTTAAAACACGCACACACACACACACTTAAACAACTCAAACATTGACACTTTCTGTGCATGCGCATTACGATAGAAGGAAAGTGAAAAATATAGTTGAACAATTATAAACTTGGATCGGTAGAATCCTACAGACGCCAGAAATCTAAATACGCAATCAAAACGCAAAAATTCTAAAAAATAAAATTACAATTTTAGTAAATTTTCAAATTTTCAGGAAAAAAAAGAGAACTGCGTGGTATTGCAATTCGACCTATATCTCATCCGCAATATCCCCGGCTCTACAAAAATATAACTTTTTCGAAAATCGGTTGGGAATTGAGATTATTATGACCTATTTTCATTTATGCACGTTAATGATTTACTTCACCTCAGGTCTGTTCAGAACTTTCGCAATACTTCTAAGTACTTACTGCTTAAAACATAGGAAAAATCATTATTCAGAACTCTATCTGCTTTACTTTCAGAGATCTACACGAGAATAAAAAAAAACAGTTTTTCGAATGGGACAAAAAAGAAAAGATCGTGTCAGATCATAACCAAAACCAAGAATCATACCTTTCAACGTCAACTTTTCAACATTTGTCCAGAGGGGTGCCTTCCTTATAAATAGTTTCGGCAAATAGCGTCATTTTCGCTGGTATCATATGATGGCGTCATGCAGACATAAAACCTGGGATATTAATTTCAGGAGTAACTGTTAATTACTAAAATGAATTATTTTCATTCTAGAAGCACCAATGCCAGATATTGGTTACCATTCAAACACCCTTTGTTCAAATATTGCCAGTTTTAAAAAAAGCTCTCTATATATGCTTTATACGTATGTAAAACGATCCATTTATAACCAATTCGGACTTTTGTCGATGTCACACCAATGTGTTACACGGAACTTTGGAATCGCTTTCAGGTCAGCTACTCAAATATGTAACTGGTTCAAAACTAAATTGAATATTCAATGAAATATCGACAATATTCTGATTTCGTGCACGTTAATTATTTGACGTCACTAACATATAAAAATTTATCGTTAATTAGAGATAGGGCCCAAACTCAAACTACATCATGCTTTCTATCACAGGTGCAATATTCGTACTTCTGCACGATACTACTGCAAGATACAACTGCAACCTATAGATAATTGGATTTCCTTATAAACAGCGGGAGCCGTCGATTTGTGTCGAGATGATTACGGTTGAGAGGTAATTTTGACAAAGAAGAAACAATATTAATTCAAAGACTAATTATTACACACAGAAATCAATTATTTCTGTTACAGGGTCACTAAACCCATATTTTGAATATAAGTAAACACTCAAAGTTGAAATACTTTTAGCTCAAATATCGTCACTGTGATAGAAATGGGGAATTTTGAATATGCTCTAAACGTTGGTAAAACGTACAGATTGTATCAACTCTTACTGCATGTTTCGCTTAACAATGAAAGATGATGTTTTCAATATTCGATCCCTTTGTTCTCATACTCCTGATATTTCTAACTGTTGCGCAATGGTTTCATACCTAAGACTACCGATAAAACTCTGATTTCGTGCACGTTAGTGATAACGGAGATTTTTGTTATAAATACAGAGTAATTATTCGACAAATACAAGTGAATTTGAGCCATGTTACTTTCGCTATTACAAACTATCGATAGTTTGCTTGACTATCGCAATTTTGATCGATAGTTTCTTTTTACTATCGATATACACTATCGACAGTCAAACTATCGCGATGCATCGATTGTTCGATGTATCGTTACACCTCTAATGATTATTATTTGAAACCATTTCGTTTCTTAAAAGCCGACAATTGATTATTTCTATCGGCTTAAAAGATGTCCGTAGCGCCGGCTATAACAATATCACACCAATCTTGTTTCAATCAGAAGCCAATTATTGTTGGCTTACGGTCGGCTTATTCTGATAAAAAAAACAACACATGGGGAATATGGCTACAACAACTGTCTTTATAAAACAAATTCTTCCGTAGTCAATTGTTATTTAATTAGGGGGATTACGGAATCAGTCAGGCGTTAACGAATACACACGCCGGGTGTATATAGGTAATTAAGGAATAAACATCCCGAATATGCATTCGGTCACTGTGACGTCACTGGCGTCTGAGGGGATTAAGAGTGTTTTCAATAATTGGCCAAGTCGTTTTTACGGGAGGTCTATATTTGCGACTTTGAGTGACGATATCTGAATTAATTTTCATCAGATCGACGTTAAACTGCCGTAAAATGCATATAGTAACCAATGTTTATAAGCTCAATGAATTTAGTTTCCTCATTTTATGTGCTCTTTAAGTATCAGGTAATAATAACCAAAACCCAAAATCGCACCATTCAACATTAATTTTTCAACATTGTAATTGTGGGGTACCTTATTTATAAATAGCTTCAACAGAGAGCTTCATTTTCACTGGTATCAAATGATGACGTCATGTAGACAAAAATCCTGGGATATTAATTTCAGGAGTAACTGTTAATTACTAAAATGAATTATTTTCATTCTAGAAGCACCAATACCAGATATTGGTTACCATTCAAACACCCTTAGTTCAAGTATTGCCAGTTTTTAAAAAAGCTCTCTATTTATATGCTTTATACGTATGCAAAACGTTCCATTTATAACCAATTCGGACTTTTGTCGATGTCACACCAATGTGTTACACGGAACGTTGGAATCGCGTTCAGTTCAGCTACTCAAATATGTAACTGGTTCAAATATAAGTTGAATATTCAATGAAATATCGACAATATTCTGATTTCGTGCACGTTAATGATTTGACGTCACTAACATATAAAAATATATCTTTAATTAGAGATAGGGCCCAAGCTCAAACTACATCATGCTTTCTATCATAGGTGCAGTATTCGTACTTCTGCACGATACTACTGCAAGATACAACTGCAACCTACTGATAATTGGATTTCCTTATAAACAGCGCGAGCCGTCGATTTGTGTCGAGATGATTACGGTTATGAGGTAATTTTGACAAAGAAGAAACAATATTAATTCAAAGACTAATTATTACACACAGAAATCAATTATTTCTGTTACAGGGTCACTAAACCCATATTTTGAATATAAGTAAACACTCAGAGTTGAAATATTTTTAGCTCAAATATCGTCACTGTGAGAGAAATGGGGAATTTTGAATATGCTCTAAACGTTGGTAAAACGTACAGATTGTATCAACTCTTACTGCATGTTTCGCTTAACAATGAAAGGTGACGTTTTCAGTTTTCGATCCCTTTGTTCTCATACTCCTGATATTTCTAAATGTTGCGCAATAGTTTCATACCTAAGACTACCGATAAAACTCTCTGTAGAAGGAGTTCCAAAAAAAAAATTACGTTGACTTTTCGAGAAAAAGACGTCTAAAAATGCTCCAAATGGTAAAAATACGACGTTTTGGATTTTCAATCTCGTTTTTCGACTACTCATGACATTTAGAGAAATTGTACAATGGTTTCACACAATACACCACCTATAAGACTCTCGAATGAGAAAGTTTTAAAAAAATCGTAGGCGGCGTTTCCGAGAAATTCGGGTCTTAAGTTGATCGAAATAGCAAAATACCTTACTTTTCAAACTCAGATAACTTTTTTATTTTTTGATAGAAACTTGTCGCTATAGTACCATCTTGTAGATAATTCACGTTGCTATCAAACGATGTAATACTTTAACTACTCTGTAATCAACCAATTGATACATCGTATTTTACGCATCGGTACCCATTTTTCAGAATTTTGTCAAACTTTGGATACTTTTCTTGACCACTTCCGGTGATTAGAGGATTTTTATTTATAGTTCATGGACTGGTTTGGACCTTCGACTTCATATTCCATAAGTTTCAGAAAAATCGTAGGCGCCGTTTTAAAAAAATAAGAACTCTACGATTTGACCAAAATGGAAAAAAAAGTGAAAAATCAAAGTTAACATTTCAGAATAAAACTAATATTGTTGGAATCGGATTGATGTCAGCTATCCAAAAATATGAGTCATAATTCAAAATTCCAAAAAATAAAAATTTTGGAAATTTTTGAAAATTTTCCAATTTTCACCAAAAAAATGAAAGCAACAAAGTTTCTAAATTTGACGTTTGTGAAATGCTATCTTCTTAGAAATGTCTCAAGCTATCCAAAAATGTAAATATCAGAGAAATCGGTTGACAATTACCAAAATTACGGCCGATTTTCAATTTTCGTGCACGTTAAAGATTTAACGCATTTCCACTATGCGCACGAATTTCGTTTTACATTTAAGCACTAACTACCACCATGTTTCCCGAGAGAAAATCAAACTTCAGACCTCTATCTCTTATAGTTGCTGAGAAATAGGCAAAATGGAAAAAAAAAGAATAATAATAATAATCTTAGTAATAACAATAGTCTTTCACCATTTTCAATGGTGAAAGCCTAATAAATAATAATAATCTTAGTAATAACAATAGCCTTTCACCATTGAAAAATGGTGAAAGCCTAATAAGAATAATAATTTTAACAAAAACAATAGTGTTTCACACAAGCTTCGCAGTGTGAAACCCTAACTAGACCTGCAAGCAGCACTGAACCGGCTTTCAGGAATCATACAGGAAGTTTATTATACCATAGCCAACCCATTGAGCTACCGAACTATACTTTAGTTGTTTTGCTTCAGTGACACCCTCTACCATATGTAAAAGTAATATTTGCTGGCGAAAAGACCGGTCAAAATTGTAAATTATGGCAAAATTACGTCACTTCCGGTGCCGAAAGAAATTTTTATAGGTGAAAAATAAGTCGAAAATTTGCAACATACAAAATTTGTTTAATACATATCGGGCAATGGAAAATTAACCTATAACCCATAAACTGAAATTAAGAAGGTAAAATAATTAAAAGTGACCCTTGGAAAATTGGCTATTATTCGACAAGGGAACATGCTAGAAGCCTTTTCTTGATATCAATATGATGGTATTGATTCAATCTTACTGCCCATTAGAGTCAGACGTTATAAAGTTAAACAAATAATAAATATAAATCCCTTCAAAAAAATGTTTGTTTTGAAGGCTAAAAATACGTTTTTTGCAAAAATTACATTACTTCCGATGATATTGAAAATGTTAACTTAGTTGATAGGCATCAAATGGTAAAAAAAGGATAAAAAATCGAATAATAATTGACACTTTTATAGACCAAAAACCTTGAAATGTGACTTATAGAAGATCGCCTATTTCTCTGTAACCGTACAAGTTAGAAACCATTTTGTGGTGGTCGTATGGTTTCATTCTATTCGTTGATGATAATCAAATATCATAATTTTATAAATATTATAAGGCAGACTCATTTGAATAAAATATTTGTTTTTTAGGTTAAAAATACAGTTTTTGCAGAAATGACGTCATTTCCGGTCACAGTGAAAATGTAAAATTGGCTTGAACTAGTCCACATTGACATTAGGCATCAAATGGAAAAAAATATTGCAAATCGAATAATAATTCAATCTTTTATAGGCAAAATAACGTGAAAAGTGATGCATGCAAAATTGCATATTTCTCGGCAACTGCTCTTATTTCAAACTAATTTTCGCATACATTCTCTTCGTCTGGATTATTGCTACGAGTTTATGAAAATCACAAATAAATATTTCAAAATATGAAGACGCTGAATGAATTGTAAATAATTGAATTTTACACTTTATTTTACATTTTATTCGAAATTGCCCGAAAATGAAATTGAAATTTAAAAAATCTGAGCTAAAAATTTTATACACCTTTGCATGGTGCATCCTTTTAGTTATATCAGTAACAAAAAAAATTGCAATTGGGACCACGGAGCATATGAACTTTGTTTTATACAAATCGAACAATAAATAGTTTTTCTGGTTACGAAAAACTAAATGAGCCGATGGCGGCTAGCGCAAATTACCGAGACATTTTTTTCATCATTTCTGCTCAAGTAGGATGATATTTTAACCCTGTGTAAAATACCATCAAAAAATATTCATAAATAAAAAAGGTTTTCGTAAAAAAAAAAAAACAACAATTTTCAAAATATCGGACATTTTTTCGACTACTTCCGGTTTTACGATCATTGTCGTGACAGCTTTACGAAGTTCTTTGGATACTTAACTTTCTGTACCAGAAGTGTCAGAAACATCCATTGAGTAGTTTTGGAAAAAAAGATAAATTAAAGAGCGTTTCCAAAAATTTAACGATTTTTCAATTTTTTTCAAAGTTTGAGGCCATTTTTGGACCTCTTATATTATTTCAATGCTTTTCATTTTGGATTCACTATATAGACAACCGATAGGACTTTGAGTAAGAAAAGTTTAAGAAAAATCTGCGGCGTTATTTTCGAGAAAAGGGCGTCTCAGAATGTTAAAAAATCGGAAAATACTAGATTTTTGGCATACAATAATTTATTTCCTTATCATCGAAATCGTATTATTTAGACACCATATGATGGTCCATTAATAGGGCTATCCAGCGACACTTTAGTTCTTTTGGTCCCCTATTACCTAAGGGAGAAATCAAGTTTTTCGCAAGTGCGACAATGTTTTTAACATTTTTTTTTCATTTTTTGAATACTTCCGGTATGGCTATTATTGTCGGAATAGTTTTAATAGCCAGTTTGGGCACTAAAATAGCCACAGGGCTCTGTAATGACATATTACATTATCTGATCAGATAAAATGCCCCTGAGAAATCCTATGTTCAAAAGTGCCAAAAATGCAAAAAAAATAAAATATCGAAAATTAAATTTCAAAAACTACATACATATTATACATCGTTAGAATCATAATTAGGTCAGCTATCTGAATATACAATCTTTTTTTGAAAATCTCTTAAAATAAAAAAAAAGTAGAGCATTTTCCAAAATTTCACGATTTTTCGACTTTTTTCGATTTTCAGTCCGTTATTTCACCTATTCCAGATATTTCAAAGTCTTATTGGATGGCTTCATGCAAAAAAACCTCCGAAAGGACTCTCGATAGAAAAAATTAAAAAAAAAGTTGCGGTTAAGTTTTCGAGATACAGGCGTCCAAAAATGCTAAAAATCAGAAAATACTTGATTTTCAGTGTGCCATATTTTGCTTCCTGCTAATCGCATCCTTACGAATTGGGTATCATTCAGTGGTCCAATCAGCGCCCGACCAAATGATACCTTAATTCGTTTAATCCGTTGATATCGGACGGAGAAATCGTGTTTTTACCCAAAACACCCATTTTTCACTTTTTTTTCAAAATATCGCATATTATTTCGACTACTTCCGGTTTACGGATTGTTGTTGAAATTGCTTTAAACGGTGGTTTGACCATATTACTTCATGTTCCAGGAATTTCAGAAACGTCGATCTGGCCGTAAAACGAAACTTAAGCTCACAAAATGTGAAGAAAATTCGAAAAAAATCGAAAAATAAAGGGCGATAACTCTGAATGAAACTTATATTACTGGAACCGGATTGCCTTCAGGTATCCAAAAATGTAGGTCAAATTTTAAAATTTTGAAAAATAACAAAAAATGTGTCTTAAACAACATATTTTCATTTTTCGAACGCTAGAAGTCAGCGGCGAAGTTTCGAAATTGCAAAATTTTCAACTGCTATCGTCCGAGAAAAGACTCAGGGTTTCCAAAAATGTAATTTGTATGAAAATAGATACAGAATTGACGAATCTACGGCCGTTTTTTAAATATTTGGCACTGCACGAAATTCGGCCACTTCCGGTCTGCGCAGAAGTTTCAAATACAGTGGAAGGGATAGCCACCATATGGTTTCCTAATAGAAAATTATGTCCCAGATCTGTATCTGTTACAGACACTGAGAAATAGGCTCCCCCGAAAAATAAAATAATAATAATAAACTAGACCTGCAAGCAGCACTGAACCGGCTTTCAGGAATCATACAGGAAGTTCATTATACCCTAACCGATCCATTGAGCTACCAAACTATACTTTAATTGTTTTGCTTCAGTGACACCTTCTATCATATGTAAAAGTAATATTTGCTGGCGAAAAGACCGATCAAAATTGTAAATTATGGCAAAATTACGTCACTTCCGGTGCCGAAAGAAATTTTTATAGGTGAAAAAAAAGTCGAAAATTCGCAACATACAAAATACAAACTTTGTTTTATACATATCGGGCAATAAATAATCAACCTATAATCCATAAACTGAAATTAAGAAGGTATAAAACTTAAAAGTGACACTGGGAAAATTGGCTATTATTCGACAAGGGAACATGCTAGAAGCCTTTTCTTGATATCAATATGATGGTATTGATTCAATCTTACTGCCCATTAGAGTCAGACGTTATAAAGTTAAACGAATAATAAATATAAATCCCTTCAAAAAAATGTTTGTTTTGAGGGCTAAAAATACGTTTTTTGCAAAAATTACATTACTTCCGGAGATATTGAAAATGTTAATTTAGTTCATAGAAGTCATAAATGGCATAAGGCATCAAATGGTAAAAAAATGATAAAAATCGAATAATAATTGACACTTTTATAGACCAAAAACCTTGAAAAGTGACTTATAGAAGATCGCCTATTTCTCTGTAACCGTACAAGTTAGAAACCATTTTGTGGTATCCGTATGGTCGTATGGCTTCATTCTATTCGTTGATGGGAATCAAATATCATAATTTCAAGAATATTATAAGGCAGACTCATTTGAATAAAATATTTGTTTTTTAAATTAAAAATACAGTTTTTGCCCAAATGACGTCATTTCCGGCCACAGTGAAAATGTAAAATTGGCTTGACCTAGTCCAAATTGGCATTAAGCATCAAATGGAAAAAAATATTGCAAATCGAATAATAATTCACTCTTTTATAGGCAAAATAACGTGAAAAGTGATGCATGCAAAATTGCATATTTCTCGGCAACTGCTCATATTACAAACTAATTTGCGCATACATTCTCTTCGTCTGGATTATTGCTACGAGTTTATGAAAATTACAAATAAATATTTCAAAATATGAAGACGCTGAATGAATTGTAAATAACTGAATTTTACACTTTATTTTACATTTTATTCGAAATTGCCCGAAAATGAAATTGAAATTAAAAAATCTGAGCTAAGGATTTTGTGCACCTTTGCAGGGTGCATCCTTTTAGTTATATCAGTTTTGAAAAAAAATAATATTTGCTTTCAAAAAGTGGTACTGAACGGTCAAAATTGTAGTTTTTGTTAATATTACGTCACTTCCGTTGCCGCCAGAAAAATTTCACCGTAACAAAAAAAATTACAATTGGGACCACGGAGCATATGAACTTTGTTTTATACAAATCGAACAATAAATAATTTTTCTGGGTACAAAAAACTAAATTAGCCGATGGCGGCTAACGCAAATTACCGAGACAATTTTTTTTCTCATTTCTGCTCAAGTAGGATGATATTTTTAACCCCGTGTAAAATATCATCAAAAAATATTCATAAATAAAAAAGATTTTCGTAAAAAAAATAATTTTTTTCAAAATATCGGACATTTTTTCGACTACTTCCGGTTTTACGATCGTTGTTGTGATAGCTTTACGAAGTTCTTTGGATACTTAACTTTCTGTACCAGAAATGTCAGAAACATCCATTAAGTAGTTTTGGAAAAAAAGATAAATTAAAGAGCGTTTACAAAAATTTAACGATTTTTCAATTTTTTCAAAGTTTGATGCCATTTTTGGACCACCTATATTATTTCAATGCTTTTCATTTTTGATTCACTATATAGACAACCGATAGGACTTTGAGTAAGAAAAGTTTAAGAAAAATCTGCGGCGTCGTTTTCGAGAAAAGGACGTCTCAGAATGTTAAAAAATCGGAAAATACTAGATTTTTGGCACACAATAATTTATTTCCTTACCATCGATATCGTATTATTTAGATATCATATGATGGTCCATTAATAGGGCTATCCAACGACACTTTAGTTCTTTTGGTCCGCTATTACCTAAGGGAGAAATCAAGTTTTTTGCAAGTGCGACATAGTTTTTAACCTTTTTTTACATTTTTTGAATACTTCCGCTATGGTTATTATTGTCGATATAGTTTTGATAACCGGTTTAGGCACTAAAATAGCCACAGGGCTCTGTAACGATATATTACATTATCTGATCAGATAAAATGCCCCTGAGAAATCCTAGGTTCAAAAGTGCCAAAAATGCAAAAAATTTAAAATATCGAAAATTAAATTTCAATAACTACATACATATTATACATCGATAGAATCGTAATTAGGCCAGCTATCTGAATATACATTTTTTTTTTGAAAATCTCTTAAAATAAAAAAATAGCAGAGCATTTTCCAAAATTTCACGATTTTTCGACTTTTTTCGATTTTCAGTCCGTTATTTCACCTTTTCCAGATATTTCAAAGTCGTAATGGAATGTTTCGTACACAAGACTACTGCAAGGTCTCTCGATAGAGAAAGTTTCATAAAAAACTGTGGAGCAGTTTTCGAGATACAGGCATCTAAAAACGCTCCAAATCAGAAAATACTTGATTTTCAGCGAGCCATATTTTGCTTCGTGTCTGTACGAATTGGGTATCATTCAGTGGTCCAATTACCGCCCGACAAAATGATACCTTAATTTGTTTAATCCGTTGATATCGGACGGAAAAATCGTGTTTTTACCCAAAACACCAATTTTTCACGTTTTTTTCAAAATATCGCATAGTATTTCGACTACTTCCGGTTTACGGATTGTTGTTGAAATTGCTTTAAACGGTGGTTTGACCATATTACTTCATGTTCCAGGAATTTCAGAAACGTCGATCCGGCCGTAAAACGAAACTTAAGCTCACAAAATGTGAAGAAAATTCGAAAAAAATCGAAAATTAAAGGGCGATGACTCTGAATGAAACTTATATTACTGGAACCGTATTGCCTTCAGGTATCCAAAAATGTAGGTCAAATTTGAAAATTTTGAAAAATAACAAAAAATGTGTCTTAAACAACATATTTTCATTTTTCGAATGCTAGAAGTCAGCGGCGAAGTTTCTAAATTGCAAAATTTTCAACTGCTATCGTCCGAGAAAAGACTCAGGGTTTCCAAAAATGTAATTTGTATGAAAATAGGTATAGAATTGACGAATCTACGGCCGTTTTTTAATTTTTTGGCACCGCACAAAATTCGGCCACTTCCGGTCTGCGCAGAAGTTTCAAATACAGTGGAAGGGATGGCCACTATATGGTTTCCTGATAGAAAATTACGTCCCAGATCTGTATCTGTTACAGACACTGAGAAATAGGCTCCCCCGAAAAATAAAATAATAATAATAAATAACTAGACCTGCAAGCAGCACTGAACCGGCTTTCAGGAATCATACAGGAAGTTTATTATACCATAGCCGATCCATTGAGCTACCGAACTATACTTTAGATGTTTTGCTACAGTGAAACCTTCTATCATACATAAAAGTAATATGTGCTGGCGAAAAGACGGGCCAAAATTGTAAATTATCGCAAAATTACGTCACTTCGTGCCGAAAGAAATTTTTATAGGGGAAAAATAAGTCGAAAATTCGTAACATACAAAATACAAACTTTGTAACCCATCAACTGAAATTAAGAAGGTAAAAAAATTAAAAGTGACCCTGGGAAAATTGGCTATTATTCGACAAGGGAACATGCTAGAAGCCTTTTCTTGATATCAATATGATGGTATTGATTCAATCTTACTGCCCATTAGAGTCAGACGTTATAAAGTTAATTGAATAATAAATATAAATCCCTTCAAAAAAATGTTTTGTTTTGAAGGCTAAAAATACGTTTTTTGCAAAAATTACATTACTTCCGGTGATATTGAAAATGTTAACTTAGTTCATCGAAGTCATAAATGGCATAAGGCATCAAATGGTAAAAATATTATAAAAATCGAATAATAATTGACACTTTTATAGACCAAAAACCTTGAAAAGTGACTTATAGAAGATCGCCTATTTCTCTGTAACCGTACACGTTAGAAACAATTTTGTGGCATCTGTATGGTCGTATGGCTTGATTCTATTCGTTGATGGGAATCAAATATCATAATTCTAAAAATATTATAAGGCAGACTCATTTGAATAAAATATTTGTTTTTTAGGTTAAAAATACAGTTTTTGCCCAAATGACGTCATTTCCGGTCACAATGAAAATGTAAAATTGGCTTGACCTAGTCCAAAATGGCATTAAGCATCAAATGGGGAAAAGAAATTGCAAATCGAATAATAATTCATTCTTTTATAGGCAAAATAACGTGAAAAGTGATGCATGCAAAATTGCATATTTCTCGGCAACTGTTCACATTACAAACTAATTTTCGCATGCATTCTCTTCGTCTGGATTATTGCTACGAGTTTATGAAAATTACAAATAAATATTTCAAAATATGAAGAGCTGAATGAATTGCAAACAACTGAATTTTACACTTTATTTTACATTTTATTCGAAATTGCCCGAAAATGAAATTGAAATTAAAAAGTCTGAGCTAAGGATATTGTGCACCTTTGCAGGGTGCATCATTTTAGTTATATCAGTTTTGAAAAAAATTAATATATGCTTTCAAAAAGTGGTACCGAACTGTCAAAATTGTAGTTTTTATTAATATTACGTCATTTCCGTTGCCGACAGAAAAATTTCACCGTAACAAAAAAAATTACAATTGGGACCACGGAGCTTATGAACTTTGTTTTATATAAATTGAACAATAAATAATTTTTCTGGGTACGAAAAACGAAATTAGCCGATGGCGGCTAATGCAAATTACCGAGACAATTTTTTTTCTCATTTCTGCTCAAGTAGGATGATATTTTAACCCAGTGTAAAATATCGTCAAAAAATATTCATAAATAAAAAAGGTTTTCGTAAAAAAAAAAATTTTTTTCAAAATATCGGACATTTTTTCGACTACTTCCGGTTTTACGATTGTTGTCGTGATAGCTTTACGAAGTTCTTTGGATACTTAACTTTCTGTACCAGAAGTGTCAGAAACATCTATTGAGTAGTTTTGGAAGAAAAGATAAAATAAAGAGCGTTTACAAAAATTTAACGATTTTTGAATTTTTTTCAAAGTTTGATGCTATTTTTGGACCACCTATATTATTTCAATGCTTTTCATTTTGGATTCACTATATAGACAATCGATAGGACTTTGAGTAAGAAAAGTTTGAGAAAAATCGTAGGCGTCGTTTTCGAGAAAAGGGCGTCTCAGAATGTTAAAAAATCGGAAAATACTGGATATTTGGCATACAATAATTTATTTCCTTGCCATCGAAATCGTATTATTTACATACCGTATGATGGTCCATTAATAGGCTATCCAACGACACTTTAGTTCTTTTGGTCCGCTATTACCTAAGGGAGAACTCAAGTTTTTCGCAAGTGCGACAATGTTTTTAACCTTTTTTTTTAATTTTTTGAATACTTCCGGTGTGGTTATTATTGTCGGAATAGTTTAAATAGCCGGTTTGGGTACTAAAATAGTCATAGGGCTCTGTAATGATATATTACATTTACTGATCAGATAAAATGCCACTGAGAAATCCTATGTCCAAAAGTGAGAAAAATGCAAAAAATTTAAAATATCGAAAATTAACTTTCAATAACTACATACATATTATACATCGTTAGAATCGTAATTAGGTCAGCTATCTGAAAATACAACCTTTTTTCGAAAATCTCTTAAAATAAAAAAATAGTAGAGCATTTTCCAAAATTTCACGATTTTTCGACTTTTTTCGATTTTCAGTCCGTTTTTTCACCTATTCCAGATATTTCAAAGTCGTAATGGAATGTTTCGTACTTCAGACTACCACAAGGTCTCTCGATAGAGAGAGTTTCATAAAAATCGCTGGAGTAGTTTTCGAGATACAGGCGTCCAAAAATGCTAAAAATCAGAAAATACTTGATTTTCAGTGTGCCATA
Source organism: Patella depressa (assembly GCA_948474765.1). Lineage (NCBI taxonomy): Eukaryota > Metazoa > Mollusca > Gastropoda > Patellidae > Patella > Patella depressa. The sequence goes on along the minus strand of OX419715.1, from coordinate 49,666,324 downwards.
TTTTGCTGCCTGTTCATAGTATCCGTATGAATTTGGTATCATACGATAGGGCAATCCCAGTGCAGTCCAATGGTACCCTAATTTCTTTAATCCATTTATATCGGGCGGAGAAATCGCGTTTTTCCCAAAAATATCCATTTTTTGCATTTTTTTCAAAATATTGCACATTATTTCGACCACTTCCGGTTTAAGGATTCTTGTCGAAATTGCTTTATTTGTTGGTATTGGACTATAACTTCATGTTCCAGAAGTTTCAGAAACGTCAATTCTGCCATAAAACGAAACCCGAGCTCACAAAATGGGAAGAAAATTCGAAAAAAATCGAAAAACAAAGGGCGATAACTCTGAATAAAACTTATATCACTTGAATCGGATGGACTTCAGGTATCCAAAAATGTAGGTCAAATTTGAAAATTTTGAAAAATAACAAAAATTGTCTCGTAAGCAACATGTTTTCAATTTTCGAACGCTAAAAGTCATAGACGAATGTTCGAAATCGAAAAATGTGAGATAGCCATTGTCTAAGAAAAGATTCAGGGATTCCAAAAAGGTAATTTGTTTGAAAATGGATAAACAATTGACGAAACTATGGCCTATTTTCAATTTTTAGACAAAATACAAAGTTCGGTCACTTCCGGTATGCGCAGAAATTTCAAAAATATTTTATCAAGTAGCCACCACATGGTTTCCCGACAGAAAATCTAATTCCAGATCGATATCTGTTTTCGATCATGGTGATCTAGGCTCCCGCGGTAAATAATAATAATAATAATAATAATAACTAGACCTGCATGCAGGAATGACGGGTTTCACTGGTGCCACGTCACTTTCGGTGCCACGTTACCCTTAAACATATGTCACTTCCGATACCAATGAAACCATCAAACAGGTTTCCACATAAGCATTGTAAACATCAAATAAAATGGACGAAGAATCAACCAAATCCAGCAATATCAATTCATTTTATATATATGTTACTTGTAAGTGATCCTGGCAAAATTTCATTACTTCCGGTGATAATGAAAATGTTCAATTAGTTTTATGAAATCAGAAATGGCATAAGGCAGCATAATGGCGAAAATTGTATGTAAATCGAATGAGAATTGCCACTTTTATAGACCAAAAACCTTGAAAAGTGACTTGTAGAAAATCGTCTATTTCTCGGCAACCGTACACGATAAAAACTATCTTTTGGTATCTATATGATCGTATGGGTTCAATCCATTTGTTGATTGGAATCAAATATCATAATTTGCAATATATTACAAATCAGACTCATTTGAAAAAAATGTCTGTTTTGAAGGCTAAAATACAGTTTTTGCCAAAATGACATTACTTCCGGTGATACTGAAAATGTTAAATTAGTTCTATGAAATCATAAATGACACAAGATATCATATGGTGAAAATTTTATGAAAATCGAATAATAACTGACACTTTTATAGACCAAAAACCTTGAAAAGTGACTTAAGGAAAATCGCCCATTTCTCTGCAACCGTACAAGTTAGAAACCATTTTGTGGTATCTGTATGATCGTATGGGTTCAATCTATTTGATCAATAGAATCAAATATCACAATTTGAAAAAAATAACAAATACGACTCATTTGAATAAAATATTGTTTTTTGAAGGCTAAAATTTAAGTTTTGAGCAAATGACGTCATTTACGGTGGCAGCGCAAGGGGTAAAATGGTTTGACATAGTCCACTATGGCATTAGGCATCCAATGGCGAAAGAAAATTGAAAATCGATTAATAATTGATTCTTTTACAGCCAAAATTACGTGAAAAGTGACTCATGCAAAATTGCCTATTTCTCGGCAACTGCTTATATTACAAACTAATTTTCACATACATTCTCTTCGTATGGATTATAGCTACAAGTTTATAAAAGTTACGTAAAAATATTTTAAAATCTGAAAAGCCTGAATGAGTTGTAAATAGGTCAATTTTACGCCTTTTTTCACCTCTTAATCCAATTTGCTAGAAAATGAAAAAGAAATTAAAAAAACTGCTTCCGACATTTTTTGCGCCTTTAAAGGACACACTCTTTGAGTCATATAATTTTTCAAAAAAATAATATTTGTTTTCAAAAAAATGTACCTAACTGTCAAAATTGTAGTTTTTGGTAAAATTATGCCACTTCCGGTGCCGACAGATAACACTTGTGGTAATAAAAAAAATGACAATTGAGACAACGAAGCATATGAACTTTGTTTTATACAAATCGAACAATAAAAAATTAATCTAGGACTGAAAAACTGAATTAGCCAATGGAGGCCAAGAAAAATTACCGAGACAAATTTTTTTAACATTTTTGCGCAAGTCAGATGACTCTTTAATTCTGTGCACAACACGACTAAAAAATATTCATAAATAAAAAAGTTTTTTGTAAAATTTTAAATTTCCGAAATTTGGCGCCTAATATCTTCGAAGATTTGCCGAAAATCAAAAATCGAAAGTAGCGTAGCTATGTGCCCTGTCTCAGGCTATGCCAAAATGTATCGAAAGTTAAAATCCAATGATTATTGTTAAAATTACTGCAATATTTTCAAAAACGATAACTTCGGTGATTTCGGACATTTCGCATTGTCGCAGAACGTTCAAAATAGCTTTATCCTCTAAGTCACACCCACTTTCCCAGTAAAACCGAAGAAATCGTAACGATGCGACAAGCAGTTGCTGAGATCTACTCAAAACAAAAGAAGAATAATAATAATAATAAGAATAATAATTTTAACAAAAACAATAGTGTTTCACACAAGCTTCGCAGTGTGAAACCCTAACTAGACCTGCAAGCAGCACTGAACCGGCTTTCAGGAATCATACAGGAAGTTTCTTATACCATAGCCGATCCATTGAGCTACCAAACTATACTTTAGTTGTTTTGCTTCAGTGACACCCTCTATCATATGTAAAAGTAATATTTGCTGGCGAAAAGACCGGTCAAAATTGTAAATTATGGCAAAATTACGTCACTTCCGGTACCGAAAGAAATTTTTATAGGTGAAAAATAAGTCGAAAATTCGCAACACACAAAATACAAACTTTGTTTTATACATATTGGGCAATAAATAATCACCCTATAACCCATAAACTGAAATTAAGAAGGTAAAAAACTTAAAAGTGTCCCTGGGAAAATTGGCTATTATTCGACAAGGGAACATGCTAGAATGCTTTTTTTGATATCAATATGATGGTATTGATTCAATCTTACTGCCCATTAGAGTCAGACGTTATCAAGTTAAACGAATAATAAATATAAATCCCTTCAAAAAAATGTTTGTTTTGAAGGCTAAAAATACGTTTTTTGCAAAAATTACATTACTTCCGGTGATATTGAAAATGTTAACTTAGTTCATAGAAGCCATAAATGGCATAAGGCATCAAATGGTAAAAAAATTATAAAAATCGAATAATAATTGACACTTTTATAGACCAAAAACCTTGAAAAGTGACTTATAGAAGATCGCCTATTTCTCTGTAACCATACAAGTTAGAAACCATTTTGTGGTATCTGTATGGTCGTATGGCTTCATTCTATTCGTTGATGGGAATCAAATATCATAATTTTAAAAATATTATAAGGCAGACTCATTTGAATAAAATATTTGTTTTTTGGGTTAAAAATACAGTTTTTGCCCAAATGACGTCATTTTCGGTCACAGTGAAAATGTAAAATTGGCTTGACCTAGTCCAAATTGGCATTAGGCATCAAATGGAAAAAAAATATTGCAAATCGAATGATAATTCACTCTTTTATAGGCAAAATTACGTGAAAAGTGATGCATGCAAAATTGCATATTTCTCGGCAACTGCTCATATTACAAACTAATTTTCGCATACATTCTCTTCGTCTGGATTATTGCTACGAGTTTATGAAAATTACAAATAAATATTTCAAAATATGAAGACGCTGAATGAATTGTAAATAACTGAATTTTACACTTTATTTTACATTTTATTCGAAATTGCCCGAAAATGAAATTGAAATTAAAAAATCTGAGCTAAGGATTTTGTGCATCTTTGCAGGGTGCATCCTTTTAGTTATATCAGTTTTGAAAAAAAAAAATATTTGCTTTCAAAAAGTGGTACCGAACTGTCAAAATTGTAGTTTTTGTTAATATTACGTCACTTTCGTTGCCGACAGAAAAATTTCACCGTAACAAAAAAAATTACCATTGGGACCACGGAGCATATGAACTTTGTTTTATACAAATCAAACAATAAATAATTTTTCTGGGTACGAAAAACTATATTAGCCGATGGCGGCTAACGCAAATTACCGAGACAATTTTTTTTCTCATTTTTGCTCAAGTAGGATGATATTTTAACCCTGTGTAAAATACCATCAAAAAATATTCATAAATAAAAAAGGTTTTCGTAAAGAGATAAATTATTTTCAAAATATCGGACATGTTTTCGACTACTTCCGGTTTAACGATCGTTGTCGTGATAGCTTTATTAACTTCTTTGGATACTTAACTTTCTGTACCAGAAGTGTCAGAAACATCCATTAAGTAGTTTTGGAAAAAAAGATAAATTAAAGAGCGTTTACAAAAATTTAACGATTTTTCAATTTTTTTCAAAGTTTGATGCCATTTTTGGACCACCTATTTTATTTCAATGGTTTTCATTTTGGATTCACTATATAGACAACCGATAGGACTTTGAGTAAGAAAAGTTTCAGAAAAATCGTAGGCGTCGTTTTCGAGAAAAGGGCGTCTCAGAATGTTAAAAAATCGGAAAATACTAGATTTTTGGAATGCAATAATTTATTTCCTTACCATGGAAATCATATGATTGAGATACCATATGATGGTCCATTAATAGTTCTATCCAGCGACACTTTAGTTCTTTTGGTCCGCTATTACCTAAGGGAGAAATCATGTTTTTCGCAAGTGCGACAATATTTTTAACTTTTTATTTTATTTTTTGAATACTTCCGGTATAGTTATTATTTTCGGAATAGTTTTAATAGCCTGTTTGGGCACTAAAATAGCCACGGGGCTCTGTAATGATATATTACATTATCTGATCAGATAAAATGCCCCTGAGAAATCCTACGTTCAAAAGTGCCAAAAATGCAAAAAATGTAAAATATCGAAAATTAAATTTCAATAATTACATACATATTATACACCGTTAGAATCGTAATTAGGTCAGCTATCTGAATATACAACCTTTTTTTTAAAAATCTCTCAAAATAAAAAAATAGTAGAGCATTTTCCAAAATTTCACGATTTTTCGACTTTTTTCGATTTTCAGTCCCTTTTTTATCCTATTCCAGATATTTCAAAGGCTTATTGGGTGGTTTCATGCAAATTAACTCCGAAAGGACTCTCGATAGAAAAAATTTAAAAAAAAGTTGCGGTTAAGTTTTCGAGATATAGGCGTCCAAAAACGCTCCAAATCAGAAAATACTTGATTTTCAGCGTGCCATATTTTGCTGCCTGGTCATAGTATCCGTATGAATTGGGTATCATACGATAGTACAATCCTAGTGCAATCCAATGGTACCCTAATTTCTTTAATCCATTGATATCGGGCGGAGAATTCGCGTTTTCCCCCAAAATATCCATTTTTTGCATTTTTTTCAAAATATTGCACATTATTTCGACCACTTCCGGTTAAAGGATTCTTGTCGAAATTGCTTTATCAGTTTGTATTGGACTATAACTTCATGTTCCGTAAGTTTCAGAAACATCATTTTGGCTGTAAAACGACACCACAGCTCACAAAATGGGAAGAAAATTCGAAAAAAATCGAAAAATAAAGGGCGATAACTCTGAATGAAACTTATATTACTGGAATCGGATTGACGTCAGGTATCCAAAAATATAGGTCAAATTTGCAAATTTTGAAAAATAACAAAAAATGTCTCGTAGGCGACATGTTTTGAATTTTCGAACGATAGAAGTCAGCGACGAAGTTTCGAAATTGCGAAATGTGAGATTGCTATTGTCTTGGAAATGTCTCAGGCTTTCCAAAAATGTGATTTGTTTGAATATAGGTAGAGAATTGACGAAACCACGACCAATTTTTTATTTTTTACAAACGTTCAAAATTCGACCACTTCCGGTCTGCGCAGAAGTTCAAAAATTGCTTTATTGAGTAGCCACCACATGGTTTCCCGTTAGAAAGATGAACCGCAGATCGGTATCTCTTTTCGATCATAGAGAAATAGGCTCCGGCGGTAAATAATAATAATAAAAAAAAAAATAATAATTTTAGTAATCTCAATAGGCTTTCAGACGAAAGTCTGAAAGCCTAATAATTTTAGTAATCTCAATAGGCTTTCAGACGAAAGTCTGAAAGCCTAACTAGACCTGCATGCAGGAATGACGGGTTTCACTTTTGCCATGTTACCTTTGAACTTGAACTTGTGTCACTTTTGGTGCTACGTTACCCTTGAACATATGTCCTTTCCGGTACCAATGAAACCAATATACAGGTTTCCACATAAGCATTGCACACATCAAATAAAATGGAAACAGAATCAAACAAATCCAGCAATTTTATTTTATACATTTGTTACATGTAATTGATCCTGACAAAATAACAGTACTTCCGGTGATAATGTAAATGTTCCCTTAGTCTTATGAAATCAGAAATGGCATAAGGCATCATATGGTGAAAATTTTATGTAAATCGAATAATAATGTCCACTTTTATAGACCAAAAACCTTGAAAAGTGACGTGTAGAAAATCGTCTATTTCTCGGCAACCGTACAAGTTAGAAACCATTTTTTGGTATTTATATGACCGTATGGGTTTAATCTATTTGTTGATTGGAATCAAATATCATAATTGTATAAACATTACAAATCAGACTCATTTGAATAAAATATCGGTTTTGAAGGCTTAAAATACAGTTTTTGCCAAAATGACGCTACTTCCGGTGATAATGAAAACGTTAAATTAGTTTTATAACATCGTCTATGACATTAGGCTTCAAAGGGTGAAAATTTTATGAAAATCAAATAATAATTGACACTTTTATGGGCCAAAAACCTTCAAAAGTGACTTTCAGAAAATCGCCTATATCTCGACAACCGAACAAGTTAGAAACAATTTTATGATATCTATTTGACCGTATGAGTTTTGTTAATATGTGAATTTAAACCAAAAGTTAATTTTATTATTACATGTGACATAATTCTTGGTTGAAAAAAAGATCGATTTTAAAAGTTAAAAATTGAGTTTTTGACTAAATGACGTCACTTCCGGTGTCAATTTTAAATAGTAATCAACATGATATGACGCACACTTGCTTTTTGAATCAAATGATGTCACTTTTGTGAATATCCATTAATAATTGACTATTTTACAGGCAACATTACGAAAACAGTGACTTATGCAAAACTGCCCATTTCTCGGCAGCTGCTTATATTAGAAACTAATTTTAACATACATTCTCTTCGTATGGATTATAGTGACAGGTTTATAAAAGTTAAGTAAACAAATTTTAAAATCTGAAAAGCCTGAATGGGTTGTAAATAGGTCAATTTTACGCCTTTTTTCACCCCTTTATCCAATTTGCTAGATAACACTTTTGGTAATAAAAAAAATAACAATTGGGACAACGAAGCATATGAACTTTGTTTTATACAAATCGAACAATAAAAAATTAATCTAGGACTGAAAAACTGAATTAGCTTATGGCGGCCAAGGAAAATTACTGAGACAAATTTTTTTAACATTTTTGCGCTAGTCAGATGACTCTTTAATTCTGTGCACAACACGACTAAATAATATTTATAAATAAAAACGTTAAATCGAATAATAATTGCCACTTTTAAAGACCAAAAAACTTGAAAAGTGACTTGTAGAAAATTGGCTATTTCTCGGCAACCGTACAAGTTAGAAACCATTTTGTGGTATCTGTATGATCGTATGGGTTCATTCTATTTGTTGATTGGCATCAAATACCATAATTTGAAAAAGATTTCAAAACAGACTCATTTGAATAAAATATCTGTTTTGGAGGCTAAAAATACAGTTTTTGCCAAAAGGACGTTACTTCCGGTGATAATGAAAATCTTAAATTACTTGTATGAAATCCCAAATGGCATTAGGTATAACATGGTGTGACGTTTATGAAAATCGAATAATAATTGACCCTTTTATGGCCCCGAAACCTTCAAAAGTGACCTGTAGAAAACCGTCTATTTCTCGGCAACCGAACAAGTTAGAAACCATTTTATGATATCTATATGACCATATGAGTTTTGTTTATATGTGAATTTAAACCAAAAGTTAAAATTATTAATACATATTAAGTTATTCTTGGTTGAATAAAACATTGATTTAAAAAAGTGTAAAATGCATTTTTTGACCAAATGATGTCACTTCCGGTGTCAATTTTAAATTGTAATCAACTTGATATGACGCTACGTGCTTTTTGAATCAAATGATGTCACTTTTATAAAAATCCAATAATAATTGACTATTTTACAGGCAAAATAACGAAAACAGTGACTTATGCAGAACTGCCCATTTCTTGGCAACTGCTTATATTACAAACGAATTTTAACATACATTTTCTTCGTATGGATTATAGCTACAAGTTTATAAAAGTTACGAAGAAATATTTTAAAATCTGAAAAGCCTGAATAGGTTGTAAATAGGCCAATTTTACACCATTTTTAGCCTCTTAATCGAATTTGCTCGAAAATGAAATCGAAATTAAAAAAACTGCTTCCTACATTTTTTGCGCCTTGAAAGGGCACACTCTTTGAGTCATATAATTTTTCAAAAAAATAATATTTGTTTATGAAGATCGTAAATAACTGTCAAAATTGTAGTTTTTGGTAAAATTATGCCACTTCCGGTGCCGACAGATAACACTTTCGGTAATAAAAAAAACGACAATTGATACAACGAAGCATATGAACTTTGTTTTATACAAATCGAACAATAAAAAATTAATCTAGGACTGAAAAACTGAATTAGCCAATGGCGGCCAAGGTAAATTACTGAGACAAAATTTTTTAACATTTTTGCACTAGTCAGATGACCCTTTAATTCTGTGCACAATACGACTAAAAAATATTCATAAATAAAAAAGTTTTTTGTAAAATTTTAAATTTTCGAAATTTGGCGCCTAATATCTTCGAAGATTTGCCGAAAATCAAAAATCGAAAGTAGCGTAGCTATGTGCCCTGTCTCAGGCTATGCCAAAATGTATCGAAAGTTAAAATCCAATGATTATTGTTAAAATTACTGCAATATTTTTAAAAACGATAACTTCGGTGATTTCGGACATTTCGCATTGTCGCAGAACGTTCAAAATAGCTTTATCCTCTAAGTCACACCTACTTTCCCAGTAAAACCGAAGAAATCGTAACGATGCGACACGTAGTTGCTGAGATCTATTCAAATTGGAATCTGAATAATAATAATAATAATAATAATAAGAACTAGACCTGCATAGCAGTGCTGAATCGGCTTTCAGGGTCCTTTAGATCATTGCCATGCTTTTAAATTTACCTTTATACCCTAAACGACCGATAGGACTCGGGGTAACAGAAGTTTAAGAAGTGAAATAGAAGTAGTTTTCGAGATAAACGAGTTTGAAAAGGCTCCAAAAAAAGAGGAAAATACTATATTTTCGGCATCTCATAATCTATTGCCTAACCATCGAATTTGTATCATTCTGATATCATATAAAAGTCCAAAAAGGAAAATACTAGATCTTCAGCGTCCCGTAATATTTGTCATTGAACACGCCATCTTGAGTCGGATCGCGCAAAATCTAATTTTGGAGTAAAATTTTATTTTGAAGTCTAAAAATACGTTTTTTGCAAATATGACATTACTTCCGGTGATAATGGAAATGTTAAATCAGATCATTGCAATCATAAATGGCATAAGGCATCACATGGTGAAAATTGTATGAAAATTGAATAATAATTGACACTTTTATAGACCAAAAAGATTGGAAAGTGACTTGTAGAAAATCGTCTATTTCTCGGCAACCGTACAAGTTAGAAACTTTTTTGTGGTATCTGTATGATGGTATGATTTCATGCTATTCGGTGATGGGATTCAAATATCATAATTTTAAAAATATTATAAACAAGACTCATTTGAATAAAATATTTGTTTTCTAGGTTAAAAATACAGTTTTTGGCAAAATGACGTCATTTTCGGTCACAGTGAAACTGTAAAATTGGCTTAACCTAGTCCAAATTGGCAATAGGCATCGAATGAAAAAAAATTATTGAAAATTGGATAATAATTTACTATTTTATAGGCAAAATAACGTGAAAAGTGATGCATGCAAAATTGCATATTTCTCGGCAACTGCTCATATTACAAACTATTTTTCGCATACATTCTCTTCGTCTGGATTATGGCTACGAGTTTATGAAAGTTACGAATAAATAGTTCAAAATATAAAGACGTTGAATGGGTTGTAATAACTGAATTTTACCCTTTTTTTTACATTTTATTCGAAATTGCCCGAAAATGAAATTGAAATTTAAGAATCTCAGCCAAACATTTTATGCGCCTTTACAGGGCGCATACTTTTTGTTATATCAGTTTTCGAAAAACATAATATTTGCTGTCAAAAAGTGGTACTTAACTCTCAAAATTGTAGTTTTTGTTAATATTACACCACTTCCGTTGCGTGCAGAAAAATGTCACCGTAACAAAAAATATTACAATTGACATCACGAATCATACGCACTTTGTTTTATACAAATCGAACAATAAATAATTAATCTAGGTACGAAAAACTAAATTAGCCAATGGCGACTAAAGAAAATTACTGAGACAAAATTCTTTCTCACTTATGCTCAAGTAGGGTGATACTTTAACTCTGTGTAAACTACCATCAAAAAATATTCATAAATAAAAAAGTTTTCTGTAAAAATGTAAAAAAAAATCAATATATCGGATATTTTTTCGACTACTTCCGGTTTTTCGATCATTGTCGGAATTGCTTTAACAAGTTGATTAGATACTTAACTTCCTGTACCAGAAATATCAGAAACATTCATTAAGTAATTTTTGAAAAAAAGATAAATAAAAGAGCATTTTCAATAATTTAATGATTTTTCAACTTTTTTCAAAGATTGAGGTCATTTTTGGACCGCCTATAATATTGCAACGCTTTTATTATTAAATGCACACGCTAGGCCACCGATAGGACTCTGAGTAAAAAATGTTTAAGAAAAATCGTAGGCGTCGTTTTCGAGAAAAAGGCGTCTCAGAATGCTCCAAAACGGAAAATACTTAATTTTCGGCGTACCATAATTCATTTCCTAAGAATCAAATTCGTGTTATTTAGATGTTATACGATCGTCTATTAATGGAACTATCCAAAGACACTTTAATTGTTTTGGTCCGCTAATATGTGACGGAGAATTCGAACTTTTGGCAAGAGCTCCAATTTTTTTTCATCTTTTTTACATTTTTCTTTGTTTTTTTAACTACTTCCGGTATACGAATCATTGTCGAGTAGTTTTCACATCCAGTTTTGGAGTTTGCATGGGACCAGGGCTCTCTAATGATATACGACACTATACGATCAAATAAAATACTTCTGAGAAATCCTATGTTCAAAAGTGTTAAAAATGTCAAAATGTCAAAATATTGAAAATTAAATTTCAATAACTGCATACATATTATACATCATTAGAATCGTAATTAGGTCAGCTTTTTAAATATATATCTTTTTTTTGAAAATCTCTTAAAATAAAAAAATAGTGGAGCATTTTCCCAAATTTCACGATTTTTCGACTTTTTTCGATTTTCAGTCCCTTTTTTGTCTTATTCCAATTATATAATAGCCTTAATGGATGGATCCATGCTAAAGACTACCGGAAGGACCATCGATAGATAAAGTTTAAGAAAAATCGCTGGAGCAGTTTTCGAAATACAGGCGTCCAAAAACGCTCCAAATCAGAAAATACTTGATTTTCAGCGTGCCATATTTTGCTTCCAGCTCATCGTATCCGTACGAATTGGGTATCATCCAGTGGTCCAATCACCGCTAGGCCAAATGATACCTTAATTTGTTTAATCCGTTGATATCGGACGGAGAAATCGTGTTTTTACCCAAGACACCAATTTTTCACGTTTTTTTCAATATATCGCATATTATTTCGACTACTTCCGGTTTACGGATTGTTGTTGAAATTGCTTTAAACGGTGGTTTGACAATATTGCTTCATGTATCAGGAATTTGAGAAACGTTGATCCGGCCGTAAAACGAAACTTAAGCTCACAAAATGTGAAGAAAATTCGAAAAAAATCGAAAAATAAAGGGCGATAACTCGGAATGAAACTTATATTACTGGAACCGGATTGCCTTCAGGTATCCAAAAATGTAGGTCAAATTTGAAAATTTTGCAAAATATCAAAAATTGTCTCTCAAATAAAATTTTTCATTTTTCGATCGCAAGAAGTCAGCGGTGAAGTTTCGAAATATCGAAATTTTCAACTGCTATCGTCCGAGAAAAGACTCAAGGTTTCCGAAAATGTCATTTGTGTGAAAATAGGTACAGAATTGACGAATCTACGGCCGTTTTTTAATTTTTTGACACAGCACGAAATTCGACCACTTCCGGTCTGCGCAGAAGTTTCAAAAATAGTTTATCAAGTAGCCAACACATGGTTTCCCTATAGAGAATTAGGTCCCAGATCGGTATCTGTTACAGGCGCTGAGAAATAGGCTCCCCCGAAAAATAAAATAATAATAATAAATAATAATAATTTTAGTAAAAACAATAGTCTTTCAGACGAAAGTCTGAAAGCCTAATAACTAGACCTGCATGCAGGAAAGACGGGTTTCACTGGTGCCATGTTACCCTTAAACATGTCACTTCCGGTGCCAAGTTACCCCTGAACATATGTCACTTCCGGTACCAGCGAAACCACTAAACAGTTTTCCAAATTAACATTGCACACAAATAAAATAGACGCAGAATCAACAAAATCCAGCAATATCAATTCATTTTATACATTTGTTACTTGTAAATGATCTTGACAAAATTAAATTACTCCCGGTGTTAATGCAAATGTTCAATTAGTCTTATGAAATCAGAAATGGCATACGATATCATATAGTGAAAATTTTATGTAAATCGAATAATAATTGCCACTTTTAAAGACCAAAAAACTTGAAAAGTGACTTGTAGAAAATCGGCTATTTCTCTGCAACCGTACAAGTTAGAAACCATTTTGTGATATCTGTATGATTGTATGGGTTCATTCTATTTGTTGATTGGCATCAAATACCATAATTTGAAAAAGATTTCAAAACAGACTCATTTGAATAAAATATCTGTTTTGGAGGCTAAAATTACAGTTTTTGCCAAAATGACGTTACTTCCGGTGATAATGAAAATCTTAAGTTACTTGTATGAAATCCCAAATGGCATTAGGTATAACATGGTGTGACGTTTATGAAAATCGAATAATAATTGACCCTTTTATGGCCCCGAAACCTTCAAAAGTGACCTGTAGAAAACCGTCTATTTCTCGGCAACCGAATACGTTAGAAACCATTTTATGATATCTATATGACCAGATGAGTTTTGTTTATATGTGAATTTAAACCAAAAGTTAAAATTATTGATACATATTAAGTTATTCTTGGTTGAATAAAACACTGATTTAAAAAGTTTAAAATGCATTTTTTGACCAAATGATGTCACTTCCGGTGCCAATTTTAAATTGTAATCAACTTGATATGACGCTACGTGCTTTTTGAATCAAATGGTGTCACTTTTATAAAAATCCAATCATAATTGACTATTTTACAGGCAAAATAACGAAAACAGTGACTTGTACAGAACTGCCCATTTCTTGGTAACTGCTTATATTACAAACGAATTTTAACATACATTTTCTTCGTATGGATTATAGCTACAAGTTTATAAAAGTTACGAAGAAATATTTTAAAATCTGAAAAGCCTGAATAGGTTGTAAATAGGTCAATTTTACACCATTTTTAGCCTCTTAATCGAATTTGCTCGAAAGTGAAATCGAAATTAAAAAAACTGCTTCCTACATTTTTTGCGCCTTGAAAGGGCACACTCTTTGAGTCAAATAATTTTTCCAAAAAATAATATTTGTTTTCGAAATAAGAAAATAACTGTCAAAATTGTAGTTTTTGGTAAAATTATGCCACTTCCGGTGCCGACAGATAACACTTTCGGTAATAAAAAAAATGACAATTGATACAACGAAGCATATGAATTTTGTTTTATACAAATCGAACAATAAAAAATTAATCTAGGACTGAAAAACTGAATTAGCCAATGGCGGCCAAGGAAAATTACTGAGACAAAATTTTTTAACATTTTTGCACTAGTCAGATGACTCTTTAATTCTGTGCACAATACGACTAAAAAATATTCATAAATAAAAAAAATTTTTGTAAAATTTTAAATTTTCGAAATTTGGCGCCTAATATCTTCGAAGATTTGCCGAAAATCAAAAATCGAAAGTAGCGTAGCTATGTGCCCTGTCTCAGGCTATGCCAAAATGTATCGAAAGTTAAAATCCAATGATAATTGTTAAAATTACTGCAATATTTTCAAAAACGATAACTTCGGTGATTTCGGACATTTCGCATTGTCGCAGAACGTTCAAAATAGCTTTATCCTCTAAGTCACACCCACTTTCCCAGTAAAACCGAAGAAATCGTAACGATGCGACACGTAGTTGCTGAGATCTATTCAAATTGGAATCTGAATAATAATAATAATAATAAGAATAATAATTTTAACAAAAACAATAGTGTTTCACACAAGCTACGCAGTGTGAAACCCTAATAATTTTAACAAAAACAATAGTGTTTCACACAAGCTACGCAGTGTGAAACCCTAATAACTAGACCTGCAAGCAGCACTGAACCGGCTTTCAGGAATCATACAGGAAGTTTATTATACCATAGCCAACCCATTGAGCTACCGAACTAAACTTTAGTTGTTTTGCTTCAGTGACACCCTCTACCATATGTAAAAGTAATATTTGGTGGCGAAAAGAGCGGTCAAAATTGTAAATTATGGCAAAATTACGTCACTTCCGGTGCCGAAAGAAATTTTTATAGGTGAAAAATAAGTCGAAAATTTGCAACATACAAAATTTGTTTAATACATATCGGGCAATGGAAAATTAACCTATAACCCATAAACTGAAATTAAGAAGGTAAAATAATTAAAAGTGACCCTTTTAGAAGCCTTTTCTTGATATCAATATGATGGTATTGATTCAATCTTACTGCCCATTAGAGTCAGACGTTATAAAGTTAAACAAATAATAAATATAAATCCCTTCAAAAAAATGTTTGTTTTGAAGGCTAAAAATACGTTTTTTGCAAAAATTACATTACTTCCGATGATATTGAAAATGTTAACTTAGTTGATAGGCATCAAATGGTAAAAAAATGATAAAAATCGAATAATAATATTGACACTTTTATAGAGAGAGAGAGAGAGAGAAATGGGGTTTAACGTCCACTCGACACAAACTAGGTCATTTTGGGACTAACATATGGTTTCAGTTTTATTTCAATAATTCGCTTGCGCGTAGGGGTCTTTAGCAGTGGGAGGAAACCGGAGTGCCCGGAGGAAACCCACGAGGTTGAGAAGGCGCCCCCCATCTCCATGCCACATACGCTCGCACCAGGGCTCGAAACCACAGCCGCAAGCCAGAGGTGACCGGCCAGCTAGAGGGCGAAGCGCGGCACTCTAGACCACTAGGCCATCCCAACCCCCCGACACTTTTATAGACCAAAAACCTTGAAATGTGACTTATAGAAGAGCGCCTATTTCTCTGTAACCGTACAAGTTAGAAACCAATTTGTGGTGGTCGTATGGTTTCATTCTATTCGTTGATGGTAATCAAATATCATAATTTTAAAAATATTATAAGGCAGACTCATTTGAATAAAATATTTGTTTTTTAGGTTAAAAATACAGTTTTTGCAGAAATGACGTCATTTCCGGTCACAGTGAAAATGTAAAATTGGCTTGAACTAGTCCACATTGACATTAGGCGTCAAATGGAAAAAAAATATTGCAAATCGAATAATAATTCACTCTTTTATAGGCAAAATAACGTGAATAGTGATGCATGCAAAATTGCATATTTCTCGGCAACTGCTCATATTTCAAACTAATTTTCGCATACATTCTCTTCGTCTAGATTATTGCTACGAGTTTATGAAAATCACAAATAAATATTTCAAAATATGAAGACGCTGAATGAATTGTAAATAATTGAATTTTACACTTTATTTTACATTTTATTCGAAATTGCCCGAAAATGAAATTGAAATTTAAAAAATCTGAGCTAAAAATTTTATACACCTTTGCAGGGTGTATCCTTTTAGTTATATCAGTTTAAAAAAAAAAATATTTGCTTTCAAAAAGTGGTACCGAACTGTCAAAATTGTAGTTTTTGTTAATATTACGTCACTTCCGTTGCCGACAGAAAAATTTCACCGTAACAAAAAAAATTGCAATTGGGACCACGGAGCATATGAACTTTGTTTTATACAAATCGAACAATAAATAGTTTTTGTGGTTACGAAAAACTAAATGAGCCGATGGCGGCGAACGCAAATTACCGAGACATTTTTTTTATCATTTCTGCTCAAGTAGGATGATATTTTAACCCTGTGTAAAATACCATCAAAAAATATTCATAAATAAAAAAGGTTTTTCGCAAAAAAAAAAAAACAATTTTCAAAATATCGGACATTTTTTCGACTACTTCCGGTTTTACGATCATTGTCGTGACAGCTTTACGAAGTTCTTTGGATACTTAACTTTCTGTACCAGAAGTGTCAGAAACATCCATTGAGTAGTTTTGGAAAAAAAGATAAATTAAAGAGCGTTTCCAAAAATTTAACTATTTTTCAATTTTTTTCAAAGTTTGAGGCCATTTTTGGACCTCTTATATTATTTCAATGCTTTTCATTTTGGATTCACTATATAGACAACCGATAGGACTTTGAGTAAGAAAAGTTTAAGAAAAATCTGCGGCGTTATTTTCGAGAAAAGGGCGTCTCAGAATGTTAAAAAATCGGAAAATACTAGATTTTTGGCATACAATAATTTATTTACTAATCATCGAAATCGTATTATTTAAACACCATATGATGGTCCATTAATAGGGCTATCCAGTGACACTTTAGTTCTTTTGGTCCGCTATTACCTAAGGGAGAAATCAAACTTTTCGCAAGTGCGACAATGTTTTTAACATTATTTTTTCATTTTTTGAATACTTCTGGTATGGCTATTATTGTCGGAATAGTTTTAATAGGCGGTTTGGGCACTAAAATATCCACAGGGCTCTGTAATGACATATTACATTATCTGATCAGATAAAATGCCCCTGAGAAATCCTATGTTCAAAAGTGCCAAAAATGCAAAAAAATTAAAATATCGAAAATCAAATTTCAAAAACTACATACATATTATACATCGTTAGAATCGTAATTAGGTCAGCTATCTGAATATACAATCTTTTTTTGAAAATCTCTTAAAATAAAAAAAAAGTAGAGCATTTTCCAAAATTTCACGATTTTTCGACTTTTTTCGATTTTCAGTCCGTTATTTCACCTATTCCAGATATTTCAAAGTCTTATTGGATGGCTTCATGCAAAAAACCTCCGAAAGGACTCTCGATAGAAAAAATTAAAAAAAAAGTTGCGGTTAAGTTTTCGAGATACAGGCGTCCAAAAATGCTAAAAATCAGAAAATACTTGATTTTCAGCGTGCCATATTTTGCTTCCTGCTAATCGTATCCTTACGAATTGGGTATCATTCAGTGGTCCAATCAGCGCCCGACCAAATGATACCTTAATTCGTTTAATCCGTTGATATCGGACGGAGAAATCGTGTTTTTACCCAAAACACCCATTTTTCACTTTTTTTTCAAAATATCGCATATTATTTCGACTACTTCCGGTTTACGGATTGTTGTTGAAATTGCTTTAAACGGTGGTTTGACCATATTACTTCATGTTCCAGGAATTTCAGAAGCGTCGATCTGGCCGTAAAACGAAACTTAAGCTCACAAAATGTGAAGAAAATTCGAAAAAAATCGAAAAATAAAGGGCGATAACTCTGAATGAAACTTATATTACTGGAACCGGATTGCCTTCAGGTATCCAAAAATGTAGGTCAAATTTTAAAATTTTGAAAAACAACAAAAAATGTGTCTTAAACAACATATTTTCATTTTTCGAACGCTAGAAGTCAGCGGCGAAGTTTCGAAATTGCAAAATTTTCAACTGCTATCGTCCGAGAAAAGACTCAGGGTTTCCAAAAATGTAATTTGTATGAAAATAGATACAGAATTGACGAATCTACGGCCGTTTTTTAAATATTTGGCCACTTCCGGTCTGCGCAGAAGTTTCAAATACAGTGGAAGGGATAGCCACCATATGGTTTCCTAATAGAAAATTATGTCCCAGATCTGTATCTGTTACAGACACTGAGAAATAGGCTCCCCCGAAAAATAAAATAATAATAATAAATAATAATTTTAGTAATCACAATAGGCTTTCAGACGAAAGTCTGAAAGCCTAATAATTTTAGTAATCACAATAGGCTTTCAGACGAAAGTCTGAAAGCCTAATAATAATTTTAGTAATCACAATAGGCTTTCAGACGAAAGTCTGAAAGCCTAATAAATAATAATTTAAGTAATCACAATAGGCTTTCAGACGAAAGTCTGAAAGCCTAATAATAATTTTAGTAAAAACAATAGTCTTTCAGACGAAAGTCTGAAAGCCTAATAATAATAATAATTTTAGTAATCTCAATAGGCTTTCAGACGAAAGTCTGAAAGCCTAATAAATAACTAGACCTGCATGCAGGAATGACGGGTTTCACTGGTGCCACGTTACCCTTAAACATGTCACTTCCGGTGCCAAGTTACCCTTGAACATATGTCACTTCCGGTACCAGCGAAACCACTAAACAGGTTTCCAAATTAACATTGCACACAAATAAAATGGACGCAGAATCAACAAAATCCAGCAATATCAATTCATTTCATACATTTGTTACTTGTAAATGATCTTGACAAAATTAAATTACTCCCGGTGTTAATGCAAATGTTCAATTAGTCTTATGAAATCAGAAATGGCATACGATATCATATAGTGAAAATTTTATGTAAATCGAATAATAATTGCCACTTTTAAAGATCAAAAAACTTGAAAAGTGACTTGTAGAAAATCGGCTATTTCTCTTCTACCGTACAAGTTAGAAACCATTTTGTGGTATCTGTATGATCGTATGGGTTCATTCTATTTGTTGATTGGCATCAAATACCATAATTTGAAAAAGATTTCAAAACAGACCCATTTGAATAAAATATCTGTTTTAGAGGCTAAAAATACAGTTTTTGCCAAAATGACGTTACTTCCGGTGATAATGAAAATCTTAAATTACTTGTATGAAATCCCAAATGGCATTAGGTATAACATGGTGTGACGTTTATGAAAATCGAATAATAATTGACCCTTTTATGGCCCTGAAACCTTCAAAAGTGACCTGTAGAAAACCGTCTATTTCTCGGCAACCGAATAAGTTAGAAACCATTTTATGATATCTATATGACCTTTTGAGTTTTGTTTATATGTGAATTTAAACCAAAAGTTAAAATTATTAATACATATTAAGTTATTCTTGGTTGAATAAAACATTGATTTAAAAAGTTTAAAATGTATTTTTTGACCAAATGATGTCACTTCCGGTGTCAATTTTAAATTGTAATCAACTTGATATGACGCTACGTGCTTTTTGAATCAAATGATGTCACTTTTATAAAAATCCAATCATAATTGACTATTTTACAGGCAAAATAACGAAAACAGTGACTTGTACAGAACTGCCCATTTCTTGGTAACTGCTTATATTACAAACGAATCTTAACATACATTTTCTTCGTATAGATTATAGCTACAAGTTTATAAAAGTTACAAAGAAATATCTTAGCCTCTTAATCGAATTTGCTCGAAAATGGAATCGAAATTAAAAAAACTGCTTCCTACATTTTTTGCGCCATGAAAAGACACACTCTTTGAGTCATATAATTTTTCCAAAAAATAATATTTGTTTTCGAAGAAGGAAAATAACTGTCAAAATTGTAGTTTCTGGTAAAATTATGCCACTTCCGGTGCCGACAGATAAAACTTTTGGTAATAAAAAAAATGACAAGTGATACAACGAAGCATATGAACTTTGTTTTATACAAATCGAACAATAAAAAATTAATCTAGGACTTAAAAACTGAATTAGCCAATGGCGGCCAAGGTAAATTACTGAGACAAAATTCTTTAACATTTTTGCACTAGTCAGATGACCCTTTAATTCTGTGCATAATACGACTAAAAAATATTCATAAATAAAAAAGTTTTTTGTAAAATTTTAAATTTTCAAAATTTGGCGCCTAATATCTTTGAAGATTTACCGAAAATCAAAAATCGAAAGTAGTGTAGCTATGTGCCCTGTCTCCGGCTATGCCAAAATGTATCGAAAGTTAAAATTCAATGATTATTGTTAAAATTACTGCAATATTTTAAAAAAACGATAATTTGGTGATTTCGGACATTTCGCATTGTCGCAGAACGTTCAAAATAGCTTTATCCTCTAAGTCACACCCACTTGCTCAGTAAAACCGAAGAAATCGTAACGATGCGACAAGCAGTTGCTGAGATCTACTCAAAACAAAAGAATAATAATAATAATAAGAACTAGACCTGCATGCAGGAATGACGGGTTTCACTGGTGCCACGTTACCCTTAAACATGTCACTTCCGGTGCCAAGTTACCCTTGAACATATGTCACTTCCGGTACCAGCGAAACCACTAAACAGGTTTCCAAATTAACATTGCACACAAATAAAATGGACGCAGAATCAACAAAATCCAGCAATATCAATTCATTTTATACATTTGTTACTTGTAAATGATCTTGACAAAATTAAATTACTCCCGGTGTTAATGCAAATGTTCAATTAGTCTTATGAAATCAGAAATGACATACGATATCATATAGTGAAAATTTTATGTAAATCGAATAATAATTGCCACTTTTAAAGACCAAAAAACTTGAAAAGTGACTTGTAGAAAATCGGCTATTTCTCTGCAACCGTACAAGTTAGAAACCATTTTGTGGTATCTGTATGATCGTATGGGTTCATTCTATTTGTTGATTGGCATCAAATACCATACTTTGAAAAAGATTTCAAAACAGACTCATTTGAATAAAATATCTGTTTTAGAGGCTAAAAATACAGTTTTTGCCAAAATGACGTTACTTCCGGTGATAATGAAAATCTTAAATTACTTGTATGAAATCCCAAATGGCATTAGGTATAACATGGTGTGACGTTTATGAAAATCGAATAATAATTGACCCTTTTATGGCCCCGAAACCTTCAAAAGTGACCTGTAGAAAACCGTCTATTTCTCGGCAACCGAACAAGTTAGAAACCATTTTATGATATCTATATGACCATATGAGTTTTGTTTATATGTGAATTTAAACCAAAAGTTAAAATTATTTATACATATTAAGTTATTCTTGGTTGAATAAAACATTGATTTAAAAAGTATAAAATGCATTTTTTGACCAAATGATGTCACTTCCGGTGTCAATTTTAAATTGTAATCAACTTGATATGACGCTACGTGCTTTTTGAATCAAATGATGTCACTTTTATAAAAATCCAATCATAATTGACTATTTTACAGGCAAAATAACGAAAACAGTGACTTGTACAGAACTGCCCATTTCTTGGTAACTGCTTATAGTACAAACGAATTTTAACATACATTTTCTTCGTATAGATTATAGCTACAAGTTTATAAAAGTTACAAAGAAATATCTTAGCCTCTTAATCGAATTTGCTCGAAAATGGAATCGAAATTAAAAAAACTGCTTCCTACATTTTTTGCGCCATGAAAAGACACACTCTTTGAGTCATATAATTTTTCCAAAAAATAATATTTGTTTTCGAAGAAGGAAAATAACTGTCAAAATTGTAGTTTCTGGTAAAATTATGCCACTTCCGGTGCCGACAGATAAAACTTTTGGTAATAAAAAAAATGACAAGTGATACAACGAAGCATATGAACTTTGTTTTATACAAATCGAACAATAAAAAATTAATCTAGGACTTAAAAACTGAATTAGCCAATGGCGGCCAAGGTAAATTACTGAGACAAAATTCTTTAACATTTTTGCACTAGTCAGATGACCCTTTAATTCTGTGCATAATACGACTAAAAAATATTCATAAATAAAAAAGTTTTTTGTAAAATTTTAAATTTTCAAAATTTGGCGCCTAATATCTTTGAAGATTTACCGAAAATCAAAAATCGAAAGTAGTGTAGCTATGTGCCCTGTCTCCGGCTATGCCAAAATGTATCGAAAGTTAAAATTCAATGATTATTGTTAAAATTACTGCAATATTTTAAAAAAACGATAATTTGGTGATTTCGGACATTTCGCATTGTCGCAGAACGTTCAAAATAGCTTTATCCTCTAAGTCACACCCACTTGCTCAGTAAAACCGAAGAAATCGTAACGATGCGACAAGCAGTTGCTGAGATCTACTCAAAACAAAAGAATAATAATAATAATAAGAACTAGACCTGCATGCAGGAATGACGGGTTTCACTGGTGCCACGTTACCCTTAAACATGTCACTTCCGGTGCCAAGTTACCCTTGAACATATGTCACTTCCGGTACCAGCGAAACCACTAAACAGGTTTCCAAATTAACATTGCACACAAATAAAATGGACGCAGAATCAACAAAATCCAGCAATATCAATTCATTTTATACATTTGTTACTTGTAAATGATCTTGACAAAATTAAATTACTCCCGGTGTTAATGCAAATGTTCAATTAGTCTTATGAAATCAGAAATGACATACGATATCATATAGTGAAAATTTTATGTAAATCGAATAATAATTGCCACTTTTAAAGACCAAAAAACTTGAAAAGTGACTTGTAGAAAATCGGCTATTTCTCTGCAACCGTACAAGTTAGAAACCATTTTGTGGTATCTGTATGATCGTATGGGTTCATTCTATTTGTTGATTGGCATCAAATACCATACTTTGAAAAAGATTTCAAAACAGACTCATTTGAATAAAATATCTGTTTTAGAGGCTAAAAATACAGTTTTTGCCAAAATGACGTTACTTCCGGTGATAATGAAAATCTTAAATTACTTGTATGAAATCCCAAATGGCATTAGGTATAACATGGTGTGACGTTTATGAAAATCGAATAATAATTGACCCTTTTATGGCCCCGAAACCTTCAAAAGTGACCTGTAGAAAACCGTCTATTTCTCGGCAACCGAACAAGTTAGAAACCATTTTATGATATCTATATGACCATATGAGTTTTGTTTATATGTGAATTTAAACCAAAAGTTAAAATTATTTATACATATTAAGTTATTCTTGGTTGAATAAAACATTGATTTAAAAAGTATAAAATGCATTTTTTGACCAAATGATGTCACTTCCGGTGTCAATTTTAAATTGTAATCAACTTGATATGACGCTACGTGCTTTTTGAATCAAATGATGTCACTTTTATAAAAATCCAATCATAATTGACTATTTTACAGGCAAAATAACGAAAACAGTGACTTGTACAGAACTGCCCATTTCTTGGTAACTGCTTATAGTACAAACGAATTTTAACATACATTTTCTTCGCATGGATTATAGCTACAAGTTTATAAAAGTTACGAAGAAATATTTTAAAATCTGAAAAGCCTGAATAGGTTGTAAATAGGCCAATTTTACACCATTTTTAGCCTCTTAATCGAATTTGCTCGAAAATGAAATCGAAATTAAAAAAACTGCTTCCTACATTTTTTGCGCCTTGAAAGGGCACACTCTTTGAGTCAAATAATTTTTCCAAAAAATAATATTTGTTTTCGTAGAAGGAAAATAACTGTCACAATTGTAGTTTTTGGTAAAATTATGCCACTTCCGGTGCCGACAGATAAAACTTTTGGTAATAAAAAAAATGACAATTGATACAATGAAGCATATGAACTTTGTTTTATACAAATCGAACAATAAAAAATTAATCTAGGACTTAAAAACTGAATTAGCCAATGGCGGCCAAGGTAAATTACTGAGACAAAATTCTTTAACATTTTTGCACTAGTCAGATGACCCTTTAATTCTGTGCATAATACGACTAAAAAATATTCATAAATAAAAAAGTTTTTTGTAAAATTTAAAATTTTCAAAATTTGGCGCCTAATATCTTTGAAGATTTACCGAAAATGAAAAATCGAAAGTAGTGTAGCTATGTGCCCTGTCTCCGGCTATGCCAAAATGTATCGAAAGTTAAAATTCAATGATTATTGTTAAAATTACTGCAATATTTTCAAAAACGATAATTTGGTGATTTCGGACATTTCGCATTGTCGCAGAACGTTCAAAATAGCTTTATCCTCTAAGTCACACCCACTTTCCTAGTAAAACCGAAGAAATCGTAACGATGCGACACGTAGTTGCTGAGATCTATTCAAATTGGAATCTGAATAATAATAATAATAAGAACTAGACCTGCATGCAGGAATGACGGGTTTCACTTTTGCCATGTTACCTTTGAACTTGAACTTGTGTCACTTTTGGTGCTACGTTACCCTTGAACATATGTCCTTTCCGGTACCAATGAAACCAATATACAGGTTTCCACATAAGCATTGCACACATCAAATAAAATGGAAACAGAATCAAACAAATCCAGCAATTTTATTTTATACATTTGTTACATGTAATTGATCCTGACAAAATAACAGTACTTCCGGTGATAATGTAAATGTTCCCTTAGTCTTACGAAATCAGAAATGGCATAAGGCATCATATGGTGAAAATTTTATGTAAATCGAATAATAATTTCCACTTTTATAGACCAAAAACCTTGAAAAGTGACGTGTAGAAAATCGTCTATTTCTCGGCTACCGTACAAGTGAGAAACCATTTTTTGGTATTTATATGACCGTATGGGTTTAATCTATTTGTTGATTGGAATCAAATATCATAATTGTATAAACATTACAAATCAGACTCATTTGAATAAAATATCGGTTTTGAAGGCTTAAAATACAGTTTTTGCCAAAATGACGCTACTTCCGGTGATAATGAAAACGTTAAATTAGTTTTATAACATCGTCTATGACATTAGGCTTCAAAGGGTGAAAATTTTATGAAAATCAAATAATAATTGACACTTTTATGGGCCAAAAACCTTCAAAAGTGACTTTCAGAAAATCGCCTATATCTCGACAACCGAACAAGTTAGAAACAATTTTATGATATCTATTTGACCGTATGAGTTTTGTTAATATGTGAATTTAAACCAAAAGTTAATTTTATTATTACATGTGACATAATTCTTGGTTGAAAAAAAGATCGATTTTAAAAGTTAAAAATTGAGTTTTTGACTAAATGACGTCACTTCCGGTGTCAATTTTAAATAGTAATCAACATGATATGACGCACACTTGCTTTTTGAATCAAATGATGTCACTTTTGTGAATATCCATTAATAATTGACTATTTTACAGGCAACATTACGAAAACAGTGACTTATGCAAAACTGCCCATTTCTCGGCAACTGCTTATATTAGAAACTAATTTTAACATACATTCTCTTCGTATGGATTATAGTGACAGGTTTATAAAAGTTAAGTAAAAAAAATTTAAAATCTGAAAAGCCTGAATGGGTTGTAAATAGGTCAATTTTACGCCTTTTTTCACCCCTTAATCCAATTTGCTAGATAACACTTTTGGTAATAAAAGAAATAACAATTGGGACAACGAAGCATATGAACTTTGTTTTATACAAATCGAACAATAAAAAATTAATCTAGGACTGAAAAACTGAATTAGCTAATGGCGGCCAAGGAAAATTACTGAGACAAATTTTTTTAACATTTTTGCGCTAGTCAGATGACTCTTTAATTCTGTGCACAACACGACTAAATAATATTTATAAATAAAAACGTTAAATCGAATAATAATTGCCACTTTTAAAGACCAAAAAACTTGAAAAGTGACTTGTAGAAAATCGGCTATTTCTCGGCAACCGTACAAGTTAGAAACCATTTTGTGGTATCTGTATGATCGCATGGGTCCATTCTATTTGTTGATTGGCATCAAATACCATAATTTGAAAAAGATTTCAAAACAGACTCATTTGAATAAAATATCTGTTTTGGAGGCTAAAAATACAGTTTTTGCCAAAATGACGTTACTTCCGGTGATAATGAAAATCTTAAATTACTTGTATGAAATCCCAAATGGCATTAGGTATAACATGGTGTGACGTTTATGAAAATCGAATAATAATTGACCCTTTTATGGCCCCGAAACCTTCAAAAGTGACCTGTAGAAAACCGTCTATTTCTCGGCAACCGAACAAGTTAGAAACCATTTTATGATATCTATATGACCATATGAGTTTTGTTTATATGTGAATTTAAACCAAAAGTTAAAATTATTAATACATATTAAGTTATTCTTGGTTGAATAAAACATTGATTTAAAAAAGTGTAAAATGCATTTTTTGACCAAATGATGTCACTTCCGGTATCAATTTTAAATTGTAATCAACTTGATATGACGCTACGTGCTTTTTGAATCAAATGATGTCACTTTTATAAAAATCCAATAATAATTGACTATTTTACAGGCAAAATAACGAAAACAGTGACTTATGCAGAACTGCCCATTTCTTGGCAACTGCTTATATTACAAACGAATTTTAACATACATTTTCTTCGTATGGATTATAGCTACAAGTTTATAAAAGTTACGAAGAAATATTTTAAAATCTGAAAAGCCCGAATAGGTTGTAAATAGGCCAATTTTACACCATTTTTAGCCTCTTAATCGAATTTGCTCGAAAATGAAATCGAAATTAAAAAAACTGTTTCCTACATTTTTTGCGCCTTGAAAGGGCACACTCTTTGAGTCATATAATTTTTCAAAAAAATAATATTTGTTTATGAAGATCGTAAATAACTGTCAAAATTGTAGTTTTTGGTAAAATTATGCCACTTCCGGTGCCGACAGATAACACTTTCGGTAATAAAAAAAACGACAATTGATACAACGAAGCATATGAACTTTGTTTTATACAAATCGAACAATAAAAAATTAATCTAGGACTGAAAAACTGAATTAGCCAATGGCGGCCAAGGTAAATTACTGAGACAAAATTTTTTAACATTTTTGCACTAGTCAGATGACCCTTTAATTCTGTGCACAATACGACTAAAAAATATTCATAAATAAAAAAGTTTTTTGTAAAATTTTAAATTTTCGAAATTTGGCGCCTAATATCTTCGAAGATTTGCCGAAAATCAAAAATCGAAAGTAGCGTAGCTATGTGCCCTGTCTCAGGCTATGCCAAAATGTATCGAAAGTTAAAATCCAATGATTATTGTTAAAATTACTGCAATATTTTTAAAAACGATAACTTCGGTGATTTCGGACATTTCGCATTGTCGCAGAACGTTCAAAATAGCTTTATCCTCTAAGTCACACCCACTTTCCCAGTAAAACCGAAGAAATCGTAACGATGCGACACGTAGTTGCTGAGATCTATTCAAATTGGAATCTGAATAATAATAATAATAAGAATAATAATTTTAACAAAAACAATAGTGTTTCACACAAGCTACGCAGTGTGAAACCCTAATAATAATTTTAACAAAAACAATAGTGTTTCACACAAGCTACGCAGTGTGAAACCCTAATAATAATTTTAACAAAAACAATAGTGTTTCACACAAGCTTCGCAGTGTGAAACCCTAATAATTTTAGTAATCACAATAGGCTTTCAGACGAAAGTCTGAAAGCCTAATAATAATTTTAGTAATCACAATAGGCTTTCAGACGAAAGTCTGAAAGCCTAATAAGAATAATAATTTTAACAAAAACAATAGTGTTTCACACAAGCTTCGCAGTGTGAAACCCTAACTAGACCTGCATGCAGGAATGACGGGTTTCACTGGTGCCACGTTACCTTTGAACTTGTGTCACTTTCGGTGCCACGTTACCCTTGAACATATGTCACTTCCGGTATCAAAGAAACCAATAAACTGGTTTCCACATAAGCATTGCACACATCAAATAAAATGGACACAGAATCAACCGAACCCAGCAATATCAATTCATTTAATACATTTGTTGCATGTAAGTGTACAGTACTTCCGGTGATAATGAAAATGTTCAATTACTTTTATGAAATCAGAAATGGCAAAAGGCATCACATGGTGAAAATTTTATGCAAATCGAATAATATATGCCACTTTTATAGACCCAAAACCATGAAAAGTGACGTGTAGAAAATCAGCTATTTCTCGGCAACCGTACAAGTTAGAAACGATTTTGTGGCATCTGTATGATCGTATTGGTCCATTTTATTTGTTGATTGGCATCAAATATCATAATTCTAAAAAACATTACAAATCAGACTCATTTGAATAAAATTTCTTTTTTGAAGGCTAAAAAAACAGTTTTTGCCAAAACGCCATTACTTCCGGTGACATTAAAAACGTTAAATTAGTTTTATAACATCCTCTATGACATTGGGCTTCAAAGGGTGAAAATCTTATGAAAATCGAATAATAATTGACACTTTTATGGGCCAAAAACCTACAAAAGTGACCTTTCGAAAACCGCCTATATCTCGGCAATCGAACAAGTTAGAAACAATTTTATGATATCTATATGACCGTATGAGTTTTGTTAGTATGTTAATTTAAACCAAAAGTTAATATTCTTATTACATATTAAATAATTCTTGGTTGAAAAAAAATATCGATTTAAAAGTTAAAAATGCAGTTTTTGACCAAATGGTGTCACTTCCGGTGTCAATTTTAAATTATAATCAACTTGATATGACGCATACTTGCTTTTTGAATCAAATGATGTCACTTTTGTGAATATCCATTAATAATTGACTATTTTACAAGCAAAATTACGAAAACAGTGACTTATGCAAAACTGCCCTTTTCTCGGCAACTGCTTATATTACAAACTAATTTTCACATACATTCTCTTTGTATGGATTATAGCTACAAGTTTATAAAAGTTATGTAAAAATATTTTAAAATCTGAAAAGTCTGAATGGGTTGTAAATAGGTCAATTTTACGCCTTTTTTCACCTCTATTCCAATTTGCTAGAAAATGAAATAGAAATTAAAAAAACTGCTTCCGCCATTTTTTGCGCCTTGAAAGGACACACTCTTTGAGTCATATAATTTTTAAAAAAAATAATATTTGTTTTTGAAGATCGTAAATAACTGTCAAAATTGTAGTTTTTGGTAAAATTATGCCACTTCCGATGCCGACAGATAACACTATCGGTAACAAAAAAAATGACAATTGAGACAACGAAGCATATGAACTTTGTTTTATACAAATCGAACAATAACAAAATAATCTAGGACTGAAAAACTGAATTAGCCAATGGCGGCCAAGGAAAATTACTGAGACAAAAATTTTTAACATTTTTGCGCAAATCAGATGACTGTTTAATTCTGTGTACAACACGACTAAAAAATATTCATAAATAAAAAAGTTTTTTGTAAAATTTTAAATTTTCCAAATTTGGCGCCTAATATCTTCGAAGATTTGCCGAAAATCAAAAATCGAAAGTAGCGTAGCTATGTGCCATGTCTCCGGCTATGCCAAAATGTATCGAAAATTAAAATCCCATGATTATTGTTAAAATTACAGCAATATTTTAAAAAACGATAACTTCGGTGATTTCGGACATTTCGCATTGTCGCAGAACGTTCAAAATAGCTTTATCCTCTAAGTCACACCCACTTTCCCAGTAAAACCAAAGAAATCGTAACGATGCGACAAGCAGTTACTGAGATCTACTCAAAACAAAAGAATAACTAGACCTGCATGCAGGAATGACGGGTTTCACTGGTGCCATGTTACCTTTGAACTTGAACTTGTGTCAATTTCGGTGCCACGTTACTCTTGAACATATGTCACTTCCGGTACCAATGAAACCAATATACAGGTTTCCACATAAGAATTGCACACATCAAATAAAATGGAAACAGAATCAAACAAATCCAGCAATATCATTTCATTTTATACATTTGTTACATGTAATTGATCCTGACAAAATTACAGTACTTCCGGTGATAATGTAAATGTTCCATTAGTTTTATGAAATCAGAAATGGCATAAGGCATCACATGGTGAAAATTTTATGTAAATCGAAAAATAATTGCCACTTTTATAGACCAAAAACCTTGAAAAGTGACGTGTAGAAAATCGTCTATTTCTCGGCAACCGTACAAGTTAGAAACCATTTTTTGGTATTTATATGACCGTATGGTTTTAATCTATTTGTTGATTGGAATCAAATATCATAATTGTATAAACATTACAAATCAGACTCATTTAAATAAAATATCGGCTTTGAAGGCTTAAAATACAGTTTTTGCCAAAATGACGTTACTTCCGGTGATAATGAAAACTTTAAATTAGTTTTTTAACATCGTCTATGACATTAGGCTTCAAAGGGTGAAAATTTTATGAAAATCGAATAATAATTGACACTTTTATGGGCCAAAAACCTTCAAAAGTGACTTTTAGAAAATCGCCTATATCTCGGCAACCGAACAAGTTAGAAACAATTTTATGATATCTTTTTGACCGTATGACTTTTGTTAATATGTGAATTTAAACCAAAAATTAATTTTATTATTATATGTGACATAATTCTTGGTTGAAAAAAAGATCGATTTTAAAAGTTAAAAATTGAGTTTTTGACTAAATGACGTCACTTCCGGTGTCAATTTTAAATAGTAATCAACATGATATGACGCACACTTGCTTTTTGAATCAAATGATGTCACTTTTGTGAATATCCATTAATAATTGACTATTTTACAGGCAACATTACGAAAACAGTGACTTATGCAAAACTGCCCATTTCTCGGCAACTGCTTATATTAGAAACTAATTTTAACATACATTCTCTTCGTATGGATTATAGTGACAGGTTTATAAAAGTTAAGTAAAAAAATTTTAAAATCTGAAAAGCCTGAATGGGTTGTAAATAGGTCAATTTTACGCCTTTTTTCACCCCTTAATCCAATTTGCTAGATAACACTTTTGGTAATAAAAAAAATAACAATTGGGACAACGAAGCATATGAACTTTGTTTTATACAAATCGAACAATAAAAAATTAATCTAGGACTGAAAAACTGAATTAGCTAATGGCGGCCAAGGAAAATTACTGAGACAAATTTTTTTAACATTTTTGCGCTAGTCAGATGACTCTTTAATTCTGTGCACAACACGACTAAATAATATTTATAAATAAAAACGTTAAATCGAATAATAATTGCCAATTAGTCTTATGAAATCAGGAATGGCATACGATATCATACAGTGAAAATTTTATGTAAAATTTTAAGACCAAAAAACTTGAAAAGTGACTTGTAGAAAATCTGCTATTTCTCTGCAACCGTACAAGTTACAAACCATTTTGTGGTGTCTGTATGATCGTATGGGTTCATTCTATTTGTTGATTGGCATCAAATACCATAATTTGAAAAAGATTTCAAAACAGACTCATTTGAATAAAATATCTGTTTTGGAGGCTAAAAATACAGTTTTTGCCAAAATGACGTTACTTCCGGTGATAATGAAAATCTTAAATTACTTGTATGAAATCCCAAATGGCATTAGGTATAACATGGTGTGACGTTTATGAAAATCGAATAATAATTGACCCTTTTATGGCCCCGAAACCTTCAAAAGTGACCTGTAGAAAACCGTCTATTTCTCGGCAACCGAACAAGTTAGAAACCATTTTATGATATCTATATGACCATATGAGTTTTGTTTATATGTGAATTTAAACCAAAAGTTAAAATTATTAATACATATTAAGTTATTCTTGGTTGAATAAAACATTGATTTAAAAAAGTGTAAAATGCATTTTTTGACCAAATGATGTCACTTCCGGTATCAATTTTAAATTGTAATCAACTTGATATGACGCTACGTGCTTTTTGAATCAAATGATGTCACTTTTATAAAAATCCAATAATAATTGACTATTTTACAGGCAAAATAACGAAAACAGTGACTTATGCAGAACTGCCCATTTCTTGGCAACTGCTTATATTACAAACGAATTTTAACATACATTTTCTTCGTATGGATTATAGCTACAAGTTTATAAAAGTTACGAAGAAATATTTTAAAATCTGAAAAGCCCGAATAGGTTGTAAATAGGCCAATTTTACACCATTTTTAGCCTCTTAATCGAATTTGCTCGAAAATGAAATCGAAATTAAAAAAACTGTTTCCTACATTTTTTGCGCCTTGAAAGGGCACACTCTTTGAGTCATATAATTTTTCAAAAAAATAATATTTGTTTATGAAGATCGTAAATAACTGTCAAAATTGTAGTTTTTGGTAAAATTATGCCACTTCCGGTGCCGACAGATAACACTTTCGGTAATAAAAAAAACGACAATTGATACAACGAAGCATATGAACTTTGTTTTATACAAATCGAACAATAAAAAATTAATCTAGGACTGAAAAACTGAATTAGCCAATGGCGGCCAAGGTAAATTACTGAGACAAAATTTTTTAACATTTTTGCACTAGTCAGATGACCCTTTAATTCTGTGCACAATACGACTAAAAAATATTCATAAATAAAAAAGTTTTTTGTAAAATTTTAAATTTTCGAAATTTGGCGCCTAATATCTTCGAAGATTTGCCGAAAATCAAAAATCGAAAGTAGCGTAGCTATGTGCCCTGTCTCAGGCTATGCCAAAATGTATCGAAAGTTAAAATCCAATGATTATTGTTAAAATTACTGCAATATTTTTAAAAACGATAACTTCGGTGATTTCGGACATTTCGCATTGTCGCAGAACGTTCAAAATAGCTTTATCCTCTAAGTCACACCCACTTTCCCAGTAAAACCGAAGAAATCGTAACGATGCGACACGTAGTTGCTGAGATCTATTCAAATTGGAATCTGAATAATAATAATAATAAGAATAATAATTTTAACAAAAACAATAGTGTTTCACACAAGCTACGCAGTGTGAAACCCTAATAATAATTTTAACAAAAACAATAGTGTTTCACACAAGCTACGCAGTGTGAAACCCTAATAATAATTTTAACAAAAACAATAGTGTTTCACACAAGCTTCGCAGTGTGAAACCCTAATAATTTTAGTAATCACAATAGGCTTTCAGACGAAAGTCTGAAAGCCTAATAATAATTTTAGTAATCACAATAGGCTTTCAGACGAAAGTCTGAAAGCCTAATAAGAATAATAATTTTAACAAAAACAATAGTGTTTCACACAAGCTTCGCAGTGTGAAACCCTAACTAGACCTGCATGCAGGAATGACGGGTTTCACTGGTGCCACGTTACCTTTGAACTTGTGTCACTTTCGGTGCCACGTTACCCTTGAACATATGTCACTTCCGGTATCAAAGAAACCAATAAACTGGTTTCCACATAAGCATTGCACACATCAAATAAAATGGACACAGAATCAACCGAACCCAGCAATATCAATTCATTTAATACATTTGTTGCATGTAAGTGTACAGTACTTCCGGTGATAATGAAAATGTTCAATTACTTTTATGAAATCAGAAATGGCAAAAGGCATCACATGGTGAAAATTTTATGCAAATCGAATAATATATGCCACTTTTATAGACCCAAAACCATGAAAAGTGACGTGTAGAAAATCAGCTATTTCTCGGCAACCGTACAAGTTAGAAACGATTTTGTGGCATCTGTATGATCGTATTGGTCCATTTTATTTGTTGATTGGCATCAAATATCATAATTCTAAAAAACATTACAAATCAGACTCATTTGAATAAAATTTCTTTTTTGAAGGCTAAAAAAACAGTTTTTGCCAAAACGCCATTACTTCCGGTGACATTAAAAACGTTAAATTAGTTTTATAACATCCTCTATGACATTGGGCTTCAAAGGGTGAAAATCTTATGAAAATCGAATAATAATTGACACTTTTATGGGCCAAAAACCTACAAAAGTGACCTTTCGAAAACCGCCTATATCTCGGCAATCGAACAAGTTAGAAACAATTTTATGATATCTATATGACCGTATGAGTTTTGTTAGTATGTTAATTTAAACCAAAAGTTAATATTCTTATTACATATTAAATAATTCTTGGTTGAAAAAAAATATCGATTTAAAAGTTAAAAATGCAGTTTTTGACCAAATGGTGTCACTTCCGGTGTCAATTTTAAATTATAATCAACTTGATATGACGCATACTTGCTTTTTGAATCAAATGATGTCACTTTTGTGAATATCCATTAATAATTGACTATTTTACAAGCAAAATTACGAAAACAGTGACTTATGCAAAACTGCCCTTTTCTCGGCAACTGCTTATATTACAAACTAATTTTCACATACATTCTCTTTGTATGGATTATAGCTACAAGTTTATAAAAGTTATGTAAAAATATTTTAAAATCTGAAAAGTCTGAATGGGTTGTAAATAGGTCAATTTTACGCCTTTTTTCACCTCTATTCCAATTTGCTAGAAAATGAAATAGAAATTAAAAAAACTGCTTCCGCCATTTTTTGCGCCTTGAAAGGACACACTCTTTGAGTCATATAATTTTTAAAAAAAATAATATTTGTTTTTGAAGATCGTAAATAACTGTCAAAATTGTAGTTTTTGGTAAAATTATGCCACTTCCGATGCCGACAGATAACACTATCGGTAACAAAAAAAATGACAATTGAGACAACGAAGCATATGAACTTTGTTTTATACAAATCGAACAATAACAAAATAATCTAGGACTGAAAAACTGAATTAGCCAATGGCGGCCAAGGAAAATTACTGAGACAAAAATTTTTAACATTTTTGCGCAAATCAGATGACTGTTTAATTCTGTGTACAACACGACTAAAAAATATTCATAAATAAAAAAGTTTTTTGTAAAATTTTAAATTTTCCAAATTTGGCGCCTAATATCTTCGAAGATTTGCCGAAAATCAAAAATCGAAAGTAGCGTAGCTATGTGCCATGTCTCCGGCTATGCCAAAATGTATCGAAAATTAAAATCCCATGATTATTGTTAAAATTACAGCAATATTTTAAAAAACGATAACTTCGGTGATTTCGGACATTTCGCATTGTCGCAGAACGTTCAAAATAGCTTTATCCTCTAAGTCACACCCACTTTCCCAGTAAAACCAAAGAAATCGTAACGATGCGACAAGCAGTTACTGAGATCTACTCAAAACAAAAGAATAACTAGACCTGCATGCAGGAATGACGGGTTTCACTGGTGCCATGTTACCTTTGAACTTGAACTTGTGTCAATTTCGGTGCCACGTTACTCTTGAACATATGTCACTTCCGGTACCAATGAAACCAATATACAGGTTTCCACATAAGAATTGCACACATCAAATAAAATGGAAACAGAATCAAACAAATCCAGCAATATCATTTCATTTTATACATTTGTTACATGTAATTGATCCTGACAAAATTACAGTACTTCCGGTGATAATGTAAATGTTCCATTAGTTTTATGAAATCAGAAATGGCATAAGGCATCACATGGTGAAAATTTTATGTAAATCGAAAAATAATTGCCACTTTTATAGACCAAAAACCTTGAAAAGTGACGTGTAGAAAATCGTCTATTTCTCGGCAACCGTACAAGTTAGAAACCATTTTTTGGTATTTATATGACCGTATGGTTTTAATCTATTTGTTGATTGGAATCAAATATCATAATTGTATAAACATTACAAATCAGACTCATTTAAATAAAATATCGGCTTTGAAGGCTTAAAATACAGTTTTTGCCAAAATGACGTTACTTCCGGTGATAATGAAAACTTTAAATTAGTTTTTTAACATCGTCTATGACATTAGGCTTCAAAGGGTGAAAATTTTATGAAAATCGAATAATAATTGACACTTTTATGGGCCAAAAACCTTCAAAAGTGACTTTTAGAAAATCGCCTATATCTCGGCAACCGAACAAGTTAGAAACAATTTTATGATATCTTTTTGACCGTATGACTTTTGTTAATATGTGAATTTAAACCAAAAATTAATTTTATTATTATATGTGACATAATTCTTGGTTGAAAAAAATATCGATTTTAAAAGTTAAAAATTGAGTTTTTGACTAAATGACGTCACTTCCGGTGTCAATTTTAAATAGTAATCAACATGATATGACGCACACTTGCTTTTTGAATCAAATGATGTCACTTTTGTGAATATCCATTAATAATTGACTATTTTACAGGCAACATTACGAAAACAGTGACTTATGCAAAACTGCCCATTTCTCGGCAACTGCTTATATTAGAAACTAATTTTAACATACATTCTCTTCGTATGGATTATAGTGACAGGTTTATAAAAGTTAAGTAAAAAAATTTTAAAATCTGAAAAGCCTGAATGGGTTGTAAATAGGTCAATTTTACGCCTTTTTTCACCCCTTAATCCAATTTGCTAGATAACACTTTTGGTAATAAAAAAAATAACAATTGGGACAACGAAGCATATGAACTTTGTTTTATACAAATCGAACAATAAAAAATTAATCTAGGACTGAAAAACTGAATTAGCTAATGGCGGCCAAGGAAAATTACTGAGACAAATTTTTTTAACATTTTTGCGCTAGTCAGATGACTCTTTAATTCTGTGCACAACACGACTAAATAATATTTATAAATAAAAACGTTAAATCGAATAATAATTGCCAATTAGTCTTATGAAATCAGGAATGGCATACGATATCATACAGTGAAAATTTTATGTAAAATTTTAAGACCAAAAAACTTGAAAAGTGACTTGTAGAAAATCTGCTATTTCTCTGCAACCGTACAAGTTACAAACCATTTTGTGGTGTCTGTATGATCGTATGGGTTCATTCTATTTGTTGATTGGCATCAAATACCATAATTTGAAAAAGATTTCAAAACAGACTCATTTGAATAAAATATCTGTTTTGGAGGCTAAAAATACAGTTTTTGCCAAAATGACGTTACTTCCGGTGATAATGAAAATCTTAAATTACTTGTATGAAATCCCAAATGGCATTAGGTATAACATGGTGTGACGTTTATGAAAATCGAATAATAATTGACCCTTTTATGGCCCCGAAACCTTCAAAAGTGACCTGTAGAAAACCGTCTATTTCTCGGCAACCGAACAAGTTAGAAACCATTTTATGATATCTATATGACCATATGAGTTTTGTTTATATGTGAATTTAAACCAAAAGTTAAAATTATTAATACATATTAAGTTATTCTTGGTTGAATAAAACATTGATTTAAAAAAGTGTAAAATGCATTTTTTGACCAAATGATGTCACTTCCGGTGTCAATTTTAAATTGTAATCAACTTGATATGCTTTTTGAATCAAATGATGTCACTTTTATAAAAATCCAATAATAATTGACTATTTTACAGGCAAAATAACGAAAACAGTGACTTATGCAGAACTGCCCATTTCTTGGCAACTGCTTATATTACAAACGAATTTTAACATACATTTTCTTCGTATGGATTATAGCTACAAGTTTATAAAAGTTACGAAGAAATATTTTAAAATCTGAAAAGCCTGAATAGGTTGTAAATAGGCCAATTTTACACCATTTTTAGCCTCTTAATCGAATTTGCTCGAAAATGAAATCGAAATTAAAAAAACTGCTTCCTACATTTTTTGCGCCTTGAAAGGGCACACTCTTTGAGTCATATAATTTTTCAAAAAAATAATATTTGTTTATGAAGATCGTAAATAACTGTCAAAATTGTAGTTTTTGGTAAAATTATGCCACTTCCGGTGCCGACAGATAACACTTTTGGTAATAAAAAAAACGACAATTGATACAACGAAGCATATGAACTTTGTTTTATACAAATCGAACAATAAAAAATTAATCTAGGACTGAAAAACTGAATTAGCCAATGGCGGCCAAGGTAAATTACTGAGACAAAATTTTTTAACATTTTTGCACTAGTCAGATGACCCTTTAATTCTGTGCACAATACGACTAAAAAATATTCATAAATAAAAAAGTTTTTTGTAAAATTTTAAATTTTCGAAATTTGGCGCCTAATATCTTCGAAGATTTGCCGAAAATCAAAAATCGAAAGTAGCGTAGCTATGTGCCCTGTCTCAGGCTATGCCAAAATGTATCGAAAGTTAAAATCCAATGATTATTGTTAAAATTACTGCAATATTTTTAAAAACGATAACTTCGGTGATTTCGGACATTTCGCATTGTCGCAGAACGTTCAAAATAGCTTTATCCTCTAAGTCACACCCACTTTCCCAGTAAAACCGAAGAAATCGTAACGATGCGACACGTAGTTGCTGAGATCTATTCAAATTGGAATCTGAATAATAATAATAATAATAACTAGACCTGCATGCAGGAATGACGGGTTTCACTGGTGCCACGTTACCCTTAAACATGTCACTTCCGGTGCCAAGTTACCCTTGAACATATGTCACTTCCGGTACCAGCGAAACCACTAAACAGGTTTCCAAATTAACATTGCACACAAATAAAATGGACGCAGAATCAACAAAATCCAGCAATATCAATTCATTTTATACATTTGTTACTTGTAAATGATCTTGACAAAATTAAATTACTCCCGGTG
Organism: Patella depressa; assembly: GCA_948474765.1. NCBI lineage: Eukaryota > Metazoa > Mollusca > Gastropoda > Patellidae > Patella > Patella depressa. Next base: position 49,627,563 of record OX419715.1, on the reverse strand, counting down.
TTAATGCAAATGTTCAATTAGTCTTATGAAATCAGAAATGGCATATGATATCATATAGTGAAAATTTTATGTAAATCGAATAATAATTGCCACTTTTAAAGACCAAAAAACTTGAAAAGTGACTTGTAGAAAATCGGCTATTTCTCTGCAACCGTACAAGTTAGAAACCATTTTGTGGTATCTGTATGATCGTATGGGTTCATTCTATTTGTTGATTGGCATCAAATACCATAATTTGAAAAAGATTTCAAAACAGACTCATTTGAATAAAATATCTGTTTTAGAGGCTAAAAATACAGTTTTTGCCAAAATGACGTTACTTCCGGTGATAATGAAAATCTTAAATTACTTGTATGAAATCCCAAATGGCATTAGGTATAACATGGTGTGACGTTTATGAAAATCGAATAATAATTGACCCATTTATGGCCCCGAAACCTTCAAAAGTGACCTGTAGAAAACCGTCTATTTCTCGGCAACCGAACAAGTTAGAAACCATTTTATGATATCTATATGACCATATGAGTTTTGTTTATATGTGAATTTAAACCAAAAGTTAAAATTATTTATACATATTAAGTTATGCTTGGTTGAATAAAACATTGATTTAAAAAGTTTCAAATGCATTTTTTGACCAAATGATGTCACTTCCGGTGTCAATTTTAAATTGTAATCAACTTGATATGACGCTACGTGCTTTTTGAATCAAATGATGTCACTTTTATAAAAATCCAATCATAATTGACTATTTTACAGGCAAAATAATGAAAACAGTGACTTGTACAGAACTGCCCATTTCTTGGCAACTGCTTATATTACAAACTAATTTTAACATACATTTTCTTCGTATGGATTATAGCTACAAGTTTTTAAAAGTTACGAAGAAATATTTTAAAATCTGAAAAGCCTGAATAGGTTGTAAATAGGCCAATTTTACACCATTTTTAGCCTCTTAATCGAATTTGCTCGAAAATGAAATCGAAATTAAAAAAACTGCCTCCTACATTTTTTGCGCCTTGAAAGGGCACACTCTTTGAGTCAAATAATTTTTCCAAAAAATAATATTTGTTTTCGAAGAAGGAAAATAACTGTCAAAATTGTAGTTTTTGGTAAAATTATGCCACTTCCGGTGCCGACAGATAAAACTTTTGGTAATAAAAAAAATGACAATTGATACAACGAAGCATATGAACTTTGTTTTATACAAATCGAACAATAAAAAATTAATCTAGGACTTAAAAACTGAATTAGCCAATGGCGGCCAAGGTAAATTACTGAGACAAAATTCTTTAACATTTTTGCACTAGTCAGATGACCCTTTAATTCTGTGCATAATACGACTAAAAAATATTCATAAATAAAAAAGTTTTTTGTAAAATTTTAAATTTTCAAAATTTGGCGCCAAATATCTTTGAAGATTTACCGAAAATCAAAAATCGAAAGTAGTGTAGCTATGTGCCTTGTCTCCGGCTATGCCAAAATGTATCGAAAGTTAAAATTCAATGATTATTGTTAAAATTACTGCAATATTTTAAAAAACGATAATTTGGTGATTTCGGACATTTCGCATTGTCGCAGAACGTTCAAAATAGCTTTATCCTCTAAGTCACACCCACTTTCCCAGTAAAACCGAAGAAATCGTAACGATGCGACACGTAGTTGCTGAGATCTATTCAAATTGGAATCTGAACTAGACCTGCAAGCAGCACTGAACCGGCTTTCAGGAATCATACAGGAAGTTCATTATACCATAGCCGATCCATTGAGCTACCAAACTATACTTTAGTTGTTTTGCTTCAGTGACACCTTCTATCATATGTAAAAGTAATATTTGCTGGCGAAAAGACCGGTCAAAATTGTAAATTATGGCAAAATTACGTCACTTCCGGTGCCGAAAGAAATTTTTATAGGTGAAAAATAAGTCGAAAATTCGCAACATACAAAATACAAACTTTGTTTTATACATATCGGACAATAAATAATCAACCTATAACCCATAAACTGAAATTAAGAAGGTATAAAACTTAAAAGTGACCCTGGGAAAATTGGCTATTATTCGACAAGGGAACATGCTAGAAGCCTTTTCTTGGTATCAATATGATGGTATTGATTCAATCTTACTGTCCATTAGAGTCAGACGTTATAAAGTTAAACGAATAATAAATATAAATCTCTTCAAAAAAATGTTTGTTTTGAAGGCTAAAAATACGTTTTTTTGCAAAAATTACATTACTTCCGGAGATATTGAAAATGTTAATTTAGTTCATAGAAGTCATAAATGGCATAAGGCATCAAATGGTAAAAAAATGATAAAAATCGAATAATAATTGACACTTTTATAGACCAAAAACCTTGAAAAGTGAGTTATAGAAGATCGCCTATTTCTCTGTAACCGTACAAGTTAGAAACCATTTTGTGGTATCCGTATGGTCGTATGGCTTCATTCTATTCGTTGATGGGAATCAAATATCATAATTTTAAAAACATTATAAGGCAGACTCATTTGAATAAGATATTTGTTTTTAAAGTTAAAAATACAGTTTTTGCCCAAATGACGTCATTTCCGGTCACAGTGAAAATGTAAAATTGGCTTGACTTAGTCCAAATTGGCATTAAGCATCAAATGGAAAAAAAATATTGCAAATCGAATAATAATTCACTCCTTTATAGGCAAAATAACGTGAAAAGTGATGCATGCAAAATTGCATATTTCTCGGCAACTGCTCATATTACAAACTAATTTTCGCACACATTCTCTTCGTCTGGATTATTGCTACGAGTTTATGAAAATTACAAATAAATATTTCAAAATATGAAGACGCTGAATGAATTGTAAATAACTGAATTTTACAATTTATTTTACATTTTATTCGAAATTGCCCGAAAATGAAATTGAAATTAAAAAATCTGAGCTAAGGATTTTGTGCACCTTTGCAGGGTGCATCCTTTTAGTTATATCAGTTTTGAAAAAAAATAATATTTGCTTTCAAAAAGTGGTACCGAACTGTCAAAATTGTAGATTTTGTTAATATTACGTCACTTCCGTTGACGACAGAAAAATTTCACCGTAACAAAAAAAATTACAATTGGGACCACGGAGCATATGAACTTTGTTTTATACAAATCGAACAATAAATAATTTTTCTAAGTACGAAAAACTAAATTAGCCGATGGCGGCTAACGCAAATTACCGAGACAATTTTTTTTCTCATTTCTGCTCAAGTAGGATGATATTTTTAACCCTGTGTAAAATATCATCAAAAAATATTCATAAATAAAATAGGTTTTCGTAAAAAAAATATTTTTTTTCAAAATATCGGACATTTTTTCGACTACTTCCGGTTTTACGATCGTTGTCGTGATAGCTTTACGAAGTTCTTTGGATAATTAACTTTCTGTACCAGAAGTGTCAGAAACATCCATTGAGTAGTTTTGGAAAAAAAGATAAATTAAAGAGCGTTTCCAAAAATTTAAGGATTTTTCAATTTTTTTCAAGGTTTGAGGCCATTTTTGGACCATTTATATTATTTCAATGATTTTCATTTTAGATTCACTATATAGACAACCGATAGGACTTTGAGTAAGAAAAGTTTAAGAAAAATCTGCGGTGTCGTTTCCGAGAAAAGGGCATCCCAGAATGTTAAAAAATCGGAAAATACTAGATTTTTGGCATACAATAATTTATTTCCTTACCATCGAAATCGTATTATTTAGATACCATATGATGGTCCATTAATAGGGCTATCCAGCGACACTTTAGTTCTTTTGGTCCGCTATTACCTAAGGGAGAAATCAAGTTTCTCGCAAGTGCGACAATGTTTCTAACCTTTTTTTTCATTTTTTGAATACTTCCGGTATGGTTATTATTGTCGGAATAGTTTTAATAGCCGGTTTGGGCACTAAAATAGCGACGGGGCTCTGTAATGATAAATTACATTATCTGATCAGATAAAATGCCTCTGAGAAATCCTATGTTCAAAAGTGCCAAAAATGCAAAAAATTTAAAATATCGAAAATTAAATTTCAATAACTACATACATATTATACATCGTTAGAATCGTAATTAGGTCAGCTATCTGAATATACAACCTTTTTTTGAAAATCTTTTAAAATAAAAAAATAGTAGAGCATTTTCCAAAATTTCACGATTTTTCGACTTTTTTTGATTTTCAGTCCCTTTTTTATCGTATTCCAGACATTTCAAAGTCTTATTGGATGGCATAATTCACAAGACTATCGAATGGACTCTCAATAGAGAAAGTTAAAAAAAAAGTTGCGGTTAAGTTTTCGAGATACAGGCGTCCAAAAACGCTCCAAATCAGAAAATACTTGATTTTCAGCGTGCAATATTTTGCTTCCTGCTAGTCGTATCCGTACGAATTGGGTATCATACGATAGCACAATACTAGTGCAGTCCAACGGTACCCTAATTTGTTTAATCCATTGATATCGGACGGAGAAATCGCGTTTTTCCCCAAAATACCCATTTTTTGCATTTTTTTCAAAATATCGGACATTATTTCGACCACTTCCGGTGTACAGATTATTGTTGAAATTGCTTTATTCCTTGCAATGGTCATTTGGCTTCATGCCTCAGAAATTTCAGAAACGTCAATTCGGCCATAAAACGAAACCCGAGCTCCCAAAATGGGTAGAAAATTCGAAAAAAATCGAAAAATAAAGGGCGAAAACTCTGAATGAAACTTATATTACTGGAATCGGGTGGACTTCAGGTATCCAAAAATGTAGGTCAAATTTCAAAATTTTGAAAAATAACAAAAATTGTCTCTCAAACAACATTTTTCATTTTTCGATCGCAAGAAGTCAGCGATGAAGTTTCGAAATATCGAAATTTTCAACTGCTATCGTCCGAGAAAAGACTCAGGGTTTCCGAAAATGTCATTTGTATGAAAATAGGTACAGAATTGACGAATCTACGGCCGTTTTTTAATTTTTTGACACCGCACGAAATTCGACCACTTCCGGTCTGCGCAGAAGTTTCAAATATAGTTTATCAAGTAGCCAACACATGGTTTCCCGATAGAGAATTAGGTCCCAGATCGGTATCTGTTACAGGCACTGAGAAATAGGCTCCGGCGAAAAAAAAAATAATAATAACTAGACCTGCAAGCAGCACTGAACCGGCTTTCAGGAATCATACAGAAAGTTTATTATACCATAGCCGATCCATTGAGCTACCAAACTATACTTTAGTTGTTTTGCTTCAATGACACCCTCTACCATATGTTAAAGTAATATTTGCTGGCGAAAAGACCGGTCAAAATGGTAAATTATGGCAAAATACGTCACTTCCGGTGCCGAAATACATTTTTACAGGTGAAAAATAAGTCGAAAATTCGCAACATACAAATTATAAACTTTGTTTTATCATATCGGGCAATAAATAATTAACCTATAATCCATAAACTGAAATTAAGAAGATAAAAAACTTAAAAGTGACCCTGGGAAAATTGGCTATTATTCGACAAGGGAACATGCTAGAAGCCTTTTCTTGATATCAATATGATGGTATTGATTCAATCTTACTGCCTATTGGAATCAAACATTATAAAGTTAAACAAATGATAAATATAAATCCCTTCAAAAAAATGTTTGTTTTGAAGGCTAAAAATACCTTTTTTGCAAAAATTACATTACTTCCGGTGATATTGAAAATGTTAATTTAGTTCATAGAAGTCATAAATGGCATAAGGCATCAAATGGTAAAAAAATGATTAAAATCGTATAATAATTGACACTTTTATAGACGAAAACCCTTGAAAAGTGACTTATAGAAGATCGCCTATTTCTCTGTAACCGTACAAGTTAGAAACCATTTTGTGGTATCTGTATGGTCGTATGGCTTCATTCTATTCGTTGATGGGAATCAAATATCACAATTCTAAAAATATTATAAGGCAGACTCATTTTAATAAAATATTTGTTTTTTAGGTTAAAAATACAGTTTTTGCCCAAAAGACGTCATTTCCGGTCACAGTGAAAATGTAAAATTGGCTTGACCTAGTCTAAAATGGCATTAGGCATCAAATGGAAAAAAAATATTGCAAATCCAATATTAATTCCCTCCTTTATAGGCAAAATAACGTGAAAAGTGATGCATGCAAAATTGCATATTTCTCAGCAACTGCTCATATTACAAACTAATTTTCCCATACATTCTCTTTGTCTGGATTAATGCTACGAGTTTATGAAAATAACAAATAAATATTTCAAAATATGAAGACGCTGAAAAAATTGTAAATAACTGAATTTTACACTTTATTTTACATTTTATTCGAAATTGCCCGAAAATGAAATTGGAATTAAAAAATCTGAGCTAAAGATTTTGTGCACCTTTGCAGGGTGCATCCTTTTAGTTATATCAGTTTTGAAAAAAATAACATTTGCTTTCAAAAAGTGGTACAGAACTGTCAAAATTGTAGTTTTTGTTAATATTACGTCACTTCCGTTGCCGACAGAAAAATTTCACCGTAACAAAAAATATTACAATTGGGACCACGGAGCATATGAACTTTGTTTTATACAAATCGAACAATAAATAATTGTTCTTGGTACGAAAAACTAAATTAGCCGATGGCGGCTAACGCAAATTACCGAGACAATTTTTTTTCTCATTTCTGTTCAAGTAGGATGATATTTTAACCCTGTGTAAAATACCATCAAAAAATATTCATAAATGAAAAAGGTTTTCGTAAAAAAAATTTTTTTTTTCAAAATATCGGACATTTTTTCGACTACTTCCGGTTTTACGATCATTGTCGTGATAGTTTTACGAAGTTCTTTGGATACTTAACTTTCTGTACCAGAAGTGTCAGAAACATCCATTGAGTAGTTTTGGAAAAAAAGATAAATTAAAGAGCGTTTCCAAAACTTTAACGATTTTTCAATTTTTTTCAAAGTTTGAGGCCATTTTTGGACCACCTATATTATTTCAATGCTTTTCATTTTGGATTCACTATATAGACAACCGGTAGGACTTTGAGTAAGAAAAGTTTAAGAAAAATCGTAGGCGTCGTTTTCGAGAAAAGGTCGTCTCGGAATGTTAAAAAAGCGGAAAATACTTGATTTTTGGCATACAATAATTTATTTCCTTACCATTGAAATCGTATTATTTAGATACCATATGATGGCCCATTAATACGGCTATCCAACGACACTTTAGTTCTTTTGGTCCGCTATTACCTAAGGGAGCAATCAAGTTTTTCGCAAGTGAGACAATGTTTTTAACCTTTTTTTTCATTTTTTTGAATACTTCCGGTATGGTTAATATTGTCGAAATATTTTTAATAGCCGGTTTGGGCACTAAAATGGCCACAGTGCTCTGTAATGATATATTACATTATCTGATCAGATAAAATGCCCCTGAGAAATCCTGTGTTCAAAAGTGCCAAAAATGAAAAAAAATTAAAATATCGAAAATTAAATTTCAATAATTACATACATATTATACATCGTTAGAATCTTAATTAGGTCAGCTATCTGAATATACAACCTTTTTTAAAAAATCTCTTCAAATAAAAAAATAGTAGAGCATTTTCCAAAATTTCACGATTTTTCGACTTTTTTCGATTTTCAGTCCGTTATTTCACCTATTCCAGATATTTCAAAGGCTTATTGGGTGGTTTCATGCAAATTAACTCCGAAAGGACTCTCGATAGAAAAAATTTAAGAAAAAGTTACGGTTAAGTTTTCGAGATATAGGCGTCCAAAAACGCTCCAAATCAGAAAATACTTCATTTTCAGCGTGCCATATTTTGCTGCCTGATCATAATATCCGTATGAATTGGGTATCATACGATAGTACAATCCTAGTGCAGTCCAATGGTACCCTAATTTGTTGAATCCATTGACATCGGACGGAGAAATCGCGTTTTCCCCAAAACTATCCATTTTTTGCATTTTTTCAAAATATTGCACATTATTTCGACTACTTCCGGTCTACGGATCATTGTTGAAATTGCTTTATTCCTTGCAATGGTCATTTGGCTTCATGCCTTAGAAGTTTCAGATTCGCCAATTCAGCCATATAACGAAACCCGAGCTCACAAAATAGGTAGAAAATTCGAAAAAAATCGAAAAATAAAGGGCGATAACTCTGAATGAAACTTATATTACTGGAATCGGATGGACTTAAGGTATCCAAAAATATAAGTCAAATTTGAAAATTTTGAAAAATGAAAAAAATTGTCTCTTAAACAATTTTTTTTAATTTTCGAACGCTAGAAGTCAGCGACGAAGTTTCGAAATTACAAAATCTTAGATTGCTATTGGCTCGGAAAAGATTCAGGGTTTCCGAAAATGTCATTTGTTTGAAAATGGGTAAATAATTGACGAAACTATGGCCAATTTTCAATTTTTTGACAACGTACAAAAATCTGCCACTTCCGGTATGCGCAGAATTTTCGAAAATACTTTATCAAGTAGCCACCACATGGTTTCCCGAAAGAAAAGTTGATTTCAGATCGATATCTGCTTTCGATCATGGAGAACTTGGCCCCCGCGGTAAATAATAATAATAATAATAATTTTAGTAATCTCAATAGGCTTTCAGACGAAAGTCTGAAAGCCTAATAAATAATAATTTTAGTAATCACAATAGGCTTTCAGACGAAAGTCTGAAAGCCTAATAATAATAATAATAAGAATAATAATTTTAACAAAAACAATAGTGTTTCACACAAGCTACGCAGTGTGAAACCCTAACTAGACCTGCATGCAGGAATGACGGGTTTCACTGGTGCCATGTTACCCTTAAACATGTCACTTCCGGTGCCAAGTTACCCTTGAACATATGTCACTTCCGGTACCAGCGAAACCACTAAACAGATTTCCAAATTAACATTGCACACAAATAAAATTGACGCAGAATCAACAAAATCCAGCAATATCAATTCATTTTATACATTTGTTACTTGTAAATGATCTTGACAAAATTAAATTACTCCCGGTGTGAATGCAATTAGTCTTATGAAATCAGAAATGGCATACGATATCATATAGTGAAAATTTTATGTAAATCGAATAATAATTGCCACTTTTAAAGACCAAAAAACTTGAAAAGTGACTTGTAGAAAATCGGCTATTTCTCTGCAACCGTACAAGTTAGAAACCATTTTGTGGTATCTGTATGATCGTATGGGTTCATTCTATTTGTTGATTGGCATCAAATACCATAATTTGAAAAAGATTTCAAAATAGACTCATTTGAATAAAATATCTGTTTTGGAGGCTAAAAATACAGTTTTTGCCAAAATGACGTTACTTCCGGTGATAATGAAAATCTTAAATTACTTGTATGAAATCCCAAATGGCATTAGGTATAAAACGGTGTGACGTTTATGAAAATCGAATAATAATTGACCCTTTTATGGCCCCGAAACCTTCAAAAGTGACCTGTAGAAAACCGTCTATTTCTCGGCAACCGAATAAGTTAGAAACCATTTTATGATATCTATATGACCATATGAGTTTTGTTTATATGTGAATTTAAACCAAAAGTTAAAATTATTAATATATATTAAGTTATTCTTAGTTGAATAAAACATTGATTTAAAAAGTTTAAAATGCATTTTTTGACCAAATGATGTCACTTCCGGTGTCAATTTTAAATTGTAATCAACTTGATATGACGCTACGTGCTTTTTGAATCAAATGATGTCACTTTTATAAAAATCCAATCATAATTGACTATTTTACAGGCAAAATAACGAAAACAGTGACTTGTACAGAACTGCCCATTTCTTGGTAACTGCTTATATTACAAACGAATTTTAACATACATTTTCTTCGTATGGATTATAGCTACCAGTTTATAAAATTACGAAGAAATATTTTAAAATCTAAAAAGCCTGAATAGGTTGTAAATAGGCCAATTTTACACCATTTTTAGCCTCTTAATCGAATTTGCTCGAAAATGAAATCGAAATTAAAAAAAACTGCTTCCTACAATTTTTGCGCCTTGAAAAGACACAAACTTTAAGTCATATAATTTTTCAAAAAAATAATATTTGTTTTCGAAATAGGAAAATAACTGTCAAAATTGTAGTTTTTGGTAAAATTATGCCACTTCCAGTGCCGACAGATAACATTATCGGTAACAAAAAAAAATGACAATTGAGACAACGAAGCATATGAACTTTGTTTTATACAAATCGAACAATAAAAAATTAATCTAGGACTGAAAAACTGAATTAGCCAATGGCGGCCAAGGAAAATTACTGAGACAAATTTTTTTAACATATTTGTACTAGTCAGATGACTCTTTAATTCTGTGCACAATACGACTAAAAAATATTCATAAATAAAAAAGTTTTTTGTAAAATTTTAAATTTTCGAAATTTGGCGCCTAATATCTTCGAAGATTTGTCGAAAATCCAAAATTGAAAGTAGCGTAGCTATGTGCCCTGTCTCAGGCTATGCCAAAATGTATCGAAAGTTAAAATCCAATGATTATTGTTAAAATTACTGCAATATTTTCAAAAACAATAACTTCGGTGATTTCGGACATTTCGCATTGTCGCAGAACGTTCAAAATAGCTTTATCCTCTAAGTCACACCCACTTTCCCAGTAAAACCGAAGAAATCGTGACGATGCGACACGTAGTTGCTGAGATCTATTCAAATTGGAATCTGAATAATAATAATAATAATAATAAGAACTAGACCTGCATGCAGGAATGACGGGTTTCACTGGTGCCACGTTACCCTTAAACATGTCACTTCCGGTGCCAAGTTACCCTTGAACATATGTCACTTCCGGTACCAACGAAACCATTAAACAGGTTTCCAAATTAACATTGCACACAAATAAAATGGACGCAGAATCAAACAAATCCAGCAATATCAATTCATTTTATACATTTGTTACTTGTAAATGATCTTGACAAAATTACATTTCTTCCGGTGTTAATGAAAATGTTCAATTAGTCTTATGAAATCAGAAATGGCATACGATATCATATAGTGAAAATTTTATGTAAATCGAATAATAATTGCCACTTTTAAAGACCAAAAAACTTGAAAAGTGACTTGTAGAAAATCGACTATTTCTCTGCAACCGTACAAGTTAGAAACCATTTTGTGGTATCTGTATGATCGTATGGGTTCATTTTATTTGTTGATTGGCATCAAATACCATAATTTGAAAAACATTTCAAAACAGACTCATTTGAATAAAATATCTGTTTTGAAGGCTAAAAATACAGTTTTTGCCAAAATGATGTTACTTCCGGTGATAATGAAAATCTGAAATTACTTGTATGAAATCCTAAATGGCATTAGGTATAACATGGTGTAACGTTTATGAAAATCGAATAATAATTGACACTTTTATGGCCCAAAAACCTTCAAAAGTGGCCTGTAGAAAACCGTCTATTTCTCGGCAACCGAACAAGTTAGAAACAACTTTATGATATGTATATGACCATATGAGTTGTGTTTATATGTGAATTTAAATCAAAAGTTATAATTATTAATACATATTAAGTAATTCTTGGTTGAATAAAACATTGATTTAAAAAATTTAAAATGCAGTTTTTGACAAAATGACGTCACTTCCGGTGTCAATTTTAAATTGTAATCAACTTGACATGACGCTACATGCTTTTTGAATCAAATGATGTCACTTTTATAAAAATCCAATCATAATTGACTATTTTACAGGCAAAATAACGAAAACAGTGACTTGTACAGAACTGTCCATTTCTTGGTAACTGCTTATATTACAAACTAATTTTAACATACATTTTCTTCGTATGGATTATAGCTACAAGTTTATAAAAGTTACGAAGAAATATTTTAAAATCTGAAAAGCCTGAATAGGTTGTAAATGGGTCAATTTTACACCATTTTTAGCCATTTAATCGAATTTGCTCGAAAATGAAATCCAAATTAAAAAAACTGCTTCCGCCATTTTTTGCGCCTTGAAAGGGCACACTCTTTTAGTCAAATAATTTTTCCAAAAAATAATATTTGTTTTCGAAAAATGGTACCTAACTGTCAAAATTGTAGTTTTTGGTAAAATTATGCCACTTTCGGTGCCGACAGATAACACTTCCGGTAATAAAAAAAATGACAATTGAGACAACGAAGCATATGAACTTTGTTTTATACAAATCGAACAATAAAAAATTAATCTAGGACTGAAAAACTGAATTAGCCAATAGCGGCCAAGGAAAATTACTGAGACAAAATTTTTTAACATTTTTGCACTAGGCAGATGACTCTTTAATTCTGTGCACAACACGACTAAAAAATATTCATAAATAAAAAAGTTTTTTGTAAAATTTTAAATTTTCGAAATTTGGCGCCTAATATCTTCGAAGATTTGCCGAAAATCAAAAATCGAAAGTAGCGTAGCTATGTGCCCTGTCTCAGGCTATGCCAAAATGTATCGAAAGTTAAAATCCAATGATTATTGTTAAAATTACTGCAATATTTTCAAAAACGATAACTTCGGTGATTTCGGACATTTCGCATTGTCGCAGAACGTTCAAAATAGCTTTATCCTCTAAGTCACACCCACTTTCCCAGTAAAACCGAAGAAATCGTAACGATGCGACAAGCAGTTGCTGAGATCTACTCAAAACAAAAGAAGAATAATAATAATAATAAGAACTAGACCTGCAAGCAGCACTGAACCGGCTTTCAGGAATCATACAGGAAGTTTATTATACCATAGCCGATCCATTGAGCTACCAAACTATACTTTAGGTTGTTTTGCTTTAGTGACACCCTCTATCATATGTAAAAGTAATATTTGCTGGCGAAAAGACCAGTCAAAATTGTAAATTATGGCAAAATTAAGTCACTTCCGGTGCCGAAAGAAATTTTTATAGGTGAAAAATAAGTCGAAAATTCGCAACATACAAAATCCAAACGTTGTTTTATACATTTCGGGCAATAAATAATTAACCTATAACCCATAAACTGAAATTAAGAAGGTAAAAAACTTAAAAGTGACCCTGGGAAAATTGGTTATTATTCGACAAGGGAACATGCTAGAAGCCTTTTCTTGATATCAATATGATGGTATTGATTCACTCTTACTGCCCATTAGAGTCAGGCGTTATAAAGTTAAACGAATAATGAATATAAATCACTTCTAAAAAATGTTTGTTTTGAAGGCTAAAAATACGTTTTTTTGCAAAAATTACATTACTTCCCGTGATATTGAAAATGTTAACTTGGTTCATAGAAGTCATAAATTGCATAAGGTATCAAATGGTAAAAAAATTATAAAAATCGAATAATAATTGACACTTTTATATACCAAAAACCTTGAAAATTGACTTATAGAAGATCGCCTATTTCTCTGTAAACGTATAAGTTAGAAACCATTTTGTGGTATCTGTATGGTCTTATGGCTTCATTCTATTCGTTGATGAGAACCAAATATCATAATTTTAAAAATATTATAAGGGAGACTGATTTGAATAAAATTTTAGTTTTTTAGGTTAAAAATACAGTTTTTGCCCAAATGACGTCATTTCCGGTCACAGTGAAAATGTAAAATTGGCTTGACCTAGTCCAAATTGGCATTAGGCATCAAATGGGAAAAAAATATTGCAAATCGAATAATAATTCACTCTTGCATAGGCAAAATAACGTGAAAAGTGATGCATGCAAAATTGCATATTTCTCGGCAACTGCTCATATTACAAACTAATTTTCGCATACATTCTCTTCGCCTGGATTAGTGCTACGAGTTTATGGAAATTACAAATAAATATTTCAAAATATGAAGACGCTGAATGAATTGTAAATAACTGAATTTTACACTTTATTTTACATTTTATTCGAAATTGCCTGAAAATGGAATTGAAATTTAAAAATATGAGCTAAGGATTTTGTGCACCTTTGCAGGGTGCATCCATTTAGTTATATCAGTTTTGAAAAAAAATAATATTTGCTTTCAAAAAGTGGTACCGAACTGTCAAAATTGTAGTTTTTGTTAATATTACGTCACTTCCGTTGCCGACAGAAAAATTTCACCGTAACAAAAAAATTTACAATTGGGACCACGGAGCATATGAACTTTGTTTTATACAAATCGAACAATAAATAATTTTTCTGGGTACGAAAAACTAAATTAGCCGATGGCGGCTAACACAAATTACCGAGACAATTTTTTTTCTCATTTCTGCTCAAGTAGGATGATAGTTTAACCCCGTGTAAAATATCATCAAAAAATATTCATAAATAAAAAAGATTTTCGTAAAAAAAATAATTTTTTTCAAAATATCGGACATTTTTTCGACTACTTCCGGTTTTACGATCGTTGTTGTGATAGCTTTACGAAGTTCTTTGGATACTTAACTTTCTGTACCAGAAATGTCAGAAACATCCATTGAGCAGTTTTGAAAAAAAAAGATAAACTAAAGAGCGTTTACAAAAATTTAACGATTTTTCAATTTTTTCAAAGTTTGATGCCATTTTTGGACCACCTATATTATTTCAATGCTTTTCATTTTTGATTCACTATATAGACAACCGATAGGACTTTGAGTAAGAAAAGTTTAAGAAAAATCTGCGGCGTCGTTTTCGAGAAAAGGACGTCTCAGAATGTTAAAAAATCGGAAAATACTAGATTTTTGGCACACAATAATTTATTTCCTTACCATCGATATCGTATTATTTAGATACCATATGATGGTCCATTAATAGGGCTATCCAACGACATTTTAGTTCTTTTGGTCCGCTATTACCTAAGGGAGAAATCAAGTTTTTTGCAAGTGCGACATAGTTTTTAACCTTTTTTTACATTTTTTGAATACTTCCGGTATGGTTATTATTGTCGATATAGTTTTGATAACCGGTTTAGGCACTAAAATAGCCACAGGGCTCTGTAATGATATATTACATTATCTGATCAGATAAAATGCCCCTGAGAAATCCTAGGTTCAAAAGTGCCAAAAATGCAAAAAATTTAAAATATCGAAAATTAAATTTCAATAACTACATACATATTATACATCGTTAGAATCGTAATTAGGTCAGCTATCTGAATATACAATTTTTTTTTGAAAATCTCTTAAAATAAAAAAATAGCAGAGCATTTTCCAAAATTTCACGATTTTTCGACTTTTTTCGATTTTCAGTCCGTTATTTCACCTTTTCCAGATATTTCAAAGTCGTAATGGAATGTTTCGTACACAAGACTACTGCAAGGTCTCTCGATAGAGAAAGTTTCATAAAAAACTGTGGAGCAGTTTTCGAGATACAGGCATCTAAAAACGCTCCAAATCAGAAAATACTTGATTTTCAGCGAGCCATATTTTGCTTCCTGCTGATCGTATCCGTACGAATTGGGTATCATTCAGTGGTCCAATTACCGCCCGACCAAATGATACCTTAATTTGTTTAATCCGTTGATATCGGACGGAAAAATCGTGTTTTTACCCAAAACACCAATTTTTCATGTTTTTTTCAAAATATCGCATAGTATTTCGACTACTTCCGGTTTACGGATTGTTGTTGAAATTGCTTTAAACGGTGGTTTGACCATATTACTTCATGTTCCAGGAATTTCAGAAACGTCGATCCGGCCGTAAAACGAAACTTAAGCTCACAAAATGTGAAGAAAATTCGAAAAAAATCGAAAAATAAAGGGCGATGACTCTGAATGAAACTTATATTACTGGAACCGTATTGCCTTCAGGTATCCAAAAATGTAGGTCAAATTTGAAAATTTTGAAAAATAACAAAAAATGTGTCTTAAACAACATATTTTCATTTTTCGAATGCTAGAAGTCAGCGGCGAAGTTTCTAAATTGCAAAATTTTCAACTGCTATCGTCCGAGAAAAGACTCAGGGTTTCCAAAAATGTAATTTGTATGAAAATAGGTACAGAATTGACGAATCCACGGCCGTTTTTTAATTTTTTGGCACCGCACAAAATTCGGCCACTTCCGGTCTGCGCAGAAGTTTCAAATACAGTGGAAGGGATGGCCACTATATGGTTTCCGGATAGAAAATTACGTCCCAGATCTGTATCTGTTACAGACACTGAGAAATAGGCTCCCCCGAAAAATAAAATAATAATAATAAATAATAATAATTTTAGTAATCACAATAGGCTTTCAGACGAAAGTCTGAAAGCCTAATAATAATTTTAACAAAAACAATAGTGTTTCACACAAGCTTCGCAGTGTGAAACCCTAATAATAATTTTAACAAAAACAATAGTGTTTCACACAAGCTACGCAGTGTGAAACCCTAATAACTAGACCTGCATGCAGGAATGACGGGTTTCACTGGTGCCACGTTACCCTTAAACATGTCACTTCCGGTTCCAAGTTACCCTTGAACATATGTCACTTCCGGTACCAGCGAAACCACTTAACAGGTTTCCAAATTAACATTGCACAGAAATAAAATGGACGCAGAATCAACAAAATCCAGCAATATCAATTCATTTTATACATTTGTTACTTGTTAATGATCTTGACAAAATTAAATTACTCCCGGTGTTAATGCAAATGTTCAATTAGTCTTATGAAATCAGAAATGGCATACGATATCATATAGTGAAAATTTTATGTAAATCGAATAATAATTGCCACTTTTAAAGACCAAAAAACTTGAAAAGTGACTTGTAGAAAATCGGCTATTCCTCCGCAACCGTACAAGTTAGAAACCATTTTGTGGTATCTGTATGATCGTATGGGTTCATTCTATTTGTTGATTGGCATCAAATACCATACTTTGAAAAAGATTTCAAAACAGACTCATTTGAATAAAATATATGTTTTAGAGGCTAAAAATACAGTTTTTGCCAAAATGACGTTACTTCCGATGATAATGAAAATCTTAAATTATTTGTATGAAATCCCAAATGGCATTAGGTATAACATGGTGTGACGTTTATGAAAATCGAATAATAATTGACCCTTTTATGGCCCCGAAACCTTCAAAAGTGACCTGTAGAAAACCGTCTATTTCTCGGCAACCGAACAAGTTAGAAACCATTTTATGATATCTATATGACCATATGAGTTTTGTTTATATGTGAATTTAAACCAAATGTTAAAATTATTAATACATATTACGTTATTCTTGGTTGAATAAAACATTGATTTAAAAAGTTTAAAATGCATTTTTTGACCAAATGATGTCACTTCCGGTGTCAATTTTAAATTGTAATCAACTTGATATGACGCTTCGTGCTTTTTGAATCAAATGATGTCACTTTTATAAAAATCCAATCATAATTGACTATTTTACAGGCAAAATAACCAAAACAGTGACTTGTACAGAACTGCTCATTTCTTGGTAACTGCTTATAGTACAAACGAATTTTAACATACATTTTCTTCGTATGGATTATAGCTACAAGTTTATAAAAGTTACGAAGAAATATTTTAAAATCTGAAAAGCCTGAATAGGTTGTAAATAGGCCAATTTTACACCATTTTTAGCCTCTTAATCGAATTTGCTCGAAAATGAAATCGAAATTAAAAAAACTGCTTCCTACATTTTTCGCGCCTCGAAAGGGCACACTCTTTGAGTCAAATAATTTTTCCAAAAAATAATATTTGTTTTCGAAGAAGGAAAATAACTGTCAAAATTGTAGTTTTTGGTAAAATTATGCCACTTCCGGTGCCGACAGATAAAACTTTTGGTAATAAAAAAAATGACAATTGATACAACGAAGCATATAAACTTTGTTTGATACAAATCGAACAATAAAAAATTAATCTAGGACTTAAAAACTGAATTAGCCAATGGCGGCCAAGGTAAATTACTGAGACAAAATTCTTTAACATTTTTGCACTAGTCAGATGACCCTTTAATTCTGTGCATAATACGACTAAAAAATATTCATAAATAAAAAAGTTTTTTGTAAAATTTTAAATTTTCAAAATTT
Source organism: Patella depressa (assembly GCA_948474765.1). Lineage (NCBI taxonomy): Eukaryota > Metazoa > Mollusca > Gastropoda > Patellidae > Patella > Patella depressa. Next base: position 49,609,676 of record OX419715.1, on the reverse strand, counting down.
GGCGCCTAATATCTTTGAAGATTTACCGAAAATCAAAAATCGAAAGTAGTGTAGCTATGTGCCCTGTCTCTGGCTATGACAAAATGTATCGAAAGTTAAAATTCAATGATTATTGTTAAAATTACTGCAATATTTTAAAAAACGATAATTTGGTGATTTCGGACATTTCGCATTGTCGCAGAACGTTCAAAATAGCTTTATCCTCTAAGTCACACCCACTTTCCCAGTAAAACCGAAGAAATCGTAACGATGCGACAAGCAGTTGCTGAGATCTACTCAAAACAAAAGAAGAATAATAATAATAAGAATAACTAGACCTGCATGCAGGAATGACGGGTTTCACTGGTGCCACGTTAACTTTAAATTTATGTCACTTTCGCTCCCATGTTGCCCTTGAACCAATGGCACCGATAAACAGATTTCCACATAAACATTGCACACATCAAGTAAAAGGGAAACAGAATCAACAAAAATCCAGCAATATCAATTCATTTTATACATTTGTAACATGTAATTGATCCTGATAAAATTACTGTACTTCCGGTGATAATAAAAATGTTCAATTAGTTTCATGAAATCAGAAATGGCATAAGATATCATATAGTGAAAATTTTATGTAAATCGAAAAATAATTGCCACTTTTATTGACCAAAATACTTGAAAAGTGACTTGTAGAAAATCGGCTATTTCTCTGCAACCGTACAAGTTAGAAACCGTTTTGTGGTATCTGTATGATCGTATGGGTTCATTCTATTTGTTGATTGGCATCAAACATCATAATTTGAAAAAGATTTCAAAACAGACTCATTTGAATAAAATATCTGTTTTGAAGGCTAAAAATACAGTTTTTGCCAAAATGACATTACTTCCGGTGTTACTAAAATGTTAAATTAAGTTTATAATATCGTCTATGACATTAGGCATCAAATGATGAAACTTTTGTGAAAATCGAATAATAATTGACACATTTACGGGCCAAAAACCTTTAAAAGTGACTTGTAGAAAACCGCCTATATCTCGGCAACCGAACAAGTTAGAAACAATTTTATGATATCTGTATGACCATATGAGTTTTGTCAATATGTGAATTTAAACCAAAAGTTAATTTTATTATTACATATGACATAATTCTTGGTTGAAAAAAATATCGATTTTAAAAGTTAAAAATGGAGTTTTTGACTAAATGACGTCAATTCCGGTGTCAATTTTAAATAGTAATCAACATGATACGACGCACACTTGCTTTTTGAATCAAATGATGTCACTTTTGTGAATATCCATTAATAATTGACTATTTTACAGACAAAATTACGAAAACAGTGACTTATGCAAAACTGCCCATTTCTCGGCAACTGCTTATATTAGAAACTAATTTTAACATACATTTTCTGCGTATGGATCAAAGCTACAAGTTTATAAAAGTTACGTAGAAATACTTTAAAATCTGAAAAGCCTGAATGGGTTGTAAAAGGTCAATTTTACACCTATTTTCAACTCTTAATGGAATTTGCTCGAAAATGAAATCGAAATTAAAAAAACTGAGCTCACACTTTTTTGCGCCTTTAAAGGGCACACTCTTTTTGTTATATCAAGTTTTTAAAAAAATAATATTTTCTCTTGAAAAATGGTACCTAACTGTCAAAATTGTAGATTTTGGTAGTTTTTGGTAAACTTATGTCATTTCCGGTGCCGACAGATAAAACTATTGGTAACAAAAAAAATGATAATTGAGACAAGGTGTGAACTGCGAAGACAACTCTGCTTGGGAGATCGATGCACAAGACCAAAGCGCACCGTGTTCATAATATTGTGGACTCGGCATCAGCAAACCATTTGAATAAAGACCATCCCTTCAAAAGTCTGCATTGATTAATACATGAAACAAATATAATATCCCTTCTTTCATTCTTTCCCCCATTTTGGCCAAATGTGAAAAACGTACTAAGGGGATACACGACATGTACATAATCACTGACGCCGACGGGTAATAAATAACATTAAGATACTAGATCATAGCCCACAAATGGTTCTGAGTTTTTTTTATAAATCTTTCCAACAAATTAACAAATACAATTTGCAAGCGATGGATAGTGAACAAGCTAAACAAAAAGCAATTTTTCATACAATGAAATTTAATTAAGGAAGTTACGATATGTGCTAATTACCACAGGAACCAATCCATTTTATACATGTTTTACATGTAAGTGATCCTGACCATATCACAGTACTCCCAGCAATAATGAAAATATTAAATTAGTTTCTTAAAATCAGAAATAATAATCACATGGTGAAAATTTTATGTAAATCGAATAAGAATTGCCACTTTTATAGACCCCAAACCTTGAAAAGTCACTTGTAGGAAATCGTCTATTTCTCTGCAACCATACAAGTGAGAAACCGTTTTGTGGTATCTGAATGATCGCATGGGTTCATTCTATTAGTTGATGCGAACTAAATATCATAATTTTAAATATATTACAAATCAGACTCATTTGAAATAAATATCTGTTTTGAAGGCTAAAAATACAGTTTTTGCCAAAATATAATTACTTCCGGTGATACTGAAAATGTTAAATTAGTTCTATGAAATCATAAATGACATAAGATATCATATGGTGAAAATTTTATGAAAATCGAATAATAACTGACACTTTTATAGACCAAAATCCTCGAAAAGTGACTTGTGGAAAATCGCCCATTTCTCTGCAACCGTACAAGTTAGAAACCGTTTTGTGATATCTGTATGATCGCATGGGTTCATTCTATTTGATGAATAGAATCAAATATCATAATTTGAAAAAAATAACAAGTACGACCCATTTGAATAAAATATTGTTTTTTAATGCTAAAAATTAAGTTTTGAGCAAATGACGTCATTTCCGGTGGCAGCGTATGAGATACAATGGTTTGACCTTGTCCACCATGGCATTAGGCATCCAATGGTGAAAGAAAATTGAAAATCACATAATAATTGATTCTTATACAGCCAAAATAACGTGAAAAGTGACTCATGCAAAATTGACTTTTTCTCGGCAACTGCGCATATTACAAATTAATTTTCACATACATTCTCTTCGTATGGGTTATTGCTACGAGATTATGAATGTTACGAAGATATATTTTTTAATATGAAGACGCTGGATGGGTTGTAAATAGCTTATTTTGACACCTTTTTTCACCCTTTAATCCAAATTGCCCGAAAACGAAATCGAAATTAAAAAAACTGAGCCCGATGTTTTGTGCGCCTTTATATGGCACATCTTTTCAGTCATATTAGATTTTAAAAAAATAAGTTTTGCTTTCAAAAAGTGGTACCGAACTGTTAAAATTGTAGTTTTTGCTAAATTTACGTCACTTACGGTGACGACAGGAAACTTTGCCGGTAACAAAAAAAATGACATTTTGGAACATGGAGCATATAAACTTTGTTTTATACAAATCGGAAAATAAATAATTTATATAGAACCGATAAACTGAATTAGCCAATAGCGACCAAGGAAAATTATCCAGAAAAAAAATGTTCACATTTTTGCCCAAATCAGACGACCCTTTAACCCTTGGTAAAAGGTCATTAAAAAATATTCATTAATAAAAAAGTTTTTTGTCAAAATTTAAATTTTCAAAATTTGGCGCCTTATTTTTCCGAAGATTCGGCGAAATTTAAAACTCTAAAGACCCGTAGCTATGTGCCATGTCTCTGGCTATGTCAAAAACTGTCAAACGATAAAATCCAACAATTGTTGTTAATATTACGGCAATATTTCAAAAAACGACAACTTCGGTGATTTCGGACATTTCGCATTGTCGCAGAATGCCGGAAATAGCTTTAATCTCTAAGTCACACCCACTTTCGCAGTAAAACTCAAGACATTGCATCGATCCGACAAGTAGTTCCTGAGATATAAGCAAATTGGAAAAAAAAAAATAATAATAATAAGAATAATAATAAGAAGAATTTTAACAAAAACAATAGTGTTTCACACAAGCTACGCAGTGTGAAACCCTAATAATTTTAACAAAAACAATAGTGTTTCACACAAGCTTCGCAGTGTGAAACCCTAATAATAATAATAATAATAAGAATAATAATTTTAACAAAAACAATAGTGTTTCACACAAGCTTCGCAGTGTGAAACCCTAATAATAATTTTAACAAAAACAATAGTGTTTCACACAAGCTTCGCAGTGTGAAACCCTAATAATAATAAGAATAATAATTTTAACAAAAACAATAGTGTTTCACACAAGCTTCGCAGTGTGAAACCCTAATAATTTTGTAGACGAACACAATCTACTGAACGAAACACAGGCTGGGTTCAGAAAAGATTACGCCGTAACAGACCACTTATTTTCATTGTATGCAATTATATCCCATTTTAAGGTCTCAGAAAAAGAAACTTTTTTGTACATTTATAGATTTTAGTAAAGCCTTTGATCAGGTATGGAGAATAGGCCTCTGGCATAAAGTTCTGAACTCTGGCATTACTGGTAAATGTTTTAATGTTATTTATAACATGTATCAAGACATAAAGTCATCTGTGAAGTATAAAAACAAAATATCTGCAACCTTTCCCTGTAAGATAGGTGTTCGACAAGGTGAAAATCTCTCACCTCTTTTATTTGCACTATATCTAAATGATCTCGAAGCTTTTAATTTTAAATCATGACTGTAAATGCGTTCAAACAGAATACTATGAAAATGAATTACTAAACTATCTAAAGATATTTGTACTTTTATACGCTGATGATACTGTATTATTTGCTGACAATGTAAATAATATGAACATAATGCTAAATGCTTTTGGTGAATATTGTACTCTATGGAAACTCAATGTAAACATAAATAAAACCAAGGTAGTGATTTTCGGATCAAGAGGTCAGTCTAACGCAACTTTCTCTTTACTAAATCGTGATTTAGAAATATGTGACTCATACAATTATCTTGGCGTCGTATTCTCTAAAGGGTGCAGCTTCGCACAAGCGCAACAAAGAATTAAAAACCAGGCATCTAAAGCTCTACACCTCTTGTATTCGAGGATCCATAATCTTAATCTACAAATTGATTGTCAACTTAAACTTTTTGACCATACTATACTTCCGATATTGTTGTACGGTTGTGAAATATGGGGATTTTGGAATTTATCCCCCATAGAAACTATCCGTAATCAGTTTTTAAGAAATAAACTCCCTGTTGAGGTCGGAAGATGGATGAGTGTAGATTTTGAACAGAGAATTTATCCATTATGTGAAATAAATACAGTCGGCGATGAATACCACTATTTATTCGATTGTACTTATTTTATTAAAGAACGTGAAAACTATATACCCAGATATTATTATACAAGACCGAATACTTTTAAATATAATAAACTTTTTAATTCAAGCAAACGATCAATAATTGTAAAATTATTTATGTTTCTAAAGATAATACTTAACAAATTTATGTCCATTAACTAAGAAATGAAAAGCCTCCATCTTGTAAATATGTAAATAACCTATCACTCATATGTCATGTATTTGATCTGAGTTGTGAATAAAGTTCTGTTCTGTTCAGTATTACTGATGGATTCTATCTCAGGGAGACTGCATATTGGTAATAAATGATTTCTATGTAAAGTCCCTTTTCTCTTTCCCCCTCATTCCAACAACTCATACACTGGAATTTCTTCGTTGGGTTGTCTGACGATCTTATATAGTTTATCCTCCCATTTATCTGCTAACTTGCGTCTTCCTTCATTGAAAGCTAATCTCTGCACCAAAACTATATCGCCAGGCTCTAAGGTGTTTGTTCTGGCTCTCAGCTTGTATTTATTTCTTTTGGTTCTGGTGCGTATCATCTACAAGGGCTGATGCAGTTAAATACGCATGTTCCAGTTTCTCCTTCAGGGATTCAACGTATGAATGATAGCTCTTAGTGGCCTCTTTATCCCGTACGAGTCCGAGCATAACATCAATAGCTAATGTTGGCTTCCTACCAAACATTAGCTCATACGGAGAATACCCTGTTGAAGAGTGTCTGGTACAATTGTAGGCATGAACCAGCGGCGCAACGTAAGCCTTCCAATCAGACTTCTGCTCAGGATGTAGGGTACCTAACATGTTGAGCAGCGCCCGATTGAAACGCTCACATTGGCCATTCCCTTGTGGATGATACGGTGTTGTTCGAGATTTCTCCATCCCAGTCAGCTGACACAATTCTTTAATTACTTTTCCCTCAAACTGTTGACCTTGGTTACTGTGTATTCTTTGAGGAATCCCGTAGTGCACAGTGAAATAATCAAAGAACGCTTGGCGTTGGTGTTTCTAACTGGGACTGCCTGGGTATACTTCGTAAAATGGTCGGTGATGACAAGGATATAGTCGTAGCCCCCCTTCGACTCTTCTACGCACATATAATCCATGCAGACTAGTTCAATCGGCTGACTGGAGGTAATGTTTATCAAGGGGCATGTAGATGGTAAACTCTTTCTTCTGATGCAGCGTGGACAGTTCTGAATGTAGCACTCTTTCATCGTTGTCATCTCGGGCCAATAAAACCGTTCTCTTGCCAAACTGATGGTACGATCCCTGCCTTGGTGTCCTAGTTCGTCATGTACCCCTTCCAGTGCTAACTTTCTATAGGCGTTAGGTAAAACCAGCTGAAATATTTCCTCTCCTGAAATATTTCCTCTGGAACGCTTGTATAAAAACACCAGACTTGAGAACGAAGTGTTCAAAAGTGCGGCTTCTTCTGGAGATGTAAGATTATGATTAATTGGTCTTCCATGTTTTATATGTTGACACAGCTGAAACAGTAAGACATCTTGATGTTGGTTCTTCTGCCACGCTGCGACACTTGCTAAGGGTGTGGTGATGTTTGGTATATCTGGTACCACTCGATGAGACATGCTCACAGTCTGAATGTACCCATCCTCTAGGTCGATGTTCTTTATGGCTTCTTTATGGCTGCCCTCTATGAAATCGTCTTTCACATTCCGACTGAGAGCGTCAGCATCCATGTTCTTCTTTCCAGCTCGGTATCGTATGGAGAAGTTATAGTTGGCGAGGGCAGCTTACCACCGATGTCCTGTGGCATTCAACTTCGCTGTTGTAAGGATGTATGTGAGCGGGTTGTTATCGGTGTAGACTGTAAAATAGTTGTTAAATAGATATTGGTGGAATTTCTCTGTTACAGACCACTTCAATGCCAAAAATTCAAGTTTGTGTGCTGGGTAGTTGCGCTCAGACCGGTTCAGACTTCTGCTGACATAGGCAATCACCTTCTCTAAGCCATTATGTTCCTGGTATAGTACAGCACCAAATCCTAAACCACTGGCATCTGTATGTAGAATAAATGGCTTCGAACTAAAAGATCATTAAGTGGCTTGGCAATCCTCGAAAAGTCCTTAATAAATCTCCGATAATATCCAACAAATCCAAGGAATCTACGAAGTTCATCAACGTTGGATAGAGCTGGCCAAGATTCAACTTTATCGGTCTTCTTTGGGTCTGTGCAAACACCATTTTCAGGCACAATATGGCCGAGATATTTTACTTTCTACCTAAAGAACTCACATTTCTTCGGTGATAACTTGATGCCGTGTTCTTTCAACTTCTCAAACACTTTAGATAACCCGTCAAGGTGCTCCTCATATGTCTTACTGAAGATAATAAGATCATCAATGAAAAAAACACAGATCTTCCAATCAAAGTCTCCAAGGCAATCTTGCATTAGTCGTTGATATGTGGATGGTGCGTTCATGAGTCCAAATGGAAGTCTCTGATACTCGTAGAATCCTAGAGGTCACACAGTAAAGGCTGTTTTAGGAATATCTGCTTCCTCAATGCTGACCTGGTGCTAACCACTCTTCATATCATCAACACTAAAGTATTTGGAACCGGCTAAGTTATCTAACCTTTTCCTCGATGCGGGGTAAGGCATAGGCATCACGTATGGTCTTCTTATTCAACATTCTGTAATCGACACACATGCGTAATGATGAATCTTTCTTTCTTGCCAACACTATTGGTGATTCGTACGGGCTATGACTTCCTGATAATTCCTGCTTCCATCAAATCTTGAAGGTGGTCTTTCACTTCTTCATACATCCCAAGTGGTATTCTTCGATGTGGTTGTTTGAAAGGAACATTATCATTTAGGTTAATCCAATGTTTCACCAATATCATTATCACTCTGCGAAAAGATAGACGACCATTCAAGTTGGTAGTTCTTGAAGGAATGGAGTTGGTCAGAAGTCCATCTGATCAAGGAACGTACCGGTGGTTGTGGTGTCTGTATTACATGATGACAAAACACTGTTCACTGACGTCTTCCGAACTAGATCTATTACTTGAAGTTCACAAAAGATACTGTGTGGATAAATTCTCACTGGTGACAAGGATAGATTTTACAAACGAACGATAACTTCTTTCTCCTCTTCCCCTGGATATACCTCCACAACGGTAGGCGTCACTTCAATCGAAGTCGATATCAGGGAATCGGGTGAATTCTGGAAAATCAAACGCTGTCGATGGGTTAAATTCAAATCCTTGATCTTCCCTACAAGACACACTGATCTATTACAGCCAAGCCTTATCGGTGATTCTTCGGAGCACCTTACAATTCCAACTTTTCCATCCAGATGTTTCTCCTGCACTTTCATGCATCTAAATGTGAAACTCCAAATTTCTGGCAACACTGATTGGTTTAGGTAGTTGTGGCCATGAACTGCTAGAAGTTGGTTCAACATGGGCTTCAGCAGAAATACATCCTAGGTAGGGTAAACTTTAGCCTCCAGCACTTTCAATTAGCAGCAACTGGTCCCATGGAGTCATTAGGCAATCTTCTAACTTTAGGTACTTCTCGTAAAATGATAGACACACTGTGGAGATGGTAGACCCTGTATCCAATAATGATGAACACACTCTATCATTTATCTCCATAACAGTCGTGTTGCTGTGTCCAATAACCTTCTTGGGACTAGAATTACAAATGTCATCTGGCTGTCCCTCGACAGAGACATTTCCTAGTTTAAATCCCCAGGCAAAATAATTCTGCAGCCCAAAACAATATGACCCCGTTGTCCACATCTGTAACATCGAAAGTTGTCAGGTACAGGTTGGCGCTGGGTAGACACAGGTGTGGGGTGTTGACGTGGTGGTGTTGAAGTTTGAGATGGTAAAAATGATGATGCTGATGGTCTTTCCTTCTCCTTTTTCATCTCTTTCATCTCTTTCTGTAATGATTACACTGACGCAGTTAAACTTGCCACTAGTGTTCTAAAATCGTCGTCCTCTGCTGGTTGCTGCACCATCTTCATGTGCGATCTGTTAGGAGGTTTAACAGGAGTAGGCGGTGAGGCCACGGCAGTATCCCTTTCTATTCTACGCACTTCTTTCAGTAGGTCTTCGAAATCTGTTATTCTATCTAACTTGTGTGCTGATCTATCTTTTAAGTCTTGGTGTAGACCACTCCAGAACTTCGACTTGAGCTTGGTATCGAACGTCTCGATGTCGACCTCACCTTCTTCTTTCACTCCATCTAATGAATCTTCGATTCTGCAGGCCCACTTCGAAACTGACTCACCAGGTGCTTGGGTAGCAGAATACAACTATGAAAGAAGACACTTGCCTTGCTCAACTACACCAAATCGGCTTTGTAGCTTGTCTATCAAAGTTTTTGTTGAAACGATGTGTCCCAGTCGTATTGACATTCTAGCAGCTTCCCCTTTCAAAGATTTCATGACAGCTAACTTGATGGATTCTGATGGATGTTGTCTGTTCTTCATTAAACACATCACTTCAAACCTCCAAAGATCAAATGATGTATCACCCTTCGTCGTTGGATCTACTGAGAAAATTGATACTCTTGGCAACTGGGGAACAAACTTAAACCTCTCTGCAGTTGATGGTGACGAACTGGATGCTAAATGGTCTTGTTAATGTTCAACCCTTTCTTCAGGTATTTCTTCCTTAATCCTACCCTGTGACTTCAGATATCCGAACATCCAGTCGATCAAGTGTTCTGGCGAATCTGTTTTCGGTTTAACACCCATATCTGAAAATGCTTCTATTACGTTCTGTCTTTCCTGTTTTGACAAGGAGTTATCAGGATTCTCGCGACCTCCACCTATTGCCATTATGACACAAAACACAAAATTATCAAAATCGAAAACTCAAGATATGGAAATACACACAATCCAACATAAAAATACAACACGTTGTTCCCTGAAGATGTCAGTATGAAGTACACTAACGCTGGAATCAGGAAAACACTAATGCTGGATCTGTTCACCTCTAGTTTACACTGTAAAATACATCAGTTGATAATCAAACGACCAATTAAGAACAAAAAAAAATCACAATCAAATCAACACTGCATAAACTGAAAATAATTTCGAAACAAAATTCGAAATACCAAACTGATAAATAAATAATCCCACAAGTGGACGTTAAACCTCACATCTTTCTCTCTACATAAGTAATGCCCAATAACTGCCCAAAAACTACAAAATGTTGACTTTGGAATCACAAAGTAACAATTTAGTTAAATTTAAGAAGCCTCGCTGCTTTGCCCAAATCGGAGTTTCGCGCTCACTCTCCGGAGGGATATAACTCGTGTATGTGATTCCCCGGTTGTACGTGACAAGAAGTATGGTCGCCTGTCCAGCCTCGTGGGTTTTCTCTGGGTCATCACACTTCTAAAGACCCCTCATCTCGTCCCAAACACACAAGCGAATTATTGAAATGACCTAGTGGACGTTTAACCTCATCCCCCCCCTCTCTCTACATAAATAATGCTTGCGACAAATGATTTTGTGTACATTTTAATCCTTATATATCATTATATATCGTTAAATCAAAAAATCGCTAACTACTGTATTATACATGTATAAGATGGCCCTCTATAAATAATTATTTCAACCCCTCCATGGGTGTCTTCAGGCGGTGGCAATAACAAAAAGTTATAGTTATTTTTATATCAGGCCACATTATACCATAATAAACTGTAAACGAAATATATATATCAATACATATTACATAAGAATTGAAAAAGAAAATATAACATAAAATATATAAAGGGGTTTCAAATGAGTGAGTACAGCTTGTGTAAAAATGTTCGTTTATCGGTTTCGTGGTCGACACAAAATTCTTCTTAACCTGCTACTACACTGTAAAAATTAAATGTATAAAAACATGAAATTACTATACTATAAAATTTTACAAACTGCCCTGTTAGAAAACTATCAGATGTAAAATTACGTAAAAACTGTGTTTATAAACATTTATGTAAAAATTTAACTTTTAACATCCGAGATTGTGTATTTTAACAACATATTAAAGTTAAATTACCAAATAGGTATGCAATCTAACAGATTGTGCATTTTAACAGAATACTCAAGTTAATTTACAAATGGATACACAATATAGCAATTACTCTGTCGATTGTTTTAGCAATTTCAGCGTAATTTTTTTTTAAATAAATATTTTAATTTGTCACTTTGTTTGTCCTATATTTATATATTCGCGGCGAACCCGGCTTCTTTCCGAACGTCTCTCAATGTTTGCAGTGTCCCGGTCGCTCTAGACCATTCCTATTCCTATTAACTATTTTTTTATAGTCATTTGTAATTCCATGCTTGATCAGCTGCTTACTTTGAAAGTATCACTACTATCCTACTAAGACATGAAAATAATTTTTTCAATTTTATTATCAAAATCTGTAGTTAATTTTTTCAATTTTAATATCAAAATCTGTAGTTCATTTTATATTCTTTTTTATTGAGACTTGACTGGCTTTAGACCGATATCAGAAAGGCTGGGGGTGTCTCAGTCCAAGGTGTATGGCATGTTTGACACTAGTCAAAAATATTTGTCATAACCCATTTCTGTGATTTTAGTTGCATATCTGTAATATTACAGAATAACTGGTATATTAACGGCAATATTCTGTTAATTCACATAGTTATACTCATGGATAGGGTTAACGCATGCGCGTCGCAGATTTAACTAATGTAGGTGAATGTTTGAATGTGCATTGACGATGCAGGATAAGAACAGTGGAAATCCAACAATAAGATGTGAAGGTAAGTCTCCCTAATAATAATGTATGTGCGAAGGCAAACCTACAGCATAAGAAGATATATAATAGGGCTTACACATAGTGGCCATGATGTATGTTTTATTGTGAATTTGAACTCGGCCATGTAAACAATATTAAAGTGTAAGAGACGCGATGGTTCAGAGAATATGATGCTGGATTATTAACCATTAGCAAAGAAAGCTTGTTTTGAAACTTGGCCTTCGTGTCAATGGTGCAAGTTCTAATTTGCTCAGCTGGCACTAACAACTGGGGCCATGTGTTATTGGCCGTACATGTTAAACAACCTTCAGCCCTACAGAGTTATCTCCGCTGCCCTTTTGATTTCATTCCTGTATGTGCTTTATCATTTCGTTTCAGGTTCAAGGTAACAAAATTTGTAAGGAGTGGAAGAGACGACAGAAAGTAGTAAAGCTGGCCTTCAGAACACAAAATTTGAAGCCATTCACGATCCCTTACTCTTAATTTCTGTTAATTTTTAATATTTTTGTACGTTCATGACACAAAAATTAGATTTACAGAAAATAAATTATTTTTTACAATGATTTTGTTTTATATTTAACCAAAATAATTATGTTAAAAAACAGAAAATCTTCTGGCAGAAGCTCTATTTTAACATGGAATAATTCTGTTAGAAACCAGAAAAAGTTCTGGCAGATGGTTTACCAGATTGTTTCTCTGTCAAAGAATAAACAGATTAAACAGATTAAAAATAAAAGAGAAAAAATTCTGGTTAACCAACTGCCAGAACTTTTTCTGGTTTCTAACAGAATTATTTCTCGCAGTGCAGTTAAATTACCAACAACCTGTTTAAATACAGGTCTACTTTATGCAACTTATGTTAAATTACAGCGTATATGTTATTTAACCTGCAACTGTAAGGGAAGCATAACATACAACGGTTAAATCACCAACTTCAAGTTTAAATACAAATCTATTGTTATTTAACATTGTGATATGTTACATCATTTTACACAGGGTATGTAAAATTACAGGCATTATGTTTTTTAACCTACAGTTGTAAGAAACGCTTAACATTGCATATGTTAAAATACATACTAATGTAAAATTACGAGAAAAAATGGCAACTTTTCTGCCATGATTTTCCTGTTAAAAAACTTAAAAACTTTTTACAGTGTATATTTTCTCATACCGGTGTTCTTTGTGAGAACTCTCTGTCTGCAAGTGCACGCGGTCCTCTAAAAAATCTTCTGGGTATTTAATATCCCTAAAGCACACAAATTTATCCTTGAATCTATTTTTCAATAATTTGTTAATGTGCTTTCTTTGTCTATTAAAGGACTCAGGTTCTAACCCTGGCGCCTTTGAAAAATCACCCCTTGTTAAAATTTCACCGATGTACACCGTCATTGCCGATTCTTGGAATGATGTCACAATTGCACAAATTCTCTGGTATATATCCATTGGAAAGGATGTTGCGGTGATGTCATTACCACCTAAACGAACAAATGCGTTTTTTTGCACTTTTAAGCAATTGACTGTCCATTCTGTCAGTTCTTAACCCCCCCCCCCCCCTTGTCACGAAATATGGTGACTCCTGGTACACCCATGTCTCCACTACAATAGTCGCACGATAAAACCAAATAAAACTGTAACTGCCATGGTACCTTGAAGATATCTTTTGTCAATAATGGTCCTTTTACACCTGCTTCTACTTTATTTAACGTCCGCTTCCACCAAGGTGATATCCACTTTGTTGTTGTTGTTGTTGTTTATTAAAGATTTAACGTCCAATACATATTATATGATATTATGGACAGGTTGATTAAATTAAGTTATTTACACTTCGTGGGTTGAAAGTTGGTAAAAACATTCAATTTATAATTTTACCCCCAACAAATTACAAGAAAAGATTTCAATGCATTTTTGCGTTTATTTAGGTGTACTTTACAAAATCCCAAAAGTTTACCAAAATTTGCACATCGGAAAGTTGTAAAATCCAAGATGGCCGACATTTGCCTAATTAATGTTCAAGAAAACCCTAAACTGTTGGTTTAAGACCCTATAAATGTTTTATGAACATATAAATTAATACTTTGGGGGTTTAAAGATATAGCCAGTAGTGCTCACTGGTCCCTTAAAGCGGTAAAATAAGTAAAATCCAAGATGGCCGACATTCGTCAAATCAATGTAGAAGAAAATCATATAATTGTAATATGAACATGTATATTAATGTTTATTGGGTCATTCTGACATTTGAAGAAATATCCCGTGGTATTCACTGGTCCCTTATTATAAAGAGGTAAAATCTACTAAAATCCAAGATGGCTGAAAATTGCCTAAACGATGTACACAAAAAATCTAAATGGTTGGTTTTTAAGACCCTTATAATGTATACTGAACATATACATGTACATTAATGCTTTTGAGGTCATTTTTCATTTGAAGATATTGCAAGTAGCCTAGGGTTAACTGGTCCCTTGAAGCGGTAAAAATAAGTAAAATACAAGATGGCCGACATTTGTCAAATCTATGTACAAGAAAATCCCAAATGTCCTGTTTAAGACCCTATTAGTGTAATATGAACATATAAAATAAATATTTTTGGAGCCATTCTTTCATTTGAAGTTATATCCTGTGGTCTTCACTGGCCCTTTAAAACAGTAAAATCTGTTAAAATCTAAAATGGCAGATATCTACCTAACCAATGTAAACAAAAAATCTAGGGGGGGGGGGGCACGAGAACAAGTAAGCTCCCTGTTAGACAAAGTCTCCTCAGGTGCACAATAATTCGCCCCATCCATGAACCCAAACTCCAGGGAATTAACTAAAATCTTCAGACCCAATCCAAAATAATTAATCTGTTATTATTCCACTCATCTGTGGTCTTATACTATCTCAGCACTATCATATTCACAGTTATAATGAACCGCCCTGTTAGTAGTACCGGTGGGCGACAGGTCGTGCTACTGTCCTGTCAACTCTCATAAAACAGGCAGAATTGATAGACAGATCCCAAGATTCTGCCCCATTGACTGGCATTTCAATTCCTCTCGTTCACAAGAGTTTACCCACAACTATGTTCTCAAAAGCCATGAATTTGACTCCAATTCTCATCCCTTCGGATTACTCGGTGGTATAGCCAATATCCATAAGGTTCACAAAAAAATATTACCCATGATAATATGGCATGAACTTTATGTCAAATTGAATAAAACTACTTTCTGACAAGATGGCGAACCAGAAACAACTATAGGCAATACGATCTATGCTCTTTGAAGGGGTGGGATTATGGATAGCACCCTAGACTTGGAACCGCCTCCGTCCTATTCACAGTTTCTAGATCCGCTACTGGCGTTACGTTAAGGTCATTTGAATGTATAACAGTAAATGTGATTCAAAGTTCAAACTATAAATTTCTATAGCCAAGCAAACTGAGATTGGCGCTCACTTCAGCAAATATTGCCATAATGAAGAACACCTTTATGTGGGGTGGGATTTATGCCTAGATTCGGAACCGCTCCCACCCTATTCGCAGCTTCTAGATCCGCTACTGGCGTTACCTTAAGGCCATTTGAATGCATAACAGCAAATGTGATTCAAACAATAACATTCTATAGCCGAGCAAACTGAGATTGGTGCTTATTTTAGCAAAAGCTGCTTAGTAAATGAAAAATACCCTCGCGTGTATTAGAAATCATAGAGACGACATAACCCTTCATTCCTTGAAGAACAAATTTGTAAATAATTTCTTGTCCATCTTTCTTCGTGTCTTGTTTCACTCATCTTTCGGGACATTAGGTTATTGGGAGTAAGGACCCCTGAACATGTACATACCAAATATGCCAGCAAGTGGTGAAGAAGTGCAGATTTACGAATATACGTAAATTTGGCTTCGCGTCAAAATGTTTTGTGGTAGTGAATTGCTGAAAATGGTATAAGGAACCACTTAACACCACTTGGCCACAAATATAATCAATTTGAGACTACAGTTGCTATTTTATGATAAAACAATGCAGAGTTATGCCCCTTTATAAATGTGGATTCTTGTCTGCATTTTTCTCAGGCAATGCAATCCCCGAAAATGATTCAAGACATCTATGAAAACCATGCCATACAAAAATTTGACCCCGTCAAGCTAATGCATGGTATCAGTTTCATGTGTTTCTGTTAAAAATTAACGACTTTTTGTTTGTCTAAAGTTGTACGTTTTGAAGGAAAATGGCTTAAATCCCGAACTTTGCTCTCAAAATTTGGGTCTTTCCGGTACTCTAATTTTGGTAAACTTTTAGTACATTCAGTACACCCAATGCTACCAAAAACCACCAAAAAACCTTTTCTTGCAATTTGTTGGGGGTTGAACCCCTTATTTTTATAAATTGACTGGACTATGTGAAATATTAGTAAATACTAAATATTTCACATTTTACATTAATAATAAATTACTTTTAAATACCGCAATTCCCTTTTTTGAAAGTCGGAATTCGCCCCAAGACATTTGTATTTACTAAATGCCAGTCAAGTCGTCCACACGAAAAATCTAGTGAAGTCGTCCAGTTGGTGAAGTCCACACCCGTTGGCAGGAACGTATTGGGTCGTAGGGCGATCGCCCGAAGGGCCGGTCGGACGATCGCTCGAAGGGCCGGTCGTCAACAGGGCGCTTACTTGTTCCCATGACCCCACCCTTCCCTTTAGATTTTTTGTTTACATTGGTTAGGCAGATATCTGCCATTTTGGATTTTAACAGATTTTACTGTTTTAAAGGGCCAGTAAACCCCACAGGATATATCTTCAAATGAAAGAATGCAGGGACGTAGGTAGCTGCTCCCCTGGAAAATTTCGGCGCCCCCGATGTGCGCCGAAGGCGCCCTCTACCCGTTGAAGAAAAATCGGCTCCCTCAATGGGCGTCAAATGACGCAATACGAGAACAACGACCAACGTCTCCATAATAGTATGGGCGCCACATAAAGCCGAGTAACATTGGTTGGGCGCCCACGACGTAATTGGGCGCCCAATGCCACTTGGTTTTATGGGAGCCTCGCTAAATGGTGAAGCGCCTCATAATGACCAACACGATTAACACCACAACTGATGGGGCGCCCAAAAAGACTTGATCTGAAAGGCGCCCCTGATGACGTGATTGGTGGGCGCCTTATAATCTTGGGCCGCACATAGTGCATAATACCGAATAAGATTGGTTGGGCGCCCACGAGTAGATCAACGGGTCGCTCAAAACGGCATGAATTAAAACGGCATGTTTTGTGAGGTGCCTCATCCCAGAGTGACACGCATAATGCCGAAATCATGAGAACCCATAATATAATGCTTGTGAGATTGGTTAGGCGACCGTGAATGAACTGGGCGCCCAAAACGGCTTGATAATCTACAAAATTCAAACGACATGAATTGTGGGGTGCCCCATCTAGAAGGGGCACCCATGATATAATGCCAGTGACATTAGTTAGGCGCCTACGAATGAATTTTGGGCGCCCAAAACAGCTTGACATGCGGGATGCCTAATCCGGGAGGGGTGCCCATAATGACAAGATCATGGGCGCCCATAATATAATGCTAGTGAGATTACTTAGGCGCCCATAATATAATGCTAGTGAGATTAGTTAGGCGCCCACGAATGAATTTGTCGCCGAAAATGGCGTGATATCTTCAAAATTGTAACAAGTCGCACTCTAACCCGATTCCGCATTTCTCTCATAAATTATTATAGGTACGTTAAAGTCGTATTCCTTCCTACAAATGTATCATAGTACGAAAATCATAAATTCAAATTGAAATTTTCTGTCATTTTCAGGTGCAAACCCTATTTTCCAAAATTTTCGGGGGGGGGGGGCACCATATAAAAGGCAATCTGACTTTTCGGGCAGACGGGTAAAATGAAACGAAAAAAATAATTTTGAACAGAAATTTGCTTTCATTACAACAGTGTTAGGTGGGATTAGCTCTTATCAAACGAAACACAGTGAGTGAGTATGGTACGCCACCGATCGAAGGTAGACTATATTGGACCACAATTAAGTTGCTGTATTCACGGGCTGGAATAGCAGGAAACACATTTGCGGCAGTCAAAATTTGCTCTCGACGGCCCCGTCTCCGTGGAATATAAACGATTGCTTGGAATTCGACTCGGCCATCTAAGTTGGGCTACGTCAGACCACCCTCTGTATCCAGGGACTGAAATAGCAAGAAAACGCGTTGAAGGTCGTCAAATTTTCTTCGGGGGAGGGGGGCACTAGACGTCTGTAAGGCTAACCCGAACCTCGTACGCCTATGGAGAGCACCCTATAAACCCTTCCACGGTGTATGTACATTGGCGCCCCCAGAAGCTCCATCGGCGCCCCCAGAAGCCTTTGTCCCCCTAACAATTTTGGGCTAGCTACGGGCCTGGGATGGTTCCAAAAATATCAATTTTATATGTTCATATTACACTTATAGGGTCTTAAACCGCACACTTGGGATTTTCTTGTACATAGATTTGACAAATGTCGGCCATCTTGGATTTTACTTATTTTTACCGCTTCAAGGGACCAGTTAACCCTAGGCTACTTGCAATATCTTCAAATAAAAAATGACCTCAAAAGCATTAATGTATATATGTTCAGTATACATTATTAGGGTCTTAAAAACCAACCATTTAGATATTTTGTGTAAATTGTTTAGGCAATTTTCAGCCATCTTGGATTTTAGTAGATTTTACCTCTTTATAATATGGGACCAGTGAACACCACAGGATATTTCTTCAAATGTCAGAATGACCCAATAAACATTAATATACATGTACATGTTCATACTACAATTATATGATTTTCTTCTACATTGATTTGACGAATGTCGGCCATCTTGGATTTTACTTATTTTACCGCTTTAAAGGACCAGTGGGCACTACTGGCTATATCTTTAAACCCCAAAAGCATTAATTTATATGTTCATAAAACATTTATAGGGTCTTAAACCAACAGTTTAGGGTTTTCTTGAACATTAATTAGGCAAATGTCGGCCATCTTGGATTTTACCACTTTCCGATGTGCAAAATTTTGGTAAACTTTGGGGATTTTATAAAGTACACCTAAATAAACGCAAAAATGCATTAAAACCTTTTCTTGCAATTTGTTGGGGGTAAAATCATAAATTGACTGGACTATGTTGAAACACGACGACTTAATAATATCCAACCACTACGAGAATTTTATAAAAATGACTGCAACGCGAACTTTATAAAACATGATTCGTACCTTTTCCTACGTGTTGTTGAAATAATGTTGAAAGACGACGACTTAATGATATCCAACCACTACGAGAATGTTTTTAAAAATTACTGCAACGCGAACTTTATAAAACAAAGATGGTTTATAAAAATTGCTGCTGCACCAGGGCCCGATTCCTAGAAAATTCTTAAAAGTAAGCACAAAGTTATGCTTCACTTTTGCTTACGTAAGAAACTTTATGAAATACCGTCTCTAGAAAATTCTCAAGACCGTTCTTACGTAAGAACAAGCCAAGTACGAGTCTACGCACATTGTGACTGGTAAATTGAGACTAAGATGCTCTCTAACGTCATAAAAACAATTTTGGACGTCAATGATGCAGACGGTGTAGGAGAACGCTAGATCGGAGACGGTCCTACGCAAATTGTGACGTCATATGTGAATTGTGGGTTAGGGTAAGGGTTAGGCTTGATCATGGGTTAGGGTTAGGGCTAGCCCTGTTTACATCTCGGGACTTTGACCAAATCTACGGGTCCTAGTCCTTACCCTAACCCTAACCCACAATCTATATATGACGTCATATGTGCTAAAATGCGTAGGACCGTCTCCGATCTAGCGTTCTCCGACGGTGTAAACATAGATATATGCAATGACGTATATATATATACGTCATTGGATATATGGGTGTAAATCGCATGAACTGATATAGATCAGTGATCGCATGCACTCGGCAAATCTCGACAGATTCCGTAAACTATATCTAGTCTCGGATGTAGGCCTATGACAGTAAGTGATATGTACCTACGCCCATACATTTGCGATGCGGCTACCGGTTTACTTTAACAGGAAAACTTGGCGCTATTATTACACAAATTGGGAACCTATTCGGCTAGCAACCTATTCGACCGATCGAGCTGCAAGTGCAACCTGTTCGTTGGAAACCTATTTAGAATAAAGACAACAGTCGAATTAACTCATCTATTTATCAACCAATAAAATCCAACGTTATGTCTATCAAATGAAAGTAGAATATAGAAGTGTAATTTCGTCATTATCTTACAGCTGGGTCGGTCGAGTAGGTCGCTAGCCAAATAGGTCGCCAATTTGTGTTCGGTATGGGCGCAGCCATGTTTCATCCGGGACCTTTAAAGTAGTTCAAATATGGCGGAATTCGACATACAGCCGAGGTTAGATGTAGGTTCCGTAGGTTACGGAATCTGCCGAGGTTTGCCGAGTGTGATCGCATGGTAGGCTATCCAAATCGCATACCAAAAATGTTTTATGACGTTAGAGAGCATCGTACTCTCAATTTACTAGTCAAAATTTGCTTAGACTCGTACTTAACTTGTGCTTACATAAGAACGGTCTTGAGAATTTTCTAGAGACGGTATTTTATAAAGTTTCTTACGTAAGCAAAAGTGAAGCATAACTTTGTGCTTACTTTAAAGAATTTTCTAGGAATCGGCTCTGGCTAGAGTCTTACCCACTTAACCACGTGATCCCCTGATGCCTTTGACATGTCCCCTATAGGTCTATAAGCTACACCCCCCCCCCCCAAAAAAAAAAAACAACCCAAAACAAACAAAACAAACAAAAAAAACCGCAAGCACATGCAAACAGACGGAATGATTGAGAGAGCGCCTGATTTTAAAGTAGCTAAGTCTCTAACTCAATATCATCCAAAATCTTCGACATTGAAAACACGAATTATTTGTCAGTATAAATCAAAATTGATGATGTGATCTTAACGGGAAAAGATGGGCTTCTGATATGCAATATTTAAGACAAGATAAATATTTTACCATTGGTACACGAATCGTGTACCATAATGCGTTTCAGCCCAGTTCTAGAGAGAGACTCGGGGAACGAGGCTAGAAATATTGCATCAAATCAAACGGCGCATGTAGACTGGAATAACTAGACGCTAAAACTAAAAATTTGCATTCGATTGACACTGTTGGCTTATTTCGCCGCACATAACTGATTTGAAATTGGAGTAAAAACGGAAACGATTTAATGTAAATCAGTTTATATACATTCATTTTAGAGTATTATATGCGTTGCGACCCACTTGTGTCAATTTCTAGGTCCCAAATGTTTGCGATTTAGCTCCTTTAAAGTGGCCCGCGTTTGTGGATGTTTACAAGTTGTAATTAAATCAAATGTTTTTAGTGTAGAAGCGAAATATTCTATAGCATTCTTGTCGAGAATATATTGCTTAAGGATTTTCTGTCTTCCAAATGTCTCTTAGGTGTCAAAAGATGTGGTCGGCCATATTGTTTGAAGCAGAAACAGGCTTAAGGTTGGTAAGCAAGCCCTATACCTTGCTTGGGACTTGTGCTTAGATTGACAATTAATTGTAAGAACGAAGTTGTGCTTAAAGCCCCAATAACACTCTTGTTGTAACTGAAAAATATTTCCCAATCTTCATTCTGGTCAACAAATCGTATTATTTTAGAATATTCCAATTAAATGATGATATAAATTTCATCTTAACACACCTAATTTAAAAAATTGGAAAAATTCAACCAATTGATTTGAAAAGTCTAACGTAAACCTTTTCAACTGTGACTTGGATTTTAAAATATTTTCGAACCCTCTGGACAAATAAAATAGGTTGTAATGGATAATTTACACAACAGGTAGGACATTTAAACATCTAGTACTTAGAATAAGGGTATTATTTATTTTCTGGAGCTACCAAGCCAGCAAGAATGTTATTGTCCCTTTAAGTTATTTTCTTGGAACACATAATAAAGTGCTTGTGCTTACACTGAAGTCTACTTAAAATCTAAGCACAAGAACGTTCTTAAGAATTTTCTGGGAACACAAAATAAGATAAGTTTACTTAATTGCAAAGTCTACTTAAAATCTAAGCACAAGAACGTGCTTAATAATTTTCTAGGAATCGGGCCCAGAATTAGAACCCCAAATTGCTTTTTACTTTTTAAAATATGTTGAAAGAAATTAAAAAATATAAGTTGGCAAAAAAACAGAAAAAAAACAAACACTGCATCTGCCTGAGAGAGAGAGAGAGAGAGGGAGAAATGGGGTTTAACGTCCACTCGACACAAACTAGGTCATTTCGGGACTAGCATAAGGTTCAATTTAATTTTATTTCAATAATTCGCTTGCGCGTAAGGGTCTTTAGCAGTGGGAGGAAACCGGAGTGCCCGGAGGTAACCCATGCGGCTGAGAAGGCGCCCTTATCCCCATGCCACATACGCAAGCCAGAGGTGACTGGTCAGCAAGAGGTCGAAGCGCGGCACTCCAGACCACTAGGCCACCCCAACTCCCCTTGTTGTTTATAATCTGGTGTTGATTATACTGAACCCATTAATGGTAAGACTGTTTAACCAGCCCACCCCTGGAACTAAACGGTGTTTTTCAATGTACACCCTAGATCATAGCTGCTTCTGATCCCCTAGATCATAGCTGCTTCTGTGCTACGGAGCGTGTTGTAGTCGGTTTCCTACGTTATTTAATCGCAGTCTGGAAATACATGAGTAGGACTAAAACATTTCATTAGACCTGGCATTACCGTTGGTCAGATGTATCAGTTTTAGATCCATATGGTATTACCACCGCATTGGATGAACCTGTTCTATTTCTGACCATATATTCTTAATCAACACCCTCGAAAACCTAGAAAAAGATATATTACATACATACTATACTATTGCGTTGTATTGGTTATCTATGCCAGAAAATGGTCGATTTTAGCTGCCATATTGGATTTCGGCCATATTGGATTTTCAGAGATTATTTCTGAGGCCATGTTTGGACTCAGCACCGTCTAAAACCTTTTAAAAGTAACATGATTAGCCACTATTTGATGTAATTCAAGCTCAAAATTGAAAAAAATCTGAGAATAGGGTTAAATTAGGGGGGTAAATTTTCAGTGGGCATGTACAGGGGGGTTAATATGGTCGGGACAACATTTCTTTTTTTATTATTGTTTTTTTTTATATTCTCCACATTAAGCAGGGGTTTAAGTTGAAAAGCGTCAAAATTGAAAGTTATCTTTGTTGTCTTATCCCACCAATTACCTCTTCCAACAACCCTTACAACCTACGTAACTCCGACCACATTACACAAATTAAATGTAAAACTAATATTTACAAAAACTCCTTTTTGCCGTCTGCAATAAAAGCGTGGAATAGTTTAGACAATGAAATAAAAAAAGCCTCGTCTGTCTCTGATTTTAAAACTAAACTGTACCCAACCTTATTTCCCAAAGTCAACAAACTGTTCTACTACGGTGAACGACAATTCCAAATTATCCACTGTAAACTACGTAATAATAAAAGTGATTTAAGATACCATAAGTTCCTTATGCATATATATGACAATCCTCGATGTGACTGTGATCTCGACCTAGAAACCACCGAACACTTGTTACTCTACTGTCCATACTACGCACTTCAGCGAAATAATACCATTAACTTATTACCAATGTATTTTAGAAATATCACTTGCCTACTCTATGGTAATGCCGAATTATCTTCAGACGTCAACAGCGATATTTTTAAATGTCTTTACAAATATATTAAAGATACGAAACGTCTTACTCTGTAAAATACAACCTTGGGGTGAGGTTTATTATTATTTATTTATTTATTTTTTTTTTTTAATTTTTTTTTTTTATATATTTTTTTTTTTTTTTTTTTTTTTTTTTAATTTTTATTTTTTATTTTTTATTTTTTATTTATTTATTTATTTTTTATTTTTTTTGAGTTAATTGATTTATTTTTCTTTTCTTTTTCTTACTTTTTTATTATTATTCATTTTTTTTTTCTATCATTTCTCTTATATATATATTTTTTTATTATTATTATTTTCTAATTATTTATTTATTTACTCAAAATTAAAATCTTATTTATTTGTTTAATTGTACCATAAGTAAAACAATGTAATTAGTTTTTGTCTGTATCATATATAATTCGACATTGTACATGAATTATACACCCAAACCTGAAGGAAGCAAATTAATATAAGCCTACTTGGCTTGTTTTTGTATCCTATTATTTATGCTCTTTTATACTGTATAATATTCTCGAAATAAATACTGTTTAAACCAAAATTGAAAATAACAACCCCCTTACCATTTATGCGAGTGAGTTGTGATTCTTGGCGATAATTGAATGGCGATTGTAAAGCGGTTAAAGTTAAAAGAGATTGAAAAATATTTAAGCTGGTGTTGATTATTGAGTCCATTCTGCTGGGTGAGTGGTGATTATTGACGAGTTGCGATTATTGACAATAATTTATGGCGGGGGAAAGCGGCAAAAACCTAATGCTATGTAGAAATGTCTAATTCAAAACACATGTAACATAATGCCATATACCAATACCTAAAACGTCTAATGCAAAAAACAAAATACAAGAAACCTCTAATACAAAATACCTCATACGTCTATTGCAAAAGACAAAATACAAGAAACCTCTAATACAAAATACATATAACCTCTTATGCACAATTGATTTTACAATCTGAAACATCTACCATAAGCATTAGATGACATATCTCGTTGTCATTACTTACGTTTCTCCACTGAATTATCTTTATTTAGGTCAATGTCAAAGTCGAACTATTTTCTAATCGACACAATAATTTCTCCCAAACGAAGGGAGCTAAATCTAGTTTATTGTAGGTCTCAGACTAGTAATTATTTGTCCATTGACTTCAATGTTAAATGCCTGTAACATCACAGGCTGTAGTATTTTTCTCAGCATTCCGTTGCTTCCAATCTTTTTAGGCACAATGGGGATCACATTTGGCAATCTCCTCATCATAAATTTGTAGGGGGTTGACCATTTAGATTTTTTGCTACGGGGATTTTAAGTTGATTGGGGTGAAAATCTCACTTCCGACACAATGATTGCTCCGCAGAAAGACATTTTACACCCCCTATCCCTCCGCTGTAATATCCTCAGTATTACCCAAAACTGCTATGAAATTGAAAATTTGATGCCTTTTCTCCAATTCTAGACCAAAAAGTCAACCCAAAAATGCAGGAAGAGGGGGGGGGGGAAATAAGGGAAAAATTGTCTATTTATAAATCGCACTACATTCGTACTAGTCTTAGTCCTATATACCTCACATCACATGTTGCTGCTATTTGAACAAATCTTTTGTAATCTAATAAACAAACATATATGCAATTCCCTGGCCAAAGATTATGAAAATCCATGCATTTTCAGATGAGCAGTGCTGCATTCTGCAAACACTATAATACATCAGAAAACTGCGGAATTTCAGAGAGAAATTTCAAAGGACATGAATTTTGAATTCCACACAACATTTTTATTGTTGAACATAAATGCATTCTGTAATAAGATGAGATAAATTCAATGTAAATCAAACATGAAAATACTTTAAAACAGCAATCATAATACAATATTAGACTTTTTAACACTTTCATCAAAAACCACACAGTTTTTCGCAGGTAACGTAGTTTCAAGTGCCAAATTATGGTTAAATCTAAGATGTTGAAACCTGCAGTGCCTATCAATTTTAAACTGTCTCCTATATAGCTGCATTTTCGTAGGATAAGTAAGTTGAAATAATCTGATTGTGTAACACTACAACAGCTTTTTCAACCCCACCCCCCAGTATGAAATCGTATAATTTGAAAGCACATGAATTTTGAATTCCACAGAACATTTTTATTATTGAACATAAATGCATTCTGTAAAAAGATGAGATAAATTCAATATAAATGAAACATCAAAATAATAAAAATGTTCTGTGGAATTCAAAATTCACGT
This sequence comes from Patella depressa, assembly GCA_948474765.1. Classification (NCBI taxonomy): domain Eukaryota; kingdom Metazoa; phylum Mollusca; class Gastropoda; family Patellidae; genus Patella; species Patella depressa. Next base: position 49,583,644 of record OX419715.1, on the reverse strand, counting down.
GCTTTCAAATTATACGATGTCATACTGGACATAAATGCATTCTGTAAAAAGATGAGATAAATTCAATATAAATGAAACATGAAAATAATAAAAATGTTCTGTGGAATTCAAAATTCATGTGCTTTCAAATTATACGATTTCATACTAGGGGGTGGGGTTGAAAAAGCTGTTGTAGTGTTACACAATCAGATTATTTCAACTTACTTATCCTATGAAAATACAGCTATATAGAAGACAGTTTAAAATTGATAGGCACTGCAGGTTTCAACATCTTAGATTTAACCATAATTTGGCACTTGAAACTACGTTAACTGTGTGGTTTTTGATGAAAGTGTTAAAAAGTCTAATATTGCATCATGATTGCTGTTTTAAAGTATTTTCATGTTTGATTTACATTAAATTTATCTCATCTTATTACAGAATGCATTTATGTTCAACAATAAAAATGTTGTGTGGAATTCAAAATTCATGTCCTTTGAAATTTCTCTCTGAAATTCCGCAATTTTCTGATGTATTATAGTGTTTGCAGAATGCAGCACTGCTCATCTGAAAATGCATGGATTTTCATAATCTTTGGCCAGGGAATTGCATATATGTTTGTTTATTAGATTACAAAAGATTTGTTCAAATAGCAGCAAATAGCAGTTTTGGGTAATACTGAGGATATTACAGCGGAGGGATAGGGGGTGTAAAATGTCTTTCTGCGGAGCAATCATTGTGTCGGAAGTGAGATTTTCACCCCAATCAACTTAAAATCCCCGTAGCAAAAAATCTAAATGGTCAGCCCCCTACAAATTTATGATGAGGAGATTGCCAAATGTGGTCCCCATTGTGCCTAAAAAGATTGGAAGCAACGGAATGTTGAGAAAAAAACTACAGCCTGTGATGTTACAGGCATTTAACATTGAAGTCAATGGACAATAATTACTAGTCTGAGTCCAACAATAAACTAGATTTAGCTCCCTTCGTTTGGGAGAAATTATTGTGTCGATTAGAAAATAGTTCGACCTTGACATTGACCTAAATAAAGATAATTCAGTGGAGAAACGTAAGTAATGACAACGAGATATGTCATCTAATGCTTATGGTAGATGTTTCAGATTGTAAAATCAATTGTGCATAAGAGGTTATATGTATTTTGTATTAGAGGTTTCTTGTATTTTGTCTTTTACATTAGACGTATGAGGTATTTTGTATTAGAGGTTTCTTGTATTTTGTTTTTTGCATTAGACGTTTCAGGTATTTGGTATGGCAGTATGTTACATGTGTGTTTTGAATTAGACATTTCTACATAACATTAGGTTTTTTCCGCTTTTCCCCGCCATAATAATTGATCGGCGATTGTTAACTTCAAAGGGTCATGCGGCACAAACGGTTGTATGTGTTCGGCAGCACAAACGGTTGTATCATGTGGCTTCCCAAGCTACGGTACTCAAAAACGGTGATATTAACCTACAAATTCCTCCGCAAGCTTATGCCCCTACCATTCCTACCGCTAGAACATCAATCGGTATTCAGCAAATTAAAAGAGAGCGCGCCAGGGCCCTGTTTCACGAAATTTTAACTAAAGATAAAATACAAATTTTAGCAGATACTTCAATTTTGATTGGCTAAGAACTAAAATCAATCTAATATTGTCCAATCAAATAACTAAAATTCAGATCTTATCTTAGTTAAAATTTTGTGAAATAGGCCCCAGGTCTGTAGATTGCCGTTACAGATAAAGCTTGTATTTGCACCCGTTTTACGCATGAAGGTATTTTTAGTCTGTGGGAGGAATACGCCCAAAACTAGATTTCTGCCAGTACCCTGTTAAGAAGGTGCTCATTTGTTTACGGACCAACTGCCGCTCTTGTTGCCAGCTAATAAACCTGTCCATCAAGCACAATAGAATAGAATCATGATAGAATAGAAGAAAATAATTTCAAAAAATCCAACTTTAACATAGCACGATAGAATAGAAGAAAATAATTTTTAAAAAAAAACAACTTTAACGCCACTAACGCCGGTGTCACAGGTTCAGTTGGTCGTCGGTGTGTGTTTGCTCCTTGGCACTTGCGCATGTCCGAGACTGATGTTTGTGTTACCAACACAGCTTTATCCACTTCCGCCATTGTGGGATGGTTCCTCATAACTCAAATAACTGATCACTTCAGGAAAAAGTGTTATGTTCTTAGTTAGAGTTTTGTCATTAATAAACATACTTGTAATCGTGATTAGCTGTTTTTTAAGTGATCAGTAGTTACACGATCAACGGATTCAAGTTAATTGACTTGAGATTGATTGTATTCTATCGTTCGTGATTTGTTGCCGTTGTTTTTAGTGATTAGTCGTTACACGCGTACAATCAGTGGAACTGGAAACCATACACATTGATGATTGGCTTGAAATTGTCAATTAATTCACCTCAAAAGGCAGATTAAGGCCTTTGATATTCTCGTGGCTTCAAACCAGATTGCGGCTTATGGAGCTCTACTTATTACGCGCTATTTCCCAGTGGTTATTTGTAGATTCTTTTTTTTTTGTTAAAAGCTTATAAATCACCTTTCGATGTTTTAATAATTAACTGTTTTGCAGATTGAATATTGGCCTATATTATATGATTGGGATTTCTCTGAATCATTATTTTAATGTTGTACATAATAACATTTTTACAAGTTGCCTATGTGTTTTATTTCTCAAATACAAATATTTTATCATGCAAACCATGGTATCTACTATACTAGTTACTATAAGTATCGGCTTTGGCCTCTATCCGAAAGCCGATATCGTCCGCTATTATAGTAACTAGGGATCTACATCTGAAACTAAATCTGAAAATACCATTTCTTGAACATGAATCACCCAATTCCATACAAAAATAAGAATGTGATAATAAATTCTCCTTGTAAATTGGATTCAAACATGCATGCACAATGCATTGCATACTCTACATTGATGTAAGTGGCAGTTGTTTTCTCTTTCCACATGTGGACGGGAATATTCAATTTTTATAGCCTACTGAATTATAAAGATCGTCAATTTGTATTCCTCCTTTTTACTGAAATAAACTAACAGTAGAAACTCGACATCCTCGACTGCTGTCAGTAGTAATACTATATATTGGTAGATAATAGTAGAAACCGATCTGGCCGTAAGAAAATCGTAGGGGTTATCCTATCACGGGGAGTCAACGCACACTGTGTCTATAACTACAGTGTGAGCTGACTCCTACAATTGCGCATGCGCTAAACACGCACCAGGGACCAACTGAAACTGTGACACCGGTCCCAAGAAAGTGCATTGTTTGTAAAAATTTAAATTAACGAAGGTACGAACAACTCATGTGTGGAGGGTTAAGTTTAAGTGCATGTAAAAGTTGAAATTTACGAAGGTACGAAAAAGCTCACGTGGGGTACGAATGAACTATGTACGAAACAGCCACGTTACGAAACAGCTGACATCCTTTGATTCTTACCCTATTTCTATTTATTCAGAGTCTTAAAAGCGATAATATAACACTAGATTTAAATATAGATTTAAATATAAAAAAGCCCCCACTGTATACTGTATGGTCATATAGTCGACCATATTGTCTGGCTAGTTTTATACTTGGTTCTACATGAATTTAATTTAATAACAAGTATGAACATTATAAAATTCCTAATGCAACTCTGTCGCACGCTCAGTCAAATGAATGCTGGGATGTAATGACATCATTGTACCTCATTTACATATCGCCATTGATCGCCATTTTGTTTGTTCTCGAATCTGGAGTGTATACTGTGTAGAATCTGAGTGAAATCCAGGGCCATCCGTCCGTTTTACACACAAATTAATCTATCTGTTTGTTCTGAAACTTAACCCATAGGAACGGGCCGGCGTAAGTAATCATTTAAATTATATTTCGTTGTGCATTATGCAATTGACCGACTGCGGTACTATAATTTTCCCCATATATACACCAGACAAAGTAGTTTTTCAACAAGTTTTTCAAGTTGCATATCGAGCTAAATTTAGAAAACCATAGCTCACCGTTCGAAATATTAGGAAGCTCAGGTAATATGGTAGTTTTATTTATTCTCTTAATTACTAATTGCAATAGATGCAAAACAAAGAGCCGGTTACATTTTTATTTTGGGTTTCTTGGCAATCGTGCGAGTTTCTTGGAACGAATGCAGTCTGCAAATAGCGAATTTATTAGCCTACTTTATTACAGAAAATACAGTCGACACACTAATTATAATACGCAAAAAGATGCAATACCAGAAATGCCATATATGACTAGTCTGGAGTATGAATTTGTTGGAATACACATTTGACAGGTAGTTGTTTAGTTGTTACTGTACGGACAGAGTAAAGGCAAGTGAGGAAGCCCATCATTATTTCACTCGTCTTGACTTGACAGTCTTGGTCCACTAACGCGGAGTACGTACCACAAGTCTAAAAAGAGGTATTTGTTGACATTCACATTCGCCGTAATTATGGGCAAGCTAGTACTGAAAACATTGGAATTTACTCATAGGTGGACATCAGTCCTGTTGTTAATATTATTATTAGCAAGTTTATCCAGTTGTGCTGTTGATTAGCAGGAATGTTTAGGCCTAGAGCCTGTCGGACAATGCTTTGTGCTAGGAAAACGTCCTTGACCTTACAATGTACATCATTACATGTATTAATAGATTAGTGAACGTTTTATTGGGTTTTTTTTTTCCTTCCATCAAAAAGTTGTTTTAGATCCTGAAGATCCTAAAACTATTCAAGGACTGTACTATGTGAGTATATCGGTCACTTTTTGGTATTGTGCACCAAAGTGTGAAATAATTGTTAGAAAATAAACCTTCACTAAGACTAATTTGAGTAATTTGGCTTAAAATTATCTGCATACAAAGAAAAATATGTAACATTTTCATATTTTAGAACGAAAATATAATGCAAGTGCTGAGAATTTAAAAAAATTCTGATTTTATGCCTCAATTTTTAAGGGTTGTGCATGTTACACAGGGGTGCAGGCCGTTTCGTAACCTGGCTGTTTTGTACTTAGTTCTTTCGTACCTCGTTTCGTACCTCAGATTGATTCATACCTTTTCCTACGTGTTGTTGAAAAATAAAGTTGAAACATGATTCGTACCTTTTCCTACATGTTGAAATAAAGTTGAAACACGACCACTTAATAATATCCAATTGAACCACTAAGAGAATTTTATAAAAATGGCTGTGACGCGAACTTTATTAAACAAAGATGGCCGCTTGTTGCGGGAATTTGATTCAAATTGCTGCTGAAACAGAATTAGAACCCCAAATTGCTTTGTACTGTTTTAAATATGTTGAAAGAAATTTAAAAATATAAGCTGGCAAACAAAAACAAACACTGCGATCTGCCTTTGTTGTTTATAATCTAGTGTTGATTACTGAACCCATTAAGCGTGTGAGTTGTGATTCTTGACGATAATTGATTGTCGATTGTTAAATCGGTTAAATAGAGATTGAAAACTATTTAATAAGGCTGTGCAAAAATATCGATATAATCGATAATCGGTAGAAGTTATTTAGCGATACGATAATGGATAATGAAATTCAAATATCGATTATCGGTATATTTACCTTCTGACGGAAAGTTCTGGTCATTTTCACACGAATAAACTTGCCGTAGTCTGTCATTAGCAGACGAATGAATGAATACACGACGTCAAGACAACTATTTTTCCCCTCTGCTTACAAACTGGCACATTTTAAATATATATTATTGTAAAAAACTAAACATTAAGATTAAATACATTATTTTAATATTTTCGTTGTTTTTGTTGTCTCTACTAGTTGAAACTAAAATAGGTCACGCACTTTGTGAACAATGAAAATCACACGTGATATAATTGAATTAGGATTATCTCCCTTCTTTGCTCTTGATTGATTTGTAGAGAAATCGTCTGTTTTCACAATAAAACTAATGATCAACTCGGCTTTAATTACTAAATCATGTCAGATACAGTCCATACACGTTTTTGACTTCCCAGGACAGGCAAAAAGCGAGGTATGGAATTGTTTTGGTTTTTACGGAACCGACGACCGTAAGACCGTGTTAAATTAATTCTGCGTTTCGGGTCAACCGCGCGCGTAGCTTTCACATCGTCAAATTGATGGTTGTGTTGATTTTCTATGCGGTATTTTGTGTTGTGTTTTGATTTCAGTAGCTCCGCGCGCGTACCTATCGACACAGTACACTCTTCACAATCGAACACACGCCTGTCTAATAGGCGACATACGCTCATTTTTAATTTACACGCATAAACATTGGCTTAAAGAAATAAAATAATATCGTAATTTGTATACAGAAAGATTTGTAAACAAATCATGGTCATAAATTTACAACGTTATTACATTACTCAATGTGTCAGCACGCGAGCTTACGCTGCCACGTTGTCCTTGCTTACATGTGTACATAGACTTGTTTGTCCTGACGCCCCCTGACTTCTAATACCAGTTTAACAATCCTGAAGATGGCTCTATTGGGTATATTATGACCGACATATAAGTCATATGAGTTCTATAATAATTATATATTAAAACTCCAATATTATATTCCCCATTTTGTTAAACATATCTTTCACAACATTAATGTATTTTAAATCTATTTTATTTACCTAATTATATCTCATGTAAGATAAGTGTTCAATTAAACAGACATTGGCATGAGTGACATATTGTCCTTATAAAAACGGATAGAGTAAAACACTTTACAATCTAATATCATCTGGCCCCTGGCCTATAGAACCTTTTTAATCCAGCCAAGGGCTATTACGTCAGATATAATTTAGACTAGGCATTGAAGTCTAACAATGAAGGGATTAAGAGTTGGTCATTGACCAAACTCTCCACAAAAGAAACTATTGTTTTAGATTTTAACTTAGAGACCATATTTTATAGTTTAATTGTCAATATGTCATACTTGTCATTATATATTTTGTAAGAACTGCAGTTCAAGCAGACAGAGTGAGCTATGGTTTAGAACGGATCGGATCTCTCTCTTTCTTGTAAATATTTGTTGATTTATCTATGTTTAATAAATTACATAGAAGTTACTTGGACTCAGTCTTGATTTAATAAGACCAGAAATAACGTGGTCACATGTATTCTGTGTCGTTTTAAAACTGTATTGCTGAATCTGTTCGGTGTAAAATATTATGTGCGGTAATGATGGATACATATGTAATTATATCTGAAAAACAATTAACTGAAATGGATGAATACTACTTACAGTAGTAAATAAAGAGCCAAAACGAAGTTTCCTAATATTAAACCGAACTTTCTTTTATTTTACACAAACATTCTTTACATGTATATATGAAATACATGCTTATAGTGAAAGTGTTTTATTAAGATCTGTATATGCTTTATTGTTCTAAACTCATTTTCAAAGACTTGTTCATTATGTCGAAATGTATATATTTTTATTTCTTTAATATTTCACGAATTATATGTATATTAGTTATTATTAGTTGCATACACAAGCAATTTAGCATTATCTTACCAGGAGGTAAGATTTTTGGGGAGCCCGAGGGAAATATGACCGACATATAAGTCATATGAGTTCTATAATAATTATATATTAAAACTCCAATATTATATTCCCCATTTTGTTAAACATATCTTTCACAACATTAATGTATTTTAAATCTATTTTATTTACCTAATTATATCTCATGTAAGATAAGTGTTCAATTAAACAGACATTGGCATGAGTGACATATTGTCCTTATAAAAACGGATAGAGTAAAACACTTTACAATCTAATATCATCTGGCCCCTGGCCTATAGAACCTTTTTAATCCAGCCAAGGGCTATTACGTCAGATATAATTTAGACTAGGCATTGAAGTCTAACAATGAAGGGATTAAGAGTTGGTCATTGACCAAACTCTCCACAAAAGAAACTATTGTTTTAGATTTTAACTTAGAGACCATATTTTATAGTTTAATTGTCAATATGTCATACTTGTCCATTATATATTTTGTAAGAACTGTAGTTCAAGCAGACAGAGTGAGCTATGGTTTAGAACGGATCGGATCTCTCTCTTTCTTGTAAATATTTGTTGATTTATCTATGTTTAATAAATTACATAGAAGTTACTTGGACTCAGTCTTGATTTAATAAGACCAGAAATAACGTGGTCACAATATTCAGCTATATTCTGAGTTTGTGTTGTGTTGAAAAAATGTGTGTTGTGTTAAAAATTGGGAAGTGTGTTGTGTTGACCTCCCTCCCTCATTGAATTCTGGAGACCCTAAAACCTGAAACACAGAATTAATTTAACATGGCCTAATATTGACCTAATACAGTTATCTACCTTCATGGACTCTTTAGTAATGAAGATAAATAACTTAATTTACTTTCGTTTGTTTTTTTTTTTATTACGATTGAGTATTGACAGATTGTATCAGAATATTAATAAATAAGATGTGTTTAAATAACAGTAATAAAGGCTGAATATGTTTTTGAATATTTTTATTATACATTACTATTATTGAACACGACTGTCGAGGAACAAATACAACAAAATAGTGGTAGCCTGTGTCGACTAACACAAATAACAGGTCGGTAAAGTTCGGAATTTTTCCGGAAAAGTGATAATCGATTATTATCGATAATCGCTGAAAATTTCTTGCCGATAATCGATATTGAAATTTCATATCGATTCCCAGCCTTACTATTTAATCTGGTGTTGATTATTGAGTCCATTCGAGTTGGGGAGGTGTGATTATCGACTCTAAGTTGTGATTATTGTCAATAATTAATCAGCGATTGTTAGCATGAAAGGGTCAGGCACAGAACCAGATATCAGTCAGTTCTCTATCAAGAAGATGCGCATTTGTTTACGGCCCCACTGCCACATCTGTTGCACAATAGAATAGAAGCAAGCACAGCACAAAAGAAAATTTAAAAAAAAAAAACAAAAAAAAACTTGGCACGATAGTGTCTAGAATAGAAGAAAATAATTTAAAACAAAAAACTTTAACTCCGCCAACGCCGGTCCCAATCTCGGTGTGACAGTGTGTGAGATGGTCGCTGGTGTGTGTTTACCGTTTAGCGCATGCGCAATTGTAGGAGTCCGCGGAAGTAGATAAAGCTGTGTTGCTAACGCAAACATCAGTCTCGGACATGTGCAAGTGCCCAGGGAGCAAACACACACCAGCGACCATCTCAAACTGTCATACCGGGCGCAAAAGAAGGAGGGTTAAGCTTAAGTGCATTGTAAAAGTTTAAATTAACGAAGGTACGAAACAGCTCATGTGAGACGTGTTAAGTTTAAGTACATGTAAAACTTGAAATTTCCGAAGGTACGAAACAGCTCACGTGAGGTACGAATGAACTAAGTACGAAACAGCCAGGTTACAAAACGGCCGACATCCTACACAGGACACCAATAGTGACTCCGGTTTTGTGCAATTTTTGAAACTATAGGCTACACCATTTTTCATGTGCTATCAGAACTCAGTTCATCCAGATTTTTTATGCTTTTAAAAAAATACTTCACAACAAAAAACTACAAACCTCATTGCATGTACATACATACAGTGTTGGTTGACTCACATTTTACCATGGACATAACATTTGATATCTATTTATCAATGACTCCCAATGTTACTGGTTTTAATTCCAATTTGTCTTTCTTGGTTTTAAGAAAATTAATTGGTTGCGTATGTTACATTTTTATGATGGACACCAAAATAGAAAAACACAAATTACATTTAATGTATTCTTTATTATAAAAATAACAAATCCAGAATTACTGGTGCCAATAATTCATTAAACAAATTTAAATAACTGAAACCAGTTACAACTTTTAGTTTCCACAATTGCAGCGGATTTATTTTTTTTTTGTTATGGAATAAACCATTTCCCAACTTTGATCCTCCCTTGGACAGTTTATAGATTTGATCTTCAGACATTTTACGGAAATTAAAAATATGAATATGATGAAAGACTTGCAAAAAAAATTAAATACAGAATTTTTGCCAAAAAAATATCGCACAACATTAAAGGGCCAATCCCGATAACTTTTTGGGGAATAAAACTGCTTAATTTTGTGTTAAAATCCCTTATAACCCATTATCTAAGGCCGACCAACTAACCCGATATTTGTGATACGCTTGTAAATAACTTAAACCTGACAGTCTTCATCTGGAAATGGAGACTGTTGTATTATACAGTATCTGGATAAAACCAGACTTTTTATACGCCCACATTTTCATGTGGACGTATTATGTCGTCGCCCCTGTCCGTCCACAATTTGTTTGTGGACTCTCTACAGGTCACAATTCTTATCCGATTTTGACGAAACTTGAAATATAGGTTTATCCCCAAAAGATCTCGGCTGCTTTCGATATTGGCATGTATCGGATCAAAACTTCATGGATTATGGCCAGGGAATATGATAAGCGGTATCGCATCGCAGTTTGCTAAACAAAAACGACGTAAGTGCGAATCAAATATTAATTTGATTAGCAGAAAATTTTCAAATTCAAGGGAACCCGCGAATCAAATTTCTTGTCCCAAATCAAGCGTGAAAAATGTTTAACTTATATAATTTACCGTTTCACTGCGTACGGACATTTTAATCCTCTGCATGTCGGTCACTTAATTAGTAAATAATCAGTAATCTACGGTAATTGTAAGCTAACCTTTTAACAGTCACCCAAGCCCGGAATTAGGTACACAATTCCGTAAATATACAAGCTCGATAATTATTCATAAAACAATAATTTGTATCTGTAACCATTTCCCTTTGTAGTAAGAATTGACCGCGTGTTCCCAACTGGTAGGCTATCTCCTATTTGCCATCAGTGCCATCACACAAATATTTTAATTATTTTCCATTCACTCAACAAAGTAATATCCCATTGTCTTTTATCGTACTAAAAATGTATCCATCTGAAGCGTGCACTATTATTAGCTCTCGACACCGGTTTATTTTTTATTTGTTTGATAAACTAATTTGCGACAAATTGCAATTGGTTCATTTGGCGGGAAAAAAGGTCACGTAGACAAATAACAACAACATGGCGACAATGCATGCATTGCACTCGGCAAACTTCGGCAGATCTTCCGAGGTTTGCCGAGTGGCATGCATTGCATACGGGTGTCGAAGGTTCTATGTAATTTTAAATAAAATCTACCGTTTTATAACAAAGTCAAACAATGTTTCGACATCAAAATTGTCTTATCACAGATATTTGGTTTCATTTTCTGTCGTGTAAAGAAAGACATGTAATTTTGGAGGAATATTTTGCCGGCATGAAATTGAACCAGGTAGCCGAATTCTATCGTATTCGTAACAAAAACTTTGTAGACTTATGTGGATTTAAATTTGAATATTGTATGGGAATTCAATATGAAAAACAGCGAGGTGCATCTATTTGTTTGTATTGAGAACAATATGCTGCATATAAACATAAAACTATTATTAAAGGGAGTTATATTATGTCCCCCATTATTACACACATCAATATTACTTGTATACCGGTAGAAATTATGGCCTCTAGAGATCGTTCAATATGATATCATGAAAATTTACTTCTTTGCTATTCAATCAAGAGGAACTGCTAATCAATTTTCAGATTGATTAGCACTTTTTTTTTATACGCCCACATTTTCATGTGGACGTATTATGTCGTCACCCCTGTCCGTCCGGACGTCCGTCCGTCCGTCCGTCCGGACGTCCGTCCGTCCGTCCGGACGTCCGTCCGTCCACAATTTGTTTGTGGACTCTCTACAGGTCACAATTCTTATCCGATTTTGACGAAACTTGAAATATAGGTTTATCCCCAAAAGATCTCGGTTCCTTTCGATATTGGCATGTATCGGATCAAAACTTCATGGATTATGGCCCCTGATTGTACGAAAAATCACGTTTTTAGCTTGTGGACCCTATAGAGGTCACAATTTTGAACCGATTTTGATGAAACTTGACATGCATGTTTGTAACCCAAAGATCTTGGTTCCTTTCGATATTTGCGGCTATCGGAATGTAATTTCCTGAATTATGGCCCCTGATTGTCCGAAAAATCACCCTTTTTAGCTTGTGGTCCCTCTGGAGGTCACAATTATTATTCGATTTAAAAAACCGTTTGATTATATCACCGTTACACCCTAAGGAAAGTTGAGTTCGAATTTCGGGAAAATCGGACGAAAATTGCCATACAAAATGGCCGCCGTTTGTACGCGAATACTGTTAAAAAATGGTATATCAAGGTTGTGGACCCAGTGGAGGTCACAATTTTGATACAATTTTGATGAAACTTGAAATTCATGGTTATAACCCAAAGATCTTGCTTCCTTTCGATATTTGCGCATATCGGATCGTAACTTCCTGAATTATGGCCCCTGATTATACGCAAAATCACCTTTTTTTTAGCTTGGAGGTCACAATTATTATTCGATTTAAAAAACCGTTTGATTATATCACCGTTACACCCTAAGGAAGGTTGAGTTCGAATTTCGGGAAAATCGGACGAAAATTGCCATACAAAATGGCCGCCGTTTGTACGCGAATACTGTTAAAAAATGGTATATCAAGGTTGTGGACCCTGTGGAGGTCACAATTTTGATACAATTTTGATGAAACTTGAAATTCATAGTTATAACCCAAAGATCTTGCTTCCTTTCGATATTTGCGCATATCGGATCGTAACTTCCTGAATTATGGCCCCTGATTATACGCAAAATCACCTTTTTTTTAGCTTGGAGGTCACAATTATTATTCGATTTAAAAAACCGTTTGATTATATCACCGTTACACCCTAAGGAAGGTTGAGTTCGAATTTCGGGAAAATCGGACGAAAATTGCCATACAAAATGGCCGCCGTTTGTACGCGAATACTGTTAAAAAATGGTATATCAAGGTTGTGGACCCTGTGGAGGTCACAATTTTGATACAATTTTGATGAAACTTGAAATTCATGGTTATAACCCAAAGATCTTGCTTCCTTTCGATATTTGCGCATATCGGATCGTAACTTCCTGAATTATGGCCCCTGATTATACGCAAAATCACCTTTTTTTTAGCTTGGAGGTCACAATTATTATTCGATTTAAAAAACCGTTTGATTATATCACCGTTACACCCTGAGGAAGGTTGAGTTCGAATTTCGGGAAAATCGGACGAAAATTGCCATACAAAATGGCCGCCGTTTGTACGCGAATACTGTTAAAAAATGGTATATCAAGGTTGTGGACCCTGTGGAGGTCACAATTTTGTGTCGATTTTGATGAAACTTGAAATTCATGGTTATAACCCAAAGATCTTGCTTCTTTTCGATATTTGCGCATATCGGATCGTAACTTCCTGAATTATGGCCCCTGATTATACGCAAAATCGCCTTTTTTTTAGCTTGGAGGTCACAATTATTATCCGATTTAAAAAAACGATTGATTATATTACCGTTACACCGTAAGGAAGGTTGAGTTTGAATTTCGGGAAAATCAGACCAAAATTGCCATACAAAATGGCCGCCGTTTGTACGCGAATACTGTTAAAAATGGTATATCAAGGTTGTGGACCCTGTAACGGTCACAATTTTAATTCGATTTTGATGAAACTTGAAATTCATGGTTATAACCCAAAGATCTTGGTTCTTTTCGATATTTGCGCATATCGGATCGTAACTTCCTGAATTATGACCCCTGGTTATACGCAAAATCCCCCTTTCTTTAGCTTGTGGTCCCTCTGGAGGTCACAATTATTATCCAATTTAAAAAAACGTTTGATTATATCACCGTTACACTGTAAGGAAGGTGTAAATACAAGACTTAAAGATGTAGGAAAAATCACTTTCGGTATTGCTTGTTCTCTGTCCATCTCTCGAAAATGTGGGCGTATCCTGCCTGGCAGTGCCAGCCTATCTTTACAATTTGGAGCATGTTTAGAGGTCTTTCTCCTATAGTCAACATGTGTTTCCTGCAAATCGGATTTCTCAGAATCTAACCATAGGATGTTTCTGAAACTTTGACCTACCCCCCAAAAAATGGATGGTGAGTATTGATTAAATATATTTTCAAAACGTTTTAAGCATTCGAAATCACCGAATTTTACGAATGAGTGAATTTGACCTGCATTACTGTAACTCTGTGACTATTTGACCTATTTTACTAATTCTTTTTTCTTTGAGTACCCTGACAAAAATTATTTTCAACTGCAGTTTCAGATTTTCGAATTTCGAAAATTGGTCGCTGTGATTTCAAACCGGAAGTTGAGACCAACTTGACAACTTCTTTAATAGTTGTACGATTTTCATGAAATTTAGTATGTAAGTAGATCTTACCGATGCAACTTTTAAGATGTCCTTAGAAATTTTCTAAATTACAACCCCTTGGTGAAATTAGGGATCAAAGTTTTAAAAAAAATCGAAGAAATATAGGTCAGAATGACCTGATTTTTTTTTTTTTGATACTAGATAAGTAAATACTGATTCGTACACAAAATATTGAGTTTGTGGATGAAACCGGAAGTGCCGCCATCTTGAAACGTGATAAATCACAAAGGCTTTTGCGATATTTTACTTACAGACATGGGAGTTACATTTTCGGAATCCTTGAAGGAATGCCTAAAAATCTATCGGATCAGAATTTTGATTTCGGTCACGTGATGGTCACCATTTCGAACTGAATATGAGAAAAGATGAAAAATCGACATTAACGAGCACGTGAATGAAGGCAATAGGCCGTAGTTTGGAGAATATGTCCCCTATTTCCTATTTATTTGAAAATGTCACATTTTCGAATTTTGTCTTTGATGTTTTTCGTGCCGATAAAGTTGTTTACTATTGAAAAATCATAAAAACTTCGCTATATTTTGACCGATTTTAATGATTTTTTTTATACGCCCACATTTTCATGTGGACGTATATTGTCGTCGCCCCTGTCCGTCCGTCCGTCCGTCCGTCCGTCCACAATTGTTTGTGAACAGTCTACAGGTCACAATTTTTATCCGATTTCAATGAAACTTAAAATATAGGTTTATCACCCTAAGATCTCGGTTCCTTTCGATATTGGCATGTATCGGACCGTAACTTCATGGGTTATGGCCCCTGATTGTACGAAAAATCACGTTTTTTAGCTTGTGAACAGTGTAGAGGTCACAATTTTGAACCGATTTGGATGAAACTTGAAATGCATGTTTATAAACCAAAGATCTTGGTTCCTTTCGAAATTTGCGCCAATTGGATCGTAACTTCCTGAATTATGGCCCCTGATTGTCCGAAAAATCGCCCTTTTTAGCTTGTGGTCCCTCTGGAGGTCAAAATTGTTATCCGATTTAAAAAACCGTCTGATTATATCACCGTTACATGGTTATGAAGGTTGAGTTCGAATTTCATGAAAATCGGACCAAAATTGACGGACAAAATGGCCGCCATTTGTACGCGAATAGTGTGAAAATATGTTATATCAAGGTTGTGAACAGTGTAGAGGTCACAATTTTGAACCGATTTGGATGAAACTTGAAATGCATGTTTATAACCCAAAGATCTTGGTTCCTTTCGATATTTGCGCCCATCGGATCGTAACTTCCTGAATTATGGCCCCTGATTGTCCGAAAAATTGCCCTTTTTAGCTTGTGGTTCCTTTGGAGGTCAAAATTGTTATCCGATTTAAAAAAACGTTTGATTATATCACTGTTCCATGGTTATGAAGGTGAAATTCGAATTTCGTGAAAATCGGACCAAAATTGACGGACAAAATGGCCGCCATTTGTACGCGAATAGTGTGAAAATATGTTATATCAAGGTTGTGAACAGTGTAGAGGTCACAATTTTGAACCGATTTGGATGAAACTTGAAATGCATGTTTATAACCCAAAGATCTTGGTTCCTTTCGATATTTGCGCCCATCGGATCGTAACTTCCTGAATTATGGCCCCTGATTGTCCGAAAAATTGCCCTTTTTAGCTTGTGGTTCCTTTGGAGGTCAAAATTATTATTCGATTTAAAAAACAGTTCGATTATATCACTGTTCCATGGTTATGAAGGTGGAATTCGAATTTCGTGAAAATCGGACTAAAATTGACGGACAAAATGGCCGCCGTTTGTACGCGAATAGTGTGAAAATATGTTATATCAAGGTTGTGGACCTTATTAGGGGTGGGACTTCGTTGGTGGGTCACGATACGATACGTATCGCGATACAGGGGTCACGATACGATACGTATTGCGTGTGCGTGAAAACAAAGAATTTGGTGTTACCGTGATACAATTTATTTTCAAAAATATAAAATAAATATGGATGGATGCAACTTCTGGTTGATAAATTTACATGTACTTAGTTTAAATACTGTCAGCAACTAAAAACATTACTTAATTTACACCAAAGAAAACACTATACAGTTCACTAAGTTTACAGTTAAACTAAATTTTTTTTCAGAAAGATGAGAGAATTCAAATGCTTCGGTTTTATTGTTGATCTTTGAGCTGATAAAATGTCCCCAGCTGTTGAAAACACTCGTTCTGAAGGTACAGATGTTGCAGGAATACTTAAGTATTTCATAGCCAATTTTGACAGAATTGGATAATTAGCATTATTTTTTCTCCACCACTCTAGAGGATTAGCACTCATAGGTATCACAATGTCCTTTCGAAAGTTTACTATCTCCTCATTTACGACATCTTCTTTATCTTTTGTTGTATCGTACATGTCGGTGTCAGTAAACAGGTCTCCTAGTAGATCATTTAAAGCACAATCATTATTGTCCTGCATGGTTCGGGTTATCTTAGTTGGAATTTCTGATTCCAATTCATCATCGTTAACATCACTGTTTATCTGATGCTGCTGCAATGCTTCTGTAAAAACCAAGTTGAAGATCAAATCTCTTTGGACTGGAGATAGGTATGGTAAGGCCTTAAATCGAGGATCTAAAGCTGACACTTTGTGAAGAAAAGAATCAACTCCGTTGCCACTGTACCTTTTTTCAAAGTCAGATTTCATAGCAGAAGTCATAATTTCAATGGCCCTACATCTTTCAGAAACAGGATTTGAAAAACTATTCAAAAGTTTATGATAGAGTGGTGAAACAATAGAAATGGTAGGTGTCTCTTCCCCACACATAACAACTGTTGCTGTTTTAATAGGCTTCATTATACTAATAATTTCTTCAGCTGTATTTAACTCTGAATCACTTAAAGATGGGAGATCAGTCTCTTTCTTGCGTATATCCTTACTTAAGAGAGTTGCCTGTATTGCTGGTTGTTGTTCAACATATCTTTCAACCATATCATAAGTTGAATTCCATCTGGTAGTTACATCTTTAATAAGTTTATGGCCAGGTAAACCTAAAAGGGTCTGTTTACTACGAAGTAACTCAGTGGCAGAAGTACTTTTGTGAAAGTAAGTCACCACCTTCCTTATCTTGGATAAAACTCGAGAAACACCATCAGTTTTAAGTCCTTTCTGGGCAGCTAAATTTAGAGTGTGTGCAAAGCATGGCATATGAGTAATGCCATCTAACTTTGATGCAGCCAACAACATATTACTGGCATTGTCTGTAACTAATGCAACAGTTTTTTCACGGATATCCCATTCATCCATAACTGATTCCAGAAAACTGGTAATATTTTCTGCTGTGTGTGATTCATCGAATTTGGTAGTGCACAAAACTTTTGATTCAAGTTTCCAGTCATTTAAATAATGGCATGTAACCGTTTCATAGGAGTCCGTTACCCGGCTGGTCCAGCCATCTGAGGTTATACTAACATATTCAGCCTGTTTTATGTCATAGAGAAGTGCCTTTTTGTTTTCACTGTACATATCTTGGATAATTTTGGTGGAAAAATGTCTTCGGCAAGGAATTCTATATCTGGGTTCTAGATTATTTACAAGCGCTCTGAATCCTACATTTTCTACCACTGAAAACGGGCGAAGGTCTTTCACGATAAAACGCCCGATTAAATTAGTAATTTCAGTTGCACGTTTACTGTCCGATTTTAACTTTCTGTCGCTCAGAATGTCGATAACCGTTGGTTGTGACTTATCTACAGCAACAGGGGTGCCGCTAGGCCTGCTTGAATCACGTTTCTTGTCCAAATCGTTATCCGTTCTTTCGTCGTGATGAGATAGATCCAGCCCCCGGTGATGCCGGTTTAAGTGAGTTTTTAAGTTGGTAGTGTTTCCGGAATATTTCACCGGAATATTACATTCCCGGCAAATAGCGTGTGATTTATCCGTTTCGAAAACGCCAGAATTATTCTTTGTAGCTTTAAAATTAAAATGTTTCCAGATTGCTGCCTTATAACAAGCCGGAGGGCTAACTAATTTTTCACCGTCAGCCATAATTTTAGATTGAAGCGTGCATGGATACGCAATTGGAATCCTTCGTTTTTTTCCGAAAAGGAATGTGGAAAGTAAATTTGCAGTGCGGCGGTCGGTAATTAGAACGAACGTTATGTGTAAACCTCATTTATTCAGGGAGCGAACAAATAAAAAATCTTTCAAATTTATTCTCGTTTACATGAGTATCATTTTAGGTTAACTACCATTTCAGGTAACTTACAGTAGACCTTATTAAATACACCATTGAATGCACCTTCACTCGGAAAATGCAAGTTACACAAGTACCGTTGTTGTTGGGGACGCCGATGACGGTTGTAATAAAGTACGCCTACACCAAGTAAACATCCGACATGCTGGGTCGTCTGCCTAGATACTATAGTATTATTGAAAGACACTTTGATCAGAAATCGTTTATTTTAAACAATTTCAGTGAGTAAAGTAGACGATACATAAAAAAAAACAAAAATGTCTAATTGCTCGGCGATATATATCGCGATACGAGATGCCAAAACGATACGATATATCGCCAAGCTCTGTATCGCGATACCGATACGTATCGACGTATCGTCCCACCCCTAGACCTTATAGAGGTCACAATTTTGAACCAATTTTGAACCAATTTTGATGAAACTTGACATGTATGTTTATAACAGATCTTGGTTCCTTTCGATATTTGCGCCCATCGGGTCATTACTTCCTGAATTATGTCCTCTGATTGTACGAAAAATCACCCTTTTTTAGCTTGTTGTGCCTCTGGAGGTCACAATTATTATCTGATTTAAAAAAAAAACGTTTGATTATAAAAACCAAACAAATTCTAATGACTTTTTGATAATTCCTTAATATTGGCTGCTGTGTGGGCGTATGTTTCGTTGCCTGGCAACCTATTTTTTCTTGATGAGATTATTTACATGACCCATGACATGTGACAGGAAGTGACTGTTAATATGAAAGCTTTAATATCTGCTTTGCAGATCTAGTTATAGTTGTTACGGGTACGATTGGACTTTGTTTACCCGTACAAACTCTTTCTTTCCCATTCAAGAGTATACCTTCTTGAAAATGCATAATTAAACAATACAAGGATACTAAATTAAACTATAAAAACATAAGTACTATGCCAAAAAGTGACCATTGATTTCGTCAAATATTTTTTCCCGGATCACGACCTCCATTGGCATGACACTGAATGATAATCAGTCTACCGGAACTCTCAATGTAATTGGAATTATTTATATTTCTGCTTTAATAAAATTTAATTCAATCTTAAAATCAGTGATCTCTTTCGAAAATCAAAGTATCGGTCTACACAATTCGTCAAGGTGTATAGAAATTGATCAGAAACGGGGATAATTCTAACGGGTGGAAAGGTGAGCGAGAAGTCACGTGACGTAAACAAGCTCCGTATCGGCATTTGCAAACTTTGTGGAATGAATACTCGGGAGTATATAGCAGTATTTTTTCATGATTAAGCAATAAAATATAGCAAATAACATAAAAAAGAAAACATTTTGTTCAATATTTATGTTAAATATTATCCAGGAAAATCAAAACCGCGATATATCGCGGTATGTTCGGTTTTTCGATATTTTTCTGAAGACGGTATTTTTCACGGTTTTTATTTCTGTGACGGTTTTATATCGAAATACCGAAATATCGCCCAACTCTACAAAATGGCCGCCGTTTGTACGCGAATACTGTTAAAAAATGGTATATCAAGGTTGTGGACCCTGTGGAGGTCACAATTTTGATTTGATTTTGATGAAACTTGAAATTCATGGTTATAACCCAAGGATCTTGCTTCCTTTCGATATTTGCGCATATCGGATCGTAACTTCCTGAATTATGGCCCCTGATTATACGCAAAATCGCCTTTTTTTAGCTTGGAAGTCACAATTATTATCTGATTTAAAAAAACGTTTGATTATATTACCGTTACACCGTAAGGAAGGTTGAATTCGAATTTCGGGAAAATCAGACCAAAATTGCCATACAAAATGGCCGCCGTTTGTACGCGAATACTGTTAAAAAATGGTATATCAAGGTTGTGGACCCTGTAAAGGTCACAATTTTAATTCGATTTTGATGAAACTTGAAATTCATGGTTATAACCCAAAGATCTTGGTTCTTTTCGATATTTGCGCATATCGGATCGTAACTTCCTGAATTGTGGCCCCTGGTTATACGCAAAATCCCCCTTTCTTTAGCTTGTGGTCCCTCTGGAGGTCACAATTATTATCCAATTTAAGAAAACGTTTGATTATATCACCGTTACACTGTAAGGAAGGTTGAGTTTGAATTTCGGGAAAATCGGACCAAAATTGACAGACAAAATGGCCACCGTTTGTACGCAAATACTGTTAAAAAAAATGATATATCATGGTTGTGGACCCTGTATAGGTCACAATTTTAATTCGATTTTGATGAGGAAGGTTGAGTTCTAATTTCGTGAAAATCGTACCAAAATTGCCGGACGAAATGGTCGCCGTTTGTACGCGAATAGTGTAAAAATATGGTATATCATGGTTGTGGACTCTCTACAGGTCACAATTCTTATCCGATTTTGATGAAAAGTCACATTTCTAATCATTGTCGGTTTCGAATTTCATTTATCCAGTTACATCGTTATTGATAGTTTGAGGAAGATTTTTATGAAGCAAATTTTGTTTTCCACCCTTACCGATTTCTCAGTGTAAGCAGAGATAAGTAAGCTGATTTGTTGATTCTTTAGGGCACGATAACTTTGGTTATAATGAAGGGAGGGCGATGAAACTCTTGTCAATCGAGAGTCTAATAGCTAACCTGTAGTGTGAAATCATTGGACATACAAAGACCTGTCCTTATACAAAGACCTATTTGCGTAAAACACACCGACGAATGAAAAATCGCACGGTAAAAACAGTTTTCCTTCCCAAATTTTGATTTAACAATTACGCATCAAATAAAGCCTCATGGTCCTTGATTATACCCTTTTTTGGTGCAGTTATAACAACTATTGAGAAAACACACCAATTTAACAATACACACCGTGTCATTCGTTTTTCACCCATCGGTTAATTAACGCACTCAGTACAGAAAACGCACCGTCCGAGAGTTGTTAAACCCTACCGATAATTAACTCGGTAGATAAGCAATTTGATTGGTTGATGCTTTGGGACACGATAACTTTAGTTCTAATTAAGTGAGAGTGATTAAACTTAGTGTATAGTTTCATTACAGTAATACCTTGACTAAGTTCGATAATGAGCATTTTCCGCTCAGGGTAAGCAGAGCAATTTGATTGGTCGAGACTTTGGAACACAATAACTCTCCTTCTAACTGAGTTAAAATGTTCAAACTTGGTGTATATGCTTATTAGGTCAATGCCTTGATGGAGTTCGGAGATGAGCATTTTCCGCTTAGGGTAAGCAGAGCGATACGCAATTTGATTGGTCGAGACTTTGGAACACAATAACTCTTCTTCTAATTGAGTAAAAATGTTCAAACTTGGTGTATATGCTTATAAGGTCAATGCCTTGATGGAGTTCGAAGATGAGCATTTTCCACTTAGGGTAAGCAGAGATAAGCAATTTGATTGGTTGATGCTTTGGGACACGATAACTTTAGTTCTAATTAAGTGAGAGTGATAAAACTAGGTGTATAGTTTCATTACAGTAATACCTTGACTAAGTTCGATAATGAGCATTTTCTGCTCAAGGTAAGCAGAGCGATACGCAATTTGATTGGTCGAGACTTTGGAACACAATAACTCTCCTTCTAATTGAGTTAAAATGTTCAAACTTGATGGAGTTCGAAGATGAGCATTTTCCACTTAGGGTAGGCAGAGATAAGCAATTTGATTGGTTGATACTTTGGGACAAGATAACTTAGGTTCATCTTGATTGATGATTTTTATGCCAATACAATGACTGCATTCTCATTCAGTAATGGATTCGACAGTAACAGTGTATAGAAACGATTGACTCAGACACAAGGGCCCTTTCCCTTGTCAAGCGTGGGGGCCCTTTTGTCTGCCTTTAGGGTCCCCCTAACTAGGGTACATTTTCATTTTTGTCGTCGGTTTTAGCATTTTTCTTTATAATACACTTTTGGATGACACTTCGTGTACAGTTTGATTGCTTGATACGTTTGAAAAAAAATAAATGTGCGATTAATTAATATGTGTCAACTATTTAATTTGGGATTTCGGCAGGAGACTGTTGGCTTGTTAAATATGAAAAGCCTTGATGGGTTATGAATAGACCATTTTTACACCGTTTTTCATCTTTAAATCGAAATGGCGCAAAAATGATATTGAAATTAAAAAAAAAATGCTTCCGACATTTTTTGCGTCTTTACATGTCACATCTTTTTACTAATTTGAAAAAAATAATTGCTTGCGAAAAGACATTCCAAACCGCCCAAAATTGTAGTTTTTGTCAAAATTACGTCATTTCTGGTGCCGACAGAAAACTTTATTGGTAATAAAAAAGTTGAGACTTTGCACCCCTGAGCATATGAGCTATGTTTTATACAAATCGAGCAATAAATAATCAACCTATAACCCATAAACCGAATTAGCCAATAGCGGCCAAGGTAAATTATCGAGATAAAATTTGTTCATATTTTTGCTCAAATCACACGAGCCTTTAGTTATGGGTAAAACGGCATAAAAAATTATTCATAAATAAAAAAGTTTTTTGTCAAAATTTAAATTTTCAAAATTTGGCACCTAATAACTGTGAAGATTCGTCAACAATCAACAATCTAAAGCGGGGCTTATGTCGACTTTGCAACCCAAAGCAACTAGTTGTAGTCAGTTGCAAGAGTGCTTATGTCGATCATATCAGCAACTGAGGACAACTGGGAGCAACTGAATTCGAAGCACTTATGTCGACTCGGAACTGATAGCGATCACACTTAATACGTGACTGTTAATTTATTCATCATGTGATCAACAAAATGGCGAATAACTTAAAAGAAGCAAAACAAAGGCATGGTCGGTCTTACTACAATTCTATTAGTATATTATTATCGACATCATCAACATTTGAAAAGTGGGTGTCTTTGTTCGCTTCCATTTGCCTCTTTATAAAGTCACAAAACACATGTCTCTTATCACGTGATATTATTTCCATGGAAAAGAGTTGACGCCAGTTGCAAGAACGCTCAGGTCGACTGCAACTAGTCCACAATTTGTTTGTGGACTCTCTACAGGTCACAATTCTTATCTGATTTTGACGAAACTTGAAATATAGGTTTATCCCCAAAAGATCTCGGCTGCTTTTGATATTGGCATGTATCGGATCAAAACTTCATGGATTATGGCCCCTGATAGTACGAAAAATCACGTTTTTAGCTTGTGGACCCTATAGAGCTCACAATTTTGAACCGATTTTGATGAAACTTGACATGCATGTTTATAACCCAAAGATCTTGGTTCCTTTCGATATTTGGGCCTATTGGAACGTAATTTCCTGAATTATGGCCCCTGATTGGCCGCAAAATCACCTTTTTGTACGCCCACATTTTTATGTGGACGTATATTGTTGTCGCCCCTGTCCGTCCGTCGGTCCGTCCGTCCGTCCATCCGTCCACAATTTGTTTGTGGACTCTCTACAGGTCACAATTCTTATCTGATTTTGACGAAACTTGAAATATAGGTTTATCCCCAAAAGATCTCGGCTGCTTTTGATATTGGCATGTATCGGATCAAAACTTCATGGATTATGGCCCCTGATTGTACGAAAAATCAAGTTTTTAGCTTGTGGACCCTATAGAGGTCACAATTTTGAACCAATTTTAATGAAATTGACATGCATGTTTATAACCCAAAGATCTTGGTTCCTTTCGATATTTGCGCCTATGGGAACGTAATTTCCTATGTCTTGTCTGCGATATCACTTCTGTGGAAGCGGACGTTAAAACATCAGGTAGTAGTAGTAGTAGTATTTTCATTTCATTATACACATCGACGAGACTGTAGATAGATGTACCAAAATCCTAAACTTAATGAGGAAAATAACGGGCAGCACATGGGGGGCCAACAGAGTTACACTAATGATGGTGTATCATGCGCTAATACGATCTGTATTAGACTACGGCTCTCTGGCCTTCATGAACTGCGCGCCATTACTCTTTAAGGAAGCTTGACACCATCCAATACAAAGCTCTGTGTATTGCGACTGGCGTAGGGCAAGGGGCTAGGAGAGGGGGGCCAACAGAGTTACACTAATGATGGTGTATCATGCGCTAATACGATCTGTATTAGACTACGGCTCTCTGGCCTTCATGAACTGCGCGCCATTACTCTTTAAGGAAGCTTGACACCATCCAATACAAAGCTCTGTGTATTGCGACTGGCGTAGGGCAAGGGGCTAGGAGAGAGGCACTACTGCAGGAAGCCGGGGAGTTGCCCCTATCCCTAAGAAGAAAAGAACTAGCGACAAGGTACTGGGCTAAGATCTCGCAACTGGGTGCAAGATCTCCAACTTTTGTCAGTCTACAAAAGACAAGATATGTGAGAGATCCAAGAAAGAAAAGCTTTGGCCAAGGTATCAGGGAAACAATCAAGGAACTGCGACTGGGGGAGCTCGTGATAAATGAACACGACCCCCCCAGCGATCGCCCCATAGACGCTCCCTATACCGCCGGTCAATCTAGATCTGTTACAGAAAACCGACAAGAAAAACAACCCCACTGCTGCACGAGCTTTCTCGCTAGAACACCTGGAAGACAACTGGCCGTCTGATGACTGGGACCATGTGTACACGGATGGCTCACGCAACCCTGAAAGGGGCACCAGCTCGTTTGGAATATACCTGCCAAACGGGGAACAGGGAATAAGCAGGAAACTGCCCAATAACTGTTCGGTGTACACTGCAGAGCTTGTGGCCATTCGTGACGCTATATCATGGATTTCCCACCAAAAGACTAGTAGTAAGTTCGTCATTCCAAGCAACTCCCTGAACAGTCTGATTTCAATCCAAACTGACAACTCGGACTCAAGACCAGAAGTCATTTTGGAAATCAGGCAGCTGTACCAGAGGGTCTTAGAGAAGGGGAGCAAAGTAGAGCTCGTGTGGATTCCATCACATGTCAACATTAGAGGAAACGAGGAGGCAGATCGACTCGCAAACGAAGGTCTCAAGGATACAGCACCACTCCGCACCATAGACTACAGCACCACGGAAATCTACAGTATGGTTAAAAGACAGGTCAATTCAATCTGGGAATTACAACTCGTTGAACTTGACACATACAGATTCCGGCTGGATGACAAGATCTACACGAAGACAGCAATCAATCACCCTAGAAGAGATATATGCAGATTTATATCGAAACTAAGGGTGAGAGAGCGGCTGCGAGACCACAAACACCAAGTTATCGTCTGTGAGTGCGGGGAAGAATGTACCACCAACCATGTCCTGGTAGACTGCGAGGTATACAAGGAGGAGAGAAGGGAACTAGAGAGAATAATGGAGAACAACAGCATACCATTCTACACTAAGAACCTACTCTTCGCTAGACCAGATCTGAAACTGCAAATCTTTGAACAAATCCACGCCCTAATGGACACAGTTGGACTAAGTAGAATAGTGAAGTAAGAGGGGGTCATGATTAGACGGGCCCGGCATCTAAACACTAAACTACATAGGGGATTTATACCAAACTGGCAGGATAGTGGAGTAAGGGAGGGTCACGATCAGACGGACTCGGCATCTAAACACTATTCCGCCAAAAAAAAACAGACACCAAACCTACAGAATAGGATAGTGGAGTAAGGGGAGGTCACGATAAGACGGGCCTGGCACCTAAACACAAATCCCACAGATGACATCTACCAAACTAAGCAGGATAGTGGAGTAAGGATGAGTTTCGGTCAGACGTACTCGGCACCTAAACACTATTTCGTAAATAAAACTGATACCAAATCCATAGAGTGGGATAGTGGAGTAAGGGGAGGCCACGATAAGACGGGTCTGGCACCTAAACACTAACCCCAAACGATGACACCAACCAACCCAGAAGCAAACGAGATCATCTACCAAATGATATGTTTTTTAATAAATAAAGGGAAGAACTTCCCACTAAACCCAATCCATGGCTTAAAGCCAAATGGAAAGATTGCAAAATCATATTCTAAAAAACAGGAATCAGCTTCGGCTCTCCTAAGTCTTGTCTGCGATATCACTTATGTGGAAGCAGACGTTAAACACTAAGTAGTAGTAGTAGTATTTTCATTATCATTCGCTTGAAAACGTTGAGAGAATCCTTAACGAAACGTCACTTTAATTAAAATAGTAATTGTGTTCCATAATATGTTTTTGTGTTTATTAATTATTATCTGATTTGAAAAAAACCTCTGATTATATTACTGTTGCACCGTAAGGAAGGTTGAGTTCGAATTTCGTGAAAATCGTACCAAAATTGCCGGACGAAATGGTCGCTGTTTGTACGCGAATAGTGTAAAAATATGGTATATCATGGTTGTGGACTCTCTACAGGTCACAATTCTTATCCGATTTTGACGAAAAGTAACATTTCTAGGTTGTGTGCCGTCACACCATAATCATTGTCGGCTTCAAATTTCATGAATATCAGACTGGAACTGACCAACAAAATGGCTGCTCCCAATACAGTATGAAATACAGGACTTAATGATGTAGGAAAAATCACTTTCGGTATTGCTTGTTCTCTATCCATCTCTCAAAAATGTGGGCGTATCCTGCCTGGCAGTGCCAGCCTATCTTTAAAACATCCTATGACTGCTAATCAATTTTTTTTTCTTACCATATACCCTGATTATGGCCCCTGATTGTACGAAAAATCACGTTTTTAGCTTGTGGACCCTATAGAGGTCACAATTTTGAACCGATTTTGATGAAACTTGACATGCATGTTTGTAACCCAAAGATCTTGGTTCCTTTCGATTTTTGCGTCTATCGGAATGTAATTTCCTGAATTATGGCCCCTGATTGTCCGAAAAATCACCCTTTTTAGCTTGTGGTCCCTCTGGAGGTCACAATTATTATTCGATTTAAAAAACCGTTTGACTATATCACCGTTACACCCTAAGGAAGGTTGAGTTCGAATTCCGGGAAATCGGACGAAAATTGCCATACAAAATGGCCGCCGTTTGTACGCGAATACTGTTAAAAAATGGTATATCAAGGTTGTGGACCCTGTGGAGGTCACAATTTTGATTCGATTTTGATGAAACTTGAAATTCATGGTTATAACCCAAAGATCTTGCTTCCTTTCGATATTTGCGCATATCGGATCGTAACTTCCTGAATTATGGCCCCTGATTATATGCAAAATCGCCTTTTTTTTAGCTTAGAGGTCACAATTATTATTCGATTTAAAAAACCGTTTGATTATATCACCGTTACACCCTAAGAAAGGTGGAGTTCGAATTTCGGGAAAATCGGATGAAAATTGCCATACAAAATGGCCGCCGTTTGTACGCGAATACTGTTAAAAAATGGTATATCAAGGTTGTGGACCCTGTGGAGGTCACAATTTTGATTCGATTTTGATGAAACTTGAAATTCATGGTTATAACCCAAAGATCTTGCTTCCTTTCGATATTTGCGCATATCGGATTGTAACTTCCTGAATTATGGCCCCTGATTATACGCAAAATCGCCTTTTTTTTTAGCTTGGAGGTCACAATTATTATCCGATTTAAAAAAACGTTTGATTATATTACCGTTACACCGTAAGGAAGGTTGAGTTCGAATTTCGGGAAAATCGGACGAAAATTGCCATACAAAATGGCCGCCGTTTGTACGCGAATACTGTTAAAAAATGGTATATCAAGGTTGTGGACCCTGTGGAGGTCACAATTTTGATTCGATTTTGATGAAACTTGAAATTCATGGTTATAACCCAAAGATCTTGCTTCCTTTCGATATTTGCGCATATCGGATCGTAACTTCCTGAATTATGGCCCCTGATTATACGCAAAATCGCCTTTTTTTAGCTTAGAGGTCACAATTATTATTCGATTTAAAAAAACGTTTGATTATATCACCGTTACAACCTAAGGAAGGTTGAGTTCGAATTTCGGGAAAATCGGACCAAAATTGCCATACAAAATGGCCGCCGTTTGTACGCGAATACTGTTAAAAAATTGTATATCAAGGTTGTGGACCCTGTGGAGGTCACAATTTTGATTCGATTTTGATGAAACTTGAAATTCATGGTTATAACCCAAAGATCTTGCTTCCTTTCGATATTTGCGCATATCGGATCGTAACTTCCTGAATTATGGCCCCTGATTATACGCAAAATCGCCTTTTTTTTTAGCTTGGAGGTCACAATTATTATCCGATTTAAAAAAACGTTTGATTATATTACCGTTACACCGTAAGGAAGGTTGAGTTCGAATTTCGGGAAAATCAGACCAAAATTGCCATACAAAATGGCCGCCGTTTGTACGCGAATACTGTTAAAAAATGGTATATCATGGTTGTGGACCCTGTAAAGGTCACAATTTTAATTCGATTTTGATGAAACTTGAAATTCATGGTTATAACCCAAAGATCTTGGTTCTTTTCGATATTTGCGCATATCGGATTGTAATTTCCTGAATTATGGCCCCTGGTTATACGCAAAATCCCCCTTTCTTTAGCTTGTGGTCCCTCTGGAGGTCACAATTATTATCCAATTTAAAAAAACGTTTGATTATATCACTGTTACACTGTAAGGAAGGTTGAGTTTGAATTTCGTGAAAATCGGACCAAAATTGACAGACAAAATGGCCGCCGTTTGTACGCGAATACTGTTAAAAAAATGATATATCATGGTTGTGGACCCTGTATAGGTCACAATTTTAATTCGATTTTGATGAGGAAGGTTGAGTTCTAATTTCGTGAAAATCGTACCAAAATTGCCGGACGAAATGGTCGCTGTTTGTACGCGAATAGTGTAAAAATATGGTATATCATGGTTGTGGACTCTCTACAGGTTACAATTCTTATCCGATTTTGATGAAAAGTCACATTTCTAGGTTGTGTACCGTCACACCATAATCATTATCGGTTTCGAATTTCATTAATATCAGACTGGAACTGACCAACTAAATGGCTGCTCCCAATACAGTATGAAATACAGGACTTAAAGATGTAGGAAAAATCACTTTCAGTATTGCTTGTTCTCTGTCCATCTCTCGAAAATGTGGGCGTATCCTGCCTGGCAGTGCCAGCCTATCTTTTAAATATTTTATGGACACGAAAGGTAACGTATGCAACCTCATAGTCAGATGAACGTAAAGCAGGGGAATGTTAAATATGGTCAAAGAAATGAAGCATTGCTGGCTTTGAAATTTATAATTGTTCAAATCATCATTTAACACCATATTTGACATTCCCCTGCTTTACGTTCATCTGACTATGAGGTTGCATACGTTACCTTTCGTGTCCATAAAATATTTTAAAAAAAAAGTTTTGTGAAAAGATTTTGGGTCTTTCATATTTCATTTAGATTTTTTGAATGCTGTTAGGGACTTAATAATATATTCTACTTTTTCCTTTACTTATTGGGGTATTTGATTTAGAACTACCAAAACACAAGATAATCCATTTTTATACGCCCACATTGAAATGTGGTCGTATATTGTCGTCGCCCCCGTCCGTCCGTCCGTCCATCGGTCCGTCGGTCCGTCGGTCCGTCCGTCCGTCCGTCGGTCCGGCGTCCACAATTGCTTGTGGACGCTCTAAAAGCCAAAGTTAATATCCGATTGACTTCAAATTTATACACAGTGTTTAAGGTCATAAGACGAAGAAGCCTATTGTTTTTCAGCGATTTCTGATAATTAGTGCCAGAGTTATGGCCCTTGATCACTTCAAAAAATCTTGTGGACGCTCTAGAGGCCAAAGTTAATATCCGATTGACTTTAAATTTATACACAGTGTTTAAGGTCATAAGACGAAGAAGCCTATTGATTTTCAGCGATTGCCGATAATTAGTGCCAGAGTTATGGCCCTTGATCACTTCAAAAAATCTTGTGGACGCTCTAGAGGCCAAAGTTAATATCCGATTGACTTTAAATTTATACACAGTGTTTAAGGTCATAAGACGAAGACGCCTATTGATTTTCAGCGATTTCCGAAAATTAGTGCCAGAGTTATGGCCCTTGATCACCTCAAAAAATCTTGTGGACGCTCTAAAGGTCAAAGTTAATATCCGATTGACTTTAAATTTATACACAGTGTTTAAGTTCATAAGACGAAGAAGCCTATTGATTTTCAGCGATTTTCCGATAATTAGTGCCAGAGTTACGGCCCTTGATCACTTCAAAAAATCTTGTGGACGCTCTAGAGGCCAAAGTTAATATCCGATTGACTTCAAATTTTTACACAGTGTTTAAGGTCATAAGACGAAGAAGCCTATTGATTTTCAGCGATTTCCGATAATTAGTGCCAGAGTTATGGCCCTTGATCACTTCAAAAAATCTTGTGGACGCTCTAGAGGCCAAAGTTAATATCCGATTGACTTTAAATTTATACACAGTGTTTAAGGTCATAAGACAAAGGACAAAGACGCCTATTAATATTCAGCGATTTCCGATAGTTAGTACCAGAGTTATGGCCCTTGATCACCTCAAAAAATCTTGTGGACGCTCTGGAGGCCAAAGTTAATATCCGATTGACATTAGATTTATACACAGTGTTTAAGGTCATGAGACGAAGAAGCCTATTGATTTTCAGCGACTTCAAATAATTACTGCCAGAGTTATCTCCCTTGATAACTTCAAAAATTCTTGTGACGCTATAGAGGCCAAAGTTACTATCCGATTGACTTCAGATTGATACATAGAGTTTAAGGTGTTGAAAGGAACAAGTATTTTGATTTTCAATGAATTTAGATAACTGAACAGCTAAATCCATGATATTAAATGTTTCATGTATATACTAATTGTTAGCGTGGGGTAAAACTTTATAAAAAGCAATCAAATTCTAATGATTTTCTGATAATTACATAATGAGTTGTTACTCTTAATCAGTTTTTAGTGTATTACAAATGTTTCTTTTCCGAAATTAGTAAAAATATGCGACAACCCTTGTTGACTGCCCGGACGATTTAGCTGCTGTGGGCGTATGTTTCGTTGCCTGGCAACCTATCTTTTCTTTTAATTGGATATTTTTGTATGGTACATAATTACAAATATTTACAGGTAAGTAGTGCATTTTTCTAAGCAGCAAGAAAAAAATCAAATTCTCATTTTAGAAAGTTGTAACATTGTGGGAAGTCATACATATGTAGTATGTTGAATAGTAGGCTATTTTCACACCTCCTTTGAATATCCATTTTAACAACCGTTATTTCATATTTTATTACTTCTGATATCATCTAAACTGAATACCAAAAGAAACTTTGCATCAGATTGACCGGCGTTGTTGTCGTTTTCGAGAAAAGGGCGTCTCAGAATGTTAAAAAATCGGAAAATGCTTACCATTGAAATCGTATTATTTAGATACCATATGATGGTCCATTAATAGGGCTATCCAGCGATACTTTAGTTCTTTTGGTCCGCTATTACCTAAGGGAGAAATCAAGTTTTTCGCAAGTGCGACAATGTTTTAACCTTTTTTTTTCATTTTCATTTTTTGAATACTTCTGGTATGGTTATTATTGTCGGAATAGTTTTAATAGCCGGTTTGAACACTAAAATAGCCACAGGGCTCTGTAATGATATATTACATTATCTGACCAGATAAAATGCCCCTGAGAAATCCTATGTTCAAAAGTGCCAAAAATGCAAAAAATTTAAAATATCGAAAATTAAATTTCAATAACTACATACATATTATATATCGTTGGAATCGTAATTAGGTCAGCTTTCTGAATATACAACCTTTTTTTGAAAATCTCTTAAAATAAAAAAAATAGTAGAGCATTTTCCAAAATTTAAACGATTTTTCGACTTTTTTGATTTTCAGTCCCTTTTATATCGTATTCCAGACATTTCAAAGTCTTATTGGATGGCATAATTCACAAGACTATCGAATGGACTCTCGATAGAGAAAGTTAAAAAAAAAAGTTGCGGTTAAGTTTTCGAGATACAGGCGTCCAATAACGCTCAAAATCAGAAAATACTTGATTTTCAGCGTGCCATATTTTGCTTCCTGCTCATCGTATCTGTACGAATTGGGTATCATACAATCCTAGTGCAGTCCAATGGTACCCTAATTTCTTTAAGCCATTGATATCGGGCGGAGAAATCCCGTTTTCCCCGAAAATATCCATTTTTTGCATTTTTTTCAAAATATTGCACACTATTTCGACCACTTCCGGTTTAAAGATCTGTGTCGAAATTGCTTTATCAGTTGGTATTGGACTATAACTTCGTGTTCCATAAGTTTCAGAAACATCATTTTGGCTGTAAAACAAAATTTACAGCTCACAACATGGGAAGAAAATTCGAAAAAAATCGAAAAATAAAGGGCGATAACTCTGAATGAAACTTATATTACTGGAATCGGATTGACATCCGGTATCCAAAAATGTAGGTCAAATTTGAAAATTTCGACAAATAACAAAAATTGTCTCGTAGTGTAAGAATATGGTCTTTAAGACCATATTGTGTCTTTGGGAAATTGTTAAAAACAACTTTATAAAGTCAAATTCACATGCACCTAGTGCACTGAATGAAAAGCTATACATAAAAAACAAGTGATGTTTTGGTAAAATTCTAACTACTGTCAAAAATACATGTCAAGTTCTACCTGTTATTTAACCTATGGTTGGAAGACCATATAAGGAGTATCACCTGATTGTAGTGGTGAGAATTGCAGTCGTTGTTTTTTGTATTTTAGAGGAGAGCCGAAAAAAGCTCACCTTAATGAAGAAATTGAAAAAATCGCTCTCCTAAAAAAGCTCTCCCAGTTTCGATAAGAAGAGTGATTTAGACGTTAAGGAGAGTGATCTGATATTAAGAAGAGTGATTAGTTTTCTGTATATGGAAAATGGCTCTGAAGATCAATAACTTGGTGCAAGGGGTCATTCCTGGTTACATAATTGATAATATACATCGTCTGCTAAATAATAGCATTCTTTCGTAGTCGTACAGTCAAGTAAAACTTCTGCTCTCGTTTATATAACTACTTACGGTATTCCAATAGAAATACTTGTCGAAATTTCTAAATATATTTAGCTTGTATAATTATTTTTAAAAAACATTCAAAATATAATCATAAATGCTTGAAAATTCCATCAAAATATAATCTATTTCTTCCGAAATTACTCGCATTGGAAATTTTTACGTGCCATCTCTCGTAATTTCTCACGTCTCGCGAGCGTTCTACTTTTCATTTCAGTTAAATTAACCAATGGCGCATTGGCGCCATCTATTTTTAGCAACATATTCATCGGAATTTTATTACCATGTGCGATCACATACTAATCGAATAGACCAAATAATTTAATTTCACAATGACAGCATGGCGGAGATCGAATACATCTCCATGATTTACAAATATGGAGAGCGATTTTCAATTTTAAGGCGAGGGAGAAAAACCTCCCCTCGGCCGACATTCAGGTGCGCGGCAGGCGCTCGAGAGCGATCGCGCGCCTCAAAAAACAATGACTGGAATTGTAAGGCTTTATTCCATATTTGGAATGGAATTTAGGTTCAAAGTTAATCTTGAGCCTGCAGGAACTGGGGGATATAAAATACGGGGGTAGAGCTAGATTCGTTAGAAACTCACCCAGATATTCTACCAGCCATTATCTGTTGAGAACAAGGGACCTGCGAAACTATTCAGCTTGTAATAAAGTTATTTACAACTAATTGCTGTAGTATCATTGTCGATCACAAGAAGAACACAACAAGAAGAAGTCCTACAATACCTATAGTACTACAGTGGGCGACGTGTTTTGAATTTTTGAACGATAGAAGTCAGTGACAAAGTTTCGAAATTGCAAAATGTGAGATTGCTATTTTCTCGGAAAAGTCTCAGGCTTTCCAAAAATGTGATTTGTTTGAATATAGGTAGGGAATTGACGAAACCACGGCCGATTTTTAATTTTTTACCAACGTTCAAAAATTCGGCCACTTTCGGTCTGCGCAGAAGTTCAAAAATTGCTTTATTGAGTAACCACCACATGGTTTCCCGATAGAAAGATGAACCACAGATGGTATCTCTTTTCGATCATAGAGAAATGGGCTCCGGCGGAAAAGAATAATAATAAAAAAAACTAGACCTGCATGCAGGAATGACGGGTTTCACTGGTGCCACGTTACCTTTGAACATATCACCTCCGGTGCCAAGTTACCCTTGAACATATGTCACTTCCGGTACCAACGAAACCACTAAACAGGTTTCCAAATAAACATTGCTCACATCAAATAAAATGGACGCAGAATCAACCATATCCAGCAATATCAATTCATTTTATACATTTGTTACTTGTAAATGATCTTGACAAAATTACATTACTTCTGGTGTTAATGAAAATGTTCAATTAGTTTTATGAAATCAGAAATGGCATAGATATCATATAGTGAAAAAAATTTTGTAAATCGAATAATAATTGCCACTTTTAAAGACCAAAAAACTTGAAAAGTGACTTGTAGGAAAACGGCTATTTCTCTGCAACCGTACAAGTTAGGAACCATTTTTATACGCCCACATTGAAATGTGGTCGTATATTGTCGTCGCCCCCGTCCGTCCGTCCGTCCGTCCGTCCGTCCGTCCGTCCGTCCGTCGGTCCGGCGTCCACAATTGCTTGTGGACGCTCTAGAGGCTAAAGTTAATATCCGATTGACTTTAAATTTATACACAGTGTTTAAGGTCATGAGACGAAGAAGCCTATTGATTTTCAGCGATTTCCGATAATAACTACCAGAGTTATGGCCCTTGATCACTTCAAAAAATCTTGTGGACGCTATAGAGGCCAAAGTTAATATCCGATTGGCTTTAAATTTATGCACAGTGTTTAAGGTCATGAGACGAAGAAGCCTATTGATTTTCAGCGATTTCCGATAATTAGTGCCAGAGTTATGGCCCTTGATCACTTCAAAAAATCTTGTGGACGCTATAGAGGCCAAAGTTAATATCCGATTGGCTTTAAATTTATACACAGTGTTTAAGGTCATGAGACAAAGAAGCCTATTGATTTTCATCGATTTCCGATAATTAGTGCCAGAGTTATGGCCCTTGATCACTTCAAAAATTCTTGTGGACGCTATAGAGGCCAAAGTTAATATCCGATTGGCTTTAAATTTATACACAGTGTTTAAGGTCATGAGACGAAGAAGCCTATTGATTTTCAGCGATTTCCGATAATTAGTGCCAGAGTTATTGTCCTTGATCACTTCAAAAAATCTTGTGGACGCTATAGAGGCCAAAGTTAATATCCGATTGGCTTTAAATTTATACACAGTGTTAAAGGTCATGAGACGAAGAAGCCTATTGATTTTCAGCGATTTCCGATAATTAGTGCCAGAGTTATGGCCCTTGATCACTTCAAAAAATCTTGTGGACGCTATAGAGGCCAAAGTTAATATCCGATTGGCTTTAAATTTATACACAGTGTTTAAGGTCATGAGACGAAGAAGCCTATTGATTTTCAGCGATTTCCGATAATAACTACCAGAGTTATGGCCCTTGATCACTTCAAAAAATCTTGTGGACGCTATAGAGGCCAAAGTTAATATCCGATTGGCTTTAAATTTATGCACAGTGTTTAAGGTCATGAGACGAAGAAGCCTATTGATTTTCAGCGATTTCCGATAATTAGTGCCAGAGTTATGGCCCTTGATCACTTCAAAAAATCTTGTGGACGCTTTAAAGGCCAAACTTATCATCTGATTGACTTCAGATTGATACACAGAGTTTAAGGTGTTGAAACGAACAAGTATATTGATTTTCAATGAATTTTGATAACTGAACAGCTAAATCGATGATTTTAAATGTTTCATGTATATATACTAATTCAATTGTTAGCGTGGGGTAAAACAATCAAATTCTAATGATTTTCTGATAATTACATAATGAGTTGTTACTCTTAATCAGTTTTTAGAGTATTACCAATGTTTCATTACCGAAAAAAGTAAAAATATGCGACAACCCTTGTTGACTGCCCGGACGATTTAGCTGCTGTGGGCGTATGTTTCGTTGCCTGGCAACCTATCTTATGGTATCTGTACTATGATCGTATGGGTTCATTCTATTTGTTGATTGGCATCAAATATCATAATTTGAAAAAGATTTCAAAACAGACTCGATTGAATAAAATATCTGTTTTGAAGGCTAAAAATACAGTTTTTGCCAAAATGACGTTAGTTCCGGTGATAATGAAAATCTTAAATTACTTGTATAAAATCCTAAATGGCATTAGGTATAACATGGTGTAAAGTTTATGAAAATCGAATAATAACTGACACTTTTATGGCCCCAAAACCTTCAAAAGTGACCTGTAGAAAACCGTCTATTTCTCGGCAACTGAAAAAGTTAGAAACAATTTGATGATATCTATATGAACACATGAGTTGTGTTTATATGTGAATTTAAACCAAAAGTTAAAATTATTAATACATATTAAATAATTCTTGGTTGAATAAAACTGTGATTTAAAAAGTTTAAAATGCTGTTTTTGACAAAATGACGTCACTTCCGATGTCAATTTTAAATTGTAATCAACTTGATGTGACGCTACATGCTTTTTGAATCAAATGATGTCACTTTTATAAAAATCCAAAAATAATTGACTATTTTACAGGCAGAATAACGAAAACAGTGACTTGTACAGAACTGCCCATTTCTTGGTAACTGCTTATATTACAAACTAATTTTAACATACATTTTCTTCGTATGGATTATAGCTAAAAGTTTATAAAAGTTACGAAGAAATATTGTAAAATCTGAAAAGCCTGAATAGGTTGTAAATACAGTAGAATCTGCATTAAGCAGCCACCCATGGGAATTTTTGCGATTGGCCGCTTAACGGGAGTGGCCTCTTAATAAAATCTCGTGGTTTTTTGTGCTGACATCAATTAGTATTACGCTTGGGTACACTTGCATTGGTAAATTTGGCCGTCGCTGAATCTCGGACATAACTTCCGTAAACTTGTCATTTTGTCCCAACCTTCAATACTATTGTCTATCATTGTGATGCATTCGATATTTATCCATTTTTATACGCCCACATTGAAATGTGGTCGTATATTGTCGTCGCCCCCGTCCGTCCGTCCGTCCGTCCGTCCGTCCGTCCGTCCGTCGGTCCGGCGTCCACAATTGCTTGTGGACGCTCTACAGGCTAAAGTTAATATTCGATTGACTTTAAATTTATACACAGTGTTTAAGGTCATGAGACGAAGAAGCCTAATGTTTTTCAGCGATTTCCGATAATAACTACCAGAGTTATGGCCCTTGATCACTTCAAAAAATCTTGTGGACGCTCTAGAGGCCAAAGTTAATATCCGATTGACTTTAAATTTATACACAGCGTTTAAGGTCATAAGACAATGACGCCTATTGATTTTCGGCGATTTCCGATAATTAGTGCCAGAGTTATGGCCCTTGATCTCTTTAAAAAATCTTGTGGACGCTCTAAAGGTCAAAGTTAATATCCGATTGACTTTAAATTTATACACAGTGTTTAAGGTCATAAGACGAAGAAGCCTATTGATTTTCAGCGATTTCCGATAATTAGTGCCAGAGTTATGGCCCTTGATCACTTCAAAAAATCTTGTGGACGCTCTAGAGGCCAAAGTTAATATCCGATTGACTTTAAATTTATACACAGTGTTTAAGGTCATAAGACGAAGACGCCTATTGATTTTCAGCAATTTCCGATAATTAGTGCC
The DNA here is from genome assembly GCA_948474765.1 of Patella depressa. Lineage (NCBI taxonomy): Eukaryota > Metazoa > Mollusca > Gastropoda > Patellidae > Patella > Patella depressa. The sequence continues at coordinate 49,545,552 of OX419715.1, read as the reverse complement.
AGAGTTATGGCCCTTGATCACCTCAAAAAATCTTGTGGACGCTCTAGAGGCCAAAGTTAATATCCGATTGACTTTAGATTTATACACAGTGTTTAAGGTCATAAGACGAAGACGCCTATTGATTTTCAGCGATTTCCCATAATTAGTGCCAGAGTTATGGCCCTTGATCACCTCAAAAAATCTTGTGGACGCTCTAGAGGCCAAAGTTAATATCTGATTGACTTTAGATTTATACACAGTGTTTAAGGTCATGAGACGAAGAAGCCTATCGATTTTCAGCGATTTCCAATAATTAATGCCAGAGTTATTGCCCTTGATCTCTTTAAAAAATCATGTGGACGCTCTAAAGGTCAAAGTTAATATCCGATTGACTTTAAATTTATACACAGTGTTTAAGGTCATAAGACGAAGAAGCCTATTGATTTTCAGCGATTTCCGATAATTAGTGCCAGAGTTATGGCCCTTGATCACTTCAAAAAATCTTGTGGACGCTCTAGAGGCCAAAGTTAATATCCGATTGACTTCAAATTTATACACAGTGTTTAAGGTCATAAAACAAAGACGCCTATTGATTTTCAGCGATTTCCATTAATTAGTGCCAGAGTTATGGAACTTGATCACCTCAAAAAATCTTGTGGACGCTCTGGAGGCCAAAGTTAATATCCGATTGACTTTAGATTTACACACAGTGTTTAAGTTCATGAGATGAAGAATCCTATTGATTTTCTGCGATTTCAAATAATTACTGCCAGAGTTATCTCCCTTGATAACTTCAAAAATTCTTGTGACGCTATAGAGGCCAAAGTTACCATCCGATTGACTTCAGATTGATACATAGTGTTTAAGGTGTTGAAACGAACAAGTATTTTGATTTTTAATGAATTTAGATAACTGAACAGCTAAATCCATGATATTAAATGTTTCATGTATATACTAATTGTTAGCGTGGGATAAAACTTTATAAAAAGCAATCAAATTCTAATGATTTTCTAATAATTACATAATGAGTTGTTACTCTTAATCAGTTTTTAGTGTATTACAAATGTTTCATTACCGAAAAAAGTAAAAATATGCAACAACCCTTGTTGACTGCCCGGACGATTTAGCTGCTGTGGGCGTATGTTTCGTTGCCTGGCAACCTATCTTTGTAAAATCTCGTGCTTTTTTGTGCTGACATCAATTAATACACGCTTGAATGCATTGGAAGCAAACACCGATACTTCACTTGCATCGGTAAATTTGGCTGTCGCTGGATCTCGGACATAACTTCTGTAAACTTGTCATTTTGTACCAACCTTCAATACTACTGTCTATTATTGTGATGCATTCGATAATATTTATCAATATTTATCCATTTTTGTGAAGAAAATCGATGAATTAATTTTATGTTATCAAAAATAAGCACATGAACCAAAAAACATCGCTGATTTTGCTACCGATTAACAGGGGGTGTAACTCTGTATGTAATATTATAGGTGGCGCTAAAAACGTCTATTTAACAACATAGCGGCTTTTAGTCGGTACTTTCAGTTTATTCAATCAGTATCAAGTAATGTTCCGTTAAGTGTGAAAACAATGATCAGGTTAGTCGTTTAATAAAACAAAAGATTACTTAACAGATAATCCCGGGTTAATTGTTATTTTCACATTTCTTTTTACGTGATCAGTGGGAGTCCAGTTAATTGATTACTACTCACGAGATTAGCGGGGGTGTTACGAAGAACGACAAGATGGTATCATTCAACAATGGCCGTTGAATGGGCGATGTTTTGTTAAATTTATAGCAAAATAGTGACCGCTGGCCGCGTTAGAGGAGTGGCCGTTGAATAAAGAGATGAAACAATAGAATTTTTATGGGGGGAATTTATTGTGACCGCTTACAAGGAGATGTCGCTGAATAGGAGTGGCTGCTCATACGGATTCTACTGTAGGTCAATTTTACACCATTTTTAGCCTCTTAATTGAATTTGCTCGAAAATGAAATCGAAATTAAAAAAACTGCTTCAGACATTTTTTGCGCCTTGAAAGGGCACACGCTTTGAGTCAAATAATTTTTCCAAAAAATAATATTTGTTTTCGAAAAATGGTACCTAACTGCCAAAATTGTAGTTTTTGGTAAAATTATGCCACTTCCGGTGCCGACAGATAACACTTTCGGTAATAAAAAAAATGACAATTGAGACAACGAAGCATATGAACTTTGTTTTATACAAATCGAACAATAAAAAATTAATCTAGGACTGAAAAACTGAATTAACCAATTGCGGCCAAGGAAAATTACTGAGACAAAAAATTGTAACATTTTTGCACTAGTCAGATGACTCTTTAATTCTGTGCACAATACGACTAAAAAATATTCATAAATAAAAAAAGTTTTTTGTAAAATTTTAAATTTTCGAAATTTGGCGCCTTATATCTTCGAAGATTTGCTGAAAATCAAAAATTGAAAGTAGCGTGGCTATGTGCCCTGTCTCAGGCTATGCCAAAATGTATCGAAAGTTAAAATCCAATGATTATTGTTAAAATTACTGCAATATTTTTAAAAACGATAACTTCGGTGATTTCGGACATATCGCATTGTCGCAGGACGTTCAAAATAGCTTTATCCTCTAAGTCACATTGAACATACTATGCCCTATTGTGTTTGTTTACAAGTCCGTAAATGTCGATTTTTCACTATGTTTCATATTCACTTCGAAGTGTGACCATCAGTTGACCTAAATCAAAATTCTGCTCTCGGCGTTACTTGCCTAGTATCAAAAAAAAAAAATTAGGTCATTCTGACCTATATTTCGACAATTTTTTTGAAAACTTTGATCCTTAATTTCACCAAGGGGAGATAATTTAGAAAATTTTTGAAGGTAAGATCTACTTGCATACAAAATTTCATGAAAATCGTACAACTATTAAAGAAGTTGTCAAATTGGTCTAAACTTCTGGTTCAAAATCACAGCGACGAATTTTTGAAATTCGAAAATCTGAAATTGCAAACTTGAAGTAATTGTCTCAAGGTACTCAAAGAAAAAAGAATAAAGTAAAATAGGTCAAATAGTCACAAAGTTACAGCATTGTAGGTCAAATGCATTCGTTCGTAAAAGTCGGTGATTTCGGATTCGTAAAACGTTTTGAAAATATATTCAAGGTTCGCACCCCATTTTTGGGGGGGTAGGTCAAAGTTTCAGAAAGACCCTATGGTTAGATTCTGAGAAATCCAATTTGCAGAAAATACACACAAAAAAAAAAAAAATAATAATAACTAGACCTGCATGCAGGAATGACAGGTTTCACTGGTGCCACGTTACCTTTGAACTCGTGTCACTTTCAGTGCCACGTTACCCTTGAACATATGTCACTTCCGGTACCAAAGAAACCAATAAACTGGTTTCCACATAAGCATTGCACACATCAAATAAAATGGACGCAGAATCAACCAAATCCAGCAATATCAATTCATTTTATATATATGTTACTTGTAAGTGATCCTGGCAAAATTACATTACTTCCGGTGATAATGAAAATGTTCAATTAGTTTTATTAGCATTACCACATTCGTCCTCTCCGCAGTGTGACACTTTGTCAGCGTATTGACTGTGCCCTACAATCTTCGCGGACAGAGTGCCAAGAAAAAATAACCGATATAAAACTCAAATTTTGTGTCAACATATTTTAACCTATATGGATAAAAAGCCAATTAAATTACCTTTCTAGTGATACAACTTTCGTTTTTATACGCCCACATTTTCATGTGGACGTATATTGTCGTCGCCCCTGTTCGTCCGTCCGTCCGTCCACAATTGTTTGTGAACAGTCTACAGGTCACAATTTTTATCCGATTTCGATGAAACTTAAAATATAGGTTTATCACCCTAAGATCTCGGTTCCTTTCGATATTGGCATATATCGGACTGTAACTTCATGGGTTATGGCCCCTGATTGTACGAAAAATCACGTTTTCATACGCCCACATTTTCATGTGGACGTATATTGTCGTCGCCCCTGTTCGTCCGTCCGTCCATCCGTCCACAATTGTTTGTGAACAGTCTACAGGTCACAATTTTTATCCGATTTCGATGAAACTTAAAATATGGGTCATTCCATGAAGTTGGCACCTAAAGTGTGACATGGGCATTAAAATTTCAAAATGTATTTGGAGAGAAAATAACACTTTGTTTGTTTTGTTTTCAATGTCACCTGATGTACCAATGTGGTAAAAAGATAAAAACTTCACAATTTTCTGCAAAAACGCTAACAAACCAAAATGAATGCGTGTAACATTGACAAAATATTGTCCTCTTTTTCTTCTTGTTAAGATAAATAAATCATGATCAAAGGCAACTCAGTACTCAAGACCAAAGTGTCTATCATTTGGTGGTATCAAAATGTAAAAAAAATGTTATTTATTTTATATCATCTCTCAAAATGAGTCTGCGGGTAACAATGACCAAAAACACACATTAAAGTTCTATAAAACAATACTCATAAAAAAAATGCGAAAACAATTCCTAATATTGTACATCTATTTGACTTGTACAGTTTTTGACCTGATGATTTTACCATCTAAAAATAAAAACCACTACATATCCTGGGTAAAAAGAGTTGGTAACATTGACCACATCAAATTCCTTTGGAAATCAATTCCTAATATTGTACATCTATTTGCCTTGTACAGTTTTTGACCTGTTGATTGTACTGTCTAATAATAATTAAAAAAAATACATATCCTGGGTAAAAAGAGTTGGTAACATTGACCACATCAAATTCTTTTGGAATCGTGATATATTGTTCAGTAATCGGGGATAAAAAATTGTGTTAACCATTCGAAGAAGCTATGGCCTTCAAATACAAATGATAACGTTGATTTTAGTCATGTATGTGACAAGCACAAGGGTCATTTGTATAACCTTGTGCCTTGTGAGTTTTGCAAAGGACTATCATTTATCCCCACTGCTAAAGACCTCACAAGCCACTCGTTGAAATAACCTAGAGTAAAGTGACCGTTAAAATCCATCTTTCTCGAACAACCATCATTAAATAAGTAACGACTTTGGAAATATGATTTAATATTTCATTTATTATTCAACATGTAACATAGTGATCAATGTAAAAACAAAGACAAAATAAAAATGACATAACAAATAAAATAGGGTTTAATGTAAATGACATTACAATAATGGTAAAATAATTGGATGGATAAAGCCTCAATACTTATTTAATTAAAATGGACAGATAAAGCATCAATACTGATTTAATTAAATTGGACAGATAAAGCATCAATACTATTCAATTAAATTGGACTGATAAAGCATCAATACTGATTTAATTAAAGTAACGACATGGGATTTGCATTTTTCAAAAAATATTTTCTTCTTCATAACCAATGCTGAAACTCAACATTGACTGACTTAATAGTATAACTAAGAAATCAAAACATCAGCAAGAGATAATTTCCCTGCATAGATTCAATCAGATTAAATGCGAAACAAAGATGACGAAAAGCTCTTTTGGTCATCATATTTTGCGAAACAAAGATGACGGAAGGCTTGTTTACATAGGGAGAAGCATTTTCAAGTTTTCAACAGAATCAAATCAATTTCGGACTGCTATTCCTATTAGAGATTCAAATAACAGTTCACTTTCCAACCGAAAATTCTCTGCTGGTTTGTAGTACTTGACACACGAACAACCAACAACCTAGAAAGAAATTAATTTAAACACAAGGTTAATTCTACATTATTTTGCAATTCAATGTTAAATAGCCTACAACTTGTTCAGAACATGCAAATTAAATAAGTACAGCCATTATTGAATAAAATCTAAACAAGAAATATAACTGTGTTGGTAACAAAAATTTCTCAAGGGCAGTTGTTTGGTCATTGTTACCAACAGTCACTATCAGTATCATTTTCATCAACAGTCTTAAACAGGTGTAGGTACATATAAGGATGACAACGAAGTCGTAATGGCATTATAGAACCATGAACTATTTCAAACGATAAGCTTTTGTAAATATCTAACAAATAATTAAATAAATGTGCCAGACAGAGGGTGTTAGTAATTTTGACATTCAACTGAAAGCTTAACCGTGTCAAGTTACCAACCAATGCAATCCCGATTTGTTCCCGAGATCGGCGATGACAACCATTTGTTTTGCGGACAAAAAGTTTGCATAACAGTATTCTATACTTATGTATATAAAGAAAAGGAACATTCATATTGAATAAGTATTCATATGTTGTTCGTAACTTGACACAAGCGATTCAAATGTACGTAACAAATTGACAAATTCCATTTTCCTTACCGAATTCCATATTTTCTACGGCTTTCTCCGCCATGTTGCCATTAACCAGTCGTCTATGCTGTAAATGAGTTGTGTGGTGTCGTTAAATTTTCGATCACTTTCGCCGGCGTAAAAAGAGATGGAAATCGTGCGAACGTAAAATTGACAAACAATCAACACTTTTCGCAATGACTGCAGTTTAAAACATTTGAAAAGTCTAGCCGATAAACATTTTCCCCTTTTCCGAGATGAAATAAGAGTGGTTACATTTTACGACATTATTTAAGTACGTCACACGAAAGCGCTCTGTCTCATCGTGTCATTAGCGTACGTAACAAAGTTGACAGACATAGTTACGATTTTTTCTGTCAATATCGATGCTCTTGTTGTGCTGTATTTGAAAAATTGAAAGTTAAATCTTTGCAACTCGGATAGATGATTTAAACACATAATAAAAAGTTGGGATCAAATCAAAGTTCAGGGGGGTGAAAATGTCACACTTTTGGTGCATGTCAAACTGCAGAAAATGCATTTGACACATTCTTTTTTCAAGTGAATTTTTTTTATTTCACAAAATGACATTTTAATATTATCTTTACATCAGACCCCCAAGATAATTATCAACAATTCATTTATTGAATTCTATTTCTTGAGTATTTTATCATCACATTAATTATCGTTGGTAACAAAGTGTCAACTTCATGGAATGACCCATAGGTTTATCACGCTAAGATCTCGGTTCCTTTCGATATTGGCATGTATCCAGGGGCGTAAAAATCCACTAGCCCGACGCCCGGGACTACCAAAAATAACCTACGGGCTAGTGACCTATTTTAAATACTAGTACCGGGCTACTGCCCTTTCATTGCTCATGTTTCTGTGATTTAAAGGGACAATAACATTCTTGCTGGCTTGGTAGCTCCAGAAAATAAATATTACCCTTATTCTAAGTACTAGATGTTTAAATGTCCTACCTGTTGTGTAAATTATCCATTACAACCTATTTTATTTGTCCAGATGGTTCGAAAATATTTTAAAATTCAAGTCACATTTGAAAAGGTTTACGTTAGACTTTTCAAATCAATTGGTTGAATTTTTCCAATTTTTTAAATTAGGTGTGTTAAGATGAAATTTATATCATCATTTAATTGGAATATTCTAAAATAATACGATTTGTTGACCAGAATGAAGATTGGGACATATTTTTCAGTTACAACAAGAGTGTTATTGGGGCTTTAAACTAGATAAATGAGATGTGAAATACTGCACTTTTATTTCACCAAACCAAAGGAAACTATATAATAATAGTTTTTCTGTAGTGAACACGGGAAGGTTGTACCTCTTCTATTTATAGTGGGGCTAAATATAATCTCAGTCAATACAATCTAAAGACGTGATAATCTAGACTACAATGCATGATGGGGGATGTAAGAAGCACTTCCCACCTCTTGCAATTTAAAGTCATGTGATAATCTAGACTACAATGCATCATGGGAGATGTCTACTTTAGTTTTTATACGCCCACATGGAAATGTGGTCGTATATTGCCGTCGCCCCCGTCCGTCCGTCTGTCGGTCCGTCCGTCGGTCCGTCCGTCCGTCCGTCCATCGTCCACAATTTCTTGTGAACGCTCTAGAGGCTAAAGTTAATATCCGATTGACTTGAAATTTATACACGGTGTTTAAGGTCGTGAGACGAAGAAGCCTATTGATTTTCGGTGATATCTGATAATTACTGCCAGAGTTATGACCCTTGATCACTTTGAAAAATCTTGTGAACGCTTTAGAGGCTAAAGTTAATATCCAATTGACTTTAAATTTATACACAGTTGTTAAGGTCGTGAGACGAAGAAGCTAGTGTTGAAACTATTATTCGGATATCCGTTAAAGGATACAAAATAACGGATATCCGAATAATTTTATTATCCGTTTCAATCTTCTGAAACTCCGTTATGTTCTATATACATGTATAGTCATTTTTTACATTTGATTACTTTGAAATTTTCCCTTATGCAACTGATCACGTACGCCGTACGCAGACATACTTTTTGACAATGGCGCAACGCTTTGTTGACATGAACAAAACGATAAACCCTCGATAACGAGTCCCATGACATACCACAATCAAAAATTATATTGATAAAATGTATGTCACCGAAAAAGAGCAGTTGATTGCCTAGTTCAGCTCTGAACGTCGGTCTCATTACACTCACCCTGAACGTTCAGGGACTGGCCCATTCATTCAATGTCGAAAATAATTTGACCCCCAATTTTACTGGGCAACTTTTCACTGCTAAACTATGGGTGTCACTCCGTGTGGACGCGTGTACAGTGTAAAGGAACATCTCAGTGAGAAAATAAGACCTTGCTCATTTCGCTAGAGTCAGTATGAGCATCACAACACGCTGTGTCATGGTGGCGAAAGGGTAGTTTGATAGGAGGGGACGTATTTTAAACAGCGTGTTGTTTCGCTCATACTGATTCTAGCGAGGTAAGCAAGGTCTTATTTTGTCACTAAGATGTTCCTTTACACTGTACAGACGTCCACACGGATTGACACTCCGATGTTTCGCAGTGAAAAGTTGCCCAGTAAAATTGACTGGGGTTCAAATTATTTTCGACATTGATTGAATAGGCCAGTCCCTGAACGGTCAGGGTGAGTGTAATGAGACCGACGTTCAGAGCTGAACTATTGATTGCCATACTTAAAATTCATCCCAGTTTAGCCCTACCGATGCCTGGTCGTGCGGAAAGACAGGTTAAAGCCCCAATAACACTCTCGTTGTAACTGAAAAATATGTTCCAATCTTCATTCTGGTCAACAAATCGTATTATATTAGAATATTCCAATTAAATGATGATATAAATTTCATCTTAACACACCTTATTTAAAAAATTAGAAAAATTCAACCAATTGATTTGAAAAGTCTAACGTAAACCTTTTCAAATGTGACTTGGATTTTAAAATTTTTTCGAACCCTCTGGACAAGTAAAATAGGTTGTAATGGATAATTTACAAAACAGGTAGGACATTTAAACATCTAGTAGTTAGAATAAGGGTATTATTTATTTTCTGGAGCTACCAAGCCAGCAAGAGTGTTATTGTCCCTTTAATTGTTTTAAATCGAAAGATGTGTGCTCTGCTGACACGTGTCCTCAACAGTGGTCGAAAATTAACGAACTTAGGCACCCCCTTGTTGTCTAAGCTAGCAAAGGATATTTTAAGAATCCCGTCTACATCTGTTCCATTAGAACGAGTATTTTTCGACGGCTGGGACCACCGTTACCGCTAATTATAAATTAAGCGACTAAATCTCGATCCCATTTCAATGGATGCACCCGGTACAATATACTTATACCATAAGTGTGCTGAATAATAAATATCAACAAATATTATTTAAAAAAAATTTTCACGTTCTCTGTTGATTTTAATATATTTGGTTATTTTGAAACGAACCCTTTATGAATGACATAAGTGCTGATCGAGTGGAATCATCTACATTATTTCGCCGTTGAAGTGTTTAATTTGGTATTATCACTATCGTTTGTTCAACATTATATTGTTAATGCAATGCAAAGAATAACAAATAATATCCATACCCTGCGTTTGTTTACGGGACACGGGACTGAGTTTAAACTTCTCGCAGTGAAATGTATTCATACTGACCTAGGTCACATGCATTTTCATTAGACACCGAACGAAGCATGTAGCCATTGTGAAATAAATGGGACGTGTTTTTATTTACTTTTTCTTTTATTCGAGTTGATTGAACGAAATAAAAAGAGGGGGGGGGTGAATAAGAGGGGCAGTTGTACACAAATTTCTTCACATCATGGATTTTTAGGATATACATATAATAGATAGTCCTAATATGGGGCAAAAGGTAAGCACGTTTTTTATTCGCGGATCAAAAAATGTGCAAATCGAAAGTATGATTTTCCCACCGGACGCGGATGACAAACATATTGAAAAAAATACACAAACAATACGAATATATGAAATATTGGGGTAACTCCGTAGAAGACTTTTACATTTCTGAATTATCCGAATAGTATTCGGATAGCAAACGAAAGTATTCGAATCACAAATCTCGCTCCGATTTTCAACACTAGAAGAAGCGTATTGATTTTCAGCGATATCCGATAATTACTACCAGAGTTATGACCCTTGATCACTTTGAAAAATCTTGTGAACGCTCTAGAGGCTATAGTTAATATCCGATTGACTTTAAATTTATACACAGTGTTTAAGGTCATGAGACGAAGAATCCTATTGATTTTCGGTGACCTCTGATAATTACTGCCAGAGTTATGACCCTTGATCACTTTGAAAAATCTTGTGAACGCTTTAGAGGCTAAAGTTAATATCCGATTGACTTTAGATTTATACACAGTGTTTAAGGTCATGAGACGAAGAAGCCTATTGATTTTCGGTGATATACGATAATTACTACCAGAGTTATGACCCTTGATCACTTTGAAAAATCTTGTGAACACTCTAGAGGCTAAAGTTAATATCCGATTGACTTTAAATTTATACACAGTGTTTAAGGTCATGAGACGAAGAAACCTATTGATTTTCGGTGATATCCGATAATTACTACCAGAGTTATGACCCTTGATCACTTTGAAAAATCTTGTGAACACTCTAGAGGCTATAGTTAATATCCGATTGACTTTAAATTTATACACAGTGTTTAAGGTCATGAGACAAAGAAGCCTATAGATTTTCGGTGATATCTGATAATTACTGCCAGAGTTATGACCCTTGATCACTTTGAAAAATCTTGTGAACGCTCTAGAGGCTAAAGTTAATATCCGATTGAATTTAAATTTATACACGGTGTTTAAAGTCATGATACAAAGAATCCTATTGATTTTCAGCAATATCCGATAATTACTGCCAGAGTTATGACCCTTGATCACTTTGAAAAATCTAAAGTTAATATCCGATTGACTTTAAATTTATACACACTATTTACGGTCATGATACAAAATAGCCTATTTATTTTCAGCGATATCCGATAATTACTGCCAGAGTTATGACCCTTGATCACTTTGAAAAACCCTGTGAATGCTCTAAAGGCTAAAGTTAATATCCGATTGACTTTAAATTTGTACACGGTGGTTAGGGTCATGAGACGAAGAATCCTATTTGATTTTCAGTGATATCTGATAATTTCTGGCACTTGATCACTTTGAAATATCTTGTGGACAAAGGCCTTGAGACAAACCATCAAAACTATTCTAATCATTTCTGATAATTATTTAATGGGCTATTACTCGTAATAAGATTATCATGTGTTGTAAATGTTCTCCTTACTGATAAAAGAAACAATATGCGACAACCCTTGTTGACTGCCCGGACGACTTAGCTGTTGTGGGCGTATGTTTCGTTGCCTGGCAACCTATCTTTAGTTATATCGTAGAAATACATAAGGACCTGCATTGTAATGAAAACTAGTTTAAATAAACAAGAACAAAACTTGGAATATTAATCAAATTAGTCCTTCATTTATATCCTGAGGCCACTTTCTGTTTGCGTACGTCGGCACAGTATTAGATCGGGAACAGTGTCCCATGCGGTAACTTAATATGCGGTGGAGTTGAAAAACAGTTGTCATATGGATTGAGGCCCGGAAAAATTGTATACTCCACATCGATTTATATACTCTGTATAATATGGAATACAGTTCAGTTAGAAAGAATACATTTAATGTGGTCATATGGGTGACAATCTGCAGTGTACATTATTGACGATTAAAGTTTGTACCTTGTCCAACTACGGACTAGTGGAACTGGATGCCGGGCTAGTCTCCGACAGTAGACTACTAGCCCGGGGCTAGTGGATTAAAAAATATTTTTACGCCCCTGCATGTATCGGACTGTAACTTCATGGGGTCACAATTTTGAACCGATTTGGATGAAACTTGACATGTATGTTTATAACCCAAAGATCTTGGTTCCTTTCGATATTTGCGCCCATCGGATCGTAACTTCCTGAATTATGGCCCCTGATTGTCCGAAAAATTGCCCTTTTTAGCTTGTGGTCCCTCTGGAGGTCAAAATTGTTATCGGATTTAAAAAAACCGTTTGATTATATCACCGCTCCATGGTTATGAAGGTTGAGTTTGAATTTCGTGAAAATCAGACCAAAATTGACGGACAAGATGGCCGCCGTTTGTACCCGAATAGTGTGAAAATATGTTATATCAAGGTTGTGGACCTTACAGAGGTCACAATTTTGAACCAATTTTGATGAAACTTGACATGTATGTTTATAATCCAAAGATCTTGGTTCCTTTCGATATTTGCGCCCATTGGATCGTAACTTCCTGAATTATGGCCCCTGATTGTCCGAAAAATTGCCCTTTTTAGCTTGTGGTCCCTCTGGAGGTCAAAAATATTATCCGATTTAAAAAAACGTTTGACTATATCACCGTTACATGGTAATGAAGAGAGAGTGTGAAAATCGGACTAGAATTGACGGACAAAATGGCCGCCGTTTGTACACGAATAGTGTGAAAATGTGGACCCTATAGAGGTCACAATTTTGAATTGATTTTGATGAATCTTGACATGTATGTTTATAACCCAAAGATCTTGGTTCCTTTAGATATTTGCGCCCATCGGATATTACTTCCTGAATTATGTGCCCTGATTGTTCAAAAAATCACTCTTTTTAGCTTGTGGTCCCTCTGGAGGTCACAATTATCTGATTTAAAAAAAAACCGTTTGATTATAAAAACCAAACAAATTAAAATGATTTTCTGATAATTCCTTAATATGTGACAACTCGTGTTGACTGCCCGGACGATTTGGCTGCTGTGTGGGCGTTGCCTGGCAACCTATTTTTTTTAGCTTGTGAACAGTGTAGAGGTCACAATTTTGAACCGATTTGGATGAAACTTGAAATGCATGTTTATAACCCAAAGATCTTGGTCCTTTTCGATATTTGCGCCAATCGGATCGTAACTTCCTGAATTATGGCCCCTGATTGTCCGAAAAATCGCCCTTTTTATCTTGTGGTGTCTCTGGAGGTCAAAATTGTTATCCGATTTAAAAAAACGTTTGATTATATCACCGTTCTATGGTTATGAAGGCTGAGTTCGAATTTCGTGAAAATCGGACCTAAATTGACGGACAAAATGGCCGCCGTTTGTACACGAATAGTGTGAAAAAATGTTATATCAAGGTTGTGGACCTTATAGAGGTCACAATTTTGAACCAATTTTGATCAACTTGACATGTATGTTTATAACCCAAAGATCTTGGTTCCTTTCGATATTTGCGACAATCGGATCGTAACTTCCTGAATTATGGCCCCCGATTGTCCGAAAAATCGCCCTTTTTAGTTTGTGGTCCCTCTGGAGGTCAAAATTGTTATCCGATTTAAAAATACGTTTGATTATATCACCGGTCCATGGTTATGATGGTTGTGTTTGAATTTCGTGAAAATCGGACCAAAATTGACGGACAAAATGGCCGAATAGTGTGAAAATATGTTATATCAAGGTTGTGGACCTTATACTTGACATGTATGTTTATAACCCAAAGATCTTGGTTCCTTTCGATATTTGCGCCCATCGGATCGTAACTTCCTGAATTATGGCCCCTGATTGTCCGAGAAATTGCCCTTTTTAGCTTGTGGTCCCTCTGGAGGTCAAAAATATTATCCGATTTAAAAAAACGTTTGACTATATCACCGTTACATGGTAATGAAGAGAGAGTTTGAATTGCGTGAAAATTTTGAACCAATTTTGATGAAACTTGACATGTATTTTTATAACCCAAAGATCTTGGTTCCTTTCGATATTTGCGCCCATCGGATCGTAACTTCCTGAATTATGGCTCCTGATTGTCCGAAAAATTGCCCTTTTTAGCTTGTGGTCCCTCTGGAGGTCAAAAATATTATCCAATTTAAAAAAACGTTTGACTATATCACCGTTTGCCGTGGTAAATTTCGAGCGATGAGTGCAGCGCTCACGCTGTCGATCGCCAAATTCGCCAATTGCGATTAAAATATAATTTTGGCTAAAGAATATTCAATTTGGCGAAATTTTTGGCGATATTTTTTTCCTGTATGGCGATTCTTTTTTTACCTGGAAATAAAAAAATTATCGGCACAAAGCTTTGATTTCCGCGCGTACATACTAAACAGTGTACCGTCGATCGCGCTTCGTTGAGTCAATCAACAATCAATTAGGTATGAATAATAGCCCTATCTTTTGTCTCTTGATCAATCTGGGATTAGTGTTGATAAGTATTTACAGTCAGAGTAGTAATAAACTAATTAAGAGACAAAAGATTTAATTGTGTGTTTTCAAATACGTATCGGTTGCTTTGTTGATGGTTTCGATATATTCAAAATGGCGGACACTGTAAACAATACTCACTCGATTTGTTCGGGATTATTGGATTATGACTTCTGTTTGATCTATTTCATACCGAAATTGACGATATCGTTAATAAATGAAGCCAGGTATGTTGTTACAGTTTATAAATGCGTATATAAACTTGGGACTGTCGAAAGCCATGTATTATCAAATCATATGCCATGGGTCGTAAGCGAAAAATTGAACAGCCTTCTTCAACGTCTGACAGAAGAATGTCAGATTTTTTTTAATATTCCACCACCAAAATGCCCGAAGACAGATGATACTGATGCTATTACAGCCCTAGATATTGAACTGATACCCCAAAAGACCACCGCAGAGAAAAATTTCGAAAAACGTAAAATAATAAGTGCATTTGGAAAAGGTAGATCTTTCACTTTCAGGGATGAATCGAAATTTTCAAATTCTTGGTTAAGGTATGATGCCGCTAACAAAACAATGCTTTATTCAACATGTGAATCAGTCTTCAAAAAATGGGAGTCTGCAAAGCAGAGAAGAATTTTTTAAATTTTAAGATATATATTGTATGTATTTATGTAAATAAAATTCCCGAAAAAAAATTTTAATAGTTATTTTATTTTGGCGGAAAAAATATCTGGCTGATAAATTAAAATGAAAAATTGGCGGAAAAAAAATGGAACCCAGAGTGAGCACTGGATGAGTGAGAGAAGGTTGAATCGTGAATGGGTTTAATTACGACTGGGCGGGTTTCCTTGATTTTTTTCTTTGTGCTGGGCGGCAAGAAATAGTGCCGGGCGCAAGCGCCCGGCGCTGCCCAGCGTGGCTACATCCCTGTCTATTTGTTGATTGGAATCAAATATCACAAACTAATTTAGGATGAAAGGGTTTACTACGGCACACAAAATTAAATTATGCTGTGGCAGACATGGTTTGCGTCGGCTTTTACTATGACTATGGCTTTGCCGTTTGCCGTGGTAAATTTCGAGCGATGAGTGAGAGAAGGTTGAATCATGAATGGGTTTAATTACGACTGTGCGGGTTTCCTCGATTTTTTCTTTGTGCTGGGCGGCAAGAAATAGTCCCTGTCTATTTGTTGATTGGAATCAAATATCACAAATCAGATGCATATGAATAAAATATATGTTTTGAAGGCTAAAAATACAGTTTTTGCCAAATAATATTACTTTCGGCGATACCAAAAACAGTAAATTAGTTTTATAACACCGACAATGACATTAGGCATCAAAGGGTGAAAATTTTATGGGCCAAAAACCTTCAAAAGTGACATTAAGAAAACCGCCTATATCTCGGCAACCGAACAAGTTGGAAACAATTTTATGATATCCTTATGACCATAAGAGTTTTATTAATATGTGAATTTAATCCAAAAGTTAATTTTATTATTACATATTAGATAATTATTGGTTGAAAAAAATATTGATTTCAAAAGTTAAAATGCAGTTTTTGACCAAATGGCGTCACTTCAGATAACATTATTTGTAACAAAAAAAAATGACAATTGAGACAACGGAGCTTATGAACTTTGTTTTATAGAAATTGAACAATAAATAATTAATCTAGGGCTGAAAAACTGAATTAGCCAATGGCGGCCAAGGAAAATTACCGAGACAAAAAAAATTCCCATTTTTGCTCTAAGTTAAAAATCCAATGATTATTGTTAAAATTACTGCAAAATTTTTAAAAACGATAACTTCGTTGATTTCGGACATTTCGCATTGTCACAGAACGTTCAAAATAGCTTTATCCTCTAAGTCACCCCTACTTCCACAGTAAAACCGAAGAAATCGTAACGATGCGACAAATAGTTGCTGAGATCTATGCAAATTGGAATCTGAATAATAATAAGAATAATAATTTTAACAAAAACAATAGTGTTTCACACAAGCTACGCAGTGTGAAACCCTAATAATAACTTTATCAGAAACAAAAAGCTTTCATATGCCAAGTACGAAGGGTCCGCGAGTTTATTCGCTACCGTCAGGCACATGCCGCTATTTGTTTCGCTAACGTCAAAAATGGATTACCGTAATCAGATTTTTGTGTATTATAAATGTTTCATTAACGATAGGGCTGGGTATCGATAGTGATTTTTACTATCGATAATCGGCAATGAAATGTCGGTCGATAATCGATAGTATCGAAAACAAACTTATTTTCACGGTCGTCATCAAGACTGGATACAGTGTAAGTTCAAAGTTCAAAACCATACGATAACGAAGTGCCGAAAGATCGTTTGCTCCTGTCTAAGGAGATTTCCTTGGAAAACATTAATAAAACTTGTTATATCACGTATATATACGTCAATCCATGTTGTTTATTATTAAAATAATGCATCCGTGGTTCCGAATGAAGAAATATCGTAAATAATTATGTTAAGGGACCAAACTGAACTTGTTCCGATTCAAAACATTGCGTACGTGCGCGCGAAAATATCAATATGGCGGACAATTCTGTGTCGTTTCGTGTGCCAATAGAGAACCATTATTCGTATAATATATAAGTAAATCAACAAAAGTTTTGTCGTCCATGTGTGCTATTTATTGTACCGGGTACTCATTACTGAGGCACACGTAGAGAAATAGTGAACTGTACAGACGAATTCTGAAGCTTGCAAAGGGAAATAACTCTAACTTTATTTACACATCCGGATATCTCCGATTTAGCGATATTCAACAATAATTTATTCAAAACTAAAGTAACGTTTCAATGAGAGTGAATTGATGAAAACGGCTGTTCAATAGGCAGACACAATTTTGTTATGTGTTACATTGATACTAGATAGTAATTAAAGTGAGCGGTGTATTATAATTAACTGAAAGAAAACATTGACATTTCAGACGCAAGAAAAATAGACGAAGAGCGATAATCGATAGGAACCCACCGCTATCGATAGTGCTTTTCTGGGCCGCCCAATCGATACTATCGATTTATATCGATATTTTACCCAGCCCTAATTAACGAAAAAAGTAAGAATATGCGACAACTCTTGTTGACTGCCAGGACGATTTAGCTGCTGTGGGCGTATGTTTCCTTGCCTGGCAACCTATCTTTCTTCAACATGCTTAAATCGGGATGAAATCAGCAATGAATCGATTCAGCGTGTTTTACAGCGAAACACTCTATTTCGCGGTGATTTGGCTAGCTGACGTTTCGAAAAATGTAAAAATACGCGACAACTGTTGTTGACTGCCCAGACGATTTAGCTGCTGTGGGTGTATGTTTCGTTGCCTGGCAACTTATCTTTTGTTTCTTTGGCAGATAAAGCTGTTCCCGTCCACAAGGGTGTATGAATACAAGGCCTTCAATGTTCGTTCTTCGACACGATGTCCTCAGTCGCGGGGCACAGCAGTAAAGGGGAGAAAGGCAAGGGAAAATACACAGCAATTAATATCAATAATCTTTATAAAGGCAAAACTACAGAAACTCAGAAGACAACAAGTAAGTTTAATTTACTATAATTAACTAAAACATAACCTGGAACAGATCTATTAAGTTAACAGATCTATTAAGATTGGGACTATATTCTTATGCTATTTTACTCGGCGAAACATCTCCGCTGTGACAATAAACATCTACTTTATGTCGCCCAATTCATTTTATTATACGCCCACAATTTCATGTGGACGTATTATGTCGTCGCCCCTGTCCGTCCGTCCACAATTTGTTTGTGGACCCTCTACAGGTCACAATTCCTATCCGATTTTGACGAAACTTGAAATATAGGTTTATCCCCATAAGATCTCGGTTCCTTTCGATATTGGCATGTATCGGATCGGAACTTCATGGATTATGGCCCCTGATTGTGCGAAATATCATGTTTTTAGCTTGTGGACCCTATAGAGGTCACAATTTTGAACCGATTGTGATGAAACTTGACATGCATGTCTATAACCCCAAAATCTTGGTTCCTTTCGATATTTGCGCCCATCGGATCCTAACTTCCTGAATTATGGCCCCTGATTGTCCGAAAAATCGCCCTTTTTAGCTTGTGGTCCCTCTGGAGGTCAAAATTATTATCCGATTTAAAAAACCGTTTGATTATATCACCGTTACATGGTAATGAAGGTTGAGTTCAAATTTCGTGAAAATTGGACCAAAATTGACGGACAAAATGGCCGACGTTTGTACGCGAATAGTGTGAAAATATGTTATATCAAGGTTGTGGACCCTATAGAGGTCACAATTTTGAACTGATTTTGATGAAACTTGACATGTATGTTTATAACCCAAAGATCTTGGTTCCTTTCGATATTTGCACCCATCGGATCGTAACTTCCTGAATTATGGCCCCTGATTGTCAGAAAAATTGCCCTTTTTAGCTTGTGGTCCCTCTGGAGGTCAAAATTATTATCCGATTTACAAAACCGTTTGATTATATCACCGTTACATGGTAATGAAGGCTGACTTCGAATTTTGTGAAAATCAAACCAAAATTGACGGACAAAATGGCCACCGTTTGTACGCGAATAGTGTGAAAATATGTTATATCAAGGTTGTGGACCCTATATAGGTCACAATTTTGAACCAATTTTGATGAAACTTGACATGCATGTTTATAACCCGAAGATCTTGGTTCCTTTCGTTATTTGCGCTCATTGATTCATAACTTCCTGAATTATGGCCCCTGATTGTACGAAAAATCACCCTTTTTAGCTTGTGGTCCCTCTGGAAGTCACAATTATTTTCCGATTTAAAAAAACGTTTGATTATATCACCGTTTCACCTTTAGGAAGGTTTGAGATCAAATTTCAGGAAAATCGGACCAAAATTGACAGACAAAATGGCCGCCGTTTGTACGCGAATACTGTTAAAAAATGGTATATCATGGTTGTGGAGCCTGTATAGGTCACAATTTTAATTTGATTTTGATGAAACTTGAAATGCATGGTTATAACCCAAAGATCTTGGTTCTATTCGGTATTTGCGCATATCGGATCATAACTTCCTGAATTATTCGAATTTCGTGAAAATCGTACCAAAATTGCCGGACAAAATGGTCGCCGTTTGTAATCGAATAGAGTAAAGTTATGGTATATCATGGTTGTGGACCCTGTATAGGTCACAATTTTAATTCGATTTTGATGAGGAAGGTTGATTTCTAATTTCGTGAAAATCGTACCAAAATTGCCACACGAAATGGTCACCGTTTGTACGCGAATAGTGTAAAAATATGGTATATCATGGTTGTGGACTCGCTACAGGTCACAATTCTTATCCGATTTTGATGAAAAGTCTTATTTCTAGGTTGTGTACCGTCACACCATAATCATTGTCGGCTTTGAATTTCATGAATATCAGACTGGAACTGAACAACAAAATGGCTGCTCCCAATACAGTATGAAATACAGGACTTAATGATGTAGGAAAAATCACTTTAGGTATTGCTTGTTCTCTATCCATCTCTCGAAAATGTGGGCGTATCCTGCCTGGCAGTGCCAGCCTATCTTTGAATAAAATAAAGCCATTTCACACAATTACATTGCATGTGCTTGTCATATATTTATACAATTCTCACCTTTTTTAGTACACTTTCTGAATGATTCCATTCTTTTGTATGTCCTACTTACCTGATGTCCTGTTGCATATTGCAATCTATAAGGTTATGCATGTTTAAAATCTAGTTAGCAGAAACTCAAAGGTTTACTAGACTGTAAACACACAAGTTTGGTGTTTGAACCTGCATGTATATTGCATAATATTTGACCCATATTTATCTTTTCTACTCTAGCAACCCAAAGGACCATTCGGGCCAATTAATTTACATTATAAGGCTTGACTTATTCAGAATAAAAATATAATTCAGACAATAGATTATTTATGATTAAAGCACAATACATAACACTTCATTATTTCAAAGAAAACAGATGCATAAAAACACAATTATCAGTTATTAAAACAACAATTAAAACAACAGTTTATTATTGGTTCAAGTACTAATGTCTTCCGGGTTTTTTTTTGGGTTTTTTTTTTCGAAGATACGGAATAACTGTTTGGTAAGATAAGATTAAATTTCAGAGTCAAAATCTTCACTACATGTATTTGTAACATGATTCTTATTTGGCGCAATATGGTCCGGTTGGAGCTGATGATTCATTTATGATTCATTTATCATTATAATTACTTATTTCCATGCAAACCGTGATCATTTTGCAGTTGAATCTAATTTTACTTACTACAACTTGACTAAAAGCCTCGAAAAGTGTTTCAAATATTGCAGCTACATGTAGTAACACGGGTGAATACAGATAGGGCTGCAACGATTCGCAACTACCTCGATTCGGTTCGATTATCGATTTTGACCATTCGATTCGGTTATTTTCGATTCGATTATCAGCTACAATAACCAGTAATTTTTCCTGTATATAATTCATTAAAAACAATAAAACCACAAGTTCACAACATTAAAATTCTCTTGAACACTTTTATTTAATACTACATTAACTACATAGGGGTTAACATTGTTAACTGTTAAAACTTAGAACATTTCACTGTAATTTACAGTCAAAGAGTAAAGTTCTGATACAGTTACTGGGCCAAAGCTGTTAGGTCATCTGGAATGATAATGTTTTTCGAAAGGAACACCAGCATGTCAACATTATCGCTACTCAAAGAAGCCCTTTGAGCAGTGACAATGTCACCTGCTGTCGAAAACACTCTCTCACTTGCAACACTTGTTGCAGGTGTGCCAAGACATTGTCTGGCATACTTAGAAAGTAGAGGGTATTGTCCCTCTCTGGCCCTCCACCAAGTCAAAGGGTCGGACTCCAGGCTAGCAACTTGGTCCTCTCTATACATTTTTATCTCCACATCTATTCTCTCAAACAAACTTTTTCCTGGTTCCCTATCACTGTGAGTGGCAAAGACATCGCCAAACAAATCAGACAAAACTGAACTTTCTTTATCTGTTCGTTTTAATTTAGCAGTTGGCTCCTTGTGAACATCACTGACATTAGCAGCAGCAGATCCTGGAGTTGGGTAAGTGGGTAAACTGGGCTGAATGGGCTCAACTGGCTTAGAAGTCTCAGTATTCACCATCACCTGTGACGACTGGGCAGCAGTGTTGAGGTCAACAGTGTTCTGACCAATGGAGTGAAAGACCTCATGTCTGGCATCCTCTTCAATGTACGGCAGTGCCTTGAATCTGGGATCAAGGGCAGATGAATGGAGAAGAAAAGTCAAGACCTCATCATTGGAATATCTGGGCTTGAGATCATTGCTGATAGCTTGTTTCACATCAGACATCAGACCACTGTCAGTTGGGCTGACTTCAAGTTGCTTCAG
Source organism: Patella depressa (assembly GCA_948474765.1). NCBI lineage: Eukaryota > Metazoa > Mollusca > Gastropoda > Patellidae > Patella > Patella depressa. The sequence continues at coordinate 49,523,617 of OX419715.1, read as the reverse complement.
TAACATTTCCTTTAGGGGGTGTATCAAAGATACTGTTGGGTGTTTTTGACTGCACATAATTGTAGTGACGGTTTTCAGAGGTTTCAAAACTGTGATGACGTCTTCAATGTTGTGCATGTCTTCATCATTCAAGGTAACAAGATCCTTGACACTTCGTTTCATGTCAATCAGAGTAGCAAACACAGCAGCCTGTTGCTCCAGATACCTCTGTAACATATCATAGGTTGAATTCCATCTTGTTGGAACGTCATTGAGCAGTTTATGACTAGGGAGTTCAAGCTTTTTCTGCATTAATGTAAGACAACTTGTAGCAGATGTACTCTTGTGAAAGAAATTTACAACACGCCTCACACGCCCAAGTAGCCTTTCCATTTGGTTCACTTTCAGTCCTCGTTGAGTAGCAATGTTCAGGGTATGCGCAAAACAACCAATATGAGGTTGTAAACCAGCTTCCCTGACTGCCTTTACAATGTTGCTTGCGTTGTCAGTGGCGATTGCAGGACCACGTCCATTTCTAGTAAGGTTCCACTCGGAAATAGTCAACATAAGACTGGCAGCTAGATTCTCTGCTGTGTGGCTTTGACTAAATTGTTTGGTTTCCAGTGTATAATTTTGTACATGCCAATCCTTGTCAATAAAATGAGCAGTGACAGCTACGTAATTCTCTGTTGCCCTTGATGTCCATGCATCTGTCGTAATGGATATAGTATCCGCTTCCTGCAACTGACGTTTTACTCTTGCGACTACCATTTTCTGTATGCTAGGTAGTACCGTGTTTGAAAAATAAGTCCGGCTTGGCAGTTTATATCTGGGCTCTAACATGTGTATCATATGCTTGAATCCGTCAGTCTGTACTGTACAGAATGGCCTCATGTCAGCAGCCAAATAGCCACCGATAGCCTGAGATATTAATGTAGACTGTGTATTATTCAACCTTCCCTCTCGAACTACTTCAGTTATTTTTATACGCCCACATTTTCATGTGGACGTATATTGTCGTCGCCCCTGTTCGTCCGTCCGGACATTCGTCCGGACGTCCGTCCGTGCACAATTGTTTGTGAACAGTCTACAGGTCACAATTTTTATCCGATTTCAATGAAACTTAAAACATAGGTTTATCACCCTAAGATCTCGGTTCCTTTCGATATTGGCATGTATCGGACTGTAACTTCATGGGTTATGGCCCCTGATTGTACGAAAAATCACGTTTTTTAGTTTGTGAACAGTTTAGAGGTCACAATTTTGAACCGATTTGGACGAAACTTGAAATGCATGTTTATAACCCAAAGACCTTGGTTCCTTCCGATATTTGCGCCAATCGGATCGTAACTTCCTGAATTATGGCCCCTGATTGTCCGAAAAATCGCCCTTTTTAGCTTGTGGTCCCTCTGGAGGTCAAAATTGTTATCCGATTTAAAAAACCGTTTGATTATATCACCGTTTCATGGTTATGGAGGTTGAGTTCGAATTTCGTGAAAATCGGACCAAAATTGACGGACAAAATGGCCGCCATTTGTACGCGAATAGTGTGAAAATATGTTAAATCAAGGTTGTGAACAGTGTAGAGGACACAATTTTGAACCGATTTGGATGAAACTTGAAATGCATGTTTATAACCCAAAGATCTTGGTTCCTTTAGATATTTGCGCCAATCGGATCGTAACTTCCTGAATTATGGCCCCTGATTGTCCGAAAAATTGCCCTTTTTAGCTTGTGGTCCCTCTGGAGGTCAAAATTATTATCCGATTTAAAAAAACGTTTGATTATATCATTGTTCCATGGTTATGAAGGTCGAGTTCGAATTTCGTGAAAATCGGACCAAAATTGACGGACAAAATGGCCGCCATTTGTACGCGAATATTGTGAAAATATGTTATATAAAGGTTGTGGACCTTATAGAGGTCACAATTTTGAACCGATTTGGATGAAACTTGAAATGCATGTTTATAACCCAAAGATCTTGATTCCTTTCGATATTTGCGCCAATTGGATCGTAACTTCCTGAATTATGGCCCCTGATTGTCCGAAAAAATGCCCTTTTTAGCTTGTGGTCCCTCTGGAGGTCAAAATTGTTATCCGATTTAAAAAAACGTTTGATTATATCACCGTTCCATGGTTATGAAGGTTGAGTATGAATTGTGTGAAAATCGGACTAAAATTGACGGACAAAATGGCCGCCGTTTGTACGCGAATATTGTGAAAATATGTTATATAAAGGTTGTGGACCTTATAGAGGTCACAATTTTGAACCGATTTTGATGAAACTTGACATGTATGTTTATAACCCAAAGATCGTGGTTCCTTTAGATATTTGCGCCCATTGGATCATAACTTCCTGAATTATGTCCCCGGATTGTCAGAAAAATCGTTTTTGTTCGCTTTTGGTCCCTCTGGAGGTCAAAATTATTATCCGATTTAAAAAAACGTTTGACTATATCACCGTTACATGGTAATGAAGAGAGAGTTTGAATTACGTGAAAACGGGACTAGAATTGACGGACAAAATGGCCGCAGTTTGTACACGAATAATGTGAAAATATGTTATATCAAGGTTGTGGACCCTATAGAGGTCAAAATTTTGAATCGATTTTGATGAAACTTGACAGGTATGTTTTAAACCCAAAGATCTTGGTTCCTTTCGATATTTGCGCCCATCGGGTCATTACTTCCTGAATTATGTCCCCTGATTGTACGAAAAATCACCCTTTTTAGCTTGTGGTGCCTCTGGAGGTCACAATTATTATATGATTTAAAAAAAAACGTTTGATTATAAAAACCAAACAAATTCTAATGATTTTCTGATAATTCCTTAATATGCGACAATTCTTGTTGACTGCCCGGACGATTTGGCTGCTGTGTGGGCGTATGTTTCGTTGCCTGGCAACCTATTTTTGGTTGTCTCGGTGAACTCAGTTTAATTTCGTTTTTAGTTTTAGAGTTAGACTGCCCACTCACACTGACATCGAGACTATGCTTTCTTTTGAGATGGTTTGACAGGTTTGTTGTGTTTCCTGTTTTATGGGAAATGTCAGTGTAGCATACTCTACAAGTTGCCACATCTTTAGAGTTTTTTCTCACGCCAAAATGATCCCAAACTTTTGATTTCAAATGACCAGGTGGCCGAGAAAGTGCGTCGTCTGCCATGAATTTTACCTTCCGGTGATTGCTTGACTACGGATAATAATCGCTAAACACGAAAGTATCCGAAGATAATTACCGGAATTATCAGCTATTGAGATCGTTTAGAATTTATTTAACGATTACCGAAGCTATTGACCTAAATTAACATCCAATAAACATTCGGTAAGTCACCAATTTTAAATAAATTAACGTTCGTCAGCATACGGAAATTGTTTTAAAGGGAGGTCACTCTGTTTTAGTTATGTTTTCGAGTGACATTCGTGTTTTGTTAAATAACGTAAATTAAAAGTTACGTAAAAACAAAGTTTTTTTTAAATTTTAAGTGGTCTTAGTTGCTACAGGTCTTTAATTTTTTTTCATATGGTAAGGTGTACGTTGTTGTTATTTGAAATTTAATTTGCAATTAACCGAATCGAAATTTGAACGTTGTGGATCGAACCGAGACGGCTAGTGTCGATTATCGGTGCACCGAACCGAATCGTTGCAGCTCTAAATACAGATACATGGGTCATTCCATAAAATGAGGGGTCCAATTGAAAATTCATACATGGGTCATTCCATGAAATTGGCACCTAAAGTGTGACATGGGCATTAAAATTTCAAAATGTATTTGGAGAGAAAATAACACTTTGTTTTGCAGACATGATTTTTTCCCGCTTTAAAGCGGATTTCCGCTTTTTGTCCCGTCAGGTTCTGATTTTTTGCGGTCGGTTCCGATTTTTGACAATGCTTTTGTTATGATATTGTTCCGCTTTAATTAATTCAAGCACCTTGTGTCAAAAGCCTAATATCATAAATCAAACAATCATTAATTTTTTCCTGACAAATTTATAACTGGTGAACTTCAAAATATCTATCCATAACTTTAAAATCTGCCGACCGGATGTCAGCGATGTAAACATTAACAATACCATATCGTAGAATCGCGCGAGATCGAACGAGATCGCCTGTCATTACAAGTGTCATGGAGTTTCTCTATTGTGCCTATGATGGTACGGTACGTAACCATCGTCAGTTCTTTCGCGCTATGGCTAAGGTCGTATATCGAGACGTCGACACCAAACTATTCGACAAAGGACTTTAAAATGGATGGAAATGGTTGGAACAGAAGTTTGAAGGCGAGCTTTTGAGACATTCTATTCGTAAAGTCAATTCCCGAAGAGTCGTGAATTATTATTAATTACGGTCGGAGGGAGGGAGAAGTTTATTCGATTTAGACTAATTAGAGCAACATATTTTCTAGTCTAGAAAATTATACAGGATAATCAAAAGATCGGATGCGAAGTTCAAACATTATTTTTTTTTTTTTTTGTTTTTTTTTTTTTTGTTTAGTAGTAAGTATTCTGTAAATGAATTAAATACAAGAAAAATAAGAAATAAAATTTTTTTAGTAATTTTGAAGACAAATAAATACAAGAATATTGAAATTCAGTATGATGAGACAGCCCCCCCCCCCTTATTTTAAAATTACCTTTGCACACCCCCCTCCCCAAAACATACTGGCGTTGCCACTGGACACGCCCCCCCCCCCCCCCCCCGATTTTTTCAGCTTTTTTTTTCAACAGCTAAAATCATGTCTGGTTTTGTTTTCAATGTCACCTGATAAACCAATGTGGTAAAAAGATAAAAACTTTACAATTTTCTGTAAAAACGCTGACAAACCAAAATGAATGCGTGTAACATTGACAAAATATTGTCCTCTTTTTCTTCTTGTTAAGATAAATAAATCATGATCAAAGGCAACTCAGTACTCAAGACCAAAGTGTCTATCATTTGATGGTATCAAAATGTAAAAAAAATGTAATTTATTTTACATCATCTCTCAAAATGAGTCGCGGGTAACAATGACCAAAAACGCATGTTAAAGTTCTATAAAACAATACTCATAAAAAAATGCGAAAACAATTCCTAATATTGTACATCTATTTGCCTTGTACAGTTTTTGACCTGATGATTTTACCATCTAAAAATAAAAACCACTACATATCCTGGGTAAAAAGAGTTGGTAACATTGACCACATCAAATTCTTTTGGAAATCAATTCCTAATATTGTACATCTATTTGCCTTGTACAGTTTTTGACCTGTTGATTGTACTGTCTAATAATAATAATTTTAAAAAATACATATCCTGGGTAAAAAGAGTTGGTAACATTGACCACATCAAATTCTTTTGGAATCATGATATATTGTTCAGTAATCAGGGATAAAAAATTGTGTTAACCATCCGAAGAAGCTATGGCCTTCAAATACAAATGATAACGTTGATTTTAGTCATGTATGTGACAAGCACAAGGGTCATTTGTCTAACCTTGTGCCTTGTGAGTTTTGCCAAGGACTATCATTTACCCCCACTGCTAAAGCCCTCACAAGCCACTTGTTGAAATAACCTAGAGTCAAGTGACCGTTAAAATCCATTATCTCGAACAACCATCATTAACCCATTTTTTACGGTAGCGAAACAACTCGCATCACGCGCCTGACGGTAGCGAATCAACTCGCGGACCCTTCATACTTGGCAACGGCTTTAGCGAACCCAAGCGAGAAATCAATCAACTTACTTCTATTGTTTCTATTTCATTAATTAATGGTGATTGGGTAATAAAAGTAAAACCCGCGATGAAAAGGAATGTTTAATTCGCTAATCATCCAATAAAAAAGATATGTTTCAACACCGGATCTTTCAGTATTTACGTAACAGGTCAGAGGTGAAAATTCACACCGTGTCATTCAATTTGGCACTATTCCAATATTTTCACGCTGTCACTTACGGCTAATAATTATACGATATTGAGAGTGAAATAGAATCAGATTTTATGATTTACTGCCAGGTATATTGTGGAATATGATAATGTCGAAGAAATCAACTATTTATTATTTTTTTTGACGTTATGATGCGAAGAATGCGTATACTCGAGCCGAGATCAAGCGAGTCGCCGCCATCTTGGATTCGCTCGCTCAAACAGATGACAACACGAAACTTACGGTTAATAATTCTAGACTTTGGAAAGCTAAATTGAATCAAAACTTTTAGGGTTTAACACAAGCTAAATAGGGGAATATTACACTGTCGAAGATTTCAAATATATATTTTCGACGCAGTGAAGCAAAGAAAACGACAATTCCCGTCATATATCCAAAGAAAGGCAGAAATGTTAAATGCCGTAGGCGATGAAGTGACCGTTATTTGGGGTACAATTTCTTCTTAAAAGTTATATTTATATTTACTTAGAACACTGCTGCCAACACAAGGGATTATATTTTTTTTTTTTTTTTTTTTTTTTAAATCGTAAGGGATACTTTTTCACATTATTTTGCCAATATGATAGAGAAAAGTCATAATTTTAGTGGAACTGGCTTTTCAATATTATTTATAGTAATATACATGCTACTTTGTAAAATTGAATTTTATATCATTGGCAAGAACACGGCAATGTGAACATTTTTGTAACAGAGTATTTTTATGTATAAAAAATATTTTTTAAATTATTTGCAATTTTGTAGAGGGTATTAGGATTAACAATAATCCTCTAATTGGCTTAGGAGATGGGGCCCTGCTGGTTCAATGAGGTTAGGGCAGCTAATCTTTTAATTGGCTCAGGGTTAAATGGGTTAAATAAGTAATGACTTTGGAAAATATGATTTAATATTTCATTTATTATTCAACATGTAACATAGTGATCAATGTAAAAACAAAGACAAAATAAAAATGACATAACAAATAAAATAGGGGTTTAATGTAAATGACAATACAATAATGGTAAAATAATTAGATGGATAAAGCCTCAATACTGATTTAATTAAATTGGACAGATAAAGCCTCAATACTGATTTAATTAAATTGGACAGATAAAGCATCAATATTAATTACTATTCAATTAAAATGGACTGATAAAGCATCAATACTGATTTAATTAAAGTAACGACATGTGATATGCATTTTTCAGAAAATATTTTCTTCTTTATAACCAATGCTGAAACTCAACATTGACTGACTTAATAGTATAACTAAGAAATCAAGACATCAGCAAGAGATAATTTCCCTGCATAGATTCAATCAGATTAAATGCGAAACAAAGATGACAAAAGGCTCTTTTGGTCATCATATTTTGTGAAACAAAGATGACGGAAGGCTTGTTTACATAGAGAGAAGCATTTTCAAGTTGTCAACAGAATCAAATCAATTTCGGACTGCTATTCCTATTAGAGATTCAAATAACAGTTCACTTTCCAACCAAAAATTCTCTGCTGGTTTGTAGTACTTGACACACGCACAACCTAGAAAGAAATTAATTTAAACACAAGGTTAATTCTACACTATTTTGCAATTCAATGTTAAATAGCCTACAACGTGTTCAGAACATGCAAATTAAATAAGTACAGCCATTATTGCATAAAATCTAAACAAGAAATATAACTGTGTTGGTAACAAAAATTTCTCAAGGGCAGTTGTTTGGTCATTGTTACCAACAGTCACTATCATTTTCATCAACAGTCTTGAACAGGTGTAGGTACATATAAGGATGACAACGAAGTCGTAATGGCATTATAGAACCATGTACTATTTCAAAAGATAAGCTTTTGTAAAGATCTAACAAATAATTAAATAAATGTGCCAGACAGAGGTTGTTAGTAATTTTGACATTCAACTGAAAGCTTAACCGTGTCAAGTTACCAACCAATGCAATCCCGATTTGTTCCCGAGATCGGCAATGACAACCATTTGTTTTGCGGACATAAAGTTTGCATAACAGTATTCTATACTTATGTATATAAAGAAAAGGAACATTCATATTGAATAAGTATTCATATGTTGTTCGTAACTTGACACAAGCAATTCAAATGTACGTAACAAATTGACAAATTCCATTTTCCTTACTGAATTCCATACTTTCCATTGTTTTTGCGGCCATGTTGCCGTTAACAAGTCGTCTATGCTGTAAATACGTTGTATGATGTCGTTAAATTTTCGATCACTCTCGACGGCGTAAAAAGAGAAGGAAATCGCGCGAACATAATATTGACCGACACGCAAGTCTTTTCATATTGACTTCAGTTTAAAACATTTCAAATGTATTCCCGATAAAGATTTTGCCTTTTCCAAGATGAAATAAGAGTGGTTACATTTTACAACATTATTTAAGTTGATATCGTGCTAGGGCTCGGGCTAATCCTGACATTAGCGTACGTAACTTGGTTGACAGACAGAGTTACGATTTTTTCTTTATTTTTGGGTGACGATATCTGAACAAATAGCCAAATCAGTTCGCTTGTTGTGCAGTATTTGAAAAATTGAACATTGAATCTTTGCAACTGCACCTCGGATAGAAGATTTAAACACATAGTAAAAAGAGGGGAGCAATTCAAAGTTCAGAAGTATGAAAATGTCACACTTTTGGTGCATGTCAAACTGCAGAAAATGCATTTGTCATGTCTTTTTTTCAAGTGAATTCTTTTAATTTCACAAAATGACATTTAAATATTATCTTTACACATCAGATCCCCCAAATAATTATCAACAATTCATTTATTGAATTCTGTTTCTTGAGTGTTTTATCATCACATTAATTATCGTTGGTAACAAAGTGTCAACTTCATGGAATGACCCACATATCATTGCTCAAAGCAGCAAAAATACCTATTTTCTGATCACCAATTAAAAAAAGTAATTGATCATGTAATATGTTTATTATTTTATACTTATGTTCTATAAAAACATAGAAAATCGATTTGTGGTTAAATTTTTCTATGTTGCAATTCATGGTGTCCCTGAAGTTTTGTGTTACGTTTTGGGACATTTTGTACATTTTAACAACTAGACCATGTTGAGCAAAATACTAATATTTCCAAATATTTTCATAAGACATGCAGCAGAAATAAATAATCTCAGCCGTAGGATTTTTATTCACGCCTCATTAAGTAAATTTTTGTGTCCCCAATATTTACGTTGTATTTTTGTCAATTTAGCCACGATATTAACTTGAAAAATAAAACCAAAATGTTTCATCACAATTCCATCTCGTTGGCGTTGTAATAAATAACAAATTCCGAATACGTAATCAGTTGTATTGTGTAAAATTGTGTGTAAAAATTTTATTAGCTTTATCGATGGAAATTACGTTGTGACGCGAATTTACCTCCTGCATACGGCGCATAAATGCTGAATATTATAATTGCCGAGTCTAAAATAACAGTTTTCTTCGATACCTGAAAATTATCGCTTCCTTGGTATTCGGGGATCATGTTGCAGTGTCGGAATATTATTATAAAAATGGGAAACCAAAAATTTCATGTCCCTATCATATTAGTCCCATTATTTTCTTTGCTTCTCTGTGACAAGCTAACAATTTTGAAATGTTATCTTGCTCTTTTCAAGTCTTTTTCAGGGCATCATTTCTGACGGGCGTTTCCGCGCTTGCGCCCGTCTGCGCCTGTAATCTTGAAAACACAAGCGCAGGTTATAGCTCCTGCTAAAAATTCAGATAATTTCGACAGTTTTATCAAGAAAGTCGAGCTTTAAAGTTAAATGAAATATTATTGTATCCGAAAATCGTGAAGAGTAGTTTTGGTAGCAAAATCCAGTAGCGTGCGTTTTGTTATGGTATCAAGACATTTGGGTTGAAGATTATTAGCTCGGTTGTTAAGTCTCTCCATGGCGTTTGCATTCACGATAGATTATTATTTATTAGTGATAGTATTACATTAGTAATAAACGATTGATTGTTTTTAAAAAACATGCTTTCCGAGTTACGGTACAGCGTTAGTTTTATAAGAGTTTTTATACGCCCACATTTTCATGTGGACGTATTATGTCGTCGCCCCTGTCCGTCCGGACGTCCGTCCGTCCGGACGTCCGTCCGTCCGTCCGTCCACAATTTGTTTGTGGACCCTCTACAGGTCACAATTCCTATCCGATTTTGACGAAACTTGAAATATAGGTTTATCCCCATAAGATCTCGGTTCCTTTCGATATTGGCATGTATCGGATCGGAACTTCATGGATTATGGCCCCTGATTGTGCGAAATATCATGTTTTTAGCTTGTGGACCCTATAGAGGTCACAATTTTGAACCGATTGTGATGAAACTTGACATGCATGTCTATAACCCCAAAATCTTGGTTCCTTTCGATATTTGCGCCCATCGGATCGTAACTTCCTGAATTATGGCCCCTGATTGTCCGAAAAATCGCCCTTTTTAGCTTGTGGTCCCTCTGGAGGTCAAAATTATTATCCGATTTAAAAAACCGTTTGATTTTATCACCGTTACATGGTAATGAAGGATGAGTTCAAATTTCGTGAAAATCGGACGAAAATTGACGGACAAAATGGCCGACGTTTGTACGCGAATAGTGTGAAAATATGTTATATCAAGGTTGTGGACCCTATAGAGGTCACAATTTTGAACCGATTTTGATGAAACTTGACATGTATGTTTATAACCCAAAGATCTTGGTTCCTTTCGATATTTGCACCCATCGGATCGTAACTTCCTGAATTATGGCCCCTGATTGTACGAAAAATCACCCTTTTTAGCTTGTGGTCCCTCTGGAAGTCACAATTATTTTCCGATTTAAAAAAACCTTTGATTATATCACCGTTTCAAATTAAGGAAGGTTTGAGATCAAATTTCGGGAAAATCGGACCAAAATTGACAGACAAAATGGCCGCCGTTTGTACGCGAATACTGTTAAAAAATGGTATATCATGGTTGTGGACCCTGTATAGGTCACAATTTTAATTTGATTTTGATGAAACTTGAATTGCATGGTTATTACCCAAAGATCTTGGTTCCTTTCGGTATTTGCGCATATCGGATCGTAACTTCCTGAATTATTCGAATTTCGTGAAAATCGTACCAAAATTGCCGGACAAAATGGTTGCCGTTTGTAATCGAATAGAGTAAAGTTATGGTATATCATGGTTGTGGACTCTCTACAGGTCACAATTCTTATCCGATTTTGCCGAAAAGTCACATTTCTAGGTTGTGTATCGTCACACCATAATCATTGTCGGCTTTGAATTTCATGAATATCAGACTGGAACTGACCAACAAAATGGCTGCTCCCAATACAGTATGAAATACAGGACTTAATGATGTAGGAAAAATCACTTTAGGTATTGCTTGTTCTCTATCCATCTCTCGAAAATGTGGGCGTATCCTGCCTGGCAGTGCCAGCCTATCTTTGATTGTGAAATTTGAATAAATATAACGTTATGAATTTCTGTCGCGGTCATATAGAAAGCGTCTGGATAATCACGATGAGAGCAGTTGGTTTCATCCCACGACCGTTTCACCCCGGGCTGTGAATATCATAATTAATTTCTTCGACATGGCCGGACTGAAAATATGCACGAATTGCCTGATTAATTGTAAGTCTCCGACTCCAATTGACATGGATTGACGTGGATTCCACTAAGTAAAAGCATGTGTCCAAAATCATGCTTTAAATTTAATGTGCAGGCCTGTGACACTGACGTTGAGAAAAGTGTAGAATTCGGATTCTAAACTATCGGTATAGAATTGAATATCAAGTACAACGTCGCACCTTTCCCGCTTTGGCATTGAGCCAGAGATTTACTCGAACGTCCAAGGTAGTGTTTTCTGTTGTAAGCATATGACCGGTAAATCTATAAATAAATAAATTGGATTTTTAACTGTTTTCTCTTTTTTTTTTGTACACCATTTGGATAGATGGAAAAAAAAAAGCTCTTGCAAGCAAATTTGCAGGTGCGTTTTTTTGTGCTCCCGGAAATTTAAGTGCAAGAGCTTTTTGTGACTCCTGCATGTTTTACAGAAATGATGCCCTGCTTTTTAAATTAATGTTTTGGCTAAACGGGTTCACAACGTAAGCTATTGAAAGGGACACAAGCAATTCTCAAAGACTTCTACTCATTTTGATTGAAAGTTTTATTTATTTTTTTTAATATTTGAAAGTTCATTGCAGGGATCTTAATCGGCTGTTTTTTGTTGGCTTTAGCCGATTGATCTTTAATCTAGCCAGTTTGTAAAACAATGAACCGGCCACTATGGTATCATTAATCAATCAACTTTTGGCCGATAAGAAAGAGTCAGTCAATACAATATGAATACCTTCGGCTTCAATCCGTATCGGCTCATTTCCTAAATCAGACATGAGATTTTTCCGCCAATCGACCTAAAGCAATTTTTATAAATTCGACTACAAACCAAAAAAAGCCAGTAATACCTTGACTAAATTCGATAATGAGCATTTTCTGCTCAGGTCGAGACTTTGAAACACAATAACTCTCCTTCTAATTGAGTTAAAATGTTCAAAATTGGTGTATATGCTTATTAGGCCAATACCTTGATGGAGTTCGAAGATGAGCATTTTCTTCTTAGGGTAGGCAGAGATAAGCAATTTGATTGGTTGATACTTTGGGACAAGATAACTTAGGTTCATGTTGATTGATGATTTTTATGCCAATACAATGACTGCATTCTCATTCAGTAATGGATTCGACAGTAACAGTGTATAGAAACGATTGACTCGGACACGAGGGCCCTTTCCCTTGGCCAGAGGGGGCCCTTTTGTCAAGCGTGGGGGCCCTTTTGTCTGCCTTTAGGGTCCCCCTAACTAGGGTACATTTTCATTTTTCTCGTCGGTTTTATCATTTTTCCTTATAAAACACTTTTGGATGACACCTCGTGTACAGTTTGATTGCTCGATACGTTTGAAAAAAATAAATGTGCGATTAATTAATATGTGTCATCTATTTATTTTGGGATTTCGGCGGGGGACATCAGCCTCACTGTTGGCTTGTTTAATGTTATATTTGTACTGATTTTATATATCCTATACATTTATCTATTTATTGTAAAGCGCATCTGAACACGTATGTGGATGTTAGCGCTATATAAGTGTTGTATAATAATAATAATAATAAACTTTTTTGTGAATATTGAAAAATGTGTATATTTTGTGACGGACGTACACAGATGATGATGTACAAAAACAGTACCAAATTTCATCAGATGGAAATTAACATATATGGGTCATTCCATAAATGAGGGGGCCAAATGGGACATGGGTACTAAAATTTTAAGTAATCTCAATCACTGATAAACTTATACCAATAATAGGAGTAATGTATGCCATTTGCGGGACAGTTAATGATTTCTCATTGTTGAGTTCCAAAAAAAAGTAATGAACGATTTTACATGACAGGTTACGTACAGATTTCTCGTGTAAAGGGACACCAAATTAGACTTTTAATGCTAAATTTCTGTGGATGTATAAGATATATTAATGTGTTTATGATGTATTATTATTCAAATGAGGCACCTTCATAAGATATCTAAGCAGAAATAGTGAATATTTGTGCCAACACCTCTTGTCAGCCAATGTCGATTACATGGATATTCCCAACTTCTCCATACAAACTTAAAAGTGTCTTTAGATGTTTAAAAAAAAAAAGATTTTACAAAATTGTTGAAGTTTGTATGACCCTAACCCTCGACATTAACTACTGTACTTGAAAATCAGTATTGTATCATGAAAAATCACCAAGGAAAGGTTTAATGTGATCCGGAGTATTGCAGTTTCACGTGTAAAGGGACACCAAATGTTGACGACTTGAATACTAATAATTTAATCAAGCCATATTAAGTAGTATTTCAACTTTAAAACTTGAACAATGAATGAACTTTCAAATATTAAAAAAAAATAAAACTTTCAACAATCAAAATGAGTAGCAGTCTTTGAGAATTGCTTGTGTCCCTTTCAATAGCTTACGTTGTGAACCCGTTTAGCCAAAAAAATAATTAAAAAAGACTTGAAAGAGCAAGGTAACATTTCAAAATTGTCAGCTTGTCACAGGGAAGCAAAGAAAATAATGGAGCATTAGTTACATACGTGTATACTAATACAATATCTCGTTAATGATAGGGACACGACATTTTTGGTTTCCCATTTTTATAATAATATTCCGACACCTCAACCATTCTGTCACGTGATCCCCGAATACCAAGGAAGCGATAATTTTCAGGTATCGAAGAATACTATTATTTTAGACTCGGCAATTATAACGTTCAGCATTTATGCACCGTATGCAAGAGGAAAATTCGCGTCACAACGTAATTTCGATCACAACGTAAATACTGGGACACTAAACTTTGATTCGAACTTATTCAGAAAATATCCATTCGCCGGGCCACCGACTGCTTTGGATGTGTGTATCATGTGACCGTAAACCAAACATCTCTCTCTGACGTAATTCACAGGTAATAGACGGCGTTAGCGGTGGCATAAACAAGCACTTCGTAAATTGAACGAGGGACGCAATTTTGAATATCGATAAAGCTAATAAAATTTTTACGGACAATTTTACACTATACATCTGATTACGTATTCGGAATTTGTTATTTATTACAACGCCAACGAGATGGAATAGAGATGAAACATTTTGGTTTTATTTTTCAAGTTAATATCGTGGCTAAAGTGACAAAAATACAACGTAAATATTGGGGACACAAAAATTTACGTTGTGAGGCGTGAATAAAAATCCTCCGACTGAGATTATTTAACATTTGTTTAGAAATGAAAAATTACCAAACGAAATTTTACATCTTCTGCTGCATGTCTTATGAAAATATTTGGAAATATTAGTATTTTGCTCAACATGGTCTAGTTGTTAAAATGTTAAGTAAAAAATGTCCCCAAAACGTACACAAAATTTCAGGGACACCATGAATTGCAACATAAAAATATTTAACCACAAACCGATTTTCTATGTTTTTATAGAACATAAGTATAAAATAATAAACATATTACATGATGAATTACTTTTTTAAATAATTGGTGATCAGAAAATAGGTATTTTTGCTGCTTTGAGCAATGATATGTATGAATTTTCAATTGGACCCCTCATTTATGGAATGACCCATATATAAAAAACTGTTTTATTGTAAGAAAAATATGCCACTTGTTCCAAAATAACAGTAAAATTCTTTAAATTAGATCTTTCATCGAAGTAACAAGCTTAGTATCTTTTATGGATATCCTGTTGTTGTTAAACACTTACATGGTTGGGTATCGATTTTGGTCCACATTTCAAAAAACGCCTAGGATATTTTCAAATGTTAAATAGTTCCAGAAAGCATAAACATTGAGTAATAACTTAAGGCCATAGCTATCAATTTTACATTAAATTTGAAATTTGACCCTATGGTTTACCTTTTCATGGAATTGCCCTTATGATATTGTTCCGCTTTAATTAATTCAAGCACCTTGTTTCAAAAGCGTAATATCATAAAACAATCATTAATTTTTTCCTGACAAATTTCTAACTGGTGAACTTCAAAATATCTATCCATAACTTTAAAGTCTGCTGACCGTTTGTCAGCGATGTAAACATTAACAATACCGCATCGTAGAATCGCACGAGATCGCCTGTCATTGTGTACAAGTGACATAAAGTTTCTCTATCGTGCCTATGATGGTACAGTACGCAATCATCGTCAGTTCTTTCGTGCTATGGCTAAGGTCGTATATCGAGACGTCGACACCAAACTATTCGACAAAGGACTTTAAAATGGATGGAAATGGTTGGAACAGAAGTTGGAAGGCGAGCTTGTGAGACATTCTATTCGTTCGTAATGTCAATTCCCGAAGAGTCGTAAATCATAATTATTAATTACGGTCAGAGGGAGGGAGAAGTTTATTCGATTTAGACTAATTAGAGCAACATATTTTCTAGTCTAGAAAATTATACAGGACAATCAAAAGATCGGATGCGTAGTTCAAACATTATTATTTATTTATTTTTTTGTTTAGTAAGTATTCTGTAAATGAATTAAATACAAGAAAAATAAATTAAAAAATTGTAGTAAATTTGAAGACAAATAAATACAAGAATATTGAAATTCAGTATGATCATACACCCCCCCCCCCCTCTTTACTTTAAAATTACCTTTGCAACCCCCCCCCCCAAAAAAAAAAACAAAACAAAAAAACATACTGGTATTGCCACTGGACACTGATGGACAAAATGGCCGCTGCTTGTATTTTTGCGCATATCGAATTGTAACTTCCTGAATTATGGCCTTTTTAGCTTGTGGTCCCTCTGGGAGGTCACAACTGTTATCTGATCTTCGGGCACATTGGACCATAACTTCCTGAATTATGGCCCCTGATTGTACGAAAAATCATGCTTTTTACCTTGTGGACCCTATGAAGGTCACAATTTTATTCTGAATTAATGATGGTTGAGTGAATTTCTTGAAAATCGAAAATTGAACAGATAAATCCATAATATTAAATGTTTCGTATACTTAACGTTAGCATGGGGTAGAACTTTATAAAAACAAAACAAATTCTAATAATTTTCTGTAATTACTTGCGACAACTCTTGTTGACTGCCCGGACGATTTAGCTGCTGTGTGAGTGTATGTTTCGTTGCCTGGCAACCTATTTTTTCATTTTTTTTATCTACCAACAGTTGTCAAACTTCGTTAATTTTAACCTGCAAAATTGTGACATGGAAATCTGAACCTTTTCATTCCATGATTGCCAGTATTACAGGCAAAGAAATGAAGCATGCTGGCTTGTAATGAAATAAATAATTGTTCAAATCATTATTTAAAACCATATTTGACATTCCCCTGTTTGTTGATTTTGTTTTTATACGCCCACATGGAAATGTGGTCGTATATTGCCGTCGCCCCCGTCCGTCTGTCGGTCCGTCCGTCGGTCCGTCCGTCCGTCCGTCCATCCGTCCATCGTCCACAATTTCTTGTGAACGCTCTAGAGGCTAAAGTTAATATCCGATTGACTTGAAATTTATACACGGTGTTTAAGGTCGTGAGACGAAGAAGCCTATTGATTTTCAGCGATATCAGTTAATTACTACCAGAGTTATGACCCTTGATCACTTTGAAAAATCTTGTGAACGCTCTAGAGGCTATAGTTAATATCCGATTGACTTTAAATTTATACACAGTGTTTAAGGTCGTGAGACGAAGAAGCCTATTGATTTTCAGCGATATCAGATAATTACTACCAGAGTTATGACCCTTGATCACTTTGAAAAATCTTGTGGAGGCTATAGTTAATATCCGATTGACTTTAAATTTATACATAACTATAGCCTCCACAAGATTTTTCAAAGTGATCAAGGGTCATAACTCTGGTAGTAATTATCTGATATCGCTGAAAATCAATAGGCTTCTTCGTCTCACGACCTTAAACACTGTGTATAAATTTAAAGTTAATCGGATATTAACTTTAGCCTCTAAAGCGTTCACAAGATTTTTCAAAGTGATCAAGGGTCACAACTCTGGCAGTAATTATCAGATATCACCGAAAATCAATAGGCTTCTTCGTCTCACGACCTTAAACACCGTGTATAAATTTAAAGTTAATCGGATATTAACGTTAGCCTCTAAAGCGTTCACAAGATTTTTCAAAGTGATCAAGGGTAATTGATTTTAAATTTATACACAGTGTATAAGGTCATGATACGAAGAAGCCTGTTGATTTTCAGCAATATCCGATAATTCCTGCCCGAGTTATGACCCTTGATCACTTTGAAAAATCTTGTGAACGCTCTAGAGGCTAAAGTTAATATCCGATTGAATTTAAATTTATACACGGTGTTTAAAGTCATGATGCAAAGAAGCCTATTGATTTTCAGCAATATCCGATAATTACTGCCAGAGTTATGACTAGCATGGCCACTTGAAAATTAAAGCTGTGAAGGACAGAAGTTTGATTTAAGCCATTGGAAAGGGCATAAAAAATGCAGTCTGGTGGTTTTTATACGCCCACATAGAAATGTGGACGTATATTGCCGTCGCCCCCGTCCGTCCGTCTGTCGGTCCGTCCGTCCGTCCGTCGGTCCGTCCGTCCGTCCGTCCGTCCGTCCATCGTCCACAATTGCTTGTGAACGCACTAGAGGCCAAGGTTAATATCCGATTGACTTTAAATTTATACACAGTGTTTAAGGTCATGAGACGAAGAAGCCTATTGATTTTCAGCAATATCCGATAATTACTGCCAGAGTTATGTCCCTTGATCACTTTGAAAAATCTTGTGAACGCTCTAGAGGCTAAAGTTAATATCAGTTTGACCTTAAATTTATACACAGTGTTAAAGGTCATGAGACGAAGAAGCCTATTGATTTTCAGCGATATCCGATAATTACTGCCAGAGTTGTGACCCTTGATCACTTTGAAAAATCTTGTGAACGCTCTAGAGGCTAAAGTTAATATTGGATTGACTTTAAATTTATACACAGTGTTCAAGGTCATGATACGAAGAAGCCTATTGATTTTCAGCAATATCCGATAATTACTGCCAGAGTTATGACCCTTGATTACTTTGAAAAATCTTGTGAATGCTCGAGAGGCTAAAGTTAATATCCGATTGACTTTAAATTTATACACAGTGTTTAAGGTCATAAGACGAAGAATCCTATTGATTTTCAGGGATTTCCGATAATTAGTGCCAGAGTTATGGCCCTTGATCACTTCAAAAAATCTTGTGGATGCTCTACAGGGCAAAGTTAATATCCGATTGACTTTAAATTTATACACAGTGTTTAAGGTCATGAAACGAAGATGCATATTGATTTTCAATGATTTCCGATAATTACTGTCATTGTTAAGGCCCTTGATCACTTTAAAAAATCTTGTGGATGCTCTAGAGGCCAAAGTTAATACCCGATTGACTTTAAATTCATACACAGTGTTTAAGGTCATGAGACGAAGAAGCCAATTGATTTTTAGCGATTTCCGATAATTACTGTCAGAGTTATGGCCCTTGATCACAAAAAATATTGTGGACACTATAGAAGCTAAAGTTTACATCTGATTCACTTTAGATTGATACACAGATTTTAAGGTCTTGAGACGAACAAGTATATTGATTTTCAATGAATTTTGATAACTTGAACACCTCAATTTATGATATTAAATGTTTCATATACTAAACATTAGCATGGAGGAGAACTTTATCAAAGCCAAACAAATTCTAATGATTTTCTGATAATTACTTAATGAGTTGTTACTCTTAATCAGATTTTAGTGTATCATAAATGTTTCATTACCGAAAAAAGTAAAAATATGCTACCACTCTTGTTGACTGCCCGGACGATTTAGCTGCTGTGGGCGTATGTTTCGTTGCCTGGCAACCTATCTTTGAATTTTAGAAATCCGATTATTCATTCAGAAATTGTGATAATCTGTATGGGTACATTTTCATGACTTTTTCATACGTTTTTAATAATTTTCGTAATGAGAATTGCATTAGACTATTGATGACAACATGGTAAATTAAGTAACAAAAAACAAACGATTGAAATTATATTACATACTAATTGATTTAATGTAAAACAAAATATGGCAGGTTAAGTCATCTTACCGTTCCAAATATGAAATTTTCATTTTGTCGTTTTCATATAATTATATAATTTGCATATTTAATAAGGTAATTTGCATATAACCATTGTCATGGTAACATATAATAAATTAGTACGTAAATTACATCAATATTGACATCAAGATAAAAACTATCATGTAACATATCACATTAAAGCTCTAAATACCTGGAACTTAAATATAAATTCAGGTAACTTGTAAGTTTAATCAGATTGCGTATAATCGTTGTCATGGTAACAGAAATTAAACTAGTACTTAAAATTACATCAATGTTCACATCAAGATAAAGAATATCATGTAATATATCAAATTAAAGCTCTAAATGCCTGGAACTTAAATATAAATTCAGGTAACTTGTAAGTTTAATTAGATTGCGTATAATCGTTGTCATGGTAACAGAAATTAAACTAGTACTTAAAATTACATCAATGTTCACATCAAGATAAAAACTATCATGTAATATATCAAACTAAAGCTCTAAATGCCTGGAACTTAAATATAAATTCAGGTAAATTGTAAGTTTAATTAGATTTCGTATAATCATTGTCATGGTAACAGAAATTAAATTAGTACTTAAAATTACATCATTGTTCACATCAAGATAAAGAATATCATGTAATATATCAAATTAAAGCTCTAAATGCCTGGAACTTAAATATAAATTCAGGTAACTTGTAAGTTTAATTAGATTTCGTATAATCGTTGTCATGGTAACAGAAATTAAATTAGTACTTAAAATTACATCAATATTCACTTCAAGATAAAGACTATCATGTAATATATCAAAATAAAGCTCTAAATGCCTGGAACTTAAATATAAATTCAGGTTACTTGCATATTAATTAGATTGCATATAACCATTGTCATGGTAAGATACATTAAATTAGTAATTAGAATTACATCAATATTGACATTTAGATAAAAACTATCATGTAACATAGAATAAGATATACATTAAAGTAACTGGCATAATAATTAGAAAATTAAATATAACCGTTGTCATGGTAAAAGAAATTAAAAAGATTGAGAAATGGGGTTTAACATCCACTTGACACAAACTATGTCATTTCGGGACTAACCAATGGTTTAATTTTTATTTCAATAATTTGCTTGCGCGTAGGGGTCTTTAGCAGTGGGAGGGAACCGGACCATGACGACCCGGAGGTAACGCATGAGGAACAGGTGACCCTACTCCTTGTCATGACATCAATATTGACATCAAAATAAAAACTATCATGTAACATGTCAAAAAAAGCTCTAAATGACCGGAACTTAAAAATAAATTCTGGTAACATGCAACTGCTTTCATTTTTTTTAAATATTGAATGGTAATTTTCATAAACAAATAGCATTGTAATTGTATGCGATGAAAATTAAATCAGAAGGAGTTTCTAATTTCAGAAATTTCCATGAATGTTCATTATATCAAACCAATTACAAAAATTTGTTCTCCGCGAAAGTGACGTATATTTTGGTAAAAATTGTACTGTAAACACTTAATAAAACAAGTTTGTTTTAATGAGCTATGTTAGTTATTTGTTTAAAAGTACGATCATGCGGATATCAAAAAAACAGTTTCCAACTGAACTTATTGTCAATTTTTCAAGCATTAATTATCTAGTTGTTTTTCCTGTAAAGTGGCGGACACATTAGACGAAACATTCTTCCAAATCATCTGGCCATATATTTTGTTTTAGAGTCATGCTGAATAATTTACCAGATAATATTATAGACAAACTATCATGATTAAGAATCTTATAAAATTACTTAAAAGAAAATACAATTTATCAAATATACTTTCAATTCATTTTTCAACACATCAGTTTTTGTCACCACTACCCGCCACTTGAAAATTTTCCTTGATGTTATAATTTATAAAAAAAACAATAGATACACAAATATCTATTAAAGTTAATAAAGGATTATTTTGAGTTTGGTTTTGTAATCTCTTTATGGCAGAAAATAATGTTGTCTTTTTAATTTCTATGTGAAAAATGGATTATATTTTTATAGTCTTAAAGAAATGGGTAATGGTAATTAATTACTTTCAATGTACTGGGTAATGGTAATTAATCACATTGCTAAAGAGAAAGTACTTGTAATAATTGTTTGATATATTCACAAAATTCAATCAATCACAAAATTTCACTTGCACTGTGCATTTTTATACGCCCACATTGAAATGTTATTGTACATTGTCGCCGCCCCTGTCCATCCATCTGCCCATATTGATCACTTGTGGACGCTCTAGAGGCTAAAGTTAACATTCGATTGACTTTAATTTTATACACAGTGTTTAAGATCATGAGACAAGGAAGTTTGTCGTTTTTCACCGATTTACTACCAGTGTTACGGCCATTGATCACTTTGAAAAATCTTGTGAACACTCTAGAGGCTAACATTAATATGTGATTTACTTTGAATTTATACACAGTGTTTAAGGTCATGCCTTTTTTTCACAGATTTACGATAATTACTGGAGAGTTATGGCCCTTGATCACTTTGAAAAATCTTGTGGACGGACGCTCTACAGGATAAAATTAATATCCCATTGACTTTTTAAAGGATTATACATAGTGTTAAAGGTCATAAGACAATGAAACCTATTGATTTTCAACAATTTCTGATAATTATCATCTGATTGATTTTATATATCTTGTTTATGCCTATTATATTTAATCGTTTCGAATGACTTAAGATTGATGCACAGAGTTCAAGGTATGGATAAGAACAAGTTTCTTGATTTCAATGATTTTTGATAACTTGAACACCTAAATCCATGATATTAAATGTTTTGTATACTAAACATTGCATGGGCCAAACAAATTCTAATGATTTTCTGATAAGTAAGTAATTAGTTTTTACTCTTTATCAGATTTTAGTGTTTTATAAATGTTTCATTACCAACAAAAGTAAAAATTTGTGACAACTCTTGTTGACTGCCCGGTCAATTTAGCTGCTGTGGGCGTATGTTTCAGTGCCTGGAAACCTATCTTTGTAATAAACTTGTGTCATACTTGTATGGATACACATCAAAAGGTTTCATTGGTACAGGGAGGTCACCAATGAAATCAGTCATAGCGCATGTCAAATGACAAAATGGTTTTTAATTTTTAATAAAAGAAATCAATTTGACAATTCCTCTTCAAATATATTAAGGCTATTTTAGTGGGTATTTTTTCTTTAAAAAAAATGCTGTTGTAATGTGAACACAAAATGTCAGTTGTGAATTGTGAATCTTAACAGGAATAAGTTCCACTAATAAATTTAAATTCAAAAAGCATTTGTTTCATTGAAAAAAAGTGTAGCATAGTCTTCATATATTTGTACAATTTTATGTGCATCCGGAACAGACCAGATTCTTCCCCGAGTGTTAGATGTTGGTTGAAAGTCGGCTAACAGGATGAATTTGTGTTCGACTAATTGTACATCTTTACCATTCGGCCAGTTGAATTCACCGAGGCTTCTACACCGTTTACCAAAGTCAACTACTACTTCATTCTTTGATTTTATTTCACGTACAATTCCTGGAAAGACATAATGTGTGAATAATTATTGGTTTATAAAAAAAACACAAGGAAAATATTGCTTTCCATTTTTAGTTACTAATTATATTTTCTGCTCTTTTATTTTAAATAAGATATGAATGATGTTGATTCAAGTTTAGAAGAAAGTTTGCCATTCAGCAAAACCTACAGTTGCTAACTCTTCCGAACAATCCACAAAATAAAAACTACAAGTAAGGCTTACCTGGATACCAATCATCATCAAATGCTACTATCACCCATTTGTTGAGAGCTACACGCTTGCTTGATGACTGAAGTACCTCACCCATCTTCTCAGCTTGGGCATCACATGGTTTACGGATCTCTTCATTTCGGCTTGTACCAGGAGTAGAGTCATCAAAGGACTGCTTTACACCACCATTTTGAAAATTCAGCAAAATACTTTCCATTTCAGCTTTTTCCCTTGATTGATATCTTGAGCGAAGATCTTTTGAATTTTGTTTTGCGTCTAACCATAGTGTCTTCAACTCCTCAAGAGACATCTCTTTCATCCAGCCAACTATTTTTTTTCTATTTCTTTTCAATAGCTGTATGGTACTGTGAAAGAAGAGAGTTGCACTTGGTCGTCTTCTTTGACTAGAGTCTAGATCTCCAAAATGATGTTCACAGCCAAGGTTAGTCAAACCTGAAAAGCTGGTACTAGAAAGTGCTGTAAGCTCTGGTGCTTTACCATACTTGCCATCTTCAAGAAAATCATCAAGCTGAGCTTCGATGGTTTTTACAAAAGCAGCCGCTGATCTTTTGAGTACTTCTAGAAATACATCTTCCATTGTTTCATGAACAAGAAGAGAGACACTGTTATACAGAAGATCATTTGCATGTCGATACTCTTCAGGAAGAGGGCTAGTTCCTCTGGTCAAAGGTGAAGGATCAACAGAACATTCCTTTAAGAATCGATGTAGTGGCTGGATAAACTTATAAAGCTCAAGGTAATTGATCTGACTATCATTCATTAGCTCCCAGTATGGACCAGTCACCAACACATATAGAAGTCCTACAGCCTGAAGGATTGTGGCAACTACAGGACACTTCAAATCGGCAGCAACTGACACTAACTTTTGGTTGGGCGTTTTCACTTTCGACAGGACGGTTATAAATTCATCTCTGTGTAAACATATTTTTGCCGAAGTTTCAAACAAACAATTGAACCTATTGTCTCGATAGTTTCCGATTTGAGATTTTATACCTTGAGCAGCACAATAGGACTCCCACAAGTCTCTTACTCCGATGTGATCTCCAGCAGGTCCGAATGTCTCGGCTGTTGTCCTTGCAGCTCTTGAAGCAGCCTCTTCTTTTTTCCAGAATGCAAATTGAGGAAGTGCATCCCTCCCAAGTTTACCAGTCTGTATCACCAGTTCCTTCTCATAAGAATGGAGGCTAGATACAGTGTACGAGTGAAATCCAAGTAAAACGTGTGCCATACAGTAGAATGTGTGGATACTGTCGGATATAGCTGGGGAATTACTCTCCTTCAAAACTTCAGAACGCCATTCATTGACTAACCTGTCACTTTTCTTCTCATTCTTTGCACGGTCTCCCATTGTAAAACTTAGTTTTTCAAGCGCATTCTGAAGAAAATGGGAATTGTCATCTATATCTCCATGTATGTTCTCCAGCTCTTTTATGGCTCCCTTTGCAACATTGGTGATGGCTACTCCTGTTTCACTGGCAACTCGATTGAAACCTAAACTAATGCAGTCACCTGTCGATAAAATCAGAGAGGTATCAAGTATCTTCACCTTACGTCTACTTGTTCCGTCTTTAGCAAGTCCCCAATTACCACACTTATCTAACTGACAAGCAATATATCTTTTGGCAATGTAATGGGATTCATCAGATATATTTTGAACAGATGTCCTGCTTGGTAAACTTGTCATTGGCACCATCTGATGATATATCGAGTCCATTATCCACTGGATCACAAGAGGAATTTTGGCCTGAGCAATTTCTAAACCAAGAAGTCCAAGTACACACATCCTTAGACCAACAGTGAAACCATGTTCATCTTTAAGTACTGGCATTTTTACACTTTCATCTTCAGTTTCAATGCTAGCTTCCAGAGAACTTATCACCTGGTTCTTCTCTTTCAGCTGATTCTTCACTTCTTTCAGATTTTTATTACAAAAGTCTTCCCTTGATTTGGACTTGAAATATGATCGAGAAAGCTAGAACTGTCGTTTTTTCTCAAGAGCATTTTGGAGGTTGGATTCAGCTGTATTTAACGTTGCCTTCAAATCAGTAATGACATTTTCTTTCGCAGCCAGGTCAGCAGCATACTGAACATTGAGGTCGATAACAGTCTGTTTTAGTTCTGCATTTTCTGTCTGTATCTTTTTTACTTTGGCTTTAAGGGAACACAACTGGCTGTAATTAGCCCTAGCTCTTATTTCTCTACGATCAATATTGAATTTGCTGTAATGGCCCATCTGATTTTTTAGATCACTGAGTTTATCTCGACATTTAGTTATTTTGGCTTCTAACTTTCTGACAAACTTTTGTTTTCTACAAGTATCGTAACTTACACGAAGATGAGATTGAGTACAACTGCAAGTAAAATTCCGAGTGACAATGAAATTACTTCCTGGAATACATGTAGAGTCATCTATAACCATAGGCATCTCATTTGAGTCAAGAGAAGTGACAGCTTCCTCTATTGGTAGGATGGCTTCAGCTATAGGTATTTGGACCACTCGTCTGCCATCAGTGACATCTGTTGCAGAGCTCACAATTGAATCTGCTTGTGGAGTTATAGCAGCAACAATGCCAGTATTCTCTGTAACAACTCTGGGTATAGAAGGATATTCAGGATATTTGAATTCTGTCGATTCAAGTGTTGAAATATTTGTTATTTTTTTCTTACGTCTAAAGGAGTCTTTAGAGTTGACAACATGTCTTATTTTAGCTCGTAGTTTTTCTTTGTAGTTTTCATTTAGTAAAGAGAGATTTTCCTCACTTGTATGGAGTGCCAATAACCAGTCTACGACACAGCTTTTTGAAAGGGAGTTGACAGATGCAAACCTAGCTAGTTCCAGCACCACACCATTCTTTATTTCAGGCAATCTAGGCAATCTTTTAGCTAAAATTATTTCAGATGTTATTTCAACCTCTCTACAAAATGGACCAGGGTATATGCTATCATCAGCAACACCTTCTTTTGAATCCATAATCTGAAAAATTATAGATAAAGAAATTTTAAAAAATGCAGGTAAATGGTAAACAAAATTTCAAACTATTTTACCCTAAGTTGAATTTGATGACCATAAAAACCATAACAGAGTATTAGGCCCATAGGGGAAGATGATAGGCCTAGGCTATCTTGGCCACATATTTATTTAAGAAATAAATATTGATGCTAAATTGCCACGAAAGTTGATTTTGTCTGGATTTATTTATTTGTATATGGAAATACATGTAATTAACCCCAAGGAAATTGTCAATATATGGGCAAATAAACAAATACAAGCTATTTCTATTACTATTATATTAACTAATAATATTTTATTGTTTCAATTCAGTGTTCGGGATAGTCGGTATCGTATCGCATTTTGCGATGGAAAATTGCCCATTGCAATGAACTTGTTTCAGAAAAGTGATTCACTAAATTTTATTGACGGTTGTTATACTCTTGGAAGACGAAAGCGATATGTCAAACTTCGACAAGAACACTTGAGAAGCGAAGTCATTCGCAGCCTGCTGTGAGAGGAGATTCCGTGACGTGTACCATCGTTTATTGGTCAATTACAGGAAACACCCCTGAATCGTCCAATCATAACGAAGCTATATTTATTAGCCAGATCATGGAATTTTATTATTGAACGGCAAGCTTCACAAACCTTTTGTCATCAATTTTCAAATTGAAAACAAAATATAATGTTAAAATTGCACCGCACGCTTATCAGTTCTTTGATATATCAGCTTTACAATGATATGGCAGTACATGTTCGCGAACGATTGTATTTTTTTCATGCCATGCATTAACCTGGACCCTATGCGTAATGCCAATGGCATGGCGACCAAGTCGACCGGTTTAATTACACTATCTCGTTATAAATTTATTTACGCACTTTTAATGAAATCAGTTAACAGCGTGCCTGCATATTTGTTTACATACGGATAAATTATTACTGCGGTTTTTAATAATTTGTTTAGTGATGCCAGTTGATAGAAATCGGTACGTGAAAAAATAAACGTACAGCCCGTGAGTATATGGGATATATATTATTAGGCTTGCCTATATTATATATTAATATACAGAAGAAGATTGGTAATTTAATCCATAGGCCTAAAAATAACAATTTTGAACCGATTTAATTTTATAGAAAAAAAATATGTGTATTATTATGAGCCATACATAAAATCTCTCTTGATATGAATTTTTATTATGTAGGCCTTTGGAATGATTAATTACCTGATCAACTTGTTAAAACTAATATTTGAAATGAGATATATATAACCGTGTTGTCGGTGTTTAATAATGTAATTTTTTCAGTTTTTAACAAATCTTTATTTTAGGATCATTGCTAATAATGCTATATGCAGTCGTAGAATTAAGTTTTTGTCGTTCCCCGAACACTGATTGAGAAGGATTAAAATGAGGTGGGGTTTAGTCATATGAATAAAACATGTTATCGACTAGGCCACTAGGCCTACTTTGTACTCTAATAAATAATTTATGGTATGGTGAGTGATTAAGTGAAAACATTTTTTAAACATTAATAATAATCTGTCTGGATTTTAATTAGTCATCAAATATATTTTTCACTAATCAAATGAACTGGATTAAAGAAATTACTAATAGGCTATGGGTAATCTCACCAGTAATTCATAGGATCGTCATTCGGTGACAAGTACTAGTAGACCAGTCAGGCGCCCAGGGTAATTATGATTATTTCCCGATTTTGTAGAAATTCTATGTGATCAAGATACCAATTTGAAATACGTGGATATTCTCAAACGGAAACATTTATTTATTTATTTATTCATGAATTATTTCTAAAATAACCCATATGAGCAGCCTTGTTCATTCAACGAGTGAATGTAAACAAATAGCCTACACACGAATTCCCCTTATGCAAAACAACAATGACGTCATGACCCGCTAAGCGCTCTTAAAATATATCGTCTTATGACTTTGAATTTATCTCCGCAGTGGTATTTTTTATTTAACTTGCATGAAACCGGTATCAATATAATTTTTAAAATTTTATTATAAGGGTTAGGCACTTACATTATAAGAATAGTGAGTATTTTCCGAGAATCTTGCGTCAGACTTCAACCATTTGTATCTCAGCTCGTAGCAGACGACGGAACTCGGGTGTTGCATCGGGCTGTAGGGGAATTCCTTCTTTGATTGGTTGGAAAATATCGAATAATTCTGTTGTCATTCAATACTGCGGGATTGCAATGAAATGGGGTTCCCTCACTACGGACGTTACCATATTGACGTTATCGAGCTGCTGCGAGATGACGTTTTGACGCAAAACGGCACACCCGGTTAACTTGCTAATTAGTTCTTAATGAAACCATTCACAGCAATATAATGTATATCAATAAAAAGAATATTTAATTACGAATCCAACAATGCCGGTATGCCGTTGTTTGAGCGTATGGTTATGTAGTGACAGCAAGTTGATTTCGTGAGAGCCGTTTCTCTTTGTTTACGCTCGCTAGAACGTGTTGATGAATATTGCGTCATAGGGCGGGTGGCCATGCTATTATGACCCTTGATCACTTTGAAAAATCTAAAGTTAATATCCGATTGACTTTAAATTTATACACACTATTTACGGTCATGATACAAAATAGCCTATTTATTTTCAGCGATATCCGATAATTACTGCCAGAGTTATGACCCTTGATCACTTTGAAAAACCCTGTGAATGCTCTAAAGGCTAAAGTTAATATCCGATTGACTTTAAATTTGTACACGGTGGTTAGGGTCATGAGACGAAGAATCCTATTTGATTTTCAGTGATATCTGATAATTTCTGGCACTTGATCACTTTGAAATATCTTGTGGACAAAGGCCTTGAGACAAACCATCAAAACTATTCTAATCAATTCTGATAATTATTTAATGGGCTATTACTCGTAATAAGATTATCATGTGTTGTAAATGTTCTCCTTACTGATAAAAGAAACAATATGCGACAACCCTTGTTGACTGCCCGGACGACTTAGCTGTTGTGGGCGTATGTTTCGTTGCCTGGCAACCTATCTTTATGTTCATCTGACTATGAGGTTGCGTACGTTACCTTTTGTGTCCATGAATTATTAGTGTTCAGAGCACAACCCTATTTCATTTCTATTATGTGAATGCCTTGACATAGTTCATTCATGCACATTTTCCACTATGGGTAAGCAGAGATGAGCAATTTGATTGGTGGAGACTTTGAAACATAAGATTTCTGCCTTTAATTGAGGAATAGATGTTCGTTAGGTGAATGTCTTGACTGAGTTCAAGAATTCATATTTCCCATGAAAGTTAAGCATAGCTAAGCAATTTCATCGGTCGATCCTTTGACAAGATTACATATACATTGATTCTAATTTATGGAGAGTGATGAAACTTAGTATATAGTTTCACTCACTGCCAAGTACTTTAAAACCCGAGTTTGATAGTGAACATTTTCTAATCAATAGATGTAATCAGTTTGTTTACTTCATGCTTTTGAAAAAGATAAATGTGCAATTAATTATGTGTCATCTGTTTATTTGGAGATTTCGGCGAGGGACATCGGTCTCACTCTTGGCTTGTTATTCTGTAGATGGTTTGTGGGTTGACAGAACATGTGACGGTAGATGATAAAGATTACAAAAAGAAAAATTGTGTATTGAAGTACTGTTAGTAATAGTTGTAACGTTATTTAGTGAACATATACCATTTTCTGTAAGATTATTATTTATTTTCAGTCACAAGACAATATGGCTTGCAAAGCTTGGGTAAAGTGGGAAGTGTTCGGCGAATGCCACCACCAGCCAATTTACCAAGTTTAAAAAGTGAAAGCAGTGGAAACGATCCAAATATAAACCTAGTTCCAACAGGAGGTTCAGGTGAGTAGGAAATTCAGATAAATTGTAGGAATAATTTGCTGTTATTAACAAAACATACCGTAGTTTGAAGCAGAGCTTCTACTTCAAAATTTTCATTACTGGTCATTTTTAATAGCGCACGAAAAAGTAAATTCATATTTTTTATACATGGTAGGGTATTGTGAATTCGTGTCTATACCACTTTGTCAGCATGGGGTACACAAAAAAATGATATATTGCACTCAAGAATGAAATATTTATAGTAAGGCTTGTGATAATTATTTATAAATTAAATATTCTCTTGTGGCTACCTAAATAATCAAAATAGCTGAATTGGTCATAGAAAAACCATTCCAGTGGCTGACACATAATTACCATGTGCTCTATAGAAAACACACTGACCTGGATAATTAGTAGTTGTAATACAATAACTTTGCTCTGAAGATAAGTATATATTTATCCAATGCATATATCTCCCATTTATTGGTTTTAGAACATCTCTTACAGAGTTACGTAAATCTTAATAATGAATAACTGACGGATAGCTGTAACGTCACATCTAGCGACATTAGCGCCTACTAGAATTTTGTTGTGTATAAGATTTACAATATAGGCACGACAATTTTTGTAACGCGTAGAATTATCAATGTATGTCACAATGGCACTGGAATACGTAATGAGTGTAAGAAAGTGTGACATGGGCATTAAAATTTGGAGAGAAAATAACACTTTGTTTTGTTTTCAATGTCACCTGATGTACCAATGTGGTAAAAAGATAAAAACTTTACAATTTTCTGTAAAAACGCTGACAAACCAAAATGAATGCGTGTAACATTGACAAAATATTGTCCTCTTTTTATACGCCCACATTTTCATGTGGACGTATATTGTCGTCGCCCCTGTCCGTCCGTCCGTCCGTCCACAATTGTTTGTGAACAGTCTACAGGTCACAATTCTTATACGCCCACATTTTCATGTGGACGTATATTGTCGTCGCCCCTGTTCGTCCGTCCGTCCACAATTGTTTGTGAACAGTCTACAGGTCACAATTTTTATCCGATTTCAATGAAACTTAAAATATAGGTTAATCACCCTAAGATCTCGGTTCCTTTCGATATTGGCATGTATCGGACGGTAACTTCATGGGTTATTCCCCCTGATTGTACGAAAAATCACGTTTTTATACGCCCACATTTTCATGTGGACGTATATTGTCGTCGCCCCTGTTCGTCCGTCCGGACGTCCGTCCGTCCGTCCACAATTGTTTGTGAACAGTCTACAGGTCACAATTTTTATCCGATTTCAATGAAACTTAACACATAGGTTTATCACCCTAAGATCTCGGTTCCTTTCGATATTGGCATGTATCGGACTGTAACTTCATGGGTTATGGCCCCTGATTGTACGAAAAATCACGTTTTTATACGCCCACATTTTCATGTGGACGTATTATGTCGTCGCCCCTGTCCGTCCGGACGTCCGTCCGTCCACAATTTGTTTGTGGACTCTCTACAGGTCACAATTCTTATCCGATTTTGACGAAACTTGAAATATAGGTTTATCCCCAAAAGATCTCGGTTCCTTTCGATATTGGCATGTATCGGATCAAAACTTCATGGATTATGGCCCCTGATTGTACGAAAAATCACGTTTTTAGCTTGTGGACCCTATAGAGGTCACAATTTTGAACCGATTTTGATGAAACTTGACATGCATGTTTGTAACCCAAAGATCTTGGTTCCTTTCGATATTTGCGGCTATCGGAATGTAATTTCCTGAATTATGGCCCCTGATTGTCCGAAAAATCACCCTTTTTAGCTTGTGATCCCTCTGGAGGTCACAATTATTATTTGATTTAAAAAACCGTTTGATTATATCACCATTACACCCTAAGGAAGGTTGAGTTCAAATTTCGGGAAAATCGGACGAAAATTGCCATACAAAATGGCCGCCGTTAGTACGCGAATACTGTTAAAAAATGGTATATCAAGGTTGTGGACCCTGTGGAGGTCACAATTTTGATTCGATTTTGATGAAACTTGAAATTCATGGTTATAACCCAAAGATCTTGCTTCCTTTCGATATTTGCGCATATCGGATGGTAACTTCCTGAATTATGGCCCCTGATTATACGCAAAATCGCTTTTTTTTTAGCTTGGAGGTCACAATTATTATTCGATTTAAAAAAACGTTTGATTATATCACCGTTACACCCTAAGGAAGGTTGAGTTCGAATTTCGGGAAAGTCGGACGAAAATTGCCATACAAAATGGCCGCCGTTTGTACGCGAATACTGTTAAAAAATGGTATATCAAGGTTGAGGACCCTGTGGAGGTCACAATTTTGATTCGATTTTGATGAAACTTGAAATTCAAGGTTATAACCCAAAGATCTTGCTTCTTTTCGATATTTGCGCATATCGGATCGTAACTTTCTGAATTATGGCCCCTGATTATACGCAAAATCGCCTTTTTTTTTAGCTTGGAGGTCACAATTATTATCCGATTTAAAAAAACGTTTGATTATATTACCGTTACACCGTAAGGAAGGTTGAGTTCGAATTTCGGGAAAATCAGACCAAAATTGCCATACAAAATGGCCACCGTTTGTACGTGAATACTGTTAAAAAATGGTATATCAAGGTTGTGGACCCTGTAAAGGTCACAATTTTAATTCGATTTTGATGAAACTTGAAATGCATGGTTATAACCCAAAGATCTTGGTTCCTTTCGGTATTTGCGCATATCGGATCGTAACTTCCTGAATTATTCAAATTTCGTGAAAATGGTACCAAAATTGCCGGACGAAATGGTCGCCGTTTGTACGCGAATAGTGTAAAGATATGGTATATCATGGTTGTTGACTCTGTACAGGTCACAATTCTTATCCGATTTTGACGAAAAGTCACATTTCTAGGTTGTGTACCGTTACACCATAATCATTGTCGACTTCGAATTTCATGAATATCAGACTGGAACTGACCAACAAAATGGCTGCTCCCAATACAGTATGAAATTCAGGACTTAATGATGTAGGAAAAATCACTTTCCGTATTGTTTGTTCTCTATCCATCTCTCGAAAATGTGGGCGTATCCTGCCTGGCAGTGCCAGCCTATCTTTTAGCTTGTGAACAGTGTAGAGGTCACAATTTTGAACCGATTTGGATGAAACTTGAAATGCATGTTTATAACCCAAAGATCTTGGTTCCTTTCGATATTTGCGCCAATCGGATCGTAACTTCCTGAATTATGGCCCCTGATTGTCCGAAAAATCGCCCTTTTTAGCTTGTGGTGCCTCTGGAGGTCAAAATTGTTATCCGATTTAAAAAAACGTTTGATTATATCACCGTTCCATGGTTACGAAGGTCGACTTCGAATTTCGTGAAAATCGGACCAAAATTGACGGACAAAATGGCCGCCATTTGTACGCGAATAGTGTGAAAATATGTTATATCAAGGTTGTGAACAGTGTAGAGGACACAATTTTGAACCGATTTGGATGAAACTTTAAATGCATGTTTATAACCCAAAGATCTTGGTTCCTTTCGATATTTGCGCCAATCGGATCATAACTTCCTGAATTATGGCCCCTGATTGTCCAAAAAATTGCCCTTTTTAGCTTGTGGTCCCTCTGGAGGTCAAAATTGTTATCCGATTTAAAAAACCGTTTGATTATATCATTTTTCCATGGTTATGAAGGCCGAGTTCAAATTTCGTGAAAATCGGACCAAAATTGACGGACAAAATGGCCGCCATTTGTACGCGAATAGTGTGAAAATATGTTATATCAAGGTTGTGGACCCTATAGAGGTCACAATTTTGAACCGATTTTGATGAAACTTGACATGTATGTTTATAACCCAAAGATCTTGGTTCCTTTCGATATTTGCACCCATTGGATCATAACTTCCTGAATTATGTCCCCGGATTGTCCGAAAAATCGCTTTTGTTCGCTTTTGGTTCCTCTGGAGGTCAAAATTATTATCCGATTTAAAAAAACGTTTGACTGTATCACCGTTACATGGTAATGAAGAGAGAGTTTGAATTACGTGAAAACCGGACTAGAATTGACGGACAAAATGGCCGCCGTTTGTACACGAATAGTGTGAAAATATGTTATATCAAGGTTGTGGACCCTATAGAGGTCACAATTTTGAATCGATTTTGATGAAACTTGACAGGTATGTTTATAACCCAAAGATCTTGGTTCCTTTCGATATTTGCACCCATCGGGTCATTACTTCCTGAATTATGTCCCCTGATTGTACGAAAAATCACCCTTTTTAGCTTGTGGTGCCTCTGGAGGTCACAATTATTATCTGATTTAAAAAAAACCGTTTGATTATAAAAACCAAACAAATTCTAATGATTTTCTGATAATTCCTTAATATGCGACAACTCTTGTTGACTGCCCGGACGATTTGGCTGCTGTGTGGGCGTATGTTTCGTTGCCTGGCAACCTATTTTTTTAGCTTGTGAACAGTGTAGAGGTCACAATTTTGAACCGATTTGGATGAAACTTGAAATGCATGTTTATAAACCAAAGATCTTGGTTGCTTTCGATATTTGCGCCAATTGGATCGTAATTTCCTGAATTATGGCCCCTGATTGTCCGAAAAATCACCCTTTTTAGCTTGTGGTCTCTCTGGAGGTCAAAATTGTTATCCGATTTTAAAAAACGTTTGATTATATCACCGTTCCATGGTTATGAAGGTTGAATTCGAATTTCGTGAAAATCGTACCAAAATTGACGGACAAAATGGCCGCCATTTGTACGCGAATAGTATGAAAATATGTTATATCAAGGTTGTGGACCTTATAGAGGTCACAATTTTGAACCGATTTGGATGAAACAAGACATGTATGTTTATAACCGAAAGATCTTGGTTCCTTTCGATATTTGCGCCCATCGGATCGTAACTTCCTGAATTATGGCCCCTGATCGTCCGAAAAATTGCCCTTTTTAGCTTGTGGTCCCTCTGGAGGTCAAAATTGTTATCCAATTTAAAAAAATGTTTGATTATATCACCGTTACATGGTTATGAAGGTTGATTTCGAATTTCGTGAAAATCGGACCAAAATTGACGGACAAAATGGCCGCCGTTTGTACGCGAATAGTGTGAAAATATGTTATATCAAGGTTGTGGACCTTATACAGGTCACAATTTTGAACCAATTTTGATGAAACTTGACATGTATGTTTATAACCCAAAGATCTTGGTTCCTTTCGATATTTGCGCCCATCGGATCGTAACTTCCTGAATTATGGCCCCTGATTGTCCAAAAAAATCACCCTTTTTAGCTTGTGGTCCCTCTGGAGGTCAAAATTGTTATCCGATTTAAAAAACCGTTTGATTATATCACCATTTCATGGTTATGAAGGTTGAGCATAAATTTTGTGAAAATCGGACCAAAATTGACGGACAAAATGGCCGCCATTTGTACGCGAATAGTGTGAAAATATCTTATATAAAGGTTGTGGACCTTATAGAGGTCACAATTTTGAACCGATTTTGATGAAACTTGACATGTATGTTTATAACCCAAAGATCTTGGTTCCTTTCGATATTTGCGCCCATCGGGTCATTACTCCTGAATTATGTCCCCTGATTGTACAAAAAATCACCCTTTCTAGCTTGTTGTGCCTCTGCAGGTCACAATTATTATCTGATTTAAAATTAAAAAAAACCCATTTGATTATAAAAACCAAACAAATTCTAATGATTTTCTGATAATTCCTTAATATGCAACAACTCTTGTTGACTGCCCGGACGATTTGGCTGCTGTGTGGGCGTATGTTTCGTTGCCTGGCAACCTATTTTTATCCGATTTCAATGAAACTTAAAATATAGGTTTATCACCCTAAGATCTCGGTTCCTTTCGATATTGGCATGTATCGGACCGTAACTTCATGGGTTATGGCCCCTGATTGTACGAAAAATCACGTTTTTTGGCTTGTGAACAGTGTAGAAGTCACAATTTTGAACCGATTTGGATGAAACTCGAAATGCATGTTTATAACCCAAAGATCTTGGTTCCTTTCGATATTTGCGCCAATCGGATCGTAACTTCCTGAATTATGGCCCCTGATTGTCCAAAAAAATCGCCCTTTTTAGCTTGTGGTCCCTCTGGAGGTCAAAATTGTTATCCGATTTAAAACGTTACATGGTTATGAAGGTTGAGTAAGAATTTTGTGAAAATCGGACCAAAATTGACGGACAAAATGGCCGCCGTTTGTACGCGAATAGTGTGAAAATATGTTATATAAAGGTTGTGGACCTTATAGAGGTCACAATTTTGAACTGATTTTGATGAAACTTGACATGTATGTTTATAACCCAAAGATCTTGGTTCCTTTCGATATTTGCGCCCATTGGATCATAACTTCCTGAATTATGTCCCCGGATTGTCCGAAAAATCGCTTTTGTTCGCTTTTGGTTCCTCTGGAGGTCAAAATTATTATCCGATTTAAAAAAACGTTTGACTATATCACCGTTACATGGTAATGAAGAGAGAGTTTGAATTACGTGAAAATCGGACTAGAATTGACGGACAAAATGGCCGCCGTTTGTACACGAATAGTGTGAAAATATGTTATATCAAGGTTGTGGACCCTATAGAGGTCACAATTTTGAATCGATTTTGATGAAACTTGACATGTATGGTTCCTTTCGATATTTGCGCCCATCGGGTCATTACTTCCTGAATTATGTCCCCTGATTGTACGAAAAATCATCCTTTTTAGCTTGTTGTGCCTCTGGAGGTCACAATTATTATCTGATTTAAAAAAAACCTGTTTGATTATAAAAACCAAACAAATTCTAATGATTTTCTGATAATTCCTTAATATGCGACAACTCTTGTTGACTGCCCGGACGATTTGGCTGCTGTGTGGGCGTATGTTTCGTTGCCTGGCAACCTATTTTTCTTCTTGTTAAGATAAATAAATCATGATCAAAGGCAACTCTGTACTCAAGACCAAAGTGTCTATCATTTGGTGGTATCAAAATGTAAAAAAAATTTAATTTATTTTACAACATCTCTCAAAATGAGTCTGCAGGTAACAATGACCAAAAACACACGTTAAGTTCTATAAAACAATACTCATAAAAAAAAATGCGAAAACAATTCCTAATATTGTACATCTATTTGCCTTGTCTTGTACAGTTTTTGACCTGATGATTTTACCATCTAAAAATAAAAACCACTACATATCCTGGGTAAAAAGAGTTGGTAACATTGACAACATCAAATTCCGTTGGAAATCAATTCCTAATATTGTACATCTATTTGCCTTGTCTTGTACAGTTTTTGATATGATGATTTTACCATCTAAAAATAAAAACCACTACATATCCTGGGTGAAAAGAGTTAGTAACATTGACAACATCTTATTCCGTTGGAAATCAATTCCTAATATTGTACATCTTATTTGCCTTGTACAGTTTTTGACCTGTTGATTGTACTGTCTAATAATAATTTAAAAAAATACATATCCTGGGTAAAAAGAGTTGGTAACATTGACCACATCAAATTCTTTTGGAATCGTGATATATTGTTCAGTAATCGGGGATAAAAAATTGTGTTAACCATCCGAAGAAGCTATGGCCTTCATATACAAATGATAACGTTGATTTTAGTCATGTATGTGACAAGCACAAGAGTCATTTGTCTAACCTTGTGCCTTGTGAGTTTTGCCGAGGACTATCATTTACCCCCACTGCTAAAGCCCTCACAAGCCACTTGTTGAAATAACGTAGAGTCAAGTGACGGTTAAAATCCATCTTTCTTGAACAACCATCATTAAATAAGTAACGACTTTGGAAATATGATTTAATATTTCATTTATTATTCAACATGTAACATAGTGATCAGTGTAAAAACAAAGACAAAATGAAAATGACATAACAAATAAAATAGGGTTTAATGTAAATGACATTACAATAATGGTAAAATAATTGGATGGATAAAGCCTCAATACTTATTTAATTAAAATGGACAGATAAAGCCTCAATACTGATTTAATTAAATTGGACAGATAAGGCATTAATATTAAATACTATTCAATTAAATTGGACTGATAAAGCATCAATACTGATTTAATTAAAGTAATGACATGGGATTTGCATTTTTCAGAAAATATTTTTTTCTTTATAACCAATGCTGAAACTCAACATTGACTGACTTAATAGTATAACTAAGAAATCAAAACATCAGCAAGAGATAATTTCCCTGCATAGATTCAATCAGATTAAAATGCGAAACAAAGATGACGAAAGGCTCTTTGGTCATCATATTTTGCGAAACAAAGATGACGGAAGGCTTGTTTACATAGGGAGAAGCATTTTCAAGTTGTCAACAGAATCAAATCAATTTCGGACTGCTATTCCTATTAGAGATTCAAATAACAGTTCACTTTCCAACCAAAAATTCTCTGCTGGTTTGTAGTACTTGACACACGAACAACCTAGAAAGAAATTAATTTAAACACAAGGTTAATTCTACACTATTTTGCAATTCAATGTTAAATAGCCTACAACGTGTTCAGAACATGCAAATTAAATAAGTACAGCCATTATTGAATAAAATCTAAACAAGAAATATAACTGTGTTGGTAACAAAAATTTCTCAAGGGCAGTTGTTTGGTCATTGTTACCAACAGTCACTATCATTTTCGTCAACAGTCTTGAACAGGTGTAGGTACATATAAGGATGACAACGAAGTCGTAATGGCATTATAGAACCATGTACTATTTCAAAAGATAAGCTTTTGTAAATATCTAACAAATAATTAAATAAATGTGCCAGACAGAGGTTGTTAGTAATTTTGACATTCAACTGAAAGCTTAACCGTGTCAAGTTACCAACCAATGCAATCCCCAACCAATGCAATCCCGATTTGTTCCCAAGATCGGCAATGACAACCATTTGTTTTGCGGACATAAAGTTTGCATAACAGTATTTTATACTTATGTATATAAAGAAAAGGAACATTCATATTGAATAAGTATTCATATGTTGTTCGTAACTTGACACGGCTCCCGACTATAGTCAGGAAGTTTATTTGACCTGATTTACTCCCCTGTAAAAGCATGGTTTTATCCTTAGATGGTGTTTAACACATGTTTTTATTACGAGGGGGGTTCCTATATTGACGGAACAACCACCAACAGTCAGAACAGCTGAGTAATGGCGTCATCCACAACAAAAAGACTTCGGCTGAATTTAGCCGTGAGTTCCGATGCCGATGACGTCACGCCCAGGGATCGAATTTGACGGACGCAAACACGCAAAATGCGTGTTGATTTTGTAGACTGCGTGTTACAAAATATGTCACATGAAAAATAATGCGTGTAACATTTTTTCGCTTACTGAAAATTGTTACTGAATAAGATGATTTCTTTTACGTAAAATCAAGACCATAATTATGACCAAAAATGGAAATTCTACTATTTCCTTCCTAGCAAAATGTAAATAATTCGATGTCTATTTTCGGCGTATTGTGACATGTACGCATGCGTTACGCATTCAGAATTCTTCGTCGAACATTCGGCATTCTTTTGTTTTTCCCGAACTAATCGTTTTTATACGCCCACATTTTCATGTGGACGTATTATGTCGTCGCCCCTGTCCGTTCGTCCACAATTTGTTTGTGGACTCTCTACAGGTCACAATTCTTATCCGATTTTGACGAAACTTGAAATATAGGTTTATCCCCAAAAGATCTCGCCTGCTTTCGATATTGGCATGTATCGGATCAAAACTTCATGGATTATGGCCCCTGATTGTACGAAAAATCACGTTTTTAGCTTGTGGACCCTATAGAGGTCACAATTTTGAACCAATTTTGATGAAACTTGACATGCATGTTTGTAACCCAACGATCTTGGTTCCTTTCGATATTTGCGGCTATCGGAATGTAATTTCCTGAATTATGGCCCCTGATTGTCCGAAAAATCACCCTTTTTAGCTTGTGGTCCCCCTGGAGGTCACAATTATTATTCGATTTAAAAAACCGTTTGA
The DNA here is from genome assembly GCA_948474765.1 of Patella depressa. NCBI lineage: Eukaryota > Metazoa > Mollusca > Gastropoda > Patellidae > Patella > Patella depressa. Next base: position 49,483,460 of record OX419715.1, on the reverse strand, counting down.
TTATATCACCGTTACACCCTAAGGGAGGTCGAGTTCAAATTTCAGGAAAATCGGACGAAAATTGCCATACAAAATGGCCGCCGTTTGTACGCGAATACTGTTAAAAAATGGTATATCAAGGTTGTGGACCCTGTGGAGGTCACAATTTTGATTCGATTTTGATGAAACTTGAAATTCATGGTTATAACCTAAAGATCTTGCTTCCTTTCGATATTTGCGCATATCGGATCGTAACTTCCTGAATTATGGCCCCTGATTATACGCAAAATCGCCTTTTTTATACGCCCACATTGAAATGTGGTCGTATATTGTCGTCGCCCCCGTCCGTCCGTCCGTCCGTCCGTCGGTCCGTCGGTCCGGCGTCCACAATTGCTTGTGGACGCTCTAGAGGCTAAAGTTAATATCCGATTGACTTTAAATTTATACACAGTGTTTAAGGTCATGAGACGAAGAAGCCTATTGTTTTTCAGCGATTTCCGATAATTACTACCAGAGTTATGGCCCTTGATCACTTCAAAAAATCTTGTGGACGCTCTAGAGGCCAAAGTTAATATCCGATTGGCTTTAAATTTATACACATTGTTTAAGGTCATGAGACGAAGAAGCCTATTGATTTTCATCGATTTCCGATAATTAGTGCCAGAGTTATGGCCCTTGATCACTTCAAAAAATCTTGTGGACGCTATAGAGGCCAAAGTTAATATCCGATTGGCTTTAAATTTATACACAGTGTTTAAGGTCATGAGGCGAAGAAGCCTATTGATTTTCAGCGATTTCCGATAATTAGTGCCAGAGTTATGGTCCTTGATCACTTCAAAAAATCTTGTGGACGCTATAGAGGCCAAAGTTAATATCCGATTGGCTTTAAATTTATACACAGTGTTTAAGGTCATGGGACGAAGAAGCCTATTGATTTTCAGTGATTTCCGATAATTAGTGCCAGAGTTATGGCCCTTGATCACTTCAAAAAATCTTGTGGACGCTATAGAGGCCAAAGTTAATATCCGATTGGCTTTAAATTTATACACAGTGTTTAAGGTCATTAGACGAAGAAGCCTATTGATTTTCAGCGATTTCCGATAAATAGTGCCAGAGTTATGGCCCTTGATCACTTCAAAAAATCTTGTGGACGCTTTAAAGGCCAAACTTATCATCTGATTGACTTCAGATTGATACACAGAGTTTAAGGTGTTGAAACGAACAAGTATATCGATTTTCAATTAATTTTGATAACTGAACACTACTACTACTACTACTTAGTGTTTAACGTCTGCTTCCACATAAGTGATATCGCAGACAACTTATAACTGAACAGCTAAATCCATGATTTTAAATGTTTCATGTATATATACTAATTCAATTGTTAGCGTGGGGTAAAACTTTATAAAAAGCAATCAAATTCTAATGATTTTCTGATAATTACATAATGAGTTGTTACTCTTAATCAGTTTTTAGAGTATTACAAATGTTTCATTACCGAAAAAAGTAAAAATATGCGACAACCCTTGTTGACTGCCCGGACGATGTAGCTGCTGTGGGCGTATGTTTCGTTGCCTGGCAACCTATCTTTTAGCTTGGAGGTCACAATTATTATTCGATTTAAAAAAACGTTTGATTATATCACCGTTACACCCTAAGGAAGGTTGAGTTCGAATTTCGGGAAAATCAGACCAAAATTGCCATACAAAATGGCCGCCGTTTGTACGCGAATACTGTTAAAAAATGGTTGTGGACCCTGTAAAGGTCACAATTTTAATTTGATTTTGATGAAACTTGAAATTCATGGTTATAACCCAAAGATCTTGGTTCTTTTCGATATTTGCGCATATCGGATCGTAACTTCCTGAATTATGGCCCCTGGTTATACGCAAAATCCCCCTTTCTTTAGCTTGTGGTCCCTCTGGAGGTCACAATTATTATCCAATTTAAAAAAAACGTTTGACAAAATGGCCGCCGTTTGTACGTGAATACTGTTAAAAAAATGATAGGTCACAATTTTAATTCGATTTTGATGAGGAAGGTCGAGTTCTAATTTCGTGAAAATCGTACCAAAATTGCCGGACAAAATGGTCGCCGTTGTACGCGAATAGTGTAAAAATATGGTATATCATGGTTGTGGACTCTCTACAGGTCACAATTCTTATCCGATTTTGATGAAAAGTCACATTTCTAGGTTGTGTACCGTAACACCATAATCATTGTCGGTTTCGAATTTCATTAATATCAGACTGGAACTGACCAACTAAATGGCTGCTCCCAATACAGTATGAAATACAGGACTTAAGATGTAGGAAAAATCACGTTCGTTATTGCTTGTTCTCTGTCCATCTCTCGAAAATGTGGGCGTATCCTGCCTGGCAGTGCCAGCCTATCTTTATTGTTGTGGTAAAAATCTTATATTTCATCAGCTAAGAGTTTACGCTATTCGATAAAAACAATACACAAATATCATAATTGACCTCTTTTAGTGTTCGACTATCTGTCTTTTCATTACTGTCGTTATCTTCCATCAGACAAATTCCGTCATCGGTCAAAAATAGACGTTATTCATCATTATTGCCGAATGACTTCCACGCGACAGAGCTGTGCCGCGATATATATATATATATATATATCGCAGTTTTGATTTTTCTGGGTGATATTTAAGATAAGTATTGAAAAATTCATACATATCATTGCTCAAAGCAGCAAAAATACCTATTATCTGATCACCAATTATTCAAAAAAGTAATTCATCATGTAATATGTTTATTATTTTATACTTATGTTCTATAAAAACATAGAAAATCGGTTTGTGGTTAAATTTTTTTATGTTGCAATTCATGGTGTCCCTGAAATTTTGTGTTACGTTTTGGGGACATTTTTTACTCAACATTTTAACAACTAGACCATGTTGAGCAAAATACTAATATTTCCAAATATTTTCATAAGACATGCAGCAGAAGATGTAAAATTTCGTTTGGTAATTTTTCATTTCTAAACAAATGTTAAATAATGTCAGTCGGAGGATTTTTATTCACGCCTCACAATGTAAATTTTTGTGTCCCCAATATTTACGTTGTATTTTTGTCAATTTAGCAACGATATTAACTTGAAAAATAAAACCAAAATGTTTCATCTCTATTCCATCTCGTTGGCGTTGTAATAAATAACAAATTCCGAATACGTAATCAGATGTATTGTGTAAAATTGTCTGTAAAAGTTTTATTAGCTTTATCGATATTCAAAATTGCGTCCCTCGTTCAATTTACGAAGTGCTTGTTTATGCAACCGGTAACGCCGTCTATTACCTGTGAATTACGTCAGAGAGAGATGTTTAGTTTACGGTCACATGATAAACATATCCAAAGCAGTCGATGGCCCGGCGAATGGATATTTTCTGAATAAGTTCGAATCAAAGTTTAGTGTCCCAGTATTTACGTTTTGTGATCGCAAAATTACGTTGTGACGCGAATTTTCCCCTTGCATACGGTACATAAATTGCCGAGTCTAAACTAATAGTATTCTTCGATACCTGAAAATTATCGCTTCCTTGGTATTCGGGGATCACGTGACAGAATGGTTGCAGTGTCGGAATATTATTATGAAAATGGGAAACCAATAATGTCGTGTCCCTATCATTAACGAGATATTGTATTAGTATACACGTATGTAACTAATGCTCCATTATTTTCTTTGCTTCCCTGTGACAAGCTGACAATTTTGAAATGTTACCTTGCTCTTTCAAGTCTTTTTTAATTAATTTTTTGGCTAAACGGGTTCACAACGTAAGCTAATGAAAGGGACACAAGCAATATTCAAAGACTGCTACTCATTTTGATTGTAATGGGGGTAAATGATAGTCCTTGGCAAAACTCACAAAGCACAAGGTTAGACAAATGACCATAGCTTCTTCGGATGGTTAACACAATTTTTTATCCCCGATTACTGAACAATATATCACGATTCCAAAAGAATTTGATGTGGTCAATGTTACCAACTCTTTTTACCCATATGTATTTTTTTAAATTATTATTAGACAGTACAATCAACGGGTCAAAAACTGTACAAGGCAAATAGATGTACAATATTAGGAATTGATTTCCAAAGGAATTTGATGTGGTCAATGTTACCAACTCTTTTTACCCAGGATATGTAGTGGTTTTTATTTTTAGATGGTAAAATCATCAGGTCAAAAACTGTACAAGTCAAATGTACAATATTAGGAATTGTTTTCGCATTTTTTTTATGAGTATTGTTTTATAGAACTTTAACATGTGTTTTTGGTCATTGTTACCCGCAGACTCATTTTGAGAGATGATGTAAAATAAATTACATTTTTTTTACATTTTGATACCACCAAATGATAGAAACTTTGGTCTTGAGTACTGAGTTGCCTTTGATCATGATTTATTTATCTTAACAAGAAGAAAAAGAGGACAATATTTTGACAATGTTACACGCATTCATTTTGGTTTGTCAGCGTTTTTACAGAAAATTGTAAAGTTTTTATCTTTTTACCACATTGGTACATCAGGTGACATTGAAAACAAAACAAACAAAGTGTTATTTTCTCTCCAAATACATTTTGAAATTTAAATGCCCATGTCACACTTTAGGTGCCAACTTCATGGAATGACCCATATCGTTTCACATTGTTTAAGGAGAAAAAAATTCATTTTTACATCTTGAACTTATAAGAAACTTTATCTTGTGTCAAATGTTTTGTAACTTGCAGTGTACATACCAGTAATCAAAACACATTTTGCATGTCTGCATCGGTTAGATTTTATTGCTGCATAAATAAACAAATTCAATACTTTATGTGAAAGTAAAAATGTGGGGTTTATTTTGAGAAAATGTCTGCATGTGAAAGGTGTTAATTTTTTTTTTTTTCAAGGATGGGGTGCGAAAGAGAAGGAGAAGGAAAGCAGTTGTACTCAAAGTTCACCATCTCAAGCTACAGTACCTACTACACAATCGGCACAATCTACAGTAAAGGTGATTTTTATACACCCACATTGGAAATGTGGTCCTATAGTGTCGTCATCTCACTCCTTCCATCCGTTTGTCTGGATTATACCTGGCCCATAGTGATGGTTGTGTATAAAAAGTGCATATGCTTTGCATAAGAAATGCAACATTGAGACATATTGAACTCATTCTGACCAAAAGTTTGCTTAAAAGTTTTGATTTATATGTTCTCTGTTTCTAATAAAATGTCAAACAAAAATAATTGGTTGACCCTTAACTTCTTTTGAGTAGTATACATGAATTTTCAATCGGACCCCTCATTTGTGGAATGACCCATGTGTACTAAGCAGAGGTCACAGTCAGGCAAAAATCTGTGTATTTCACACATTTTTTTCAAAACGCAAATGTTGATGGGCGCTGCTTAATTTATACAACAAAATTTTCTTGACATGAGAATAATTAGATTATTGTATGTCATAGTTTGTACAATTTATATGCTGCACGCCTCATTTACACACCTTTACTGCTGATGATAGTCTCCGTCGATTTTTATACGCCCACATTGAAATGTGGTCGTATATTGTCGTCGCCCCCGTCCGTCGGTCCGTCGGTCCGTCGGTCCGGCGTCCACAATTGCTTGTGGACGCTCTAGAGGCTAAAGTTAATATCCGATTGACTTTAAATTTATACACAGTGTTTAAGGTCATAAGACGAAGACGCCTATTGTTTTTCAGCGATTTCCGATAATAACTACCAGAGTTATGGCCCTTGATCACTTCAAAAAATCTTGTGGACGCTCTAGAGGCCAAAGTTAATATCCGATTGGCTTTAAATTTATACACAGTATTTAAGGTCATGAGACGAAGAAGCCTATTGATTTTCAGCGATTTCCGATAGTTAGTGCCAGAGTTATGGCCCTTGATCACTTCAAATAATCTTGGGGACGCTATAGAGGCCTAAGTTAATATCCGATTGGCTGTAAATTCATACACAGTGTTTAAGGTCATGAGACGAAGAAGCCTATTGATTTTCAGCGATTTCCGATAATTAGTGCCAGAGTTATGGTCCTTGATCACTTCAAAAAATCTTGTGGACGCTATAGAGGCCAAAGTTAATATCCGATTGGTTTTAAATTTATACACAGTGTTTAAGGTCATGAGACGAAGAATTCTATTGATTTTCAGCGATTTCCGATAATTAGTGCCAGAGTTATGGCCCTTGATCACTTCAAAAAATCTTGTGGACGCTATAGAGGCCAAAGTTAATATCCGATTGGCTTTAAATTTATACACAGTGTTTAAGGTCATGAGACGAAGAAACCTATTGATTTTCAGCGATTTCCGATAATTAGTGCCAGAGTTATGGCCCTTGATCACTTCAAAAAATCTTGTGGATGCTATAGAGGCCAAAGTTAATATCCGATTGGCTTTAAATTTATACACAGTGTTTAAGGTCGTGAGACGAAGAAGCCTATTGGTTTTTAGTGATTTCCGATAATTAGTGCCAGAGTTATGGCCCTTGATCACTTCAAAAAATCTTGTGGACGCTATAGAGGCCAAAGTTAATATCCGATTGGCTTTAAATTTATACACCCTGTTTAAGGTCGTGAGACGAAGAAGCCTATTGATTTCCGATAATTAGTGCCAGAGCTATGGCCCTTGATCACTTGAAACGAACAAGTATATTGATTTTCAATGAATTTTGATAACTGAACAGCTAAATCCATGATTTTAAATGTTTCATGTATATATACTAATTCAATTGTTAGCGTGGGGTAAAATTTTATAAAAAGCAATCAAATTCTAATGATTTTCTGATAATTACATAATGAGTTGTTACTCTTAATCAGTTTTTAGAGTATTACAAATGTTTCATTACCGAAAAAAGTAAAAATATGCGACAACCCTTTTTGACTGCCCGGACAATTTAGCTGCTGTGGGCGTATGTTTCGTTGCCTGGCAACCTATCTTTATATTATATCCTCTTATTTCATTCATAAGTTCATGGCAGTAGGCTAAGCCTTCTAACGCTGCTTTCCTGGAACACCCCTATTTTGCGTCATTAGAAGCAAAAAAGCCCATTTCATACAAGACCTTGGATTGGCTAGAACACGATATACTGTTTACATTCAGCCAGTCAAATGTTGGCTTTCATAGCGATAGTCTTCTCATTTGGGGGTCACGGTGGCTAAGTGTAGCATTACCACATCAAAATTTCAACTGTGATTAACAGCAATTTAATGCATGTATTTATTTAGAGGCTGCTACAAGGATCTCAATTCTTTTTGAATTATGAAAATTGAAAAATTATTTAAAAAGTTATGATCAAATTAAGATGTCAGATTTCGATATTTTTGTTCAAAAATTATACTGTAATTAAAGAAGGGAAAACACGTAATTTTTCCCTTTTGTTTTTATACGCCCACATTGAAATGTGGTCGTATATTGTCGTCGCCCCCGTCTGTCCCTCCGTCCGTCCGTCCGGCGGTCCGGCGTCCACAATTGCTTGTGGACGCTCTAGAGGCTAAAGTTAATATCCGATTGACTTTAAATTTATACACAGTGTTTGAGGTCATGAGACGAAGAAGCCTATTGTTTTTCAGCGATTTCCGATAATAACTACCAGAGTTATGGCCCTTGATCACTTCAAAAAATCTTGTGGACGCTCTAGAGGCCAAAGTAAATATTCGATTGGCTTTAAATTTATACACAGTGTTTGCGGTCATAAGACGAAGAAGCCTATCGATTTTCAGCGATTTCCGATAATTAGTGCCAGAGTTATGGCCCTTGATCACTTCAAAAAATCTTGTGGATGCTCTAGAGGCCAAAGTTAATATCCGATTGACCTTAAATTTATATACAGTGTTTAAGGTCATAAGAAGAAGAAGCCTATTGATTTTCAGCGATTTCCGATAATTAGTGCCAGAGTTATGGTCCTTGATCACTTCAAAAAATCTTGTGGACGCTCTAAAAGCCAAAGTTAATATCCGATTGACTTTAAATTTATACACAGTGTTTAAGGTCATAAGACGAAGAAGCTTATTGATTTTCAGCGATTTCCGATAATTAGTGCCAGAGTTTTGGCCCTTGATCACTTCAAAAAATCTTGTGAACGATTTAGAGAGCAAAGTTAATATCCGATTGACTTAAAATTCATACACAGTGTTTAAGGTCATAAGACCAAGAAGTCTATTGATTTTCAGCGATTTCTGATAATTAGTGCCAGAGTTATGGTAGCATTACCACATCAAAATTTCAACTGTGATTAACAGCAATTTAATGCATGTATTTATTTAGAGGCTGCTACAAGGATCTCAATTCTTTTTGAATTATGAAAATTGAAAAATTATTAAAAAAGTTATGATAAAATTAAGATGTCAGATTTCGATATTTTTGTACAAAAATTATACTGTAATTAAAGAAGGGAAAACACGTAATTTTTCCCTTTTGTTTTTGTTACAATAAGAGAACGTAGTTTAAATCTAATATTGTGTATCTAGATTTTGACCACTGCTATATTGATGATGAAAATATGCTATATAAGTAAAATTTTCTGAAAAATTCAATTTTTTTAATTAGAGATTCTATATACCGACGACGCGTAAAAAGGGGCGTGGCTAGAATCCGAAATATTGATTTCGGTGATCGCTTAATTAAAATCAATAACAAACATTTAATAAACAAAGCAAGGTACAAATGTTTTATTTTTCAATACAATTGATATTGAAAGCATAACTAACTAAAGTTCCTGAAATAAAATCAATTAAAAAATTCATATTCATGATTTCTGATGAATCAATTTGCAAAAAGGGGCGTGGCACATAGCGGCCATCTTTGTTTTTAAGATAATGCAACCTGGATGATTGGCAATCATAAAAAATACATATTTATTTAACAAAACATCCTCTGAAAGAGATGAGTAAAGGTTTACATGTCAAAAATGACTGAAATTGAAAAGTTTTATATCTTTATATATGCTGATTTCAAAAATGATGTGTCGCACTGTGACTGGGGGGAAAAGGGGCGGGGCACAACGACATATTTTGAAAGTTTGAAGGGAACTATTTCATGTTGCATATCAAATTAAAGGTCTACAGAAGCACAATTCAACCAGGTATGTTATATTTAAATTATATAAAATCTGAAACTGACCAGTCTTATAACCAAATAAGTTTCTAAATAATTCATCAGGCAGGATCAATCAAAAAATAATAAAATAAATTAAGCTATATACATTTCAGGAGTAACATAACACATGATATAAGGAGTTGACAGTTAGACCTTTCAAAGTCACCAGTGCAGGGAAATGAAAAACCAGAAAATAAATTATATGGAAAATTTTTTGAAATTTATTAATACTATGCACTTTTATTAACTTTATTTCAATTTCAAGAAAATAATCTATTTGTAACAAGTCTTCCATTTATTTCAATTTCAACACAATACTTTATATGTAACTAGTCTTGCATTTATAATTTATTCATACTCCTCCCAGTGTATGATTCCTCGGACCATTGCTTCAGGAAATGGCATTTACTATGTACCTTTCTTTATCTTTCAATTCATCACCTAAAGATCCTCTTTTGATACTTAGTTTTTAATACATACAGATATTTAAAATTTACGTTTTTGTTATAAGAAATAAAATAAATTACTTTTTTTTGCTTTGAACTTAACAATAATTTAACAGCTTCAGTTTGAGGAAGTGAAAACAGTCGGCCATCACTTGTTGGTCCAGCAAAAACATAAATTCTTATTTCATCTTCATCTTTGGGTGGTGGTCTTTTAAGATAATAAATTTTTCAAACATAATTAAATTCAGATATGTTCCAACAGCATCAGCAAAATTTCCTGTGTAATTTTGGTGGGTTTCTTTTTCCTTTTTAATTTCACAATCTGTGTAAAGAAAAGTAAAATAATGATTAACTTAATTATATTTTTTAGTAGAATTTATTATCTAAGTAAGATAATTTTCTGTTTAAGTTTGTGAGGAAAATTTTTAAAATTTATTTTAAAATAAAACCCGAATACTTTATTAACTGTGCTTCAACTGGTCGCGTACTTTTGCCACTTTTTGATAATATATATTTTTTAAATTTCTACTTCCATGCTCATCAATGTTCTACTTAAGTTACAATATTGGTTGCATTTACAAATATTTGCAGAAAATGAAAGCGAATAACCCGTAAACAAACTTACAAAGAATAATATATACGTAACAACAACGCATTCGCCATTAATTTGATGATTTGACGTTATCGCCATCGGTACGTGTTAATTCCTTTGCCGTAAACAAATCTTCAACACGTTCGTTCTACAATCATCATCATTTTTAAAAAACTTTAACAATTTCTACTTATAGATAATTTAATTGTCGTTTTAATGATGTATTTCGTGATGGGTAAAAATTGCGGTTTGTATCAAAATCTCGGAAGAATAGCGGGCCACTCGATAAAACAATTGACAGCGCGTCACGTGACAAAACACGCTAAACATGGCCGCTTTGAACTGGTACCGTTTTCACGCTCACGGGTCTATTTCGATCGCGTTTTATACCGACTTAAATGTGTTTTATTAATTAATTCAGTGTATATAAATTAAATAGACATTATAAAATACATACCTCGTCAAAAAAAATTCGACCCGCAGCACCAAATCTGTGTAAAATTTCGCTTTGAAATCTTTAACTCGTCAATTTGTCGTCTGCTAGAAAATCAATTTCCGCAAAGGAAGTTGCGGTGTCTTGCGGGAATCCTCGTCTGATTGGCTGCCGAATATGATCTCATTCAGACGTAAAATGAGAAAACCCGAGCTATTTTTAGGTGACCACTCAACGAAAAGTCGTTACGTAATTTAACGTCGTGGTATTTACACTGAACGAATCGGCCCGAGTTTCCAAGCGTATTCCGTGTCACCAATAAATATCAAGCAGACATATTTGGTATCATTAAAACGTATATTCTATTGTTAATACAGTATGCAAAATTTAGATGATTTTATTTGTATTTGAGGTAGCTTTAGGCAATTGTATTCAGACAACTTTTTGTCAAAATAACGTTGTCATTCAATTTGACGTCACGTCATTTGGTAATGCTAGTTATGGCCCTTGATCACTTCAAAAAATCTTGTGGATGCTCTAGAGGCCAAAGTTGATATCCGATTGACGTTAAATTTATACACAGTGTTTAAGGTTATGAGACGAAGAAGCCTATTGATTTTCAGCGATCTCTGATAATTATTGCCAGAGTTATGGCCCTTGATCACATCAAAAAATCCTGTGGACGCTCTAGAGGCCAAAGTTAATATCTGATTGACTTTAAATTTACACACACTGTTTAAGGTCATGAGACGAAGAAGCCTACTGATTTTCATTGATTTCAAATAATTACTTCCAGAGTTATCTCCCTTGATCACTTCAAAAAACCTTGTGACGCTACAGATGCCAAACTTATCATCCGTTTGACTTCAGATTGATACACAGAGTTTAAGGTGTTGAAACGCACAAGTATTTTGATTTTCAATGAATTTTGATAACAGAACAGCTAAATCCATGATGTTAAATGTTTCCTATACTAATTGATAGCGTGGGGCAAAACTTTATAAAAAGCAAACAAATTCTAATGATTTTCAGATAATTACATAATGAGTTGTTTCATTACCAAAAAAAGTAAAAATATGCGACAACCCTTGTTGACTGCCCGGACGATTTAGCTGCTGTGGGCGTATGTTTCGTTGCCTGGCAACCTATCTTTGTTACAATAAGTGAACGTAGTTTAAATCTAATATTGTGTATCTAGATTTTGACCACTGCTATATGGGTGATGAAAATGTGCTATATAAGTAAAATTTTCTGAAAAATTCAATTTTTTTAATTAGAGATTCTATATACCGACGTGTAAAAAGGGGCGTGGCTAGAATCCGAAATATTGATTTCGGTGATCGCTTAATTAAAATCAATAACAAACATTTAATAAACAAAGCAAGGTACAAATGTTTTATTTTTCAATACAATTGATATTGAAAGCATAATTAACTAAAGTTCCCGAAATAAAATCAATTAAAAAATTCATATTCATGATTTCTGATGAATCAATTTGCAAAAAGGGGCGTGGCACATAGCGGCCATCTTTGTTTTTAAGATAATGCAACCTGGATGATTGGCAATCATAAAAAATACATATTTATTTAACAAAACATCATCTGAAAGAGATGAGTAAAGGTTTACATGTCAAAAATGACTGAAATTGAAAAGTTTTATATCTTTATATATGCTGATTTCAAAAATGATGTGTCGCACTGTGACTGGGGGGAAAAGGGGCGGGGCACAACGACATATTTTGAAAGTTTGAAGGGAACTATTTCATGTTGCATATCAAATTAAAGGTCTACAGAAGCACAATTCAACCAGGTATGTTATATTTAAATTATATAAAATCTGAAACTGACCAGTCTTATAATTACCAAATAAGTTTCTAAATAATTCATCAGGCAGGATCAATCAAAAAATAATAAAATAAATTAAGCTATATACATTTCAGGAGTAAAATAACACATGATAAGGAGTTGACAGTTAGACCTTTCAACGTCACCAGTGCCTGGAAATGAAAAAACAGAAAATAACGCTTTTAGACATGATGAAAGTAAAAGAAATATTGGGGGGGGGGCAGAGACCCAGTATTACTAAACAAACACGTATACGCGACTACTTTGAATTCACAACTAGATAAAAAAAAGTACATGTATTGTTATTGTTATACTACATGAATAAAAAAATATATGCAATCTATATCTTTATTTTTTGTGGTAGGGGCAATATTGGATACCTCTATTCAAAGAGCACCTCCGTTAAGCAAGCATTTTTGAATTTCCCTTGGGTGCTTGCTTAATACAAGTTCTACTGTATGTGGACAATTTTTTGAAATTTATTAATACTATGCACTTTTATTAACTTTATTTCAATTTCAAGAAAATAATCTATATAATATTACAAGTCTTGCATTTATTACAATTTGAAGACAATAATTTATATGTAACTAGTCTTGCATTTATAATTTATTCATACTCCTCCCAGTGTGTGATTCCTCGGACCATTGCTTCAGGAAATGGCATTTACTATGTACCTTTCTTTATCTTTCAATTCATCACCTAAAGATCCTCTTTTGATACTTAGTTTTTAATACATACAGATATTTAAAATTTACGTTTTTGTTTTTAGAAATAAAATAAATTACTTATTGTTGCTTTGAACTTAACAGTAATTTAACAGCTTCAGTTTGAGGAAGTAAAAACGGTCGGCCATCACTTGTTGGTCCAGCAAAAACATAAATTCTTATTTCATCTTCATCTTTGGGTGGTGGTCTTTTAAGATAATAAATTTTTCAAACATAATTGAATTCAGATATGTTCCAGCAGCATCAGCAAAATTTCCTGTGTAATTTTGATGGGTTTCTTTTTCCTTTTTAATTTCACAATCTGTGTAAAGAAAAGTAAAATAAGGATTAACTTAATTATATTTTTTAGTAGAATTTATTATCTAAGTAAGATAATTTTCTGTTTAAGTTTGTGAGGAAAATTTTTAAAATTTATTTTAAAATAAAACCTGAATACCGGTACTTTATTAACTTCAACCATAGATAATACCGTACGGTATTATCTGTGCTTCAACTAAGGTCGCGTACTTTTGCCACTTTTTGATAATATATACTTTTTAAATTTCTACTTCCATGCTCATCAATGTTCTATTTAAGTTACAATATTGGTTGCATTTACAAATATTTGCAGAAAATGAAAGTGAATAACCAGTACACAAACTTACAAAGAATAATATACGTAACAACAACGCATTCGCCATTAATTTATCGGTACGTGTTAATTCCTTTGACGTAAACACATCTTCAACTCGTTCGTTCTACAATCATCATCAATTTTAAAAAACTTTAACAATTTCTACTTATAGATAATTTAATTGTCGTTTTAATGATGTATTTCATGATGGGTAAAAATTACGGTTTGTATCAAAATCTCGGAAGAATAGCGGGCCACTCGATAAAACAATTGACAGCGCGTCGCGTGACAAAACACGCTAAACATGGCCGCTTTGAACTGGTACCGTTTTCACGCTCACGGGTCTATTTCGATCACGTTTTATACCGACTTAAATGTGTTTTATTAATTAATTCAGTGTATATAAATTAAATAGACATTATAAAATACATACCTCGTCAAAAAAAATTCGACCCGCAGCACCAAATCTGTGTAAAATTTCGCTTTGAAATCTTTAAATCGTCAATTTGTCGTCTGCTAGAGAATCAATTTCCGCAAGGGAAGTTGCGGTGTCTTGCGGGAATCCTCGTCTGATTGGCTGCCGAATATGATCTCATTCAGACGTAAAATGAGAAAAACCGAGCTATTTTTAGGTGACCACTCAACGAAAAGTCGTTACGTAATTTAACGTCGTGGTATTTTCACTGAACGAATCGGCCCGAGTTTCCAAGCGTATTCCGTGTCACCAATAAATATCAAGCAGACATATTTGGTATCATTAAAATGTATATTCTATTGTTAATACAGTATGCAAAATTTAGATGATTTTATTTGTATTTGAGGTAGCTTTAGGCAATTGTATTCAGACAACTTTTTGTCAAAATAACGTTGTCATTCAATTTGACGTCACGACATTTGGTAATGCTACTTGAACAGGTGTAGGTACAACGAAGTCGTAATGGCATTATAGAACCATGAACTATTTCAAAAGATAAGCTTTTGTAAAGATCTAACTAATAATTAAATAAATGTGCCAGACAGAGGTTGTTAGTAATTTTGACATTCAACTGAAAGCTTAACCGTGTCAAGTTACCAACCAATGCAATCCCGATTTGTTCCCGAGATCGGCAATGACAACCATTTGTTTTGCGGTCAAAAAGTTTGCATAACAGTATTCTATACTTATGTATATAAAGAAAAGGAACATTCATATTGAATAAGTATTCATATGTTGTTCGTAACTTGACACAAGCGATTCAAATGTACGTAACAAATTGACAAATTCCATTTTCCTTACCGAATTCCATATTTTCTACGGCTTTCTCCGCCATGTTGCCGTTAACAAGTCGTCTATTCTGTAAATACGTTGTATGATGTCGTTAAATTTTCGATCACTCTCGACGGCGTAAAAAGAGAAGGAAATCGCGCGAACACAAAATTGACAGACACACAAGTCTTTTCATATTGACTTCAGTTTAAAACATTTCAAATGTACTCCGATAAACATTTTGCCTTTTCCAAGATGAAATAAGAGTGGTTACATTTTACGACATTATTTAAGTTGATATCATGCTAGCGCTCGGTCTAATCCTGACATTAGCGTACGTAACTTAGGTTGACAGAGTTACGATTTTTTCTTTATTTTTGGGTGACGATATCTGAACAAATAGCCAAATCAGTTCGCTTGTTGTGCAGTATTTGAAAAATTGAACATTAAATCTTTGCAACTGCACCTCGGATAGAAGATTTAAACACATAGTAAAAAGAGGGGAGCAATTCAAAGTTCAGGAGTATGAAAATGTCACACTTTTGGTGCATGTCAAACTGCAGAAAATGTATTTGACATGTCTTTTTTTCAAGTGAATTCTTTTAATTTCACAAAATGACATTTAAATATTATCTTTACATCAGATCCCCAAAATAATTATCAACAATTCATTTATTGAATTCTGTTTCTTGAGTGTTTTATCATCTCATTAATTATCGTTGGTAACAAAGTGTCAACTTCATGGAATGACCCATATACAATGAGATCCCGTGGCTGGTACACCGAAACTACAAAAAAAGTCGAAAGTGAAAATAAAAAAAACCCGGAAAAAACGTTGCTATTTTCGGCATTTATCTAGTCTTGATTATCAATGTTCAATTTTAATTTGTAAAATTGCGGCTGGTCTTCGATGTCTACAGCCATCGGTTGATTTACAAAATGGCAGACGACGTACACATGTATACGTAGTTGAAGTAGAAGGGACAAAATCGGATATTGTCCTGAAGAGAAACTGTACAAGCCGCAATTGGATTTGACGTTTAGGATACTGATCAAAATAAATTTTATGTAGACTGTGTAGAAGAAACGTAAGTAGCTGCCAAGAATGGAAACACAAGTAATTTGTATGCTCACATCACATGTTTTAATATTTTGAAGACATATAATTAATCAAGTCTTGTGTTGTGTTATTTCTGTTTAAAATTTAAGATTAACAAGTGTGGTTCGTAAACCGAGTTTACGCCTGTGCATTACTAAACTGTAAATGTTTTTGCCCCCCGCCTTTCGAAGAAAGTTGGGGGACTATTAAAATGGGTTCGTCCGTCTGTCTGTCTGTCCGTCACACTTTTTGGGACACAATAACTCTCTTCCTAATTGAGCTAAAATGTTCAAACTTGGTGTATGTGTTTATTAGGTCAATGCCTTGATGGAGTTCAAAGATGAGCATTTTCCGCTAAGGGTAAGCAGAGATAAGCAATTTGATTGGTTGATGCTTTGGGACACGATAACTTTAGTTCTAATTAAGTGAGAGTGATGAAACTTAGTGTATAGTTTCATTACAGTAATACCTTGACTAAGTTTTGATAATGAGCATTTTCCGCTCAGGGTAAGCAGAGCAATTTGATTGGTCGAGACTTTGGAACACAATAACTCTCCTTCTAATTGAGTTAAAATGTTCAAACTTGGTGTATATGCTTATTAGGTCAATGCCTTGATGGAGTTCGGAGATGAGCATTTTCCGCTTAGGGTAAGCAGAGCGATACACAATTTGATTGGTCGAGACTTTGGAACACAATAACTCTTCTAATTGAGTAAAAATGTTCAAACTTGGTGTATATGCTTATAAGGTCAATGCCTTGATGGAGTTCGAAGATGAGCATTTTCCACTTAGGGTAAGCAGAGATAAGCAATTTGATTGGTTGATGCTTTGGGACACGATAACTTCAGTTCTAATTAAGTGAGATTGATGAAACTTGGTGTATAGTTTCATTACAGTAATACCTTGACTAAGTTCGATAATGAGCATTTTCTGCTCAAGGTAAGCAGAGCGATACGCAATTTGATTGGTCGAGAGTAGTCGAGACTTTGGAACACAATAACTCTCCTTCTAATTAATTGAGTTAAAATGTTCAAACTTGGTGTATATGCTTATTAGGTCAATGCCTTGATGGAGTTCGAAGATGAGCATTTTCCGCTTAGGGTAAGCAGAGATAAGCAATTTGATTGGTTGATACTTTGGAACAAGATAACTTAGGTTCATCTTGATTGATGATTTTTATGCCAATACAATGACTGCATTCTCATTTAGTAATCGATTCGACAGTAACAGTGTATAGAAACGATTGACTTGGACAGAGGGGCCCTTTTGTCTGCCTGTAGGGTCCCCCTAACTAGGGTACATTTTCATTTTTCTCGTCGGTTTAGCATTTTTCTTTATTAAACACTTTTGGATGACACTTCGTGTACAGTTTGATTGCTCGATACACTGAAAAAAATAAATGTGCGATTAATTAATATGTGTCTTCTATTTATTTTGGGATTTCGGCGGGGGACATCAGCCTCACTGTTGGCTTGTTTTTTTTAAAACAAAAACCTTTGAAAGTGGAATTTAATTTTAAAACCCTCCAACTGCAGTCGTGTTTTGTATAATTTTTTGTTTGGCAATACAAAACTGAAAATAACTGTACAGTGGATGAATGATTGATAAATGTTATTGTAACAAAATTTCATTAACTGTTGTCTTCATAAACATATGATGTGCCGATTATAAAATAAAAGTGTTTTATTTCTGTAGAAGTGGGCCTAATTGGCTGTAATAGGATCAACTCTTTTTCTGAACTCTGGACTGAACATGATATGGTTCTAGTTAAAGCTGCAATTTCATATTTTTAAGTTATATTTTTAAAATATATTAAAATAAAGCCTTAAAACATAGATGGTATCTATAGTCCTACCTTGTTAAAAAATAATTCTATAAATCCTATAATTCACTATTGCCAGTTGGGAAATTGGCAAAAATATCATTTTCAGCTTTAAATTCAAACGTTTGAAGATAGCCATTGCATGGAGGTAATGGGAAAACAAGGGGGGTAATTGTGTTATTTCCGCTTTAAATAAAATATATTTAGTAAAATGCAGGATGATTAATAAAACAACCAGTAAGGTAATAAACTCAAAGGGTGCCTCATTGCTGTTGGAGAGGATTAGCACCCCCTTTTCTAAGGCTTTTCAACAACATTTGCTTGGTGCACCAAAAGATCGCAATATTGACAATATATTGGGGATTGTTGAAAAAATATCGCAATATTGAAATTTTCAAATATCGTCCAGCCCTACCAAGATTGACATGTTAGATATTAATAATTTGATTTTGTTACAGACAAGTACACCTGGGGGCACAAATGTGGGTGTCAAGTCATGGAGCAGTGTTACAGTCAGTGGCAATGTTCAAGGTAAACTATTATTAAAAGCATTATTCAGGGTTTAAAATTCACACAAATCTCTGCATCTAATTCGTGAAAAGGCTTACGCTGCGAATGGACAAGGATTCACCTATAATTTTTATATGCCCACATTTTCTGTGGAAGTATATTGTCGTCGTCCCGGTCCTGTTCGTCCTTCGTCCACAATTGTTTGTGAACAGTCTACTGTTTTTATACGCCCACATTTTCATGTGGACGTTTATTGTCGTCGCCCCTGTTCGTCCACCATTGTTTGTAAACAGTCTACAGGTCACAAATTTTATCCGATTTCAATGAAACTTAAAACATAGGTTTATCACCCAAAGATCTCGGTTCCTTTCGATATTGGCATGTATCGGACTGTAACTTCATGGGTTATGGCCCCTGATTGTACGAAAAATCACGTTTTTATACGCCCACATTTTTATGTGGACGTATATTGTCGTCGCCCCTGTCCGTCCGTCCGTCCACAATTTGTTTGTGGACTCTCTACTGTTAAAAAATGGTATGTGGACCCTGTAGAAGTCACATTTTTTATTTGATTTTGATGAAACTTGAAATTCATTCTTATAACCCAAAGATCTTGGTTCCTGGACGTATATTGTCGTCGCCCCTGTCCGTCTGTCCGTCCGTCCGTCCACAATTTGTTTGTGGACTCTCTACAGGTCACAATTCTTATCCGATTTTGACGAAACTTGAAATATAGGTTTATCCCCCAAAAATCTCGGCTGCTTTCGATATTGGCATGTATCGGATGAAAACTTCATGGATTATGGCCCCTGATTGTACGAAAAATCACGTTTTTAGCTTGTGGACCCTATAGAGGTCACAATTTTGAACCGATTTTTATGAAACTTGACATGCATGTTTATAACCCAAAGATCTTGGTTCCATTCGATATTTGTGCCTATCGGAATGTAATTTCCTGAATTATGGCCCCTGATTGTCCGAAAAATCACCCTTTTTAGCTTGTGGTCCCTCTGCAGGTCACAATTATTATCCGATTAAAAAAAAACGTTTGATTATATCACCGTTACACCCTAAGGAAGGTTGAGTTCGAATTTCGGGAAAATCGGACGAAAATTGACATACAAAATGGCCGCCGTTTGTACGCGAATACTGTTAAAAAATGGTATATCAAGGTTGTGGACCCTGTAGAAGTCACATTTTTTATTTGATTTTGATGAAACTTGAAATTCATGGTTATAACCCAAAGATCTTGGTTCCTTTCGATATTTGCGCATATCGGAACGTTACTTCCTGAATTATGGCCCCTGATTATACGCAAAATCGCCTTATTTTAGCTTGTGGTCCCTCTGGTGGTCACAATTATTATCCGATTTAATAAAACGGTTGATTATAGATCTTGGTTCCTTTCGTTATTTGCTCATATAGGATCGTAACTTCCTGAATTATGGCCCCTGATTGTCCGAAAAATCGCCTATGGTCCCTCTGGAGGTCACAATTATTATCCGATTTGAAAAAACGTTTGACTCTATCACCGTTACACCCTACGAAAGCTTGAGTTCGAATTTCGAGAAAATTGGACCATAATTGCCAGAAAAAATGGCCGCCGTTTGTACGCGAACAGTGTAAAAATATGGTATGTCAAAGTTGTGGACCCTGTAGAGGTGACAATTTTAATTCGATTTTCATGAAACCTGAAATGCTTGTTTATAACCTAAAGATCTTTATTCTTTTCGATATTTGCGCACATCAAATTGTAACTTAATGAATTATGGCCTTTGATTCTAGGAAAAATCACTTTCGGTATTGCTTGTTCTCTGTCTATCTCTAGAACAATTGTTATCTGATTTTAAAAAAAACTCTGATTATATTACTGTTGCACCGTAAGGAAGGTTGAGTTCGAATTTCGTGAAAATCGTACCAAAATTGCCAGACGAAATGGTCACCGTTTGTACGCGAATATCGTAAAAATATGGTATATCATGGTTGTGGACTCTCTACAGGTCACAATTCTTATCCGATTTTGACGAAAAGTAACATTTCTAGGTTGTGTACCGTCACACCATAATCATTGTCGGCTTCGAATTTCATGAATATCAGACTGGAACTGACCAACAAAATGGCTGCTCCCAATACAGTATGAAATACAGGACTTAATGATGTAGGAAAAATCACTTTCGGTATTGCTTGTTAAGGTTGCAACGATACTGAAAAAATTTATCGCGATATATCACGATATTGTTAAAAAAAATTATCGCGATATCATGGATTATCGTAATCCTGGAGTAAATTATCGCGATAATTAGAATTATCGTGGTTCAAAAATTCATTATCATGATGATTACTGATGTGAAATTTACATAAGTGTGGTGTAACAGGTATATACATGGATTATGTATCAAGTATATATCTGTTTGTTATTTAGTATTGTATGTGAGTTGCATTGATAGAAGTATAACCTTGAGTAAGAATATTCATGCAGGTATCGTGACCGCAATTCTATTCTGATCAGCTGGCTTAGTTCGCAACTGGTGCCAAAGGTTTGACGTACACACTTTACACATTGCCACGTCCTTGCCATTTGTGTTTTTATACACCCACATTTTCATGTGGACGTATTATGTCGTCGCCCCTGTCCGTCCGTCCACAATTTGTTTGTGGACTCTCTACAGGTCACAATTCTTATCCGATTTTGACGAAACTTGAAATATAGGTTTATCCCCATAAGATCTCGGTTCCTTTCGATATTGGCATGTATCGGAACAAAACTTCATGGATTATGGCCCCTGATTGTACGAAAAATCACGTTTTTAGCTTGTGGACCCTATAGAGGTCACAATTTTGAACCGATTTTGATGAAACTTGACATGCATGTTTGTAACCCAAAGATCTTGGTTCCTTTCGATATTTGCGGCTATCGGAATATAATTTCCTGAATTATGGCCCCTGATTGTCCAAAAAATCACCCTTTTTAGCTTGTGGTCCCTCTGGAGGTCACAATTATTATTCGATTTAAAAAAACGTTTGATTATATCACCGTTACACCCTAAGGAAGGTTGAGTTCGAATTTCGGGAAAATCGGACGAAAATTGCCATACAAAATGGCCGCCGTTTGTACGCGAATACTGTTAAAAAATGGTATATCAAGGTTGTGGACCCTGTGGAGGTCACAATTTTGATTCGATTTTGATGAAACTTGAAATTCATGGTTATAACCCAAAGATCTTGCTTCCTTTCGATATTTGCGCATTTCGGATCGTAACTTCCTGAATTATGGCCCCTGATTATACGCAAAATCGCCTTTTTTTTAGCTTGGAGGTCACAATTATTATTCGATTTAAAAAACCGTTTGATTATATCACTGTTACACCGTAAGGAAGGTTGAGTTCGAATTTCGGGAAAATCGGACGAAAATTGCCATACAAAATGGCCGCCGTTTGTATGCGAATACTGTTAAAAAATGGTATATCAAGGTTGTGGACCCTGTGGAGGTCACAATTTTGATTCGATTTTGATGAAACTTGAAATTCATGGTTATAACCCATAGATCTTGCTTCCTTTTGATATTTGCGCATATCGGATCGTAACTTCCTGAATTATGGCCCCTGATTATACGCAAAATTGCCTTTTTTTTAGCATGGAGGTCACAATTATTATCCGATTTAAAAAAACGTTTGATTATATTACTGCTACACCGTAAGGAAGGTTGAGTTCGAATTTCGGGAAAATCAGACCAAAATTGCCACACAAAATGGCCGCCGTTTGTACGCGAATACTGTTAAAAAATGGTATATCAAGGTTGTGGACGCTGTAAAGGTCACAATTTTAATTTGATTTTGATGAAACTTGAAATTCATGGTTATAACCCAAAGATTTTGGTTCTTTTCGATATTTGCGCATATCGGATCGTAACTTCCTGAATTATGGCCCCTGGTTATACGCAAAATCCCCCTTTCTTTAGCTTGTGGTCCCTCTGGAGGTCACAATTATTATCCAATTTAAAAAAACGTTTGATT
This sequence comes from Patella depressa, assembly GCA_948474765.1. NCBI lineage: Eukaryota > Metazoa > Mollusca > Gastropoda > Patellidae > Patella > Patella depressa. Next base: position 49,461,034 of record OX419715.1, on the reverse strand, counting down.
ATATCACCGTTGCACTGTAAGGAAGGTTGAGTTTGAATTTCGGGAAAATCGGACCAAAATTGACAGACAAAATGGCCGCCGTTTGTACGCGAATACTGTTAAAAAAATGGTATATCAAGGTTGTGGACCCTGTAAAGGTCACAATTTTAATTCGATTTTGATGAAACTTGAAATTCATGGTTATAACCCAAAGATCTTTGTTCATTTCGATATTTGCGCATATCGGATCGTAACTTCCTGAATTATGGCCCCTGGTTATACACAAAATCCCCCTTTCTTTAGCTTGTGGTCCCTCTGGAGGTCACAATTATTATCCGATTTAAAAAAACGTTTGATTATATCACCGTTACACCGTAAGGAAGGGTGAGTTTGAATTTCGGGAAAATCGGACCAAAATTGACAGACAAAATGGCCGCCGTTTGTACGCGAATACTGTTAAAAAAATGATATATCATGATTGTGGAGCCTGTATAGGTCACAATTTTAATTCGATTTTGATGAGGATGGTTGAGTTCTAATTTCGTGAAAATCGTACCAAAATTGCCGGACGAAATGGTCGCCGTTTGTACGCGAATAGTGTAAAAATATGGTATATCATGGTTGTGGACTCTCTACAGGTCACAATTCTTATCCGATTTTGATGAAAAGTCACATTTCTAGGTTGTGTACCGTCACACCATAATCATTGTCGGTTTCGAATTTCATTAATATCAGACTGGAACTGACCAAAAATGGCTGCTCCCAATACAGTATGAAATACAGGACTTAAAGATGTAGGAAAAATCACTTTCGGTATTGCTTGTTCTCTGTCCATCTCTCGAAAATGTGGGCGTATCCTGCCTGGCAGTGCCAGCCTATCTTTCAAACTAAAATATTCCCACGCCACAGAAGATGTGTTCTTTTTCATCTTTTGCCACCTGCGGTATTGAACTATCACCGAGAACATCGGCATTTTCGATCTGGGATGCCTCAGAAGAAGCCATGTTGTTAAAAGAATAAAGGAAATATTATCCAGGCTGCTTTTCTATGTACGTTATCAATGTAATTGTCAACGGACTGGGTAATCAAAGATAAACCACCACTTCCGTTACTATGGCGACTAGTGCTGGCAAAAAATATCGATATAGCCGATAATCGTCGGCGACTTATGGAAAATATCGATATCGATATTCAGTTTCGTGATATCGATACACGCATAAATATGAATGGACTTCAATAAGATAAGATTTATGGAATGTTTGGTATCAAATATTCAGCGTTAGATCATTCAAATCACGCTAAAACTAAAAACACGCACACCTCGCAGTTCAACCATCGCTTCGGTAATTTTCGATGTCGCTTACAACAATGACAAAAAGTAATTAATTAAAATAGAGTTATTTCCCTTAACTGGTTTTTGCCTGGAAAATTGAAAACACGATTGTTGTCCGTTACGTTTCGCTAGGCCCATTTCGCCAAAAACACAGCAAATATATGCCAATGAATTATTGCTATTAATTTTAGTTACAGTTATTATCTTATAAGTACGATGTCTCAACAGTCTCAAGAGACTCAGACAATATTTGATTTTCCGGGGGCCAAAAGTAGTGTGTGGTCGCATTTTGGATTTTATAAGAAAACAACTGATGGTGATAGGCCTACTGATGAGTTAGACAAAACATATGCGATCTGCAGGCAATGTCATTCAAAAGTTAAATATATTGGTAACACAACCAACTTACAATCACACATTTCTAAGCACCATTTTACATATCCCTACAAGAGTCATACTACTCATACACAACCAAAACTAGTTGATTTTATGAAAAAACTACCAAACAACAGTCCCAAGGCCATGGCATTAACTAAAGTCGTAGCTGTCCATCTGTTCAGCGATATGAGACCCATTTCAACTGTAGAATCGTCTTCATTTAGAGAAATCTTACGAGAGGCTGAACACAAATACACCCTGCCATCAAGAACCTCTTTCAGAGAATCGATTCTGCCAAAGATGTACGATGACACGCGAGCTAAAGTTAAACAAGAAATCACCAAAGCCATGGACGTATCCGTAACTACAGATTGTTGGACCTCCAATGTTACTCAGTCATACATGACAGTGACAGCTCATTTAATGTGTAACTGGCAACTTCAAAATTTTGTTCTTCAAACTCGAGAATTACCAGGCTCCCACACTTCTGAAAACCTGTATGATGCTCTGATGGAATCATTTAATGAATGGGGCATAAATCCAATCTGCATTGTTTCGGACAATGCGTCAAATATCGTAAAAGCTGTATCTAAATTTGATCAAACATCCACTCATCATCTTCCATGTTTTGCCCATACGCTCAACCTGGCCGTTAAAGCCGGAATAGCAGCAAACAGACAGCTAACAGTGCTCCTGACAAGATGCCGACAACTTGTTGGATTCTTTAAAAAGAGCGCACTTGCAACGAACATGTTGCACACCAAGCAACATAGAATGGGTTATCCTGAACATAAATTAATCCAAGACGTTGATACTAGATGGAACAGCACCTACGAAATGCTAGAAAGGATATTAGAACAAACAGTCCCTATTCACGCTACCTTTACTGATCCTTCAATAAAAAAGGACGCAAGATCCATTTTGTTAGACACCAGCGAACAAAGCCTGGCAGAAGACGTTCTTTCTATCCTAAAACATATGAAGGCAGCTACACAAATCGTTTGTCACGAATCCATCCCAAGCATATCAATGATTCTTCCAATTATATACAAACTTAGTTATCATCTTAAAATTGAAGAAAATGATGGTGCAAGTACTTACTTGTATACAAGATATCAAAAGGGCGATCCAGGAAAATTTAAATAGGCGTTACCAGAATGCGGATATAAGAAGGATGTTAGCTACTTCTTCGATTTTAGACCCTAGATATAATCACATTAATTACTTGGATGAGAGCGAGTACAAGGCGGCCGTGGAGAATTTGACACTAGCGAACAAAGCCTGGCAGAAGACGTTCTTTCTATCCTAAAACATATGAAGGCAGCTACACAAATCGTTTGTCACGAATCCATCCCAAGCATATCAATGATTCTTCCAATTATATACAAACTTAGTTATCATCTTAAAATTGAAGAAAATGATGGTGCAAGTACTTGTATACAAGATATCAAAAGGGCGATCCAGGAAAATTTAAATAGGCGTTACCAGAATGCGGATATAAGAAGGATGTTAGCTACTTCTTCGATTTTAGACCCTAGATATAATCACATTAATTACTTGGATGAGAGCGAGTACAAGGCGGCCGTGGAGAATTTGACACTAGCGAACAAAGCCTGGCAGAAGACGTTCTTTCTATCCTAAAACATATGAAGGCAGCTACACAAATCGTTTGTCACGAATCCATCCCAAGCATATCAATGATTCTTCCAATTATATACAAACTTAGTTATCATCTTAAAATTGAAGAAAATGATGGTGCAAGTACTTGTATACAAGATATCAAAAGGGCGATCCAGGAAAATTTAAATAGGCGTTACCAGAATGCGGATATAAGAAGGATGTTAGCTACTTCTTCGATTTTAGACCCTAGATATAATCACATTAATTACTTGGATGAGAGCGAGTACAAGGCGGCCGTGGAGAATTTGACACTAGAAATTATGGGTGTTTATGACACACAGGCGGAGGCGGAGCCCGATAATGTATGTTCTCCAACTAAGAAATCAAAAACATCGTCGTCAGCAATTGATGCTTTTTTTTCTTGTTTCAATGAAGATGCAAATGAAGACATCCCTGTAGCTAATAAGTCAGCACGAGAAATTGCCATGGAAGAAATACGAAAATTTACATCTGAGCCAAAAATCACTGGGGACCGACCTATCATCTTTAGATTGGTGGAAACAGATGCAGAGTGTTTATCCAAATCTGGCGGTTTTGGCACAAAAATACCTTTGCATTCCGGGAACTTCTGTTCCTAGCGAACGCGTGTTTAGCACTGCGGGTTTCATTGTGAACAAACACAGAAGCTCCCTTCTTCCACAGAATGTGGATAAAATGATTTTCCTCAACAAAAACTACAGTATTGTATTGTAAAGAAATGTTGACTTTAAAACGTTTGAGGTTATACGTTTTTTTTGTTGTTTTAAGTTTTAAGATTACATTGGATGCTAAAATGTAATAGCCTTTGTTTTATAAAACCGGAAAAGTTACAGTATACGGTATTAATTTAAAATCACAAGTTCGTAATGAGTTCAGATATGTTTTGTGTATAAATATATTCACCTCAATTACTTTATTATTAAAGTCTATATCAATAATCAAACAGAACACGTCTTATATTTTTGATTTCTCTTCCATGCAAGTGATATCGCAGACAATATCTAGTATATATCATAATATATGTTTCAAATCTCAATTTGCGGCGGGTAAAATGTAAAATGGCTGTGGCACGGTTTAGTGGGAAGTTCTTCCCTTTATTAATAAAAAAACGTAGCGTTTGGTAGTGGATCATTAGAGAAAACATTTACGAGAGCATATTATACGAACTCTGTTTTTGATTGGTAGATGTATTCTTTGAACAATAGTTTTTAGATGCCTGGCCCGTCTCATCAACGCGTGTGTGCGAAATAGCTTTATTTAATGTTGGTTCCACCGAGGTGATATCACAGATATCTACTACTACTACTTGGTGTTTAACGTCTGCTTCCACATAAGTGATATCGCAGACAAGTCACAGATATCGTCCTTTCGTTCGTAATTATACTAGCCATATGGCTACGTATTGTTCACCGTTCAGGGGGAACAACTCCATTTTAATAAGTTTGTTTATTGCTGTAAGCGACTGAAGAAAGTCGTCAACAATGACTCGTGAATGATTGATGGCGAGCACGAAGCCGCGAAACTATTTTATTACTAACACCATTGCAGCATCAAGTTTAAGCTTTGACTGAAAAGCATATTATGAAACAATAGCTAAGAATCATAGTTTGTTTATTTTTTGTTTTATATGATCAATAACACATTTAAATACCCGGTACATTTTTAGCATACAATTTTCGGTTTTTCCGATATATCGATACCGATATCTCCCAAACGGTTGCCGATATCGATATGTAAAATCGGTATCGATTGCCAGCACTAATGGCGACATATATTGTCGCGTGCATCATTCCTAGTCTGTCATAATTATTAATATTGTGGATGCTGTTGCCTACACGTGGAAAATTATGATTACCAATAAACTATTATTCAGTGAAATATAGCCTACTTAAAGCCCCAATAACACTCTTGTTGTAACTGAAAAATATGTCCCAATCTTCATTCTGGTCAACAAATCGTATTATTTTAGAATATTCCAATTAAATGATGATATAAATTTCATCTTAACACACCTAATTTAAAAAATTGGAAAAATTCAACCAATTGATTTGAAAAGTCTAACGTAAACCTTTTCAAATGTGACTTGGATTTTAAAATATTTTCGAACCCTCTGGACAAATAAAATAGGTTGTAATGGATAATTTACACAACAGGTAGGACATTTAAACATCTAGTACTTAGAATAAGGGTATTATTAAAATTATTTATTTTCTGGAGCTACTAAGCCAGCAAGAATGTTATTGTCCCTTTAAAAAATACATGAGGTGAACTAGTGACAGTCGACCCCTGGCGTTAAAAACTGATGTATGTTGTGCACAATGGAAAAGATCTCGTTCGTCGGCACTTGCCACTTGTTGAAGTTTGATTTCTTCTCCATTTTTCGAGTATTTTGAACGGGTTTATGTGAATTATGACTTATAATTTCAATATCGCGATTTTTTAAAAAATTATCGCGTATATCACGATAAGGTCATATTTGAGGTTTTATCGTCTGACCTAATTATCGCGATATATCGCCATCCCCGGGTTATCGCTGCAACCTTATTGCTTGTTCTCTATCCATCTCTCAAAAATGTGGGCGTATCCTGCCTGGCAGTGCCAGCCTATCTTTTAGCTTGTGAACAGTGTAGAGGTCACAATTTTGAATCGATTTGGATGAAACTTGAAATGCATGTTTATAACCCAAAGATCTTTGTTCCTTTCGATATTTGCGCCAATCGAATCGTAACTTCCTGAATTATGGCCCCTGATTGTCCGAAAAATCGCCTTTTTTATACGCCCACATTTTCATGTGGACGTATGTCGTCGCCCCTGTCCGTCCGGACGTCCGTCCGTCCGGACGTCCGTCCACAATTTGTTTGTGGACTCTCTACAGGTCACAATTCTTATCCGATTTTGACGAAACTTGAAATATAGGTTTATCCCCATAAGATCTCGGTTCCTTTCGATATTGGCATGTATCGGATCAAAACTTCATGGATTATGGCCCCTGATTGTACGAAAAATCACGTTTTTAGCTTGTGGACCCTATAGAGGTCACAATTTTGAACCGATTTTGATGAAACTTGACATGTATGTTTGTAACCCAAAGTTCTTGGTTCCTTTCGATATTTGCGGCTATCGGAATGTAATTTCCTGAATTATGGCCCCTGATTGTCCGAAAAATCACCCTTTTTAGCTTTTGGTCCCTCTGGATGTCACAATTATTATTCGATTTAAAAAACCGTTTGATTATATCACCGTTACACCCTAAGGAAGGTTGAGTTCGAATTTCGGGAAAATCGGACGAAAATTGCCATACAAAATGGCCGCCGTTTGTACGCGAATACTGTTAAAAAATGGTATATCAAGGTTGTGGACCCTGTGGAGGTCACAATTTTGATTCGATTTTGATGAAACTTCAAATTCATGGTTATAACCCAAAGATCTTGCTTCCTTTCGATATTTGCGCATATCGGATCGTAACTTCCTGAATTATGGCCCCTGATTATACGCAAAATCGCCTTTTTTTTAGCTTGGAGGTCACAATTATTATTCGATTTAAAAAACCGTTTGATTATATCACCGTTACACCCTAAGGAAGGTTGAGTTCGAATTTCGGGAAAATCGGACGAAAATTGCCATACAAAATGGCCGCCGTTTGTACGCGAATACTGTTAAAAAATGGTATATCAAGGTTGTGGACCCTGTGGAGGTCACAATTTTGATTCGATTTTGATGAAACTTGAAATTCATGGTTATAACCCAAAGATCTTGCTTCCTTTCGATATTTGCGCATATCGGATCGTAACTTCCTGAATTATGTCCCCTGATTATACGCAAAATTGCCTTTTTTTTTAGCTTGGAGGTCACAATTATTATCCGATTTAAAAAAACGTTTGATTATATCACCGTTACACCCTAAGGAAGGTTGAGTTTGAATTTCGGGAAAATCGGACGAAAATTGCCATACAAAATGGCCGCCGTTTGTACGCGAATACTGTTAAAAAATGGTATATCAAGGTTGTGGACCCTGTGGAGGTCACAATTTTGATTCGATTTTGATGAAACTTGAAATTCATGGTTATAACCCAAAGATCTTGGTTCCTTTCGATAATTGCGCATATCGGATCGTAACTTCCTGAATTATGGCCCCTGATTATACGCAAAATTGCCTTTTTTTTAGCTTGGAGATCACAATTATTATCCGATTTAAAAAAACGTTTGATTATATTACCGTTACACCGTAAGGAAGGGTGAGTTTGAATTTCGGGAAAATCAGACCAAAATTGCCACACAAAATGGCCGCCGTTTGTACGCGAATACTGTTAAAAAATGGTATATCAAGGTTGTGGACGCTTTAAAGGTCACAATTTTAATTCGATTTTGATGAAACTTGAAATTCATGGTTATAACCCAAAGATCTTGGTTCTTTTCGATATTTGCGCATATCGGATCGTAACTTCCTGAATTATGGCCACTGGTTATACGCAAAATCCCCCTTTCTTTAGCTTGTGGTCCCTCTGGAGGTCACAATTATTATCCAATTTAAAAAAACGTTTGATTATATCACCGTTACACTGTAAGGAAGGTTGAGTTTGAATTTCGGGAAAATCGGACCAAAATTGACAGACAAAATGGCCGCCGTTTGTACGCGAATACTGTTAAAAAAAATGATATATCATGATTGTGGATCCTGTATAGGTCACAATTTTAATTCGATTTTGATGAGGATGGTTGAGTTCTAATTTCGTGAAAATCGTACCAAATTTGCCGGACGAAATGGTCGCCGTTTGTACGCGAATGGTGTAAAAATATGGTATATCATGGTTGTGGACTCTCTACAGGTCACAATTCTTATCCGATTTTGATGAAAAGTCACATTTCTAGGTTGTGTACCGTCACACCATAATCATTGTCGGTTTCGAATTTCATTAATATCAGACTGGAACTGACCAACTAAATGGCTGCTCCCAATACAGTATGAAATACAGGACTTAATAAAGATGTAGGAAAAATCACTTTCGGTATTGCTTGTTCTCTGTCCATCTCTCGAAAATGTGGGCGTATCCTGCCTGGCAGTGCCAGCCTATCTTTTTAGCTTGTGGTCCCTCTGGAGGTCAAAATTGTTACCCGATTTAAAACAACGTTTGATTATATCACCGTCCCATGGTTATGAAGGTTGAGTTCGAATTTCGTGAAAATCGGATCAAAATTGACCGACAAAATGGCCGCCATTTGTACGCGAATAGTGTGAAATATGTTATATCAAGGTTGTGAACAGTGTAAAGGACACAATTTTGAACCGTTTTGGATGAAACTTGAAATGCATGTATATAACCCAAAGATCTTGGTTCCTTTCGATATTTGCGCCAATCGGATCGTAACTTTTTGAATTATGGCCCCTGATTGTCCGAAAAATTGCCCTTTTTAGCTTGTGGTCCCTCTGGAGGTCAAAATTGTTATCCGATTTAAAAAAAACGTTTGATTATATCACAGCTCCATGGTTATGAAGGTTGAGTTCGAATTTCATGAAAATCGGACCAAAATTGTTATCCGATTTAAAAAAACGTTTGATTATATCACCGTTCCATGGTTATGAAGGTTGAGTTCGAATTTTGTGAAAATCGGACCAAAATTGACGGACAAAATGGCCGCCATTTGTACGCGAATAGAGTGAAAATATGTTATATCAAGGTTGTGAACAGTGTAGAGGACACAATTTTGAACCGTTTTGGATGAAACTTGAAATGTATGTTTATAACCCAAAGATCTTGGTTCCTTTCGATATTTGCGCCCATCGGATCGTAACTTCCTGAATTATGGCCCCTGATTGTCCGAAAAATTGCCCTTTTTAGCTTGTGGTCCCTCTGGATGTCAAAATTGTTATCGGATTTAAAAAAACGTTCGATTATATCACAGCTCCATGGTTATGAAGGTTGAGTTCGAATTTCATGAAAATCGGACCAAAATTGACGGGCAAAATGGCCGCCGTTTGTACGCGAATAGTGTGAAAATATGTTATATCAAGGTTGTGGACCTTATAGAGGTCACAATTTTGAACCAATTTTGATGAAACTTGACATGTATGTTTATAACCCAAACATCTTGGTTCCTTTCGATATTTGCGCCCATTGGATTGTAACTTCCTGGCAACCTATTTTATCTGATTTCAATGAAACTTAAAATATAGGTTTATCACCCCAAGATCTCGGTTCCTTTCGATATTGGCATGTATTGGACTGTAAGTTCATGGGTTATGGCCCATGATTGTACGAAAAATCATGTTTTTAGCTTGTGAACAGTGTAGAGGTCACAATTTTGAACCGATTTGAATGAAACTCAAAATGCATGTTTATAACCCAAAGATCTTTGTTCCTTTCGATATTTATGCCCACCGGATCGTAACTTCCTGAATTATGTCCCCTAATAGTCCGAAAAATCGCATTTTTATACGCCCACATTGAAATGTGGTCGTATATTGTCGTCGCCCCCGTCCGTCCGTCCGTCCGTCCGTCGGTCCGTCGGTCCGTCCGTCCGTCGGTCCGTCCGGCGGTCCGGCGTCCACAATTGCTTGTGGACGCTCTACAGGCTAAAGTTAATATCCGATTGACTTTAAATTTATACACAGTGTTTAAGGTCATGAGACGAAGAAGCCTATTGTTTTTCAGCGATTTCCAATAATAACTACCGGAGTTATGGCCCTTGATCACTTCAAAAAATCTTGTGGACGCTCTAGAGGCCAAAGTTAATATCCGATTGACTTTAAATTTATACACAGTGTTTAAGGTCATGAGACGAAGAAGCCTATTGATTTTCAGCGATTTCCGATAATTAGTGCCAGAGTTATGGCCCTTTATCACTTAAACAAATCTTGTGAACGCTCTAGAGGCCAAAGTTAATATCCAATGGACTTTAAATTTATACACAGTGTTTAAGGTCATGAGACGAAGAAGCCTATTGATTTTCAGCGATTTCCGATAATTAGTGCCAGAGTTATGGCCCTTGATCACTTCAAAAAAATCTTGTGGACGCTCTAGAGGCCAAAGTTAATATCCGATTTACTTTAAATTTATACACAGTGTTTAAGGTCATGAGACGAAGAATCCTATTGATTTTTAGCGATTTCCAATAATTGGTGCCAGAGTTATGGCCCTTGATCACTTCAAAAAATCCTGCGGACGCTATGGAGGCCAAAGTTAATATCCGATTGACTTTAAATTTATACACAGTGTCTAAGGTCATGAGACAAAAAAGCCTTTTGATTTTCAGCGATTTCTGATAATTACTGCCAGAGTTATGACCCTTGATCACTTCAAAAAATCTTGTGGATGGTCTAGAGGCCAAAGTTAATATCCGATTGACTTCAAATTTATACATAGTGTTTACAGTCATGAGACTAAGTCATCTATCGATTTTCAGTGATTTTCAATAATTGTTGCCAGAGTTATTGCCCTTGATCACTTCGAAAAAATCCTGTGGAAGCTCTAGAGGCCAAAGTTAATATCCGATCGACTTTAAATTAACACACAGTGTTTAGGGTCATGAGACGAAGAAGCCTATGGATTTTCAGAGATTTCAAATAATTATTGCCAGAGTTATCTCCCTTGATAACTTCAAAAAATTTTGTTACGCTATAGAGGCCAAACTTATTATCCGATTGACTTTAGATTGATACACAGAGTTTAAGGTGTTGAAACGAACAAGTATTTTGATTTTCAATGAATTTTGATAACTGAACAGCTAAATCCATGATATTAAATGTTTCATGTATATACTAATTGTTAGCGTGGGGTAACACTTTATAAAAAGCAATCAAATTCTAATGATTTTCTGATAATTACATAATGAGCTGTTACTCTTAATCAGTTTTTAGTGTATTACAAATGTTTCATTAGCGAAAAAAGTAAAAATATGCGACAACCCTTGTTGATTGCCCGGACGATTTAGCTGCTGTGGGCGTATGTTTCGTTGCCTGGCAACCTATCTTTTTAGCTTGTGGTCCCTCTGGAGGTCAAAATTATTATCTTATTTAAAAAATGTTCGATTATATCACTGTTACGTGGTAATGAAGAATGAGTCTGAATTTCGTGACCAAAATTGACGCACAGAATGGGTCGGTTTGTATGCGAATAGTGTGAAAATATGTTATATTAAGGTTGTAGACCCTATAGAGGTCACAATTTTAAACCGATTTTGATGAAACTTGCAATACATATTTATAACCTAAAGATCTTGGTTCCATTGCATATTTGCGCATATCGGATTGTAACTTCCTGAATTATGGCCCCTGATTGTCCGAAAAATCGCCTTTATTAGCTTGTGGTTACTCTGGATGTCACAATTATTACCTGATTTAAAGAAAACGTTTGATTATATCACCGTTACAGGGTAATCTATGTTATGTTTGAATTTCGTGAAAATCGGACCAAAATTGACAAACAAAATGGCCGCCGTTTGTACGCGAATGGTATAAAAATATGCTATATCGTCGCTGTGCGTCGAAAACCCCGTAACCCAATTTTCACTACTTTTCAGGAGAGTGAAAAAACTTTCACAATCTTTTGGTTTGAGTGAAACTAACTTCAAAACCATTCCAATAAAAACAAAAAACGCTGTTTTAGCATACACCAAACAGATAACACAAACTCTTTTGTTGTTTTAAGGCAATGAGACTTATTGGGTTTTTGATCGTATTTTTTGGACCAAATTCTGAGATACGAGTTTTACGTGAATTTCTTTGCCAAAGTTTTACAAAGTTTGGATGGTTTATGTTTATATACGAGATTTTGTTACAATATCGCAAGTAACGTACTGTTATCTATCTACGGTAATACAGGCAAATATCTTAAATACACTTATATAATGGCACGAAATCATTTTTTAAAAATAATTTGACAGTTTTGGCAGTGTTTTTGTCGATAAAGAGACATTTATGGGGGAATTCATCAGTAAAAAACAAACAAACAATAATTATTACTTAATAACAATTTAATTTCAAAAACATTAACAAAACTCAAATTCAACAGTACGTAGGTTAAATTGCTAAGGAATAGGTCTTAAAGGAGCTAAATCGCTAATATTTGGGACCTAGAAATCGACAGTCTATTAGGCATGCTCTTGTCGTTTGGTACGACTTGTTGAATGTCTAGGCTCGTTCGTCGAGTCCCTTGTAACAAATGATGCTGAAAACGATTATGGCGTCAATGGTAAAAATGTTGATTTTGTCTTAAATATTGAATATCAAAAGCCCATCTACTGTATTTCCCGTAAGATGACAACATCAGCGTTGATTTAAACTGACAAATAATTTGTTTTTTTAATGTCTAAGATTTGGATGATATTGAGTTAGAGAATTAGTTACTTTAAAATGCTGCACGTGGTAATTTCATTAAGTTAATCATGGGGAAGGTGGTCGTAAAATGAATGATAGTCTATTGGAATAACAGCTTTGAGTTGTTGTAAATGATCATATTTTGATTTTTTTATTGGTGGAGGGTTATTATAAGCTGATGGGATAATTTCCATGTTGAATGACGGGCCTGTGGATGAGTTACGACGCCTGGGTAAATCCTTGTATTCGTCATCAAAATTTAGTTTAAATTGGATAACACCTGAAGGGAGATATTTTAATACTCTTAATTCGTGGACACAAGGATCGCCGACTCTGTTTCCTGGTCTTATCGTATCCTAATATTTCATAGAACTAAAGTCCCTAAAAAAACGTATGGGTTAAATATTTTACAACGTACGGTTGACTTGGTCTTGCCTGTTTAATTAATTCCACATAATTCGACGGCGAATAAATTGGCACTTTGCGAAATTTTCTTTCAAGTGTACTGTGGACTGAGTCCACCTCCATTTGTGTATGTCCCTTTTCCAAGTATTTCTGGATTATGGTTATTCCGTTCTTAACAGCTGTATAAAGTAACGCATTTGACACAGAAACGTTTCTGTTCTGATATCCGCAACCGTCACTAAACAAAATTATTTCTTCAATTCCAGGTTCAATTAAGGTTTCAATATAATGTTGGATACATGTTGCAAAATTGTGTGAAGATAATCCACCTTCTCCCTCTTGCCAAAAATAGCAATGGACATCTCTGGTAGCTAAATTGTGTGTTGTGAAATTGTGACAAGCTAGCTTGGTTTTGTAGTAGACGGCACTAGCTTGGATTGAGGGACAAATTAAGACAGACTGTAAATCCATTGTAGACACCTTTATTTTACTGTTTTCAATTGCTCGCTCTTTGTCTCGAACCTTTTCGTTTCGTGCTTTTGTTTTCCTATCAACATGTACAGCAAAATCACCATCTCAGAATCTGTAATATTTCCTGTACCATGGCCAACGCAGATATCACACTGGTCCTTTTTAGGGTGGAATAGGGATAGATTCATTTCATCAAATAATTTTATTAACACCTTTCGACTCACCGCTAATTTTCCCTGAACTTCACAATCTTGTACGTAAACACGATGGAGTTCGGAGAAGGAAGTAAATAATGGTTCTAAATACTGCTTAGTTGTCGTAGCTCGACAATAATGTGAAGGCATTTTAGGTAATTGTGTAAGAAATTGTCGAGCATAAGAGTTTTGAAGTGATACTTTTGGGGTTTTCTGTTGTTTATCGCATTCTTCTACTGGTACACCATGTTCATTTATAGATTTCAACCATTCGTAAACAGTGTATTCGCCAATCCCGAGAGTTGACAGAAAAAGATTTTTACAAACCGGTAATCGCTGATGACCATTTTTCAGAAAATATCTGAATGTAAATTTTCTCCGGCTATTTTCCCCGACTGTAGTTAAAGTATTACACTGATCTACAAGATTGGTTACATAAATTTTCTTTTCACTCCAATCCATGTTATGCCAGAAAGATTTGAAAATTTCTACCCTGCTATTATCAGTTATCAATCCGCATTTTCTTGACTTTTCACATTTACGACTACAGTTCCGTGCCCCCAAAATCCTTTCCTCTCTTTCAGCACAAAACCTTTTTCTTCCATCTACCTTTGCTATTTCTTTATATGGCTTTCCCTCCATACGTAATTTCTTGTTTTTGTTTCTTTGCCATTTGCTTGGATCAGACATTCCTCTTTTGGATCTCACACCTTCATTTTGAGTGTCGACAACTTCTTCATGATCTACCTGAATTAAATTTATTCCAACATCCTCATTACCACTTCTATCAACATCCCCATGACTTCCACCAACATCCTAATGACTTGTATCAACATCACCGTGACTTTCATCGACATCCCCGTGACTTCCATCACCATCCCCATGACTTCTAGCAACATCCCCATGACTTTTAATACCACCCACATGACTTCTATCAACATGACTTTTATCAACCTCTTTATGACTTCTATCAACCTCTTTATGATTTTTATTAACATCCCGATGACTTCTATTAACATGACTGCTATTAACATGACTTCTATTAACATCCTCATGACTTCTATTAACATGACTGCTATTAACATGACTTCTATTAACAGGACTGCTATCAACATGACTGCTATCAACATGACTTTTATTAACAGGATCGCTATCAACATGACTTTTATTAACAGGACTGCTATCAACATGACTTCTATTAACATCTGTATAACTTCTATTACCATTTCCATGACTTCTATTAACATCACCATGACTTTTATCGACATCTCTTCCACCATTAACAATACCTTCAATTGTATCATCTTTATTAACTCTTCTATCTCTAGCCTTATCTATATTATTATTTGTAACATTTCTCTCAGTTCTTTTATTGTCTGCTTCATAAACAACACTATCCGTTCTATCACCAAGCTTTAAAACGTTTCTAAAACTAGACTTAACACGGCTTTTAACAAAAATTTTGTTCTTCGCCACATGCCTAGCTTTGTGTTTTTTATGCGATATAAATGTTTCTTCATCCGTGCTCTCTGAATCTGAATTATACCGCCGTAACATTTTCTTGTCTGGTGCCCAGTCTGGATCAGAAACAGTATCTAATTCTGAATCAGATTCACTAAAGCTATCAAATACCACCCGTGGTTTTATATCAGAATCTTTCATTTCATTTATTACAAAGTCGGGTGTGGTAATTGCTGGACTGTGTATAGCAGGCGTCAAAGTGGAACAGTGCCTGCTACTGGATCCTTGGTCACACATGCCATTGCCAGGAATATCAAAACCTTTGCTCACCATAGGCCTACCTATCTTCTCCAGTGCAAGTTGAAGGAGTTGTTTTCCTCTAGATGACATTATACTGTGGTATAGTCTCAGTGAATACCCTAAAACAAAACAAAAAACTTTATTAATCTCAATAGAAAAGAATGCGAAAAACTCGTATCTCACTAAACGTCCAAATTAGATTTAAAAGCCCATTATAGTGGAATGTGAAAAACTCGTATCTCACTAACAGACTAAAACAGAATTGAAAATGACGACTTTGTACTTTAAGAATTTGCATAATAATGAAGTAAATCAAAATTTGTTTGACTAATTATATCAGTAATATAACAATATTTGCCCCTTTCTCGAGTAAATAGACATTTGGACTTATTCAATAAGACGTTACGTCATTGAATATAATTGGATCACAAAATTGCATTAAATTCGAAGCTTATGTAAATCGATTAGTACGTTTATTCACAACTATAATACTTTAAAAATGATCTTCGAAAAAATGTATAAAGTAAACTTACCTTTTTTTCAATTATTTCATATGTTTACCAAGGCTTACAAACACGTGTGCCTACTTCTCGACGTAACATTCGAGATACGAGGATTTCGAAGTTAAAATTAAACACCAATCCAAATACGAGATTTTTTCACATGACCAATTTGAACATTTCTGATTGGGTATTACGTTAGGTAATTTCGCACCTAGTGTATCGGTAGTTTATTGACCTCGACGTCACATAAAAATATTATCGCTAAAATCTGAGTTACGAGGTTTTCGACGCACAGCGACGATATCAGGGTTGTGGGTCACAATTTTAATTTGATTTTGATGAAACTTGACATGTATGTTTATAACCCAAAGATCTTGGTTCCTTTCGATATTTGCGCCCATTGGATCGTAACTTCCTGAATTATGGCCCCTGATTGTCTTAAAAAATCGCCCTTTTTAGCTTGTGGTCCCTCTGGAGGTCAAAATTATTATCCGATTTAAAAAAACGTTTGACTATATCACCTTTACATGGTAATGAAGAGAGAATTTGAATTACGTGAAAATTGGACTAGAATTGACGGACAAAATGGCCGCCGTTTGTACATGAATAGTGTGAAAATATGTTATATCAAGGTTGTGGACCCTATAGAGGTCACAATTTTGAATCGATTTTGATGAAACTTGACATGTATGTTTATAACCCAAAGATCTTGGTTCCTTTCGATATTTGCGCCCATCGGGTCATTACCTCCTGAATTATGTCCCCTGATTGTTCGAAAAATCACCCTTTTTAGCTTGTGGTCCCTCTGGAGGTCACAATTATTATCTGATTTAAAAAAAAAAACCCTTTGATTATAAAAACCAAACAAATTCTAATGATTTTCTGATAATTCCTTAATATGTGACAACTCTTGTTGACTGCCCGGACGATTTGGCTGCTGTGTGGGCGTATGTTTCGTTGCCTGGCAACCTATTTCATCTGATTTCAATGAAACTTAAAATATAGGTTTATCACCCCAAGATCTCGGTTCCTTTCGATATTGGCATGTATTGGACTGTAAGTTCATGGGTTATGGCCCCTGATTGTACGAAAAATCACGTTTTTAGCTTTTGAACAGTGTAGAGGTCACAATTTTGAACCGATTTGAATGAAACTCGAAATGCATGTTTATAACCCAAAGATCTTTGTTCCTTTCGATATTTATGCCCACCGGATCGTAACTTCCTGAATTATGTCCCCTGATAGTCCGAAAAATCGCATTTTTTATACGCCCACATTGAAATGTGGTCGTATATTGTCGTCGCCCCCGTCCGTCCGGCCGTCCGTCCGGCGTCCACAATTGCTTGTGGACGCTCTACAGGCTAAAGTTAATATCCGATTGACTTTAAATTTATACACAGTGTTTAAGGTCATGAGACGAAGAAGCCTATTGTTTTTCAGCGATTTCCGATTATAACTACCAGCGTTATGGCCCTTGATCACTTCAAAAAATCTTGTGGACGCTCTAGAGGCCAAAGTTAATATCCGATTGACTTTAAATTTATACACAGCGTTTAAGGTCATAAGACAATGAAGCCTATTGATTTTCGGCGATTTCCGATAATTAGTGCCAGAGTTATGGCCCTTGATCTCTTTAAAAAATCTTGTGGACGCTCTAGAGACTAAAGTTAATATCCGATTGACTTTAAATTTATACACAGTGTTGAAGGTCATGAGACGAAGAAGCCTATTGATTTTCAGCAATTTTCGATAATTACTACCAGAGTTATGGCCCTTGTTCACTTTGAAAAATCTTGTGAATGTAGCATTACCACATCAAAATTTCAACTGTGATTAACAGCAATTTAATGCATGTATTTATTTAGAGGCTGCTACTGCTACAAGGATCTCAATTCTTTTTGAATTATGAAAATTGAAAAATTATTAAAAAAGTTATGATCAAATTAATATGTCAGATTTCGATATGTAGATTTATTTTTATGAAATATAACTTACCTTAAGGCTAAAGATGTTTCAATTTACACATTTGTGTAACAATTACTCCGGTTTCCCCAGCTACTTCAAAATACGTAGGTTTCCCCAAAAATCCCATTTTTTTTAAAGTGATTTTTGTCAATTTTTTCATTAAAAATGGTCTTATCTTGCATGGCAACGGTTGGTTTATTTTTATTACACAGTCCTGATTTATATTTAAAATGAATAATCCCTGCCATGTTTTAAATTCACATTTTTAGAAGTATGCAACATTGTTTTGAGATAATAGTGCTGGAAGTTTGAAATATCAGTGTAAAATATAATAATACTATTCTTTTGAATAATTTAGGAGCAGTTGTAAGTCATCAATCACCAATGTTCAAAGAAGAATTTCCCACATTAGCGGGGGACGAGAAAGATGGCAAAATACAGAAAGAAGGTGGAGAAGAAAAAGATGTTCAGTATGGACCCGGGCCAAGTTTGCGTCCACAGAGTAAGTTATTCATTTATTTCCTACATAAATCTTGTAATTTCAATTGCTTGTGGACGTGGTAGGGGCTAAAGTTAATATCCAATTGATGTTAAATTTAAACACAGTAGTTAAGGTCATGAAGCCTCATAATTTCCACGATTTCCGATAATAAATGCCAGAGTTGTGGCCCTTGATCACTTCAAAATATCTTGTTGATGCTCTGGAGATCAAAGATAATATCCAATTAACTTTATCAGATTGATGTTTAAGATCATGAGACGAAGAAGCCTATTGATTTTCAGGTATTTCCGATAATTACTGCCAGAGTTATGGCCCTTGATCACTTCAAAAAATCTGGTGGACGCTCTACAGACTAAAGTTATTATTCGATTGAAGTTGAATTTATATAGTGTTTAAGGTCATGAGACAAAGAAGCCTATTGATAATGAGCAATTTCCGATATTACTGCCAGAGTTATGGCCCTTGATCACTTCAAAAAATCTTTTGGATGTTGATATCCGATGGACCTTGAATATATACACAATGTTTAAGGTCATGAAACAAAGAAGCCTATTGATTTTCAGTGATTGCCGATAGTTACTGCCAGGGTTATGGCCCTTGAGACAAAAGCCTTTTGATTTTCAGCGATTTCCGATAATTACTGTCCGGGTTATGGCCCATGATCGCTTCAAAAAATCTTGTGGTGGTCGCTCTAGAGGCCAGTTATCATCCAATGGACTTCAGATTGATACACAGTTTAAGGTCATGAGACGAAGAATCCTATTGATTTTCAGCGTCTTCAGACAAACAAGTATATTGATTTCCAATGAATTTTGATGACTGAACAGCTAAATCCATGATATTAAAGTTTGATTGATACAGAGTTTAAGGTGTTGAATTGAAACAAACAAGTGTGCTAAATCCATGATATTAAATGTTTCGTTTAGTAAACGTTAACATAAGTGGCAGAACTTTGTAAAACCCAAACAAATTCTAATGATTTTCTAATACTAATAATTACTTAACCCTTTCATTACTAGTGAGTTTTATAATGTTTGACGCCAAATCCTGACAATATACAGAAAAAACATCGAAAAAATGTGCGAAATGTTCATGTGATTATATCTCAAAACCTATCAACTTTCATTTCAAAGAAGACAAGTTATGATTTTCTGAAAGGAAATTGAATTCTCTTTCCAATGGAGTCAACACTACAAGTATGGTATCGTCTAAAATGGTAGTTTTACCGATAGTTTCTATTCATACCGTGTAATGTCCAGTTATTAGACGAGGCGTCGAATTTCCCGAGATACGTCGAATTTCCTGAGATACGTATATAAATCAACATACGAATAATTTATCTATGGTGTTTTATTATAAGATAAAACTTGTAATTTCCCGCGTGCCGTTTATCCGATCAATTCATTTTGATTACGATTATTTACATACAAAGTACGAATAAAAATTTGAGTGTAAAAAAAATGCGCACACATAGATATTCACCTTTCCATGTCGTACTATATATTATCCATTAGCCTATAAAAATAGTATTCTACCATTGACAAATACGTCAAAAATCGGTAAATCACGATATTCACCTTACCGTGGCCGTACTATATATTATCCATTATCCTATAAAAATTAGTATTCCACCATTAACAAATACGTCATTAAATCACAAATGAATTAACATGTACATGTGGTCAGAAGTCAACCCCACAATGGCGGTGCGATAGACCCGCGAGATAGTTAGACATGTACTGGCGCCAAAAGAAGTCACCCAGGAAATACGCTTCAATGATTGGTGCCTTGATTTTAAGTAATCGCGGGATTTGGGTCAATAAAATGTTGACTTTAGTACAACGGTTTTTGTTACACCTAAATCAAACCATATTGCATTATATCACAGGTGCATTTATCACAAATAATGCAGGTAGAAGTTATAAAACAAAAGCATTCCAGCAATCAAACAATTAATCCATACTGTAATAGCGGCGTGCGTATTCAAAAATCTGGTTTCATATGGCACCCCGTATTCCTGAAGCAATGGCGCGAGAAATCCCTCTCTTAGTTCTAATCAAACGAAACACTGCGCAGGAGTATGATGGCACCCAGACATGTGATCACAGGTGGGAATTAATAAAACAATAGTATTCGTCCAATCAAATATTAATCTATATTGTAATAACTGACATTTATGACTTCTCTTTATATTTAAAACATCAAAGTATAAACGGCATATTTGAACACTGATACAAGGAGATCAACAAAGCTACTCGTATATAGTGTAATTGATTTTACGTGGCGTTACATATAATATAATGCGAAACCACTTACTCTTTTTATAATAAGCAGTGCAAAGATGGTAAGCCAAGATTTCTATCCTGCAGAGAAAATGCGCAAGTGTCATTTCAGATACGAAATTCTATGTGAATTCTTAAAATGAGACTGACAAGACTTGGGCATATTAACCAAGTTGCACTTATTGTTAAATAAACTGTTAAACGCTAAACTTATTGTTAAATAGACAATAATGTATGGAATAAATAAGTTTTACACTTTGATTTTTGTTGATTACCGATCACGAACGAGATTAGTTCACGGCTGTATATTAGTATTTTTGATTTGGCGTTTTAATTTAAATTTTTAGGTCAGTTCACCGATGTTTTAGTAATAATAAAGTATATCGCATTGTTTAATTAGTTCCCCGAAATTGAATTGGCTACGATGATATAATAGAAAGAGCGTCACGTGGAATTTCACTAAATTTACATGAATTACCATCCGAAGTCATTGTTTTTTAGTGTAGTAACTTTTTGTCAGGTATCACAGCTGTTTAACCATTTAATGATTTGTGTCTATATGAACTTTAAGCTAATTTGAGAAAACCATTTGTTTTTATACGCCCACATTTTCATGTGGACGTATTATGTCGTCGCCCCTGTCCGTCCGGACGTCCGTCCGGACGTCCGTCCGGACGTCCGTCCGTCCACAATTTGTTTGTGGACTCTCTACAGGTCACAATTCTTATCCGATTTTGACGAAACTTGAAATATAGGTTTATCCCCATAAGATCTCGGTTCCTTTCGATATTGGCATGTATCGGATCAAAACTTCATGGATTATGGCCCCTGATTGTACGAAAAATCACGTTTTTAGCTTGTGGACCCTATAGAGGTCACAATTTTGAACCGATTTTGATGAAACTTGACATGTATGTTTGTAACCCAAAGTTCTTGGTTCCTTTCGATATTTGCGGCTATCGGAATGTAATTTCCTGAATTATGGCCCCTGATTGTCCGAAAAATCACCCTTTTTAGCTTTTGGTCCCTCTGGATGTCACAATTATTATTCGATTTAAAAAACCGTTTGATTATATCACCGTTACACCCTAAGGAAGGTTGAGTTCGAATTTCGGGAAAATCGGACGAAAATTGCCATACAAAATGGCCGCCGTTTGTACGCGAATACTGTTAAAAAATGGTATATCAAGGTTGTGGACCCTGTGGAGGTCACAATTTTGATTCGATTTTGATGAAACTTCAAATTCATGGTTATAACCCAAAGATCTTGCTTCCTTTCGATATTTGCGCATATCGGATCGTAACTTCCTGAATTATGGCCCCTGATTATACGCAAAATCGCCTTTTTTTTAGCTTGGAGGTCACAATTATTATTCGATTTAAAAAACCGTTTGATTATATCACCGTTACACCCTAAGGAAGGTTGAGTTCGAATTTCGGGAAAATCGGACGAAAATTGCCATACAAAATGGCCGCCGTTTGTACGCGAATACTGTTAAAAAATGGTATATCAAGGTTGTGGACCCTGTGGAGGTCACAATTTTGATTCAATTTTGATGAAACTTGAAATTCATGGTTATAACCCAAAGATCTTGCTTCCTTTCGATATTTGCGCATATCGGATCGTAACTTCCTGAATTATGTCCCCTGATTATACGCAAAATTGCCTTTTTTTTTAGCTTGGAGGTCACAATTATTATCCGATTTAAAAAAACGTTTGATTATATTACCGTTACACCGTAAGGAAGGTTGAGTTTGAATTTCGGGAAAATCAGACCAAAATTGCCACACAAAATGGCCGCCGTTTGTACGCGAATACTGTTAACAAATGGTATATCAAGGTTGTGGACGTTGTAAAGGTCACAATTTTAATTCGATTTTGATGAAACTTGAAATTCATGGTTATAACCCAAAGATCTTGGTTCTTTTCGATATTTGCGCATATCGGATCGTAACTTCCTGAATAATGGCCCCTGGTTATACGCAAAATCCCCCTTTCTTTAGCTTGTGGTCCCTCTGGAGGTCACAATTATTATCCAATTTAAAAAAAACATTTGATTATATCACCGTTACACTGTAAGGAAGGTTGAGTTTGAATTTCGGGAAAATCGGACCAAAATTGACAGACAAAATGGTCGCCGTTTGTACGCGAAAACTGTTAAAAAAATGATATATCATGATTGTGGATCCTGTATAGGTCACAATTTTAATTCGATTTTGATGAGGATGGTTGAGTTCTAATTTCGTGAAAATCGTACCAAAATTGCCGGACGAAATGGTCGCCGTTTGTACGCGAATAGTGTAAAAATATGGTATATCATGGTTGTGGACTCTCTACAGGTCACAATTCTTATCCGATTTTGATGAAAAGTCACATTTCTAGGTTCTGTACCGTCACACCATAATCATTGTCGGTTTCGAATTTCATTACTATCAGACTGGAACTGACCAACTAAATGGCTGCTCCCAATACAGTATGAAATACAGGACTTAAAGATGTAGGAAAAATCACTTTCGGTATTGCTTGTTTTCTGTCCATCTCTAGAAAATGTGGGCGTATCCTGCCTGGCAGTGCCAGCCTATCTTTAAAGAATTGTTTCATACAACCCACTCAGTTAATCATGTTTTTATTGCCAATCCATAACAATTGAACTTTTATTACAGGCGAAGCAAAAAGTTTGCTATTGCTCAATATTATATACAGATATAAATATTATGCATTGTAATATAAATATACCTACAGATAACAATAGTATATAATATATAATCCCCCCCCCCAACCCTTGTAAACTGAAATATAGATAGATATATACATAACCCAACCCAAAACCATTTGCCACTAATTGTCATGGTTTTATGTGTCATCACTCCGAAGAAATATCAAACATGATCTTATGAATTGCAACCTATCCCACAGATAAACAGATTAATAATAGTAACATTTGGATTATCGAGGCGACAATTTGTCTGGAGAACTATGCATGACAGGGTACAAAGACTCTTTGCCTCACAAAAAAGCATGCAATTCTTTGTTAAAGGGGAATGGCGCTATTTAAGGAATGGTGCATGTGCCCATATAAAATGGCTTGGAAGCGGGTGTAAAATAAAGTCATTTCACACATGCCCAATATAATAAAGTAATCGTGCTAAATACTTGACTCGTACATACACCAATTGTATTGAATAAATAAGTTTTACATGTTTAGGTTTTTTTTAATTCACCCATCTTCAATCATAATAATATACATATTAATTATAGAATAATAGTACAGTATAGCACAGCCAGAATACACCAAAGTACATACATAGATCAATTACACAATACGAGTAGCATGGTTGATCACCTTATGTATCAGTGTTCAAATTACTAAATCCGTTAAAATCACAAATCCATTCAGTGTGCCGTTTTAAATTTATTTAATTTCTGTCATTGGTGTTATTTTAAATATAAAGAGAAGTCACAAATGTCAGTTATTACAATATAGATATAGATTTGATTGGACGAATACTATTGTTTTATTAATTCCCACCTGTGCCCTCATGTCTGGGTGTCATATGAAACCATGTTTTTGAATACGCACGCCGTTATTACAGTTTGGATTAATTGTTGATTGCTGGGATACTTTTGTTTTATCACTGCTACCTGCATTATTTGTGATAAATGTACCTCTGATATAATGATGCAATATGGTTTGATTTAGGTGTAACAAAAATCGTTGTACTACAGTCAACATTTTATTGACCCAAATCCCGCGATTACGTAACATCAAGGCACCAATCATTGAAGCGTATTTCCTGGGTGACTTCTTTTGGCGCCAGTACATGTCTAACTCTCTCGCGGGTCTATCGCACTGCCATTGTGGGGTTGACTTCTGGCCACATGTACACGTTAATTCATTTGTGATTTACTGATGATGCATTACCTGTGTGATTTACTGAGTTCTGATTGTATAATTACCCGGGACGAGATTTACCAATTTCTGACGTATTTGTTAATGGTGGAATACTAATTTTTATAGGATAATGGATAATATATAGTACGGCCACGGTAAGGTGAATATCGTGATTTACCGATTTTTGACGTATTTGTCAATGGTGGAATACTAATTTTATAGGCTAATGGATAATATATAGTACAGTATGGTGAAAATCTATGTGTGCGCAATTTTTTACACTCAAATTTTTATTCGTACTTCGTTTATAATCGTAATCAAAATGAATTGACCGGATAAACGGCACGCGGGGAAATTACAAGTTTTATCTTGTAATAAAACACCATAGATAAATTATTTGCATGTTGATTTATATACGTATCTCGGGAAATTTGACGCCTCGTCTAATAACTGGACATCATAGATAAGTGAACGGGAAGTCCATTTTTAAACCCATCTCGGGGAAACTCAACCGTTCGGCCAATAAATGATCGCCATAAATAAGTGCACGGATCGTCCATTTTTAAACACATCTCAGAGAAACTAAACCCGTTGCTATTAATCTAAACTATGGTACTAATTAAACCATTTTTATACGTCCACATTCATAATGTGGACATATTATGCCGTCGCCCCTGTCTGTGTGTGTGTGTGTGTGGTTCGCCTACAGGGCGCAATTCTTCATGGATTTTCTTCAAACTTGGTATACTTATTCCTTATAACCCAAGGAAGATCATTATTGTTTTTGGGGCATGCCCGACCCCCAGGGGCCGAGCCACGTCCATTTCTAGTATTTGTTTGTTTGTCGTCTACAGGCCACATTTCTTAACTTATAATCTTGAAACTATGCATACACATTCTTTGTACCCTAAGGAACATCCCTATCCTTTGGGGTGTATGCCCCACCCCCAGGGGCAGAGCCACGCCCATTTTCTTTTCGTGTGTGTCTTTGTGTCGCCTACAGTGCGCAATTCTTACTGGATTTTCTTCAAACTTGGTATACGTATTTCTTATACCCTAAGGAAGATCTCTATTGTTTTTGGTGCATGCCCGACCCCCAGGGACAGCCACGCCCATTTCTAGTATGTATTTGTTTGTCGTCTACAGGCCACATTTCTTAACTTATAATTTTGAAACTTACACATTCTTTGTACCCTAAGGAACATCCCTATCATTTGGGGTGCATGCCCAACCCCCTGGGGCAGAGCCACACCCATTTTCTTATCGTGTGTCTTTGCGTCGCCTACAGGCCACAATTCTTATTGGATTTTCTTTAAAACTTTGTATACTTACTCTTTATACTCTAAGGATGATCCCTATCGTTTGGGGTGCTACGCTCATTTTCTTATTGTGTGTCTCTGTGTCGCCTAGAAGCCGCAATTCTAACTGGATTTTCTTAAAACTTTGTATACTTACCCTAAGGATGATCCGTATTGTTTTTTGGTGCATGCCCGACCCCCAATGGCAGAGCCACGCCCATTCCTTGTATTTATTTGTTTGTCGTCTACAAGCCACATTTCTTAACGTATCATCTTGAAACTTTGAATGATTATTCTTTGTACCCTAAGGAACATTTCTATCATTTGGGGTGCATGCCCAACCCCCAGGTGCAGAGTCACGCCCATTTTCTTTTTGCGTGTCGCCTACAGGCCACAATTCTTAATCGGTCATCTTGAAACTTAAAATACTTATTCCTTATACCCTAAGGATGACCCCTTTTGTTTTGGGTGCATGCCCGACCCCCGTGGGACAGCAACACCCATTTCTTGTATTTGTTTGTCGTCTACAGGCTGCATTTCTTAATGTATCATCTTGAAACTTTGAATACTTATTCTTGGTACCTTAAGGAAAATCCCTATTGTTTTTGGTGCATGCCCAACCCCACGCCCTTTTTTTTGTCTGTCTGTGTGTCACCTACAGCCCACAATTCTTAATCGATCGTCTTGAAAACTTTTTTTTATACTTATTCTTTATACCCTAATTCTGACCACTATTATTTTTGGTGCATGACGGACCCCCTGGGACAGAGCCACGCCCAATGCTTTTGTGTCTTGTGTTCACGTACAGGATGCAATTTTTAACAGATCCTTTTAAAACTTTACAAACCTATTCCTTATACCTTAAAGATGACCCCTATTGTTTTGGTGATTTCCTAACCCCCAGGGGCAGAGCCATGCCCATTTTTACTTCGTGTCTATGTGTGTTGTCTACAGGCCACGATTCTTAATGGATCGTCTTTTTAACTTGGGATATGTATTCCATATAGCCTAAGGACGTCAACTGCATGTCCCGACACACACAGGCAAGACACAACCAATTTTTGTGTTTGTCGTTTACAGGCCGCAATTCTGAATGAATCAGCTTTGGTACTTGGTTTATGTATTCCTTATAGCCTGAGGGCGTCCACTATTGATTTTGATGAATGTCCCCAACCCCCAGGGGCAGAGCCACGCCCACTTTTTGCCTTTAGTGTTAGGAAGGCACAATTCTGAATGGATTATCTTGGTATAGTTATTCCTTATACTCTAAGGACGGCAACTATTAATGTTGGTTCACGACCCTCAACGCTAAACAAACCAAACACCTAGCCTTCTTGACAAAGTACCATATCAATCAAAGCAGGAATGTGGACGTATATTGTAGCGTTAGCGTTATGTTTGTTATTTTCAACGAGTTTTATCATTTATTGAACGATGTTTTGAAATTACACGGTATGAATAGAATCTATCGGTAAAACTACCATTTTAGACGATACCATACTTGTAGTGCAACTAGAAATATGTATCTCTCATCACTACTTAGATTCATAAGATGTATCTGGAAAAAAATTTGAAATTTTTTTCAAGATAACCTTTGGAGAAAAACTTAATGCTACAAAGTTCAAAATTAATCTGACAAGTTAATTTCATTTGAAGGAGAATTTAATTTCCTTCACAATGGTACAATATTTTTGAAAATCTGATGGTAAATAAAAAAAATGGCAACCATTTTAGTAAAAGAGTAACAAAAGTATGGTTGACGACTTTGTTACTCTTTTACTAAAATGGTTGCCATTTTTATACGCCCACATTGAAATGTGGTCGTATATTGTCGTCGCCCCCGTCCGTCCGTCCGTCCGTCCGTCCGACCGTCCGGCGTCCACAAGCAATTGTGGACGCTCTACAGGTCAAAGGTAATATCCGATTGACTTTAAATTTATACACAGTGTTTAAGGTCATGAGACGAAGAAGCCTATTGTTTTTCAGCGATTTCCGATAATGAGGCAGACCACCATTAATTTCCCCATTGACTTCAATGTTAATTCTGGACTCTTTGCCCACCTCCAACTTATCCCCAAATTTTCGTTGGGCGAAATGCTTTTCACTATAGACAGAGGAACACATGGCCATGTCTTTGCACTAAAATTTTTATGAGGTTGACCACCAAAATTTTTATGAGGTTGACCACCAAAATTTTGAGATACACAAACTTGAAGAAGCATACTCAAAACATGTATCTAGTTGCCGTACATATCACCGTAGCCAACCTCATAACGCCGTTATCCTTCCGCCTCAAAATCATGAATATTTACCAAAACCTAGACTGGCCCAGTCTCTTCTATTTATTTTACATTTCGATTTATATAAAAGTATTAATTTTTAGTAAACCAACACTTTCGTTTCCATTTGTATAAAAAAAAAATTTGTGTAAACCTGTAACCAGCACCAGAGACTGGACAATTTGCGAGCTTCACAATAAAATGGGCGTTCCTTGTCCTGTTTTACGTTGTTCCTTATTAGGAATGATTGACAGTTGTCAAGCAAGCCCCGAGTCGCGTGACACGGATTTATAAATGTAATGTCTAAGATAAATTAAGTTCGATATTTACCTTCATGAATCATGCGTCTCGAATGGAGTGCAAAGCAATCATGCTGAAACCGTCTGCGGGCTGATGTCAAGTATTTGTTTCCATTCGCCATTCGGCTTCGTCCCGATACGCATGAACTGGCTTCGTTAAGTTGTTATAATGATGTCGTGTGTAATTATTTATGTTCATTCACCTCATCCCATACGTTGTATCCGTTCATTCGACAGATATTGTCCGTCAACAAAATTCTTAGATCGTTAAAGTATCACTAAATAACAATAACTGTTTTCCACAACAAACATCTCGCACCTACACCAGTTTGCCCAAACTGATCCCGCAGTGAATATTCGCTTGGCCGCTACAATCACTGATAAGCATGACATCGACGAGGCTTAATGAGTACGGCATATTAACTTTTTAACTCCGACAAATTAAATTCTCAAACATTTTTTTGAGGTAAAAGAAAAATAAATAATGACGTTTGAAGTATTTCCTATTTAGTGTAAATGGGTATTAAAACGAGTAAAATGCATCATTTTGCCCGAAGCAGTTAGGTGTTAAGTAAAAATTGCACAAGCCGTTGAGCCAATGACTAACGACGCGTGCAGTCAACGCACCTGTTGTGAACTGTCGTCTGTTACAGAGATATTTCGTAAGTAATTCTCTGTGAAACAGATTGCAGTTTGCCAGTGCAAATGCAGTAATCACGTGCACGACGTCACACGACCTACATAATGCAGATTGACCTACTAGATGAGAATGAAGCTCTATTTGCCCAGTCTCTAGAGATTACGTTTTTTTTTCGTTTTTTTTTTTTTGAGAGGACTGGCCAATATTTGGTGTGTGGAGAAGACTGGCCACCAGTCTAACCAAAACCTAGCAGAAAATATTAATTCAAACCCTCTTAGTCCATTCTAGGCCAAAAAATCAACAAAAATGGGCATGCAAAAGGGGAGAAAAGAGACAGAGAGAGAACTGCTATAAATAGACGAACTACAATTTGTGGGTACCAAAATGTAAAATTTAATGGTGGTCTGCCTCCAATATGTTTTTAAAAGTTCATATATCATCAAAATTCTTTTCTTTATACATGTAGCTTCACATTTATTTTTGCAAAATTATTATAATACAGAATCAAAAAAAATTAATTGCAGAAGAAATGGTGACCCTTTAAAGTTATGTACTGTTTTGTATGCTGGGTTGCAGATCAGGTCCATGGGCCTTTTGTTCTAGAATTTAAGACTCTTTCTTAATTTTGTCAAAATGTGAGTTTTGCAAAAAGATTTAAAGAGTTTCAAACAAGTCTCATCAAAAATATTCAAAATATTGGGATATTTTTCAAAAATTGACTTTATTTTACCTTTTTTTACAAAATGGCCCATTTTTTGACACTTTGTATGTGGGTCATTCCATAAATGAGGGGTCCAATTGAAAATTCATACATATAATTGCTCAAAGCAGCAAAAATACCTATTTTCTGATCACCAATTATTTAAAAAAGTAATTCATCATGTAATATGTTTATTATTTTATACTTATGTTCTATAAAAACATAGAAAATCGGTTTGTGGTTAAATATTTTTATGTTGCAATTCATGGTGTCCCTGAAATTTTGTGTACGTTTTGGGGACATTTTTTACTTAACATTTTAACAACTAGACCATGTTGAGCAAAATACTAATATTTCCAAATATTTTCATAAGACATGCAGCAGAAGATGTAAAATTTCGTTTGGTAATTTTTCATTTCTAAACAAATGTTAAATAATCTCAGTCGGAGGATTTTTATTCACGCCTCACAACGTAAATTTTTGTGTCCCCAATATTTACGTTGTATTTTTGTCAGTTTAGCCACGATATTAACTTGAAAAATAAAACCAAAATGTTTCATCTCTATTCCATCTCGTTGGCGTAATCAGATGTATAGTGTAAAATTGTCCG
The DNA here is from genome assembly GCA_948474765.1 of Patella depressa. Taxonomy (NCBI): domain Eukaryota; kingdom Metazoa; phylum Mollusca; class Gastropoda; family Patellidae; genus Patella; species Patella depressa. The sequence goes on along the minus strand of OX419715.1, from coordinate 49,430,570 downwards.
TAAAAATTTTATTAGCTTTATCGATATTCAAAATTGCATCCCTCGTTCAATTTACGAAGTGCTTGTTTATGCCACCGCTAACGCCGTCTATTACCTGTGAATTACGTCAGAGAGAGATGTTTGGTTTACGGTCACATGATACACACATCCAAAGCAGTCGGTGGCCCGGCGAATGGATATTTTCTGAATAAGTTCGAATCAAAGTTTAGTGTCCCAGTATTTACGTTGTGATCGAAATTACGTTGTGACGCGAATTTTCCTCTTGCATACGGTGCATAAATGCTGAACGTTATAATTGCCGAGTCTAAAATAATAGTATTCTTCGATACCTGAAAATTATCGCTTCCTTGGTATTCGGGGATCACGTGACAGAATGGTTGAGGTGTCGGAATATTATTATAAAAATGGGAAACCAAAAATGTCGTGTCCCTATCATTAACGAGATATTGTATTAGTATACACGTATGTGGGAATTTTTCAAAAAATGTCAAAATTCCCGTCCCTGGAAAAGAATTGGTTGTATGGAAAAAAATTACAGATTTGAAACTACTTTTTTTACTTTATTATAAAGGGTGTGTAATAGATAAGTGAATAAAAATCATATTTGCCATTTATCATACTGTTTTTTGTGGAAAATCAATGAATCTGTATTCATGGTACTGCCAAAATGCGATGTCCCAATTTTTTTAGTAGACTTTTGACACAAACAAATAGATCTAAATTTCAAATAAATCTGTATGTTTCAAGTTATTATTACTTAATTTTGTTCTTCTGTTTGTGATTCTATAATTGTTTTCATCCAACTTTGCTTGAAAAAGTGAAAAAAAATGATGAAAATGCTTGTCCCTTGAAGTAAGTTCCTTCCTGTTACCTTGTGAAAAATTCCACTCAAAATAATGAACCCTCCCTCTGAACCAAAAAGAGGCTGTGTCAAACAAAGGTCACTTCCCTAATCCTTAGCATGGTGAAGAATGAAAGGAGAAATTAATGAATGGATTTTATATCCAATCAATCAAAGGTTAAATAGGTGAGTAGTACTTTTTAAGTCCATCTATCCTGTTACTGATGTTTTTAGGATTTCTTATGTAGATTCATTTTTTGAATTGACATCATTGTATGCTTTGTGGGGGTAAGATTACTTTCCCATCAATTAGTTTAAACAGTGGATTAACTATCACTCAATAATGATTGGCATAAGAGAAAAATTTCTGTCCTGTTACTTTCTCTCCTGTTACTGGGTATTTGGTAACAGGAAAGAATGTAGTAATGTTAATATGGTAACAGGAAAGACAATACGTAACAGAATAGAATTAGATGCTAATTTTATTGTCTTTAAAACAGTTTCAAAGAAAACCAGAAAGTATAAATGACCTTTTAAAGCTGTCCTTCAAAGAATTATCAACAAAAATAAATAATTATGGTTATCTTACTGAAATTCAAAAACAGGTAACAGGAAAGAAACAACATGTAACAGGACGGAATTGGCAGGCAAGTTCTTTCTTTAATAGCTCTTTCCTCTTTCTTTCAGTGATGATGCCATTGTCAGCTGCTGAGAAGCAGCGGCGGTACAGACAGAGGAGAGACGCAGACCCTGAAAGGAGGGCTAGATATTTACAGAATGAGAAAGACAAATACATAAAAGACAAAGAAACAGGAAAGAAGAAACAGGTCAAAGATATGTCAAAAAGGGAACACAGACTGAAGAAAAAAGAATGGCGGCAGTATAAAAAAGACTTCAAAGCACGACAGAAAGCTGCTGAAAATATCCTCACTCCCCCAGGGTCTCCAATTATGCCTGTGCCTGCACCACCATCACGTCAGAGGAAGCAGGCAGTGAGAAATAGATCTCGAGCGAAGTCGAAGATATATCGGAAGATATCTCTCTTAGAGACACAATTGGAGCTTGAAAAAAAACGTGCTTCTCATTGACCCAGAAAGAATTAACAGTGATCTTGTGGATGATGGACAGAAATCTGGAACTGATGAACAGAGAGTAAATGAAGAAGATGAACAGAGCGTAGATGAAGATGAACAGAGAGTAAATGAAGATGAACAGAGGGTAGATGAAGATGAACAGAGAGTAGATGAAGATGAGCAGAGAGTAAATGAAGAAGATGAACAGAGAGTAAATGAAGAAGATGAACAGAGAGTAGATGAAGATGAACAGAGAGTAAATGAAGATGAACAGAGGGTAGATGAAGATGAACAGAGAGTAGATGAAGATGAGCAGAGAGTAAATGAAGAAGATGAACAGAGAGTAGATGAAGATGAACAGAGAGTAGATGAAGATGAACAAAGAGTAGATGAAGATGAACAGAGAGTAAATGAAGATGAACAGAGAGTAGATAAAGATGATGAACAGAGGGCAGATGAAGATGAACAGAGAGTAAATGAAGATGAGCAGAGAGTAAATGAAGAAGATAAACAGAGAGTAGATGAAGATGAACAGAGGGTAGATGAAGGACACAAAGTTGGACAGCAAGCTGACAGACAAAGTTTGTATGGTCTGTTGTCTGAGAATGGTGGCATAACAGACTTAAGTAATTTGCTCAATCAATATGTTGTTGTTGAGTATGATGGTCATCCATATCCTGGATATGTGACAGATATCAGTGAAAGTGCAGTATATTGTGAATGCATGCATCATGTTGGCAAGAAAAGCAATGACTTCTATTGGTCAAAAATATTCAAAGATGAATGCTGGTATGAATATGATAGTATCATCGCCATTATTCCAAAACCTGTCCTCTTTGATGGATCAAACACTCACTTTGCTGTTGATAGCGGAATTTGGCAAAAAGTCCTAAATGCAGTAGATGAAGATGAACAGAGAGTAGATGAAGATGAACAGATGAATATAAACAGAGAGTAAATGAAGATGAACAGAGAGTAGATGAAAAAATGAACAGAGAGTGGATGAACAGAGAGTAGATGAAGATGAACAGAGAGTAGATGAAGGACACAAAGTTGGACAGCAAGCTGACAGACAAAGTTTGTATGGTCTGTTGTCTGAGAATGATGGCATAACATGCATCATGTTAGCAAGAAAAGCAATGACTTCTGTGGGTCAAAAATATTAATATCATTAGTGTCATTACCATTATTCCAAAGCCTGCGCTCTTTGATGGATCAAACAACCACTTTGCTGTTGATAGCAGATTTGGCAAAGAGTCCTTGATTCAATGAAAACTGAAAATCATTCATGTTGAAATTGATATAAATGTTACTTGTTAGTTTGTTGCAAATTTTACAGTTTCAATAATTACTTAATAGGTTTAATAGGTTTGTTGATGTTTTATAGTGTTTTCTTCAGTCAAGAACATATGTCTGGCGGTATGTTTCTGAATATGGTTTCAATAGTACGTTTCTTTCAACCAGAACTCTTTCCTGTTACTATGTTTTCTTTCATGTTACTGCAGCAAAGAATTTCATTATATTACTCATGTTGTAAACAACTAAGAACGGTGTTAGATTTCTATTTTATTTCAATACTGACTAAGATATGCCAGTGCCTATCATTTCTCATCTTTCATGTTTTTATTTGTTAATGGTAAACAATTCAGTAGCATTGTTCTATACTGTTACTTTTTTGTTCTTTACTGTTACCACAAATTCTATCCTGTTACTGCTCATTAAAAGCTTAATTATAATTATCATAGAGGAACAATCATTGTCATAATGCATTGGAATAAATCATCAAGATACATCAAACATAAGAAGGATATTTTAATTCAAATTACAGTTCGATGAAAGAATTAATTAAAATCAAAGCTAATTCCAACGGTAACTATGTGACAATGCAGATAGTTATCAACAAGAAAAAGTATTTTATTTCTTTATTGCCAAAGTAATTTTTGGATAAATGAGAAGAACTATTACAGAATATCCCAACAAAAGTGAAATAAATTTAGAAATAAATACTTTATTTGTTTTTTTACGCAGATGATTCGTTGGTAACAGGAAGGAATTATTTTGGCCTGAATGTTCAAAAATTATAATAATTTTCATATTTGCAAATGTCATTAAGCTTGCATATTTCTGTTTTGCAACCTTATGTATATTTCTGTTGTATTGAAGTATAAAAAATTGTATTTTGAGAAACTCATCTTTTTAGTTTTTGGTGCCTTGGAATTTTGACATTTTTTGAAAAAGTCCCATGTAACTAATGCTCCATTATTTTCTTTGCTTCCCTGTGACAAGCTGACAATTTTGAAATGTTACCTTGCTCTTTCAAGTCTTTTTTAATTATTTTTTTGGCTAAACGGGTTCACAACGTAAGCTATTGAAAGGGACACAAGCAATTCTCAAAGACTGCTACTCATTTTGATTGTTGAAAGTTTTATTTTTTTTTAATATTTGAAAGTTCATTCATTGTTCAAGTTTTAAAGTTGAAATACTACTTAATATGGCTTGATTAAATTATTAGTATTCAAGTCGTCAACATTTGGTGTCCCTTTACACGTGAAACTGCAATACTCCGGATCACATTAAACCTTTCCTTGGTGATTTTTCATGATACAATACTGATTTTCAAGTACAGTAGTTAATGTCGAGGGTTAGGGTCATACAAACTTCAACAATTTTGTAAAATCTTTTTTTTTTTAAACATCTAAAGACACTTTTAAGTTTGTATGGAGAAGTTGGGAATATCCATGTAATCAGAGGTCGCAGTGGATCAATTTCAAGTTGCGTAAAAATACGCAGACATTCCCAAATTTCGCGTTTTTGCCGTCTACATCTGCGTGACTTCGAGCATCTCAAAATACTCAATAGAATCGAGTCAAGTCGTTTTGTGAACAAACCTATTATAAAGCGTCCTTATTTCCTTGATAGGCCTACTGCATTTAATCTAATGACGACTGGAGGTTAACGGCATCGGCATTAGATTTATGGTTGACGACGCAACGATTTCCATCTTTCACTTCGACAGGAAGTAAAGAGAAGACTATCGCTATGAAAGCAAACATTTGATTGGCTGAATGTAAACAGGATACTGTGTCCTAGCCAATCCAAAGTCTTGTATGACATGCGCTTTATTGCTTCCAATGCCGCAAAATAGGGGTGTCCCAGGAAAGCTACGTATAGAAGGCTTCGACTGCCATGAATTTGTGAATGAAATAAGCGGAAATATAAAAATCTACGGAGACTACGTGCAGTAGAGGTTTGTAAAAGAAGCGTGAAGCACATAAATTGTACAAACTACGACGTAGAATAATCTAGTTTTATTCTCACGTCGGGAAATTTTCTGCGTGTAAATTACGCAGCGTCCGTCAATATTTGCGTTTATTTTGGAAAAAATGCGTGAAATACGCGGATTTTTGCTTGACTGCGACCTCTGCATGTAATCGACATTGGCTGACAAGAGGTGTTGGCACAAATATTCACTATTTCTGCTTAGATTTCTTATGAAGGTGCCTCATTTGAATAATAATACATCATAAACACATTAATATATCTTATACATCCACAGAAATTTAGCATTAAAAGTCTAATTTGGTGTCCCTTTACACGAGAAATCTGTACGTAACCTGTCATGTAAAATCGTTCATTACTTTTTTTTGGAACTCAACAATGAGAAATCATTAACTGTCCCGCAAATGGCATACATTACTCCTATTATTGGTATAAGTTTATCAGTGATTGAGATTACTTAAAATTTTAGTACCCATGTCCCACTTTGGCCCCCTCATTTATGGAATGACCCACGTCTCAAAATGCCAATAATTCCCTATTTCTTGGAAACTCTGAGGTGAAAGGCATTTATTTCTAGAAACCTTGGCCAGTAATGAGTATACAAGAAGACAAGCTGCAAATTGGTTGCATTGAGGGTAACTGTAAGGAACTATATTGAAACTTGTAAGCTCACCCCCTGAAAATGTTGCTTTGATAACAAATCCAACCTGTGTCCACATAAGTAATACTGTTGATGGAATATGGCTAAAATAAATGCTGTATTTAGTTGACAACCAGCCACTCCAACAAAAGGTCACCAAGCACTATTTTTTTTTTTTAAAAATGGGAATATTTCAGTATTTAAAACACTTTAACAATCAGAGGTATCCTTGGAATTATAGTGTCAATATTTTGTGGAAGCAAGTTGTTTTAATCTTTACATCAATTTCCTGACAAAATGAGGTGGAAAAAGGAAGTTATGACAATTCATTGCATAAAAGGAGTATGAAAAGGCTATTAATTAATATTTCATTGCTCTGTAAGTGCCACATTTTAAAAGATCACCACAAATAATAGATTTACATCAAACATGTCAAACATTAAGCTGCAAAAGACACATCTACAACATATCCATTTTGGGGTGTGAACTCATTTGGGGAAAATGTCATAGAATAACATGTTTGGCCATAAACACAAAGTCTTAAAAATTCATGGAATCTTTTATGTAACTATTTGTTTGTGCAAAATAAAATGCTCGGTTACAATTCAAGCACAAAATCCAATTACTGTTAATTCAGAGTCAATATATTTTCAATTGAATATCCAAATATCATGTGGACGTATATTGTCGTCGCCCCTGTTCGTCCGTCCGTCCGTCCACAATTGTTTGTGAACAGTCTACAGGTCACAATTTTTATCCGATTTCAATGAAACTTAAAATATAGGTTTATCACCCTAAGATCTCGGTTCCTTTCGATATTGGCATGTATCGGACTGTAACTTCGTGGGTTATGGCCCCTGATTGTACGAAAAATCGTGTTTTTTAGCTTGTGAACAGTGTAGAGGTCACAATTTTGAACCGATTTGGATGAAACTTGAAATGCATGTTTATAACCCAAAGATCTTGGTTCCTTTCGATATTTGCGCCAATCGGATCGTAACTTCCTGAATTATGGCCCTTGATTGTCCGAAAAATTGCCCTTTTTAGCTTGTGGTCCCTCTGGAGGTCAAAATTGTTATCCAATGTAAAAAACCGTTTGATTATATCACCATTCCATGGTTATGAAGGTTGAGTTTGAATTTTGTGAAAATCGGACCAAAATTGACGGACAAAATGGCCGCCGTTTGTACGCGAATAATGTGAAAATATGTTATAGGTTGTGGACCTTTATAGAGGTCACAATTTTGAACTGATTTTGATGAAACTTGACATGTATGTTTATAACCCAAAGATCTTGGTTCCTTTCGATATTTGCGCCCATTGGATCATAACTTCCTGAATCATGTCCCCGGGTTGTCCGAAAAATCGCTTTTGTTAGCTTTTGGTCCCTCTGGAGGTCAAAATTATTATCCGATTTTAAAAAACGTTTGACTATATCACCGTTACATGGTAATGAAGAGAGAGTGTGAATTACAGGAAAATCAGACTAGAATTGACAGACAAAATGGCCGCCATTTGTACACGAATAGTGTGAAAATATGTTATATCAAAGTTGTGGACCCTATAGAGGTCACAATTTTGAATCGATTTTGATGAAACTTGACATGTATGTTTATAACCCAAAGATCTTGGTTCCTTTCGATATTTGCGCCCATCGGGTCATTACTTCCTGAATTATGTCCCCTGATTGTACGAAAAATCAGACTAAAATTGACAGACAAAATGGCTGCCATTTGTACACGAATAGTGTGAAAATATGTTATATCAAAGTTGTGGACCCTATAGAGGTCACAATTTTGAATCGATTTTGATGAAACTTGACATGTATGTTTATAACCCAAAGATCTTGGTTCCTTTCGATATTTGCGCCCATCGGGTCATTACTTCCTGAATTATGTCCCCTGATTGTACGAAAAATCACCCTTTTTAGCTTGTGGTCCCTCTGGAGGTCACAAATATTATCTGATTTAAAAAAAAACCGTTTGATTATAAAAACCAAACAAATTCTAATGATTTTCTGATAATTCCTTAATATGCGACAACTCTTGTTGACTGCCCGGACGATTTGGCTGCTGTGTGGGCGTATGTTTTGTTGCCTGGCAACCTATTTTTTATTATCAAAATGTCATATATCACATTTTCTGACAAATTGGAGATCATAGCATCAAATTTAGGCCTCTCATAAACCGTCAGTTTGTTTACATATAGGAGGCAGACCACCATTAATTTCCCCATTGACTTCAATGTTAATTCTGGACTCTTTGCCCACCTCCAACTTATCCCCAAATTTTCGTTGGGCGAAATGCTTTTCACTATAGACAGAGGAACACATGGCCATGTCTTTGCATTAAAATTTTTATGAGGTTGACCACCAAAATTTTGAGATACACGAACTTGAAGAAGCATACTCAAAACATGTATCTAGTTGCCGTACAAATCACCGTAGCCAACCTCATAACGCCGTTATCCTTCCGCCTCAAAATCATGAATATTTACCAAAACCTAGCAGAAAATATTAATTCAAACCCTCTTAGTCCATTCTAGGCCAAAAAATCAACAAAAATGGGCATGCAAAAGGGAGAGAAAAGAGACAGAGAGAGAACTGCTATAAATAGACGAACTACAATTTGTGGGTACCGAGATGTAAAATATAATGGTGGTCTGCCTCCATAATAACTACCAGCGTTATGGCCCTTGATCACCTCAAAATATCTTGTGGGCGCTCTAGAGGCCAAAGTTAATATCCGATTGGCTTTAAATTTATACACAGTGTTTAAGGTCATAAGACGAAGAAGCCTATTGATTTTCTGGGATTTCCGATAATTAGTGCCAGAATTATTGCCGTTGATCACTTCAAAAAATCTTGTGGACGCTCTAAAAGCCAAAGTTAATATCCGATTGACTTTAAATTTATACACAGTGTTTAACCCATTTAACCCTGAGCCAATTAAAAGATTAGCTGCCCTAACCCTAAGCTCATTGAACCAGCAGGGCCCATCTCCCTAAGCCAATTAGAGGATTATTGTTATTCCTAATACCCTAGACCTACAAAATTGCAAATAATTTAAAAAATATTTTTTATACATAAAAATACTCTGTTACAAAAATGTTCACATTGCCGTGTTCTTTCCAATGATATAAAATTCAATTTTACAAAGTAGCATGTATATTACTATAAATAATATCGAAAAGCCAGTTCCACTAAAATTATGACTTTTCTCTATCATATTGGCAAAATAATGTGAAAAAGTATCCCTTACGATTTAAAAAAAAAAAAAAAATAAAACAAAAATATAATCCCTCGTGTTGGCAGCAGTGTTCTAAGTAAATATAAATATTACTTTTAAAAAGAAATATCACCCCAAATAACGTTCACTTCATCGCCTACGGCATTTAACATTTCTGCCTTTCTTTGGATATATGATGGGAATTGTCGTTTTCTTTGCTTCACTGCGTCGAAAATAAAAATATATATTTGAAATCTTCGACAGTGTAATATATTTTTTATTGGATGATTAGCGAATTAAACATTCCTTTTCATCGCGGGGTTTACTTTTATTACCCAATCACCATTAATTAATGAAATAGAAGTAAGTTGATTGATTTCTCGCTTGGGTTCGCTAATGCCGTTGCCAAATATGAAGGGTCCGCGAGTTGATTCGCTACCGTCAGCCACGTGCCGCGAGTTGTTTCGCTACCGTAAAAAATGGGTTAAGGTCATGAGACGAAGAAGCCTATTGATTTTCAGCGATTTCTGATAATTAGTGCCAGAGTTATGGCCCTTGATCACTTCAAAAAATCTTGTGGACGCTCTAAAAGCCAAAGTTAATATCCGATTGACTTCAAATTTATACACAGTGTTTAAGGTGATAAGACGAAGAAGCGTATTTTCAGCGATTTCCGATAATTAGTGCCAGAGTTATGGCCCTTGATCACTTCACAAAGGGGATACTCGATTCACAGTTCCGGAATTGAATTCCAAAACCGGTGTCAATTGAGTGAAAAGGAGAATTTCGTATTAAAGCGCATGCGTCGACTGTATAAAAAGTATCCCAACCAATCATGACTGCTGAAACATATTTTTTACCTAGGAATACGTCACGATTCTACTCACTCCACCTCAGCTGTCGGGACTGGCAGAACTGTGACAGGACTGAATTCCGCGTCACTCGATTGTAATTCTGTCGATTCGGGACGTTCTGGACTGTGAATCGAGAACCGCCAAAATCTTGTGGACACTGTAAAAGCCAAAGTTGATAACCGATTGACTTCAAATTTATACACAGTGTTTAAGGTCATGAGACGAAGAAGCCTATTGATTTTCAGCGATTTACGATAATTAATGCTAGAGTTGTGGCCCTTGATCACTTCACAAAATCTTGTGGATGCTCTAGAGGCCAAAGTTAATATCTGATTGACTTTAAATTTATACACAGTGTTTAAGGTCACCAGACGAAGAAGCCTATTGATTTTCAGTGATCTCTGATAATTATTGCCAGATTTATCGCCCTTGATCACTCAAAAAAATCTTGTGGATCCTCTAGAGGCCAAAGTTAATATCCGATTGACTTCAAATTTACACACACTGTTTAAGGTCATGAGACGAAGAAGCTTACTGATTTTGAGCGATTTCAAATAATTAATGCCAGAGTTATCGCCCTTGACTTCAGAGTGATACACAGAGTTTAAGGTGTTGAAACGAACAAGTATTTTGATTTTAAATGAATTTTGATAACTGAAGAGCTAAATCCATGATGTTAAATGTTTCCTATACTAATTGTTAGTGTGGGGCAAAACTTTATAAAAAGCAAACAAATTCTAATGATTTTCAGATGTTTCATAAGTAAAAATATGTGACAACCCTTGTTGACTGCCCGGACGATTTAGCTGCTGTGGGCGTATGTTTCGTTGCCTGGCAACCTATCTTTCCCATTTTGATGGCAGATTGGAAATATGTTATTTTTAAAATTCACAAACTTTTTGACATATTCCCAAAATTTCACTTCCGTATCTCCATTCTTATTTTATTAATGTCCCCAAAACGCACCAAAAATAGGCAAATGTGTGCCGCGGACATTGTTCAAAAATGAACATAAATCGCTCCTCAATGAAATAAAATATGTTATTCACTCTAAAACGACAAATATCCTCTATACATTTTTGATAGTTTCGATATGAAATGAACTACATGTATGGCTTCACAAAAAACACCAAAAATGACCTTTTCTAAGTGTTGAAAAACCTTTCTTCCGCGTAAAGTCAAAAATCGCAACTTTGAACCTCTATAAAATAATAAAAAATCATCCGATTTTGAATCTGTAAAAAGTTTTGTGAGAAGAATGATGAGATCTACTTAAACTAATAAAATCAAATGTATAATCATTATCTCAAAATCACCTTTTCCACCTATTTAAAACCCAAGTAATGTTGGCAAATGATACTGATGTTATAAGTTTGAGCAAATTATTAAGGAGTTTGAATGGTTACCATAGCAACCACTGTATATTTTATACGCCCATATTTTCATGTGGACGTATATTGTCGTCGCTCCTGTTCGGCCGTGCGTCCACAATTGTTTGTGAACAGTCTACAGGTCACAATTTTTATCCGATTTCGATGAAACTTGAAATGTAGGTTTATCACCCTAAGATCTCGGTTCCTGTCGATATTGGCATGTATCGGACTGTAATTTCATGGCTTATGGCCCCTGATTGTACGAAAAAATTGCCCTTTTTAGCTTGCGGTACCTATGGAGGTCAAAATTATTATCTGAATTGAAAAACCGTTTGATTATATCACTGTTAAATGGTAATGAAAGTTGAGTTCAAATTTTGTGAAAATCTGACCAAAATTGACGGACAAAATGGCTGCCGTTTGAACGCGAATAGTGTGAAAATATGCTATATCAAGGTTGTCGACCCTATAGAGGCCACGATTTTGAACCAATTTTGATGAAATTTGAAATACATGTTTATAACCCACAGATCTTGGTTCCTTTCGATATTTGTGCATATCGGATCGTAACTTCCTGAATTATGGCCCCTGAATGTACGAAAAATGGCCTTTTTAAACGCCCACATTTTTATGTTGACGTATATTGTCGTCGCCCCTGTCCGTCCGTCCACAATTTGTTTGTGGACTCTCTACAGGTCACAATTCTTATCCGATTTTGATGAAACTTGAAATATAGGTTTATCCCCAAAAGATCTCGGTTCCTTTCGATATTGGCATGTATCGGATGAAAACTTCATGGATTATGGCCCCTGATTGTACGAAAAATCACGTTTTTAGCTTGTGGACCCTATAGAGGTCACAATTTTGAACCGATTTTGATGAAACTTGACATGCATGTTTATAACCCAAAGATCTTGATTCCTTTCGATATTTGCACCTATCGGAATGTAATTTCCTGAATTATGGCCCCTGATTGTCCGAAAAATCACTCTGTTTAGCTTGTGGTCCCTCTGGAGGTCACAATTATTATCCGATTTAAAAAACCGTTTGATTATATCACTGTTACACCCTAAGGAAGGTTGAGTTCGAATTTCGGGAAAATCGGACGAAAACTGACATACAAAATGGCCGCCGTTTTTACGCGAATACTGTTAAAAAATTGTATATCATGGTTTGTGGACCTTGTAAAAGTCACATTTTTAAATCGATTTTGATGAAACTTGAAATTCATGGTTATAACCCAAAGATCTTGGTTCCATTCGATATTTGCGCATATCGGAACGTAACTTCCTGAATGCCCCTGATTATACGCAAAATCGCCTTATTTTAGCTTGTGGTCCCTCTGGTGGTCACAATTATTATCCGATTTAATAAAACGATTGATTATATTACCGTTACACCGTAAGGAAGGTTGAGTCCGAATGGCCAAAAATGGCTGCTCCCAATACAGTATGAAATACAGGACTTAATGATGTAGGAAAAATCACTTTTGGTATTGCTTGTTCTCTATCCATCTCTCAAAAATGTGGGCGTATCCTGCCTGGCAGTGCCAGCCTATCTTTTAGCTTGTGGTCTCGCTAGAGGTCATAATTATTATTCGATTTATAAAACCGTCTGATTATATCACCGTTAGACTATAATGAACATTGGGTTCAAATTTAGCGAAAATCGGACAAAAATGACCAGACAAAATGGCCGCCGCTTGAATGCGAATAGTGTAAAGATATGGTATATCAAGGTTATGGACCCTATGGAGGTCACAATTTTAATCCGATTTTGATGAAACTTGAAATACATGTTTAAAATCAAAAGATCATGGTTCCTTTTTATATTTGCGCATATCGGATTGTAGCTTCCTGAATTATAGCTCTTGATTGTACGCAAAATCGACTTTTTTAGCTTGTGGTTCCTCTAGGGGTCTCAATTATTATCCGATTTTAAAAAAACGTTTGAATATATCACCATTACACTGTAATGAAGGTTGAGGTCGAATTTTCGTAAAAATCGAACCAAAACTGCCAGACAAAATGGCTGCCACTAATACACGAATAGTGTAAAAATATGTGTATCCATGTTGTGGACCCTGTAGAGGTCAAAATTTTAATCCGATTTTGATGAAATTTGAAATGCAAGTTTATAACCCAAAGATCGCAGGTCCTTTCGATATTCGCACACATTGGACCATAACTTTCTGAATTATGGCCCCTGATTGTACGAAAAAATCATGTTTTTTATCTTGTGGACCCAATGGAGGTCACAATTTTATTCCGAATTAAAAAAAAATTTGACTATATCCCTGTTACACATTAATGATGGTTAAGTTTGATTTTCAATGAATTTTGATAATTGAACAGCTAAATCCATAATATTAAATGTTTCGTATACTAAACGTTAGTATAGGGCAGAACTCTTTGAAAGAACCAAACAAATTCTAATGATTTTCTGATAATTACTTAATATGCAACAACTCTTGTTGACTGCCCGGACGATTTAGCTGCTGGTGGGCATATGTTTCGTTGCCTGACAACCTATTTTTTTTTTTTTTTAAAAAGCATTTTCCGATAATTTTGTCACTAAAATTTATTTTTATATTATTTTAAGTCAGTACTTGTTGGGCAAGATTGAACAAAAAAAAAATAACAGAATATTTATATGCCATCTCTTTATACCCTGGAAATTGCCCAATTTTAGGCTTAAAAAAATTATGAAGGAATTGAGGTTTTCAAGTGAAATTTGTGTACCGTTACTGGTAAATGTAGTGAATTTTTACAATAACTTGTCTTTTCTCCTCTATAATACTTAATATTTGGTTGTTATAGCAATCAATACAAAAACAACCCCCAAAAAAGGCAACGTTATTCAATTTTCAAACCAATTGATCACGATGACAAACCAATTGATTACGGTTCCACATTTTAAGTGCGGTAGCAGAAATCATTTTAGCACACATTTACAGCTCATTATAAAATATTATGAATTGTGTAATTTTAGTGAAATGTTAAGGATTTTGGATGGGTGCCATACCAACCACATAATTTTAAAGGAATACTGTTGTTTCATTATGACTGTTCTCAGCATTCGTTGCTTACATTATTGTTAGAATTCTGCTTTTACATTTTGGATGGTTGCCATACCAACCAAATAATTTTAAAGGAATACTGTTGTTTCATTATCACTGTTCTCAGCATTCGTTGCTTACAGTATTGTTAGAATTCTGCTTTTACATATTATTTCTACTCATAAGATAACAACATAGACAAATAGAAAAATATTCTCTAGTCTTAAGGACTAAATAGTAAAAGTAGGTTACTCAGTTATTGATGATAGGCAATGGCCTAGTCATGTTTAAGGCCTGGGCCCCGGGCCTGGAACCTACCATTTTGACTAGTCGAAGATTTTTTTTGTTTTTACTTCTCTTTTGAATATCTTTATTATTCCTTCAAATCAGTATGTAGCCTACTTTCTTATTTTTTGTATATTTTAATCAATGTAAATAAGTATCAAATAAAGGTTCTTTCAATTTGTTAACTGATCTACAAATGTGATACTTGAGGTGTTAATTAGTTCCGCTAAAAAACAAGAATTAAAATTATAATTATAAGTATGACAACTGTTATATAATGCTAAATAATTAAAAGTTTTGCAAAATTAGGTATCCGTATCGACACTGATATTATTTATTGACATGACTGACCTTTAAATTATTCATCTATGTCGGTTCCATCATCTCAAACGAAATGTTGTAAATGATCAACGACAAATCCAGAAATAGAGCCATTTTTCAAAATATTTCAGCTGGCGTTGATTCTTTTGTTGGTCCAACTTTTTGGGGTTACAATTCCACTTTTAAGTGAAAAGAAATCGTATGTACAACATTATCTTCATCACGCCTACTCACGGCTTCGGTCAGTAAAGACTACACACAGAGACCTGTTTGGATATTTTCTGGGTTCATTCCGATTCGCGTTGTTACGTCACATATAACAAGGCCAGAAATAACCTATTCATGAAATACACCAGCAGAAATGATGAAACGTCATTGTACAATTAAAAACACGATTTATTACAATCTACTGAAAACAACAATTACAAACATGGTAATACAAAGAAATCATACAAAAACATAATATGTAACAGACTAGTAATGGACATTAAATATTAGACAGTATTATTAATCATATTTTAGATAATCAGTTCACAACGCAAATGTTCCTCATGCACACCTTCCGACATCACGTGGATCGAACTATTCTGGAATCTACGATGATACTTGAATCTTCCACTCTTTCTCTAACACGAATTACTCACCACAACCACGGAACGAACACGACTCGAGCCACTCACGATGATTTGAACACATTACCGAACAATCACATGGTACACAATAATGAAAGAACTTATATAACAACTATGAAATGAAAGAAATCACACACGACACATCCGAACAAATCTCGCCATGCCGCCGGTTGCTATGCCTCTGCTGAAACATCATCATCACGTGGGTAACAGCGCGTGCTCGTCTTGATTAACAAGTCTCTAAATTCTGCAAGAATGCTAACAGACGGATTACGACACAACTTTAGTACAACAATTAACTGATTAGTCATTATAATCGTAAAGAAAATAATTAGAAACACATAACAATACCATGTACTACATGACACCTCCCCCCTTAAAGAAAAGTTTAAATGTAATGTAAACTTTAATTTTAATACTCAATTAACTCTAGATAAGGCATCAGGTATAACATTATCTCTACCTTTTATATGTTTAATTACAATATTGTATTCTTGTAACATTAAACTCCATCTGAGCAACCTCTGGTTCTTATTTTTCATTTTGTGAATAAAAGTAAGTGGATTGTGATCCGTGCACACAATTACAGGATATAAAGTTGTTCCCAAATAGAAATCAAAGTGTTGCAGAGACAGTATTAATGCCAAGCATTCTTTTTCAATGGTAGAGTAGTTCTTTTGGTATCTATTAAACTTCTTTGAAAAATAACATATAGGATGTTCAATGTCATTTACATCATTCTGAGACAAAACTGAACCTGCACCTATATCACTTGCATCTACCGAAAGTTTAAATTGTTTATTAAAATTCGGTGTAATAAGAATTGGAGATGAAATTAGTATGGCTTTAAGTTTATCAAACGCCTTCGTACACTGATCAGACCAAATAAATTTTGCATCTTTCTTTAATAAATCCGTCATGGGATTAGCAATAACTGAGAAATTTGGACAAAACTTCCGATAATAACCAGCCATACCTAAAAATCTCATCATTTCTTTCTTATTATTCGGCTGAGTAAAATCAACAATAGCTCCAACTTTTGCTTTAATAGGTTGTACTTGTCCTTGGCCTACAATATGGCCTAAGTATTCTACAGTAGCATGACAAAATTCACTTTTAATGAGATTTACAGTTAATTTAGCATCAGATAATTTCTTAAATAAAGCCTCTAACTGATTCATGTGCTGTTCCCATGTATCACTATAAGTGATAATGTCGTCAATATACCCCTCACAGTTTTGTAAATCGGCAATAATTCCGTTAACTAATCTTTGAAAGGTAGCCGGTGCGTTTTTCATACCAAACGGCATTACTTTATACTGGAATAGACCATCTGGTGTTACAAAAGCCGATACTTTTTTAGCCCTTTCCGTTAATGGAACCTGCCAATATCCCTTTAAGAGATCGAATTTACTAACAAATTTTGCGTCACCAATCTTATCAATACAATCCTCTATTCTAGGGATAGGAAATGAATCAGTTATTGAAACAGAATTAACTTTTCTAAAGTCAGTACAAAAACGAAATGATTTATCAGGCTTTGGAACTAATATACATGGCGAACTCCAGTCACTGTAGCTGGGTTCAATAATGTCATTTTCTAACATATACTTAACTTCATTTCTCAGATGTTCCAATTTAAGAGGATTCAAACGGTAGGGGTGTTGTTTAACAGGTACAGCCCCATCCACGTCAACGTCATGATATATAGCCTCCGTTTTACTTGGAACATCAGGAAATAAATGTATGTATCTCTGTATCAAAGATTTTAACTCATCTCTTTCAACTTCACTTAAATGATTAAGTTTAGTATCTAAATTTGAAAGTACAATAGAATTCTTTAATTTAACATCACATTGTATAGGTTCTATAACAGCAGGTTCATCATTTGACTGAACTGCAGCTAAATTAGCAATGGGTCTACTAATGTTTAAAGTTTCTCTTTCAATATATGGTTTTAACATATTAATATGACATAACTGGTTTTGTTTTCGACGACCAGGTGTTTTAATAACATAATCTAAATCACTAACTTTAGATTCAACTTCATAAGGACCATGATATCGGGCCTGTAATGGATTACCAGGAATAGGAAAAAAGGCAAGCACCTTATCACCAGATTTAAAAGTACGATTCTTGGCTTTCTTATCATACCAATATTTCATTTTAACCTGGCTATTTTTCAGATTTTCTTTGGCAATTCCACATGCTCCTTTAAGTCTTTCTTTAAAACTAACAACATAATCTAACATATTGATATTAGTATCATCACCTAACCATTTCTCTTTAAGAAATGTAAGCGGTCCCCGCACTGAGTGACCAAATACTAATTCAAATGGGCTGAATCCAATGGACTCCTGAACAGCTTCTCGAGCGGCAAATAAAAGAAGATGGACGCCTTCGTCCCAATCTCTTTGGTGCTCTAAACAATATGTTCGAATCATATTTTTTAAAGTTTGGTGGAAACGTTCAAGGGCCCCCTGAGATTGAGGGTGGTATGCACTAGATTTAAACTGAATAATATTCAACTGATGCATGACTTGTTGAAACAAATTAGACATAAAATTAGATCCTTGATCTGACTGTATAGATTTAGGTAAACCAACTAATGTGAAAAATTTGATTAAAGCTTTCACTATATTTGGCGTTTTAATATTTCTAAGAGGAATTGCTTCTGGAAAACGAGTGGAGGCACACATAATTGTTAATAGGTATTCATTGCCTGTTTTTGTTTTAGGAAGTGGTCCCACACAATCAATAATTACTCTACTAAAAGGTTCTTCAAACGCTGGGATGGGATATAGAGGTGCGATAGGAATTTTCTGATTAGGTTTTCCAACAACCTGACAGGTATGACATGACTTGCAAAATTCAACATCCCTTTTCAGATGCGGCCAATAAAAATGATTTAAAATCCTTTGGTATGTCTTGTTAACTCCCAAATGACCAGCCATGGGCGAATCATGGGCTAAACTTATAACCTCTAGACGATATACTTTTGGCACAACAATCTGATGAACAACTTTCCAATCATCACTCACTTTCGCATCCGGCGGTCTCCATTTTCTCATCAAAACATTATCAGTTTTATAAAAACAAATAGGGACATTCTCCACCTCGTTTACAGATAAACACTGATCAAAACAATTAACAAGATCAGGGTCATTTCCCTGTTCAACAATTAATTTAGAACGACTTAAAGGGTCTGCACCTAAACTTTCAAGACTATTAAGTTGTAAAGAGGTACTGTCATGTAAAACAGGAACTGGGTCCTTATCAAATGAAGCATCAAACTGAATATCAGGAATATTCGCCATAAACGTGTCATCCAACACATAAAAATCTTCATTAATAGACATATCCTCATTAAGAGACTTCTTTTTAGACATCTTACTCATAGCCCTAGTAACTGCACAAGCAGGGTAAGTAAATAAATCAGAATCCTGTATATCGTAAACAGACTTTTCAAAAGAAGGATTATTTGATAGAATCGGGTTAACAATAACTTTATCACCAGCTAAGTCGTTCCCTAGTAATAAATCTATACCTTCTACAGGAAGAGTAGGTCTAATACCCACAGTAACACGCCCAGAAACTAAATCTGACTTTAAGTTAATATCATGAAGAGGTACACTAACAAAGCTTAAATCAACACCCTGAATAAGAACATTAGCATCTACAGACGACTTTGATGAAAAAGGTAAAACTTTTTCTAACATCAAACTTTGTGAAGCCCCTGTATCACGTAATATCTTAAGGGTTTGTAAATTGTCATCGTCACCTACAAGTGACACTAATCCTTCCGAAACAAAAGGCTTAAACTCCTCAATAATAAGTTCAGACTCAGCATTATCAACATTCTTTTCAGGAAAGTTTAATTTAATTGGCGTTCCAGGGCTTTTTAATGAAACACAAGCACTGGATTTTAAGCTAGTATTTTTACTCTCTTTCCTCTGAAGAATCCAGCACTCTGAAATAATATGCCCTTTTTTGTGACAATAAGAACATACAGGTATTTTATGATGATCCACCCCTTTATATGCATCGGGCTTAGATCTAACAGTGCTATCACTATTTGACTTGGCCTTATCATAAGTTTGAGGGTTAAAGGGTGATCTACTCTGTATTACTTTATTTGAGGTATAATGAGAGGTAGCAGCATGGGGAGATTTGTCTGGCCTTTGGCTACTTTTAGTAGAAATCAAATCATGTGTGAGTGAATAATCATCAGCCATTGTGGCGGCTTCACTTAGTGTGCTTACTTTATGTTCGTCCAGAAATGTTCTAATATCACCATGTATACAATGTTTAAATTCTTCTAGTAACATAAGTTGTCTAAGTTTACTAAAGTTATCATTTATTTCTTTAGAATCAAGCCACCTATCAAATAAGTGTTCCTTTTCTCTGGAAAATTCTACATGCGTTTGTTCACTAACTTTGATTGAATTTCTAAATTTTTGTCTATATGCTTCTGGGACTAAAGCATAAGCATTAAGGATTGCATGTTTGACTGTATCATAATTAGAACTTTGTTCAAGGGACATAGCTGAAAATATTTCTCTAGCTTTACCCAATAATACACTTTGTAATAGTAATGTCCAATTTTCTTTTGGCCATTTTAAACTAGCAGCTATCTTTTCAAAATGTAAAAAATACTGATCTATTTCCTTTTCTTGGAATTTAGGAACTAATCTGATATGTTTTGCTGCATCAAAATGATTTAACAGTGACTGCTGTGTGGAGTGTGACTGATTTGCCAATTCAATTTCTTTTAACTTTATTTCCTTTTGAATTTCTAATTCTTTAATATGTACTTCTTGCCTTTGTTGCAATTCTAATCGTTTTAACTCATGTTGAAATTCTAACTCTTTTAATTTCACAGCATCTACATCACCCGGTATCTCACTAATTAAATCTAAGGCATCTTCGTCAAAAATATTATTATCAACCAAGGTTTCAAGTACTGCATTTTTAATTATGTTCTTTCTCATAGATTGATTTACTTTAACTTTAAAATGAATGGCAAGTTCTAACAATTCAGTCTTCTTTAATCCGTCAAACTCCACCAGAGTTGGTTTTGACAAAAATGTTTGTACAGTAAACACCATATTGACTTTCTAATTTCTGCTGATTTATAAATATACCAAAACACAAATCTGTGTATGTTATAAATTTCGTTTACATAAGAAATTTAACTAATATAATAAATATATATATATACGGATTTTCCCGGACTGTAGCCCCCAATTTCTGTTACGTCACATATAACAAGGCCAGAAATAACCTATTCATGAAATACACCAGCAGAAATGATGAAACGTCATTGTACAATTAAAAACACGATTTATTACAATCTACTGAAAACAACAATTACAAACATGGTAATACAAAGAAATCATACAAAAACATAATATGTAACAGACTAGTAATGGACATTAAATATTAGACAGTATTATTAATCATATTTTAGATAATCAGTTCACAACGCAAATGTTCCTCATGCACACCTTCCGACATCACGTGGATCGAACTATTCTGGAATCTACGATGATACTTGAATCTTCCACTCTTTCTCTAACACGAATTACTCACCACAACCACGGAACGAACACGACTCGAGCCACTCACGATGATTTGAACACATTACCGAACAATCACATGGTACACAATAATGAAAGAACTTATATAACAACTATGAAATGAAAGAAATCACACACGACACATCCGAACAAATCTCGCCATGCCGCCGGTTGCTATGCCTCTGCCGAAACATCATCATCACGTGGGTAACAGCGCGTGCTCGTCTTGATTAACAAGTCTCTAAATTCTGCAAGAATGCTAACAGACGGATTACGACACAACTTTAGTACAACAATTAACTGATTAGTCATTATAATCGTAAAGAAAATAATTAGAAACACATAACAATACCATGTACTACATGACAGCGTGCACAGAAATACTTTACCATTGGGCTTGAATAATCTATTGAACAGCGAATTTATGATTTCAGAGTATTGAAACAGTCGTCAATTTTACAGAATTTTTCCATTCTTGACAAATGTTTGGTGTCAAACGGAGAGACCTGTGGTAGGCTAGCTCGAAGGAAATTTCCGTTCGATCCTCTACATCCCGGCACATGGTTATAAAAGCGCGCGAATATGAGTAATGTAATGTGAAAAAAAATGGATTTTAATTATGTTATTTATTTCCAGGCAAGTCTTTTTATACATATAACATAACGCTTACTTCATAAATTAACATCGGATTTGCCTTCGACGTAATTTACCTCGAATACGAGTCTTAGGAACTTGGAATACATTTTAGTTTTGGTGTTGAAATGACGTCATAACATGGCAAAAACTACATGTTTGATTTATTTTGGACAAAATTGTTTATTGTATACCATTTTCAATTGCTTGCCGGGCTCACTTATCGTGCTCCGATTTATTTGATTTTACTAGCATCAAAAAGACAATAAAACGAACTTTCAATCGGTCGCGGGTGCTATGTTGACAAATCGCCTCAAAAAAAAAGATTCTGTGGCTAAACTTGCATGGTATTTCATAAATCCAACAAAGCACCCCTGACCGATTGAAAGATCGTTCATTTATCTTTCTAATGATATTAGAATGAAAAAATAATATTTATAATAAGTGCGCCCGGCGAGCAGTTGAAGTGGGCCCTTATTTAAAAACATGACAAAATTTTTCAGCGTAATGTCGAAACATGGGAAATTGACGTTTTTCAACTTACCTTTATGAAATTGATAAAATGAAACACATACATATAAGAATTATATCAAACAAAAGGACAGACTATCTGCTTCTTAATTATTTTAATATTATTACAAAAGATGTGTATGACGTCTAGTTTAAAAGGGGTTACAAATAGGGGGAAAAAACGACTTTCTTCCAACGCGGCAATGGAGTTGTGACACCTAGTATAATCATAATCTCAAAATCACCTTTTCTCCCATTGAATGATAACCGTACCGTTCAATTCGAACTGTTTAGTCGTCCAATTCAAACTCTTAATGGTTATCAGACTAGCCATGGGAGCACTAGCTACTCCCTTGTAATGATCTGATGGCACCTAATAGTTTCACTAATATCAGATATTGACAGCGAAATATATGCGCCAATACAGATGGAAATCAAATGGTGTTTATAGACGCCCACATTTTCATGAAGAACTCCAAGTAGATTGTTGTCTCCCCTGTTCGTCAGTTCGTCCATCCACAATTTGTTTGTGGACACTCTACAAGGTCACAATTCTTATCTGATTTTGATGAAACTTAAAATATCGCTTTGTTTCCAATCGATCTCGGTTCCTTTCGATATTGGCATGTATTGGACCATAACTTCATGGATTATCGCCCTGATTGTATGAAAAATCTCTTTTTTAGCTTGTAGACACTCTGGAGGTCACAAGATCTTGGTTCCTTTCGATGTTTGTGCATATCGGATCGTAACTTCCTGAATTATGGCCCCTGATAGTGATTGTATGAAAAATGACCTGTTTTAGCATGTGGTCCCTCTAGAGATCACAGTTATTTAAAAAAAAACGCTCAAATATATCACTGTCACACCGTAATGTATTTGAGTTTGAATTTTGTGAAAATTAGACTGAAACTACTGGACAAAATGGATTATAACTTCTGAATTATGGCTCTTGATTGCACTGAATATATTTCTTTTTGGCTTCTGGTTCCTCTAGATGTAACGGTTTTTATACGATTTAAATAAAAACGTTTGAATATACATGTATCACCGTTACAAAGTCAATCAAAAACTGCCGGACAAAAATAGTGTAAAAATGGTATATCAAGGTTGTGAACCCTTTAAAAGTATCAATCTTGTTCTCTATCCATCTCTTGTAAAATGTGGGCGAATCTTGCCTGCAGCCGCTGGTTTGATTGAGTCAGTAGACATTAGCCCATGTAAACTTGTTTATAATGTTAGTCTTTTAAAAAAGTTATTTTTCCTAGACTGACAGACTATAATGGAAGGAATGAACTCTATTATTGCCTGTTTTATGTATCAGATGTTTTCATGTTAAATTTATTTTTTTAGATGTAGGCAGTTGGCGAGAAGGCGGAGGACGGGGTACCTCTCAGCAGCCACAAAAAGGAGAATTGACTACATCACCCTCTCAGCCTACAGCAAACCAGACAGAAACACAAGCGAATGGCCCCCAGACCCCGATATCCGTTAGTAATCAGTCACCTGTTCCTCCCATGCCAGGACGTCCTGGCTCTACCCAGGGTCCACCTCAGGGCCCTCTACCAATGGGACCTATGGGAATGCCACCACCACAATATAGAGGAATGATGCCACCATATGTAAGTTTTAAAAATGGTCTTATCTTGAAATGAATCAATTCTAATCTTTGATAGTGTTTTGATTAGAGCCGAAACGAGATTAACCTGTGAACCACAATTTTTTCCATAAAAACAATGAACAATGTGTAAAGAAAAATCTGGTAGAATTATGTCATGGCCATCCAGACTTCATATCATTGCGAAAACTGACACTATTCTCGTTCAAAATACTACCCAGAAACTTGATAAGACAATATTTTCCATTGGACAAAATATCGAAAGTCATCAATTTTACACCAAATTGACACTCTTTGCAATGTCGGTGGCCTTTATGAAAAGTTGGGTGCCCCACGTGCCTACTGAAAAGTTGTTCTTGACACGTTGATTGTGCAGGCTTTAGTTGAATCACTAACTACTGATTTCTGACAGTCTCGCACACTCATTGAGGCTATAAATAGCAATAGTATGCGGAAATGTTCAGCACACTATTAACTACGAGATTAACAGTATCTATTGCGGTAAATGACAATAAAAGGAAGACATTATATTTTAACAAAATAGAGAGAGAAAAAAATGTGTATTCCTATCGGTAAGGAATGCTGTCTTTCGACAATACTCGTTTATTTTTTAGAAGAGTTATTTTTAGTAACGGAAGCTGCCGGTAGCACTATCGTGTGCCCAGTAAGTTTAGTTGTGACTGAAGCTGGCCTATTCTGCTATTCAACTATTTAAAACTTATTACGCGGACTGGAACTAATATGCTTGAAATACATTGTAATCACAAAGTAATACGGACGGAATACGTAATATCAGCTAGGGTTGTGACGATAACCATTATGTAGATATACCGCGATATAAAAATTTGACAGTATTTGTGTATCGTCAAAATATTGAAATATCGGTATACCATGATACAACAAATGATGATCAAAAGACACAATGACATCAGCGGCAAAGAAATAATAATTAAATCGCAGGTAGTAATAAATTTACCAGCGTCAGTATTATTGTCAATTATATCGCCGATATATACCTGCGTAATCAAAAATAAATATCAGCTGAGTGATGATGTCAGCCACGCGATCTAGATAATTTAGCCAGTCGTAAATTGAACAACACATTCTTACGACTTTACGGAAGTGGTGGATATTCTCGTACAATTTAAGTCGTAAAACAAAGTAGTACCCAGTCCGTGCTTTAAACCTCATCAATTAATAGCGAGTTCAATTATAGTAATAGTTTAATATTAATCTCAATATCTGCAAAGATTCAGGCTAAAAAATTATCGAAATGTAAGCGAAATTACCGTTTGTTTACATGAGACGGCCTGAGACGCCCCGGGAAAATACCGCTGTGACATCACGCGACTGGGAATTTTTTATTGCTCTGACTCACTTTGTTGCATTTCCGTACCTTAGTTTCCGGTGGATAGATAGATAACATTTTTATACGCCCACATGGAAATGTGGTCGTATATTGCCGTCGCCCCCGTCCGTCCGTCTGTCGGTCCGTCCGTCCGTCGGTCCGTCCGTCCGTCCGTCCGTCCGTCCATCGTCCACAATTTCTTGTGAACGCTCTAGAGGCTAAAGTTAATATCCGATTGACTTGAAATTTATACACGGTGTTTAAGGTCGTGAGACGAAGAAGCCTATTGATTTTCAGCGATATCCGTTAATTACTACCAGAGTTATGACCCTTGATCACTTTGAAAAATCTTGTGAACGCTCTAGAGGCTATAGTTAATATCCGATTGACTTTAAATTTATACACAGTGTTTAAGGTCATGAGACGAAGAAGCCTATTAATTTTCGGTGATATCTGATAATTACTGCCAGAGTTGTGACCCTTGATCACTTTGAAAAATCTTGTGAACGCTTTAGAGGCTAAAGTTATACACAGTGTTTAAGGGCATGAGACGAAGAATCCTATTGATTTTCGGTGATATCCGATAATTACTACCAGAGTTATGACCCTTGATCACTTTGAAAAATCTTGTGATCGCTCTAGAGGCTAAAGTTAATATCCAATTGATTTTAAATTTATACACAGTGTATAAGGTCATGATACGAAGAAGCCTGTTGATTTTCAGCAATATCTGATAATTCCTGCCCAAGTTATGACCCTTGATCACTTTGAAAAATCTTGTGAACGCTCTAGAGGCTAAAGTTAATATCCGATTGAATTTAAATTTATACACGGTGTTTAAAGTCATGATGCAAAGAAGCCTATTGATTTTCAGCAATATCCGATAATTACTGCCAGAGTTATGACCCTTGATCACTTTGAAAAATCTAAAGTTAATATCCGATTGACTTTAAATTTATACACACTATTTACGGTCATGATACAAATTAGCCTATTTATTTTCAGCCATATCCGATAATTACTGCCAGAGTTATGACCCTTGATCACTTTGAAAAACCCTGTGAATGCTCTAAAGGCTAAAGTTAATATCCGATTGACTTTAAATTTGTACACAGTGGTTAGGGTCATGAGACGAAGAATCCTATTTGATTTTCAGTGATATCTGATAATTTCTGGCACTTGATCACTTTGAAATATCTTGTGGACAAAGGCCTTGAGACAAACCATCAAAACTATTCTAATCAATTCTCATAATTATTTAATGGGCTATTACTCGTAATAAGATTATCATGTGTTGTAAATGTTCTCCTTACTGATAAAAGAAACAATATGCGACAACCCTTGTTGACTGCCCGGACGACTTAGCTGTTGTGGGCGTATGTTTCGTTGCCTGGCAACCTATCTTTGTGATTATTATGGTTCGCGATACCACAAGATCCAAAAATTACAGTTTTAAAATTGGTACTAGCGATTCTGAAGGGAAAATACTCATATTGAGGTCACTCATCTATTAAAACATTCTGTTTTGCCTATTGTTTTTCAGCGATTTCTGATAATTACTGCCAGAGTTATGGCCCTTGATCACTTCAAAAAATCTTTTGGACGTTCTGGAGGCCAAAGTTAATATCCGATTGACTTTCAATGTATACACAGTGTTTAAGGTCATGAGACGAAGAAGCCTATTGATTTTCAGCGATTTCCAATAATTAATGCCAGAGTTATGGCCCTTGATCACTTCAAAAAGTCTTGTAGACGCTCTAGAGGCCAAAGTTAATATCCGATTGACTTTAAATTTACTCAGTGTTTAAGGTCATGAGACGAAGAATCCTATTGATTTTCAACGATTTCAAACAATTGCTGATTGACTTCAGATTGATACGGAGTTTAACTTGTTGAAACGAACAAGTATTTTGATTTTCAATGAATTTTTATAACTGAACAGCTAAATCCATGATATTAAATGTTTCGTATACTAATTGTTAGCGTGGCTCAACTTTATAAAAAGCAAACAAATTCTAATCATTTTCTGATAATTACATAATGAGTTGTTACTCTTAATCAGATTTTAGAGTATTACAAATGTCTCATCACCGACAATTTAGCTGCTGTGGGTATATGTTTCGTTGCCTGTCAACCTATCTTTATCATTTTAGATGTTTGGTAGAAATTTTCCTGGTCCAGGTTTTCCACCAAATTATCCTGGTATGCCTAGACCATTTCCATATGATGGACGGTAAGTCTATTTACTTGATTGCCTTTTTATACGCCCACATTTTTATGTGGACGTATATTGTCGTCGCCCCTGTCCGTCCGGACGTCCGTCCGTCCGTCCACAATTTGTTTGTGGACTCTCTACAGGTCACAATTCTTATCCGATTTTGACGAAACTTGAAATATAGGTTTATCCCCAAAAGATCTCGGCTGCTTTCGATATTGGCATGTATCGGATGAAAACTTCATGGATTATGGCCCCTGATTGTACGAAAAATCACGTTTTTAGCTTGTGGACCCTATAGAGGTCACAATTTTGAACCGATTTTGATGACACTTGACATGCATGTTTATAACCCAAAGATCTTGGTTCCTTTCGATATTTGCGCCTATCGGAATGTAATTTCCTGAATTATGGCCCCTGATTGTCCGAAAAATCACCCTTTTTAGCTTGTGGTCCCTCTGGAGGTCACAATTATTATCCGATTTAAAAAACCGTTTGATTATATCACCATTACACCCTAAGGAAGGTTGAGTTCGAATTTCGGTAAAATCGGACGAAAATTGCCATACAAAATGGCCGCCGTTTGTACTCGAATACTGTTAAAAAATGGTATATATATCAAGGTGGTGGACCCTGTAGAAGTCACATTTTTTATTTGATTTTGATGAAACTTGACATTCATGGTTATAACCCAAAGATCTTGGTTCCTTTCGATATTTGCGCATATCGGAATGTAACTTCCTGAATTATGGCCCCTGATTATACGCAAAATCACCTTATTTTAGCTTGTGGTCCCTCTGGTGCTCACAATTATTATCCGATTTAATAAAACGGTTGATTATATTACCGTTACACCGTAAGGAAGGTTGAGTTCGAATTTCGGGAAAATCGGACCAAAATTGCCATACAAAATGGACGCCGTTTGTACGCGAATACTGTTAAAAAATTGTATATCATGGTTGTGGACCCTGTAGAGGTCACAATTTTAATTCGATTTTGATGAAACTTAAAATGCATGGTTATAACCTAAAGATCTTGGTTCCTTTCGTTATTTGCGCATATCGGATTATCCGAAAAATCGCCTATGGTCCCTCTGTAGGTCACAATTATTATCCAATTTGAAAAAACGTTTGACTCTATCACCGTTACACCCTACGAAAGGTTGAGTTCGAATTTCGAGAAAATTGGACCATAATTGCCAGAAAAAATGGCCGCCGTTTGTACGCGAACAGTGTAAAAATATGGTATGTCAAAGTTGTGGACCCTGTAGAGGTGACAATTTTAATTCGATTTTGATGAAACCTGAAGTGCTTGTTTATAACCTAAAGATCTTTATTCTTTTCGATATTTGCATATTTGCGCATATCAAATTGTAACTTAATGAATTATGGCCTTTGATTCTAGGAAAAATCACTTTCGGTATTGCTTGTTCTCTGTCTATCTCTCGAACAATTGTTATCTGATTTAAAAAAAAACTGATTATATTACTGTTGCACCGTAAGGAAGGTTGAGTTCGAATTTCGTGAAAATCGTACCAAAATTGCCGGACGAAATGGTCACCGTTTGTACGCGAATATTGTAAAAATATGGTATATCATGGTTGTGGACTCTCTACAGGTCACAATTCTTATCCGATTTTGACGAAAAGTAACATTTCTAGGTTGTGTACTGTCACACCATAATCATTGTCGGCTTCGAATTTCATGAATATCAGACTGGAACTGACCAACAAAATGGCTGCACCCAATACAGTATGAAATACAGGACTTAATGATGTAGGAAAAATCACTTTCGGTATTGCTTGTTCTCTATCCATCTCTCAAAAATGTGGGCGTATCCTGCCTGGCAGTGCCAGCCTATCTTTTTAGCTTAGAGGTCACAATTATTATCCGATTTAAAAAAACGTTTGATTATATTACCGTTACAACGTAAGGAAGGTTGAGTTCGAATTTCAGGAAAATTGAATCAAAATGGCCATACAAAATGGCCGCCGTTTGTACGCGAATACTGTTAAAAAATGGTATATCAAGGTTGTGGACCCTGTAAAGGTCACAATTTTAATTCGATTTTGATGAAACTTGAAATTCATGGTTATAACCCAAAGATCTTGGTTCCTTTCGATATTTGCGCATATCGGATCGTAACTTCCTGAATTATGGCCCTGATTATACGCAAAATCGCCTTTTTTTTAGCTTGTGGTCCCTCTGGAGATCACAATTATTATCCGATTTATATTACCGTTACACCGTAAGGAAGGTTGAGTTCGAATTTCGGGAAAATTGGACCAAAATTGACAGACAAAATGGTCGCGGTTTGTACTCGAATACAGTTAAAAAATGGTATATCATGGTTGTGGACCCTGTATAGGTCACAATTTTAATTCAATTTTGATGAGGAAGGTTGAGTTCGAATTTCGTGAAAATCGTACCAAAATTGCCGGATGAAATGTACGCGAATAGTGTAAAAATATGGTATATCATGGGTGTGGACTCCCTACAGGTCACAATTCTTATCCAATTTTGACGAAAAGTAACATTTCTAGGTTGTGTACCGTCACACCATAATCATTTTCGGCTTTGAATTTCATGAATATCAGATTGGAATTGACCAACAAAATGGCTGCTCCCAATACAGTATGAAATACAGGACTTAATGATTTAGGAAAAATCACTTTCGGTATTGCTTGTTCTCTATCCATCTCTAAAAAAGGGGGCGTATCCTGCCTGGCAGTGCCAGCCTATCTTTTTAATGGGTATAAGTCGGTGTGGAGTATTAAGTCGAATCGTCATATTTTGCTGTTTTTACGACCTCCATCCATATATAAGCTGAAGCAGTATACAAAAAGAATGTTTTCAACTCCACGGTAGTGATCTATTATCGTGTTTCGGGACTGTTATCCCAGTCTAATACTGTGCTGGTGTACACTATGAAAAATTGGCCCATAATATTAATTACGATAAAGTAGTTTATAAATGTAGGACTAACTTGATTAATATCTGAAGTTGTTGTCTTGGTTTATTTTAACCTGTTTTTCTACGTCTTCTAGGATAAAGTTAATATCCAATTAACTGTAAATATATACGCAGTGTTAAAGATCATGACTGCCAGAGTTAAGGCCCTTGATCACTTTGAAAAATCTTGTGGATGCTCTTGAGGCTAAAACTTCATTCACTCTTGGAACACATAAAAAAATAGCGGCACATTTGGCTAGATATATAGGATAAAAACATAGCAAGTCAGACAGGATACAATCGTAGACACAGACTAGTCATAGACACATCAACTGACTCAAACTAAATAAAGAAAAACACAGCTATGAACTTCCCAGTAGACACCAGTGAATACTCAATTAGGATCATCTGGTTTTTCGCTTTTTCTCAGTGTGCCGTTCAAGATTCTGATAATTACTTCATGGGTTATCACTCATGTAATCAGATACTTACGAAAGAAGAAATATCCAACAACATTTGTTGACTGACTGCCCCGAAGAATAAGCTGTTGTGGGCCTATGTTTTCTTGCCTGGCAACCAATATTTATTTTAATATATCAGATAAATATAAGACACTGCAAGCTTTGTTTCAAATCACAAGTGTTTATAAAGTATGTTACTAAGAATGGAATAAACACAGTATAGTATGATTGGTTAATTTAACTGATAACTAAATGTAGAAATCTTGTGAGACGTGTGAAATTATGAGAAATGGAAATGTGCAAATTTTAACGAATATCTTAGAAATATTCTGTTTTGATGGAATATTCACAGGTTGATAATATTTTGAAAGGGGGTTTTATGCGCCCATATTTTTATGTGCACTGACTGTTCCCTAGTTACTCTAGCTAATGCATGAACAATGCTACCATTCTCGTCATTTGTATTTTTAACTGTATCATTTGTCACATACGATGGGCCTGGACAGATTTACACCCTTTGTTTATAATTACTACACCCTATGTAACGGGGAGTAAAAGCCTCAATCATACACTACAAGTATGGTATCGTCTAAAATGGTAGTTTTACCGATAGTTTCTATTCATAACGTGTAATAACGTGAAATAAGCCTATTATATGGTAACCTCAAAATAGGTTATACTAATCTGCCTAAAATTTGAAATGGTAATCTATAGGTTACGATGCATTAATTAACCTAGGGGGTGTGGGGTCAAAGAAAATTTTGAATTTTGACATGTAATATGGTACAATTTGGATGATTTACACCACTATAGCTAGTCTACACTTTACTAGAGCCAATTAAAAGATTAGCCAGCTAGACCCATTAGCTCATTCAATCAGCCTGGCCCATCTCCCTGGACCAATTAGTGGATTATTGTTAATCCTAATGCCCTCTACACAATTGCAAATAACTAAAAAAATAGTTTATTTTTATGCATAAAAAAATACTAAGTTACAAAAATGTTCAAATTGTATTGTTCTTTCCAATGATATAAATTCAATTGTACAAAGTAACAATTATATTACTGTAAATAATATTGATAAGTCACGTTCCACTAAAATCATGACTTTTGTCTGGCATAATGGTAAAACAATTACGAACAAGTAGCCCATCGCCCAAAATGACCGTCACATTGTCATTTTGATACTTTATCGCTATCGGCATTTGACATTTCTTGCGTTGAAAATAAAAAAATATATATATTTTCTATAGTTGAAATCTTCGGCAATGAAATATTCTTCTATGTAGCTTGTATAAGTCGTAAAATCTTCGGCAATGAAATATTCTTCTATGTACATAGCTTATATAAGTCGTAAAAGTTTTTATTCAATTTAGCTTTCCAAAGTCTAGAATTATTAGCCGTAAGTGTTGTGTTATCGTCTGTTTGACAGCGTATCCAAGATGGCTGCGACACGCTTGATCTCGGCTCGAGTATACGTATTCTTTGCATCATAACGTCAAAAAAGAAAATATGAATAGCTGATTTTTTCAATATAATCATATTCCACGATATCCCTGGTTGTAAATCATAAAACAATTTGATTTCATTTCACTCTCTGTCATAAAATTATTAGCCGTAAGTGACAGCGTGAAAATATTGGAATGATGCCAAAAGTCATTGATCATCCATTCATTGACAAGGTGACAGTGTGAATTTTCTCCTCTGACCCATTACGGTACGTAAATATTGGAAGATCCTTTGTTGAAACGCACATTTTTTATTTGATAATTGTAATATTTTTTAAACGTAGGAGTGGGGAATATTTAAGCTGAAACTTTCAGTTTATAAATAAGGTAGCTAGGTGGTCGAGAACGGAAGTCTGTTCTCGTGATTCCAGGTCGTGGTAACTGATGCGTAACCTGAACGACCGTTTGCGTCTTATTTCGTACCCTGTCCAATCAGAAACAAGCAGGTCAGGTTAGTAGGCATTCGCACTGAGCTGATGTCCTAGATATTCCTTCTTGTTGGTTTATCGCTAATATTCTTGATAAACACGTCATTGTTTGTAGATATTATTGAAGACTTTCAAATAAAATGGCTTTAAATTTTTTGTAGATCACTCAATAAGTTTGACGTTTGACACCACCCATAAGTCAATAAAGAATAATAATACCATTACTAAGTTCTGTTGTTTTGAATAACATTTATCTCATTGTCTGTCAAAGTTACATGGGTCATTCCACAAATGAGGGGTCCAAAGTGTGACATGGGTACTAAAATTTTAAGTAATCCCAATCACTGATAAACTTATACCAATAATAGGAGTAATGTATGCCATTTGAGGGACAGTTAATGATTTCTCATTGTTGAGTTCCAAAAAAAGTAATGAACGATTTTACATGACCGGTTACGTACAGATTTCTCGTGTAAAGGGACACCAAATTAGACTTTTTTAAAAATGCTAAATTTCTGTGCATGTATAAGATTATTAAGATATATTAATGTGTTTATGATGTATTATTATTCAAATGAGGCACCTTCATAAGAAATCTAAACAGAAATAGTGAATATTTGTGCCAACACCTCTTGTCCGCCAATGTCGATCACATGGATATTCCCAACTTCTCTATGCAAACTTAAAAGAAAAGATTTTACAAAATTGTTGAAGTTTGTATGACCTTAACACTCGACATGAACTACTGTACTTGAAAATCAGTATTGTATCATGAAAAATCACCAAGGAAAGGGTTTAATGTGATCTGGTGTATTGCAGTTTCACGTGTAAATGGACACCAAATGTTGACGACTTGCCTACTAATAATTTAATTAAGCCATATTAAGAAGTATTTCAACTTTAAAAGTTTAACAATGATGAATGAACTTTCAAATATTAGAAAAATAAATAAAACTTTCAACAATCATAATGAGTATCAGTCTTTGAGAATTGTTTGTGTCCCTTTCAATAGCTTATGTTGCGAACTCGTTTAGCCAAAAAATTAATTAAAAAAGACTTGAAAAGAGCAAGGTAACCTTTTAAAGTTGTTACATGTAGCTTGTCACAGGGAAGCGAAGAAAATAATGGAGCATTAGTTACATACGTGTATACTAATACAATATCTCGTTAATGATAGGGACACAACATTTTTGGTTTCCCATTATTATAATATTCCGACACTGCAACCATTCACGTGATCCCTGAATACCAAGGAAGCGATAATTTTCAGGTATCGAAGAATACTGTTATTTTAGACTCGGCAATTATAACGTTCAGCATTTATGCGCCGTATGTAGAGCTGGGCGATATACCTAGAAACAGATATCTCGATATTTTTAAAAAATATCGCGATATAATCACTATATCGCGATATTTTATAAAAGGTCAATACTTTCAGTTTATCACTTTTTAAATGTAAATAAACATGCATAAAAAGTTGGAAATACCCCTCAATATTATTATTTCTAGTCAATATTATTTTTAGCATACACAGTACAAAATTAACAAAACATTAATTCAAGCTGGTTCAAACACAGATCTATAGCCATGAAAACTGTCTAAAGTTGGTTTTTTATTACAATTTTAATATTCAAAATATTAATTATAATATTTTATTCAAATTAAAAATACATGTATTTCGAATGTAGGAAGCCCAAACATCATAAAAAAGTTTTTGTTCTTTCGATTGTGCATATTTTTATAGCTACGTGTAAGATTGGACTTTGTTTACCTTTGCAATCTCGTTCTTTGGACTTTGTTTACATTTGCAAACTCGTTCTTTCCCATTCAAGAGTAAGCTTATACCTTCTTGAAAATGCAGTATTCAATACAGGGATACTAAATTAAACTATAAAACATAAGTACAATGTCAAAAAGTGTCCATTGTTTTCGTCAAATATTTTTTCCCCGATCACGACGGCCATGACACGTCCGACGCTGAATGATAATCAGTCTACTGGGACTACCAATGTGATTGGCATTATTTATATTTCTGCTTTATTAAAATTTAATTCAAAGTTAATATCCGATTGACTTTGAATTTATACAAAGTGTTTGAGGTTATGAGATGAAGAATCCTATTGATTTTCAGTGAACAGCTAAATCCATGATTCCAAATATTTTGTATACTAAGTGTTAGCAAGGGGCAGAACTTTATAAAAACCAAACAAATTCTAATGATTTTCTGATAATTACTTCATGAGTTGTTAATCTTAATCTGATTTCAGAGTATTATAAATGTTTCATTACCCAAAAAAGTAAGAATGTGCGACATCTTGTGGACGGCTGTGACGATTAGCTGCTGTGGGCGTATGTTTCGTTGCCTGGCAACATATCTTTTCCTTTGGTGGCCTATATCTCGGACTAAGGATGTGCCCCAGGCGACAAATTTTTTGCGAGCACCTCATATTTCAATTATGTGTATAATCAATCTATGACGATTAGCTGCTGTGGGCGTATGTTTCGTTGCCTGGCAACATATCTTTTCCTTTGGTGGCCTATATCTCGGACTAAGGATGTGCCCCAGGCGACAAATTTTTTGGGAGCACCTCATATTTCAATTATGTGTATAATCAATCTATTTATAGCTTTCAAAGGGGTCCACCACCTGTTCAAAATAGACCTAATAATAATAATACAGGGGATGAAGATGGACAACAGGCCATGTCATTTCACAGAGCAGCTATCATTACAGATAAAGATTTGAAAAACTTTGATCAGATATTAAAAGCTGAACCTAGTGATGGCGGTTGGGCAGGTGCTCAGGGCGAAATTGATTACAGGTAAGTCTTTTCTATGACAGTATGTGTGGAGAATATGCATAAAAAGTTACCATTACAAAAGAATTGTGATTCGCAAAGAAATTAATGTTTTATTTTTAAACACTGAAGTTAAGAACATACTGTACTGACACAATTTGTAATCTTTTCTAATTTTTAGTGCCAAGTTAGTATTTAGTGATGAAGAAGATGAAGGGTCTGAGAAAAAGTAAGTTTTTATATATGCCCAGATTGAAATGTGGTCGTATATTGTCATTGCTTGTCCACAAGATATTTTGAAGTGGTCAAGGGCCATAACTCTAGCACTAATTATTGGAAATCGCTGAAAATCAATAGGCTTCTTCTTCTTATGACCTTAAACACTGTGTATAAATTTAAAGCCAATCGGATATGAACTTTGGCCTCTAGAGCGTCCACAAGATTTTTTGAAGTGATCAAGGGCCATAACTCTGGTAATTATTATCGGAAATTGCTGAAAAACAATAGGCTTCTTCGTCTTATGACTGTGTATAAATTTAAAGTCAATCGGATATTAAAGTCGACGGACGAACGGACGGACAGGGGCGACAACAATATAAAAAGGAAAAAGAATTAATGAAATCCGCCAAAAACTCACCGAGTTATTACGAAAACAATTCAACCAGTTAAAATTCTACCTTAATTAAAAACAGGTGTTATGTTCCAATGTGATCAGTCAAATTGCTTATTGCTCCTAAATCTACACAGAAATTCTCAACATCAAACTTAGTGAAGGAATGAATCTATATCTGGAATTTTGTCACTCTCACTTCATTATAACCAAAGTTATCGTGCCCCAAAGTAGTAACCAATCCGATTGCTTATCTCTGCTTACAGTAAGCAGACAATGCT
Organism: Patella depressa; assembly: GCA_948474765.1. Taxonomy (NCBI): domain Eukaryota; kingdom Metazoa; phylum Mollusca; class Gastropoda; family Patellidae; genus Patella; species Patella depressa. The sequence continues at coordinate 49,394,047 of OX419715.1, read as the reverse complement.
CATCTTCGCACTCCATCATGGCATTGACCTAATGAACGCCTTCACCAAGATTGAACATTCTGCCCCAATTAGGAGAGTTATTTTGTTTCAAATTCTCGACCAATCACATTGCTCATCGCTCTGCTTATCCATGGCAGACAATGCTCATCGTTGAACGTATTTAAGGTATTGATGTAATGAAACTATACACTAAGTTTCATCACTCTGACTTAATTAGAACTGAAGTGAAAGTGTCCGAAATCATCAACCAATCAAATTGCTTATCTCTGCTTACCCTAAGCATAAAATGCTCATCTTCGAACTCCATCAAAGCATTGACCTCGCCAAGTTTGAACATTCTAGCCGAATAACACTGAGAGTTATTGTGTTTCAATGTCTCGACCAATCAATTTGCGTATCGCTCTGCTTATCCTGAGCAGAAAATGCTCATTGTCGAACTTGGTCAAGGTAGTGATTTAATAAAACTATACACCAAATTTCATCACTGTCACTTAATCACTTTGAAAAATCTTGTGAATGTTCTAGAGGCCAAAGTTAATATCCGATTGACTTTAAATTTATACACAGTGTTTAAGGTCATGAGACGAAGAAGCCTATTGCTTTTCAGCGAAATCTGATAATTACTGCCAGAGTTATCTCCCTTGATCACTTTAAAAAATCTTTTGTAACGCTCTAGAGGCCAAACTTACCACCCAATTGACTTCAGATTGATACAGAGTTTAAGGTCTTGAGATGAACAAGTATATTGATTTTCAATGAATTTTGATAACTGATCAGCTAAATCCATGATTTTCTGATAATTACATAATGAGTTGTTACTCTTAATCAGATTTTAGTGTAGTATTATAAATGTTTCATTAGCGAAAAAATAAATTAAAATTATGCGACAACTCTTGTTTAATGCCCGGACGACTTAACTGCTGTGGGCGTATGTTTTGCTGCCTGGCAACCTATCTTTCAAGAAGTTTCCATCCGATTTGGAATCTGTAAAAACTAATAAAATCAAATGTATAATCATTATCTCAAAATCAACTTTTCCACCTTCTAATATTATATTGTATAACACCAAAGTGTTTCTGTCTTTGTTGATTATAACTGGTTCTTGAATATAAACTTTAAAAAGGTGAAAAATATTAGGTGTAGGACTTTATGTATGCCTGTAAAAACTAATAATAAAATAAGTTTTAAAAGACAAAATATTATCATTTACAATCTGATTAAAACACAGATCCTATTTTTTTTTTCGTTTTACTTGTCTTCACAACACTAGGATCTGGAAGATTTTTTATATAACAGACATTTTAGTTAATGTGAGGAATTAGCCAATGAAACCACAAGAAATGTCAATGCTGATTGATTAATCATGTCTGAGGACATAAGGGTAAAAGATGCTCGTATGACCCCTGATGCAACCTTCCATATCAACTGATCAGATCTTCAGGTCGTGCAGGCCATCAAAAGTACCAAAACAATGAAATATAGATCTTTAATCAAATTGTATATGTATCAGTTAATGTTTTGTAAGAATGGTACCTTGAAAGGAAGAAGTTTCCATGGTGGCTCGTACGTAACTAATGTACGAAAATTTAACAGTAGCTGGCTTCTTTTTTTTTTTTTTTCGCATGTATACAGTGAATGGCCATTTTGCTCAGTAATCCAAGCCAGAATTTGGCTATATTTTATACGCCCACATTGAAATGTGGTCATATATTGTCGTCACCCCTGTCCGTTGACGTGACCGCATGACCTGTAACGTTTAGATAACGTCATATGGATACCATGGCTATTCATTGTGTCAGTCACTTCTCTGCAGGTCGGGTGAGTCTGTCGTTCAGATTGATGGTGGGTAATAGGCTGGCCTGCTTGTGTTGACCAAAATAGTTCATCATGATTTTCCAATGTGGTTTCCCCCTTGTCAGTGTGGTGCAGGATGGACAGCCCGACAAGGTCGAAAACTGAGGTAGAACATCCCTGGCATTTGCCGATGTTGGGTAAAATTTACCTCATAGTTATAGCACGCTACAAACAATGCACAGAGGGTTGAACACTCTAAAACTTTTCTCCTTTTGAAGTTATTTGTATTTTTAGTGAGATACTATTTGTGTGTTTTACAGTCGTGAAAGAAGGAAGCGACAACAACATCATCGACAATATGATAAACGAACAGATCGTGATGAACATGATGGAGATTATTCTGATCAACACGGTGAACGTGATAGAGGTGATCCTAGAGATAGAGTAGATGGTAGAAGACAAAGCCCTCATGATAAAGATATTGATCAAGATAAGGTAGACAAAATTGTTTCTTGTTATTAGGGTTTCACACTGAAAGCTTATTGTTTTGTTAAAGGGGGTCACGGTGGCTAAGTGGATAAGGCGCTGGTTCGCTAGCCTGGAGGTCGGGTGTTCGATCCCTGCATTGGCCGAGAAAGTTCATCTCGATTTTCCGGCGTGATTTCTCCTTGTCAGTGATGCAAAAGGAGTGCCTGACAAGGACAGCTGCCTAGTTGTTTGGATGGGACAAAAAACGAGGTCCCCTGTACACATTGGAGTGCACGTTAAAGATGCCTTGGCAGTTGGAATTGGATATAAGAGTAGACCGTAGCGCTGCTGCCCGGGCAAAATTTCCCTCATAGCACACTGTAGAGGTCACACTTTTGAACCGATTTTGATGAAACTTTGAGGCCAAAATTATTATCCGATTTAAAAAACGTCTGATTCTGATTATATCACCGTAACACTGTGAAAATCGGACCAAAATTGACGGACAAAATGGCCGTCGCTTGTACTCAAAAAGTGTAAAAATATGTTATGTCAGGGTTGTGAACACTGTAGAGAACAGAATTTGATGAAACCTAACTTGTATGTTAACCCTTTCAGTACTATATAAATTCCTAAGACATGCCATTCTGTCCTGGAGATTTCAAGACAAATTCCAAGAAAACGACCAATTTTACTTAATTGGTCATATCTAAAAAAAACTAATCACTTTCAAAGAATAAAAGTTAGGATTTTCTAAAAGAGAATCGAATTCCTCTTCTAATGAAATAAAAATCAAATCTTTATCTATGGACTATTATGATTAGTAAGTATGCAAGACATAAACATGAGAAAAAAAAAATTAAAATTCTTTTTTTTTTTTATCTTTTTTGACAAATTTTCTGTTATAAAATTAATATTTTATCTGACAACTTTATTTCATCAGAAAGAGAATTCAATTATCATTTAGATTCGATTCTGAGTAACAAAGTTAACATATGAATACAAAGGGCATACCTTTTAGACCAGTTTTATATCTTCTATTTAATTTCATATTATATATTCTTTGTACAAATAAACACACTAAGAATTTCAACAGTAAATTTTGAAAAAAGTTCCATCAAAATAATAAATAAAACAAAGTACGAAAGATCCACACCATCAGACAAAAATCGAAATCCTGAAAACGGTAACGGCAAAATAGTGTCATCAGCAAATGTTCTGTTATTAAATAATTACATAGTAAACAGTGGTAACAGGTGTCCAGGAAGGGTAAGCTTATAATAAATTATAATGGTGCAGAATGGTAAAGCGGAAAACAAGTTTTGCATAAGTTCACTCCGCAGATGTTGCATCCAAACGACGACTGAATTCCACGTCCACTTGGTGCCTTTTTCCCTCTGGAACTACAATAAACAGGGCTATCTGGTTCCAGGACTTGATCGAGTTTGCGTTTTTATACGCCCACATTTTCATGTGGACGTATTATGTTGTCCGTCAGGACGTCAGTCCGTCCACAATTTGTTTGTGAACTCTCTACAGGTCACAATTCTTATCCGATTTTGACGAAACTTGAAATATAGGTTTATCCCCATAAGATCTCGGTTCCTTTCGATATTGGCATGTATCGGATCAAAACTTCATGGATTATGGCCCCCGATTGTACGAAAAATCACGTTTTTAGCTTGTGGACCCTATAGAGGTCACAATTTTGAACCGATTTTGATGAAACTTGACATGCATGTTTATAACCCAAAGATCTTGGTTCCTTTCGATATTTGCGCCCATCGAATCGTAATTTCCTGAATTATGGCCCCTGATTGTCCGAAAAATCACCCTTTTTAGCTTGTGGTCCCTCTGGAGGTCACAATTATTATTCGATTTAAAAAAACGTTTGATTATATCCCCGTTACACCCTAAGGGAGGTTGAGTTCGAATTTCGAGAAAATCGGACCAGAATTGTCAGACAAAATGGCCGCCGTTTGTACGCAATTAGTGTGAAAATATGTTATATCAAGGTTGTGGACCCTATAGAGGTCACAATTTTGAACCAATTTTGATGAAACTTGACTTGCATGTTTATAACCCAAATATCTTGGTTCTTTTCGATAATTGCGCCCATTGGATCGTAACTTCCTGAATTATGGCCCCTGATTGTCCGAAAAATGACCTTTTGTGGTCCCTCTGGAGGTCAGAATTATTATCCCATTTAAAAAAACGTTTGATTTTATCACCGTTACATCATAATGAAGGTTGAGGTGGAATTTCGTGTAAATCGGACCTAAATTGACTGAAAAAATGGCTGCCGCTTGTACGCGAAGAGTGTAAAAATATGGTATATCAAGGTTGTGAACCCTGTGGAGGTCACAATTTTGATTCGATTTTGATGAAACTTGAAATTCATGGTTATAACCCAAAGATCTTGGTTCCTTTCGATATTTGCGCAAATCTTCATTCAATTGTGATGAAACTTGAAATTCATGGTTATAACCCAAAGATCTTGGTTCCTTTCGATATTTGCGCCCATCGAATCGTAATTTCCTGAATTATGGCCCCTGATTGTCCGAAAAATCACCCTTTTTAGCTTGTGGTCCCTCTGGAGGTCACAATTATTATTCGATTTAAAAAAACGTTTGATTATATCCCCGTTACACCCTAAGGGAGGTTGAGTTCGAATTTCGAGAAAATCGGACCAGAATTGTCAGACAAAATGGCCGCCGTTTGTACGCAATTAGTGTGAAAATATGTTATATCAAGGTTGTGGACCCTATAGAGGTCACAATTTTGAACCAATTTTGATGAAACTTGACTTGCATGTTTATAACCCAAATATCTTGGTTCTTTTCGATAATTGCGCCCATTGGATCGTAACTTCCTGAATTATGGCCCCTGATTGTCCGAAAAATGACCTTTTGTGGTCCCTCTGGAGGTCAGAATTATTATCCCATTTAAAAAAAACGTTTGATTTTATCACCGTTACATCATAATGAAGGTTGAGGTGGAATTTCGTGTAAATCGGACCTAAATTGACTGAAAAAATGGCTGCCGCTTGTACGCGAAGAGTGTAAAAATATGGTATATCAAGGTTGTGAACCCTGTGGAGGTCACAATTTTGATTCGATTTTGATGAAACTTGAAATTCATGGTTATAACCCAAAGATCTTGGTTTCTTTCGATATTTGTGCATATCGGATTGTAACTTCCTGAATTATGGCCCCTGATTGTACGAAAAATGACCCTTTTTTTATACGCCCACATTTTCATGTGGACGTATTATGTCGTCGCCCCTGTCCGTCCGGACGCAATTTGTTTGTGGACTCTCTACAGGTCACAATTCTTATCCGATTTTGACGAAACTTGAAATATAGGTTTATCCCCAAAAGATCTTGGTTCCTTTCGATATTGGCATGTATCGGATCAAAACTTCATGGATTATGGCCCCTGATTGTACGAAAAATCACGTTTTTAGCTTGTGGACCCTATAGAGGTCACAATTTTGAACCGATGTTGATGAAACTTGACATGCATGTTTGTAACCCAAAGATCTTGGTTCCTTTCGATATTTGCGGCTATCGGAATGTAATTTCCTGAATTATGGCCCCTGATTGTCCGAAAAATCACCCTTTTTAGCTTGTGGTCCATCTGGAGGTCACAATTATTATTCGATTTAAAAAACCGTTTGATTATATCACCGTTACAACCTAAGGAAGGTTGAGTTCGAATTTCGGGAAAATCGGACGAAAATTGCCATACAAAATGGCCGCCGTTTGTACGCGAATACTGTTAAAAAATGGTATATCAAGGTTGTGGACCCTGTGGAGGTCACAATTTTGATTCAATTTTGATGAAACTTGAAATTCATGGTTATAACCCAAAGATCTTGCTTCCTTTCGATATTTGCGCATATCGGATCGTAACTTCCTGAATTATGGCCCCTGATTATACGCAAAATCGCCTTTTTTTTTAGCTTGGAGGTCACAATTATTATTCGATTTAAAAAAACGTTTGATTATATCACCGTTACACCCTAAGGCAGGTTGAGTTCGAATTTCGGGAAAATCGGACGAAAATTGCCATACAAAATGGCCGCCGTTTGTACGCGAATACTGTTAAAAAATGGTATATCAAGGTTGTGGACCCTGTGGATGTCACAATTTTGATTCGATTTTGATGAAACTTGAAATTCATGGTTATAACCCAAAGATCTTGGTTCCTTTCGATATTTGCGCAAATCGGATCGTAACTTCCTGAATTATGGCCCCTGATTATACGCAAAATCGCCTTTTTTTTAGCTTGGAGGTCACAATTATTATCCGATTTAAAAAAACGTTTGATTATATTACTGTTACACCGTAAGGAAGGTTGAGTTTGAATTTCGGGAAAATCAGACCAAAATTGCCATACAAAATGGCCACCGTTTGTACGCGAATACTGTTAAAAAATGGTATATCAAGGTTGTGGACCCTGTAAAGGTCACAATTTTAATTCGATTTTGATGAAACTTGAAATTCATGGTTATAACCCAAAGATCTTGGTTCTTTTCGATATTTGCGCATATCGGATCGTAACTTCCTGAATTATGGCCCCTGGTTATACGCAAAATCCCCCTTTCTTTAGCTTGTGGTCCCTCTGGAGGTCACAATTATTATCCAATTTAAAAAAACGTTTGATTATATTACTGTTACACCGTAAGGAAGGTTGAGTTTGAATTTCGGGAAAATCAGACCAAAATTGCCATACAAAATGGCCACCGTTTGTACGCGAATACTGTTAAAAAATGGTATATCAAGGTTGTGGACCCTGTAAAGGTCACAATTTTAATTCGATTTTGATGAAACTTGAAATTCATGGTTATAACCCAAAGATCTTGGTTCTTTTCGATATTTGCGCATATTGGATCGTAACTTCCTGAATTATGGCCCCTGGTTATACGCAAAATCCCCCTTTCTTTAGCTTGTGGTCCCTCTGGAGGTCACAATTATTATCCAATTTAAAAAAACGTTTGATTATATCACCGTTACACTGTAAGGAAGGTTGAGTTTGAATTTTGGGAAAATCGGACTAAAATTGACAGACAAAATGGCCGCCGTTTGTACACGAATACTGTTAAAAAATGATATATCATGGTTGTGGACCCTGTTTAGGTCACAATTTTAATTCGATTTTGATGAGGAAGGTTGAGTTCTAATTTCGTGAAAATCGTACTAAAATTGCCGGACGAAATGGTCGCCGTTTGTACGCGAATAGTGTAAAAATATGGTATATCATGGTTGTGGACTCTCTGATGAAAAGTCACATTTCTAGGTTGTGTACCGTCACACCATAATCATTGTCGGTTTCGAATTTCATTAATATCAGACTGGAACTGACCAACTAAATGGCTGCTCCCAATACAGTATGAAATACAGGACTTAAAGAAGTAGGAAAAATCACTTTCGGTATTGCTTGTTCTCTGTCCATCTCTCGAAAATGTGGGCGTATCCTGCCTGGCAGTGCCAGCCTATCTTTTTAGCTTGTGGTCCCTCTGGGGTCAGAATTATTATCCCATTTAAAAAAAACGTTTGATTATATCACCGTTACATCGTAATGAAGGTTGAGGTCGAATTTCGTGAAAATCAGACCAAAATTGACAGCTGTTCTTGTCAGGCCATCCATCCTTCATCACTAACAAAGGGAAACCACGCCTGAAAATCTAGATGAACTTTGTCACCCAATGCAGGGATCAAACACCCAACCTCAAGGCTACCGAGCCAGCATCTTACCCACTTAGGAACATGATCCCCAGTCGAATTTGAAGCCTACTGAAATGAACCTTTTATAACCCAAAGATCTCAATTCATATCGAAATTTGCACATATCAAATTCTAACTTAATGATGTAGGAAAAATCACTTTCGGTAACTGATCGCCCAAATCTACTCCACCCATAGCACGATTATATTTGATGACTGACAAAGGCTTCTTTACCGTTTCCTTATTGCTGCCTTTAGTAGTTCTAGTAATTTTGTCCATGCCTGGATTGGAATTTGTTGATAAGATATGGACAGTTTTCTTGTTCTCCCAAGCAGTGGCAACAAAATTTCTGCACTGCATAACTTTTGTTTCACCCTTTTTATACGCCCACATTGAAATGTGGTCGTATATTGTCGTCGCCCCCTTCTGTCGGTCCGGCGTCCACAATTGCTTGTGGACGCTCTAGAGGCTAAAGTTAATATCCGATTGACTTTAAATTTATATACAGTGTTTATGGTCATGAGACGAAGAAGCCTATTGATTTTCAGCAGTTTCGGATAATTAGTGACAGAGTTATGGCCCTTGATCACTTCAAAAAATCTTGTGGATGCTCTAAATATCCTATGGACTTTAAAGTTAAAGGACAATATTGGTGTCAGTCATTATCACATATGTGATAGAACTGATTAAACACTTTCCAAATATAATATTAACACAGAGATCAACGCTACCATAGGGGAGTAATAAAGGATTAATGAATCGGAAGTGACGAACGCCAAAGGAAAACACGAGTTATCTCTCTATGTCCACGTTTCTCAACCTTTTCTCACCGCTCACCCCTAAATGAATTCTCAACCAACCCATTTACCCCCAGAGTTTTGAAGAGGTTACTGACCGCGGAGCCGTGGCCGGCGAAGCTGGTCACCGCAAGCGCCATAGGCGCGAAACCCGTCAAGGGGGGGAGGTCTCCCCCTTAGGAAATTTTTAGAAATTGGAGCCCAGAAATGTGATTTCATCCATGATCGATAAAATTGAATAATTTGCTGGCGCGATAATTCATGTTCGCCGGTTTGAATTTGTGAGCGCTCTGTGAGCGCGGCACAATCGCACCCGTCAAATCTCAAGGCCTGTGATTGTTTTAAAGTATGACTATGAACAGCTATTTTTTCTAATTAAATTGAAAGCTTTTTTTTTATTTCAAATAAAATTCATCTAAAGATCGGTATCAATGACTTTGAAATGGAATTTTTTTACAGATAGATATTTCAAAATTTATCTTATTTTTAAAGTGAGTACTCATGGATAATAAATAAATCTTTATTCCATGGTCATACTCATAGAGCAATAGTAACTAAATATACAGTATGATTAATATTATAATAAAGTTACCTGTGGAGGAGCTAGTATTGTTTGCATAAGTAATAAACTAATATTACATACATGCATTTGTACACTTTCAGAACTTAAACCAACATCAACATTGTGATCAAAAAAAAAAATTATTTATTAAAATATCGTTGTATCCAATCACAATTTTATTATTTATTAAGACAATTGAATACTTTTGACTATATACATGTATTTTAAGATAAATTATGGAACAAAAGCTGGCAGTTCTCACTATAATAGTTAAAAACTAGATGATGCAAAGAGAATTTGCTGCAGTGCAGCTCTTCTTCCACGTCCTGTTGCCCACAAATGCCAGCTGAAGATCTCAAAGTTTTCATCACCTGAAAATAGTTTAAATCGAGGTGAACAAATTTGTGATGAGTTCATCTATTTGTTGATTATTATTATTCTATCCAGTATTTATTAATATTATTTATATTACTATTACCAGCGTAGAACTAGAAAATGAAACTAGAACAGAACTTGACAGAAGTGGAATAAATATTGGCGAACTATTTATTAATGTTATCACTGACTATGTTGTCTCTGACTCTATATTCTGCCATGTTTTTCAATATCTATTAATGAAATAAAGATTACAGGTCTTGATATTATTGAAAAAAAAAAAGCGATATTCTGTTCGCTTCCCCTTTCACACATGGGCGCAGCCATTTTAGCCGGTCGTTTCGTCATAGGAAGTGGCACTACGCTTGCGCGACCTGGGTTTAAAATACCTCACGCGAAGCCACCGTTGATAAGTGAAGCTCGATACGAACTTGATTTAAAAGTTCTTTTTAAGGGCTTTATTTTGGTACTAAATATGTAGGGGGTATTTATACTGGTTCTTGCCGAATTTTCGCCTTGAATCTAACCCATGACTTTGATGATAAAATTAAGGATTTAAGGAAAATAATTTTCTATGCAAATTAGATACGAAACGATTGCTTGTTTCAAGACCTAGCTATTCATCTAGGTCATAATGTGTCAAGGTCATTGGCGGTGAAGCGCAACAAGTTTTTCTGAACCCTCTTTCATTTTATTGTTGACATAACGTCACTATTAGAACAATAAATGAGTAAACACAAGAAATGACGCAGCTTTGGACACATATATTGACGATAAGATAATAAAAGAATATTATAATGTTTGGTATTTTTGGAAAGGTTAATTTTAACCAACTTTTTACATATAAAAAATCAGTTTATTTTGATGAAGTGTCAGCTCGCACTAAAAGTTGCAAGCCAGCTGACTTTTAGTACTGATTAGCGCGTCCATTGTTTTCCACCCTGCTGACGTCATCTTTGCCGGTACCTAGTTAAAGGTCATGAAACAAAGAAGCCTATTGATTTTCAGTGATATCCAATAATTACTGCCAGAGTTATGGCCCTTGATCTCTTTGAAAAATCTTGTTAACCGTTCTGGAGACTAAAGTTAATATCTGATTGACTTTAAATTTATACACAGTCATGAGACGAAGAATCATTGATTTTCAGCAAATTCTGATAATTACTGCCAGAGTTACCTCCATTGATCTTTTGTAATGCTCTAGAGGCGAAACTTAACACCCAAATTGACTTTAGATTGATACATGGAGTTTAAGGTCTTGAGATGAACAAGTATATTGATTTTCAATGAATTTTGATAACTGATCAGCTAAATCCATGATTTTAAATGTTTCGTATACTAAGCGTTGTCATGGGGCAGAACTTTATAAAAACCAAACAAATTCTAATGATTTTCTGATAATTACTTTATTAATTGTTAATCTTAATCAGATTTCAGAGTATTATAAATGTTTCATTACCGAAAAAAGTAAGAATATGCGAAAACTCTTGTTGACTGCCCGGACGATTTAGCTGCTGTGGGCGTATGTTTTGTTGCCTGGCAACCTATCTTTTTTGTGTTTTGTCCACAAATCGGGTTTCTGAGAATCTGACTACAGTATCTTTATGAAACTTTTACATATCCCCCCAAAAATGGGTGGTAGTTATTGATTAAATATATTTCCGAAACGTTTTACGAATTCAAAATCGCCGAAATTTACGAATGACAAAATTGAAAATGCATATGTAACTTTCTTTTTTTGTTTTTTTTTAACCGATTTTACAAATTCTTTTTTCTTTGAATACCTTGAAAAAAATCAAATTCATATGCAGTTTCACATTTTCGAATTTTGAAAATTCGTCGCTGTGAATTCGAACCGGAAGTTGAGACCAACTTGACAACTTCTTTAATAGTTGTACGATTTTCATGAAATTTAGTATGTAAGTAGATCTTACCGATGTGACTTAAAAATATGGTCACAAATTTTCTAAATTATCACCCCTTGATGAAATTAAGGAACAAAGTTTTAAAAGAAATCAACGAAATGTAGGTCAGAATGACCTAATTTTTATTTTCGATACTAGACAAGTAATTGCTGATTTGTACACAAAATATGGAGTTTCTCGGTTGAAATTGAAGTGCCACCATCTTGAAAAGTGAAAAATCAATAGGGCTTTTGCGATATTGTACTTACAGACACAGGAGTTATATTGCAAAGTTTTTGTGCGTTATCAAAAATGACCGGTAGTGAAAATTTTGAAGTGGAAACCCTGATTACAAAGGATTGTGATTATCGGTAGTCCTTGTTTTTAACGAAAATAAAAGTACTGTTATCATAATAATAGAAATCGACTGGATAATCAATGGTCAACAATCGAGCCAGTAGAGTTGGTTTCTATAACGACTCAACACCGCACGCAATGCAGCCTTTTTTCAGAACGAGCCCTGTATATAAATAATATATATCTGTGAGTTTTTTTTGCGTGCATTCTAATATAAAATACATGTATTTGTTGTAGGATAATCAAGGTAGAGACAATGTTCCAAGAGAAAATTGGCAGGGTCAAATGCCACCACAGTTCCGTGGTGGTCAACAAAGACATCCACATCCTGGAATGGATGCTGTGAGTAATACGTCATGTAATAATTATAGTTCAGAGAGCTTGATAGAATTATAAGATTTGGAAAACTAAGGTTATGTGAATTGGAACACTGTAAGATCGATAGCGTATAACTAGGGTTTTTATATTGTCGTCGCCTGCGCCTGTCTGTCCGGTGTCCACAATTTATACACAGTGTTTAAGGTCATAAGACGAAGAAGCCTATTGATTTTCAGTGATTTCCGATAATTAGTGCCAGAGCTATGGCCCTTAATCACTTCAGAAAATCTTGTGGATGCTCTAGAGGCCAAAGTTAATATCGATTGACTTTGAATTTATACACATTGTTTAAGTTTAAGGTCATGAGACGAAGCCTACAATATGGATTTTCAGCGATTGCCGATAATTAGTGCCAGAGTTATGGCCCTTGATCACTTTAAAATATCTTGTGGTTGCTGTAGAAGCCAAAGTTAATGTCTGATTGACTTTGAATTTATACATAGTGTTTGAGGTCATGAGCCTATTGATTTTCAGTGATTCCGATAATAACTGCCAGAGTTATGGCCCTTAAACACTTCAAAAAATATTGGGACGCTCTAGAGGCTAAAGTTAAAAATCGGGCGTGATTTCCCCTTGTCAGTAATGCAGAAGGAGGGCCTGACAAGGACAGCTGCTTAGTCGTTCAGATGGGATGAAAAACCGAGGTCCCGTGTACACATTGGAGTGCACGTAAAAGATCCCTTCGATATAAGAGTAGCGCTGCAGCCCGGGCAAAATTTCCCTCATAACACACTGTATGGCGTATGCCCGTCTTCCATTAGCCTAGGTTAGGTGCAAAAGAGTAGGATGTTAAACCCCAGTTCATTTCATATCGATTGTTAAGGTCATACAAACTTCAACAATTTTGTAAAATCTACAGAAACTTTTCAGTCTGTATCGAGAATTTGGCAATATCCATGTAATCGACATTGGCTGGCAAGATGTGTTGGCACAATGTCTAATGAAGGTGTCCCATTTGAATAGTAATAGTAATACATCATAAACACATTAGTATATCTTATACATGCACAGAAATTTAGCATTAAAAGTCTAATTTAGTGTCCCTTTACACAAGAAATCTGTATGTAACCCATCATCTAAAATCTTTCTTTTCTTTGGACCTCGACAATGAGAAATCACTGTGCCTCAAATGGCATACATTACTCCTATTATTGGTATAATTTTATCAGTGATTTAGATTACTTTAAATTTTAGTACCCATGTCCTACCTCATATTCCTGATGCAATGACCATTGCTGGACTGGTTTGTGATTCTTGAACTTTTGAGGGAGTGTGTCTATTCTTCCCATAAAAATCAAATCTTATCATTTGAGTACAGCAACATGACAGTCCTACGTTTAATTTTGGTCTTCCCTAAAACTTTTGACAGTAGTTTAAGGTATTAAAAACGGTGAAAGTATTTCCGTTTCAGGACTCGCCGTTTGAAAAACGATGGAGAGCCATAAACAGTCCTCCTGAAAATCCTGAGGAGAGTGATTCACTCCTGGAATTTAACTTATTAAAATTGAATATATTTTGAGTGTATCTGTAATGGTGCAAATGTAATGTATTTTATTTGTTGAAAGTCCCTACAAAATAATCTACTTCAAATGCTATCAAGTTTCTGTTTGTTAAATATCTTAAAGAAGACATAAAATTTTCAAAAATATACATACTGAACATATAGAATAAAAACTGACTAGTGTTCCATATAATAGGTACATGAAGTTGTCACAATATTTTCATCAAGAAGAGGATACATACAATTATCATTCATGATGGAAACAAGGCTTACACAATAACAAAATGCGTCTGCTAAATGCAGCCATTTTGCTACGGCGAAAGCGATCCCTGTTGTTGGCAAGGTTAGATGAGATAATGCTAGATGAAGTTGTCAGGATATTTTCATCAAGAATGTGATAGAATTATCATTCATGGAAACAAGATTTATGGAATAAAAATAAATTCATCAGCTAAATGCAACAATTTTTCTGCGACGAAAGGCGATTCCTGTTTGCTAGTATCGAAGATTGGTCATATTACGTGACCCAGGTATTCAGCTTGCGAAACCGAAGAATTCCGAATGTATGAGCCTAGAGCTGGGCGATATTTCGGTATTTCGATATAAAACTGTCACGGAAATAAAAACCGTGAAAAATACCGTCTTTAGAAAAACCGAACATACCGCGATATATCGCGGTTTTGATTTTTTTGGATGATATTTTACATAAATATTGAACATAAAATGTTTTCTTTTTGATACGCCTACATTGAAATGTGGTCGTATATTGTCGTCGCCCCCGTCCGTCCGTCCGTCGGTCCGGCGTCCACAATTGCTTGTGGACGCTCTACAGGCTAAAGTTAATATCCGATTGACTTGAAATTTATACACAGTGTTTAAGGTCATGAGACGAAGAAGCCTATTGTTTTTCAGCGATTTCCGATAATAACCACCAGAGTTATGGCCCTTCAAAAAATCTTGTGGACGCTCTAGAGGCCAAAGTTAATATCCGATTGACTTTAAATTTATACACAGCGTTTAAGGTCATAAGACAATGACACCTATTGATTTTCGGCGATTTCCGATAATTAGTGCCAGAGTTATGGCCCTTGATCTCTTTAAAAAAGGTCTAAGTTAATATCCGATTGACTTTAAATTTATACACAGTGTTTAAGGTCATAAGACGAAGAAGCCTATTGATTTTCAGCGATTTCCGATAATAGTGCCAGAGTTATGGCCCTTGATCACTTCAAAAAATCTTGTGGACGCTCTAGAGGCCAAAGTTGATATCCGATTGATTTCAAATTTATACACAGCGTTTAAGGTCATAAGACAATGACACCTATTGATTTTCGGCGATTTCCGATAATTAGTGCCAGAGTTATGGCCCTTGATCTCTTTAAAAAAGGTCTAAGTTAATATCCGATTGACTTTAAATTTATACACAGTGTTTAAGGTCATAAGACGAAGAAGCCTATTGATTTTCAGCGATTTCCGATAATTAGTGCCAGAGTTATGGCCCTTGATCACTTCAAAAAATCTTGTGGACGCTCTAGAGGCCAAAGTTAATATCTGATTGACTTTAAATTTATACACAGTGTTTAAGGTCATAAGACAAAGACGCCTATTGATTTTCAGCGATTTCCGATAATTAGTGCCAGAGTTATGGCCCTTGATCACTTCAAAAAATCTTGTGGACGCTCTAGAGGCCAAAGTTAATATCCGATTGACTTTAGATTTATACACAGTGTTTAAGGTCATGAGACGAAGAAACCTATTGATTTTCGGCGATTTCCGATAATTAGTGCCAGAGTTATGACCCTTGATCTCTTTAAAAAATCATGTGGACGCTCTAAAGGTCAAAGTTAATATCCGATTGACTTTAAATTTATACACAGTGTTTAAGGTCATAAGACGAAGACGCCTATTGATTTTCAGCGATTTCCGATAAATAGTGCCAGAGTTATGGCCCTTGATCACCTCAAAAAATCTTGTGGACGCTCTAGAGGCCAAAGTTAATATCCGATTGACTTTAGATTTATACACAGTGTTTAAGGTCATAAGACAAAGACGCCTATTGATTTTCAGCGATTTCCGATAATTAATGCCAGAGTTATGGCCCTTGATCACCTCAAAAAATCTTGTGGACGCTCTGGAGGCCAAAGTTAATATCCGATTGACTTTAGATTTATACACAGTGTTTAAGGTCATGAGACGAAGAAGCCTATTGATTTTCAGCGATTTCAAATAATTACTGCCAGAGTTATCTCCCTTGATAACTTCAAAAATTCTTGTGACGCTATAGAGGCCAAAGTTACCATCCGATTGACTTCAGATTGATACATATAGAGTTTAAGGTGTTGAAACGAACAAGTATTTTGATTTTCAATGAATTTAGATAACTGAACAGCTAAATCCATGATATTAAATGTTTCATGTATATACTAATTGTTAGCGTGGGGTAAAACTTTATAAAAAGCAATCAAATTCTAATGATTTTCTGAAAATTACATAATGAGTTGTTACTCTTAATCAGTTTTTAGTGTATTACAAATGTTTCATTACCGAAAAAAGTAAAAATATGCGACAACCCTTGTTGACTGCCCGGACGATTTAGCTGCTGTGGGCGTATGTTTCGTTGCCTGGCAACCTATCTTTCTTCTTGTTAAGATAAATAAATCATGATCAAAGGCAACTCAGTACTCAAGACCAAAGTGTCTATCATTTGGTGGTATCAAAATGTAAAAAAAAATGTAATTTATTTTACATCATCTCTCAAAATGAGTCTGCGGGTAACAATGACCAAAAACACACGTTAAAGTTCTATAAAACAATACTCATAAAAAAAAATGCGAAAACAATTCCTAATATTGTACATCTACAGTTCCTCCCAAATTTTTGAGACCAGAATCGCGCCGACCCGGCGAAAAAAAACACTCCGAATTCTCTTAGATTTCACGGTGAAATTTCGCTTAATTCCGCGGTGATTTTCCTCTAAGATTCGCCGTGTTTCTCTAGGAATTCGCCGTGTTTCTCTAGGAATTCATCATGTTTCTCTAGGAATTCACCGTGTTTCGATAAAAGTACATCGTGTTTCCCGCAAGGAATTCGAGAGTCTACCGCAAGCAAGGGTCGAACTAATATTGTCTATAATACATTTGTAAATTGAAGGAGTTGTAATATTTTAATGCCCCCGGGAAAACGTGTACATATATGTATAAAGTACAGGCCGGTTTGAATAACAAATGAGTTAGGTAATCTCGGGAAGACATTTACCGGCATTCTGTATCGCTTACGATTTTTTTCCCCAACGCACTGTATACATGTACATGCATAACGCCGGCAAATGTATGCCAAATTAAACAACTTACAATTTTTTAAACGTATCATTACATCTTCGTCTATAACTTAGATGTAACCCACCAATTATTGGCTGCTATCAAATCCAAACTTTAAATTATATACGATGAGATTTTACACACTACTTCATTACTCGCAGCTCCATAAAGCACAGCGACATAAATCACTTCCGCAATGCGTTAGTCTCGTGGTCAGAAACGCGCGAAAACATGAGCTGTTGGGTTCGACACGGGGACTATATTCTTAGCAAATCTTGACTGTCACCGGTATTTGATAACAATGTATTATGACGTATTAAAACAATATAGGTGGGGGGAGATTTTGAGCAGTCGTAGAAAAAATCACCGCTTTGACAATATACATCTACTTTATGTCGCGCAATTCATTTCGGTGGAAGCGGATATTGAGTAAAGCCATTTCACACACACAGACGTATATGCGCATGCCATATATTTATATAATGGCCACATGTGTTAATTCTCGCCTTCACCCCGTTATAATTTACTTATTTTGAATACACTTTCTGAATGATTCAATTATTTTTTATGAATCCATGACCATAATAAAGTGTTATTTTATTTACTTAATAATTGCGTTTGTTTTAATATTTAAGACATTTTAGTACTGGATAATCGATAGTCGAATAAATAATAGAGTAATGTTTTAATTGTTGTTTTAATAAATTGATAATTGTGTTTGTTTTAATAGGCATCTGTTTTCTTTGAGATAATAAAATGTTGTGTACTTGTATATAGAAGAGCTTGAATCTGATGATTGTATTAACCACCTGAATGGGTCAAATTTAAACAATGACATGGCTTCCTGTAGATTTGTCGAAAGCCTTTGTCTCTTAGCTTGGTGGTTGAGAAGTATTATCGTCTAGTATAGCTTTTGAGCTGCTGATATGTACATGTATATGCAGTAGAAAATCGGGAAGTTGAACGTACGAAGGAATGGAATCATTCAGAAGTGTACTCAAAATAAGTAAATTATAACGGGGTGACGACGAGAATTAACACACGTGTGGCCATTGTATAAATATATGCCATGTACGCGTCTGTGTGAAATGGCTTTATTTAATATCCGCTTCTACCGAAATGAAATGAGCGGCACCCAGTAGATGTATATTGTCACAGTGAACATTGTCGTAAGAATATCCCTTCGTTGAATGCATGTAGATGTAGAGTATTGTATGTATACGGAATCTGTAAAATAACAAATACATGGCGCTGTCACTTTTGTGACTTTCGCAGTATACCCCTTCCCACACATATTGTTTTAATGTGTCATAATACATTATTATCATGTACCGGTGACAGTCAAGATCTGCTAAGAATATAGTCCCCGTGTCGAACCCAACACCTCATGTTTTCGCGCGTTTCTGACCACGTGACTAACGGTTAACCACATTGCGGAAGTGATTTATGTCGCTGTGCTTTAGGGAGCGTTTAGATTAACTGGAGCTGCGAGTAATGAAGTAGTGTGTAAAATCTCATCGTATATAATTCAAAGTTTGGATTTGATAGCAGCCAATAAGATAAAATGATACGTTGTAAGTTATTCATTGTTTGCATACGGGTACATTGTGGCACCACGTTATACATGTGTACAGTGTGTTAGAAATAAAAAAATACGACCGTAGCTGCCTCGCCAACGGTTAACATATCTTGTATTCAACTTAAATAAATTACATTTTCCGTTAACATGCTTACATCGGGATGATGTCGGCACTCAAGCGATTCACCGTGTTCCACCGCGATACACTATAATTCACCGTGAAACACCCTATTTCGCGGTGATTTGGAAAGCTGCCGTTTCGCTAGCGATTCTCTGAGATTCCACCGTGAAATAGAGTGTTTTTCCACGGTGTTCGGTGTTTCTAGTCTCAAACTCCAGACACGTAGTGTATTTGCCTTGTACAGTTTTTGACTTGATGATTTTACCATCTAAAAATAAAAACCACTACATATCCTGGGTAAAAAGAGTTGGTAACATCGACCACATCAAATTCCTTTGGAAATCAATTCCTAATATTGTACATCTATTTGCCTTGTACAGTTTTTGACCAGTTGATTGTACTGTCTAATTATAAAAAAAATTTTTTACATATCCTGGTTAAAAAGAGTTGGTAACATTGACCACATCAAATTCTTTTGGAATCGTGATATATTGTTCAGTAATAGGGGATAAAAAATTACTATTCCTATTAGAGATTCAAATAACAGTTCACTTTCCAACCAAAAATTCTCTGCTGGTTTTGTAGCAATTAGAGCTGGACGATATTAGTAAAATCAAATATCGCGATATTTCCTCAAAAAAGGACGATATATCACTATATCGCGATATTTTAGTTTTATTATAAAAAGCTAACGATATATCACGATATATCACAATATCCCTATATTTTAGTTTTATTATGTGATGTATTTTTAAATGAACGTAACAAGTTGCTGGTGTTGCCGCCTATTGCAGCTACACGACGCTTGCAAAATCTACATAAAACTTTCGTTTGCGCTTCGTCGTTCTCATCAAAACCAAAAGCCATATACGACTCGTGCAATGTTTTTTAGGCTTTATTATTACTAATGTTCGATCAGCTTGAGCTTCGCAATGTTCCGCCATCTTTCAAAATGTTGAATAACATGTGGGTATTACTATGAGTAGACTCAAAGAACCAGATGTAATTTCCCCTATTCGGTACACTACAACAGCACGTTTGTCTAAATCTCGTATATCAAGACGCAATAAGGTTTTATTTACAAATAACATTTTATTTTTATTTAATTCGGCTACAGTTTAAAAACTGGCAAAAAAACCCACACCCAAACACACACACAAAATGATAGTTAACTTACGACGGCATCATACATAAAATGATAATAACTGTTTCCAAACAGTGCCAATGATAAATCTATCGAAGACGGCAAAGAGAAGATATTACACCATGACTTACCTGGCTGGTTATTCGAGTGTTGCACAGCATTAGCAATGGGTTTGATTGACATTATAATGACAAGTATAATAAGTTTAATAATCGAGAAAACTACTAGACTAGTCATGTATTTAGTAGGCCTTGTCAATGAACGAGTGACAAGTCATCTGAGTCATCGATCGTGACATAATGTCGTAAATATCGTGATAATATCGTGTAAATTGATAAAAAAACACAAGATACGATATATCATTATACCGCGATATTTTAGGTGGTTTATAAAATATCGTAATTCAAATTTTAATATCGCGATATATCGAATTACCGAAAATATCGTCCAGCCCTAGTAGCAATAGAGTCGTGGTGGCATTGTTTTTAAAGATTATAGACAAGGAATGAGGAGATAAGATATAGTTTTATGTTTCTAACATATTCACATATGCAGGTGTGTACTAATATCAACTAATATTTGATTGACATATTGTTAGATAAAAAAGGGTATAGAACCAAACATACTGGTTATATCTTTCAACAAAATACATGCGAGTCGAAATATTCCTATTGCATAATTTGGCTTAATTTAACCAATCATTACGTCGATTGCACAGGTTCATGGTCATGAATACGCATGGGTCTGCGTGATACTATTGCGGCTATAAAGGAAGCTATAGTATGTCTTTAAATCAGACTTCGATTAGATTCCAGAGGGTTACCATCTAAGAGTCCTAGACACCGCGAGGTGTCTAGGTTGAGAAGAGTTTAGGTAGCATTGACTGTAATTGTAATATGCTTGTATGTATACTTATGCTACATAAAAGGTAAAAACGAACTATTGCATTGTTATAACTGAAGAAGACAAACGTCTTAAGAAACCAGTAAGAAGAAACACACAACGTGAAGGAGAAGAAAAGACGATCAGAGATAAATCCTAGACGATCACAGGGCTAACGGTAATATGTATGGGTCATACGTAGGATGTGGCGACCGGACCGACAACACACGCTCTCCACGTCGGACAAAAAGGCCCATGGTGTTACATATTCCATTTGGTGCCGTGACGAAGTTTCGACCTTTAGGGTAAGCAGCAATTTTTAGAAGAAGAAGACGAATACGATTTGGTGCCGTAACAGTTTTGACCTTTAGGGTTAATATCAACTTTAGAAGAAGAAGAAGAAAACATATTTGATTTGGTGCTGTAACACAGTTTCGACATTTGGGTTACGAAGTTGTTTTAGAAGAAGAATACCCATTTGTAGACGTTCAGCGAAGAAAAATCAACCATACCATCCAGAGACGGAGAAAATTTTTGATGGAAATACGAATACCTGTTGATGATATTCGGGAAAAATCTTGGTAAATAAATTTTGTTTGTTAAATTAGATATGTTACATTTGTTAAAAGACCAAATAATATTGATTTAAGTTTAAAAATCTAATTAGAAACAAAATTGTAAAAATTTAACTGTTAGAGAATAAAGGATGTTCATTCATAAGTTTTGATGGACAGGTTTGGTAAACAATATAATATCACTGGTTATCGGGTTAACATGACCTGTAGTAAGTTCGAGTAATTAAAGTTAAAGAGAGTCTCTACGGAGTAGGTTTTAAAACAAACAAAATTTTCTTTGATATAACTAAGAATTAATAAAAATAAAGAAACAGAGTAGGGAATATAACCAAGGAATAATAAATAATGATAAAGAAACGGAATAGGAATAAAATAGGAACTAATGTTGTCTCCGGATTGCAGTGGTAAGATGGCAGATCTAAGCATGACGTTTGTGAGTGTTTAACTCTAATTTTCAAGATGGCCATGCTCTTTACTGTAATTCGTCAATATGTGTTATTTGTTGTTTCGTATATAATATAATTTTTGAGATCCTAGTCCAAAGTCTCAAGAATCAGGATTTTAGTCGAGTTAGGCTAAATGTGAGTAATTCAGCTTTTGACTAAAAGGTTGAATTGCCATTGTTTGTGTTTTGTGTCGTCCATGTATGTGGTTCGATACGTAGAGTAATGTAATTTTGAAGCTCTAGTCCAAGGTTTCAAAGATTACGATAATTTAACTTTTGAATAAAAAGTTATAGTTTATGTTAAAACCCCATGTGGTTAAAAATCTAGGGATGTAGGTATAGTTTTCCTGAAAAAAAAAACTAAAATTATAGGCTCGTTAAATTGTGAGATTATCGCATACGAGTTTTATAGGAGTTTAAGGTGAGGATATGCGGTAGATTTTGTCCGTATATAACTATTAACTATGTGTCATTACATTTTTGCTTTAGAAACGTAATATATAGGCTACCTTTAATATATTTTTGCTGTTATACGCTGTCGACATAATACGCGATGATTAGAATGTGTAATTTGACATTAGGTCGAATTACTACAAGCACTAGGTTCTATCACCTGTGTTAACGTATATAGAATATAATATATGTTGGATATAGTATTATATGTGTAGTAAAAAGCTAGGTATATTTTGGTTGTCGTGTTTAAAAATACAGACTGGTGTTCTGAGTGAGTGAAGTGCACGTCACTTACTTTGGACTCAGTTCTAGATAAAGTAAATAATATGGAGTGTCATTCATATACGGGCCATATTTGTTTGACATTCTTGATTATGTAACACTGGTAGTCAAAATAGAAATAAAATTGTAAATGATTAGGTCAAAAAAGGTCACATTACTGATGAGTGAATTATAAAATAATCATGGGGGAATTCTAAAATCCAAACGGAAATTACAAAATGAAAACGCAATTACAAAATTATAAACTATTCACTTACTCAGTTCAGGTCACGAGGTCAAAGTTAATTTGGAGATTTATAATTAAAGAGACACATCAAAGTTATTAATAGTTAAATAAAGTTTAATTGTAATTAAGAGTAAGGTTTGCTAATAAGTGTTCGAAATAACATATTAATAATAATGTTAGGTTAATAATTAAACTAAAGTTTTAAGAAGAATTAGGAATAGTTAGTTCTTGGTCTGATGGCAATGACATGTTTGATTGACGAATAAGATTGTACAAGCCAATCTTAGAAGAAAAAAAGAAAGTTTTCAACTTGACACTATGGTAGCTGAAAAGGACAACTACAGAGGCAAGGAAAAATGGTTTACCAGTTTACCAAATTGAGATTTCCTGAGACAGAATTTAAAGTGAAACTGAACTTTAAAAATTTGAAGTGATGTGCTATAGTGTTTTGAAATTAGGACACTTGAAGATTTTAAAAAGACAATTTGTGTTTTTTGAATTTAGGTTTTGGCTTAGTGAATTTTCATAGGACTTTGAGATAGTTTTTGCATGCGATTTTTGATTATTTGTGGGTTTTTTTCACAGCTCTGTTGTATATTAATCATTTATATTTTCCTGATGCGTGCATAATTAGTTAGAATATCTATATTCTATATATATTCTTAAAGGGGGAAGTAATGTAGCAATAGAGTCGTGGTGGCATTGTTTTAAAGATTATAGACAAGGAATGAGGAGATAAGATATAGTTTTATGTTTCTAACATATTCACATATATGCAGGTGTGTACTGATATCAACTAATATTTGATTGACATATTGTTAGATAAAAAAGGGTATAGAACCAAACATACTGGCTATGTCTTTCAACAAAATACATGTGATTTGAAATATTCCTATTGCATCATTTGGCTTAATTTAACCAATCATTACGTCGATTGCACAGGTTCATGGTCATGAACACGCATGGGTCTGCGTGATACTATTGCGGCTATAAAGGAAGCTATAGTATGTCTTTAAATCAGACTTCGATTAGATTCCAGAGGGTTACCAGCTAAGAGTCCTAGACACCGCGAGGTGTCTAGGTTGAGAAGAGTTTAGGTAGCATTGACTGTAATTGTAATATGCTTGTATGTATACTTATGCTACATAAAAGGTAAAAACGAACTATTGCATTGTTATAACTGAAGAAGACAAACGTCTTAAGAAACCAGTAAGAAGAAACACACAACGTGAAGGAGAAGAAAAGACGATCAGAGATAAATCCTAGACGATCACAAGGCTAACGGTAATATGTAGCAAAGAAGAGGCATGGGTCATACGTAGGATGTGGCGACCGGACCGACAACACACGCTCTCCACGTCAGACGGAAAGGCCCATGGTGCTACAGTTTTGTAGTAGTAGTACTTGACTCACAAACAACCAACAACCTAGAAAGAAATTAATTTAAACACAAGGTTAAAGTTACATTATGGGAGATAAGATAAAGAGATGGCAGTTCTCACTATAAAAGTTAAAAACTAAATGAAGCAATTTAGCGAAGAACATGGATGTTAAAAGATTTTACAACAGCTATATATTACGGCAATGAAACACTCGTCGTAATGGTAAATACACATGCTCTGCTATTGGCCCATTCCATGCTAAGTGGTCACCATGTGAGGAAAATTAAACAACAAATAACACTTTATTTCTTGGTTTTATTTCCCTAAGAAGATATTATATTTGGACAATTTAACATAAAAATACAACATTTGAACATATAAATAAAAAAAAATTGTAAAATGAATAAACACTTTGCATAGTATTTGGCACAACACTAAATCCAATCCTTCAAAAGTTGTTGAAAATAATCACAAAAAACAGCAAAAAGAACTACATGTAACTATTATAGCACAACTTATATACACTCTGATGAAAATATGACATAGATTTTATTAATGGAATTATTTGAAAATAATTAAACCCATTCAAAATTTGATAATTGTATTTGTAACACACGTGACATTACAATATAAAAAGTTTTAATTGCAATATTAGAAATAAATCTGAGAAGGGTTTTATTTAAGATACAAAATAAGTATGAAGTTGAGAATCTAACAGTACCAAATTTTTTTCAATTAAATATAATCTAATTTTGATTTTAAATTACAAAATTCTGTAACACACGTGACGTCACGTGTGTTACAAAAACAAAAATTGAATTATTTATCATTTTAAATGACAAAATAGTCATGTGATATTATATTTTTCGGTAATTATTTCAGTCCATAGTTTAAATTTAATGAACTTTGGCTTGACAATACATATTTATATATAGTCAGCACTGTCATCGGTGCCTCACACAATTATAAGAGTTGCCTAGGTGTACAAGCTTTTCAAAGGATCAGATCAAACTTTATGTTTAATTAACATGTTTTTATAAGTCCATTTTAAATGTAAATTGCTGACAAGCATCTTCTTGTAGATGTGGCAGATAGAGCTGATACAGGTTTAAGTAAATTGTACTTTTTAACAAAGCTTAGTCTTCTTTTTCTGGCCATCTATAATTTATGAGCAACAAATTATTTGTGCACAACTGAAACTTCATAATTATTTTTAAATATCTGTTTAATCACATCTGGAAAATTTTCATCTTAGTAATTAACCTGAGCCCAGTCATTTACATTATAAGTACATGTACACTCAGAATGGATGCTGCTATTGCAACGTAATTTGTAATGCTTAGCATTTTCATGTAAGGTATATCAGTTTCATACATGTACATATTTTATAGAATGTACTCAAGAAATATTGTGAACCTCTAATACCATTGATTTTGAAATTTGATAAATTTAAAAATGTCAGTCTCTGACAAAAGTAAAACAGTTGAGTTACTCCAAAAAGTGTGCATTTTCTTCAACCTCTCTTCAGACGTTGAACCTTTGAAATAAGAAGGAAATCAAATGGTTAAAAAAAAGTCTCAGAAAACAAATACATTGTATTCCCAAACAAAGTATTTACGATAAATATTGTTTGTAATTGTATTCATGAAAAATTGCTCTTTAAAACGTAGGCCTTAAAATACACATGTCATGTCATCTGCCTAGCTTGCTGTGTATACTTTTCAAATAAAATTATATTTTTCGATGATGAATGAAATAGCTTTAAAATTTGACGAAACAGACTGATTACCTCTTTCAAATCCATCTGCAGCTTCTTTATCAATGTTCTCCCTTCAAAAGACCGCATGTAGATCATATAATCAGAAGCGTAACACACGTGACAAAATTTTGCAACACGTGACACACAATAAATGATTATTTCTGACAAAAAAAATCTGCACAACAGCTCATCATTGGATCAGTAATTTAGGAATTTATATGTTCTTGATGAAAAAATATGGAAAAATAATATATATTATCACTGTGAAACTGACATCGTTTAAGATGGGGTTTTTTGACTTTAAAAAATGCTATAGAGTTTGATTTCAAAACATCGTTTGATAATTGACAATAATCGTTTGAAAACTACAAAAATGGTTTAATTAGAACCATAGTTTAATTTAATGGTACAGCGTTTGATATCTCAGAGTGGGGGTTAAAAATGGACGAACCGTCGAATTATGTAATGCGTTTGATTACTAGACATCGCTTTAATTTCTGAGCTGCCGATTAATTTATCAAGTGTTTAAATATTAGACGAAAAATTTATTTGCTCGCGAGCCGTTTATCCGATCGGTTCATTTTGATTACGATTATTTACATATGAAATGAAGTACGAATAAAAAGGGTGGATATAAAAAAATGCACACGAAGATATGCTAAACTTACCGTGGTCGTAGTATTATTATCCATTAAAAATAATGATTCACGGTACCATTGACAAATACATCAAAAATCGGTACGTCCATTGTTATTATACCATCGGAAATCGGTAGAGCACATCCCCGGTGATGTATTTTTCTTTAAATCACAAATGAATGAAAATAAATTTCCACGTGTACACGTGACTAGAAGACCTGGCAATGATTCCACCATTGACAAATACATCAACAACCGGTAAATCACGTCCAATGTTATTATATCATTGGAAATCGGTAAAGCACATTCCAGGTAAAGTATTTTCTTTAAATCACTAATGAATGAACACAACTTTTCATCTGCACATGTGGTCGTGTGATAATCTCGCGAGACTTGTATACTGGCGCCAAACGTCGCTATTCGTCGATCTCCATAGACGAGCTATCGCTCAGGGTGGTGCGGGTCTGTTCATCCCACGATCTTTTCACCCTGGGCTGTTTCATCTCAACCTAATTTTTTATCGGACTGTTCATCCCGGGCTGTTTCATTTCGGATTCGGCTAGCGACGTTTCGGATTAATAATTAAAAGACTGTGGAAAATTTATGTGACAGTACAGCCATTTATCTTTTCGTTTTATGGGAGGCTGATAGTTGCCTTATTCAGTTGATCGGCGACTGTTGAGATCGCGATTAACATTGCTAGTTCTCTTTTGTTTTGTTTCATCGGCGATTAATAAACTAGGTAATAAAATATTGTTGAAAATTTGTGTATATTTAGTAATACTTCATTGTTTTTCTTTTATCAAATAGTAAACGACCTTGATTGACCAATCACTGCTATTGGTTTTTTTTGCGAAACGGAATAATTGCAATCAACACACGGCCGCCATTATCGATGATTGACAACTCACGTTTTTCCTCACCCACCAATCAACCGTAAGATTTCTTTGCACAGCCACAACAATAACATGGGGATTATCGGCTAATCAGCTTTAATTATTCCGCTTTGATCGTTGCTATTTCTAATATTTTCCATAGAAAAACATTGCTTTGTACACACAAATTTATCGATTGGTATTGCCAAGCTTGTCGAGGAATAATGCATGTCAACGTGCAGCTCGCGGATTATCGTTAACAATTTCTAGATACTTGTAAAAAGAGTGCATGTCGTGTAAATATTTATTTTAATTTTTGTGTAGGTCATTTTCAAATCAATTCATCAGCATATTATTCGTTTTAAACAAATGCATTACTTTTTACGGGAAACGATGATTATCAAAGAACCGCAAGTGCAACTATTCACTAATGATTTGGTGGAGCCTTTTTACTAATCACGTGTTTCGTGTTAATAAATATTTTCTTTCGTGTTTTGAATTGGCCTATTTCAAATAAATTCATCAACAACATTTTGATATAGATAGTACAGATATAAAAAAAATAAAACGCTCTTTTCGTAAACATTCAACATTTGAAATTTTGCCGTAGGTTCGTTATGCACAACTCCAGGTGCTGTACTTGATGGCGAGGTGTAAATTATATAATTTAGCCTGCATGTTATTTGATTTGACAGTTGTGTTAAACCTTTCCTTTAAACTTATTTTCCGAGTCAGAAGCGTCACCTACCCAAGTCAGAAATGTCACATACCTGAGTCTGAAACGTCGAGGTTTTATTCTTGAGTCCGAAATGACGCGGGATCGAAATGACAAGTAATCTATTCATTCCGGGCTGTTTCACCCCCCCCCCCCACCACCGTCCTTGTTATTGTTGTTTATTATAGATTTAACATCGAATACATTTAATATGATATTATGGACAGGTTAATTAAATTAAATTATTTACACTTCATAGGTTGAATGTTGGTTATTAGAATAGCAGTTAATTAACTAAGCTGTACTTATTGTTAAATAAACTGTTAAGCACTTACTTATAGTTAAACAAACGTGTACTTTTTTTTATTTATTATTTAATAACAAGTAATTATTTGTTTCGGATTAGTAATAAAAACATGCGGCGAGGGTTGAGTTGTATTCACACATTTAAGTAAGAAGCCAGATAACCTAACAATTAAAATTAATTACTGATCTATGTCTTCATTGCTCTTCTGTAATATCATTCTTTCACATATAATTTTTATCGCAAATTAGTCGGAATGCGAGAAAGGAATTCCAGGGGGAACGATCAGCTGTCCTCTGCACGTGATTAGAATAGTGTCATGTACAGGCGCGACGTCGTGTTTGATATTCATTTTTATACCGATATATTAGAATCCGAATTCGACGCCTGAACGGCAGTGTCATAGACTTATACAATAAATATAAAGCATGATTTGGGACACGTGTTTTTACTTAGTGGAATCCATGTCACTAAAAAATAACATAAACACTAAAAAATAACATGAACTCTTAAAATACTGGAAGAGACTGGTTCACAGATATAAAATTGGAAAACAATCACATATAAAGAACGATTCAAAAAAAATAATTGCTGCATGCAATCGCTAGTTTATACATATTATTATAAAGAACGTTTTAAAGACATTTATTTGCAGCATGCACATTAAAAAGAAATCGAACATTGGAATATCATGGTTTATACATATGAATAACGTTTGCAAGAACTAGCGGCATGCAAACCTCTTAATATATATCCCCATGTACATTAATTACAGAAATGGTCTGTGTATACACGGTATGCTGAGCTAGTCAGCTTTTGGCCAGCTGAATATACGGTGGAGTCATAAATGTCCGTTATAAGTGTAGATTGATTATCTGTTTGGCCGAATGCTTAGGTTTTTCAAATCCTGGGTGCCATATGAAATGCATATTTTCAATATACATGTATGTTAGTACAGTATGGGTTAATCCTGAGATTGGTCGAAAGCTGTTGTTTTATTAATTATCACCTGTCTGGGTGCCACACAAAATCATTTGATTGGTCAATCAAGGTCGTTTACTATTTGATAAAAGAAAAACAATGAAGTATTACTAAATATACACAAATTTTCAACAATATTTTATTACCTAGTTTATTAAACGCCGATGAAACAAAACAAAAGAGAACTAGCAATGTTAATCGCGATCTCAACAGTCGCCGATCAACTGAATAAGGCAACTATCAGCCTCCCATAAAACGAAAAGATAAATGGCTGTACTGTCACATAAATTTTCCACAGTCTTTTAATTATTAATCCGAAACGTCGCTAGCCGAATCCGAAATGAAACAGCCCGGGATGAACAGTCCGATAAAAAATTAGGTTGAGATGAAACAGCCCAGGGTGAAAAGATCGTGGGATGAACAGACCCGCACCACCCTTAGCGATAGCTCGTCTATGGAGATCGACGAATAGCGACGTTTGGCACCAGTATACAAGTCTCGCGAGATTATCACACGACCACATGTGCAGATGAAAAGTTGTGTTCATTCATTAGTGATTTAAAGAAAATACTTTACCTGGAATGTGCTTTACCGATTTCCAATGATATAATAACATTGGACGTGATTTACAGGTTGTTGATGTATTTGTCAATGGTGGAATCATTGCCAGGTCTTCTAGTCACGTGTACACGTGGAAATTTATTTTCATTCATTTGTGATTTAAAGAAAAATACATCACCGGGGATGTGCTCTACCGATTTCCGATGGTATAATAACAATGGACGTACCGATTTTTGATGTATTTGTCAATGGTACCGTGAATCATTATTTTTAATGGATAATAATACTACGACCACGGTAAGTTTAGCATATCTTCGTGTGCATTTTTTTATATCCACCCTTTTTATTCGTACTTCATTTCATATGTAAATAATCGTAATCAAAATGAACCGATCGGATAAACGACTCGCGAGCAAATAAATTTTTCGTCTAATATTTAAACACTTGATAAATTAATCGGCAGCTCAGAAATTAAAGCGATGTCTAGTAATCAAACGCATTACATAATTCGACGGTTCGTCCATTTTTAACCCCCACTCGGAGATATCAAACGCTGTACCATTAAATTAAACTATGGTTCTAATTAAACCATTTTTGTAGTTTTCAAACGATTATTGTCAATTATCAAACGATGTTTTGAAATCAAACTCTATAGCATTTTTTAAAGTCAAAAAACCCCATCTTAAACGATGTCAGTTTCACAGTGTATGACAACTCACAGAAATGTTGATATTCAAGTTATAAATAAATAAAAACGTTTTTTTGTGCCGTAACACACGTTACATTATGTATAGCAACCTTTTAATTACTTTGACAAACAAAATGTAGGATTTCTATGACCAAAATGGAAAAATAATACTTAAATATATAATTGAGAATAATTCTTAATCAAAAAAGGGTTTTATAAAGAAATTATGACATCGAAAGTATAAAAGTTATGCTTCTGAATTGTAACACACGTGACATGGAATGGGCCTATTGCTAATCTATAAATAACTTCATCACTCGGTGACAACTTATTATGATATTAAATTTTAAGGACATTACGTCATATTATTTTGCACATCACAACTGAATTTATAAAACATAAATGAAATATGAATACAAATTTAAATAAATATTTAAGTATCGTAGCGAAATCTCTTCAATATCTACTTCTACGATTGAGCTTCATTCAAATTGCTTCGTCTATTTCCGTGAATCGGAACACACCGAATATAGGCCCTGCTGCACATGTCTCACAGGAAACAGTCGTCGTAACTTTTTTACTTTGACTTTGACATAATAATAACAACAAAACTTTATCGTTTAAAATGTGGAAATTTCTAAAGGGGGTGGAGCCCCCACCACCTAAAAAAATTAAATCAGTATGTGATAGAGAAAAACAAGCTATACGAAGCCACAAGGCAGAGGAAATTTAGACCTGAATGGGAGAAAGAATTTCCCTGGCTCGAATTCAGGCAAACGTCATCTGCTAAAATGTCTGATGATGACAATTCATTTCGAATGTTTTGCCGGACATGCTCAAAAATTGAACCACATAATGATGGAACTTTTATTACAGGCTCTCGAGTCTTCAAAATAGAATCCATCAAAGCACATGGAAAATCTGTGGGGCATAGAAATAATGAGTGCAAACTCAAAGCTCAAAGGGCTCTGCCCGGTACATCTGAGGCAGAAAAATCACTGCAATCTTTGTCAAGTCATAGCTTTAACAAGATGGGTATATTATTTAGAAATGCACATGCAATTGCAAAGCAAGGCAGGCCCTACACTGATTTTGAGTTTATATGTGACCTTGACGAAGTGAAAGGGTGTGATATCGGGAAAACATACAGGAATGATAAGTCAGCCAAAAATTTCATATATTACATTGCTGAACAGGAACGTATTGTGATACGTAATGAGATGGAACAGTCAAAGTTTATCTCTTTTATTTCCGACGGAGCCACCGACACTTCTCACCTGGAGGCTGAGATTGTGTATATACGTCATTGCAACAAGGGTCTTTTAAAAACTCAATTTGCAGGCATTGCACAGGTTGGAAAAGCCAATGCAGAAAATCTGACTAAATGTGTATCAACTCGTGTTGAGGATATGGTTCCAGACTGGACAGAAAAGATCATAGGAATCGGGACTGATGGGGCTGCGGTTATGCAAGGAAAATTGAGTGGAGTCGTCAAAAGAATAAAAGACATTACAGATCGTCCCTTCATCCAAGGTGTCCACTGTTCAGCACATCGCTTGGAACTGGCCTTCAAAGGTGCAGTCAAAAACATCAATTTATGGACGAGATGTGAAGCATTGCTACTTGGCATCTACCTATTCTACCGTAACAGTCCACTGAATAGGAGTAACCTTTTGGAGTCATTTAATATGGATGATGTAGCGCCTCTCATGCCCACCCGTGTTGGAGGTACAAGATGGGTAGGCCACATACAGCGGGCCTTGAAGAATCTGCTGACTGGATATGGTTCTCTCCTAGAACATTTGAAACAGGTACAAGGAGATTCAAATACAGTGGCATCAAACAAGGCGAAGAACTTTGTCAATAGCCTCACTGACATAGCAACGCTGACGTTCCTTTTCTTTCTGTGGGATGTTGTTGGTGTTCTTGCTGAGGTTTCTGCTAACTTCCAACACAAACACGCCATCATAAGTGATGTATTCACAGAAATTGAAATAGCCAAAGCAACCATCTCACATTACAGAGAAGATGATGGACCCAAACTCAAACTCATCATGGGGAAAGAGTCTTATAAGGGCCACGATCTGAAAGGTAGCATCACAGGGTTTCAGACTGCGAGAGCAGATCTTGTAGACTTTGGAAATGAACATGTTGGATCCCTTGTGAGCACATTTGAGAAGGCTTTGCAGAGTGCATCTGTCGACCCAAGCGAAGTTGAAGCAGAGTGGATAAGACTTAAACATCTTGTCTATAGATGTTTTCCCGTTGTATCCAAAGCAACATGGGAGTCTGTTAACACCCGAGTTACAGACTGTGACAATATCCTGGCTCTGGTGGATCTTATTTCTCTTCCCTCAACATCAGTGGAAGCTGAAAGAGGTTTCAGCACAATGAAACAGATAAAGACAGATTGGCGCAGCAAAGTCAAGGATCACAGACTGTCAGACTTGATGATGGTGTACTTGGAATCAGCAGGCATAAAGTAGGGGAAAGGGGGGTAATATGGGCATGAGTGTAATATGGGCCACAGCCCTGACAAGCTTGTCATATGACATTTCTTTAAAATGTTATTTACCAAGACCTCTACATTCTCTAAACTTGTGTTACACATCATAACAAGTTCATAGATACATTAACCTTTTAAAAAAAATCTCTTCTGAGCATTAAAATAGATTTTCACTGTTAGGCTCTAGCCTTTATTTACCTTGAGAGAACTCCTGGTCTATCTTTATGAAATTTTGACTTATCCAATCGTTGTCACTTGGGGTAATATGGGACATGCAAATTGGGGTAATATGAGCCATGAGCCATGGTTCATATTCCATCCTATCCATTAAATATAAAATATCAACCAAATTTTTACAAATTTCTTGTGAATGATTTGTAGAATAAATCATCTAAGCTAAAATTATTTTCAGCAATTCTATTTTATTTGTTTTAGAAGCATTATAATGTAAATATGGGGAAGGGGGGTAATATGAGACATGATTTTTTACTTTTGAATATTTTATAGGTGTAATGATTCGATAAACTAAACATATATCTTTCAATTGAAACTGTACTCCAAATATTCCATATTGTTCTGGAATCAGTGTTAGAAATCTGTAAAATGCTGTCGGTTCATATTACCCCATCCAAGTGGGGTAATATGGGCCATCACCCATTATTTTTAAAACCCTTTAGCAAAAAATTAGCAACTCACATTGTCCTTATATTTTATAAATTGAAAGATGAGTTCAGTAGCTTTAACTAGAAAGTTAATTTGTTTTAATATCACATTATACCAATAAAATATTCCACAACAAAAAAATATGTCCCGTATTACCCCTTCTTCCCCTACTTTGATCCAAAACCAGCAGTTCATCTCTGGAACAGTGCCTCAGTACGACAGAAGAGACCCAACTATATGGATGAGGATGAAAATGAATATGAATCATAATCCCAGTCTTTAACAAATTCTGATATTGCTGAAATGGAACAGAGAGCACACCAGCTTCTCCAAGCTGCTCTTGGTGTGGCAAAATTAGTGCAAAATGAGGCCCCTGAAGATTAAACTTCCAAAGAACAAATATGAAATGAATTTAAATGTGCCAAATTGAATTTTAATATATTGTTGTATTATTCAAATGTGCCAAAATAAATTTAAGTGCATGTATTTTGGTGTTTTTACGTCTAGTGTCAGTTTCTTACTGGGCTAGTAGAATGTTGGCTGGGCTAGTAAGATCTGAAAGCTACTAGCCCAAATGGCTAGTGACCATTTTAGGTTAGTTTCTACCCCTGGCAAGTGGTATTCAAAGGCACTGTTAAGTATCAAATTTTCCCTTAAAGTTAAGCTGCCTTAACTTTTAAGTGTTAGTCTTTAAGTGGTATTCAAAGGGCAGTTTAAGTGAGAAATATCCACTTAACTTTAAGTGACCTATGGGAGGTACCTTAAAGTTAAGTGAGATTATAATGACTTCTTTTAATGCTGTAGAAGCAGTCCCGTAATGGCGATTTTAAAAGATAGGGAATTCAGATTAAAGGGACAATCCCGATAAGAACAGTCTCAAAAATTAAAGTCCGAGCCTTTATGAAATTTATGGACCAAAATATAGAGGCATGGTGTATTTACCTTGGCTCAAAGTTTCAGCTCAAAATATTGAGTCGTTTTGACGTTAACGTCAACACTGCTTATCCGGCCGGACACGTAACCCTTTTTATACGCCCACATTTTCATGTGGACGTATTATGTCGTCGCCCCTGTCCGTCCGTCCGTCCGTCCGTTCGTCCGGACGTCCGTCCGTCCACAATTTGTTTGTGGACTCTCTACAGGTCACAATTCTTATCCGATTTTGACGAAACTTGAAATATAGGTTTATCCCCAAAAGATCTCGATTCCTTTCGATATTGGCATGTATCGGATCAAAACTTCATGGATTATGGCCCCTGATTGTACGAAAAATCACGTTTTTAGCTTGTGGACCCTATAGAGGTCACAATTTTGAACCGATTTTGATGAAACTTGACATGCATGTTTGTAACCCAAAGATCTTGGTTCCTTTCGATATTTGCGGCTATCGGAATGTAATTTCCTGAATTATTATTATTATTATTATTGTCAACATTTATATAGCGCACGCTTTCACAAAATGTGTTCAGATGCGCTGTACAATATACTTTACATAAAAATTAAAACATACATTTAAAATCTATAATAATTGTATAAATTAAATCATATTTTTAAAATCTATAATAATTGTATAAATTAAATCATATTTTTAAAATCTATAATAATTGCATAACTTAAAACAGTAAAAATAAATCTATAAATACCAAAAAAAAAAAAAAATAAATCTATAAATTAAAAGCTTGTTTAAATAAAAGTGTTTTCAATTGCGATTTAAAACTCGATAAAGAGGTAGAACTTCTGAGAGTAAATGGGAGCTTATTCCACAGTTTAGGGGCCTGCACTGTAAACGATCGTTCACCGTAAGTTTTCAGTCTAGCTGTTTTACAGACAAGAGAATAATGATCACTTGATGACCTCAATATACGAGTAGGGGAATAGACATCTAAAAGGGACGATAAGTACAACGGTGCCATATGATTTAAACATTTAAAAGTTAAAAGAATGATCTTATATTGAATTCTAAAAACAATGGGTAACCAGTGAAGTTGAATTAAAACAGGTGTGATATGATCATTATATTTACTTTTGGTAATGAGTCGAGCTGCCGCGTTCTGAACCTTTTGCAGTTTATCAGTGAGACGAGATGGTAAACCAATAAGCAACGAATTACATTGATCTAATCGTGATGTAACAAGCGCTTGAACAACAGTTTTGATGGACTCAACTGGCAAATTTTTACTTATTTTACTTATATTCCGCAGTTGAAAATAACAAGATCTGCAAATATTACTAATTTGTTTTTCCATGGATAGTTCACTGTCAAAGATAACACCGATGTTACAGGCTGAAGATGTTGGGATTATTTCATGCTCACCAACTAAGAGTGAAACATCTTTATCAAACTTAGACACTAAACTGTTTGATCCAAAAAGAATATATTCAGTCTTTTCGTCGTTCAGTTTAAGGAAATTGATTCCCATCCATACGCGAATTTCACTAATACATTCTTCAATTTGATGTTTTGATGTATTAAAGTCTCCAGACAGAGAGGGTTTAAATGACAGATACAGCTGAGTGTCATCTGCGTAAAGTTGGAACTGAAGACCATGTTTCTCAATAATTTTGGACAAGGGGGTGGTGTATATACTGAACAGAATTGGACCTAAAACTGAGCCTTGGGGTACACCGAAGCTCAGATCTTTTTTGTCAGATTGTTTGTTGTGTATAATGACAGATTGGGAACGATTTGTTAAATAAGATTTAAGTAGTTCGAGAGCTGAACCAGTTACACCAAATTCACCAGCAAGTCGTGAGAACAGCACCTTATGGTCTACCGTGTCAAATGCTGCAGAAAGATCTAAAAGTAGCAATAACACACAGCTTTTATTATCAATGGACAAGAGAATGTCGTTTTGTACTTTTAACAGTGCAGTTTCTGTGCTATGATATTGACGGTAGGCGCTTTGATAGGTGCTGAGAAGACTAAATTCAGATATATAACCTATTAATTGTTTTGCGATGCATTTCTCTAGAACTTTCGACACAAAACTTAGGTTGGATACCGGCCTATAGTTCTTGACTTGGTTTGGATCGAGCGAGGGTTTCTTAATGAGAGGGATTACATTGGCATGTTTATAAATATCTGGGAATGTTCCGGATCTAAATGAAGAGTTTATGATGTCACAGATTGCCGGGAGTAATACCGGAAGCTGATCTTTCAGTATCCGTGTTGGCAATGGGTCCAAGGCACAAGATTTTGTTGCCATAGATTTGATGACACGAGAGATTTCGTCCTGAGACAATATTTCAAATCTGTCTAGAGCACTCGAAATGTCAATCTCATGGTCGTGAATGTAATTTCTATCAGTGAAATTATTCCTAATATTAAGAATTTTACTTTCAAAATATTCTGAGAATCGAGTTGGCAAGTCCAAATTATTTACGTTGGGTAAAATTTTAACACCATGGTTGTGGTCAAGAAGAGAATTCACAACCATATATAGTTCTTTAGAATTACTACTAGTTTCTATTTTGTCTTTATAATACGAAGCTTTTGAATTTTCAATAAGACGTGTAACACCAACTTTTGCCGCGTGATAAATTTCCCTATGAACTACTAAACCCGTCTGTCGCCATTTTCTCTCCGCCCTATTACGCCCCCGTTTTGCCTCACGTATCTCTTCATTAAACCACACATTCCCTGGTCTGTCCTTGATAGTTTTAGTCTGAAGTGGAACAACCTGATCTAACACATACTGGATACATTCATTGAAATGAACAGCTTTTTGGTGAACATTTTGTATCGATGCGGTTTCTGATATCCGAGAAAAATCATATGACGATCTGAATTCATCAGAATTCATTGATTTAAATTTACGAAAGGTTATCTCTCTAGTAGAGATAGTAGCGCGTTTAATATTGAGGTTCATTGTAAGTGCGAAATGATCAGATAGAAGTTTATCCGTAACCTCCACATTATGAACTGATAACCCGTCTTCCCTAGTAATGATGAGGTCCAAAATATGGCCACGAACATGGGTGGCAGTATTGACATGCTGTAACAAAGAATGGGATTTGATAACATCTTCAAATTGAACAGCCAATGAGTCGTCCTTCTTGTCCAGATGTATATTAAAATCACCGGTAATCAAAAGTTCAAGATTTGAAGTCGATAATTTGTTTAACAGGTCTGAAAAATCTTCAATAAATTGTGGACTTGTATTGCGATTCGGAGGACGATAAATAACAATTATCAAGACTTTAGAATTCAGGATACACCCAAGATATTCGAAAGACGAGTACGAAAATTGTTTATGTCTCTGCACTGTGAGGGCGGTTTTAAAGATCAGTGCTACACCACCACCTCTTCCTGTTAATCTGGATTTATGAAGTATTGAATAACCCTTAGGTATCAGGGAAGATAGCACAGGACCTTCGCTATCAACATTGAGCCATGTTTCGGTTACTGCGAATAGATCAAACTCATTTTCACAAATAAATTCGTTCAATTCAATTGATTTATTCCGCACAGAACGGGCGTTTAGCAAACAAAGTTTTAGGCCACATTCCTGACGTGAAGGTTCTTGCAGCGCCTTCAGACAGTTTATTTGAATAAGGTTGCTTAAATTAGGTTTACCGGGAAGGACTCGGTCGTTTCCAAATGGGGGACAAGTTATGACACTAATACGGTGCTTTCTATTTTTCCCCGAGGAACACCCTCTCCTAGTTTTCTGAAAATTCGTTATGTTACTTGTAAGAGTTTTAAGATAGTCTATATGCGTCTTTTCAAGTGGGGTAGAGTCTCGCAAGGATAGTAGTTGGTCTCTTGAGTAGGTTAGACAACAGTTTTGGCGCCCATTCCTCGCCATAAATAAAATGTTGTTTTGGCGGCAATTGCTCTCCATAAAGGTCAGAAATTGTCAGTAGTGAAACTTGTAAACACACTGCTATATTTAGTAACGACCTAAATTCAATCAGTGATTTCACGCTTGACTTGCCATTGCTGATCAGTTGAAATAATATTAAATTGTCAAATTCTTCAAAGTTAAAATACAACGTTACCACAAAGCTG
This sequence comes from Patella depressa, assembly GCA_948474765.1. Classification (NCBI taxonomy): domain Eukaryota; kingdom Metazoa; phylum Mollusca; class Gastropoda; family Patellidae; genus Patella; species Patella depressa. Next base: position 49,355,075 of record OX419715.1, on the reverse strand, counting down.
CGTCATAAGATTCTCTGCTACATGAGAAACACACTGGTACCACTTTTATAAACAGACAATATGATTTAATAGCTTAACTTTGTAAACAAGAACAGACACACGAAACTGAGAGCTGCCATAAGCGCATCATCATCAATATGATTATGGCCCCTGATTGTCCGAAAAATCACCCTTTTTAGCTTGTGGTCCCTCTGGAGGTCACAATTATTATTCGATTTAAAAAACCGTTTGATTATATCACCGTTACACCCTAAGGAACGTTGTGTTCGAATTTCGGGAAAATCGGACGAAAATTGACATACAAAATGGCCGCCGTTTGTACGCGAATACTGTTAAAAAATGGTATATAAAGGTTGTGGACCCTGTGGAGGTCACAATTTTGATTTGATTTTGATGAAACTTAAAATTCATGGTTATAACCTAAAGATCTTGCTTCCTTTCGATATTTGCGCAGATCGGATCGTAACTTTTTGAATTATGGCCCCTGATTATACGCAAAATCGCTTTTTTTTTAGCTTGGAGGTCACAATTATTATTCGATTTAAAAAAACGTTTGATTATATCACCGTTACACCCTAAGGAAGGTTGAGTTCGAATTTCGGGAAAATCGGACGAAAATTGCCATACAAAATGGCCGCCGTTTGTACGCGAATACTGTTAAAAAATGGTATATCAAGGTTGTGGACCCTGTGGAGGTCACAATTTTGATTCGATTTTGATGAAACTTGAAATTCATGGTTATAACCCAAAGATCTTGCTTCCTTTCGATATTTGCGCATATCGGATCGTAACTTCCTGAATTATGGCCCCTGATTATACGCAAAATCGCCTTTTTTTTAGCTTGGAGGTCACAATTATTATCCGATTTAAAAAAATGTTTGAATATATTACCGTTACACCGTCAGGAAGGTTGAGTTCGATTTTCGGGAAAATCAGACCAAAATTGCCATACAAAATGGCCACCGTTTGTACGCGAATACTGTTAAAAAATGGTATATCAAGGTTGTGGACCCTGTAAAGGTCACAATTTTAATTCGATTTTGATGAAACTTGAAATTCATGGTTATAACCCAAAGATCTTGGTTCTTTTCGATATTTGCGCATATCGGATCGTAACTTCCTGAATTATGGCCCCTGGTTATACGCAAAATCCCCCTTTCTTTAGCTTGTGGTCCCTCTGGAGGTCACAATTATTATCCAATTTAAAAAAACATTTGATTATATCACCGTTACACTGTAAGGAAGGTTGAGTTTGAATTTCGGGAAAATCGGACCAAAATTGACAGACAAAATGGACGCCGTTTGTACACGAATACTGTTAAAAAAATGATATATCATGGTTGTGGACCCTGTATAGGTCACAATTTTAATTCGATTTTGATGAGGAAGGTTGAGTTCTAATTTCGTGAAAATCGTACCAAAATTGCTGGACGAAATGGTCTCCGTTTGTACATGAATAGTGTAAAAATATGGTATATCATGGTTGTGGACTCTCTACAGGTCACAATTCTTATCCGATTTTGATGAAAAGTCACATTTCTAGGTTGTGTACCGTCACACCATAATCATTGTCGGTTTCGAATTTCAATTATATCAGACTGGAACTGACCAACTAAATGGCTGCTCCCAATACAGTATGAAATACAGGACTTAATTAAAGATGTAGGAAAAATCACTTTCGGTATTGCTTGTTCTCTGTCCATCTCTCGAAAATGTGGGCGTATCCTGCCTGGCAGTGCCAGCCTATCTTAAGATTTTGGGTCAATTTTTCGATTGGTGACCTAATAATCGATTCCCGTTTCTTGAGAGGTCTATACAGTGAATGACCCATGTACTGTACTTGATAACAAAAGGTAAATTTCACCTACATATCATTTTTATAGAAAAGACTGGTTTTATCCAGATACTGTATAATACAACGGTCTCCATTTCCAGATGAAGACTGTCAGGTTTAAGTTATTTACAAGCATATCACAAATATCGGGTTAGTTGGTCGGCATTAGGTAATGGGATATAAGGGATTTTAACACAAAATTAAGCAGTTTTATTCCCAAAAAGGTTATCGGGATTGGCCCTTTAAAACAAAGACAATGTCGCCTACCGTAGCTGACCTCATATTTATTTTTTCGTCGTCAACTTTGATGTTGTAGTGCCATAATAGAGTATAAGGTTATTACCACCAATGTAGTTAAGGATATTTTCCTCTGATCATTTATCATGTTAGGGTGCCCCACCATATATAAATATCTCCAAATAGCTAAACAATTACACCACAATATTTATATATATAACATGTCTTAAAACTATTTCACAAATTTATAGTCACTAAATAAACGGTCATGTTAAACTTAATAAGCTATGACCATTTAAACATCATAAATAATACACTGAAAAATTGTTCGGAGCGTCGTCCATAACATCCAGACACTTTCGAGTAAAAAATAGGTTACGTGCCCTTGTTTTGAAACTAGTCTCACTTCACCAGCCTACCGACCATTCTCCGTCTGATTGACGGGCCGGGATAATCCAGACTACTTTTTACGAAACGTGACTGAAAGCTGGAACAAGAAATCGAATTTATAAATAACACACAGTGTTGACTCAACAATTGTTTTTTCTAACCTTGTAAAAGTAAAACGAAACTGCTGCTGGTATCATGATTCTGTACAACCCAAGTTATTCATAGATATTATTTGTACTAAACCAAAATATGTCGCTTCTAACGGTTATGCGAAGGATAAAGCAATTTAAAAAATAAAACGAACGTAATTTCTAAAGATGCCGTAATAACCAAAACGATAAATATTACTGCTACTCAGAATCGTCAACAATAGATTTTTTACGACTGTAATAGTTACCAGTGTGTTTAGAATTTCCACGGGCTGTTGCTATTTATAGACTCAACTAGTGTGCGAGACTGTCAGAAAATTAGTAGTAGTGAACCAAGTAAAGCGTGCATATTCAACGTGTCTAGTACAACTTTTCAGTAGGCACGTGGGGCACCCTAATCATGGTATGTTTCAATGGCTGTCATATAATAAAGTTAAATTCATTTGTGGAGGCAAGGCTTTATAAATTTTGGAAATTATTTATACTACCGCTAGAAGCAAGGCATGATCTATTTCTACAACTCATTCCCACATATACATAATTGGTAGTATTTATTTAGGTAAAATATAATGAAGCATGAATATTTCGTACACACAATGTACCGTCAATGCCAGACCTGTCAAAATTTAAAGTGTAGGTACTTACACAATATCTATGGATTTCTCAAATGATAGATTTACAAACAACACTGTATAATTTTTCCAGTCGAACTTAGAAGACAAGTGTCATTGTGTATTGCTAATAATATTATGCTATTTTCTATTCGAGTTATATTGTTAAAAAATTAAAGCTTACAATATCCATCATTATACTCCCACTATTTATTGTATTTACATTGATTAATATATATACAAAAAATAAGAAAGTTACTCAATAGGCTACATATTGATTTGAAGGAATAATACAGATATTCAAAAGTGAAGTAAAATTAAAAACAACAAGCCAACAGTGAGTCTGATGTCCCCCGCCGAAATCCCAAAATAAATAGATGACACATATTATTTAATCGCACATTTATTTTTTTTCAAACATATCGAGCAATCAAACTGTACACGAAGTGTCATCCAAAAGTGTTTTATAAAGAAAAATGCTAAAACCGACGAGAAAAATGAAAATGTACCCTAGTTAGGGGGACCCTAAAGGCAGACAAAAGGGGCCCCACGCTTGACAAAAGGGCCCCCCTGGCCAAGGGAAAGGGCCCTCGTGTCCGAGTCAATCATTTCTATACATTGTTACTGTCAAATCCATTACTGAATGAGAATGCAGTCATTGTATTGGCATAAAAATCATCAATCAAGATGAACCCAAGTTATCTTGTCCCAAAGTATCAACCAATCAAATTGCTTATCTCTGCCTACCCTAAGAAGAAAATGCTCATCTTCGAACTAAATCAAGGCATTAACCTAATAAGCATACACACCAACTTTGAACATTTTAACTCAATTCGAAGGAGAGTTATTGTGTTCCAAAGTCTCGGGAAAACAAATTGATTATCGCTCTGCTTACCCTGAGCAGAAAATGCTCATTATCGATCTTAGTCAAGGCATTACTGTAATGAAACTATACACCAAGTTTCATCACTCTCACTTAAGGGGAGAGGCTGGTCGAAAACCATGTTTTGGCCATAACTTTTTAAAAAATAAAGATAATCTAATGAAATTTGGAGGGATTATCAGGGCTGTTGCTAGAAGTATACACAGCAAATTTCATTGAGATTGATTAATACTATCATGAAAATTTTGTTGAGAAAAAATTATGGGATGGTACCCCGATTTTAAAAAATCGTTTGAAGCCAATTTTAATTTTTTTTTGCCAAATTGATTTTTTTCCTGTTTGTTTATAACTAAGCTAGTGGAATAAGGAGTTTCTAAAAGAAAAATCGAACGAATGGTTATTTTTTTGTTAAAAAACTAAAGATGACATTTTTCCCTTGACGGTGACCTAATTCCAAAATCTCATAAAAATTTTTTTTATTATAGTACATCTAAAATACTTCTTATTCCACTAGATAAATACATATGGAACATTCCCTCTAAATTTCAAGCTTGTAGTTCTAATAGATTTAGAGAACGATTTTTTTTCGTGCGACTGATCGGCGAAGAAAATGGCTTCTGAGAAAATTGATGATAAAGTTTGACTTTCTCCTAACTTTTTTAAAAATAAAGATAATCTTATGAAATTTGGAGCGATTATTAGGGCTTATGAAAGAAGTATACACAGCAAATTCCATTGACATTGAGTTATATTATCATTGAAAATGTTATTGAGAAAATTTATGGAATGGTACCCCTTTACAAAAAAAAATGTTTGCGGCCAATATTTTTTTTACATTACATCAATAATATTATATATTTCTACTTTTCTTAAGTTAAAATCAATAAAATAGTAGGCAACTTGTTTTATGACTACATTATGGTGTGATTTAGTTAGATCCACATAACTCAAAAAAGAATTACTACCAGTATAAGATATAAAATAAAATTGGGTCTATATTTTTTTAAAAAATTTTGTAAAACTTTTGCAGGCAGTCATGCAAAATATCTATAAAATTTTGGTCTTATTTATATTAGCAGTGTTGATAGTAATTGATAGTAATACTATAATAGTAATATGTTATTGCTTTGGGGTTTTTTTTGCTTCACTACTAAAATCATTTGAAAATAGGTTGGGTTTGTTTTTTTTAAATCTTTATTCTTTCTTAGAAATGTTCCTGTCAGCGTAAATAAGTAATGGAAAACCCCGTAAAACATGCGTAAACTTTCACTAGGATATAAAAATAATAAAAGAAAGTAAAAGAACGTCCCGGTAGTCGCGATTGTCATTTATAAGTAATAGTAACTAAATGGTGAGTCGTGTATGATCGCGCATCTCCGTAACTAGGCTACGTAACAATTATAATGTACTGCGCATGCGCCGGAAGAGTTCACAACCGATTGACCCTTATTATGTATTCAAAAATCCATAAAAGGCAGTTTCCGTGATATTTTTTACCGGAAAGAATCGGCAATTGCCAAATATGTAACAGTTATAAATAGAATATTTTACGACTATCAAACGAAGCGGAACTTCCTCTTTCCGTTGATATATCAAACATGGCTACCATAACAATGCCGTCGAGGCCACGAAAGCCGAAGACAGTGGCATATTTTGCGATTCTCTTTACAAAAAAATTGATTTTAATTGACCTAGGCATTTTTAAAACAGGAAATTAGGTACTTATTTTTTATTTTGTCAATTTAATTTTTTCGTAATATGATAATAAACATATTTAACCTGCCGAAAATTATAAAATGTCAAAACTCAGAATTTTGAATATTTTTAGACTTTTTCGACCCGCGTCTCCCCTTAATTAGAACTAAAGTTATCGTGTTCCAAAGCATCAACCAATCAAATTGCTTATCTCTGCTTACCCTAAGCGGAAAATGCTCATCTTCGAACTCCATCAAAGCATTGACCTAATAAGCATATACACCAAGTTTGAACATTGTAACTCAATTATGAGAGTTATTGTGTTCCAAAGTCTCGACCAATCAAATTGCTTATCTCTGCTTACCCTAAGCAGAAAATGCTCATCTTCGAACTCCATCAAGGCATTGACCTAATAAGCATATACACCAAGTTTGAACATTTTAACTCAATAAGAAGGAGAGTTATTGTGTTCCAAAGTCTCGACCAATCAAATTGCGTATCGTTCTGCTTAACCTGAGCAGAAAATGCTCATTATCGAACTTAGTCAAGGTATTACTGTAATGAAACTATACACCAAGTTTCATCAATCTCACTTAATTAAAACTAAAGTTATCGTGTCGCAAAGTATCAACCAATCAAATTGCATATCTCTGCTTACCCTAAGCGGAAAATGCTCATCTTCGAACTCTTATCAAGGCATTGACCTAATAAACACATACACTAAGTTTGAGCATTCTAGCTCAATTAGGAAGAGAGTTAATGTGTCCCAAAAAGTGTGACGGACAGACAGACAGACGGACGGACCCATTTTAATAGTCCCCCAACTTTCTTCGAAAGGCGGGGGACAAAAAAAATCTTCAACTAGTCAAAATGGTAGGTTACAGGCCCAGGGCCCAGGCCTTAAACATGACTAGGCCATAGCCTATCATCAGTAACTGAGTAACCTACTTTTTGTCCCCCGCCTACTATTATAACACTTGGGTGTCAACCGGAAATTTCTATCGGGTCATGAGATAAATAACCAATTCCGTATGTTTGATTTGTGACCGACTTTCTTATGTATAATTTTAGAAATCTAATTCTTTTGCAAAAAATAGCATGAATTTGCCTCTAGATTTAGTTTGGTTCGGTGAAATAATCGCCCCAACCACCGCTAACGAGTTAAAGGACCATACTGTCTGGCATGTTTGATTTTACTATCATCTAATCACCCCACAACATAATAAATGATTTCAGTTTATTCCTTGACCGCAGAAACATAGGGTTAGAAACCAAAATTATCGTCCTAGTCCTAGAATAAATACTATGGGAGATATAGGTGATTATTTGATGTGGTGGCCGTCTTGGACACCATCTTGAATTTCTCAAAACGCTAAAGGGTGACCGAGGTTCACCCGGGAGATTCTGAACGAGTACACACAAGGCTACTAAAATCAATCATAAAAAAAACCTTTTAAATATTTGTATATAAATTCCAGGTTCAGTCATAGTTCTGCCGGACTAATAATTTTATATGTTTCGTTAACATGGGGACAGTAATGCCAATGGGGTACAATTTTATTTTTAAAAAAAAACAAATTCGAATGATATTCTTTATAATTACTTAATATGCGATAACTCTTGTTGACTGCCCGGACGATTTAGCTGCCGTGGGCATATGTTTTGAAAACTGCCAGCTCGTTGTCTAATCTCCCATAATGTATCTTTAACACATTTTATCTTCATAGAGAGGCTGGCCAATGCATCCATATGATTATCCTATGAGACCGCCATTTCCATTCAGAATGACACATCCAGGGCAGCAGCGCACACCTTTTGGGCATCCTGTAGCTGGTCCCGCACAACCACCATCTCAACAAGCTTCTTCTCCAAGTAAGAAATCTTGTGAAGATGATGACGAACTCTGGCAACAAAGACGTAAACAATCAAGTGATGAAGTATCGGCTATTGTACAGAGAGCTAGACAAAGACGTGAGGAAAGTGAAAAAAAGTCTGAAGCCGAACGTAAAGCTGCTGCAGCTGAGAAACTTAAACAGTTAGATGAAAGAAGTAAAAAAAGGGAGGAGGTGGTAAGCACTTTACTATTGCTGTATGTGCCTTATTAAGAAATTAATCTGATCAACAAGATATTAGTTACTGTAAAACATGAAATTATTGCGAGCATGAAATTATTGCGACAATTGCGAGCGGCGCCCTCTCGCAATAATTTCATGTTCGCAATAATTTCGTGAAAATTTGTTAAAATGTCGGCCATATTGAATTATCCCCCCTTCATTACTCTTCACAAGAAAGAGTCCCAATCAGTTAAAATTTGTTAAAATTATCAAACTCGTTCGTCAGCTTGGAGTTAATAATCAAGGGATTAAATTTAACAATAATTATTTAAAAATGGAGTTTCATAACAGGTATTTAATTTTCTTTGATCTGTTGAATACAGACTCAAAGCCATAATCCTCAATAGTTGTTTATCTACTGTTACTAATGATCACCAATCAACCGATGTTTTGAAGAGCCGACTGTCACCTCAAAATCTACCACATTTTATAGATAGACAAAGTTACTAAAAAAAATTATTTAAATTCGCAATAATTGTTTCCCCACTATAGAAATTCGCAATAATTACATTTCGCAATTATGTTTCACCACCCCAACTCGCAATAATTTCATGTCGCAATAATTTTGTGTTTTACAGTAGCCTATCTGTTTCAGGGCTACCGCCCCCCCCACCCCCCAAAAACGCAACTCAGTTTATATGGAAGTAATCACTGGTTCATACACATATAGCACGACAATAACAATAAGAGAATATTTGTCGAAACATCATATTGCTATATGTGTATAAACCAGTGATTGCTTTCTATATAAATTGTGTTTTTTAATGTGTTCAGTCACTAAATGCCATTCAAGGATTATGATCTATGGCTGTTCCATTAGTGGTTTGGAATTTCAGTTTACAAAATTGTCTGTTGGTTTTGAAAAATACTATGCATGTTCTGCATGGAAAGTTTAACAAATATTCATGTCAATTTTTTTTTTTTTGTTATCAGGGTTCTATAGTACGTGGTGTACTCGTTTGCCTCCTCAATAATTTGAATAGAAAATATAAGAAAACGGGACTTTGTCCCTTCTGACATCTGAATACTATGGCATTCTGTGAAATCCGTCATCATTTTCATGTCCCAATATATTTCCTTATTACTTTAACCAAAAATGTTTTGACTAGCCTGAATTCTGAATATTCTGAATTACGGCATCAATCGTTGGTCCTGTCACAGGATTTACGTTCAATAAACATTTGGTAATCCGGCCTTCAATCAGTCCGGCACAAAATCATGCTTTGTCTGTCACAAGTCATATGGCGCTGGTCACTATGTCCGTCACCGAATTTTGAGGCATGTTGGTAATCGATTTACCTTTCAAAATTCAAAGCTTTTGTTTACATCGATGACCATTCAAAGGGAAATAATTTGTACATTATGCCAAAGTATGTATGCATTTATTTTCGTATTCCAATACCGTGCATATTTTTGTACAAGTATGAAATTGAAGGTGGCTTTGATGATCTAAGCTACAATACTCTGTTAATAAAATTTATTTTAGACTTGAATATCGTCTCTACGAATCAAGCAAACCGATGTTTGCAGTCTTTCATCGGCGGTTGCTACGGCCGCATGATCGGTATAATCAGTAGAAATTAGTCATATATGGCTCTTTGCACACTAAAGGGACAAAACATAACAATCAACTTGGACATATCGTAAATAAGTATATTTGTTATGTTTTTGTTATTGTTTCTAATTGATATATGGTTGGGGAGACAGTAAAAGCAATATAAAATAACCACATGGAAATTATAATATATTATTTTTTCTCAAAAGTTTGAAACCCTCATAATTTCGATGGAGCCTAACTCCCGAAAGATAGTAGCTATTGGATATGGCTTCGGATTTTCAACAAAACTTTGGTGTATGTTTGAATTATTTGGATAAAACTGTTCTATAGTATAATGATTAAATGCTGAATTAAGTTAACGCCACAATAGCTAGGGACTGTAAAAATAAACAATATCTTTCCTTCAGTTTTCTAATATTTTCTTATCAATTTCCATCCGAGACGACAATGTAACGCTCAACATTTTGTGTAGTGTTTTAATTAAGTGTTTGGTTTACAATAAGTCCAATCAAATTTGGTAGAATCTGGCATGAAGTATGCCTTACAACGACCAATTCTGTATTTCACGTAAAATTCATTCCATCCGCAAACACTTAACGTTGACTTCGGATAAAATATATTCCAAAAGCGAATAAGACTTGTTATTGAGGAAAATAAAGAGAACAAAAACTGACATTGATCAATCTATCAATTCCTCATAAGGCCTTGCGTTTTGAGGCGCGCAATCGCGCACGCACGCCTAGGCGCTCGCAAATCGCCCTCGAGGTGTGTCTTGATCACTCACGCCAGATTTTTGTGAACGGAAAAAAAAAAATCAATATTTGGCGGGGCTTATATCGCTGGCGAAGCGAATGCACAGACGATAATGTTAGTGAGAGTTGTCGGTACGAAATTATCTCCCTTTACCGGATGCGGAAAACAGCTTAGCTTCGAGCCATAGATTTAATAACACCATAGATCGTATATAACACTTATAACTATGTTTCGAGCGCATGGCTGGATCGACTACCGCGTTATTTGTCATGCTTGATGGCCGGACATGTGAAGTCGGTACCTGAACGGTGGTGGTATTGTCATGGTGGCTGAGTGTCATTGATGCAGAAGGAGGGTCTGACAAGGACAGCTGCCTAGTCGTTAGGATGGGACAAAAAACCAAGGTCCCGTGTACACATTGCAGTCGTTGTTTTTTGTATTTTAGAGGAGAGTCGAAAAAAGCTCCCCTTAAATGAAGAAATTGAAAAAATCGCTCTCCTAAAAAAGCTCTCCCAGTTTCGATAAGAAGAGTATTCCAATAGAAATACTTGTCGAAATTTCTAAATACATTTAACTTGTATAATTATTTTTAGAAAACATAACCCCCATTCAAAATATAATCATAAACGCTTGAAAATTCCATCAAAATATAATCTATTTCTTCCGAAATTATTCACATTGGAAATTTTTACGTGCCATCTCACGTAATTTCTAACATCTCGCGAGTGTTCTACTTTTCATTTCAGTTACATTAACCAATGGCGCATTGGCGCCATCTATTTTTAGCAAAATATTCATCGGAATTTTATTACCATGTGCGATCACATACTAATCGAATACACCAAATAATTTAATTTCACAATGACAGTATGGCGGAGATCGAATACATGTGCATGATTTACAAATATGGAGAGCGATGTTCAATTTTAAGGCGAGGGAGAAAAACCTCCCCTCGACTGACATTCAGGTGCGCGGCAGGCGCTCGCGAGCGATCGCGCGCCTCAAAAAACAATGACTGACATTGGAGTGCACTTAAAAGATCCCTCCCTTGGCAGTTGGAATTCGATATAAGAGTAGGCCGTAGCGTTTAGGTGCAAAAGAGTAGGACGTTAAACCCCATTTCATTTCATTTTCACATTTTTATACGCCCACATTTTCAGGTGGACGTATTGTGTCGTCGCCCCTGTCCGTCCGTCCGTCCACAATTTGTTTGTGGACTCTCTACAGGTCACAATTCTTATCCGATTTTGACGAAACTTGAAATATAGGTTTATCCCCATAAGATCTCGGTTCCTTTCGATATTGGCATGTATCGGATCGGAACTTCATGGATTATGTACGAAATATCATGTTTTTAGCTTGTGGACCCTATAGAGGTCACAATTTTGAACCGATTGTGATGAAACTTGACATGCATGTTTATAACCCGAAGATCTTAGTTCCTTTCAGTATTTGCGCTCATTGATTCGTAACTTCCTGAATTATGGCCCCTGATTGTACGAAAAATCACCCTTTTTAGCTTGTGGTCCCACTGGAGGTCAAAATTATTATCCGACTTAAAAAACCGTTTGATTATATCACCGTTACATGGTAATGAAGAATGAGGTACAATTTCATGAAAATCGGACCAAAATTGACAGACAAAATGGCCGCCGTTTGTATGCGAATAGTATGAAAATATGTTATATCAAGGTTGTGGACCCTATAGAGGTCACAATTTTGAACCGATTTTGATGAAACTTGACATGCTTATTAAGTCAATGCCTTGATGGAGTTCGAAGGTGAGCATTTTCTGCTTAGGGTAGGCAGAGATAAGCAATTTGATTGGTTGATGCTTTGAGACACGATAACTTTAGTTCTAATTAAGTGAGAGTGATGAAACTTGGTGTATAGTTTCATTACAGTAATACCTTGACTATGATCGATAATGAGCATTTTCTGCTCAGGGTAAGCAGAGCGATAAGCAATTTGATTTGCCGAGACTTTGGAACACAATAACTCTCCTTCGAATTGAGTTAAAATGTTCAAAATTGGTGTGTATGCTTATTAGGTCAATGCCTTGATGGAGTTCGAAGATGAGCATTTTCTTCTTACGGTAGGCAGAGATAAGCAATTTTTGGATGACACTTCGTGTTCAGTTTGATTGGTCGATACGTTTGAAAAAAATAAATGTGCGATTAATTAATGTGTCATCTATTTATTTTGGGATTTCGGCGGGGGACATCAGCCTCACTGTTGGCTTGTTTAATTTCTGTCATTGGTGTTATTTTAAATATAAAGAGAAGTCATAAATGTCAGTTATTACAATATAGATTTGATTGGACGAATACTATTGTTTTATTAATTCCCACCTGTGATCACATGTCTGGGTGCCATATGAAACCATGTTTTTGAATACGCACGCAGTTATTACAGAATGGATTAATTGTTTGATTGCTGGAATGCTTTTGTTTTATAATTTCTACCTGCATTATTTGTGATAAATGTACCTCTGATATAATGCAATATGGTTTGATTTAGGTGTAACAAAAACCGTTGTACTAAAGTCGACATTTCATTGACCCAATTCCCGCGATTACGTAACATCAAGGCACTAATCATTGAAGCGTATTTCATGGGTGACTTCTTTTGGCGCCAGTACATGTCTAACTCTGTCTCGGTCTATCGCACTGTCAATGTGGGGTTGACTTCTGGCCACATGTACACGTTAATTCATTTGTGATTTAATGAAGATGCATTACCTGTGTGATTTACCGAGTTCTGATTGTATAATTACCCGGGACGAGATTTACCAATTTTTGACGTATTTGTCAATGGTGGAATACTATTTTTATAGGATAATGGATAATATATAGTACGGCCACGGTAAGGTGAATATCGTGATTTACCAATTTTTGACGTATTATTTGTCAATGGTGGAATACTATTTTTATAAACTAATGGATAATATATAGTACGGTAAGGTGAATATCTATGTGTGCGCATTTTTTTTACACTCAAATTTTTATTCGTACTCCGCATGTAAATAATCGTAATCAAAATGAATTGATCGGATAAACGGCACGCGGTGAAATTACAAGTTTTATCTTATAATAAAACACCATAGATAAATTATTCGTATGTTGATTTATATACGTATCTCGGGAAATTCTACGTATCTCGGGAAATTCGACGCCTCGTCTAATAACTGAACACCATAGATAAGTGGACGGGAAGTCCATTTTTAAACCCATCTCCGGGAAACTCAACGGCTCGCCCAATAAATGATCGCCATAGATAAGTCCACGGATCATCCATTTTTAAACGCATCTTGGAGAAACTAAACCCGTTGCTATTAATCTAAACCATGGTACTAATTAAACGCCCACATTGAAATGTGGTAGTATATTGTTGTCGCCCAATAAATGATCGCCATAGATAAGTCCACGGATCATCCATTTTTAAACGCATCTCGGAGAAACTAAACCCGTTGCTATTAATCTAAACCATGGTACTAATTAAACCATTTTAATTTTTATTGTTGTCGCCCCCGTCCGTCCGGCAGTCCGGCGTCCACAATTGCTTGTGGACGCTCTAGAGGCCAAAGTTGATATCCGATTGACTTCAAATTTATACACAGTGTTTAAGGTCATGAGACGAAGAAGCCTACTGATTTTCAGCGATTTCAAATAATTACTTCCAGAGTTATCTCCCTTGATCACTTCAAAAAACCTTGTGACGCTATAGATGCCAAACTTATCATTCGATTGACTTCAGATTGATACACAGAGTTTAAGGTGTTGAAACGAACAAGTATTTTGATTTTCAATGAGAGAGAGAGAAATGGGGTTTAACGTCCACTCAACACAAACTAGGTCATTTCGGGACTAACATATGGTTTAATTTTATTTCAATGATTCGCTTGCGCGTAGGGGTCTTTAGCAGTGGGAGGAAACCGGAGTGCCCGGAGGAAACCCACGAGGTTGAGAAGGCGCCCCTATCTCCATGCCACATACGCTCACACCATGGCTCGAAACCACAGCCGCAAGCCAGAGGTGACCGGCCAGCTAGACGTCGAAGCGCGGCACTCTAGACCACTAGGCCATCCCAACCCCCCTGATTTTCAATGAATTTTGATAACTGAACAGCTAAATCCATGATGTTAAATGTTTCCTATACTAATTGTTAGCGTGGGGCAAAACTTTATAAAAAGCAAACAAATTAAATTGATTTCCAGATAATTACATAATGAGTTGTTACTCTTAATCAGTGTATTACAAATGTTTCATTACCAAAAAAAGTAAAAATATGCGACAACCCTTGTTGACTGCCCGGACGATTTAGCTGCTGTGGGCGCATATTTCGTTGCCTGGCAACTTATCTTTGTTATTTCCAACGAGTTTTATCATTTATTGAACGATGTTTTGAAATTACACGGTATGAATAGAAACTATCGGTAAAACTACCATTTTAGACGATACCATACTTGTAGTGATTATAATACTGTGTAATCCGGCATATTGTATCGATCCGGTACAATGTCGGAATTAATAGTCTGCTGTATATAATGGTAAACATTGCCCTTTATAACACTGGTGTAATAGTAAAAGTATTATGGGTAAAATTTGTTTAATAAGAATGAGAATACTTATGCTCTTTTGTTCTAGAAGTCAGAAGATGAAGACAAGAAGTCTGAAGGACGCATTAGTCGTACTAGTGAAAGTAGCGAGAAAGATCCCAGGGAACGTATTCCCAGTAGAGATGGATCTAAACATCCACAGGTATCTTATTTTGTATATATATACTATAATATGACACATATATCTAGGTTAAAAACAAAACATTTTTAAGTAGTGATGGTTCAATAACCGGTTTCAACATAGGTAATTGGCCGATGAGTGACCTGTCAAGAGAAAGTGGTATAGGCTGATACACAGCCATTTTGCAGTGGAGCTGACGATATCTGTTCAATACGACTTTGCAGATACCTGTAAAATATTATTTTATTTTGTATAATATGACACATATCTATGTAAAAAACATAGTAATTGTCGAGAGAAATCGGTAGCGGGTGATACACAGCCATTTTGCCGATACTGTTGTTGCCGATATCTGTTCAAAACAACTCGGCAAATACCTTTAAAATATCTGAGTTGTGAACAAATCAATATTTTGCTTGACAAATTTTGCATCTAAATAGGCATGCACACGGCAACCAAAATAAAAGGTTTATTTTGGTTGCTGTGCTTCTTGCTATTTAGACGCACTGGTATACAAGACTTTCATAGTGGCCAGAAAGAGGAAACAGTAAAATATCCTTACCTGTCTCCTTTATTGTCCCCAGCTCTCCGAAGAAAGCAGGGGACTATTAAAATGGGTTTGTCTGTCTGTCACACCTTTTGGAACTCAATAACTCTTTCTAATTGAACGAGAATGTCCAAACTTGGTGTAGGTGCAGTGTTTAAAACTTGGTAAGAAAAGTTGTAGGCCAACAGGGCCTGCTGGTTGACGCCATTCATGAAAGTTGAGGGACCTAATATTAACTTGTGGGCCCAATAAATATTAATAAAACACACTTACACTACCCCACCCCAAATACCTTGCTTTTTTATACGCCCACATTTTCATGTGGACGTATATTGTCGTCGCCCCTGTTCGTCCGTCCGTCCGTCCGTCCGTCCGTCCGTTCACAATTGTTTGTGAACAGTCTACAGGTCACAATTTTTATCCGATTTCAATGAAACTTAAAACATAGGTTTATCACCCTAAGATCTCGGTTCCTTTCGATATTGGCATGTATCGGACTATAACTTCATGGGTTATGGCCCCTGATTGTACGAAAAATCACGTTTTTTAGCTTGTGAACAGTTTAGAGGTCACAATTTTGAACCGATTTGGACGAAACTTGAAATGCATGTTTATAACCCAAAGACCTTGGTTCCTTTCGATATTTGCGCCAATCGGATCGTAACTTCCTGAATTATGGCCCCTGATTGTCCGAAAAATCGCCCTTTTTAGCTTGTGGTCCCTCTGGAGGTCAAAATTGTTATCCGATTTAAAAAACCGTTTGATTATATCACCGTTCCATGGTTATGAAGGTTGAGTTCGAATTTCGTGAAAATCGGACCAAAATTGACGGACAAAATGGCCGCCATTTGTACGCGAAAAGTGTGAAAATATGTTAAATCAAGGTTGTGAACAGTGTAGAGGACACAATTTTGAACCGATTTGGATGAAACTTGAAATGCATGTTTATAACCCAAAGATCTTGGTTCCTTTCGATATTTGCGCCAATCGGATCGTAACTTTCTGAATTATGGCCCCTGATTGTCCGAAAAATTGCCCTTTTTAGCTTGTGGTCCCTCTGGAGGTCAAAATTGTTATCCGATTTAAAAAAACGTTTGATTATATCATTGTTCCATGGTTATGAAGGTCGAGTTCGAATTTCGTGAAAATCGGACCAAAATTGACGGACAAAATGGCCGCCATTTGTACCTGAATAGTGTGCAAATATGTTATATCAAGGTTGTGAACAGTGTAGAGGACACAATTTTGAACCGATTTGGATGAAACTTGAAATGCATGTTTATAACCCAAAGATCTTGATTCCTTTCGATATTTGCGCCAATTGGATCGTAACTTCCTGAATTATGGCCCCTGATTGTCCGAAAAAATGCCCTTTTTAGCTTGTGGTCCCTCTGGAGGTCAAAATTGTTATCCGATTTAAAAAAAAACGTTTGATTATATCACCGTTCCATGGTTATGAAGGTTGAGTATGAATTGTGTGAAAATCGGACCAAAATTGACGGACAAAATGGCCGCCGTTTGTACGCGAATATTGTGAAAATAAGTTATATAAAGGTTGTGGACCTTATAGAGGTCACAATTTTGAACCAATTTTGATGAAACATGACATGTATGTTTATAACCCAAAGATCGTGGTTCCTTTAGATATTTGCGCCCATTGGATCATAACTTCCTGAATTATGTCCCCGGATTGTCAGAAAAATCGCTTTTGTTCGCTTTTGGTCCCTCTGGAGGTCAAAATTATTATCCGATTTAAAAAAACGTTTGACTATATCACCGTTACATGGTAATGAAGAGAGAGTTTGAATTACGTGAAAACCGGACTAGAATTGACGGACAAAATGGCCGCCGTTTGAACACGAATAGTGTGAAAATATGTTATATCAAGGTTGTGGACCCTATAGAGGTCACAATTTTGAATCGATTTTGATGAAACTTGACAGGTATGTTTTAAACCCAAAGATCTTGGTTCCTTTCGATATTTGCGCCCATCGGGTCATTACTTCCTGAATTATGTCGCCTGATTGTACGAAAAATCACCCTTTTTAGCTTGTGGTGCCTCTGGAGGTCACAATTATTATATGATTTAAAAAAAAACGTTTGATTATAAAAACCAAACAAATTCTAATGATTTTCTGATAATTCCTTAATATGCGACAATTCTTGTTGACTGCCCGGACGATTTGGCTGCTGTGTGGGCGTATGTTTCGTTGCCTGGCAACCTATTTTTAAGTTCAGTAGTTGTTAGTTCTACAGCCTTTTGGGAAATTTAAAAATTAAATATGTATTTAATATTGATTGACTGTTCATATGTGGGTCGAAATATCTAATGAGTAATTTTTTGTAACATGGCTGTGAAAAAATGAAATTCCTTATTTCTAATTCAAACCATCAATATCTACTGGTGTAAACATCAGTTAATCATAAAACAAAAATTCAAAATCAACACACGAACTGGAAACCTACACAAAAAGTGTTTTTCACAAGGTGAACAGTTTGTTCGCGTGTTAGGTTTGACAGACAAATTTCATCAAAATATTCAAAATAATGTGCCTCGCTGATGTAAATGAAATGGCTGCCGTTTTCTTCATTACTAGTTATAAACATCAATAATACACCTAAATAACAAATGAAATGCATAGAGTAGTGCAAGAATATTGTATTAAATCATCGATCCGATGCTGCCCAATTCAGACTGTATTGATGTTCGTTGCGATTAACTACAATATGGGTCATTCCATGAAGTTGGCACCTAAAGTGTGACATGGGCATTAAAATTTCAAAATGTATTTGGAGAGAAAATAACACTTTGTTTTTTTTGTTTTCAACGTCACCTGATGTACCAATGTGGTAAAAAGATAAAAACTTTACAATTTTCTGTAAAAACGCTGACAAACCAAAATGAATGCGTGTAACATTGACAAAATATTGTCCTCTTTTTCTTCTTGTTAAGATAAATAAATCATGATCAAAGGCAACTCGGTACTCAAGACCAAAGTGTCTATAATTTGGTGGTATCAAAATTAAAAAAAATGTAATTTATTTTACATCATCTCTCAAAATGAGTCTGCGGGTAACAATGACCAAAAACATAACAATACTCATAAAAAAAATGCGAAAACAATTCCTAATATTGTACATCTATTTGACTTGTACAGTTTTTGACCTGATGATTTTACCATCTAAAAATAAAAACCACTACATATCCTGGGTAAAAAGAGTTGGTAACATTGACCACATCAAATTCCTTTGGAAATCAATTCCTAATATTGTACATCTATTTGCCTTGTACAGATTTTGACCTGTTGATTGTACTGTCTAATAATAATTAAAAAAAATACATATCCTGGGTAAAAAGAGTTGGTAACATTGACCTCATCAAATTCTTTTGGAATCGTTATATATTGTTCAGTAATCGGGGATAAAAAATTGTGTTAACCATCCGAAGAAGCTATGGCCTTCAAATACAAATGATAACGTTGATTTTAGTCATGTATGTGACAAGCACAAGGGTCATTTGTCTAACCTTGTGCCTTGTGAGTTTTGCCAAGGACTATCATTTACCCCCACTGCTAAAGACCTCACAAGCCACTCGTTGAAATAACCTTGAGTCAAGTGACCATTGAAATCCATCTTTCTCGAACAACCATCATTAAATAAGTAACGACTTTGGAAATATGATTTAATATTTCATTTATTATTCAACATGTAACATAGTGGTCAGTGTAAAAACAAAGACAAAATAAAAATGACATAACAAATAAAATAGGGTTTAATGTAAATGACATTACAATAATGGTAAAATAATTGGATGGATAAAGCCTCAATACTGATTTAATTAAAATGGACAGATAAAGCATCAATACTGATTTAATTAAATTGGACTGATAAAGCATCAATACTGATTTAATTAAAGTAACAACATGGGATTTGCATTTTTCAGAAAATATTTTCTTCTTCATAACCAATGCTGAAACTCAACATTGACTGACTTAATAGTATAACTAAGAAATCAAAACATCAGCAAGAGATAATTTCCCTGCATAGATTCAATCAGATTAAATGCGAAACAAAGATGACGAAAAGCTCTTTTGGTCATCATATTTTGCGAAACTAAGATGACGGAAGGCTTGTTTACATAGGGAGAAGCATTTTCAAGTTGTCAACAGAATCAAATCAATTTCGGACTGCTATTCCTATTAGAGATTCAAATAACAGTTCACTTTCCAACCAAAAATTCTCTGCTGGTTTGTAGTACTTGACACACGAACAACCAACAACCTAGAAAGAAATTAATTTAAACAAGGTTAATTCTACACTATTTTGCAATTCAATGTTAAATAGCCTACAACGTGTTCAGAACATGCAAATTAAATAAGTACAGCCATTATTGAATAAAATCTAAACAAGAAATATAACTGTGTTGGTAACAAAAATTTCTCAAGGGCAGTTGTTTGGTCATTGTTACCAACAGTCACTATCATTTTCATCAACAGTCTTGAACAGGTGTAGGTACATATAAGGATGACAACGAAGTCGTAATGGCATTATAGAACCATGAACTATTTCAAAAGATAAGCTTTTGTAAAGATCTAACAAATAATTAAATAAATGTGCCAGACAGAGGGTGTTAGTAATTTTGACATTCAACTGAAAGCTTAACCGTGTCAAGTTACCAACCAATGCAATCCCGATTTGTTCCCGAGATCGGCAATGACAACCATTTGTTTTGCGGACAAAAAGTTTGCATAACAGTATTCTATACTTATGTATATAAAGAAAAGGAACATTCATATTGAATAAGTATTCATATGTTGTTCGTAACTTGACACAAGCGATTCAAATGTACGTAACAAATTGACAAATTCCATTTTCCTTACCGAATTCCATATTTTCTACGGCTTTCTCCGCCATGTTGCCATTAACCAGTCGTCTATGCTGTAAATGAGTTGTGTGGTGTCGTTAAATTTTCGATCACTTTCGCCGGCGTAAAAAGAGATGGAAATCGTGCGAACGTAAAATTGACAAACAATCAACACTTTTCGCAATGACTGCAGTTTAAAACATTTGAAAAGTCTAGCCGATAAACATTTTCCCCTTTTCCGAGATGAAATAAGAGTGGTTACATTTTACGACATTATTTAAGTACGTCACACGAAAGCGCTCTGTCTCATCGTGTCATTAGCGTACGTAACAAAGTTGACAGACATAGTTACGATTTTTTCTGTATTTTTGGGTGACGATATCTCAACAAATAGTCATATCGATGCTCTTGTTGTGCTGTATTTGAAAAATTGAAAGTTAAATCTTTGCAACTCGGATAGATGATTTAAACACATAATAAAAAGTTGGGATCAAATCAAAGTTCAGGGGGGTGAAAATGTCACACTTTTGGTGCATGTCAAACTGCAGAAAATGCATTTGACACATCCTTTTTTCAAGTGAATTTTTTTTATTTCACAAAATGACATTTTAATATTATCTTTACATCAGACCCCCAAGATAATTATCAACAATTCATTTATTGAATTCTATTTCTTGAGTATTTTATCATCACATTAATTATCGTTGGTAACAAAGTGTCAACTTCATGGAATGACCCATATACATGTGCCCCCTTCAGTGATTAAAGATAGCACATGCAAAAGAAGTCAAGGAGAACAATAGTACATGTTTGGAGGCTAATAAATATATGTTACTGTATACAAACAGGATGAAAACTGAACATTTTCGCAAGTGATTCGGGTGTTAGGTTTGACAGACATAAAGTTTCAGGTGTTAGGTTTGACGGACACATATCCGACCAACCACAAAGATATATGTTCGTTATCAGGTCTAGAACCCCCACCAGCCATAATAGTTTGGTTGACAATAATTGATTAAGATCTGTCAATGCTCTGCATTGAAGGTAAAGTGGACTTTGTATGGCATTATGTATGAAATCAGCAGTCTTTAGTTCAGTTACCTAGAGATCCATGTTACTGCCGTAATATGTGATGTTTTGACAGAGCCCTGCGGTTTGAACTATAAATTAAAAACATCAACAACTTGTTCAGCAGATTTATTTAAGCATTAACTATTACAATCTTGTTCAGCAGAATGACTAGAAAAAGAAATGTCAATTCTCTCAGGTCGGTCACTTCACAGCAGAGATTCACACACTCCAGATCGAAAATGCTGATCAGATTCATAGTTAAGCTCTTGCTCAGTATCGTGCAATTGGATGTTTACAATCTTAAAAGATTGTACATGTCTATGCATAAGAAACTGAGTAAAATCTTTACTAAGAACTAGGGGTGGGCGATATAACCGGTATACCGGTGTATTGCGATTCAAACTTGCCAAAACATCATATCGTGATACACGTCCAAGAACCGGTTCAGTCAATACGATCGGCAACTTCCGTAATAATCATCGGAATATTCCGTGAGATTGTCAATTCTATTGAAAACTTGAGAATTTCCTTGACGCATTTTTGACGGCACGTGCCTGGCGGTAGTGAATCAACTCGCGGACCCTTCGTACTTGGCAACGGCATTAGCGAACCCAAGCGAGAAATCAATCAACTTATTTCTATTGTTTCTAATTCATTGATTAATGGTGATTGGGTAATAAAAGTAATAGGTCAGAGGTGAAAATTCACACCGTGCCTATCACTTTGGCGCTATTCCAATATTTTCACGCTGTCACTTACGGCTAATAATTATATGATATTGAGAGTGAAATAGAATCCGATTTTATAATTTACTGCCAGGCATATTGTGGAATATGATAATGTCGAAGAAATCAACTATTTATTATTTTTTTTGACGTTATGATTCGAAGAATGCGTCTTCTCGAGCCGAGATCAACCGTGTCGCCGCCATCTTGAATACGTTCGATCAAACAGATGATAACAAAATTTACGGCTAATAATTCTCGACTTTGGAAAGCTAAATTGAATCAAAACTTTTAGGATTTAATACAAGCTAAATTAAGGAAAATTACACTGTCGAAGCTTTCAATGAAGCAAAGAAAATGACAATTCCCGTCATAAATCCAAAGAAAGGCAGAAATGTTAAATGCCGAAGGCGATGAAGTTACCATTATTTGGGTGATGTTTCTTTTTAAAAGTTATATTTATATTTACTGCTGCCAACATGAAGTACTATATTTTTGTTTTATTTTTAAAAAAAAAATCGTAAGGGATACTTTTTCACGTTATTTTGCCAATATGATAGAGAAAAGTCATAATTGGCTTTTCAATATAATTTATAGTAATATAAATGCTACTTTGTACAATTGAATTTTATATCATTGGGAAGAACACGACAATGTTTACATTTTTATGTATAGAAAATATTTTTTTAGTTATTTTCAATTTTGTTGAGGGTATTAGGATTAACGATAATTCTCTAATTGGCTTTGGGAGATGGGCCCTGCTGATTTAATGAGCTTAGGGGTAGGGTAGCTAATCTTTTAATTGGCTCAGGGCGTTTAATGTTGAATGTTGCATTATGCAATAAATGTAACGCAGAAGTGAGGTAAATAAAAACATGTGTTTTGTGGATATCTTGTTCTTGTAGTTGACTAGTTGTACAAT
Organism: Patella depressa; assembly: GCA_948474765.1. NCBI lineage: Eukaryota > Metazoa > Mollusca > Gastropoda > Patellidae > Patella > Patella depressa. The sequence continues at coordinate 49,331,983 of OX419715.1, read as the reverse complement.
AGAGGAATTGCATGTCCAAAGACCTTCACATGAGTTTCAGTGTTGCTATGAGATACATGTAAGGCTGTACTTTTGCAATAAATCTGGACTAGCGCTTTCACAATATATTGCAATATGTATTGCAATACGACAAATCGTATCGCAATATATCGCAATACGATTTTTTTGGCAATACCCACCCCTACTAAGAACCTTATAAGATGATTCTTATCAGGATTTTCGTACTAGGACTGTCCCTGAAATTAAGCCTCCATGTATTGTCGCACCAAAAGTTCACGGCAGAATATTTTAAACTGGTTATCCACAATTTCTAAACCTCAATTTTGAATGGGCCATGACCAATCAGTACCAGGGGTCCACTGAACATCCAGTAAGGGGCAACGCAGTCAATGTCATCTTCACGTCTTGGCCAATTGAAGTTGTTGGTAAGAAGGTCTTTCTTCAGGAACTTTACTCTGAAGTGGTCCACTGTGACGGCATCACACCTGCACTCGTTCATGATTCAGCCAATGTGGTAGTTTGGAGGATCACCAAAGAACACAGCGAAATATTCTTCATCTTTAATTGACCCTGAGCCTGAAAAGATATTGATATCCAAAAATAAGTATAGTGTATTGTTATGGCGGTCCTTGGTTGTCTGATCAAGACCGATGGATGAACATTTGTAATCAATTTTTCAAACTTTGAAGTCCTTGGATGCGATGAGGAACGCTGTGTCCAAAACAAGTCTTCAGGTATTTTCCATTATTATAAATAATATGGTGGTGACAGACAGTACCCTTACCTTTCTTTACTTCATCCGAGTCTACTGTAATGGAATTAATGATATCTGATACAGAGATGTCTGTGAAAGGTATGCCATCCGACACGGATATATCCAAGAACCCATCTCCTGCAAGCTGATTGGCCACTGAAATGAAAGATAGTAAAATATATTCTTTTGAATCTTAATTTTTGATCAAAATGAAAAGTTTGTTTTAAAGTAAAAATCATGAAAAACTGGCCATGCTTCTATAATTCCTTTACTCGTCGACTCGTCAACACCCTTTCGAATTTTAAAACCATGTGCTCTCCGAAAGGTTGTTTTGTTTGTCACTTGACTGTTGCAACCCCATTATTTGTGAATATATTTTAATTGTTGTAATGCCTGTCACCATTTTATGTACTTTTACCTTTGTAATATAAAGTGGAGAATAAATAAATTGAATTGAAATATTATGTTGAGTAGTTGCTTACTTTCACTTTCAGATCTGCCATCAACTTCATGAGTTGGATCTATGCTATCATCCAATTCTGATTCTCCACCATTGGTCACCTCATTAGCACATTTATCACTTGACAAATCCTCTGACATCTTTTCAGTCGTCATCAGCTCCCTCCTCTGCCAAGGGATGACATGGGTTGAGTTTATGCAGGTATTGAGTGGATCACCCGACCAGCAACCAGTACAAAAGCAACTGAGTGTTCTAGTGGCAACAAGACTAGGCTTTACACACTGCAAAGCGTGGAAGAGTCGTGTTCCTGCCAAGGACGAGATCTTTGAATGTCTCAGAGGCCGATGTAAAAGAAGGAACGACACTGCTTCCCATTATGACAATCATCTTGTACCATATTTTCAGTGCAATAATTGAACATGTCCTCAGCATTGTTTACTGTTACATTTCTTGAAATTATAGCCATTCTAACATTATGCTTTACGACTGCAGACACACCATCACTCGGCCCTTTTCTCGACCCAAAGAAATGTCGTTCTAGTGAAACATTAAAGTCATGCTTAGCAAAACTAATGTCAGCAAAGGGGGCTCTTGACTTATATTGAGTGCTGCACCCATCTGTAAACTCCACAACATTCTTGATGGAAATCCCAACGTTTTTCCCTGAGATGTATAATTGCAAGCTCTTCAAAATGATGAACCGCGTGGGAATCATGAACTAGATCTTCTGAGATCATCACCATGGCTTCTTGCACAATATGAGTAAAATCGTCATGCTTACAGTGGTAGTAAGCTACAACTTGGGTGTACCATAACCTGTTGGATAGCCCAGTGGGCCTATTGAATTTCATCTCTGTTCTCGCTGTTTTTCTTTTCCTTCCTCACTCATATTCGAACGACATTCTCTGCTACGAGCTGCTTCATACTCTTTGTGGCGAGCCCAGGCAATAGGGTCCTTCTTAAGGCGATTCCGATAAACTTTAGACCTTAAACTTGAAGGGGCATTGCTGTATCGTGCACTGTCATTGAGGTTTTCTACAGTGGCACAGTGAGACTAGTAGTAACAACATTTTTTGTGTCCTCACATGGGTTGGTTTGATAGGGCCTGACAGGTGTAAATTAGCACCATGTATGAGTCCGAGAACTACTGCATGGCTTGTGCATCTAGAACAGCGAATTGAAAAGGAGCTTCAGCCTGTTATCATATCCAATCAGCCATTATCAAAACAAACAATAATCTGTCAGTCATAATCCTAACGTACATATCAAACGTCTGTCAAATTCTCCGCACGAATCGCCAAGTCAGTCAAGAATCTGACGTACGATCAAGAAATAGGAATACTATTCTGGCAATGTGTTGCGTTTAGGCCTGCAACTTTATCAAAAGAGCAAACCTTGCCAGACCAATTATCTATCGAAAATCCTGGTTTATTTATCTTACGACTTGAATACTTGAATAGTTTTATTGCCTTACCTGTGTAGGACGTTAGGATTTCCGGTCGTTATGTTATTTGACGGACTGCGTGCGAGTGAATATGGCGACGGCCATCACTGCTTTCTTCATCATGAAATGATGACGTTGCATTCTTTGTGTACCGATGTTTTCTGCTAAGTGGGTTAGCAGTCACGTGCTATTTTATGTCGGGAGATACGGGGCAAATTGTGGACGTTAGGTTTTTGACAGACAGAGAGGTGTTTTGTTTCAAGTTAATTTATTTAAATGAAAACAAACACAGATGTAGATGTTAGCATAAGTGAACTGCTCTTTGATAATCCATTAATCAATTAATGTTTTCAAGCATAATTTAAAACATGTCGGTATCCTTTTTAGGTCAACCACATTTCATGTCATCTGTTTGACGGACAACCTAACGCTCACAACAGATAATTAAAATAAAAAAAATTAAAGAAGGCAGAGACATTTTATAAAATGTTTCATTACATTTATTGAGAGATTCATACATGATCTTCTGTGCCATAAAACATTTATTGGGAAATATTAGTGGTTGTGCAGTTAACAGCTCTTTTATTGGTGTCATGACATGTTACAAACTCACCCCCCAAAAAATGGGCTCCTTCTGAGCTTCAACTTATAATTACTAGAAAAGCGATGGAGAAAACAAACTCAAACTGTGTATACTGTTTCTCTATGTACTAATGTGTTATAACAGGCTATCCTGGATGATTTTATCATGAATATACACCAAAAATTCTGAATGGAATGAAACCGGTGCTAAATTATTCATAAATATTCACTTTGTCACGATTTGGCATCTAACAAATTGCCACTCGTGCAAACTACTCCCCAGTTGTGTCTTCAAAAATCATAAAGAAAACAAATGGCATTAATACTATAATTTTAATACTATATATATATATATCATGTCAATAAATCAGCAATCAATTTTAAGAGTTCAATATGTCCATAGGTCACTTCCGGTGGGAATCAAACCATCAATTCACACAAAACACAATTCGTCCAACGAAAACATTAAACATAGGCCTGCAATACCTGTAATTCTGAGTTATTCGTAAAACATTTAAACACCAGCACTGTTCTCCACAACACAGTTGAGATAATTATAGTCCTGTGGATCCTCTTCTGGGATCATCTCAAATGTTCTGTTCCATGAATAAACTGTCACAATGTAGGCTACGGCTAAACTTCGCCCCACTTTGATCACCTTATTTGTTTCATTACCGAAAAAAAGTAAGAATATGTGACAACTCTTGTTGACTGTCCGTACGATTTAGTTGCTGTGGGCGTATGTTTAAACTGGCAACCTATCTTTAAACTTGACATCTCACAGTTGGTCCGATTGACTTTAAATTTATACAGTTTTTAAGGTCACGAGACAAAGAAGCCTATTGATTTTCAGCGATTTCAAATAATTACTGCCAGAGTTATAGCCCTTGATCACTTCAAAAAATCTTGTAGACACTCTGGAAGCCAGGGCTCAAACTAGGGGCAAATTTTAGGGAGAATAGGGAGAAGTGAGGGAGACTTGAAGGAGAGGTCAAATTTCATGCATAGACAGTAATTGACACCACCAATTTTAATAAGTTACACAACATGCTAAATAAATTAACAAACGTCTTTTAGCTGCAAATATATATTTATTTCCTACGACAGTATACGTAACTTGGTCAGTAATGAGTAAGAAATTATTCTTTTGACACCCCACTCAGTTACATTGTTTAACGTTCATGTGTTTAGCTTAGTGGAACTAATAATATTGCTGTAGCTTTAATCATCAACCTGACATTATACTTATCATTTCGTTAAATTTATTTTCATTTGATAACAATTGACAAATTGTTTTACTATATCGTTCTACAGAAATTTTCACTATCACCACAGACAGACGTGTTGTTCTTTACTGAGTTTATCGTATGATAGAACAATATATACACCTTTTGCTCTCTTTCATCACATATTTATTATTCTTTTTATCATTAAATTATTTCAACAAGAGACAACCAAATCAGCATTTTGTCTTTATCTAGACAGAAATACATGAAAAACATATCCGCCGCCATATTGACCATAATGGCTTTTGATTGGCTGTTATTTTTGGACTAAGCTAGAGGTTGTAACAGAGATTTATGATTCAAGTCTTTCGCTTCGTTTTAAAGAATTGTATTTCCTGTTGACATCAAATACAATGTTTATCACTGGAACTATTAAACATTATCACAGCTAACACAGAGAAAGTCAAAAAACAAAATATTAAATACTATACATATGTTTTGCTTTTCACAACTCTTCTAAATTTCCTTTTTATACGCCCACGTGAGACGAAGAAGCCTATTGATTTTCAGCGATATCCGATAATTACTACCAGAGTTATGACCCTTGATCACTTTGAAAAATCTTGTGAATGCTCTAGAGGCTAAAGTTAATATCCGATTGACTTTAAATTTATACACAGTGTGTAAGGTCATGATAAGAAGAAGCCTGTTGATTTTCAGCAATATCCGATAATTCCTGCCCAAGTTATGACCCTTGATCACTTTGAAAAATCTTGTGAACGCTCTAGAGACTAAAGTTAATATCCGATTGAATTTAAATTTATACACGGTGTTTAAAGTCATGATACAAAGAATCCTATTGATTTTCAGCAATATCCGATAATTACTGCCAGAGTTATGACCCTTGATCACTTTGAAAAATCTAAAGTTAATATCCGATTGACTTTAAATTTATACACACTATTTACGGTCATGATACAAAATAGCCTATTTATTTTCAGCGATATCCGATAATTACTGCCAGAGTTATGACCCTTGATCACTTTGAAAAACCCTGTGAATGCTCTAAAGGCTAAAGTTAATATCCGATTGACTTTAAATTTGTACACAGTGTTTAGGGTCATGATACGAAGAATCCTATTTGATTTTCAGTGATATCTGATAATTTCTGGCATTTGATCACTTTGAAATATCTTGTGGACAAAGGCCTTGAGACAAACCATCAAAACTATTCTAATCATTTCTGATAATTATTTAATGGGCTATTACTCGTAATAAGATTATCATGTGTTGTAAATGTTCTCCTTACTGATAAAAGAAACAATATGCGACAACCCTTGTTGACTGCCCGGACGACTTAGCTGTTGTGGGCGTATGTTTCGTTGCCTGGCAACCTATCTTTTCTTTCGAAGCTCACAATGTGAACCACGTGTGGTGTTGTTTTGAAAATGCTTTATTTATTATCGTTGATATTGAAGCCGGTTACTACTTCGCCCTTACACAAATGTACGGCGAAGTGAGGGCGACTTCAGCTTCACCCTATTGCCTTTTAGGGCGAAGTCAGCCATGAGTTAGGCGACTATTTCGCCCACGTCGCCCGCTAATTCAAGCCCGGCTAGAGGCCCAAATTAATATCCGATTGACCTCAAATATACACACATTATCTAAGGTCATGAGACGAAGAAGCCTATTGATTTTCAGCGATTCCCGATTATTACTGCCAGAGTTATCTTCCTTGATCACTTTGAAAAATCTTTTGTAATGCTCTAGGGGCCAAACTTATCATCCAATTGACTTCAGATTAGGGTTGTCACGATTACAGAATTCTTGAATCGGTTAATCGGCCAGCCAAAAATGGTATTGGTGTCGATTAATCAGATGCCATATAAATTCCATAATGTCTGTACGGCGTTCCGAGGTTTTTTTCAAGTGATTGTTAAAGGGACAATAACATTCTTGCTGGCTTGGTAGTTCCAGAAAATAAATAATACCCTTATTCTAAGTACTAGATGTTTAAGTGTCCTACCTGTTGTGTAAATTATCCATTACAACCTATTTTACTTGTCCAGAGGGTTCGAAAATATTTTAAAATCCAAGTCACACTTGAAAAGGTTTACGTTAGACTTTTCAAATCAATTGGTTGAATTTTTCCAATTTTTCAAAATAGGTGTGTTAAGATGAAATTTATATCATCATTTAATTGGAATATTCTAAAATAATACAATTTGTTGACCAGAATGAAGATTGGGACATATTATTCAGTTCAGGGAATATTTTACTTTTTTACATTTGATTAGCAGTTTCCAGAAAAATTGTGTAAGAATGCTAATCAATTGTATAATTGACTAGCAAAATTTACCAATTGATTAGCAGTTTTTTAGTATGTAATAGAATTCTTATTTCACATAATTAGGCCTATATGTGACAATAACAATACCCACATTATTTGTATTACCAAACGGTTGTTTATATTTATATATAAAATAAAAATAAAAGTATGTGACCACATGTTATTCTTTGTACGAAACCTGGACATTCTTTATTTACTTCATACTCTAGTCAGATCTTTTCTGCGTCAAATTTCCTCACTCAATCTTGAACTGTTGCTAATTTTAATGTCGAATTTGAAGATAGAACATAATATCATGTGTTTGAATTTCGCGACGTACCCTCGATCATCCGGTAATTTTATCTTGTAGTGTTTTGAATGTCTGTCTTGACGAATGTGACTACAACAGATATAGAAAGAAAGTATGTAGTGTTGTCATCTCTGTCATCAAAACTTTTTACGTCTATAAATAGCAGACGTCAACATGTACTGCTCTCGTTCCACTGGACCGTTGCAGAGGCACGTAAAGAGTCTTGATGATATAGACAATAAAATTGCGAGATTTCAGATTTGTTTTGATGTGTTTTACGATACTGAATGGTTTTAAAGTTAAAATTAATTTTCAAAACTTTGATTCGCGCTGAAGCAGGGTTTTAAGCTAATAATGCTAATCAAATATGAATTTGATTCGCAAAATCGGACGTTTGAGTCTCAAATTGCGATACGAACCCGGTTAAAATATTCCCTGATTCAGTTACAACAAGAGTGTTATTGGGGCTTTAAGTAAATTATAAAATGATGTGTCAACACCGAATAGCTGATTGTATATTATTGTAGTACATTTATTTCAGTTTATACTAAAGATCTGTCGGAGTAAATCGTTTAAATTGGCAATAAACAACATTTACGTTAAGTCATCAGTTTTGTTATTCAGTTACAAGATTGAGCTAAGTAAGACATTCCTGTGTTCTGACTTACCCCTACAGCTTTAACTGCTAATAAAGATCCAATACTGGCAATAGATTACAATTCACCTGTACAACAATATTTAAACATATATAACAATAATCGTATTGACAAAAAACAACGAGAGAAGTCGCAAAAGACGGTACAAATAGAAAAAAAAACATGTGACATTTAAAAAGACGGCAACATATGCCGAGGGGGGCGAATAGAAGATCCTCCTGATTGGCAATGTTAGGAACTCGTTTATTCGTTGTCTCGTATGCAGTAATGGCACATTCTGATTGTAAATTTAATAATAAATTAAAACTGGATTTAAAATTAATTTATACTGGAGGAATTTCTGAAGAAATCGTTCGATTGTATAGTTGGAGAATCGTTTTCTTTGTAAAACGGAATTTCAATAAAATCACATTGCTAGTTTATCACTCGTAAAAAGGCACAGCCAACTTCCCCATCTCCTGCGGCATGCTTTCAGTCCATGCCTAAGATATTGTCATGTCTGTTATTGTCCGTTGTTGACAACTATTTCCCGCCAATATCAACTATTTTACACATTTCGTAGTTAGCCATGCCTAATATGGTAGGCGAAGAATCACGTGCTACATTGAGACCGTGCCACTGTATTACGTCTTGAAAGACACAGTTTTGGTATGGTTTTGATACACAGTAATTCAGCAGTGTGTTTAGCAGAGTAAAAGTCAAACATTATTTGTATAAATATAAATTGGATGATACAACCTGAACTACCGATTTTTCAAAGAGTGAATCGGTTTGAGCTTGAAACCAAATCAACTACGACTAAACCGATTAATCGTGACAACCCTACTTCAGATTGATTCAGAGTTTAAGGCCTTGAGACGAACAAGTTTATTGATTTTCAATGAATTTTGAATGTTTATATACCAAGCAGACCTGTCAACCCCTCAGAGCTGAAATGCAGTAGGGTAGTGAAAACGCGTAAATTCGCACTTCCAAGGGTAATTAATTTGGAAATGTCAAATGATACATTGAATTGTAGGCCTAACAATACAAAAATTGCATTAAATGGGTAATAAAAAAAATACACACACATTCATTAGCAATGAACCATATCTAAAATTATTTATTAAACCAAAATTGAATATGTACCCTACAGAAAGAAATAACTAGTATTTATTAGTAAAGAAAAAATAATTAAAATCAGCAGTCCAGTAGTGGGCCTACACTGGCAGTAGATTCTAACATTTTTCTTTTATTTTAACTTATTATGATTTAAAAAAAAATCCTCGTGTGACGCGTGTTTCCTATTCCGACAGTTTTTGTCAATTTTATTTAATGTAAGATAATTGTAATTATTATATAGATTCTACAGCAATTCTTAATTAGGAATAGAGAGAGGAGGGCGTAAAAAATAAGTTTTGCATAGCGACTAAATAAGTATATATTGGCATCGAACATGCTTTTCATGCAGTGACGTTTATCCTCTTACAATACAATACTGTGTACGGGATTTTTTCTCCCGGGATTCCGTAAATCTGCTTTTAAATTTATTCTTGGGAGCCTTCGGCAAGACGTATTCTCATCTTGAAATTAAAGTTCCAGGTTGTGTTGCATTCGAAGTATTGTATTAAATGCTGTAGCCTACGTACGCGCGAAAACGAAAATGTCAGCCATTGCTGCCGTAAATTGGTCGCTATTTGTTTAGTTTATCGCTACGCATTTTAAGCGTATTTGGAACACGTGGCAATAATATATCCGCTTTATTAACTCTAAAAAAAAGCAGAAACGAATTCGAGAACAAATCTCTTAGCTAAATTACACCTTACAGCACCCCAAGTCGATGTTGATAACAGAAAGTCGCAATCTTTTTTGTTTACATGCAAAGAGTTGCTTCCCTTAGTTCCAAAGTTTTGGCGAGACAATTAAAAAAACTCTTTGTTTATGAATGCGGTAGAAATCTATTACCGCGCAGTAGAGCGGTACACGAGGCCATTTCGCGGCATTTTACCGCGTGATGCGGTAGAGTTGACAGGTCTGATACCAAGCCTTAGCATGGGGCAGAACTTTATAAAAAAAACTAACAAATAAATGTTTCATTACCAAAAAAGGCAGAATATGCGACAACTCTTGTTGACTACCCGGACGATTTAGCTGCTGTGGTCGTATATATTTCGTTGCCTGGCAACCTATCTTTTTTAGCCGCCCGCATTGAAATGTGGTCTTGTATTGTTGTCACCTCCGTTCGTCGGTCAGGCGTCCACAATTGCTTGTGGATGCTCCAGAGACAAAAGTTAATATCCGATTGACTTTAAATTTATACAGTGTTTAAGGTCATGAGACGAAGAAGCCTATTGATTTTCAACAATTTCCGATAATTACTGCCAGAGTTATAGCCCTTGATCACTTCAAAAAATCTTGTGGACGCTCTAGAGGCAAAGGTTGATATCTGATTGACCTTAAATTGATACAGTGTTTTTCACGAGATGAAGAAGCCTATTGATTTTCATCAATTTCCGATAATTACTGCCAGAGTTATGGCCCTTGATCACTTCAAAAAATCTTGTGGACGCTCTAGAGGCAAAGGTTGATATCTGATTGACCTTAAATTGATACAGTGTTTAAGGTCACGAGACGAAGAAGCCTATTGATTTTCATCAATTTCCGATAATTACTGCCAGCGTTATGGCCCTTGATCACTTAAAAAAAAAAAAAATGACGATGCTCTAGAGGCGAAAGTTAATATCCGACTATAAATTTAAACATAGTTTTTAAGGTCGTGAGACGAAGAACCCTTTTGATTTTCACTGAGTTTTGATGACTGAAAATCTGAATCCATGATGATTTTAAATGTTTCATATACTTAAGCCTTTAGCATGGGACAGAACTTTATAAAAACCAAATAAATTCTTATGATTTTCTGATAATTATTTCATGAGTTGTTAATCTTAATCAGATTTCAGAGTATTATAAATGTTTCATTACCGAAAAAATAAGAATATGCGACAACTCTTGTTGACTGCCCGGACGATTTAGCTGCTGTGGACGTATGGTTTGTTGCCTGGCAACCTATCTTTAACTATTATTGACAGAACTGTCCACTATAATCTTACCTAATGCCCCTTTAAATCAAAAATGTCTCACTAGTAGTAGTACGTAAGTTTACTTGTAGACAACAGAACATGATTTGATGAATGCTACTAGCGCTAGTAGCTTGATATAATAATTGAAAATTTTATAATATAGAAATCACATAAATGATAATGTGATAATTATATTTTCAGAGTAACCAGGGTTATAATAAATCTAGAAATACAGTTCCCCCACGCTTCCAGAAGCAACAACAGGAACAAATGAGACAGTCTGTTACAACATCACAGAGTCCAGGTACTGCTGGTACACACACAGGTATGCCACCACAAGGCTTTCGTCAAGGGCCTCCACCCCATTGGCCATATGATATGAGAGCTTGGGCTAGCATACCACCATTCATGGATCCAAGATATGGTGGCAGACCACCTGTTGATATTCAAGGTAAATGGTCTTGTAATTAAGGATGTAACGGTTCAAATATTTGTTGCAATTCCAACCATAACCCATTAAGTGCTCGTTGCAAATCCAACTGCATCCGGTTAACCCATACAAAATTTTCTATCAAAATATTTGTTGCCCCAAAAAAAGACTTTCTAATATATTATTAAATTATTAGTATAACAGTACATCTTTTTATACGCCCACATTTTCATGTGGACGTATTATGCCGTTGCCCTTGTCTATCTGGACGTCCGTCCACAATAAAATTGTTTGTTCACTCTCTAGGGGTCACAATTCTTATGATTTTGACAAAACTTGAAATGTAGGGTGTTATCCCCGTAAGAGCTCGGCTGCTTTGATATTAGAATGTATCGGATCGAAAATACGTGGATTATGGCCCCTGATTAGAGTGGTTCAGAGACACAGTATTTGTCCTTATAAAAACTGACCCGCTTATCTGTGTGATTGCTCCGTCGAGAAATCTTCTGAAGTGAGCAGAAGTTAGCGCCGCGCACGTGGTTTAGGAAGTCGCAGCAAATATACGTCACATGAGGTATTTTTACAAACATGTATTGGTATATAACGCCGAGTAAAAAATACACTCATTATTGGCTTTGACTTAAGTGTTTATTTAATAGCGAACGTGAGCAAAAATTTCGATTTCACTCCTTGATTTGATTTTTGATTTTGGCGATTTTGCTGATTTAAAGCTCCAATAGCATTTTTTTAAGTTATATTTTTAAAATGTATTAAAATAAAGCCCAAAAATAGATTGAACCTATAAACAGTCCTACCTTGTTAAAGAATAATCCTATAAAACCTATAATTCACTATTGCCAGTTGAGAAATTGGCAAAAATATCATTTTCAACTTCAAATTCAAACGTTTGAAGATGGCCGTCCATGCAGAGGAATGGGAGAACAAGGGAGGTAATTGAGTAACTATTTCCTCAATCAGCATGTGTCACCCTTTGTAATGCCCCAAAAATTTTGCCCGTGCTCGTATAATAGTGAGTTGACAACCTTTTGAGCAAAAGACATAGAAATAATTATGTTTTGACTTTCTTAGAAAATATGAAATTGGAACTTTAAATACAGAGCTAGCTATAATAGCTTCGTTTCATTTCTAACTTTCAAGTAGGTGAAAGCGCCCAGATAAATTCACTACAACCTTTCGAGATTTACTTTTATTAAGTGGCTACATTCTTGGTTTACGCTGGCGACTATTGTGGTTAGGAAATAAATATTTGTTAGCTCTAAATACGCAGAACTATTTGAGACCGGAAAATAACCGAAACAAACTTTTTATTTGTAGTCTTTATTTTCCAGACCCTTTTCGGTAACATGGTGTAAATTTTTTTTTATAATCATAGTATATTATCTAACCATCCTGTAGCCATAGGCTTTGATCGACGGACTTATTTTTTTCTAGATTTGAGACTGAGCCCTGCAAGATATCGTCCACGGATGATTTGCTATCCAGCATTGGATTGGACAAGTACCCCTATGATTTGGGAACTGTAACAAACTACCTGTGCCAAAAATCACAAATAGGCTTTATGCTAGACAAATGTTAATAAATTCCCGACAACTTCGGAGCATCGGTCTATCATGACTGCTTTACATGACGACTGTGTGACTTTTGGTGACAAATACATTAAAAATAGACTGGTCAGACTGACGACAAAGACTAGGAAGCTGAGTAAAAGTAAGGTTAAGTCCACTAAAATGTATGAAATCATACGATGATTTTCTTGACACCCCATTTTTTCCGTGATAGTTTACGTTACTCCATCGGCAGACATAAGTGAAATTAATTTAATAAACAGAGAGACTCGGACATCTGCCGATGCGACCTTAACTGATTTAGATAGAAAGAAAAGTATTTGCGGCGATTGTCATAAAAGCACAATCACCAAGTTTAAAAAAAAAATCAACTTCCGAAGACTAAAAAAGAAATGATTCGCATGAAGGCTAATAATGAAAATAAAAAACAATTGGCAGGTAAAAAGAATGGTTGCAAGTCCAAACCTTTTTAGATGAACGAAGGAATTTAGTATGATGTCAAAAATCAAAGATACACAGCAGAATGCCATAATTTGGTCATGAAACTTAAAAATCTAAACGTTTCCAATGGTAACGTAGCAGTGGTTATAACCGAATGTTTGGCTCTCGCGGAAAAAAAAAATATAATTACACTCCATCAAAATCTACAGTTCAAAGAATATCATGTGAGCGCGTCGGTGTCCACATGTTTAGGAAACCTTGAAGTCGGCGAAAAATACCACCCTTTATAGGCCTACAGACGAAACTACAAAATTTGGCTCTAAATTCGGTACAAACGCAATAATCGCTGGCTCGGCGCATACGCCACTTACCCAGCAATGTGGTTTTTTTTTCATAACAAACATCATGCAGTACAAAATATTTATTTATCTGAGGGACAAAAAATAAAGTTTTATTGGGGTGTTTATCCCTCTCTCTCACTCCCCGTATTACATGTCATTATATTTTCCTCGTACTTTACCCGACAATTTATTTTTCATAACAAACATCGTACTGCACAATATAATATTTAGTTATCTTTGAGATAAACATTAAAATGTTACATTATTAGATTTATAGACCCCTCTCTCTCCCTCGCTCCCTCTGTATAACATGCCGTTATAAATAGGCCAGTGTCTGGGTATAAATAAGTAAACGCACTGTTCATTTTAATATATGTTTGAGACTAATCTTGAAATAATTCATGTCAAATGCCGATCTTTTCATCTCCAGCTTAACATGTATTTTAATTTCTACTGTAGCATTATAAACACAGTTAATATAAAGACATTTGAAGGCGCGGGTTTACTGTTAAAACAACGAAGCGTTCGCGCATGCGTACATATGTCAAATCCAATCGTCTCATAGAGTGTATTCGGTTACTTTGCAGTATGGAAATAAACGATATTTTCCGACTGCGATCAAGTTATTTCGTTTCCGGGACGTGCGTAGCTTGGAGCATGTTTTTTTTAGTACAACCAAGGGACATAGCTCTTATTCTCACTAAGAGATAACTCCTTTGATTATGGAAGCCGGGAAGATTTTGAGCCATTTATAATATATGTCCAAATGATTATATATCCTCAAAATTCAGAAGTGGTCAGACTTCCATTGTTGATCAATGAAGTTTTTATAGTAAGTCTTATCATATAATGTCTTTACTGTCCCGAAATAGTGTCTGTTTGTTATAAAACATTTTTAGCCTGAACCACTCTACCCTGATTGTACGAAAAATCATGTTTTTAGCTTGTGGACCCTATATAGAGGTCAAAATTTTGAACCGATACTGATATGTTTATAACCCAAAGATCTTGGTCCCTTTCGATATGTGCGCCCATCCGATCGTAACTTCGGGAATGATGGCCCCTGATCGTCCGAAAAATCACCCTTTTTAGCTTGTGGTCCCTCTGGAGGTCAAAAGTATTATCCAATTTCAGGGGTTTCATTAATTATTACTGTAGCTGGGTAAGTCATCAGAGTAGGCGGCTAACCTTTTGAGAGCCGAAGGCTCGAAAAGATCGCCGCAGGCGATCGAATGTAACCTAGGGGGGTTCAGGGGCATGCCCCCCCCGAGAAAATTTTGCATTTTGGCATTCAATATGATGCAATTTGGTTGATTTTACACCACTTTAAGAATTACACACTTCAGGCCAATATGGGCATCTGGTATCCATCCAACTCATCCCAAAGACAACTCATCCCAAGACAACTCATCCCAATATAAGACAACTCATCCCAAGCTAGAAGACAACTCATCCAAAGTCAAAAGACAACTCATCCCACTATAAAAGACAACTCATCCCAACTTTAAAACATGGATAGAGAGAGAATCAGGTTATAATTATAAGACAACTCATCCCAACAAATATAAGTGATATTTGTTTCAATACAGTTGCTATCTTTGAAGACCACTCAGCCCAAATCCAATCAGATTGGTGAAGCACTTCAAAGACAAATATTATAACGTTTATTAAAATGATTTGAGTAAGTGTCAAAGTTGGGGTATTGTATAAAAAAACTGAAATCAAATATTTTAAATTAACTTTTTAATATACAAGGACTTTTTATTTTGTGTTTACCAACTTTCAACCCATGAAGTGTAAATACATGTAATTTAATTTAATCAACCTTTCCATAATATATAACATATATTGGATGTTAAATCTGTAAATGTCTGATAGCTGTATGTCTGTGAATCAGTAGTTTGCCTAAGATAGGGGGCTGTTCACTGTGACAGGTGTGAACAATGGCAGCATAGAACTTGTAATACTGGTAAGACTTTAATGTCAAGTAATGAGTAATGGAAGATTTCAAAAGTAATGAGTAATGGAAATGTAATTAATTACATTCCAAAAATCATGCAATGGTCAATTACATTTCAATTACTCTTCAATTACATATAAATATTTACATATGATAAACATCAAATTTAATAGCAAATTTAATTACTTCACTTTAATCTTAATCTCAAGGTAACAAGTGACAAACCAAAGAATGGCTTTCAATTATCTCATTATTTTATGGTTACTTAATATATTAACCATCATATATTTTGTTATAGAATCATGCTTTATAATTTATCAGTTATGCAATATATTATAGACAAACTATTTGGATTGATTAAGAATCTTATAATATAAAATTACTTAAAAGAAAATTCAGTTAATCAACACTTTCACGTCGATATGCCAGAAAATATAATTTAATAAATTGTTGATGTAATAAATTCATATTATTTTTTAGTGATTAATTTGTGGTATTTCTTTGTAACTTGGAATGAGTGTGGGGGGGGTGGTAAAAGTTGGGATGAGTTGTCTTTTGACTTGGGATGAATTGTCTTTTGACTTGGGATGAGTTGTCTTTAAAAGTGGGATGAATTGTCTTTTATTGGGATGAGTTGTCTGGGATGAGTTGTCTTTGGGATGAGTTGTCAGGTATTCGGGCATCTCTATTGTCTATACTTAAATCAGAAACTATATCACTATTATAGTATCAGGTAAATATTTTTTTAATGAAAAAGTTAGCACTAGGTAATTAACTAGTGAACAGGTTTGAAAAATCAGTTTGCATGATGCAAATCGATCTAACTAAACTCACTAACTGTCAACTCAACGATCCGTTTATCAACCTCTTCTTATGTATAATTATAATACCGGTCAATCAATACATCGTGGGCTATCGGCTATTAAACTTCATTTTGTCTCGTTAAAATGTGTACAATGCTTGCCACCTGCGGTCGTCTAGAAAGAGGCTATACTTTCTTGTCAGACACCTTTTTTATTTTCGCTAACAAAATAATAAACAAGAAAATATCGGCCGAGATACAATTGACTGTGATAAGAAATGATCATTCTTGCAGTTTAACTACAAGCGCCACCACTAAAACACGCAGAGTTACGCCCCCGAAAATTGCTTCCACACTGACGGCGACGTATTTTATTCCCATGTAAGTTTACCGATATAATACGTGCAACCTAGTCGGTATAATGACAGTTTTCGAAAGAAACTGTATGAAATAGTCGGGTATAAACAGATAAACCTCTTACAACATTTTATTATATTGGTATAAATGTTATTTCATGTCGAGCGGGTGAAAAAAGGAGCTACCCTCGACGCTGTTTATTGTTAGGCGTGCAGTTTGTAAACTCGCCGGCTATCCGTTCCTTACTTTTACGTAGCAAAACGCTGGACTACTACTACATTTACAACGTTTTCATGATGTATCAAATCCAAATAAATTGTCAGATGGAATCAAAATATAGCCGGCGCAACGAGCGAAGTAGGCGGGGAAATTCGCCGGCCGCCGGCTTCTAATGAAACCCCTGTCAATTTAAAAAATACGTTTGATTATATCACCGTTACATGGTAATGAAGGTTTTTGAATTTCATGAAAATCGGACCAGAATTGACTGACAAAATGGCTGCCGTTTGTAAGCGAATAGTGTGAAATTATGTTATATCAAGGTTTTGGACCCTGTAGTGGTCACAATTATGATCCAATTTTGATGAAAATTGAAATATTTGTTTTTAAACCAAAGATCCTGGTTCCTTTCCATATTCAGGCACATAGAATCCTAACTTCCTGAATTATGGCCCTTGATCGTACGAAAAATCGCCTTTATTAGCTTATTGTCCCTCTGGAGGTCAAAATTATTATCCAATTTAAAAAATAGTCTGATTATATCACCGTTACGTGGTAATGAAGATTGAGGTCAAATCGGACCAAAATTGACAGACAAAATGGCCGCCGCTTGTACCCGAAAAGTGTAAAAATATGGTATATAGGTTTTAATCTGATGTTGATGAAACTTGAAATGCATGTTTATAACCCAACGATCTTGGTTCCTTTTGATATTCAACGGATAATATCGGATTGTAACTTCCTGAATTATAGCCTCTGATTGTACGCAAAATTGACTTTTTGTCCCCCGCCTTTCGAAGAAAGTTGGGGGACTATTAAAATGGGTTTGTCTGTCTGTCTGTCTGTCTGTCCGCCTGTCCGTCACACTTTTTGGGACACAATAACTCTCTTCCTAATTGAGCTAGAATGTTCAAACTTGGTATATGTGTTTATTAGGTCAATGCCTTGATGGAGTTCGAAGATGAGCATTTTCCGCTTAGGGTAAGCAGAGATAAGCAATTTGATTGGTTGATGCTTTGGGACACGATAACTTTAGTTCTAATTAATGCACCGGTCAATAGGAAACTTGAACTACCCCCCCTCAAGCATCGACGGCTATTCGACGCCGATGGCGTCGAATCTTGACGTCAAAATAGACAGCTAAATGTGAAAGAGATGTGAATCTTTGGCGAGAACAAAAATTACCAAAGGTGAATCTTGAACAAAATAAAATATTGCTGAACACAAATAGACGTCGAATCTTCAACCAACACATTTTTCAGTAAATATTGTATTTTTAAAAAAATGTTTTTTTTCTGAAAATGGACGAACCTCCGTCTGTTTTCGTTGGCTATCATACGGAAATTCCACCTGTATAATTGTAGACGCGATTGTCTTTATGATGTTTTCGTGGTAATCTGGATAATCGTAACTACAAAATGGTGTATGATTTGGCGGTAAGCTAATTTATTTGTACATAAATTTGCTGATTCGTTTGATTGTGTGTCCGGTTGATATAGACTCCATTGGCCAGGTCTGAGCTTGCACGTATGTCTAGTATAATGAATGACAAGATAATCTGGTCTCAACTTACTTCTTACGGACCATGCTCAATCAGTCAATGTAAGTTAGTTCAAGCCGTTGATGTACCGTTTTGTCGTTTTTATGAAATTTGCAAATAAAAGTTTAAATAAAAATATATTATTAAAATAAGTACTTTTACAGTAGGGTGTACAGTCACGTGACTCTTAATGTGTCTAAAACAGCCTAAACCTGCATACCCTTGTACGCTTTCCTCATTTAATGATCTTTCTGTTTAAAATAAACACATGTAAATTTTACATCGTTAAAAGCAGAATTGGATAAGGAGATGTCCTAAATTGATAATACATGTATTTCGAGCGTAACACAAATTTACGGCTCTCCGTGACGTCATGTTCGCTTCGATGAAAACGGCCCGTTTTTTGGGGGTGTGGCTTTTTTTTTATGTGTTTTTAAAAGTGCCATAGTCATATGATCTTTTATAGATATCAACACAATTTATTTTAATCTACAGATAAATAATTGAACTAAAAAATGTCTTTGCCCAAATGGCGAAAAAGATCGGTTCGTAAAAAATATTTCTAAAATGCTGGTTAAAAAGGACTATAAATTTTAAAAGGTAAAAAATACCATCAAGGGTGAATGCTTGGGGTAGGTAGTTCAAGATAACTATTGCGTGAATCTTGAACTAATTTTTATTTTTGGACCTGCGTTAGAAAGTGAATCTTCAGTGAATGTGTCTTGGCTTCAAGTACATTGCAGGGTGAATCTTGACCCTAAAATATTGAGCTAAATGACAATCCGGGGTGAACGCTTGAGGGGGGGTAGTTCAAGATTCCTATTGACCGGTGCATAAGTGAGAGTGATGAAACTTGGTGTATAGTTTCATTACAGTAATACCTTGACCAGACCTCGTCAGGAGGCGCGAGTCATTACTCGCGCGCACGCTATACTCGCCTGAAATGTTATTAGCGAGAGTAAGGCATTACTCGCGCAATCATTTCTGGAAACTTTTCTTGAATAAAAATTCAAAACTATCTAAGGCTATAGTCATTTGATTTTTAATTCAATTCAATATCCACGATAAAATACAAGACAGCAGACCAACAGGCGATAAGAATACGATTTCACAATGTTACTAAGAATAGAATAAAGTAAACATAGAAGGCGTCTATTGATTGGACAATAAGGAAGTTGTATTCCGGGCTTGTAACGTAGAATTTTTATGATTGGTTAATTTAACTGAAACCCAAAGTAGATTTCTCGCGAGAAATATTACGAGATATGAAAATTTGTAGAATGTTGTAACGTTATATATTATATGTCATTTTCTAGTCTTTATGATTAAATTTTGAATGGTGGTTTCATATTAAAATAAATATTAAACAAGCTATAATATAGTTAGAAATGCCGAGAAGTATTTGGATTGCCGCATTTACAAGTGCTAGTGCTATTAAATTACTGTTATTACATAGCAGACAATATCACGGTCAACATCGTGTGGCGACAGTTAGTTGAGTTAGCTGCTTTCTACGATTTTCGAACATCAAATGCACATTACAAATGCCGATGGGTAGGGACGTATTTTTGAAAACTTTCAGATCTTGCTAAACAGGATAACGGAAAACATATATCTTAAAGATGAATATGACCTCAAACGACAAGGTTTTTACATAAGACTTTACACACGGTGACAAGGTTTTTACATACGACTTTACACACCGTGACACGATGACTACTTTTATTTTCACCGGTTCTCTTTTTTTTCTTTGATATTGTGGGGGTTTTTTTGTTTTTTTTTTTTATAGTAAACTACTATTATTTTCACATTAAGCTAAAATAAATTGGACAAAATATTCCTTTATTATTCTTTATTAAATTAAGCTCTCCCTACGCGAATATGAATAATTCAAGTATTGAATTAATATTAGTAATATTTAATATTACAACTGACAAGAAGGCTCACTTCTACTTCTAGTGAAGAACATTAGAAAACAGTCTTACATCTCTGGAATGGCAGTTAATTAATGCACTGTTATTTGCCAGAGTTCTTGGTCTCTATTATAATTTTACTCTCCTAGGAAAATTTTGCATGAGTAAGTCAGTTACTCGCCTAACTCACGCAAAATCTTTTTTGCGTGAGTAATTGAGTACTCACGCAGAGATTCTTCGTGGCAAGCACTGTTGACTAAGTTCGATAATGAGCATTTTCTTCTTAGGGTAAGCAGAGCGATACGCAATTTGATTGGTTGACACTTTGGAACACAGAAACTCTCCTTCTAATTGAGTTAAAATGTTCAAACTTGGTGTATATGCTTATTAGGTCAATGAAGTTCGAAGATGAGCATTTTCCGCTTAGGGTAAGTAGAGGTAAGCAATTTGTTTGGTTGATGCTTTGGGACACAATAACTTTAGTTCTAATTAAGTGAGAGTGATGAAACTTGGTGTATAGTTTCATTACAGTAATACTTTGACTAAAATCGATAATGAGCATTTTCTGCTCAGGGTAAGCAGAGCGATAAGCAATTTGATTTGCCGAGACTTTGGAACACAATAACTCTCCTTCTAATGGAGTTAAAATGTTCAAAATTGGTGTGTATGCTTATTAGTTCAATGCCTTGATGGAGTTCGAAGATGAGCATTTTCCACTTAGGGTAAGCAGAGATAAGCAATTTGATTGGTTGATGCTTTGGAACACGATAACTATCCTTCTAATTGAGTTAAAATGTTCAAAATTGGTTTGTATGTGTTTTAGGTCAATGCCGTGATGGAGTTCGAAGATGAGCATTTTCTGCTTAGGGTAGGCAGAGATAAGCAATTTGATTGGTTGATAGTTTGGGATAGGTTCATCTTGATTGATGATTTTTATGCCAATACAATGACTGCATTCTCATTCAGTAATGGATTCGACAGTAACAGTGTAAAGAAACGATTGACTAAGACACAAGGGCCCTTTCCCTTGGCCAGAGGGACCCTTTTGTCAAGCGTGGAGGCCCTTTTGTCTGCCTTTAGGGTCCCCTTAACTAGGGTACATTTTCATTTTTCTTGTCGGTTATAGCATTTTTCTTTATAAAACACTTTTGGATGACAGTTTGATTGCTCGATACATTTGAAAAAAATAAATCTGCGATTAATTAATATGTGTCATCTATTTATATTGGGATTTCGGCGGGGGACATCAGCCTCACTGTTGGTTTGTTTAGCTTGTGGTCACTCTAGAGCCGCGTTCTCAACCTGGGGTGAATTCACCCCCAAGGGGGTAATGGCTGGCGACCAGGGGGTGAATGACCACACTCCCAGTAACTTCAAAAATGATCATATAAGGTTGGGCAGTTGAGATTAGCACCGTCCCAGAATAAAAAAAACATTTGTGACAATCACCAGGAGCAAATTTCGCACTGAACTGGAAACGACGTATTTTCATTAAAATATAAATTTGGAGATTATTGAATCTCACCTTCGGTCCGTATTCATTCCATATTCAATGTAAATGTGGTCAGGGGGTGCAGGCCCGTGCAAGGATCCGTGGTTCATGTCGGATGGCTTCTATAGAAAAAGGCCATTTTCAAGTTCCTATGAAATGCCTGAAGAGTGCCTGAAATGGCTGGAAATCACATTTCCGGGCTCCAATTTCTAAAAATTTCCTAGGGGGGGGGGAGATCCCCCTCAACGGGCTTCGCGCCTACGGTGGTCATGGTGACCAGCTTCGCTGGCAACGGCTCCGCGGTCAGTAACCTCCTCATAACTCTGGGGGTAAATGGGTTGGTTGAGAATTCATTTAGGGTGAGCGGTGAGAAAAGGTTGAGAAACGTGGCTCTGTCTCAATTATTATCCAATTTTAGAAATAATATTAAATGTTTCGTATACTAAACGTTAGCATGGGGCAGAATTTTATAAAAACCAAGCAAATTCTAATGATTTTTTGATAATTACTTAAGGGGAGGCACTGCTCGACAAATATGCATTTCAAAATAACTGACTTCTAATAATGCTATCCACTTGAAATTTTTAGAAATTGTTTGAAATAGCATTATGCGAGAGCAAAATCTGCTTATTACAGGTCTTTCTTTAGGCCTGAAATGTTATCTAAATAATCAATTAGACATTAATTAACATCCAGACCATAATAAACTCTTGATGGCAAGGCTAGCCTTCGATTTTGGCGGATTAAATTCATATATACCGCTTAATGGCCGTTGATGATTAAATCAATCAAGTGGATAATCGAGACTATGCTGTGTATATTAATGATTTGAGTAATGATGACCGAGGCTATGTGAATATTTCAAACGCTTTTTTCTCGGCTAATAGTGGATCAATTTGACTGAAATTTTCAGCAAATTACCTTTACACTATCTAGTTTTTATACTCCTACATTTTCATGTGGACGTATTGTCGTCGCTCCTGTAACGTCCAAACGTCTGTCCGTCTGATTTTGACGAAACTTGAAATATAGGTTTATCCCCATAAGATCTTGGCTGCTTTCGATATTGGCATGTATTGGATCAAAACTTCATGGATTATGGCCCCTGATTGTACGAAAAATCACGTTTTTGTCTTGTGGACCCTATAGAGGTCACAATTTTGAACCGATTTTGATGAAACCTGACATGCATGTTTATATCGGAATGTAATTTCCTGAATTATGGCCCCTGATTGTCCGAAAAAGTCACCTTTTTTTAGCTTGTGGTTCCTCTGGAGGTCACAATTATTATCCGATTTAAAAAAAACGTTTGATTATATCACCATTACACCCTAAGGAAGGTTTAGTTCGAATTTCGGGAAAATTGGACCAAAATTGTCATACAAAATGGCCGCCGTTTGTACGCGAATACTGTTAAAAAATGGTATATCATGGTTGTGGACCCTGTAGAGGTCACAATTTAATTTGATTTTGATGAAACTTGAAATTCATGGTTATAACCCAAAGATCTTAGTTCCTTTCGATATTTGCTCATATCGGATCGTAACTTCCTGAATTATGGCCCCTGATTGTCCGAAAAATCGCCTTTTTTTTTAGCTTGTGGTCCCACTGACGGTCACAATTATCTGATTTAAAAAAATGATTGATTATATTACCTTTACACCGTAAGGAAGGTTGAGTTCGAATTTCGGGAAAATCGGACCAAAATTGCCATACAAAATGGCCGCCGTTTGTATGCGAATACTGTTAAAAAATGGTATATCAAGGTTGTGGACCCTGTAAAGGTCACAATTTTAATTCGATTTTGATGAAACTTGAAATTCATGGTTATAACCCAAAGATCTTGGTTTTTCGATATTTGCGCATATCGGATTGTAACTTCCTGAATTAGGGCCCCTGGTTATACGCAAAATCCCCCTTTCTTTAGCTTGTGGTCCCTCTGGAGGTCACAATTATTATCCGATTTAAAAAAATGTTTGATTATATCCAGACGAAATGATCGCCGTTTGTACGCGAATAGTGTAAAAATATGGTATATCATGGTTGTGGACTCTCTACAGGTCACAATTCTTATCCGATTTTGATGAAAAGTCACATTTCTAGGTTGTGTACCGTCACACCATAATCATTGTCGGCTTCGAATTTCATGAATATCAGACTGGAACTGACCAACTAAATGGCTGCTCCCAATACAATATGAAATACAGGACTTAATGATGTAGGAAAAATCACTTTCGGTATTGCTTGTTCTCTATCCATCTCTCGAAAATGTGGGCGTATCCTGCCTGGCAGTGCCAGCCTATCTTTTTATTTTTTCACAATTCTGGTGTTTAAATTGGTTTCAACGACGGAATTTAGGCATTTTAGTCGACCCGTACCTCCCCTTAATATGCGACAACTCTTGTTGACTGCCCGAACGATTTAGCTGCTGAGTTTGCGTATGTTTCATTGCCTGGCAACCTATTTTTATACGCCCACATTTTCATGTGGACTCTATAAGTTCGAATTTCGTGAAAATCGGACCAAAATTGATAGACAAAATGGCCGCCGTTTGTACGCGAATGGTGTGAAAATATGTTATATCAAGGTTGTAGACCTTATAGAGGTCACAATCTTGAACCGATTTTGATGAAACTTGACATGTATGTTTATAACTCAAAGATCTTGGTTCCTTTCGATATTTGCGCCCATCGGATCGTAACTTCCTGAATTATGGCCCCTGATTGTCTGAAAAATCGCCCTTTTTAGCTTGTGGTCCCTCTGGAGGTCAAAATTGTTATCCGATTCAAAAAACCGTTTGATTATATCACCATTCCATGGTTATGAAGGTTGAGTTTGAATTTCGTGAAAATTGGACCAAAATTGACGGACAAAATGGCCGCCGTTTGTACGCGAATTGTGTGAAAATATGTTATATCATGGTTGTTGACCTTATAGAGGTCACAATTTTGAACCGATTTTGATTAAAATTGACATGTATGTTTATAACCCAAAGATCTTGGTTCCTTTCGATATTTGCGCCCATCGGATTGTAACTTCCTGAATTATGACCCCTGATTGTCCAAAAAATCGCCCTTTTTAGCTTGTGGTTCCTCTGGAGGTCAAAATTGTTATCTGATTTAAAAAAACGTTTGATTATATCACCGTTTCATGGTTATGAAGGTTGAGTTCGAATTTCGTGAAAATCAGACCAAAATTGACGGACAAAATGGTGTGAAAATATGTTATATCAAGGTTGTGGACCTTATAGATGTCACAATTTTGAACCGATTTTGATGAAACGTGACATGCATGTTTATAACCCAAAGATCTTGGTTCCTTTCGATATTTACGCCCATCGAATCATAACTTCCTGAATTATGTCCCCTGATTGTCCGAAAAATCGCTTTTTATACGCCCACATTTTCATGTGGACGTATTATGTTGTCGCCCCTGTCCGTCCGTCCGTCCGTCCGTCCACAATTTGTTTGTGGACTCTCTACAGGTCACAATTCTTATCCAATTTTGACGAAACTTGAAATATAGGTTTATCCCCATAAGATCTCGGTTCCTTTCGATATTGGCATGTATCGGATCAAAACTTCATGGATTATGGCCCCTGATTGTACGAAAAATCACGTTTTTAGCTTGTGGACCCTATAGAGGTCACAATTTTGAACCGATTTTGATGAAACTTGACATGCATGTTTGTAACCCAAAGATCTTGGTTCCTTTCGATATTTGCGGCTATCGGAATGTAATTTCCTGAATTATGGCCCCTGGTTATACGCAAAATCCCCCTTTCTTTAGCTTGTGGTCCCTCTGGAGGTCACAATTATTATCCAATTTAAAAAAACGTTTGATTATATCACCGTTGCACTGTAAGGAAGGTTGAGTTTGAATTTCGGGAAAATCGGACCAAAATTGACAGACAAAATGGCCGCCGTTTGTACGCGAATACTGTTAAAAAAATGATATATCATGATTGTGGAGCCTGTATAGGTCACAATTTTAATTCGATTTTGATGAGGATGGTTGAGTTCTAATTTCGTGAAAATCGTACCAAAATTGCCGGACGAAATGGTCGCCGTTTGTACGCGAATAGTGTAAAAATATGGTATATCATGGTTGTGGACTCTCTACAGGTCACAATTTTTATCCGATTTTTATCATGGTTGTGGACTCTCTACAGGTCACAATTCTTATCCGATTTTGATGAAAAGTCACATTTCTAGGTTGTGTACCGTCACACCATAATCATTGTCGGTTTCGAATTTCATTAATATCAGACTGGAACTGACCAACTAAATGGCTGCTCCCAATACAGTATGAAATACAGGACTTAAAGATGTAGGAAAAATCACTTTCGGTATTGCTTGTTCTCTGTCCATCTTTCCAAAATGTGGGCGTATCCTGCCTGGCAGTGCCAGCCTATCTTGTTAGCTTGTGATCCCTCTGGAGTTCAAAATTATTATCCGATTTAAAAAAACGTTTGATTATATCACGGTTTCATGGTAATGAAGAGAGACTTGAATTTTGTGAAAATCGGACCAGAGTTGACGGATAAAATGGCCGCCGTCTGTACGCGAATTGTGTAAAAATATGTTATATCAAGGTTGTGAACCCTATAGAGGTCACAATTTTGAACTGATTTTGATGGAACTTGAAATACATATTTATAACCTAATGATCTTGATTCCATTGCATATTTGCCCATATCGGATCGTAACTTCCTGAATCATGGCCCCTGATTGTACGAAAAATCACCCTTTTTAGCGTGTGGTCCCTCTGGAGGTCACAATTATTATCTGATTTAAAAAAACGTTTGATTATATCACAGTAACACCGTAGTTATGGGTGAGTTTGAATTATGATTTTCTGATGATTACTTAAAATGCAACAACTCTTGTTGACTGCCCGGACGATTTGGCTGCTGTGTGGGCGTATGTTTCGTTGCCTGGCAACCTATTTTTTTGAAAGAAATAAATGTGCGATTAATTAATGTCATGTATTTTGGGATTTCGGCCTCACTGTTGGCTTGTATACTTTCAAAAATGGTTGCCTTCGACCATCAAGAAATGAAAATCGGCCATGTTCCAGTCGCGAAAGATGGTAGACCTAGATAATTGCGTCTAGGAGGGAATTCCTTCTGATTTCATATATGGATGCAAATGATCCACTGTAAAACTGCTGCCGGAAACAGCCATGATTGTTTACACTGGATGATTTGAATGGTGTGTGACGTCATATCTTATTCCAGAACTAATCTATGTCGGGGAAACCGTCTCGTTTGCTATAGATCTCGGTTCCTTTCGATATTGGCATGTATCGGACTGTAACTTCATGGGTTATGGCCCCTGATTGTACGAAAAATCACGTTTTTTAGCTTGTGAACAGTTTAGAGGTCACAATTTTGAACCGATTTGGATGAAACTTGAAATGCATGTTTATAACCCAAAGATCTCGGTTCCTTTCGATATTTGCGCCAATCGGATCGTAACTTCCTGAATTATATCCCCTGATTGTCCGAAAAATCGTCCTATTTAGCTTGTGGTCCCTCTGGAGGTCAAAATTGTTATCCGATTTAAAAAACCGTTTGATTATATCACCGTTCCATGGTAATGAAGGTTGAGTTTGAATTTCGTGAAAATCGGACCAAAATTGACGGACAAAATGGCCGCCATTTGTACGCGAATAGTGTGAAAATATGTTAAATCAAGGTTGTGAACAGTGTAGAGGACACAATTTTGAACCGATTTGGATGAAACTTGAAACGCATGTTTATAACCCAAAGATATTGGTTCCTTTCGATATTTGCGCCAATCGGATCTTAACTTCCTGAATTATGGCCCCTGATTGTCCGAAAAATTGCCCTTTTTAGCTTGTGGTCCCTCTGGAGGTCAAAATTGTTATCCGATTTAAAAAAACGTTTGATTATGTCATTGTTCCATGGTTATGAAGGTCGAGTTCGAATTTCGTGAAAATCAGACCCAAATTGACGGACAAAATGGCCGCCGTTTGTACACGAATATTGTGAAAATATGTTATATCAAGATTGTGAACAGTGTAGAGGACACAATTTTGAACCGATTTGGATGAAACTTGAAATGCATGTTTATAACCCAAAGATCTTGATTCCTTCCGATATTTGCGCCAATCGGATCGTAACTTCCTGAATTATGGCCCCTGATTGTCCGAAAAATTGCCCTTTTTAGCTTGTGGTCCCTCTGGAGGTCAAAATTGTTATCCGATTTAAAAAACCGTTTGATTATATCACCGTTCCATGGTTATGAAGATTGAGTATGAATTTTGTGAAAATCGGACCAAAATTGACGGACAAAATGGCCGCCGTTTGTACGCGAATATTGTGAAAATATGTTATATAAAGGTTGTGGACCTTATAGAGGTCACAATTTTGAACCGATTTTGATGAAACTTGACATGTATGTTTATAACCCAAAGATCTTGGTTCCTTTCGATATTTGCGCCCATTGGATCATAACTTCCTGAATTATGTCCCCGGATTGTCCGAAAAAATCGCTTTTGTTCGCTTTTGGTCCCTCTGGAGGTCAAAATTATTATCCGATTTAAAAAAACGTTTGACTATATCACCGTTACATGGTAATGAAGAGAGAGTTTGAATTACGTGAAAACCGGACTAGAATTGACGGACAAAATGGCCGCCGTTTGTACACGAATAGTGTGAAAATATGTTATATCAAGGTTGTGGACCCTATAGATAGAGGTCACAATTTTGAATCGATTTTGATGAAACTTGACAGGTATGTTTTAAACCCAAAGATCTTGGTTCCTTTCGATATTTGCGCCCATCGGGTCATTACTTCCTGAATTATGTCCCCTGATTGTACGAAAAATCACCCTTTTTAGCTTGTGGTGCCTCTGGAGGTCACAATTATTATATGATTTTAAAAAAAAAAACGTTTGATTATAAAAACCAAACAAATTCTAATGATTTTCTGATAATTCCTTAATATGCGACAATTCTTGTTGACTGCCGGGACGATTTGGCTGCTGTGTGGGCGTATGTTTCGTTGCCTGGCAACCTATTTTTTGACTACTCAAACTTATTAGCTACTGTGAACACCTGTTTAGTTGCCTGTATATAGTTATTTGTTTATTATAATTTCAGGAATGCCAATGTTCCCACCACAAGTTCGTAGGAGAACTGATAGTCATGGATCTGGTGCTGATAGCCAGGATGATAATAGACCGTCAGACTCTAATTTTGAACAACAGCAGCGTGATCACAGAAACTGGTTAGAAAGTAGAGGTTATCCCCCACCTCCATCACATCCAGGTAATTTCGCATTCTATTGTAATTTTTGGGTCCGTCCGTCTCTGTCTGTCTGTCCGTCACACTTTTTGGGACACAATAACTCTCTTCCTAATTGAGCTAGAATGCTCAAACTTGGTGTATATGCTTATTAGGTCAATGCTTTGATGGAGTTCGAAGGTGAGCATTTTCCGCTTAGGGTAAGCAGAGTTAAGCAATCTGATTGGTTGATGCTTTTGGACACGATAACTTTAGTTCTAATTAAGTGAGAGTGATGAAACTTGGTGTATTACAGTAATGCCTTTCATTACAGTAATGCCTTGACTAAGATCGATAATGAGCATTTTCCGCTCAGGGTAAGCAGAGCGATAATCAATTTGTTTTCCCGAGACTTTGGAACACAATAACTCTCCTTCGAATTGAGTTAAAATGTTCAAAATTGGTGTGTATGCTTATTAGGTTAATGCCTTGATTTAGTTCGAAGATGAGCATTTTCCGCTTAGGGTAAGCAGAGATAAGCAATTTGATTAGGGCTGCAACGATTCACAACTACCTCGATTCGGTTCGATTATCGATTCTAACCATTCGATTCGATTATTTTCGATTCGATTATCAGCTACAATAACCAGAAATTTTCCCTGTATATAATTCGAGAAAGTACGTCGTCTGCCATAATTTTACTTTCCAGTGTTTGCTTGGCTACGGTAATAATCGCTAAACACGAAAATATCCGAAGATAATGACCGGAATTATCAGCTAATGAGATCGTTTAGAATTTATTTAACGATTACCGAAGCTATTGACCTAAATTAACATCCAATGAACATTCGGTCCGTCACCAATTTTAAATAAATTAACTTTCGTCAGCATACGGAAATTGTTTTAAAGGGAGGTCACTCTGTTTTAGTTATGTTTTCGAGTGACATTCGTGTTTTGTTAAATAACGTAAAAAGTTACGTAAAAGCAAAGTTTTTTTTAAATTTTAAGTGGACTTAATTGCTACAGGTCTTTCATTTTTTTCATATGGTAAGGTGTACGTTGTTTTTATTTGAAATTTAATTTGCAGTTGAACCGAATCGAAATTTGAACGTTGTGGATCGTGGATCGAACCGAGACGGCTAGTGTCGGTTATCGGTGCACCGAACCGAATCGTTGCAGCTCTAAATTTGATTGGTTGATGCTTTGGGACACGATAACTTTAGTTCTAATTAAGTGAGAGTGATGAAACTTGGTGTATAGTTTCATTACAGTAATGCCTTGACTAAGATCGATAATGAGCATTTTCTGCTCAGGGTAAGCAGAGCGATAATCAATTTGTTTTCCCGAGACTTTGGAACACAATAACTCTCCTTCGAATTGAGTTAAAATGTTCAAAATTGGTGTGTATGCTTATTAGGTTAATGCCTTGATTTAGTTCGAAGATGAGCATTTTCTTCTTAGGGTAGGCAGAGATAAGCAATTTGATTGGTTGATACTTTGGGACAAGATAACTTAGGTTCATCTTGATTGATCATTTTTATGCCAATACAATGACTGCATTCTCATTCAGTAATGGATTCGACAGTAACAATGTATAGAAACGATTGACTCGGACACGAGGGCCCTTTCCCTTGGCCAGGGGGGCCCTTATGTCAAGCGTGGGGTCCCTTTTGTCCCCCTAACTAGGGTAGATTTTCATTTTTCTCGTCGGTTTTAGCATTTTTATACGCCCACATTTTCATGTGGACGTATATTGTCGTCGCCCTGTGAACAGTCTACAGGTCACAATTTTTATCCGATTTCGATGAAACTTAAAATATAGGTTTATCACCCTAAGATCTCGGTTCCTTTCGATATTGGCATATATCGAACTGTAACTTCATGGGTTATGGCCCCTGATTGTACGAAAAATCACGTTTTTTAGCTTGTGAACAGTGTAGAGGTCACAATTTTGAACCAATTTTAATGAAACTTGACATGTATGTTTATAACCCAAAGATCTTGGTTCCTTTCGATATTTGCGACAATCGGATCGTAACTTCCTGAATTATGGCCCCTGATTGTCTGAAAAATCGCCCTTTTTAGATTGTGGTCCCTCTTGAGGTCAAAATTGTTATCCGATTTAAAAAAACGTTTGATTATATCACCGTTCCATGGTTATGAAGGTTGAGTTTGGATTTCGTGAAAATCGGACCAAAATTGACGGACAAAATGGCCGCCGTTTGTACGCGAATAGTGTGAAAATATGTTATATCAAGGTTGTGGACCTTATAGAGGTCACAATTTTGAACCAATTTTGATGAAACTTGACATATGGGTCATTCCATAAATGAGGGGTCCAATTGAAAATTCATACATATCATTGCTCAAAGCAGCAAAAATACCTATTTTCTGATCACCAATTATTTAAAAAAGTAATTCATCATGCAATATGTTTATTATTTTATACTTATGTTCTATAAAAACATAGAAAATCGGTTTGTGGTTAAATATTTTTATGTTGCAATTCATGGTGTCCCTGAAATTTTGTGTACGTTTTGGGGACATTTTTTACTTAACATTTTAACAACTAGACCATGTTGAGCAAAATACTAATATTTCCAAATATTTTCATAAGACATGCAGCAGAAGATGTAAAATTTCGTTTGGTAATTTTTCATTTCTAAACAAATGTTAAATAATCTCAGTCGGAGGATTTTTATTCACGCCTCACAACGTAAATTTTTGTGTCCCCAATATTTACGTTGTATTTTTGTCAGTTTAGCCACGATATTAACTTGAAAAATAAAACCAAAATGTTTCATCTCTATTCCATCTCGTTGGCGTTGTAATAAATAACAAATTCCGAATACGTAATCAGATGTATAGTGTAAAATTGTCCGTAAAAATTTTATTAGCTTTATCGATATTCAAAATTGCGTCCCTCGTTCAATTTACGAAGTGCTTGTTTATGCCACCGCTAACGCCGTCTATTACCTGTGAATTACGTCAGAGAGAGATGTTTGGTTTACGGTCACATGATACACACATCCAAAGCAGTCGGTGACCCGGCGAATGGATATTTTCTGAATAAGTTCGAATCAAAGTTTAGTGTCCCAGTATTTACGTTGTGATCGAAATTACGTTGTGACGCGAATTTTCCTCTTGCATACGGTGCATAAATGCTGAACGTTATAATTGCCGAGTCTAAAATAATAGTATTCTTCGATACCTGAAAATTATCGCTTCCTTGGTATTCGGGGATCACGTGACAGAATGGTTGAGGTGTCGGAATATTATTATAAAAATGGGAAACCAAAAATGTCGTGTCCCTATCATTAACGAGATATTGTATTAGTATACACGTATGTAACTAATGCTCCATTATTTTCTTTGCTTCCCTGTCACAAGCTGACAATTTTGAAATGTTACCTTGCTCTTTCAAGTCTTTTTTAATTATTTTTTTGGCTAAACGGGTTCACAACGTAAGCTATTGAAAGGGACACAAGCAATTCTCAAAGACTGCTACTCATTTTGATTGTTGAAAGTTTTATTTTTTTTTAATATTTGAAAGTTCATTCATTGTTCAAGTTTTAAAGTTGAAATAGTACTTAATATGGCTTGATTAAATTATTAGTATTCAAGTCGTCAACATTTGGTGTCCCTTTACACGTGAAACTGCAATACTCCGGATCACATTAAACCTTTCCTTGGTGATTTTTCATGATACAATACTGATTTTCAAGTACAGTAGTTCATGTCGAGGGTTAGGGTCATACAAACTTCAACAATTTTGTAAAATCTTTTTTTTTTTAAACATCTAAAGACACTTTTAAGTTTGTATGGATAAGTTGGGAATATCCATGTAATCGACATTGGCTGACAAGAGGTGTTGGCACAAATATTCACTATTTCTGCTTAGATTTCTTATGAAGGTGCCTCATTTGAATAATAATACATCATAAACACATTAATATATCTTATACATCCACAGAAATTTAGCATTAAAAGTCTAATTTGGTGTCCCTTTACACGAGAAATCTGTACGTAACCTGTCATGTAAAATCGTTCATTACTTTTTTTTGGAATTCAACAATGAGAAATCATTAACTGTCCCGCAAATGGCATACATTACTCCTATTATTGGTATAAGTTTATCTGTGATTGAGATTACTTAAAATTTTAGTACCCATGTCCCACTTTGGCCCCCTCATTTATGGAATGACCCATGTATGTTTATAACCCAAAGATCTTGGTTCCTTTCGATATTTGCGCCCATCGGATCGTAACTTCCTGAATTATGGCCCCCGATTGTCCGAAAAATTGCCCTTTTTAGCTTGTGGTCCCTCTGGAGGTCAAAATTATCGGATTTAAAAAAACGTTTGATTATATCACCCCTCTATGGTTATGAAGGCTTAGTTTGAATTTCATGAAAATCGGACCAAAATTGACGGACAAAATGGCCGCCGTTTGTACACGAATAGTGTGAAAATATGTTATATCAAGGTTGTGGACCTTATAGAGGTCACAATTTTGAACCAATTTTGATGAAACTTGACATGTATGTTTATAACCAAAAGATCTTGGTTCCTTTCGATATTTGCGCCCATCGAATCGTAACTTCCTGAATTATGGCCCCTGATTGTCCGAAAAATTGCCCTTTTTAGCTTGTGGTCCCTCTTGAGGTCAAAATTGTTATCGGATTTAAAAAACCGTTTGATTATATCACCGCTCCATGGTTATGAAGGTTGAGTTCGAATTTCATGAAAATCAGACCAAAATTGACGGACAAAATGGTCGCGAATAGTGTGAAATATGTTATATCAAGGTTGTGGACCTTACAGAGGTCACAATTTTGAACCAATTTTGATGAAACTTGACATGTGTGTTTATAACCCAAAGATCTTGGTTCCTTTCGATATTTGCGCCCATCGGATCGTAACTTCCTGAAATGTGGCCCCTGATTGTCAAAAAAATCGCCCTTTTTAGCTTGTGGTCCCTCTGGAGGTAAAAAATATTATCCGATTTAAAAAAACGTTTGACTATATCACCGTTACATGGTAATGAAGAGAGAGTTTGAATTACGTGAAAATCGGACTAGAATTGACGGACAAAATTGCCGCCGTTTGTACACGAATAGTGTGAAAATATGTTATATCAAGGTTGTGGACCCTATAGAGGTCACAATTTTGAATCGATTTTGATGAAACTTGACATGTATGTTTATAACCCAAAGATCTTGGTTCCTTTCGATATTTGCGCCCATCGGGTCATTACTTCCTGAATTATGTCCCCTGATTGTTCGAAAAATCACCCTTTACAGCTTGTGGTCCCTCTGGAGGTCACAATTATCTGATTTAAAAAAAAAACGTTTGATTATAATAACAAAACAAATTCTAATGATTTTCTGATAATTCCTTAATATGCGACAACTCTTGTTGACTGCCCGGACAATTTGGCTGCTGTGTGGGCGTATGTTTCGTTGCCTGGCAACCTATTTTTCTTTATAAAACACTTTTGGATGACACTTCGTGTACAGTTTGATTGCTCGATATGTTTGAAAAAAATAAATGTGCGATTAAATAATATGTGTTATCTATTTATTTTGAGATTTTGGTGGGGGACATCAGCCTCACTGTTGGCTTGTCTTAAATTATTAATGTTAATGATTATAACATTCAATTACGAGATTGGGAAATCTGTTTTTTGCTGAACACAAATTTTACTGGCCTGAAGAATACAATAATGAGTTTTCACTTTTCAATATAATCTTTGAAATTTTGACAGGAAATATTTTGTAGGTCTCTTTTTTCGAAGAAAGAGGGGGTCTATTAAAATGGGTTTGTCCGTCTGTCTGTCTGTCACACTCTTTGGGACACAATAACTCTCCTCCTAGTTGAGCTAGAATGTTTAAACTTGGTGTAGGTGTTTATTAGGTCGATGCCTTGATGGAGTTCGAAGATGAGCATTTTCTGCTTAGGGTAAGCAGAGCGATAAGCAATTTGATAGGCGGAAACTTTGGAACACTATAACTCTCCTTCTAATTGAGTTAAAATGTTCAAACTTGGATATGTTTATTAGGTCAATGCCTTGATTGAGTTTGAAGATAAGTATTTTCTGCTGAGGGTAAACAGATAAGTTATTTAATTGGTTGATGCTTTGGGACACAATAACTTTAGTTCTATTTAAGTGAGAGTGATGAAACTTGGTGTATAGTTTCATTACATCAATATCTTGACTAAGTTCGATAATGAGTATTTTCTGCTTAGGGTAAGCAGAGCGATAAGCAATTTGATAGGCGGAAACTTTGGAACACTATAACTCTCCTTCTTATTGAGTTAAAATGTTCAAACTTGGATATGTTTATTAGGTCAATGCCTTGATTGAGTTTGAAGATAAGCATTTTCTTCTGAGGGTAAACAGATAAGTAATTTAATTGGTTGATGCTTTGGGACATGATAACTTTAGTTCTAATTAAGTAAGGGTGATGAAACATGGTGCATAAGCATTTATCACTAAAATTTTGTCATTTTCAATGAGCAGTGCATTTTTTTCAGTTTCCTTCAATTCCCCATTGGAATCAGTTCACATGACAAACTATATATACTGTTAAAAAGCTGATAAAATCCCTTTTCCACCAATGTATGTTTCATTTTGTTTAAATATATTATATTTTTTTATATTTTGAGATAAAAATGTGAAAATGCTATAAAATGACGTTGTAGATAAATAGAATCAGGCCGTCGTTGTGTGACGCGTCTTATTTTAAAACTAATTTGCGGGAAGATTCGCGGTCGTGGATGTTTATATTTTACAACCTATCAATAAAAAAGAATCCTATTTGATGCAGAGAGTGTGAATAGTATTAGTAAAAATCGAATTTGTCAAAACCCGGCAGGAGACGACTGAAAGTCATACTAAATCTTTAAAAAATTGAAGGTGTATTGTTTTGATTCATACATGGCTAAAAAGCTGGAATTCCAAAGATTAATTTGATCGTGTAATAATAAAATGGGAAATAAGTCCCAGCATATCGCCTCAAAGTATGCCCACACTATCCGTCCCACGGCCGCCGCTTATTGTAACCATGTTATTGTTTACCACGTAACCGTTTTCAGCCAATGAATGGTGATATTGGCGATCACGTGATATACTAAAAATGGCGACTGTCGGAAGATGTCATAGCGAGCCCGCGGGAATAATCACCCGTACCTCCTAAAAAAAATGGTATGGCATTACCAGTACATTATTTTAATTTTATTATGCACAAAAATGTACATAAAAAATAATAATAGAAATAATAATAAACTCAACAGAAACAATAAGCTTTCATATGAAATATGAAAGCTTAATAAGATACAAAAATTAGAAAGTTTCTTGACACTTCTTTTTTTTATTTCAGTTTCTTCTGCTGCTTTTTTTATACGCCCACATTGAAATGTGGTCGTATATTGTCGTCGCCCCCGTCTGTCCGTCCGTCTGTGGACGCTCTAGAGGCTAAAGTTAATACACAGTGTTTAAGGTCATGAGACGAAGAAGCCTATTGTTTTTCCGATAATAACTACCAGAGTTATGGCCCTTGATCACTTCAAAAAATCTTGTGGACGCTCTAGAGGCCAAAGTTAATATCCGATTGACTTTAAATGTATACACAGTGTTTAAGGTCATGAGACGAAGAAGCCTATTGATTTTCAGCGATTTCTGATAATTAGTGCCAGAGTTATGGCCCTTGATAACCTCAAAAAGTCTTGTGGACGCTCTAGAGGCCAAAGTTAATATCCGATTGGCTTTAAATTTATACACAGTGTTTAAGGTCATAAGACGAAGAAGCCTATTGATTTTCAGCGATTTCCGATAATTTGTGCCACAGTTATTGCCCTTGATCACTTTAAAAAAATCTTGTGGAAGCTCTAAAAGCCAAAGTTAATATCCAATTGACTTTAAGGTCATAAGACGAAGAAGCCTTTTGATTTTCAGCGATTTCCGATAATTGATACCGTAGTGTATTGGCCCTTTATCACTTCAAAAAATCTTGTGGACGCTCCAAAAGCCAAAGTTAATATCCGATTGACTTTAAATTTATACACAGTGTTTAAGGTCATAAGATGAAGAAGCCTATTGATTTTCAGAGATTTCAGATAATTAGTGCCAGAGTTATGGCCCTTGATTTGTCTTGCAGTGGAGGATAAAACTGCTTATTTTGTGTTAAAAGCCCTTAAGATTTTCTACCTTAAGGCATAACAAGTAACTCAATATAAGTGGTACGTTTTCAAACAACTCGGACATGGAGACTGTTGTCCCAAGCTGTATTATACGGTGTCTGGATAAAACCATACTTTTTTTTTTATAAAAAATAACGTATAGGTGAAATTTACCTTTCGTTATCAGGTACAGCACGTGGATCATTCACTCTAAAGGAACGGCAATAGGTCACCGAAAGAAAAAATTGACCTGAAATCTTAAAAGTGTTACTGTTATGAACGCGGATAAGCAGTTTTGACGTTCAAGTCCAAACAACTCAATATTTTGAGCTGAAATTTTCAGACAATGTAAATACCCCAATTCTCTATATATTGTCACTTAAATTTCATACATACTCTAGGAAGACGATCCTGTTGGAGACTTAAAATTTAATTTGACTAATGGTGCTATTTTTGAACTGAAGTCTTTGCTTGATAAAAACCCAAAAGAATGAATGAATTTGTCGGTGTAATTCAGAGACTTCACATTGATCCAAATATAATAACTGTTAATCCTTCTATTCACACCAAAGTTGTATGCCTTGTAAATTTGAAAAAAAATATAGCAAAAAGAAAGTTGCAGGATTTAAAAACATGGAAGAATTTTTATCTAGTGAATTTACAAGTCATATTCCTATGCAATCTTTTGAGAGAGATTTGACAAACAATGCTGAAAATACTCCTTTGATTATTTTTAATGAACCAGTTGAGTCATTAATTGAGACGCAAACAAAACATGAACATCAGGTAGATTCTTTTGAATTTGAGCATGAAGCAGTGGGCAGTAAAATCTTACTGCAGTATAAAATATGCAAAAAGGATAAATATCTTCGAAATGAAATAAGATTTAAAACATCACTTCATCAAAGAATGGGGCACTTTTCAGTTAGAAATATAAACAAAAGGGAAGATAAACAAAATTTAAAGTTATTAAGGCAAAGTCAGCGGAAGATTAAAGAACAACAATTCCTTATAAATAAAGCTGAAAATGACAAACAACTGCCAATACAAATAAAACTGGAAGTGGAGAAATTGAAAGAGAAAACAGATTATAGAAGAGTGCAGAAATTACTAATGTATTCCCAGAAAAAGAAACTATCGTTACATATCTGAAAAACTGAACACATCTGAAAATTAGAGCCTAAACCGTGATGGTACAACAAGATGTAGGATTAAGATAGTTGATACATCAGTAACACTCAACACAGGAGATGTTATGAGTCTTGGTTTTGACAGTATAGCCCATGAGACTGCCGACACAATAACAAAAATTACAAAAAGACATGTTTGAGCTTGCAGATCTCGGCACGAAAGAAAACACTGAATCAAATGAAGAAAAAAAGATTAGCATAAATAATTATGTTGCTGGATCACTTGAAAAATTAGCATATACAATGAGTAACAGGGCCAGTAATGAGAAATTGATCAGATGTTAGAAAATTTTGAAGGAGATTACAAAATTGTTCAAAATTTTCATTGCATGGCACACGTGTTGCTTGGGTTCCACAATTATCAGAAACCCTAAATTGAAATAGTTGAAGGTCAACTCCGAGAGAAGCATGGTCCAATTGGACGAGAAGGCCTGCCTGTATTTAAATTCTGGAGTAAAAAGGAATTAGTCATAGAGCGAGTTCTAAGAACAACTACTGATGTATTTGGTCCAGCTGGGGATCACCATGGTGTGCATGATCGATGGGAAGCCCATTGCTCATCATTGGGAATTAAGTCTGTTATCAGTAATTACTGAGATAACCGATTTAATGTCATATTTGAAACCTCTGCTAAAATCTACTTAAATAAGCAGGATTTTTTGAAAGTGTTGGAGACTGTCAAAACCCCAAATTTGAAAATAAAATCTGTAATTGAGGACCTGAAATTAAGTATTATTGTGTCCACATTTGTAACGGGACCATATTGGAATCTTGTCACTTGTGACAAAGTATCTTATTTAGAACTATGCTCTCATATTAGCGATTCGAAATTGTATCTTGAAAGATGTATGGAAGACCTATCTCAACTTCTTCATAAGTATTGTCACTGGTTTGCTACAGATCCTCTTGAAATCAAGAATGTGCAGGACAATGAAGTTTTTGAAAATCGCCTGTTTACTGTAGAAGACAGGTCATTTACTTTTGATTTGATCGAACTTGTCTCTGCTGGAGGTAAATTTTGTAATCCAGAAAATGCAGAAAACCTTGCACAAACTGAATTTGCCCATGTGACAAATCTTGCGTGTGAACATCATTTTGGGGATTTAGACAGTAGTCAGCGAAGAAGACCAAATGCTTCAATGCACCATCAATCATCAGTTCATAAACCGGGAGCCCAGGGGGTCAGTCTAGCTGAAAATTGTACCAATTTTCTTCTACATGTTATCGATGCATGTATGTCTGGTATCATCAAAATGTTAGTCTGGCGGTGGGTGTGGTATTCCACGCCCAAAATGCGATACCCCTCAACTAATCTAGATTAGATCAAAAGTGTACTACATGAAATTCACACAGCAGTGTATCATACATCTTAATAAGGTATCACAAAAACATTCTGACAGATTTCTAGCGGTGGGGTACTCCTTACAGAGCTATATTATTACCAGACATTTGTAGTATTAGAGTATCCCTGACAAGTTATCGAATTTCTGGTCAACAGCTAGGCTGGATTAGATGAAATCTGTACCACCTAAAACAACTTTGGGGTTGTTCATTACCACCACAGGAATCCTGAATGACCACTGCCGGACAGTTTGTGCGCTAGAAAATTATACAGGGACAATCAAAAGATCGGATGCGTAGTTCAAACATTATTATTTTTTTTATTTTTTTGTTTAGTAAGTATTCTGAATATGAATTAAATACAAGAAAAATAAGAAATAAAAAATTTGTAGTAAATTTGAAGACAAATAAAAATAAATACAAGAATATTGAAATTCAGTACGAGACAGTTCCCCCCCCCCCCCCCACCCTTTACTTTAAAATTACCTTTGCACCCCCCCAAACAAACTGGCGTTGCCACTGGACTCTTTGATATATCAAGTATTTCCCATCTTCCTGATATCAATACATGTACACATTGCTGGAAAAAAAGAACAAAAGAAATATTTCATGTTAAAAAAAAGGTCATTGAATTGTTGGCTTTACATGAAGATGTCACTATAGGTCAGTTTTGAGGTTAAAGAAAACAACTTACACACTAAGTTTAGTCTAGGGTGAAATTTTCATGAAGATATCTCTAATAATAAAAAAGTTACAAGGAAATGTCTATATTTTTAAGAAATCGCGGTGCCGTTTTTATACGCCCACATTTTCATGTGGACGTATTATGTCGTCGCCCCTGTCCGTCCGTCCACAATTTGTTTGTGGACTCTCTACAGGTCACAATTCTTATCCGATTTTGACGAAACTTGAAATATAGGTTTATCCCCAAAAGATCTCCGCTGCTTTCGATATTGGCATGTATCGGATCAAAACTTCATGGATTATGGCCCCTGATTGTACGAAAAATCACGTTTTTAGCTTGTGGACCCTATAGAGGTCACAATTTTGAACCCTTTTTAGCTTGTGGTCCCTCTGGAGGTCACAATTATTATTTGATTTAAAAAACCGTTTGATTATATCACCGTTACACCCTAAGGAAGTTTGAGTTCAAATTTCGGGAAAATCGGACGAAAATTGCCATACAAAATGGCCGCCGTTTGTACGCGAATACTGTTAAAAAATGGTATATCAAGGTTGTGGACTCTGTGGAGGTCACAATTTTGATTCGATTTTGATGAAACTTGAAATTCATGGTTATAACCCAAAGATCTTGCTTCCTTTTGATATTTGCGCATATTGGATCGTAACTTCCTTAATTATGGCCCCTGATTATACGCAAGATAGCCTTTTTTTTAGCTTGGAGGTCACAATTATTATTCGATTTAAAAAACCGTTTGATTATATCACCGTTACACCCTAAGGAAGGTTGAGTTCAAATTTCGGGAAAATCGGACGAAAATTGCCAGACAAAATGGCCGCCGTTTGTACGCGAATACTGTTAAAAAATGGTATATCAAGGTTGTGGACCCTGTGGAGGTCACAATTTTGATTCAATTTTGATGAAACTTGAAATTCATGGTTATAACCCAAAAATCTTGCTTCCTTTCGATATTTGAGCATATCGGATCGTAACTTCCTGAATTATGGCCCCTGGTTATACGCAAAATCCCACTTTCTTTAGCTTGTGGTCCCTCTGGAGGTCAAAATTATTATCCAATTTGAAAAAACGTTTGATTATATCACCGTTACACTGTGAGGAAGGTTGGGTTTGAATTTCGGGAAAATCAGACCAAAATTGCCATACAAAATGGCCGCCGTTTGTACGCGAATACTGTTAAAAAATGGTTTATCAAGGTTGTGGACCCTGTGGAGGTCACAATTTTGATTCAATTTTGATGAAACTTGAAATTCATGGTTATAACCTAAAAATCTTGCTTCCTTTCGATATTTGCGCATATCGGATCGTAACTTCCTGAATTATGGCCCCTGATTATACGCAAAATCGCCTTTTTTTTTAGCTTGGAGGTCACAATTATTATCTGATTTAAAAAAACGTTTGATTATATTACCGTTATACCGTAAGGAAGGTTGAGTTTGAAATTCGGGAAAATCAGACCAAAATTGCCATACAAAATGGCCGCCGTTTGTACGCGAATACTGTTAAAAAATGGTATATCAAGGTTGTGGACCCTGTAAAGGTCACAATTTTAATTCAATTTTGATGAAACTTGAAATTCATGGTTATAACCCAAAGATCTTGGTTCTTTTCGATATTTGCGCATATCGGATCGTAACTTCCTGAATTATGGCCCCTGGTTATACGCAAAATCCCACTTTCTTTAGCTTGTGGTCCCTCTGGAGGTCACAATTATTATCCAATTT
Organism: Patella depressa; assembly: GCA_948474765.1. Classification (NCBI taxonomy): domain Eukaryota; kingdom Metazoa; phylum Mollusca; class Gastropoda; family Patellidae; genus Patella; species Patella depressa. The sequence continues at coordinate 49,289,695 of OX419715.1, read as the reverse complement.
AAAAAAACGTTTGATTATATCACCGTTACACTGTAAGGAAGGCTGAGCTTGAATTTCGGGAAGATCAGACAAAAATTGCCATACAAAATGGCCGCCGTTTGTACGCGAATACTGTTAAAAAATGGTATATCAAGGTTGTGGACCCTGTAAAGGTCACAATTTTAATTCGATTTTGATGAAACTTGAAATTCATGGTTATAACCCAAAGATCTTGGTTCTTTTCGATATTTGCGCATATCGAATCGTAACTTCCTGAATTATGGCCCCTGGTTATACGCAAAATCCCACTTTCTTTAGCTTGTGGTCCCTCTGGAGGTCACAATTATTATCCAATTTAAAAAAACGTTTGATTATATCACCGTTACACTGTAAGGAAGGTTGAGTTTGAATTTCGGGAAAATTGGACCAAAATTGACAAAGTGGCCGCCGTTTGTACGCGAATACTGTTAGAAAAATGATATATCATGGTTGTGGACCCTGTATAGGTCACAATTTTAATTCAATTTTGATGAGGAAGGTTGAGTTCTAATTTTGTGAAAATCGTACCAAAATTGCCGGACGAAATGGTCGCCGTTTGTACGCGAATAGTGTAAAAATATGGTATATCATGGTTGTGGACTCTCTACAGGTCACAATTCTTATCTGATTTTGATGAAAAGTCACATTTCTAGGTTGTGTACCGTCACACCATAATCATTGTCGGTTTCGAATTTCATTAATATCAGACTGGAACTGACCAACTAAATGGCTGCTGCCAATACAGTATGAAATACAGGGCTTAAAGATGTAGGAAAAATCACTTTCGGTATTGCTTGTTCTCTATCCATCTCTCGAAAATGTGGGCGTATCCTGCCTGGCAGTGCCAGCCTATCTTTGGCAGTTTGGATTGTGTATGTTTTAATAGAACTAAATTTCCGAAAAACGGCACGCTTTTCGACTTCAGTTGGACATAACTTTGCTTCTAGTTGGCCTTTCAAGACAAACTAAACTGTTTTGGAAAGCATTTATTGAGAACTACATAGTATTTGTGTTTTTATAGTTTTTCTTAGAAACAAAAAATTCATCTGGGGTTGCTATTCATTACATCAATACCTTGACTAAGTTAGATAATGAATATTTTCTACTCAGGGTAGCAGAGCGAGCGACTGAAACTTAGGAACACAATAAGCTAGAATGTTCAAACATGGTGTAGGTGTTCGTCAGGTGAATGCCTTGATGAAGTTCAGTTTACAGTAAGCAGAGATAAGCAATCTGATTGGTTGATGCTTTGGGGCATGGAAACTTTGGTTATAATGAAGTGAGAGCAATGAAACTCTGAATATAGATTCATTATATCATTAAATTTGATAGTGAGAATTTTCTGCTTAGGCTAAGGAGACTTTGGAACATAACAACTCTGCTTTTGAGGTAGAATGTTTAAACTTGATGTAGATGTTCATTAGGTTAACGTCTTGACTGAGTTCAGTGATTAACGTTTTGAGCTGAAGCTAAGTAGAGCTAAGCAGAGCTAATCAAGATAATCTTGGGACAAGATAATCTTGATTCTATCTGATAGAGAGTGATGAAACTTAGTGTATAGTTTGATGGCTCCTTACTTTTGAAAAAAATAAATGTGTGATTAATTAATATGTGTCATCTATTTATTTTGGGATTTCAGCAGGGGACATCAGCCTCACTGTTGGTTTGTTTTTTGCTTTTTTTACTCCAGCTTGAATATAGAGCAATAGCTCTGGGATGGAGATCTACTAGTGTGCAGATTTGGATATTTTTTCATTACATCATAAACTATAGTCATCATTTAAGTACAATAGTTCACTTATTTGTTTCCTGTTGAAAGAGCTAATGTCTTTTTAATACACACTAATGTCTTTTTTCTTTAGGTGCCTATGATGAAATGAGAAGAGCTCAGAATTTCTATATGTTTCAGCAAGAATATGAAAGATATGAAATGGAAAGAAAGTGAGTATTAAATTGTAAGCTTTGTAGAGCTGCTCATGTATGTCTCACAAACACATGTTTTAGGCTCTAAATGTTGAGGTTGAAAAATCCTTAGATTGCCATTGAAGATGTTCTAATTACATGTTCTAAAAAAATAATTTATTTGTACATGTAATCTTCAAAATAGGTTTGTGAAATATTATTGATAATAAAAACATTTTTGTTTGAATTAGTTCCAGGGATTATGATCGCCAAAATACAGGAGAAGATGACCATGAATCTGGTGCCAGTGATCATGAGAGTATCAATAAAGATGAGGAGGATCATAAGTGTGAAGGACCAAGAGAGGTGTTTGATGATGTAAATAATGATAGAACAGATAAAGATGACAAGTTAGTTTTAATATGATACTCATCTATATTTTCCTATTATTTTTAAACATGGTCACAGCAGCACTCACGCTATCGATCACCATTTCCGCCAACTGCAATAAAAATGTATTTTTGGCGATAAAATATTCAATCTGGCGAAATTTTTGGCAATAATTTTTTCCTGTATGTGGCGATTCTTTTTTAACAGTGGTGATACATTTTTCTTGTCACAAAGCTTTGATTTCCACACCGTGCATACACATTACAGCCCATTGTGCTTATCTGAGTCAGTTATCAATCAATTAGGTGCCAATAATAGTGATATCGTTTGTCTCTTGATCAATCTCGGATTAGTTTGTCCACAAACAGATTTCTCAGAATCTAACCACAGTATCTCTCTGAAACGTTTACCTATCCCCCCAAAAATGGGTGGTAGCTGTTGATTAAATAAATATTTTCAAAACGTTTTTTGAATCCAAAATATTGAATTTTACGGACAAATGTATTAGAACCTACATTACTGTAACTTTGTGACTATTTGACCTGTTTTACTAATTCTTTTTTCTTTGGGTACCTTGAAACATTAACTTCAAATCTGTGATAATTCGAAAATTCATGCAGTGATTTTGAACCGGAAATTGAGATCAACTTGACAACTTCTTTAATAGTTGCACGATTTTCATGAAATTCAATATGTAAGTAGATGTTAGAAATTTTCTAAATTATATCCCCTTGATTAAACTAAGGATCAATGTTTTCAACCAAAAAATACTAATTCGTACAAGTTTGTTGATCGAACCGGAAGTGCCACCATCTTGAAATGTCAAAAATCAATAGGGCTTTTTTGATATTTTACTTACAGACTTGGGAGTTATATTTTCTGAATCCTTGAAGGAAGGCCTAAAAAATGTTCAGAGCAGAATTTTGATTTAGGTCAACTGATGGTCGCCATTTTGAATTGAATATGACAAATAGTGAAAAATCGATATTTACGGGCTTCTAAACAAACACAATAGGGCATAATGTGTTCAATGCGTTTCCTTTTTATACGCCCACATTGAAATGTGAAACTTCCAATCAATAGAAACAGGAAACACAAACCAAATACAGACGATTTGATGGGATCGATTTTGAGAAAGTCAAAATGATGCATATGATATTCAGATAAGTTGATATAAAATAAGTAGTAGAATACAATATCAAAAAACCATCGTTTTATCCAACGTTTCGTCAGTAAAAATACTAACTTCCTCAAGGTAAAGAAACTAAATACAAAATGACTGGAAGTCAGTTATGACATCATAGGAAGTTATGACATCGTGGGAATGATGACGTCATAGACTTAGATACATAACAAGAAAGGTTAGCTTAAAAATCATTAATAGTTTTAGTTAAGCTAACCTTTCTTGTTATGTATCTAAGTCTATGACGTCATCATTCCCACGATGTCATAACTTCCTATGATGTCATAACTGACTTCCAGTCATTTTGTATTTAGTTTCTTTACCTTGAGGAAGTTAGTATTTTTACTGACGAAACGTTGGATAAAACGATGGTTTTTTGATATTGTATTCTACTACTTATTTTATATCACATTGAAATGTGGTCGTATATTGTCGGCGGTCCGTCCAGCGGTCCAGCGTCCACAATTGCTTGTGGACGCTCTAGAGGCTAAAGTTAATATCCGATTGACTTTAAATTTATACACAGTGTTTAAGGTCCTGAGACGAAGAAGCCTATTGTCTTTCAGCGATTTCCGATAATAACTACCAGAGTTAGGGCACTTGATCATTTCAAAAAATCTTGTGGATCCTCTAGAGGCCAAAGTTAATATCCGATTGGCTTTAAATTTATACACAGTGTTCAAGGTCATAAGATGAAGAAGCCTATTAATTTTCAGCGCTTTCCGATAATTAGTGCCAGAGTTATGGCCCTTGATCACTTCAAAAATTCTTGTGGACGCACTACAGGCCAAAGTTAATATCCGATTGACTTTTAATTTATACACATTGTTTAAGGTCATGAGACGAAAAAGCTCATTGATTTTCAGCAATTTCAGCCAGAGTTATAGCCCTTGATCACATCAAAAAATCCTGTGGACGCTCTAGAGGCCAAAGTTAATATCCGATTGACTTTAAATACACACAAATAATACTTCCAAAGTTGTCTCCCTTGATCACTTCAAAAAACCTTGTGATGCTATAGAGGCCAAACTTATCATCCGATTGACTTCAGATTGATACACAGAGTTTAAGGTGTTGAAAGGAACAAGTATTTTGATTTTCAATGAATTTTGATAACTGAACTGCTAAATCCATGATATTAAATGTTTCCTATACTAATTGTTAGCGTGGGGCAAAACTTTTATAAAAAGCAAACAAATTCTAATGATTTTCAGATAATTACATAATGAGTTGTTACTCTTAATCAAATTTTAGTGTATTACAAATGTTTCATTACCAAAAAAAGTAAAAATATGCGACAACCCATGTTGACTGCCCAGACGATTTAGCTGCTTTGGGCGTATGTTTTGTTGCCTCCAACCTATCTTTCTGAAATTAATACATTTCAGGATAGTCTGGATACAGGTCGAATTTTTGGTATTTGAATATTTCAAAAATTCGATTTTGCCTTTGACGTTTTTTGCGCTGACAAAGTTGTTTACGAGTGAAAAATCACATTAACTTCACTAGATTGTGACCGATTTTAATGATTTTTTTTCTTGTTCAGATTATTTATATGACCCCATGACGTACGTGACAGAAAGTGACTGAATATGAAAGTTTTAATATCTGCTTAGCAGATCTAGTTTTCATTCTGTTTCTAATTTTAAAGGACAATATTGGTGTCAGTCATTATCAAATATGCGTTAGAACTTATTAAACACATTCCAAATATAATTTTAACACAGAGATCAATGCTACGATAGCGGAGTAATTAACTCTTAAGTGACCCAGAGGTTTGACGTCATAACGTCATAAAAAAAAACACGTCATAATAGTCAACAGTGCTAAAATATAGGTATGCATTTTCAAATCATATCATTAAATATAACAACTGAAAATAGCCCCTTCATGTAAATGGATGAAATAATCTAAAATGTCATTTGCATAAATATGAATTTTGTACAAAATTTCATGCAAAATTCATATAGGCCTATCTAGATCTTATGGTTATTTCTTTTCTTTCTTTCTTTTTTTTTTTTTTTGTTTGGCCTTCGTGAACTAAAAATCATTTATCACGAATCTCTTTTAACTTAATAAAATTGAAAAGAAATTAAAATTTTGGTTCATTAGTCTAACTTCTATCATGTTCTAAAGTATAAATAACTACACCACCAATAATATCTGAATCACTGTTGGGGTGGTAATCCGTCGTAAGGAGAACGTTGTTGTATAGGCCAAGACATAACACCGTTTTACTATAATTTTTATACGCCCACATTTTCATGTGGACGTATTATGTCGTCGCCCCTGTCCGTCCAGACGTCCGTCCGTCCGTCCACAATTTGTTTGTGGACTCTCTACAGGTCACAATTCTTATCCGATTTTGACGAAACTTGAAATATAGGTTTATCCCCAAAAGATCTCGGCTGCTTTCGATATTGGCATGTATCGGATCAAAACTTCATGGATTATGGCCCCTGATTGTACGAAAAATCACGTTTTTAGCTTGTGGACCCTATAGAGGTCACAATTTTGAACCGATTTTGATGAAACTTGACATGCATGTTTGTAACCCAAAGATCTTGGTTCCTTTCGAAAAATCACCCTTTTTAGCTTGTGGTCCCTCTGGAGGTCACAATTATTATTCGATTTAAAAAACCGTTTGATTATATCACCGTTACACCCTAAGGAAGGTTGAGTTCGAATTTCGGGAAAATCGGACGAAAATTGCCATACAAAATGGCCGCCGTTTGTACGCGAATACTGTTAAAAAATGGTATCATGTTGTGGACCCTGTGGAGGTCACAATTTTGATTCGATTTTGATGAAACCTGAAATTCATGGTTATAACCAAAAGATCTTGCTTCCTTTCGATATTTGCGCATATCGGATCGTAACTTCCTGAATTATGGCCCCTGATTATACGCAAAATCGCCTTTTTTTTAGCTTGGAGGTCACAATTATTATTCGATTTAAAAAAACGTTTGATTATATCACCGTTACACCCTAAGGAAGGTTGAGTTTGAATTTCGGGAAAATCGGACGAAAATTGCCATACGAAATGGCCGCCGTTTGTATGCGAATACTGTTAAAAAATGGTATATCGAGGTTGTGGACCCTGTGGAGGTCACAATTTTGATTCGATTTTGATGAAACTTGAAATTCATGGTTATAACCCAAAGATCTTGCTTCCTTTCGATATTTAGGCATATAGGATCGTAACTTCCTGAATTATGGCGCCTGATTATACGCAAAATCGCCTTTTTTTTAGCTTGGAGGTCACAATTATTATTCGATTTAAAAAAACGTTTGATTATATCACCGTTACACCCTAAGGAAGGTTGAGTTTGAAGTTCGGGAAAATCGGACGAAAATTGCCATACAAAATGGCCGCCGTTTGTATGCGAATACTGTTAAAAAATGGTATATCAAGGTTGTGGACCCTGTGGAGGTCACAATTTTGATTCGATTTTGATGAAACTTGAAATTCATGGTTATAACCCAAAGATCTTGCTTCCTTTCGATATTTAGGCATATAGGATCGTAACTTCCTGAATTATGGCGCCTGATTATACGCAAAATCGCCTTTTTTTTAGCTTGGAGGTCACAATTATTATCCGATTTAAAAAAACGTTTGATTATATTACCGTTACACCGCAAGGAAGGTTTGAGTTCGAATTTCGGGAAAATCAGACCAAAATTGCCATACAAAATGGCCGCCGTTTGTACGCGAATACTGTTAAGAAATGGTATATCAAGGTTGTGGACCCTGTAAAGGTCACAATTTTAATTCGATTTTGATGAAACTTGAAATTCATGGTTATAACCCAAAGATCTTGGTTCTTTTCGATATTTGCGCATATCGGATTGTAACGTCCTGAATTATGGCCCCTGGTTATACGCAAAATCCCCCTTTCTTTAGCTTGTGGTCCCTTTGGAGGTCACAATTATTATCCAATTTAAAAAAACGTTTGATTATATCACCGTTACACTGTAAGGAAGGTTGAGTTTGAATTTCGGGAAAATCAGACCAAAATTGACAGACAAAATGGCCATTATATTTCGAATGTGTTTAACCAGTCTTTAACTTATCACATATGTGATAATGACTGGCGCCAATACTGTCCTTTAATTTAAATTTGACTTTCAGTATTTTTAAAAAGTGACTTCAGCTAGTAAAACCTCTGCAGATAGCTTAATGTAATATAAGACAAGCCCCTTCATTATTTCCAGGACAAAAGAAATTCCTAAAGATAAAAGTAAAGAGAAAGATTTTGAGAAGAAAAGAGATGATAGTGATGATAAAGAGGATGATAGATGGGGATCTTATCGTTCTGCACGTCATGTATCTTCACCTGGATCATTACGATCCTATAACAGTGATGAACGTCCAAGTAAGAATGATTTCAGTAAGTGTATCTAGATAAATGGTTTTTATATGCCCACATGGAAATGTGGTCGTATATTGTCTTCACCTTTTCCGTCCGTCGATCCGTCGTCAACAATTTCTTGTGAACGCTCTAGAGGCTAAAGTTAATATCCGATTGACTTTAAAATTATACATAGTGTTTAAAGTCATGAGACGAAGAAGACAATTGATTTTCAGCGATATCCAATAATTTTTGCCAGAGTTATGACCCTTGATCACTTTAAAATATCTTGTGGACGAAGGCCATGAGACATTCAATGGAAACTATTCTAACCATTTCTGATAATTACTTAAAGACCACATCAAATGGTTCAGAAAATTTTTCCATACGGGTACTCAATGGTTACAAAATCCATTTTACGGCAAGTTAAAACTAATCTGATTAAAATTAATTCAGATATTTATGTTTTAGTATTCGACTGCCAAAAACAGTTTTCAAAATTTCAATTACAACTTTAATCCGGTTGATTGGTTGGTGACGTCACAGGCACTACAGATAGTATACACATCATTATACAATATATCACTGCCCGTGCAATATACACACAGCCAGTTGACACGTGTGTATTTGTCGGTACGAAATATCATGTTTTTAGCTTGTGGACCCTATAGAGGTCACAATTTTGGACCGATTGTGATGAAACTTGACATGCATGTTTATAACCCCAAAATCTTGGTTCCTTTCGATATTTGCGCCCATCGGATCGTAACTTCCTGAATTATGGCCCCTGATTGTTCGAAAAATCGCCCTTTTTAGCTTGTGGTCCCTCTGGAGGTCAAAATTATTATACGATTTTAAAAACCGTTTGATTATATCACCGTTACACAGGGCTTGCCACGAGACGCGAGCAGTTGCTCGCGCTCGCGCTATGCTCGCGTAAATCTACATTTACGCGAGCTGTTCGTTGCTCGCGCAAAATTTTAGGAAAAACCTGTAAAAATAATCAAAATATCGACAAGTTTATTGCCGAAACTAATCCAACAATGTCAATAACGTCATAAATACGTCTGTCAAACTGAGATTCATCAAGCCGCACGCGGCATTTCGTCCTTAAATTTGATTGGCTAATGAAGTCATGTTACTAAAAATACACTTTATATACCTGAACGTCATGACTGGTTTTCCCATGAACACTAGTAACAAACGCGTGATAATCGAGTCTAAAGTAGAGAATGTTTACATCCGGATGATTTGGCATTTCACGGGTACCCAATTTCACGCTGGTACCTTTCACGCTAAATGAACACGTTTCAAACTTATATCGGTATTTCTTATTTTATCAGAACTTCGGTTTCAATCCCATTGTGCAGTCATATAATTTTCAATCTAAGCGTAATTATGGCCGAAGGAAACCTGATTGCCCTACCTATCCACATTTATGTCATGGGGTGAAGAAATCTGTACGGAAATTGGTTACAAAAAGAGTATGACTGTCAAAAACAGAAAAGCGATGGTCACACATGTTTACTGCAAACTCTGTGCCAGAAAGAGAAATTTTGTTGCTCAATCGTTTATTTTGTTGTTTTGTTATGCTAGTGTCAATTAATGATAGAATAACCACCTTGTATACTATAATTGTTAAGTTGTTGCAAAATTGTTTATTTTGTTGTTTTGTTATACTACTAGTGCCAACTCATAGTACTATCACTATGTAAATAAAGAATTGAAAAAAATATATATATTACAGACTTTAAACAGCTTTGTCATTAGTTTTTTAACAAAAGTATCCAGGCAACAAATTGATTTTATATTGAAATAATGTTACAAAATGTGTGCTCACGCAAGCAACATTTTACGTGAGCAATTTTTATTGCTCGCCCTGCTCGCCCAAACCTAAATTTGCGAGAGCAGTCATCTGCTCGCCATCAATTTATTCGTGGCCAGCCCTGGTTACATGGTAATGAAGGTTGAGTTCAAATTTCATGAAAATCGGACCAAAATTGACAAGCTCGCGTCCCATTTCAGCAATAGGGGGTGTAAGGTGGGTAAATCCTTTGACAGAAGCTATTTCACGCAGGATATAAACAAAAAACTTATTATTTTGACATTAGTGGATTTGACTTGATAGTTGTCTTGAAACCGAAAGACAAACATATGTCTAACAAATTAGCTAATTTTATTTTTGATATTAATTGAATTAGTAACATTTTATTTTTTTTACCAAACATTTCATCAATAATTAGATAGGCCTATCTATTAATATTATCATTTTGATTATGAAACTCAATAAAAATGGTTTAATTTTTAAATATTAATATAATTAATAGAATTATGTGAAACTTTAATTATTTACCAATCATTTTACCAGTAATCAAGAAGGCTTATTAATATTATTATTTTGATTAAAGTGTAACTCAATTAAAATTGTTTTATTTTAGATATTAATATAATTAGTAAATATGAAAAACTGTAATTATTTATCAAATATTATTAATAATCTAGGCCTATTAATATTATTTTTATTAAAATGTAACTCAATTAAAATTAGTTAATTTAAGATTTAGGTTGTTAGTAAAACTTCGGTTTCAAATCTGTTGTACTCTTAGCCTTCCGATTCAACTTTTTAATATTGAACAAAAACAATGTCTAAAAACAACTTCTTTATTTACTATGTTCTCTGGTGGGTATTGGACATTTGAAAACTGTAATCCCCTCTTCAATACCTTTCAGATTATATATACAACCCATATTTAGAGAACCTAATAAATTACGTCGGACTGTAACGGAATCTGGCATGTCGGCCATCTTGGATTCCAAAATGGCTGCCAACTTCCATTGAGGTCAATAAGCAGATCAAACTTCGATTATGGAGTGCAGAATTAAGTACTTTTGACAGTCGTGTAGTGTCATTTGATGCTAACCTCAAAGTTGTAGTACATTATTACCAGAGTTATTGTAGGATCTTTGAAATACTAATTTGGCCCCAAAATGCCATAATTCATGGGCCTGTTTTTGTCACAAAAATACTGCCAATTTTAATGAGAAAAATGTTCATAGAACACTTATTTATTAACCGATTTTGAAAATTTAAAAAGTTTCTTCATGTTTAAAGCAGCCTGCATACAGTAAAACAGAGAAAAACACATTATCTGTTATTTGAAATTTTGATGTGGTAATTACTAGTGTATTTCAAGATGCCATATTACCGTTATGTTATTGAGCGTTGTGGAAATTCCAGCAAGGGAAAGGGGAATAATGTACCGGCGTTTCTAAGACGTATATCAAGGCAGTTAGACTGGAATCTGGGTTGGTTGGATATACAATGTATTGGATACTGCATTTCTTCGAAAGCGGCCATCTTATCTTTTGTACGCTGTATTTCTATGCAGCATACAGACTCGTCTTCTGTGGGCATTAATGTACACTTTTCACACTGACACCTGTATCCGAATACAATATATTATTATTATGCAAAGCAAGTTATTAAAATAATATTTATCTTGTTAGTCCAGATATGAAAATTTATATAATAAAAAGAAAAAAAAATTATAAAAGGAATTGAAATCCCCCCCCCCCCCCCCAAAAAAAAAAAAAAAATTTTTTTTATGTTAAATGTATTGACAAATCAAATAGGAATGAAAATATTCGTAACACTACAGTTCATAAAAAATTTTGTTTTATAGCCACTTATTATTTTTTTTTAGGACGAGATAACTACCCATACTGCCCTCCTCCAATGCCCCAACCTCAACAGCCACCACCCAGCAGAAGCAACAACTATACTTCGTTAAAGCGAAGTGCATCTAATATGTCGAGTAGCTCAAATACCTCTCAGGACCGTAAGAGTGATTCTCCAAAAGATATTCCTACAACTGAAAAACTCAATTTACATAAAGAACCTAACAAGGTAATAAAGTGATTTCTAATATAGCTGGACGATATATTAGTTTTTATACGCCCACATTGAAATGTGGTCGTATATTGTCGTCGCCCCCCTTCTGTCCGCGCTGTCCACAATTGCTTGTGGATGCTCTACAGGCTAAAGTTAATATCTGATTGACTTTAAATTTATGCACAGTGTTTAAGGTCATGAGACGAAGAAGCCTTTTGATTTTCAGTGATTTTCGATAATTACTGCCAGAGTTATGGCCCTTGATCACTTCAAAAAATCTTGTGGATGCCCTAGTTAATATCCGATCTACAGGCTAAAGTTAATATCCGATTGACCTTAAATTTATTTATACAGTGTTTAAGGTCATGAGACGAAGAAGCCTATTTATTATCAGCGAATTCCTATAATTACTGCCAGAGTTAGCTCCCTTGATCACTTTGAAAAATCTTTTGTAATGCTTTAAGTAGCATTACCAAATGACGTGACGTCAAATTGAATGACAACGTTATTTTGACAAAAAGTTGTCTGAATACAATTGCCTAAAGCTACCTCAAATACAAATAAAATCATCTAAATTTTGAATACTGTATTAACAATAGAATATACGTTTTAATGATACCAAATATGTCTGCTTGATATTTATTGGCGACACGGAATACGCTTGGAAACTCGGGTCGATTCGTTCAGTGAAAATACCACGACGTTAAATTACGTAACGACTTTTCGTTGAGTGGTCACCTAAAAATAGTAAAAATAGCTCGGGTTTTCTCATTTTACGTCTGAATGAGATCATATTCGGCAGCCAATCAGACGAGGATTCCCGCAAGACACTGCAACTTCCCTTGCGGAAATTGATTCTCTAGCAGACGACAAATTGACGAGTTAAAGATTTCAAAGCGAAATTTTACACAGATTTGGTGCTGCGGGTCGAATTTTTTTTGACGAGGTATGTATTCTATAATGTCTATTTAATTTATATACACTGAATTAATTAATAAAACACATTTAAGTCGGTATAAAACGCGATTGAAATAGACCTGTGAGCGTGAAAACGGTACCAGTTCAAATCGGCCATGTTTAGCGTGTTTAGTCACGTGACGCGCTGTCAATTGTTTTATCGAGTGGCCCGCTATTCTTCCGAGATTTTGATACAAACCGCACTTTTTACCCATCACGAAATACATCATTAAAACGACAATTAAATTATCTATAAGTAGAAATTGTTAAAGTTTTTTAAAATTGATGGTGATTGTAGAACGAACGAGTTGAAGATGTGTTTACGTCAAAGGAATTAACACGTACCGATAACGTCAAATCATCAAATTAATGGCGAATGCGTTGTTGTTACGTATATTATTCTTTGTAAGTTTGTTTACGGGTTATTCGCTTTCATTTTCTGCAAATATTTGTAAATGCAACCAATATTGTAACTTAAATAGAACATGGAAGTAGAAATTTAAAAAGTATATATTATCAAAAAGTGGCAAAAGTACGCGACCTTTAGTTGAAGCAAGATAATACCGTACGGTATTATCTATGGTTGAAGTTAATAAAGTACCGGTATTCGGGTTTTATTTTAAAAGAAAATTATCTTAATTTTATTAATTAATTCAGTGTTTATAAATTAAATAGACATTATAAAATACATACCTCGTCAAAAAAAATTCGACCCGCAGCACCAAATCTGTGTAAAATTTCGCTTTGAAATCTTTAACTCTTGCAATTTGTCGTCTGCTAGAGAATCAATTTCCGTAAGGGAAGTTGCGGTGTCTTGCGGGAATCCTCGTCTGATTGGCTGCCGAATATGATCTCATACAGACGTAAAATGAGAAAACCCGAGCTATTTTTAGGTGACCACTCAACGAAAAGTCGTTACGTAATTTAACGTCGTGGTATTTTCACTGAACGAATCGGCCCGAGTTTCCAAGCGTATTCCGTGTCACCAATAAATATCAAGCAGACATATTTGGTATCATTAAAACGTATATTCTATTGTTAATACAGTATGCAAAATTTAGATGATTTTATTATACGCCCACATTTTCATGTGGACGTATTATGTCGTCGCCCCTGTCCGTCCGGACGTCCGTCCGTCCACAATTTGTTTGTGGACTCTCTACAGGTCACAATTCTTATCCGATTTTGACGAAACTTGAAATATAGGTTTATCCCCAAAAGATCTCGGTTCCTTTCGATATTGGCATGTATCGGATCAAAACTTCATGGATTATGGCCCCTGATTGTACGAAAAATCACGTTTTTAGCTTGTGGACCCTATAGAGGTCACAATTTTGAACCGATTTTGATGAAACTTGACATGCATGTTTGTAACCCAAAGATCTTGGTTCCTTTCGATATTTGCGGCTATCGGAATGTAATTTCCTGAATTATGGCCCCTGATTGTCCGAAAAATCACCCTTTTTAGCTTGTGGTCCCTCTGGAGGTCACAATTATTATTCGATTTAAAAAACCGTTTGATTATATCACCGTTACACCCTAAGGAACGTTGTGTTCGAATTTCGGGAAAATCGGACGAAAATTGACATACAAAATGGCCGCCGTTTGTACGCGAATACTGTTAAAAAATGGTATATAAAGGTTGTGGACCCTGTGGAGGTCACAATTTTGATTTGATTTTGATGAAACTTAAAATTCATGGTTATAACCTAAAGATCTTGCTTCCTTTCGATATTTGCGCAGATCGGATCGTAACTTTTTGAATTATGGCCCCTGATTATACGCAAAATCTCCTTTTTTTTAGCTTGGAGGTCACAATTATTATTCGATTTAAAAAAACGTTTGATTATATCACCGTGACACCCTAAGGAAGGTTTAGTTCGAATTTCGGGAAAATCGGACGAAAATTGCCATACAAAATGGCCGCCGTTTGTACGCGAATACTGTTAAAAAATGGTATATCAAGGTTGTGGACCCTGTGGAGGTCACAATTTTGATTCGATTTTGATGAAACTTGAAATTCATGGTTATAACCCAAAGATCTTGCTTCCTTTCGATATTTGCGCATATCGGATCGTAACTTCCTGAATTATGGCCCCTGATTATACGCAAAATCGCCTTTTTTTTAGCTTGGAGGTCACAATTATTATCCGATTTAAAAAAATGTTTGAATATATTACCGTTACACCGTAAGGAAGGTTGAGTTCGATTTTCGGGAAAATCAGACCAAAATTGCCATACAAAATGGCCACCGTTTGTACGCGAATACTGTTAAAAAATGGTATATCAAGGTTGTGGACCCTGTAAAGGTCACAATTTTAATTCGATTTTGATGAAACTTGAAATTCATGGTTATAACCCAAAGATCTTGGTTCTTTTCGATATTTGCGCATATCGGATCGTAACTTCCTGAATTATGGCCCCTGGTTATACGCAAAATCCCCCTTTCTTTAGCTTGTGGTCCCTCTGGAGGTCACAATTATTATCCAATTTAAAAAAACATTTGATTATATCACCGTTACACTGTAAGGAAGGTTGAGTTTGAATTTCGGGAAAATCGGACCAAAATTGACAGACAAAATGGACGCCGTTTGTACACGAATACTGTTAAAAAAATGATATATCATGGTTGTGGACCCTGTATAGGTCACAATTTTAATTCGATTTTGATGAGGAAGGTTGAGTTCTAATTTCGTGAAAATCGTACCAAAATTGCTGGACGAAATGGTCTCCGTTTGTACACGAATAGTGTAAAAATATGGTATATCATGGTTGTGGACTCTCTACAGGTCACAATTCTTATCCGATTTTGATGAAAAGTCACATTTCTAGGTTGTGTACCGTCACACCATAATCATTGTCGGTTTCGAATTTCAATTATATCAGACTGGAACTGACCAACTAAATGGCTGCTCCCAATACAGTATGAAATACAGGACTTAATTAAAGATGTAGGAAAAATCACTTTCGGTATTGCTTGTTCTCTGTCCATCTCTCGAAAATGTGGGCGTATCCTGCCTGGCAGTGCCAGCCTATCTTTTGTATTTGAGGTAGCTTTAGGCAATTGTATTCAGACAACTTTTTGTCAAAATAACGTTGTCATTCAATTTGACGTCACGTCATTTGGTAATGCTATTTTTATACGCCCACGTTTTTATGTGGACGTATATTGTCGTCGCCCCTGTCCGTCCGTCCACAATTTGTTTGTGGACTCCCTACAGGTCACAATTCTTATCTGATTTTGACGAAACTTGAAATATAGGTTTATCCCCAAAAGATCTCGGCTGCTTTCGATATTGGCATGTATCGGATGAAAACTTCATGGATTATGGCCCCTGATTGTACGAAAAATCACGTTTTTAGCTTGTGGACCTATAGAGGTCACAATTTTGAACCAATTTTGATGAAACTTGACATGCATGTTTATAACCCAAAGATCTTGGTTCCTTTCGATATTTGCGCCTATTGGAACGTAATTTCCTGAATTATGGCCCCTGATTGGCCGAAAAATCACCTTTTTTAGCTTCTGGTCCCTCTGGAGTTCACAATTATTATCCGATTTAAAAAAACGTTTGATTATATCACCGTTACACCCTAAGGAAGGGCAAGTTTGAATTTCGGGAAAATCAGACCAAAATTGCCATACAAAATGGCCACCGTTTGTACGCAAATACTGTTAAAAAATGGTATATCAAGGTCGTGGACCCTGTAGAGGTCACAATTTTAATTCGATTTTGATGAAACTTGAAATTCATGGTTATAATCCAAAGATCTTGGTTCCTTTCAATATTTGTGCATATCGGGTCGTAACTTCCTGAATTATGGCCGTTTTTCAACGCACACATAAAAATTACATCATCAAAAGAACATGATATCTGCTTCCCAAATATTTAAAAGTTATTACAAAATATTAAATAGCCACCGTATGACGTTAAGTTGAAAAAGGGTTACAAATCGTGACAAAATTTATGGAACATGGGGCACCCTACTGTTGATTTGTTTTAGCTTGCAAAATGTGGGCGTATCTTACCTGGGAACGTCTGGTTGAATTTGCTCTACACAGGTTAATTGAATGCTTGTGAAAGTAGGTCAATGCCGGTTGGTTTTGATCTGGATAATTAGGTCTAAGTGGATCACATGGCATTGTTCAAGACCAGTGCTGACAAGGAATGTAGGTTATGTCATAATGAGATGTGAAGTTCTGCTATTCATTTAGCATTTGTTTGATATTACGTTTATAAAATAAAAAGATTTTTTTTTTTTTTGCTGTTACAGGAATTGTTAAAAGAAGTAAAAACTCCAAACAAAGATATTAAACTTAATGAAACAAGGAGTGATTATGATAAAGGGAAAAGAAATGAGATTGATAATAAAAAGAGTAATGAGTGGGAGAATAAACACCGTGACCAGCCTCTGAAGTCAAAGTGGGATAATAGACCTCCAAATAAAAGTGAATGGTTGAACAAACCTAAGAAACCAGAATGGGACAACAAATCTTATAATAAAAATGAACGAGAATTCCGTAGTCCCAAATCTGAGCATGAACAAAAACCTTCAAAAAACGAGTGGGAATCAAAACCATGCAAGTTAGACTGGGAGCCATCCAAAAATGACAAGTATGATTGGGACACAAAACCCAAGAATGACTGGGAATCCAAGCCAAAAAATGAGCCTGAAAATAAACCCCCTAATTATTGGTAAGTATATTCACATATGTGACCAGTGATAACTAAATGATTCGTAAGTCGCACAAGTAGATTTCTAATTATACGCTAATTTGTGTCTGAGTTCAGAAATTTTCTTTGGTTTTGACCATTATTTATACGCCCACATTGAAATGTGGTTGTATTTTATATATTGTCGTTGTCCCTGTCCTTGACTTCGGAAAATCTTGTAGATAATCCAGAGGCCATAGTTAATATCCGAATGACTTTAAATTCATACAGTGTTTAAGGTCATTAAGCGAAAAAGCCTATTGAATTTCAACAATTGCCGATAATTACTGCCAAGTTATCTCCCTCGATCACTTTGGAAAAATCTTGTGACGCCAAGAGGCCAACCTTTTCATCCGAGTGCAGAAATTTTCTTTGGTTTTGACCATTATTATACGGCCACATTGAAATGTGGTTGTATATTGTCGTTGTCCCCGTCCTTGACTTCGAAAAATCTTGTAGATAATCCAGAGGCCATAGTTAATATCCGAATGACTTTAAATTCATACAGTGTGTTTAAGGTCATTAAACGAAGAAGCCTATTGAATTTCAACAATTTCCGATAATTACTGCCAAGTTATCTCCCTCGATCACTTTGGAAAAATCTTGTGACGCCAAGAGGCCAACCTTTTCATCCGATTGACTTCAGATTGACATGTGTGCACATAGTTTAAGGTCTTGAGACAAACAAGTATATTGATTTTCAAAGAATTTTAATAACTGAACAGCTAAATCCATATTAAGGCCCGTATTTTCGAAAGTGGATTAGTGCAAATCATCAAATTAATCTGACTTTTCAACCAGCCATATTCTGAAAGGCTGATCAAATTTTAACCTAAGGTTTTTATAAACTTTGATTAGCCTAATCATTGAGTTCATCATTGTTCGAGAATACCATAAAATGTGGTATTCTAGAAGGTTGACTTGTACTTAATCATTGACTAAATCGCCCCAATATTTAGTCATTTTAAGGAAAGATTAAGGGCATGCATAGAGAGGTCGCAGTCACGCAAAAATCTGCGTATTTAACACATTTTTTTCAAAATAAACGCAAATATTGTTGGACGCTGCATAATTTACACGCAGAAAACTTCCCCTGACGTGGGAATAATAAGATTTTTATTTCTCTTCTTATTTCATTCATAAGTTCGTGGCTATCCTGAGACATCCCTATTTTGCCGGAGAACTCTAGATCGAAGACGGTCCTACCATTGGAAGCAATAAAGTGTATTTCATACAAGACTTTGGATTGGCTAGAACACGATATACTGTTTACATTCAGCCAAGCAAATGTTGGCTTTCCTAGCGATAGTTTTCTCTTTACTTCCTGTCGAAGTGAAAGATTGAAATGGCTGCGCCGTCAACCATAGATCTAAGATATGCTGATGCCGCTAACCTCCAGTCGTCATTTGACTAAATACAATAGGCTTATCAATGAATTAAGGACTCTTAAAATAGAGTTGTTCACAAAACAACTTGACATGCTTCTAATGAGTATTTTGAGAGGCTCTACGTCACGCAGATTTGAACGGCAAAAACGCGAAATTTTGGAATGTCTGCGTATTATTACGCAACTCGAAATTGATCCACTGCGACCTCTGCATGCAATTACAATGTATTGAATATTATAGAAATGATTATTTTTCATTAAATTCAGACAAATTGCACTCTTATATTTCGCCACGAAAGTAACAAATTTACATTTATCATAAATTCTGTTGAAAAAGTTTCTTTTTATATATTAAACATTCTCTATAATATAAAACATATAATTAATTATTTGCACTTTAGTCAAAATGAATAAACTACAAAATACAAATAATTTTTATACGCCCACATTGAAATGTCTGGCGTCTACAATTGCTTGTGGGTGCTCTAGAGGCTAAAGTTAATATCCGATTGATTTCAAATTTATACACAGTGTTTAAGGTCATGAGACGAAGAAACCTATTGTTTTTCAGCGATTTCCGATAATAGCTACCAGAGTTATGGCCCTTGATCACTTCAAAAAATCTTGTGGACGCTCTAGAGGCCAAAGTTAATATCCGATTGACTTTAAATTTATACACAATGTTTAAGGTCATGAGACGAAGAAACCTATTGTTTTTCAGCGATTTCCGATAATAGCTACCAGAGTTATGGCCCTTGATCACTTCAAAAAATCTTGTGGACGCTCTAGAGGCCAAAGTTAATATCCGATTGACTTTAAATTTATACACAATGTTTAAGGTTATAAGACGAAGAAGCCTATTGATTTTCAGGGATATCTGATAATTACTGCCAGAATTATGACCCTTGATCACTTTGATAAACCTTGGGAACGCCCTTGATCACTTCAAGAAATCCTATGGACGCTCTAGAGGCCAAAGTTAATATCCGATTGGCTTTAAATTTATACACAGTGTTTAAGGTCATAAGACGAAGAAGCCTATTGATTTTCAGTGATAACCGATAATTAGTGCCAGAGTTATGGCCCTTGATCACTTCAAAATATCTTGTGGATGCTCTAGAGGCCAAAGTTCATATCCGATTGACTTCAAATTCATACACAGTGTTTAAGGTCATAAGACAAAGAAGTCCATTAATTTTCAGCAATTTCAGATATTATAAAAAGTAAAAATGTGCGACAACTCTTGACTGCCAGGACGATTTAGCTGCTGTGTGGGTGTATGTTTCGTTGCCTGGCAACCTATTTTTTCCATTTTGGTTGCTATGACAACCGAAATTGATAGTATGGCAGATTGGAAATATATAATTTTAAAAATTCACAAATTTTTTGACATATTCCCATAATTTCACTTCAGTATCTCCATTCTTTCTTATTTTATTAGTCTCCAAAACGCCCCCAAAATAGGCAAATGTGTGCCGCGAATAATTGTTCAAAAATAAACATAAATCCAGCTCTTGCGAAAAAGCATATAGATATTTTTACGCTTTTTTTTTCTTTTAATCTTACTTGATAGCTACTGATTTTAAAATGCATAACAACCAGGTTCAATTTTTCAGATATAACATGGATAAGACCAATTTTTATACGCCCACATTTTCATGTGGACGTATTATGTCGTCGCCCCTGTCCGTCCGGACGTCCGTCCGTCCGTCCGTCCACAATTTGTTTGTGGACTCTCTACAGGTCACAATTCTTATCCGATTTTGACGAAACTTGAAATATAGGTTTATCCCCAAAAGATCTCGGCTGCTTTCGATATTGGCATGTATCGGATCAAAACTTCATGGATTATGGCCCCTGATTGTACGAAAAATCACGTTTTTAGCTTGTGGACCCTATAGAGGTCACAATTTTGAACCGATTTTGATGAAACTTGACATGCATGTTTGTAACCCAAAGATCTTGGTTCCTTTCGATATTTGCGGCTATCGGAATGTAATTTCCTGGATTATGGCCCCTGATTGTCCGAAAAATCACCCTTTTTAGCTTGTGGTCCCTCTGGAGGTCACAATTATTATTCGATTTAAAAAAACGTTTGATTAGATCACCTTTACACCCTAAGGAAGGTTGAGTTCGAATTTCGGGAAAATCGGACGAAAATTGCCATACAAAATGGCCGCCGTTTGTACGCGAATACTGTTAAAAAATGGTATATCAAGGTTGTGGACCCTGTGGAGGTCACAATTTTGATTCGATTTTGATGAAACTTGAAATTCATGGTTATAACCCAAAGATCTTGCTTCCTTTCGATATTTTCGCATATCGGATCGTAACTTCCTGAATTATGGCCCCTGATTATACGAAAAATCAACTTTTTTTTAGCTTGGAGGTCACAATTATTATTCGATTTAATAAACCGTTTGATTATATCACCGTTACACCCTAAGGAAGGTTGAGTTCGAATTTCGGGAAAATCGGACGAAAATTGCCATACTGTTAAAAAAATGGTATATCATGGTTGTGGACCCTGTATAGGTCACAATTTTAATTCGATTTTGATTAGGAAGGTTGAGTTCTAATTTTGTGAAAATCATACAAAAATTGCCGGACGAAATGCTTGCCGTTTGTACGCGAATAATGTAAAAATATGGTATATCATGGTTGTGGACTCAATACAGGTCACAATTCTTATCCGATTTTGATGAAAAGTCACATTTCTAGGTTGTGTACCATCACACCATAATCATTGTCGGTTTCGAATTTCATTAATATCAGACTGGAACTGACCAACTAAATGGCTGCTCCCAATACAGTATGAAATACAGGACTTAAAGATGCAGGAAAAATCACTTTCGGTATTGCTTGTTCTCTGTCCATCTCTCGAAAATGTGGGCGTATCCTGCCTGGCAGTGCCAGCCTATCTTTGATGAAAAAATGGACCAAAATCACTTTGAAACAATGGGATTTTTGAGAAAACCCACGTATTTTAGAGTTGATGGGGAAACCTGAGTTATTGTTACACAAATGTGAAAATTGAAACATCATTAGCCTTAAAGTTGTATTTCAAGAATATACATTCTACATTTTTGATAGTTTTGATATGAAATGAACTATGGCATCACAAAAAACACAAAAAATGACCTTTTCAAAGTGTTGAAAAATCGCAACTTCGAACCTCAATAAAATAAAAAAAATTCATCCGATTTTGAATCTGTAAAAAGTTTTGTGAGAAGAATGATGAGATCTAGGCCTACATAAAAAACCAATAAAATCAAATTTATGATCATTATTTCAAAATCATCTTTTCCACCTACTGAAATAGGAACTGTTTATTTTGAGTCTGTTTAAACATCATATTATAGATTCTTACAAACTGAGGAGAGCAGAAGTGTTTAATTTACTTAAAACTGTTAAATATTAAGTTATGGTTTACTTCAGTTTGTTAAATTTGACATAATCTTTGAGCACACTGTTTGACATTTGAAGATTATTTTAAAATTACTATCTGCAGATGTTTTGACTACTTGCTTGAAGAACAAATTGTACTTCATTTTAATCTATAATTGATTGTATTTTAGGGAAAAATCAAAAGAGAAGCAAGAGGAACAGAAAAGAAACCAGGCGTTAGAACGGGAAAAAGAAAATGTAAAAGAAGGTAATGAAGATAATAAACCTTCAGAGAAAAAGATGGAATCCACAAATCAATCAGGCCGTCCTCCTGTAAAGAGAAAGAAGGATGAAGATTACGGAAGATATAGTGATAAATCTGATCGTTATCGAGATGATGACAGAAATCGCATGGCTGGTCGTGGCAGGGAATTTGTCCGTGGTCGAGGTAGAGGTAGAGCACGTGGATCACGGGGAAGCTATTCGACCCGAGGGCGTGGTAGATCTGATTATCGTGGTTATGATAGACCATATCATTCTAACAGTAGTAGGCAGGATAATGGTGGACGAGGTACTATTGGACGATGGGGTGATCAGGAAGAAGAAAATGAAGAAAATTATGATGCGTCTAAAAGACGACGTGGTAAAGATGAAGATAGTGATGTGTCAGTTGATGACACTAGTGGTTCATTCAGTGAAACTTCTAGTGAAAGGACATCTGAGGCACGAGATAATTCACGTCCGAAAGAAAATAATGCAAGTAATAGGGACTCGAAGAATACGAAACCCAAGGAGGATTCATCTAGCCAGTCTAAAAATCGGGATAAAGATCGTAATTCTAGTCGTAGTAATTACAGTAACAATAGAGAGAGAAGTTCAGGGGATAAACGAGATTCTCGAAATTATGGTGATTCTGATAGACAAGGATCACAGAGAAATCAAGATTATCAAGATGGTACCAAAAATTACAATGCCTTTGTTCCTAGAGGTGAACCTTCTAGAAGAGGTAGAGGTGGTAGTGGTAAGTTCTTTTGTTACATCATATAAAATACTGGAACCGTGACTTTCTGAAATATATTCTTATTTCTTAGAGTATACTAAGACATTTTGATCGTTGAAAAACAAATTTTCAGCAAAATGTCGCCATCCTTGTGGGATAACTAGCATGGCCACCTGCCCAATGATGCAATGTTCATCAACACACTCTAGCGAGCATAAAAAGATATGAGAAACTACTCTCTGGAAATCAACTTGCTGTAACTACATAACCATGCACCCAAACAACGGCATACCGACCTGTTTGGATTCGTAATGAAATGGTTTTTTTCATTGGTATATTATGATAATGTCCGTGGTGGTTAGGAAACGTCATTAAAATTCAATCCGTAATGAACCAAGATACAATGTTTTGAAGTCTGACGCAATATTCTCTGAAAATAATCACTGTTCCTAACCCTTTAAAAAGACTTTAGATATATTAATACCTGTGTCATCCAAGTTAAATAAAAAAAGATAACTGCTGAGATTAATCTATATTAAAGTCTAAAGACATTTTTGAGAGCGCTAAGCAGGTCATGACATCATTGTTTCACGTAAGGGGAATTCGCCTGTGTTTACATTTACTCATTGAATAAACAAGGTTGCTCATTTGGGTTATTTTAGAAATAAATCATGAACACAAATAGATAAATGTTGTTGGGTTTTGTTTTTTTTTAGAATATCCACATTTTTGAAATTGGTATATTGACCAAGTAGAAATTCTATAAAATCGGGAAATAGTCATCAATGATGATGGTATCGCCTGGCCACTAGCTGGTCTAGATCACCGAATGATTATGAGCATAGCCATAGGCCCAGGGTTCTTAATCCATTTTGAAATGAACCGGCCACGGGTTGGCCCAAAAGATAGTTGTCTTTTCAACAACAGACATGGTGTATGCATAATTTTAAGTGTCATAACTCCATTGCCCGTGTTGGAAGAAACGCCCACATTGAAATGTGGTCGTATATTGTTGTCGCCCCCGTCTGTCGGTCCGGCGTCCACAATTGCGAAGAATCCTATTGATTTTCATCGATTTCCGATAATTACTGCCAGAGTTGTGGCCCTTGATCACTTGAAAAAACTATGTAGATTTTCAATGAATTTTGATAACTGAACAGCTAAATCCATTATTTTAAATGTTTCGTATACTAAGTGTTAGCATGGGGCAGAACTTTATAAAAAACAAACAAATTCTAATGATCTTCTGATAATTATTTTATGAGTTGTTAATCTTAATCAAATTTCAGAGTATATATGTTTCATTACCGAAAAAAAAGTAAGAAAATGTGTCAACTCTTTTTGACTGCCTGGACGATTTAGCTGCTGTGGGCGTATGTTTAAGTTAATCTTAATCAGATTTCAGTATATTATAAATGTTTCATAACCGAAAAAAGTAAGAATATGGACAACCGTTGTTGAATTGTTAACTGCCAGTGGGCGTATGTTTTGTTGCCTGGCAACCTATCTTTTACCTCATTTACAATGTGGCAAAATTGTGGCAAAAATTGTAACATGTTTTGACAAAAATGCCGAACAAGACATTCTGAGGTTTATAGTGTTAAGTTTTACTAGAGCAAATAATTCTCACCCGAAAACATGTCTCCAAAGAGTTGAATGGTTAAGTAATTGATTTTTTGTATTTACTTCTTATTTTGATTTTTTTTAGCAAGTGGCAGTGTTCCACGAGGTGGCCCTAGAGGTAAAAGATTCAATACTGGTCCTCCGCGTGCAGGGTTTAGCCGACCTCCAGGTAATTCAGGTTCAGACAGAAGAGATTATCAAACTGAAGGACAAAGCAGGTAAGATTAGTTTCTACTCGGCAGAAAAAAACAAAGAAGAGAATTTATAACAAAACTGAACATATATAAATACATATGCAGTCCTCGAAATGTTTGAAAAAAGCTACCTGTCGCAAGCGACAGGTAGCTTTTCATCATACCTGTCGCTTCAGTAAATAACCTGTCACTCTCAAATGTCAAACCCAAAGACTAAGTAATAGTATAGAATCACACATATCCACACGTTTGTTTATGTATTGAGGTACATTGCTTCATATAAATATCGTAATATGAAACCTTTTTATTTCTTCGACATCGGAATGCTTAAAAGTTCTTGAAAGTCTACGAATCTGCTTTGGCTCAGCGACTCGAAGATTCGTACAACTACAATTCTTCAGGGTTCCCGCGGTCCTTGAAAATCCTTGAATATCCTTAAATTTAAAATTTCATTTTCAAGGTCTTGAATATCCTTGAATTTCGTGGAAATAGGAAAATATCCTTGAATTTCAGTTGAGATCCTTAATTTTGATGGTAATACTGGTAAGTTGATCTTAAAAAACCATTTAGATTATAAGAATGCTGGTTATACTAACCAATAACTCTGACGTATACCTGTCAATCAACTGATCTAAATAAACAGCTGTGTTTTGTCACGTAATAACAAGACAAGCCAATGACATTTACCGTTACGCAACCAAATAACTCTCACGTGACTCCATTGTCCAATTAACATACTAGAAGCCACTACACTGACTAATCAAAATCGGTATTAGTAATTACATTAAACAATGCATAATAAGGAAAAGGGAAATAACTCTGTTTTAAAAATGGCGGGAGTTTTCCCCGGTGTGCCGAAAGTCGATCTGTAATAATAAAAAACAGTTTATGTCTTCAATTGTAACGATAGTTGGTAATGTTTTGGTTGTTTTTAAGATGAAAAATTGTAACTTTAGGCTAAAAATATCCATGAAAATCCTGGAATTTGACGTATAATTATCCTTGAATATCCTTGAAAAAATGTTTGACGAAGCCGCGGGAACCCTGTTCTTTCATCCGTAGCCACGTGGATTCCACAAATTATCATGGTATCACACCTCCGTGCTAAATCGAATAGTTCGACGTTGAGGTGTAGAATTCAAATTTTAAAATATCCGTATTAAATTGAATATCAAAACACAAATCACACCTGTGCATCGCACAATAAGAAATATGCCGCGTGCGAAAGACAGGTAGCGCCACCTGGAATTCCTGTCTCACATACAATGTATCGGGACTATATTTACGCTACAAATTATATTAATATCCGAGATATTTTTTCCGACCTGATTATTTGATTTTGTCGAATTGTCTTGTAAATTATTTAAAGCCCCAATAACACTCTTGTTGTAACTGAAAAATATGTCCCAATCTTCATTCTGGTCAACAAATCGTATTATTTTAGAATATTCCAATTAAATGATGATATAAATTTCATCTTAACACACCTAATTTAAAAAATTGGAAAAATTCAACCAATTGATTTGAAAAGTCTAACGTAAACCTTTTCAAATGTGACTTGGATTTTAAAATATTTTCGAACCCTCTGGACAAATAAAATAGGTTGTAATGGATAATTTACACAACAGGTAGGACATTTAAACATCTAGTACTTAGAATAAGGGTATTATTTATTTTCTGGAGCTACCAAGCCAGCAAGAATGTTATTGTCCCTTTAAATGATTAGATACACGAACTTACAAAGCATCGATCTATCAAGCCGTGTGTATTTCCCTTCCACTCCAACCGCTTTCTACAGTTTACTGTGGTGTCGTTACTGTAGAATTATTGCTATAAACTAGTGCCAAGTAGATGAAAACAAGCGTAGATGGTGTGAAATTCATTGTTATAAAATTGTCTACTTCCAAACTGAGTACCTGTAGCCTGCGACAGAGCGGAATGTAAACAATGCAAATGGCGGCTTTTCGCTGTATTTCCGTGCTCAATTCTTGCATTTAGAAACGACTCTACGAATAAATAAATACGGCCTACGTGTACATGACGTGGACGTGAGTATTGTGGTCAATTTACTGAACATCAAGTAAAATTTAGTCCACCTATCGCAAGCGACAGGTAGTTTTATTTGCTACCTGTCGGACGAAAAAATGCCTGTCGGCGACAAGTAGACAGGTGAACATTTCGAGCCATGATATGTCTATAAATGAGAAAGAAACAAGCCTATTTGCAGTCTTAACAGCATTGAGCAGTCTAAAATGCACACTTTAAAGCTAGCAATGTAAATTAAGCACAAACAAATTAAAGATTCAGCATAACCTTCATAAAGTTGGACTCCCACTCTTAGTCAGAATACCTTTATTTTTCAGGGAATACAGACGGACTGAAAGAAACCAGCCCCCTAGATTTGCACGGAGAGGGGGTTTTCAGGACCGGGGGAGGGGATTTGACAGGGGTCGTGGTAGAGGGAGAGGAAGGGGCTCCAATTCAGCCCCATCTCGACCTCCATTAACCAAGCAAACATCCAATGAAGGAGAGGAATGGGAAACAGCATCTGAGAGTAGTGATTTTAACAGAGACTCAAAAAACGATAAAGACGGGGGCAAGGATCGCCGTGAACCTCAGATGTCAAAGAAAAGTTTTTCAAACCAACGTCCTTTAAACGATAGACAAAACCGGCGTGTCCCTTCCGACACTCGTAATATAGGTGGCATGGATAATAGGAATTCCAACAAAGAGAAATCTCCAAATTCGACAAAAAACGGGACTGGGCCCCCCAGAAATGGCAGCGGGGGTCCAAAAAATAAAGCCTCGATACACATCAACCACAAAGAAAATGTCAACGTATATAGAGTAGATGGTATTGTTCATTCTGATCCAACAGCTATTAATAACGCCATTAATAGTATGGCTAACAAGTAAGCATATTTTGACTCGTATAAAGCTTGATGCAGCGAAATATTGGTTGGTAATTATTACAAGTATAACTGTAAACAGTAAGTTTGGCACAGTTACTGGAGATTGCAGGTGTATTTGAATCACATATGGTATGGCACATGTTTCACAAGGCGCCCAAGAAATGTGTTGGGTTGTTGAACCTTGTTTCATCCTACATCGATAGTCACAAAGTAGGATTATATAGTTGGTTTGACTATATGTTGATTCAATATAATGTAGATTATTATATTGTAGGAAAAGAAAACCTGATTTAACAGATGTATCTAAACCTCTACCTAGTGAGAAGGAAAAGAAGGATGCTCTAGCTAATATAGATATCAATAATTATGCTAGTAAGTACATTATATACTAGAAATAAAACAATACAAAGCATTTCACTCTACTGGAGATTTTTCAATTTGCTTTCAAGCAGCGAGAACCCTTGAAAATGACGTGTAAATTTTAAAATCGGCGCTATAATAACCCTGGTTATCTATGGTATAAGTTCTCAAATACATGCGTTTATCTTTCAACTGAACTTTCAATCTGTGTCACAGATTACGAAAGTGTTCTAATATCTCTGTAAAAGATGAATACCTTCAACACGTGGATTCAAAGCATGAGGCATCAATCATTGGCTCAATGGCGTATGCATTGTTTACATAAGACATTGCTACTTCAGGCAGAATGGTGCCTTGTTCTCGTAATATCCATTTACACTAATTATGAAATAATTTTTACCTACAAATACATCTGCAAGATTGACATGATTAACTCTTGTGATCAAGTGAAGACATCAAAGAAAAGTTTTTAATTTGTTTGATGCTCAAACAGTGAATTGCCGCACGAATGATGAAAGTTGGTAAATATGCTGTAACAACTGTTAATTTTATAATACCCCATAGTTTACATCACGCCACGCACAGAGTTTCGTCGTCTCCCGGATTTTATGATTTAGCACAAAATATGCTATTTTTCCGGCGTGCAAACTACCTACGGTTCTGATCCGGATTCGGTCATTTTCCAAAGCCGTAGGTACCGACCGGCATATACGGCCGAAATGGAACCCATGTTGTGGACCCTATAGAGGTCACAATTTTCAACCTATTCTGGTGAACTTGACATTAATGTTTATAACCCAAAGATCTTGGTTCCTTTCGATATTTGCGCCCATCGGATCTTAACTTCCTGAATTATATGTCCCCTGATTGTCCGAATAATCGCTTTTTTTTAGCTTGTGGTCCCTCTGGAGGTCAAAAGTATTATCCGATTTAAAAAAACCGTTTGATTATATCACCGTTACATGGTAAAGAAGAATGAGTTTGAATTTCGTGAAGATTGGGACAAAATGTTCGCTGTTTGTACACCAATAATGTGAAAATATATCAAGTTTAATTTGTGGACCCTATATAGAGGTCACAATTTTGAACCGATTTTGATGATTCTTGAAATAGATGTTTATAACTTAAAGATCTTGGTTCCATTGCATATTTGCACATATCTAATCCTAACTTCCTGAATTATGGCCCCTGATTGTGCGAAAATCGCCCCATTTTTATACGCCCACATTGAAATTGTCGTCGTGTCCGGCGTCTACAATTGCTTGTGGACGCTCTAGAGGCCAAAGTTAATATCCGATTGACTTTAAATTTATACACGGTGTTTAAGGTCATAAGACGAAGAAGTTTTTTGATTTTCAGTGATTTCTGATAATTAGTTCCAGAGTTGTGGCCCTTGATCACTTCAAAAAATCATATGGACGCTCTAGAGGCCAAAGTCAATATCCGATTGACTTTAAATTTATACACAGTGTTTAAGGTCATAAGATGAAGAAGCCTATTGATTTTCAGTTTTACCGACCGTCATTTTGGGCGACATCAGGCAATCCCGTACAGGACGTTACGGGTGGTTTCGAGCGCTTACGTAACGAGAGGGTTAAGGTCATAAGACGAAGAAGCCTATTGCTTTTCAGTGAAAACCGATAATTAGCTTACGTAACGAGAGGGTTAAGGTCATAAGACGAAGAAGCCTATTGATTTTCAGTGAAAACCGATAATTAGTGCCAGAGTTGTGGCCCTTGATCACTTCAAAAAATCTTGTGGATGCTCTAGAGGCCATAAGTTAATATCCGATTGACTTCAAATTTATACACAGTGTTTAAGGTCATGAGACGAAGAAGCCTATTGATTTTCAGCGATTTCCGATAATAAGTGCCAGAGTTATGGCCCTTGATCACTTCAAACAAATCTTGTGGACGCTCTAGAGGCCAAAGTTCATATCCGATTGACTTTAAATTTATTCACAGTGTTTAAGGTCATGAGGCGAAGAAGCCAATTGATTTGCAGCGATTTCTGATAATTAGTGCCAAAGTTGTAGTCCTTGATCACTTCAAAAAATCTTGTGGATGCTCTAGAGGCCAAACTTAATATGCGATTGACTTCAGTTTGATACACAAAGTTTAAGGTGTTGAAATGAACAAGTATTTTGATTTTCAATGAATTTTGATAACTGAACAGCTAAATCCATCATATTAAATGTTTCCTATACTAATTGTTAGCGTGGGGCAAAACTTTATAAAAAGCAAACAAATTCTAATGATTTTCTGATAATTACATAATGAGTCGTTACTCTTAGTCATATTTTAGTGTATTACAAATGTTTCATTACCAAAAAAAGTAAAAATATGCGACAACCCTTGTTGACTGCCCGGACGATTAAGCTGCTGTGGGCGTATGTTTCGTTGCCTGGCAACCTATCTTTTAGCTTGTGGTTCCTTTGGAGGTCACAACTATTAACGGATTAAAATAATGTTTGATTATACCACTGTTTCACCGTAATGAAGGGCGAGTTTGAATTTCGTGAAAATTGGACCAAAACTGATGGACAAAATGGCCGCTGCTTGTACGCGAATGCTATAAGAATATGGTATATCAAGGTTGTAGATCCTGTAGAGGTCACAATTTTTATCTGATTTTGATGAAATTTAAATGCATGTTTATAATCCAAAGATCTTGGTTCCTTTCGATATTTGCGCATATCGAATTGTAACTTCCTGAATTATGGCCCCTGATTGTACTAAAAATCGCCTTTTTAGCTTGTTGTCCCTCTGGAGGTCACAGCTACTATCCGATTTTCAAAAACGTTTGATTATATCACCGTTTCACTGTAATGAAGGTTGAGGTAAAATTTCGTAAAAATCAGACCAAAACTGCTAGACAAAATAGCTGCCGTGAATAGTGTAAAAATATGATGTATCAAGGTTGTGGACCCTGTAGAGGTCACAATTTTAATCCGATTTTGATGAAATTTGATATGTAAGTGTAAAAATATGATATATCGAGGTTGTGGACCCTGTAGAGGTCACAATTTTAATCCGATTTTGATGAAATTTGATATGTAAGTTTATTACCCAAAGATCGTGGTTTCTTTCGGTATTTGGGCACATTGGACCATAACTTCCTGAATTATGGCCCCTGATTGTAGGAAATATCATGTTTTTTAATTTGTGGACCCTATGGAGGTCACAATTTTATTCCGAATTAAAAAAAACATTTGACTATATCCCCGTTACACATTATTGATGGTTGAGTGTGAATTTCTTGAAAATCGATAATTAAACAGCAAAATCCATGATATTAAATGTTTCGTATACTTAACGTTAACATGGGGCAGAACTTTATAAAAACCAAATTCTAATGATTATCTGATAATTACTTGTTGACTGCCCGGATGATTTAGCTGCTGTGTGGGCGTATGTTTCGTTGCCTGGCAACCTATTTTCTGATAGTGTGATGAAAGTTAGTGTATAGTTGAAAATCAGTTTGATTTCTCTTTGCTTTTGAAAAAGATAAAAGTGCAATTAATTCATTTATTTCAGGATTTCGACGGGGGACATTAGCCTCACTGTTGGCTTGTTGTAAATATAATTTAACATGTGTTTTATATTTAGGTGTGGTGGTTATAGATGATCAGCCAGAAGTTACTATAGATGATCCAACATTTCTCTATGAGAAAGACGATGGCTTTCAAGAAGTAACCTATAAAAAAGCTGTAGCAAAGAAAAAAGTGCAAGAAGCTGAACAAAGGAAATCCACAGAATTAAAAAAGACAACAAAGGTATGATTTGGTATTTTTATACACCCACATTTTCATGTGAATCCGAATGATAAAGTGAGAGGAATCCAAAACCATTTTAATAACATAAACTTAGACGGGATCAAAGTCATAATAAACTTGATACAGTGACACCAGTAGTAGGAGTGGTTAAAAACAAAGTCAGAAGTATCACAAAACCATCTTTTAAAGTATTTAACGTTTCGTAAGTAAAATCCTACTTCTTCAGAGAATAAGGCATGCTTTTTATACGCCCACATTTTTATGTGGACGTATATTGTCGTCGCCCCTGTCCGTCCGTCCGTCCACAATTGTTTGTGAACGGTCTACAGGTCACAATTTTTATGAAACTTAAGGCCGTCGTTCGCATTTCATTTGGTGAATTTCAACAATAAAATCGTTTTTGAGGTTTTATGATTATCGCCGAGTAACATTATCTAGGAACACATACCAGTCATTTTTTTCACAATATTATTCTTTATTTCTACAAAATTTGGTTCTGAATGATGCCACCCTTTTTATACGCCCACATTTTCATGTGGACGTATTATGTCGTCGCCCCTGTCCGTCCGTCCGTCCGGCGTCCACAATTGCTTGTGGACGCTCTAGAGGCTAAAGTTAATATCCGATTGAGTTTAAATTTATACACAGTGTTTAAGGTCATGAGACGAAGAAGCCTATCGATTTTCAGCGATTTCCAATAATTAGTGCCAGAGTTATGGCCCTTGATCACTTCAAAAAATCTTGTGGACGCTCTAAAAGCCAAAGTTAATATCCGATTGACTTTAAATTTATACACAGTGTTTAAGGTCATAAGACGAAGAAGCCTATTGATTTTCAGCAATTTCCGATAATTAGTGCCAGAGTTATGGCCCTTGATCACTTCAAAAAATCTTGTGGATGCTCTAGAGGCCAAAGTTAATATCCGATTGACTTTAGATTTATACACAGTGTTTAAGGTGATGAGACTAAGAAGCCTATTGATTTTCAGCGATTTCCGATAATTTGTGCCAGAGTTATGGCCCTTGATCACTTCAAAAAATCTTGTGGGTGCTTTAGTGGCCGAAGTTAATATCCGATTGACTTTAAATTTATACACAGTGTTTAAGGTCATAAGACGAAGAAGCCTATTGATTTTCAGCAATTTCCGATAATTAGTGCCAGAGTTATGGCCCTTGATCACTTCAAAAAATCTTGTGGATGCTCTAGAGGCCAAAGTTAATATCCGATTGACTTTAGATTTATACACAGTGTTTAAGGTGATGAGACTAAGAAGCCTATTGATTTTCAGCGATTTCCGATAATTTGTGCCAGAGTTATGGCCCTTGATCACTTCAAAAAATCTTGTGGGTGCTTTAGTGGCCGAAGTTAATATCCGATTGACTTTAAATTTATACACAGTGTTTAAGGTCATGAGACGAAGAAGCATATTGATTTTCAGCTATTTCTGATAATTACTACCAGAGTTATGGCCCTTGATCACTTCAAAAAATCTTGTGGATGCTCTAGAGGACAAAGTTAATATCCGATTGACTTTAAATTTATACACAGTGTTTACAGTCCTGAGACAAAGACGTCTATTTATTTTCAGCGATTTCCAATAATTACTGCCAGAGTTATGGCCCTTGATCACTTCAAAAAATCCTGTGGACGCTCTAGAGGCCAAAGTTAATATCCGATTGACTTTAAATTTATACACAGTTTTTACGGTCATGAGATGAAGAATCCTATTGATTTTCAGCGACTTTAAATAATGACTGCCAGAGTTATCTCCCTTGATCACTTCAAAAAATCTTGTGACACTATAGAGGCCAAACTTATCATCCGATTGACTTCAGATTGATACACAAAGTTTAAGGTGTTGAAACGAACAAGTATTTTGATTTTCAATGAATTTTGATAACTGAACAGCTAAATCCATGATATTAAATGTTTCGTATACCAATTGTTAGCCTGGGGCAAAACTTTATAAAAAGCAAACAAATTCTAATCAGATTTTAGAATATTACGAATGTTTCATTACCGAAAAAAGTAAAAATATGCGACAACCCTTGTTGACTACCCGGACGATTTAGCTGCTGTGGGCGTATGTTTCGTTGCCTGGCAACCTATCTTTTTAGCTTGTGGCCCCTCTGTAGGTCAAAATTATTATCCGATTTAATTATATCACGGGAATTTCATGAAAATCGGACCAAAATTGACAAACAAAATGACCGCCGTTTGTACGCGAATGGTGTAAAAATATGGTACATGTATGTCAAGGTTGTGAACCCTATAGGGGTCAGGGCTGAAACTGGGGACAAATTTTAGGGAGAAGTGACTTCTCCCTACAGACAAAATAGGGAGAAGTGAGGGAGACATTGGGAGACTTGAAGGAGACACTGTGCAATCACACTTTGAAATTCAGTAACACTTTTTTGGCAGGTATACATTGGCTGATCTTCCTTTCTTAAATTAAGTCCTAGCAACTTTTCCAATCGTACAAGTTTTGGAAATTTTGTTTTAGCAATTTCTTCTTTTCCCAGCCAATAAGCACATTTAAGATATGAAGTAATATTTTCTTCGTCTTTTTCAATTTTTTTCATAACCAGTTTTTATACGCCCACATTGAAATGTGGTCGTATATTGTCGTCGCCCCCGTCCGTCCGTCGGTCCGGCGTCCACAATTGCTTGTGGACGCTCTACAGGCTAGAGTTAATATCCGATTGACTTTAAATTTATACACACTGTTTAAGGTCATGAGACGAAGAAGCCTATTGTTTTTCAGCGATTTCCGATAATAACTACCAGAGTTATGGCCCTTGATCACTTCAAAAAATCTTGTGGACGCTCTAGAGCCCAAAGTTAATATCCGATTGACTTTAAATTTATACACAGCGTTTAAGGTCATGCGACGAAGAAGCCTATTGATTTTCAGCGATGTCCGATAATTAGTGCCAGAGTTATGGCCCTTGATCACTTAAACAAATCTTGTGGACGCTCTAGAGGCCAAAGTTAATATCCAATTGACTTTAAATTTATACACAGTGTTTAAGGTCATGAGACGAAGAATCCTATTGATTTTTAGCGATTTCCGATAATTAGTGCCAGAGTTATGGCCCTTGATCACTTCAAAAAATCCTGCGGACGCTCTGGAGGCCAAAGTTAATATCCGATTGACTTTAAATTTATACACAGTGTCTAAGGTCATGAGACGAAGAAGCCTTTTGATTTTCAGCGATTTCTGATAATTACTGCCAGAGTTATGACCCTTGATCACTTCAAAAAATCTTGTGGATGCTCTAGAGGCCAAAGTTAATATCCGATTGACTTCAAATTTATACATAGTGTTTACAGTCATGAGACTAAGTCATCAATCGATTTTCAGTGATTTTCAATAATTGTTGCCAGAGTTATTGCCCTTGATCACTTCGAAAAAATCCTGTGGAAGCTCTAGAGGCCAAAGTTAATATCCGATCGACTTTAAATTAACACACAGTGTTTAGGGTCATGAGACGAAGAAGCCTATGGATTTTCAGAGATTTCAAATAATTATTGCCAGAGTTATCTCCCTTGATAACTTCAAAAAATCTTGTTACGCTATAGAGGCCAAACTTATCATCCGATTGACTTTAGATTGATACACAGAGTTTAAGGTGTTGAAACGAACAAGTATTTTGATTTTCAATGAATTTTGATAACTGAACAGCTAAATCCATGATATTAAATGTTTCATGTATATTCTAATTGTTAGCGTGGGGTAACACTTTATAACAAGCAATCAAATTCTAATGATTTTCTGATAATTACATAATGAGCTGTTACTCTTAATCAGTTTTTAGTGTATTACAAATGTTTCATTAGCGAAAAAAGTATGCGACAACCCTTGTTGACTGCGCGGACGATTTAGCTGCTGTGGGCGTATGTTTCGTTGCCTGGCAACCTATCTTTGTAGGTTTTGCTGATCTTTCATTGAATGTATTATTATGTAAACAAAGATGTCGGCTGACACGATACAGAGTACTCAATCTTTTGACCTTTTGAACCCTACCGTCATTGTTCTTGGCCCAAATGAATTAAAAACACTAATAAGTTTGATATATTTTGTATCAACACACACTCAGTTTATAGTTATTTTTTTTATTTAAGGAAACAAGTATCTGAATTTGTTTGTTTAAAAATTACATCGTGATATAAAATTACGACAACTTCAAAGTTAAATTACGACAACACCAGAATGGACGGGAGAGTGTAAATTTAAACATGGCTGACATTTTTTGACTTCTTTCATGCATGCCTTTTACTGTCGGGACATTAGACATCTATCATTTCTAGAGAACTGGTAGGGCAAAGTTGACATCCCCCTGGTCAAGTTTTCAGGCGAAGTTTGGTGTTGTAGGGCGAGAATCTCGCCTCAGTCGCCCGTAAATTTCAGCCCTGATAGAGGTCACAATTTTAATATGTTTTTGATGAAACTTCAAATACATTTTTATAACCTAAAGATCTTGGTTCCTTGCGATATTTGCGCATATCGGATTGTAATTTCCTGAATTTATGGCCTCTGATTATACGGAAAATTGCCTTTATGGAGTTCAAAAACATATGATTATATCACCATTACACTGTAATGAATTTTCAGTTTGAATTTTCAGTTTGAATTTTGTGAACATCGGACCAAAATTGATGAACAAAATGGCTGCCATTTTTACACGAATAGTGTAAAAATATGATATATCAAGGTTGTGTACCCTGTAGAGGTCACAATTTTAATTCGATTTTGGTCAAACTGAAAGATCTTGGTTCCTGTCGATATTTGGACATATCTGATCGTAACTTCCTGAATTATGGCCCCTGATTGTATGAAAAGTCGCCATAATATTAAATGTTTCGTATCCAGTGGAGGTGACAGCTTATTCCATAATATTAAATGATTCGTATACTTTACATTAGCATGGAGCAGAACTTTATAAAAACCAAACAAATTCTAATGATTTTCTGATAATTACTTAATATGCGACAACTCTTGTTGACTGCCCGGACGATTTAGCTGCTGTGTGGGCGTATGTTTCGTTGCCTGGCAACCTATTTTTTATAAAGTGTACCAGTGGGTACCTTACAAATGTAATGGTTTTATAAGAAAAAGGAAAAAGAGTTACCAAATATTTTTCTAAATTTCAAAATCAGCATATATTGAACTGTATATAAAATACTTAGTAGGCCTACCAGGTTTATTGATGTATTTTTTAATTAAAATAAATTACAAATATTTTAATGAATTGCATCATTTAAGACAGACATTTTTCCCACCATTTTTATACGCCCACATTTTCATGTGGACGTATTATGTCGTCGCCCCTGTCCGTCCGTCCACAATTTGTTTGTGGACTCTCTACAGGTCACAATTCTTATCCGATTTTGACGAAACTTGAAATATAGGTTTATCCCCAAAAGATCTCGGCTGCTTTCGATATTGGCATGTATCGGATCAAAACTTCATGGATTATGGCCCCTGATTGTACGAAAAATCACGTTTTTAGCTTGTGGACCCTATAGAGGTCACAATTTTGAACCGATTTTGATGAAACTTGACATGCCTGTTTGTAACCCAAAGATCTTGGTTCCTTTCGATATTTGCGGCTATCGGAATGTAATTTCCTGAATTATGGCCCCTGATTGTCCGAAAAATCACCCTTTTTAGCTTGTGGTCCCTCTGGAGGTCACAATTATTATTCGATTTAAAAAACCGTTTGATTATAAGGAAGGTTGAGTTTGAATTTTGGGAAAATCGGACGAAAATTGCCATACAAAATGGCCACCGTTTGTACGCGAATACTGTTAAAAAATGGTATATCAAGGTTGTGGACCCTGTGGAGGTCACAATTTTGATTCGATTTTGATGAAATTTGAAATTCATGGTTATAACCCAAAGATCTTGCTTCCTTTCGATATTTGCGCATATCGGATCATAACTTCCTGAATTATGGCCCCTGATTATACGCAAAATCGCCTTTTTATACGCCCACATTTTCATGTGGACGTATATTGTCGTCGCCCCTGTTCGTCCGTCCGTCCGTCCGTCCACAATTGTTTGTGAACAGTCTACAGGTCACAATTTTTATCCGATTTCAATGAAACTTAAAATATAGGTTTATCACCCTAAGATCTCGGTTCCTTTCGATATTGGCATGTATCGGACGGTAACTTCATGGGTTATGGCCGCTGATTGTACGAAAAATCACGTTTTTTAGCTTGTGAACAGTGTAGAGGTCACAATTTTGAACCGATTTGGATGAAACTTGAAATGCATGTTTATAAACCAAAGATCTTGGTTCCTTTCGATATTTGCGCCAATTGGATCGTAATTTCCTGAATTATGGCCCCTGATTGTCCGAAAAATCGCCCTTTTTAGCTTGTGGTCCCTCTGGAGGTCAAAATTGTTATCCGATTTAAAAAAACGTTTGATTATGTCACCGTTCCATGGTTATGAAGGTTGAGTTCGAATTTCGTGAAAATCGGACCAAAATTGACGGACAAAATGGCCGCCATTTGTACGCGAATAATGTGAAAATATGTTATATCAAGGTTGTGGACCTTATAGAGGTCACAATTTTGAACCGATTTGGATGAAACGTGACATGTATGTTTATAACCGAAAGATCTTGGTTCCTTTCGATATTTGCGCCCATCGGATCGTAACTTCCTGAATTATGGCCCCTGATCGTCCGAAAAATTGCCCTTTTTAGCTTGTGGTCCCTCTGGAGGTCAAAATTGTTATCCGATTTAAAAAAAACGTTTGATTATTACATGGTTATGAAGGTTGATTTCGAATTTCGTGAAAATCGGACCAAAATTGACGAAGAAAATGGCCGCTGTTTGTATGCGAATAGTGTGAAAATATGTTATATCAAGGTTGTGGACCATATACAGGTCACAATTTTGAACCAATTTTGATGAAACTTGACATGTATGTTTATAACCCAAAGATCTTGGTTCCTTTTGATATTTGCGTCCATCGGATCGTAACTTCCTGAATTATGGCCCCTGATTGTCCAAAAAAATCGCCCTTTTTAGCTTGTGGTCCTTCTGGAGGTCAAAATTGTTATCCGATTTAAAAAACCGTTTGATTATATCACCATTTCATGGTTATGAAGGTTGAGCATAAATTTTGCTAAAATTGCACCAAAATTGACGGACAAAATGGCCGCCGTTTGTACGCGAATAGTGTGAAAATATCTTATATAAAGGTTGTGGACCTTATAGTTTATAGAGGTCACAATTTTGAACCGATTTTGATGAAACTTGACATGTATGTTTATAACCCAATCTTGGTTCCTTTCGATATTTGCGCCCATTGGATCATAACTTCCTGAATTATGTCCCCGGATTGTCAGAAAAATCGCTTTTGCTTGCTTTTGGTCCCTCTGGAGGTCAAAATTATTATCCGATTTAAAAAAACGTTTGACTATATCACCGTTACGTGGTAATGAAGAGAGAGTTTGAATTACGTGAAAATCGGACTAGAATTGACGGACAAAATGGCTGCCATTTGTACACGAATAGTGTGAAAATATGTTATATCAAGGTTGTGGACCCTATAGAGGTCACAATTTTGAACCGATTTGGATGAAACTAGAAATGCATGTTTATAACCCAAAGATCTTGGTTCCTTTCGATATTTGCGCCAATGGGATTGTAACTTCCTGAATTATGGCCCCTGATTGTCCGAAAAATCGCCCTTTGTAGCTTGTGGTCCCTCTGGAGGTCAAAATTGTTATCCGATTTAAAAAACCGTTTGATTATATCACCGTTCCATAGTTATGAAGGTTGAGTTCGAATTTCGTGAAAATCGGACCAAAATTGACGGACAAAATGGCCGCCATTTGTACACGAATAGTGTGAAAATATGTTAAATCAAAATTGTGAACAGTGTAGAGGACACAATTTTGAACCGATTTGGATGAAACTTGAAATGCATGTTTATAACCCAAAGATCTTGGTTCCTTTTGATATTTGCGCCAATCGGATCGCAACTTCCTGAATTATGGCCGCTGATTGTCCGAAAAATTGCCCTTTTTAGCTTGTGGTCCCTCTGGAGGTCAAAATTGTTATCCGATTTAAAAAAACGTTTGATTATATCATTGTTCCATGGTTATGAAGGTCGGGTTCGAATTTCGTGAAAATCAAACCAAAATTGACGGACAAAATGGCCGCCATTTGTACTCGAATGGTGTGAAAATATGTTATATCAAGGTTGTGGACCCTATAGAGGTCACAATTTTGAATCGATTTTGATGAAACTTGACAGGTATGTTTTAAACCCAAAGATCTTGGTTCCTTTCGATATTTGCGCCCATCGGGTCATTACTTCCTGAATTATGTCCCCTGATTGTACGAAAAATCACCCTTTTTAGCTTGTGGTGCCTCTGGAGGTCACAATTATTATATGATTTAAAAAAAACCGTTTGATTATATAAACCAAACAAATTGTAATGATTTTCTGATAATTCCTTAATATGCGACAATTCTTGTTGACTGCCCGGACGATTTGGCTGCTGTGTGGGCGTATGTTTCGTTGCCTGGCAACCTATTTTTTTTTTAGCTTGGAGGTCACAATTATTATTCGATTTAAAAAACCGTTTGATTATATTACCGTTACATTGTAAGGAAGGTTGAGTTAGAATTTCGGGGAAATCGGGCCAAAATTGACAGACAAAATGGCCGCTGTTTGTACGCGAATACTGTTAAAAAATGGTATATCAAGGTTGTGGAACCTGTAAAGGTCACAATTTTAATTCGATTTTGATGAAACTTGAAATTCATCGTTATAAACCAAAGATCTTTGTTCTTTTCGATATTTGCGTATATCGGATCGTAACTTCCTGAATTATGGCCCCTGGTTATACGCAAAATCCCCCTTTCTTTAGCGTGTGGTCCCTCTGGAGGTCACAATTATTATCCAATTTAAAAAAACGTTTGATTATATCACCGTTGCACTGTAAGGAAGGTTGAGGTAGAATTTCGGGAAAATCGGGCCAAAATTGACAGACAAAATGGCCGCCGTTTGTACGCGAATACTGTTAAAAAAATGATATATCATGGTTGTGGACCCTGTATAGGTCACAATTTTAATTCGATTTTGATGAGGAAGGTTGAGTTCTAATTTCGTGAAAATCGTACCAAAATTGCCGGACGAAATGGTCGCCGTTTGTACGCGAAGATTGTAAAAATATGGTATATCATGGTTGTGGACTCTCTACAGGTCACAATTCTTATCCGATTTTGATGAAAAGTCACATTTCTAGGTTGTGTACCGTCACACCATAATCATTGGCTGCTCCCAATACAGTATGAAATACAGGACTTAAAGATGTAGGAAAAATCATTTTCGGTATTGCTTGTTCTCTGTCCATCTCTCGAAAATGTGGGCGTATCCTGCCTGGCAGTGCCAGCCTATCTTTTATCAAGATTTTAGAAACATTGAAATAACATTTGTTTTGAAAAATTTTAATTTGTTTTTGTATAATTACAATGGTCAGGGTGTGTTCTTTAAAACAGACTTAAAAATATACTGATGAGAAAAATAAAAGATTTGGAAACTTAATTGTTCAAACTACCCCAGTGAAAATTTGACTGGTCTGTCCATCCACTACACTATTGAAGTGGTCTTACATTTGTTGTGTAAACATTGTATTTTTATGTCACGTGGAAATAAATTTGACGTATTGTGGAATGGCTGTTTATGTTTTACTAAATGCCATTTAAAACATCGCAGGAAAATCAAATTTCAATGCTTATATTTTGCTAACGTTTCGTCCATTTATGTTATGTCTGTCCAGTTTTAGCGAAACGTTAGTATTATTTTAATATTGCCTTTCGGCTTCGTATTATGTGATAGAATTTCAATAACCACTTAAAACGAAAGTACAGTAGAATCTGCATTAAGCAGCCACCCATGGGAATAATGTCCCAACCTTCAATACTTCTGTCCATCATTGTGATGCAATCGATAATATTTATCCATTTTTATACGCCCACATTGAAATGTGGTCGTATATTGTCGTCGCCCCCGTCCGTCCGTCCGTCCGTCGACCCGCGTCCACAATTGCTTGTGGACGCTCTAGAGGCTAAAGTTAATATCCGATTGACTTTAAATTTATACACAGTGTTTAAGGTCATGAGACGAAGAAGCCTATTGTTTTTCAGCGATTTCCGATAATAACTACCAGAGTTATGGCCCTTGATCACTTCAAAAAATCTTGTGGACGCTCTAGAGGCCAAAGTTAATATGCAATTGACTTTAAATTTATACACAGTGTTTAAGGTCATGAAACGAAGAAGCCTATTGATTTTCATCGATTTCCGATAATTAGTGTTAGAGTTATGGCCCTTGATCACTTCAAAAAATCGTGTGGACGCTATAGAGGCCAAAGTTAATATCCGATTGGCTTTAAATTTATACACAGTGTTTAAGGTCATGAGACGAAGAAGCCTATTGATTTTCAGCGATTGCCGATTATTAGTGCCAGAGTTATGGTCCTTGATCACTTCAAAAAATCTTGTGGACGCTATAGAGGCCAAAGTTAATATCCGATTGGCTTTAAATTTATACACAGTGTTAAAGGTCATGAGACGAAGAAGCCTATTGATTTTCAGCGATTTCCGATAATTAGTGCCAGAGTTATGGCCCTTGATCACTTCAAAAAATCTTGTGGACGCTTTAAAGGCCAAACTTATCATCTGATTGACTTCAGATTGATACACAGAGTTTAAGGTGTTGAAACGAACAAGTATATTGATTTTCAATGAATTTTGATAACTGAACAGCTAAATCCATGATTTTAAATGTTTCATGTATAATACTAATTCAATTGTTAGCTGCTGTGGGCGTATGTTTCGTTGCCTGGCAACCTATCTTTGTAAAATCTCGTGCTTTTTTTTGTGCTGACATCAATTAATATACGCTTGAATGCATTGGAAGCAAACACCAATACTTCACTAGCATCGGTAAATTTGGCCGTCGCTGGATCTCGGACATAACTTCTGTAAACTTGTCATTTTGTACCAACCTTCAATACTACTGTCAATTATTGTGATGTATTCGATAATATTTATCCATATTTGTGAAGAAAATCGATGAATTAATTTTATGTTATCAAAAATAAGCACATGAACCAAAAAACATCACAGGGGGTTGGAATGGCCTAGTGGTCTAGAGTGCCGCGCTTCGACCTCTAGCTGGCCGGTCACCTCTGACTTGCGGCTGTGGTTTGGAGCCCTGGTGTGAGCATATGTGGCATGGAAATAGGGGCGCCTTCTCAACCTCGTGGGTTTACTCCAGCCACTCCGGTTTCCTCCCACTATTAAAGACCCCTACGCGCAAGCGAATTATTGAATAAAATGAAAACCATATGTTAGTCTCAAAATGACCTAGTTTGTGTCGAGTGGACGTTGGACCCCATTTCTCCCTCCCAAAAAACATCGCTGATTTTGCCACTGATTCACAGGGGGTGTAATATTATAGGTGGCGCTAAAAACGTCTATTTAACAACATAGCGGCTTTTAGTCGGTACTTTCAGTTTATTCAATCAATATCAAATAATGTTCCGTTAAGTGTGAAAACAATGATCAGGTTAGTCGTTTAATAAAACAAAAGAT
Source organism: Patella depressa (assembly GCA_948474765.1). Taxonomy (NCBI): domain Eukaryota; kingdom Metazoa; phylum Mollusca; class Gastropoda; family Patellidae; genus Patella; species Patella depressa. Next base: position 49,246,017 of record OX419715.1, on the reverse strand, counting down.
TAATTAACAGATAATCCTGGATGAATTGTTATTTTCACATTCTTTTTACGTGATCAGTGGGAGTCCAGTTAATTGATTACTACTCACGAGATTAGCGGAAGTGTTACGAAGAACGACAAGATGGTATCATTCAACAATGGCCGTTGAATGGGCGATGTTATGTTAAAACAATTTATTAGCAAAATAGTGACCGCTGGCCGCGTTAGAGGAGTGGCCGTTGAATAAAGAGATGAAACAATAGAATTTTTCCGGGGGGAATTTATTGTGACCGCTTACAAGGAGATGTCGCTGAATAGGAGTGGCTGCTCATACGGATTCTACTGTAGTTAGTAGTCTCGATCTTCCGAACAGGAAAAGGATAATTTGATACGGGTAGTCAGTCGACTAGTTACGCCATTTTTACAGCTGTCTGTCCGAAAATGTGAACGTTAGCACTATTGATACGTTAGCCCCAGGGTTCTTAATCCATTTTGAAATGAGCCAGCCACGGGCGTGCAGGTATCCTTAGCGGATAGTCGTCTTTTGAACAACAGACAGGTTGGTTTATGCATACTTTATTCACGTCAATAATTGCATATTTCCGTATAATATTATAATAATAGCTGAAATTTCTACTAAACAAAGCCTGTGTTGTTATTCCATACTACTAGTATTCATATATCGATACAATATCGAAATTTATAGTCAAATTTTGGCAACTTGCATAATGCCCCAAAATAAATCCCTGTAATGTGTTTATGGATGAATTTTCATTACTTTTAGATCATCTAATAATATCAAGATGTGAGATTATAATCTTGGGAGATTTTAATTTACACCTAGACAATTTATGTGATCCCTCAACAAGAAAGTTTTGTGAGATTTTAGACAATAGATCTTTGATTCAACATGTGACAAATCCAACGCATTTTTTTGAAGTGAGCAAGGGAGATAACTCTGGAAGTAATTATTTGAAATTGATGAAAATCAGTAGGCCTCTTCCTCTCAGGACCTTAAACAGTGTGTGTAAATTTAATCAAATCCACTCAAACCCTATTACGAGACCCAAAAATTGACCTTTGTCACCTTTGAATCAGTCTTAAGCAAGGTTTGTTCAACTTTTGTCGCTCTTAAGTTAATTTTGGTTTATTGGCTTGGTAAGCCAGATTTTAGGCTTTGTTTCAGTTACGGACTCAAAATTTTAATTACGGCCAATAATTAATTAAGCTCTTAAGTAGTATTAGCACAACATTTTATGATCTTAAGTCATGCACTCTGTTTCAAAGTGATAAGTATGAAATCCTTGCAAGAAAATTGTGGATGGATATTGAATATTAACTCGCATTAAATTTAAGCGGGTTAGGGGGGGCGCTCCCAGGTATACGCACAGGTTACAAAACTTAAGACTTGCCTTTCCATAATGATCTAGGGCAGGGTTCAATTTAGTCTAAAACCAATGAGTAGCAAATTTTTGTGACAGATTCACATTTTGGATAATCAATTCAAAATTTGAATAGCATTTGCTCATATTTGAGGAGCAGTAAAACGTAGCCTACAAATATTTGCAATTCATATTTCTCGGGTTATAAGTGGATACTTTTTTCTGCCAATGTCCGGCCTTCATTGTACACTCTGCTTCGACTTATGTATGGATGAAGTTAAAAAAAATTGACATCTCCCAAAAAAATTTCAGTTACCATCTATCCCCGATCGTCTAAATCAAAACTACATGTACTGTACAGTACTTTAAATTACACCATTCCAATCAAAATATTTGTAGGTGCGGCGTTGCTTCTTTATTTCTCTATTTAAAAACATCCTCCCCTCCACCTTTAAAATATCAACCCAAGAATATGCCATCAGCATAACATTTTTGTCAGACATTCGTCAAAAATGCACGTTTCATGCGTCTCGCGAGATGTCTACGTCGTTTTATTCTATTTTTAGTAACATATTTTATAAACACGTGTGATTAAAAACGGAGTAAGCATTGTCTTCTAGTTATCGAATATATTGAAATAAAAACTGGTTCAAATTAATCACGACCACAACCAAGCCTTGAAATAACTGCTAAGGTTCAGCCTGACATCATGTCAGGCTGAACTGATTTTCGGCCGGACATTTCAGATTTTAAGCCTGACAAATACCATTATTCCATACTACAGAAAATTCCCTCATATATTTGATATTTGTCCCCCGCCTTACGAAGAAAGCAGGGGACTATTAAAATGGGTTCGTCCGTCTGTCTGTCCTTCTGTCTGTCCGTCACACTTTTTGGGACACAATAACTCTCTTCCTAATTGAGCTAGAATGTTCAAACTTGGTGTATGTGTTTATTAGGTCAATGCCTTGATGGAGTTCGAAGATGAGCATTTTCCGCTTAGGGTAAGCAGAGATAAGCAATTTGATTGGTTGATGCTTTGGGACACGATAACTCTCTTCCTAATTGGGTTAGAATGTTTAAACTTGGTGTATGTGTTTATTAGGTCAATGCCTCGATGGAGTTCGAAGATGAGCATTTTCCGCTTAGGGTAAGCAGAGATAAGCAATTTGATTGGTTGATGCTTTGGGACACGATAACTTTAGTTCTAATTAAGTGAGATTGATGAAACTTGATGTATAGTTTCATTACAGTAATACCTTGACTAAGTTTGATAATGAGCATTTTCTGCTCGGGGTAAGCAGAGCGATACGCAATTTGATTGGTCGAGACTTTGGAACACAATAACTCTCCTTCTAATTGAGTTAAAATGTTCAAACTTGGTGTATATGCTTATTAGGTCAATGCCTTGATGGAGTTCGAAGATGAGCATTTTCCGCTTAGGGTAAGCAGAGATAAGCAATTTGATTGGTTGATGCTTTACGCAATTTGATTGTTCGAGACTTTGGAACACAATAACTCCCCTTCTAATTGAGTTAAAATGTTCAAACTTGGTGTATATGCTTACTAGGTCAATGCCTTAATGGAGTTCGAAGATGAGCATTTTCCGCTTAGGGTAAGCAGAGATAAGCAATTTGATTGGTTGATGCTTTGGGACACGATAACTTTAGTTCTAATTAAGTGAGAGTGATGAAACTTGGTGTATAGTTTCATTACAGTAATACCTTGACTAAATTCGATAATGTGCATTTTCTGCTCAGGGTAAGCAGAGCGATACGCAATTTGATTGGTCGAGACTTTGAAACACAATAACTCTCCTTCTAATTGAGTTAAAATGTTCAAAATTGGTGTATATGCTTATTAGGCCAATGCCTTGATGGAGTTCGAAGATGAGCATTTTCTTCTTAGGGTAGGCAGAGATAAGCAATTTGATTGGTTGATACTTTGGGACAAGATAACTTAGGTTCATCTTGATTGATGATTTTTATGCCAATACAATGACTGCATTCTCATTCAGTAATGGATTCGACAGTAACAGTGTATAGAAACGATTGACTCGGACACGAGGGCCCTTTCCCTTGGCCAGAGGGGGCCCTTTTGTCTGCCTTTAGGGTCCCCCTAACTAGGGTACATTTTCATTTTTCTCGTCGGTTTTATCATTTTTCTTTATAAAACACTTTTGGATGACACTTCGTGTACAGTTTGATTGCTCGATACGTTTGAAAAAAAATAAATGTGCGATTAATTAATATGTGTCATCTATTTATTTTGGGATTTCGGCGGGGGACATCAGCCTCACTGTTGGCTTGTTTAAAATACTTTACAGAGTTCACATTTTAGTGTTGTCACAAAACCATCGTCTTCTTCGTATGTTCTATGGTTCTTATTGTATGTAATTTTCGAACTAGTGAAGTGTCATTTTGACAGACATTAGACACAGAACCAGTCTTAAAATTTTCTGAAACGGTCCTTCTAGCCGGGATAATAAGAAGTTATTTTATTCGACATGTTTTCAAGGCTCTTCTATTTACATTCACATCGGAAGTGTCCAATAAAGTGAGATATTTTAATTTTCGTATAAAAAGTCTCTCCCTAATTACATCCATAGTCAACTTGAACATTTTCTTGTAACATTTTAAATATTATTACTAATAATTAGTATAATTACATGCCATGTTCGGTGTGATTTAGAGCTAATCATATACGAAAGTAACGCAAAGCTAGCTACTACACGTAGACTCGAATAACCAGTGTAAAAGAACCAATTCTCAATATTAATATTATTCATTATTTTATCTTCACGCGGCTGAGATACATGTAAATAGTGATATTTTTACTATGACTCGGGTCGTTGATATAACCAGCGTGAAAGGGCCGATTCCAAAGAAAATAGTAATATATTTACTATGACTCGGTTCGTTCATATAATCAGCATAAAAAAGCCGATTCTAAAAATTATTGATTATTTTATCTGCACGCGGCCGAGATATAAATAGTAACATTTTCACAATGACTCGGGTCATTGATATTTTTGGGCCTGGATTTTGAGTCGATCCTTTAAAAAATAGTTATATTTTCACTAGGACTCGGTTCGTTGATACAACCAGCGTCAAAAAGCCGATTCTAAAAATTATTGATTTTATTTTATCTGCACGCAGCCTAGATATAAATAGTAACATTTTCACTATGACTCGGGTCGTTGATACTTTTGTGGCTGGATTTTCGAGTCTAGTAATAATTAGCGATCGACTCGAATTCGCGAATTTTTGGCTTACTGTTTTACCCAAACTCGGTAGGACAATTATGTCTGGACGAAAGGCAATTTGGCCTGTCAAAGGGGGTCAATTCGCCCGGACATTGTCGCTTATTTCAGCGCTTGACCACAAGTGAAGTTAGTCCTGCATTTATAATTATACTCCACATTCATCCAAAATATAATGAATCGCACTTCACAAGTTTGAAAACAAATTTTGGCTAATGAATAAAATAATTCTATCGCTTTTACCGCGATATGAGTCGCTTTTTGCAATGCGAAACCGCTTAAATTGAACCCTGATCTAGGGGTCAAATATGTGTTGCAAACCTCAAACCTTTTGGACTCAATATTTTGATTAAATCTCGCTGGGCTCCCCGGGTTATTATACAAATCTCTGTGTAATCGTTTATCACAGCACTGTAGTGTTTGTCTGTCACCTTTTAGTTTTTATTAATTCAACATGATAGACAAACGGCACAATGATCACGTAACAACCATAATTGAAATTGCTTTAAAATGAAATTTTGTTTGACTATGTCATAGCCTTCAATAATATTAATAACAATAACATGTATAAAATAAAGTTTCTGTCAGCATATGTGTATATCGCTGATTGAAAAAAATATAATATTAACAAATGTTTTAACAGTGGATTATAATTCAGTGTTGATGATTTAAATTCAACTAACAACTGGTTTGAAATCATCAAATGTATGATCCAATTATTATTTTAATATCTACTTGAAATTCATATGGGGCATCAATGACCTGGCTTATTTTCATAGTATGTTTCAATGAAGTGTTTATTTATTTGAATACAGTTACAAGATTGATAAACGGTACAATTTTGTTTTTATCAGACTGGTAAAATTATGAGTGGACCGGTATTTTAACCTCTACCGGTATGGTCTACCCGTAAATTTTGAAGCTAGCGGAAACACTGAACCTAAGTCGAGATTTAACTAGTAAATTGTGTAGACAAAACTGCAAGAAGTATGAAATAAAATGTTTTTATAAACCTCATATTTATAGGTTGTTGCAAAACCAAAAGGTATGTCATCTAAATCTGACAGACAACGTTTTAGTAAGGCCAATCGTTTACCTCCTAGACTTGCTAAAAAGAAGGAGGAAGAAGAAAAAGAGAAGGAAATGAGTAAAAACATTATGCCTAAAATAGAACAATGGGATAACGACTTAGCTAACAACATACCTTCTTCACTGAATGGTTTAGATGTAGAAGAAAATAAAAGTAAGTATTGCATGAGTTAGACAATAATTTTGCGACTTACATTTGTTTTATAATATTTGTTAGATTATGTTTTAAAGGCACTCTTTTAAGGACTAGCATATCTATAGTTAGTTGTCCCCCGCCTTTCAAAGAAAATGGGGACTATTAAAATGGGTCCGTCCGTCTGTCTATCCGTCACAGTAACTCTTCCTAATTGAGTTAGATTAGAATGGTATAGGTGTGTATTACATGTAGGCCAATGCCTTGATGGGGTTCGAAGCTGAGCAGGGCTCGACACTACAGGTCACAATTTTTATCCGATTTCAATGAAACTTGAAATATAGGTTTACCACCAAAAGATCTCGGTTCCTTTCAATCTTGGAATGTATCTGACTGTAACTTCATTGATTATGGCCCCTGATTGTACGAAAAATCACCTTTTTAGCTTGTAAACACTGTAGAGGTCACAATTTTTAACAGATTTTAATGAAACTTGACATGCATGTTTATAACCCAAAGATTTTGGTTCCTCTAGATATTTGCAACAATCAGATGGTAATTTCCCAAATTATGGCCCCTGATTGTCTGAAAAAATCGCCTCTTTTTGTACACTCGCATTGAAATGTGGTCATATACTGTCGCCCTGTCCATCCGTCCACCGTCCACAATTGCTTGTCGACGCTCTACAGGCTAAAGTTAATATTCGATTGACTTAAATTTATACACTGTGTTTAAGGTCATGAGACAAAGAAGCCTATTGATTTTCAGCAATTTCCGATAATTACTGCCAGAGTTATGGCCCTTGATCACTTCAAAAAATCTTGTGGCCGCTCTAGAGGCCAAAGTTAATATCCAATTTACCTTAAATTTATACACATATATTTACTGCCAGAGTTATGGCCCTTGATCACTTCTAAACAAAAACTTGTGGACCAGGGATCTTAATCGGCTGTTTTTTGTCGGCTTTAGCCGATTGATCTTTAATCTAGCTGATTGCTAAAACAATGAATCGTCCACTATGCTATCATATGGGTAAGGCCACAGTACTGGTACAAGAATTTTGTTTATGAAACAGAAAAATAAAATTCATTTTTTATACGCCCACATTTTCATGTGGACGTATTATGTCGTCGCTCCCGTCCGTCCAGACGTCCACAATTGTTTGTGGACTCTCTACAGGTCACAATTCTTACCCGATTTTGACGAAACTTGAAATATAGGTTTATCCCCAAAAGATCTCGATAAAGATCAAAAGAATTGGCCATTGTGGTAACCGCACATTGATGAATTTCTTATCCTATTAATTTAGTTACAAAGTCTATACTCAGGACTTTTTTATACACAAAACTATTGAAGTTAACGTAACTTACCTGTAACGTAACAATTTGGACAGAAAATTCAGATTTACTTATCAGATGAGAACTGTATGAAAATATCGCAGATTAGCAGATGAAAAATGACAAGCTGTTGACTGTGCAACTATCGATGCCAAATATGGTAGTAGGAGTGTCCCATTAGGTATTTTCGATAGACTGACCTTACATAACGTTACGGAACTGAACTTAGACGGGAAATAATTCTAGGTTTTAAAATTGACCGTATGCGAAAATTAAGGATTTTCTACCGACATAAATGAAACTGTTATGGACATGTGGATACTATATAACTAACAGGAGCATAAAAAACAATTTTATTATAAAGGTTTTTATATGCCCACATTTTCATGTGGACGTATTATGTCGTCGCCCCTGTCCGTCCGGACGTCCGTCCACAATTTGTTTGTGGACTCTCTACAGGTCACAATTCTTATCCGATTTTGACGAAACTTGAAATATAGGTTTATCCCCAAAAGATCTCGGCTGCTTTCGATATTGGCATGTATCGGATCAAAACTTCATGGATTATGGCCCCTGATTGTACGAAAAATCACATTTTTAGCTTGTGGACCCTATAGAGGTCACAATTTTGTACCGATTTTGATGAAACTTGACATGCATGTTTGTAACCCAAAGATCTTGGTTCCTTTCGATATTTGCAGCTATCGGAATGTAATTTCCTGAACTATGGCCCCTGATGCTTTTTAGCTTGTGGTCCCTCTGGAGGTCACAATTATTATTCAATTTAAAAAACCGTTTGATTATATCACCGTTACACCCTAAGGAAGGCTGAGTTTGAATTTCGGGAAAATCGGACGAAAATTGCCATACAAAATGGCCGCCGTTTGTACGCGAATACTGTTAAAAAATGGTATATCAAGGTTGTGGACCCTGTTGAGGTCACAATTTTGATTCGATTTTGATGAAACTTGAAATTCATGGTTATAACCCAAAGATCTTGCTTCCTTTCGATATTTGCTCATATCGGATCATAACTTCCTGAATTATGGCCTCTGATTATACGCAAAATCGCCTTTTTTTTTAGCTTGGAGGTCACAATTATTATTCGATTTAAAAAACCGTTTGATTATATCACCGTTACACCCTAAGGAAGGTTGAGTTCGAATTTCGGGAAAATCAGACCAAAATTGCCATACAAAATGGCCGCCGTTTGTACGCGAATACTGTTAAAAAATGGTATATCAAGGTTGTGGACCCTGTAAAGGTCACAATTTTAATTCGATTTTGATGAAACTTGAAATTCATGGTTATAACCCAAAGATCTTGGTTCTTTTCGATATTTGCGCATATCGGATCGTAACTTCCTGAATTATGGCCCCTGGTTATACACAAAATCCCCCTTTCTTTAGCTTGTGGTTCCTCTGGAGGTCACAATTATTATCCAATTTAAAAAAACGTTTGATTATATCACCGTTACACTGTAAGGAAGGTTGAGTTTGAATTTCGGGAAAATCGGACTAAAATTGACAGAAAAAATGGCCGCAGTTTGTACGCGAATACTGTTAAAAAAATGATATATCATGGTTGTGGACCCTGTATAGGTCACAATTTTAATTCGATTTCGATGAGGAAGGTTGAGTTCTAATTTCGTGAAAATCGTACCAAAATTGCCGGACGAAATGGTCGCCGTTTGTACGCGAATAGTGTAAAAATATGGTATATCATGGTTGTGGACTCTCTACAGGTCACAATTCTTATCCGATTTTGATAAAAAGTCACATTTCTAGGTTGTGTACCGTCACACAATAATCATTGTCGGTTTCGAATTTTATTAATATCTGACTGGAACTGACCAACTAAATGGCTGCTCCCAATACAGTATGAAATACAGGACTTAAAAGATGTAGGAAAAATCACTTTCGGTATTGCTTGTTCTGTCCATCTCTCGAAAATGTGGGCGTATCCTGCCTGGCAGTGCCAGCCTATCTTTTTTAGCTTGTGGTCCCTCTGGAGGTCACAATTATTATCCGATTTAAAAAAACGTTTGATTATATTACCGTTACACCATAAGGAAGGTTGAGTTCGAATTTCGGGAAAATCGGACCAAAATTGCCATACAAAATGGCCGCCGTTTGTACGCGAATATTGTTAAATAATGGTATATCAAGGTTGTGGATCCTGTAAAGGTCACAATTTTAATTTGATTTTGATCAAACTTAAGATGCATGTTCATAACTCAAAGATCTTCGTTTCTGTCGAATATTAAATGTTTCGTATCCATGGAGGTGACAGCTTAATCCATAATATTAAATGTTTCGTATACTTAACGTTAGCATGGGGCAGAACTTTATAAAAACCAAACAAATTCTAATGATTTTCTGATAATTACTTAATATGCGACAACTCTTGTTGACTGCCCGGACGATTTAGACTGCTGTGTGGGCGTATGTTTCGTTGCCTGGTAACCTATTTTTATTTGTACATATAATGTGTTCTGTGATATAATTTAGCCTGTCTTGAAATAATCACCATATGTTTGGCGCAATATGGCCCGGTTGGAGCAGGTGTGCCATTAAACAACATTTCATTCATTCATTCATTCATTCCCATATGTGCGCATATCGAATTGTAACTTCATGAATTATGGCCTGTGATTGTATGAATAATCAGTCGTTGTTTTTTGTATTTTAGAGGAGAGTCGAAAAAAGCTCCCCTTAAATGAAGAAATTGAAAAAATCGCTCTCCTAAAAAAAGCTCTCCCAGTTTCGATAAGAAGAGTGATTTAGAAGTTAAGGAGAGTGATCTGATATTAAAGCCCCAATAACACTCTTGTTGTAACTGAAAAATATGTCCCAATCTTCATTCTGGTCAACAAATCGTATTATTTTAGAATATTCCAATTAAATGATGATATAAATTTCATCTTAACACACCTAATTTAAAAAATTGGAAAAATTCAACCACTTGATTTGAAAAGTCTAACGTAAACCTTTTCAAATGTGACTTGGATTTTAAAATATTTTCGAACCCTCTGGACAAATAAAATAGGTTGTAATGGATAATTTACACAACAGGTAGGACATTTAAACATCTAGTACTTAAAATAAGGGTATTATTTATTTTCTGGAGCTACCAAGCCAGCAAGAATGTTATTGTCCCTTTAAGAAGAGTGACTAGTTTTCTGTATATGGAAAATGGTTCTTAAGATCAATAACTTGGTGCAAGGGGTCATTCCTGTTTACATAATTGATAATATACATCGTCTGCTAAATAATATCATTCGTTCGTAGTCGTACGGCCAAGTAAAACTTCTGCTATCGTCTATAACTACTTACGGTATTCCAATAGAAATACTTGTCGAAATTTCTAAATATATTTAGCTTGTATAATTATTTTTAGTAAACATAACCCCCATTCAAAATATAATCATAAACGCTTGAAAATTCCATCAAAATATAATCTATTTCTTCCGAAATTATTCGCATTAGAAATTTTTACGTGCCATCTCTTGTAATTTCTCACGTCTCGCGAGAGTTCTACTTTTCATTTCAGTTAAATTAACCAATAATGGCGCTTTGGCGCCATCTATTTTTAGCAACATATTCATCAGAATTTTATTACCATGTGCGATCACATAATAATCGAATACACGCGCGCCTCAAAAAACAATGACTGAATAATCACTTCCTAGCTTGTTCTCTTTCCATCTCCCGTTGGTTGATGAAAAAAATTGCCCAAAATCAAATGCACAAAATGAAATTTTTGAGAAAACATATGTAGAGGTCACAATTTTAATCCGACTTTGTTGAAACTAGAAATGCATGTTTATAACCCAAAGATCTTGGTTCCTTTTGATATTTGTGGATATTGAATTGTAACTTCATGAATTATGGCCCTTGATTGTATAAAAAATCACTTCCTTTTTAGCTTGTTCTCTATCCATCTCTTGAAAATGTGGGCGTATCCTGCATGGCAGCCGCTGGTTGATGAAAAAAATTGACCAAAATCACATTCACAAAATGAAATTTTTGAGAAAACCTATGCCTATGTATTTTGGAGTTTATGGAGAAATCAGAGTAATTGTTACATAAATATGACAATTGAAACATAATTAGCCTTAAAGTTTTATTTCATGAATCTATACCTGAAAATATAATAAAATCAAATATTGTAATCTCAAAATCACCTTTTCCACCTACAAGGAATTTGTATTGTATATTCAAGCATTTCACATAAGTCTACTTTCAATATGCCAATTTTGCAGGATCCATTTTATATACACCTTGAAATTTTGAATGTTTTATCATTATCATGAAAAATATTTCTCTTCTAATGATATACCTTATTTTAGGTACTGGAACTACAAATATGTCTCAGGTGATGGTTAAATCAAGTACTACAGTAACTGGACCAACAGCTCTGGCTCCAGTACCAACTGTCAGTGCATGGACCAAACCAATCAACTTTGCTGTCAATAACACTGGTCATGAGCTCAAATTCGAAAAGGGAGATAATCATGACAGCGGCATTGACGTAAGTGACCAGCCTAATTCAGCAGCCTCCTCCACCCGAAGTTCCCCAAGTGCAGAAAACAAGCTTAAGGATGATCAGAAGGTACCAGGGATATTGAGAGCCCAAAGGGTGATGGCCATTTTGCATGATGCCTTCTTGGTGTTGTAGACTTGTTATATAGTAGTTTCTAGACCTTCTGTTAATCCATGTTTTTATTTATAATATAACGTAGATAGAGAAATATATATATGATTACTCGTTATTCTTATTCTTCACCTATTTCTTTAATTAAAAATCTTCTTTTTAATTTATATTTAGAAATTTCCTTAATACAAATACATTAGTTTAATGTTATTCTGTATTATACACTCACTAAGTCCCACTGTTAATAATTATTCGCACTAGATACTGGATACCCTGAGATTGATACAACACAATTATTATTATTTTAATGTGGATAAAATAAGCTAGTAAACTCACCAGAACATTATACAACTACTGTCTCGCCACTTAAGATTATAATAAGACGAAAAAGGCTATTGACAATTTTAGAGAAATGTGTGTAATTGGTTGGATCCCCAAGTCTGTTCATCACAAAAGACAGATAAGGAAATGAATCATCTTAGATTGTAAGCAAAAGGCTTGTAATAATATGCTCTTAGTTTTAATCCATTCAAATACCTATCAAGCCTGAAATTCAGGTACCTGTCTCAGACAATTTTAAAACACAATTTCAGGGTTTGTCAAATTCAATCCATCTTGTAAAGGTACCTGTCATTCAGTGTTTTTATTGTCCCCCGCCTTTCAAAGAAAGTTTAGGGTCTGTTAAAATGGATCTGTCTGTCCGTAAAACTTTTTGGGACACAATAACTCTTTCTAATTGAGCTAGAATGTTCAAACTTGGTATATGTGATTATTAGGTCAATACTTTGATGGAGTTCGAAGATGAACATTTTCTGCTTAGGGTAAGCAGAGATGAGTAATTTGATTGGTTGATGCTTTGTGGCACAATAATTTTAGTTCTAATTAAGTGAGAGTGATGAAACTTGGTGTATAGTTTCATTACAATTACAGCAATACCTTGACTAATTTCGATAATGAGAATTTTCTGCTCAGGGTAAGCAGAGCGACAAGCAATTTGATTGGTCAAGACTTTGGAACAATATAAATTTCTTTCTAATTTAGTTAAAATGTTCAAACTTGGTGTATGTGTTAATTATCTAGGTCAGTGCCTTGATGGAGTTCGAAGATGAGCATTTTCTACATAGGGTAAGCAGAGATAAGCAATTTGATTGGTGCATGCTTTGGGATACGATAACTTTTAAGTTCTAATTAAGTGAAGGGGGTGAAACTTGGTGTATAGTTTCATTACATCAATACCTTGACTGAGTTTGATAATGAACATTTTCTGCTCAGGGTAAGCAGAGCGATAAGCAATTTGATCGGCAGAGACTTTGGAACACAATGACTCTCCTAACTGAGCAAGAATGTTCAAACTTGGTGTTGATGTTAATTAGGTGAATATCTTGATGGAGTTGGAAGATGAGCATTTTCTGCTTACAGGAAGCAGGTAAGCAATCTGATTGGTTAATGCTTTGGGACACGATAACTTTGATTATAATGAAGTGAGAGTGATGAAACTCTGAATATAGATTCATTATATCATTACCTTGACTACGTTCGATAGTGATAATTTTCTGCTTAACAACTCTGCTTTTATTTAAGGTAGAATGTTTAAACTTGATGTAGATTTTCATTAGGTGAGTGTCTTGAGTTGACGGAGTTCAATGTTTAACGTTTCAAGCTGAAGCTAAGCAGATCTAATCAGTTCATTGGTCGATGCTTTCGGACAGTATAATCTTGATTCTATCTGATAGAGAGTGATGAAACTTAGTGTATAGTGTGATTGCTCCATACTTTTGAAAAAAAATAAATGTACGATTAATGTGTCATCTATTTATTTTTGCATTTTGTCGGGGGACATCAGCCTCACTGTTGGCTTGTTCATATTTGTAAGGTCCGGCCTAGAAAGTTTAAAATGTCAAATGCAGCTAGCACAAGATATTGAGGCATGGTAAACTGTAATAAACGCAATAATGGCAAAACCTTACAATGAATGGAAAGTAAACATAGAAATGATTTGATTGATGTTTTTGGTTGAAGAACATGAGCAAAGTTTATTTTGTGATCTATGTAGTAGAGACAGAATGTTTTTATACGCCCACATGAAATATGGTCGTATATTGTCATCGCCCCTGTCCGTCGGTCACTCCGGCGTCCACAATTGCTTGTGGATGCTGAACAGGCTAAAGTTAATACCCGATTGACTTATACACAATGTTTAAGGTCATACGATGAAGAAGCCTATTGATTTTCAGCAATTTCCAATAATTTCTGCCAGAGTTATGGCCCTTGATCACTTCAGAAAAGCTTGTAGACACTCTAGAGGCCAAAGTTAATATCTGATTGACCTTAAGATTTATACACAGTGTTTAAGGCAGGGCTTCCACTTCAAAATTTTCACTACCGGACATTTTTGATAACGCACGAAAACTTGCAAAAAAAATCCATATTTCATGTTTTTTATTCTCGGTCGGGTATGGTGAATTCACATGTCTATACCACTTTGTCAGTACGAGGAACACAAAAAATTATATATTAGACTTAAAAAGGAAATATTTATTGTAAGGCTTGTGATAATTATTTATAAGTTAAATATTCTCTTTTGGCTACGGTACTTAAATAATTGAAATTGCTGATGAAAAAACATGTCACTGGCTGACACGTAATTACCACGTGCTCAATAGAAAACACACTGACCTGGATAATTATGAGTTGTAATACAATAACTTTGATATGAAGATAAATATATAATTATCCACGTCATATATTTCACATTGGTTTTAGAACATCTCTTACGGCGTTACGGGCCGCAGAATATTGACGAAAATCTTAGTAATGAATAACTGTCGGGTAGCTAACTTGGCATTCATGTTTGCTAACTTCAAGCTACACTAGCGCCGTCTAGAATATCGTCGTGTATAAGATTTACAATATACACGTGGAATTATCAATATTGCTACGCAATAGCACTGGAATACGTAATATTCTTAATTTGTCGGTAAGCAAGTTAACTAATCTCTAGATATTATTTCTACAATTCCCACAAGGCCGTAATATCACTATAAAAAATTATAATTCAATTTTCTCCTAACATGTACGTTGTTAAGAATTTACGTAATTTCTATGCTGTTATATTTAATATGGCAGTTGGTTGGATTCGAAGAGCAGTACTTCATATTAATTTTCCTTTTTTCGAAGATCGTAACATTCTCGTTTACATAGTGCGTGACTGTAATAGCGGTAAACGGCTTTGTTCTAGAAAGTTCTTATGACACGTGGACAATACGTGATTGACTAAGAATGGACTGTTTCACGCCTTTGATAAGATTCCCGAATATCAATTAACTTTTATTGTTCTACTACACGACAATCATCATCAATTATCAACATAATGCCCAGTATAATCAATCTACTGACGACTATGTATACAACTCTTATAACACCAATCACAAGATAATGTGGCTTCTTCTATCTTTACATACGCAATATTCTGCACTGGCCGTACAGTGTTATAGTTACATAGTGGATGTCGATGGTAGCCATGTTTGAAAATTGAGTTTTTGTAAAAAGGTTATTTTTCCGGCGTGCAAAATGACCGTTGGGTCACATCTAGTTACGGTCATTTTCCATAGCCCTAGGTCCCGACCGGCATATACGGCCGACATGGAACCCATGGTTTAAGGTCATGAGATTTTCAGTGATTTCTGATAATTACTGCCAGAGTTATCACGCTTGATCACTTTAGAAAATCTTTTGTAACCCTCTGAGGCCAAACTTATCATCCGAATAACTTCAGATTGATACACAGAGTTAAAGGTCTTGAAACAAACAAGTATATTGATTTTCAATGAATTTTGATAACTGAACAGCTAAATCCATAATTTTAAATGCTTCGTATACCAAGTGTTAGCATGGGGCAGAACTTTATAAAAACCAAGCAAATTGTAATGATTTTCTGATAATTACTTTGAGTAGTTAATCAGATTTCAGAGTATTTTAGATGTTTCGTTGCCAATAAAAGTGGGCTTATGTTTCGTTACCTGGCAACCTATATTTCAACAAATAATTTGAACAAACAATATCACATTAAGTTAGCTTGTTGGTGAAGGCTGATTGCATGAGGCTTTAGAAATTTAAAAAAAACCCAATAGATTGCCAAAAAAATAGTTTTATTGTGGCAATTGAAATTTTATTGCATTTTCGTTAGTTTTAACATGGTTGATCAGCATCAGTCCACAGGAATCTGACCTTATAATCGTATATGCAAACATCATACTGAACTAATAATGTAATATTGAATATAGTAATATTTGTATTGCGCAACTATGCCTGTTGAAGCCTCAATTTTACCTGCTCTGGCCTTGGTTTTGTTTTTTTTTCCCTCTCAACAATTCGTAATGTCTCTGCAGATACACTCAGATTTGTTTTTTTATATGCCCACATTTTCATGTGGAAGTATATTGCCATCGCCCCTGTCCGTCCATCCACAATTGTTTGTGGACACACTACAGGTCAAAATTCTTATCCAATTTTGACGTAACTTTAAATATAGGTTTATCTCCAAAAGATCTTGACTGCTTTCGATATTGGCTAGTGTTGAAAATCGGATCGCGATTTGTCATCTAATACTTTTGTTTGCTATCCGAATACTATTCGGATAATTCAGAAATGTGAAATTCTTGAACAAAATTACATCAAAATTTCATATACTCATAATTTCTTGTTTCAATGGTTATGAGTGTCTGGTCATACTTTCGATTTGCAAATTGTTGAAACCGCTAAGAAGAAAATGTGCCTACCGTTAGTTGGACCAATCAGTAACTGAGAATATACGTGACCTAGGTCATTATAAATAAATTTCATTGCAGGAAGCCAAAACACGGTCTAAACTCGTATCCCATAAACCAGACCATGGAATGAATGAATATTTAGTCTACTGTTTTCGTTGCACTGCATTCATAATTTTATTAGTAACTATCTCTAAATAATACGCATAATGTTGACATTTATGCTCAGAGCTGCGTACGTGATCAATTGCATTGGGGAATTTTAAAGTAATCAGATATTTTCTGAATATAGAGCATACGGATTGTCAGAATATATTCGAACGAAGAGTAAAATGATTCGGATAATCCTTATTTTGATTCCGTTAACGGGTATCCGAATAATAGTTTCAACACTTATAAATATTGGCATGTATCGGATCGAAACTTCATGGATTATGGCTACTGATTGTCAGGAAAATCACGTTTTTAGCGTGTGGACCCTACAGAGGTCACAATTTTGAACCGATTTTGATGTATGTATGTTTATAACCTTTTGATATTTGCACCAATCGGGTCGTAACTTCCTGAATTATGGCCCCTGATTGCCAGAAAAATCGCCCTTTTTGAGGTTGTGGTCCCTCTGGAGGTCACAATTATATCCAATTTAAAAAAAAAATTTGATTATATCACCGTTACACCATAATGAAGGTTGAGTTTGAATTTCGTGAAAATCAGGCCAAAACTGCCGGACAAAATTGTTTGCGCATAGTGTAAAAATATGGTATATCAAGGTTGTGGACCCTGTAGAAGTCACAATTTTAATTCAATTTTGATGAAACTTGAAATGCAGGTTTATAGATCAAGGATATTTTCATTACGTCAAAATTGTTTTCTTTGGTATTTAGGGTGTTTCGAATCCCCGGTTGTACTTGACAAGGAGTAGGGTCGTCTGTCCAACCTTGTGGGTTTTCTCAGGTTTCCTCCCACTGCTAAAGACCACTACCCACAAGCGAATTATTGAAATAAAATTAAACCATATATGTTGGTCCCGAAATGACCTAGTTTGTATCAGTGGACATTTAACCACATTTCTCTCTCTCGTAGAGTGACTTCCCTTTGTCAAACAGACAAAATTAACCAGTCGCTTAGTGAACCAAATCGAACAGGAGAGAATGTTATCTTATTACGTCAGAGATATTTTCATTACGAGATATTTTCATTTCTTTGGTATTTAGGGGTTTTGAAACTTTGGTTGTACGTGACAAGGAGTAGGGTTGTCTGTCCAACCTCGTGGGTTTTCTCAGGTTTCTTCCCACTGCTAAAAACCACTACGGACAAGCGAAATATTGAAACAAAAGTGTGACATAATTGCTAGAAAATAAACCTTTACTTATTTTGCTTAAAATTATTTGCATACAAAGAAAAATATGTAACATTTTCATATTTTAGAATGAAAATATAATGCAAGTTCTGAGAATTAAAAAAAAATCTGATTTTATGCCTCAATGTTTAAGGGTTGGTTACACACACCAATAGTGACTCGGGTTTTGTACAATTTTTGAAACTATACACCATTTTTCATGTGCTATATCAGAACTCAGTTCATCCGACCAAAATTATAAAAATAGCATCCAGATTTTTGACGCTTTTAAGACAAAAATATTTCACAACAAAAAAAACTACAAACCTCATTGCACGTACAGTGTTGACTCACATTTTACCATGGCCATAACATATAATCTCTATCAATTCTAGTGTTAAATAATATGCCTTAGAATGTTACTGGTTTTAATTCCAATTTGTCTTTATTGGTTTCAAGAAAATTAATTGGTTGCATATGTTACATTTTGATGATGGACACCAAAATAGAAACGCAGATTACATTTAATGTATTCTATATTATAAAAAGAAAACATCCAGAAAAACTGGGGCCAAAGTTAATATCCGATTGACTTTAAATTTATACACAGCGTTTAAGGTCATAAGACAATAACGCTTATTGATTTTCGGCGATTTCCGATAATTAGTGCCAGAGTTATGGCCCTTGATCTCTTTAAAAAATCTTGTGGACGCTCTAAAGGTCAAAGTTAATGTCCGATTGACTTTAAATTTATACACAGTGTTTAAGGTCATAAGACGAAGACGCCTATTGATTTTCAGCGATTTCCGATGATTAGTGCCAGAGTTATGGCCCTTGATCGCCTCAAAAAATCTTGTGAACGCTCTAGAGGCCAAAGTTAATATCCGATTGACTTTAGATTTATACACAGTGTTTAAGGTCATGAGACGAAGAAGCCTATTGATATTCGGCGATTTCCGATAATTAGTGCCAGAGTTATTGCCCTTGATCTCTTTAAAAAAATCATGTGGACGCTCTAAAGGTCAAAGTTAATATCCGATTGACTTTAAATTTATACACAGTGTTTAAGGTCATAAGACGAAGACGCCTATCGATTTTCAGC
The DNA here is from genome assembly GCA_948474765.1 of Patella depressa. Classification (NCBI taxonomy): domain Eukaryota; kingdom Metazoa; phylum Mollusca; class Gastropoda; family Patellidae; genus Patella; species Patella depressa. The sequence goes on along the minus strand of OX419715.1, from coordinate 49,226,973 downwards.
GATTTCCGATAATTAGTGCCAGAGTTATGGCCTTTGATCACTTCAAAAAATCTTGTGGACGCTCTAGAGGCCAAAGTTAATATCCGATTGACTTTAGATTTATACACAGTGTTTAAGGTCATGAGACGAAGAAGCCTATTGATTTTCCGCGATTTCCGATAATTAGTGCCAGAGTTATTGCCCTTGATCTCTTTAAAAAAATCATGTGGACGCTCTAAAGGTCAAAGTTAATATCCGATTGACTTTAAATTTATACACAGTGTTTAAGGTCATAAGACGAAGAATCCTATTGATTTTCAGCGATTTCCGATAATTAGTGCCAGAGTTATGGCCCTTGATCACTTCAAAAAATCTTGTGGACGCTCTGGAGGCCAAAGTTAATATCCGATTGACTTTAGATTTATACACAGTGTTTAAGGTCATGAGACGAAGAAGCCTTATGATTTTCTGCGATTTCAAATAATTACTGCCAGAGTTATCTCACTTGATAACTTCAAAAATTCTTGTGACGCTATAGAGGCCAAAGTTACCATCCGATTGACTTCAGATTGATACATAGAGTTTAAGGTGTTGAAACGAACAAGTATTTTGATTTTCAATGAATTTAGATAACTGAACAGCTAAATCCATGATATTAAATGTTTTATGTATATACTAATTGTTAGCGTGGGGTAAAACTTTATAAAAAGCAATCAAATTCTAATGATTTTCTGATAATTACATAATGAGTTGTTACTCTTAATCAGTTTTTAGTGTATTACAAATGTTTCATTACCGAAAAAAGTAAAAATATGCGACAACCCTTGTTGACTGCCCGGACGATTTAGCTGCTGTGGGCGTATGTTTCGTTGCCTGGCAACCTATCTTTTGTTATGGAATAAACCATTTCCAACTTTGATTCTCCCTTGGACAGTTTATAGATTTGATTTTAGACATTTTTCTGAAATAAAAAATATGAATATGATGAAAGACTTGAAAAATAATTAAATACAGAAATTTTGCCAAAAAAATATCACAACTTTAACCAAACAAGAAGTATTAAGATTTGATTTATTTTAACAGAGATACAAAGATTGTCGTGTCCATGTAACATCGGTATGCAGGACTTCTGTCATTCCAATATTTTGATATTTTTGCAACATTACAAAGTCCTGTTAGTATTTGAAATTTATGTAGACACACGGAAATGGGGTCGTCTTCGAATCTTTTCTAACAATTAAGATATATAAGATTTATTTTATATTAATAATAGAAAACGATTTACCGACGTTACACGGAAGCAAAGCCTTGAATGAGAAATTACTGAAATATTGTTCGACGTCCACCACATGGCTCGCGTACGATGAACATACACAGTAACCAATTTAATTATCTTCCATCATATCGTCTGTTTTTATGTCGTCGCCCCTGTCCGTCCGGACGTCCGTCCGGACATCCGTCCGTCCGTCCGTCCGTCCACAATTTGTTTGTGGACTCTCTACAGGTCACAATTTTGACGAAACTTGAAATATAGGTTTATCCCCAAAAGATCTCGGCTGCTCTCGATATTGGCATGTATCGGATCAAAACTTCATGGATTATGGCCCCTGATTGTACGAAAAATCACAATTTTAGCTTGTGGACCCTATAGAGGTCACAATTTTGAACCGATTTTGATGAAACTTGACATGCATGTTTGTAACCCAAAGATCTTGGTTCCTTTCGATATTTGCGGCTATCGGAATGTAATTTCCTGGATTATGGCCCCTGATTGTCCGAAAAATCACCCTTTTTAGCTTGTGGTCCCTCTGGAGGTCACAATTATTATTCGATTTAAAAAACCGTTTGAATATATCACCGTTACACCCTAAGGAAGGTTGAGTTCGAATTTCGGGAAAATCTGACGAAAATTGCCATACAAAATGGCTGCCGTTTGTACGCGAAGACAGTTAAAAAATGGTATATCAAGGTTGTGGACCCTGTGGAGGTCACAATTTTGATTCGATTTTGATGAAACTTGAAATTCATGGTTATAACCCAAAGATCTTGCTTCCTTTCGATATTTGCGCATATCGTAACTTCCTGAATTATGGCCCCTGATTATACGAAAAATCGCCTTTATTTTAGCTTGGAGGTCACAATTATTATTCGATTTAAAAAACCGTTTGATCATATCACCGTTACACCCTAAGGAAGGTTGAGTTCGAATTTCGGGAAAATCGGACGAAAATTGCCATACAAAATGGCCGCCGTTTGTACGCGAATACTGTTAAAAAATGGTATATCAAGGTTGTGGACCCTGTGGAGGTCACAATTTTGATTCAATTTTGATGAAACTTGAAATTCATGGTTATAACCCAAAGATCTTGCTTCCTTTCGATATTTGCGCATATCGGATTGTAACTTCCTGAATTATGGCCCCTGATTATACGCAAAATCGCCTTTCTTTTAGCTTAGAGGTCACAATTATTATCTGATTTAAAAAAACGTTTGATTATATTACCGTTACACCGTAAGGAAGGTTGAGTTCGAATTTCGGGAAAATCAGACCAAAATTGCCATACAAAATGGCCGCCGTTTGTACTCAAATACTGTTAAAAAATGGTATATCAAGGTTGTGGACCCTGTAAAGGTCACAATTTTAATTCGATTTTGATCAAACTTGAAATTCTTTTCGATATTTGCACATATCGGATCGTAACTTCCTGAATTATGTTTCCTGGTTATACGCAAAATCCCCCTTTCTTTAGCTTGTGGTCCCTCTGGAGGTCACAATTATTATCCAATTTAAAAAAACGTTAGATTATATCACCGTTACACTGTAAGGAAGGTTGAGTTTGAATTTCGGGAAAATCGGACCAAAATGGCCGCTGTTTGTACGCGAATACTGTTAAAAAAATGGTATATCATGGTTGTGGACCCTGTATAGGTCACAATTTTAATTCGATTTTGATTAGGAAGGTTGAGTTCTAATTTCGTGAAAATCATACAAAAATTGCCGGACGAAATGGTCGTTGTTTGTACGCGAACAGTATAAAAATATGGTATATCATGGTTGTGGACTCTCTACAGGTCACAATTCTTTTGATGAAAAGTCACATTTCTAAGTTGTGTACCGTCACACCATAATCATTGTCGGTTTCGAATTTCATGAATATCAGACTGGAACTGACCAACTAAATGGCTGCTCCCAATACAATATGAAATACAGGACTTAAAGATGTAGGAAAAATCACTTTCGGTATTGCTTGTTCTCTATCCATCTCTCGAAAATGTGGGCGTATCCTGCCTGGCAGTGCCAGCCTATCTTTTCAGTAATGTATACTTACAATTCTTACACCTGATGGGACACAACAAGATCAAAGATGAAATAAATGCTGTCTGCCGTCAAAACGTGATTCCAAGTAAACAAAACTACTGTCAATGTCGTAAATATCTATTTTTAGAAGTAAAGGACTGCCAACAGCGATGGATGGGTGATCGAATGAAGTAAATGTTTTACCAATGTTACAAATGAAAATAGGACACGAATCAATATAGCAATGAATGACCTTTGTTTTTTTTATTACATTTTAATTTTGGCTTGTCATGCACAGGTATATTCTTTAAAACGACCAAATTCAAGATTCTAAAATAACATTCGTAGGTTATTCGGGCCATTGCAGTTTCCATCACAAAAACAATTTTTATACGCCCACATGGAAATGTGGTCGTATATTGTCGTCTCACTTTCTGTCCGTCCGTCGTCCACAATTTCTTGTGAACGCTCTAGACGCTAAAGTTAATATCCGATTGACTATAAATTTATACACGGTGTTTAAGGTCATGAGATGAAAAATCCTATTGATTTTCAGCGATATCCGATAATTACTGCCAGAGTTATGACCCTTGATCACTTTGAAAAATCTTGTGGACGCTCTAGAGGCCAAAGTTAATATCAGATTGACTTTGAATTTATTCACAGTGTTTAAGGTCATGAGACAAAGAAGCCTATTGATTTTCAGCGATATCCGATAATTATTACCAGAGTTATGACCCTTGATCACTTTGAAAAATCTTGTGAACGCTCTACAGGCTAAAGTTAATATCCGATTGACTTTAGATTTATACACAGTGTTTAATGTAATGAGATGAAGAATATCCGATAATTACTACCAGAGTTATGACCCTTGATCACTTTGAAAAATCTTGTGGACGCTCTAGAGGCCAAAGTTAATATCAGATTGACTTTGAATTTATACACAGTGTTTAAGGTCATGAGACAAAGAAGCCTATTGATTTTCAGCGATATCCGATAATTATTACCAGAGTTATGACCCTTGATCACTTTGAAAAATCTTGTGAACGCTGTAGAGGCTAAAGTTAATATCCGATTGACTTTAGATTTATACACAGTGTTTAAGGTCATGATACGAAGAAGCCTATTGATTTTCAGCGATATCCGATAATTACTACCAGAGTTATGACCTTTGATCACTTTGAAAAATCTTGTGAATTCTCTAAAAAGGCTAAAGTTAATATCGAATTGACTTTAAATTTATACACAGTGTTTAAGGTCATGATACGAAGAAGCCAATTGATTTTCAGCAATATTCGACAATCACGGCCAGAGTTATGACCCTTAATATCCAATGATTACTGCCCGAGTTATGACCCTTGATCACTTTGAAAAATGTTGTGAACGCTCTAGAGGCTAAAGTTAATATCCGATTGACTTTAAATTTATACACGGTGTTTAAGGTCATGAGACGAAGAAGCCTATTGATTTTCAGCAATATCTGATAATTCCTACCAGAGTTATGACCCTTGATCACTTTGAAAAATCCTGTGAACGCTCTAGAGGCTAAAGTTAATATCCGATTGACTATAAATTTATACACAGTGGTTAAGGTCATGATACGAAGAAGCCTATTGATTTTTAGCAATATCCTATAATTACTGCCCGAGTTATGACCCTTGTTCACTTTGTAAAATCTTGTGAATGCTCTAGAGGCTAAAGTTAATTTCCGATTGACTTTAAATTGATACACAGTGTTTAATGTAATGAGATGAAGAAGCCTATTGATTTTCAGCAATATCCGATAATTACTGCCAGAGTTATGACCCTTGATCACTTTGAAAAATCTTGTGGACGCTCTAGAGGCCAAAGTTAATATCAGATTGGCTTTAAATTTATACACAGTGTTTAAGGTCATGAGACGAAGAATCCTATTGTTATGGCCCTTGATCACTTCAAAAAATCTTGTGGACGCTCTAGAGGCCAAAGTTAATATCAGATTGGCTTTAAATTTATACACAGTGTTTAAGGTCATAAGGCAAAGAAGCCTATTGATTTTCAGCGATTTCAGATAATTAGTGCCAGATTTATGGCCCTTGATCACTTTAAAAAAAATCATGTGGACGCTCTATAGGCCAAAGTTAATATCCGATTGACTTTAAATTTATACACAGTGTTTAAGGTCATGAGACGAAGAAGCCTAATGATTTTCAGCGATTTCTAATAATTAGTGCCAGAGTTGTGGCCCTTGATTACTTCTAAAAATCTTGTGGATGCTCTAGAGGCCAAAGTTAATATCCGATTGACTTTAAATTTATACACATTGTATATGGTCATGAGACAAAAAAAGCCTATTGATTTTCAGCGATTTCTGATAATTTCTTCCAGAGTTATGGTCCTTGATCACATCAAAAAATCCTGTGGACGCTGTAAAGGCCAAAGTTAATATCCGATTGACTTTAAATTTATACACATTGTATATGGTCATGAGACAAAAAAAGCCTATTGATTTTCAGCGATTTCTGATAATTTCTTCCAGAGTTATGGTCCTTGATCACATCAAAAAATCCTGTGGACGCTGTAAAGGCCAAAGTTAATATCCGATTGACTTTAAATTTATACACATTGTTTATGGTCATGAGACAAAAAAAGCCTATTGATTTTCAGCGATTTCTGATAATTACTTCCAGAGTTATGGCCCTTGATCACATCAAAAAATCCTGTGGACGCTCTAGAGGCCAAGGGGGGTTGGGATGGCCTAGTGGTCTAGAGTGCCGCGCTTCGACCTCTAGCTGACCGGTCACCTCTGGCTTGCGGCTGTGGTTTCGATCCCTGGTGTGAGCGTATGTGGCATGGAGATAGGGGCGCCTTCTCAACCTCGTGGGTTTCCTCCGGGCACTCCGGTTTCCTCCCACTGCTAAAGACCCCTACGCGCAAGCGAATTATTGAAATAAAATGAAAACCATATGTTAGTCCCAAAATGACCTAGTTTGTGTCAAGTCGACGTTAAACCCCATTTCTCTCTCTCTCTCTCTCTCTCTAGAGACCAAAGTTAATACCAGATTTCAAATAATTTCTTCCAGAGTTGTCTCCCTTGATCACTTCAAAAAACCTTGTGATGCTATAGAGGCCAAAGTTAATATCCAATTGACTACAGATTGATACACAGAGTTTAAGGTGTTGAAACAAACAAGTATTTTGATTTTCAATGAATTTCGATAACTGAACAGCTAAATCCATGATATTAAATGTTTCCTATACTAATTGTTAGCGTGGGGCAAAACTTTTATAAAAAGCAAACAAATTCTAATGATTTTCAGATAATTACATAATGAGTTGTTACTCTTAATCAGATTTTAGTGTATTACAAATGTTTCATTACCAAAAAAAGTAAAAATATGCGACAACCCTTGTTGACTGCCCGGACGATTTAGCTGCTGTGGGCGTATGTTTTGTTGCCTGGCAACCTATCTATTAGCTTGTGGTACTTGAGGCCAAAATTATTATCCGATTTGAAAAACCGTCTGATTATCACTGTTACACCATAAAGAAGGTTGTGTTCGAATTTTGTGAAAATCGGACCAAAATTGACGGACAAAATGGCCGCCGTTTGTACGCGAAAAGTGTAAAAATATGGTATGTCAAGGTTGTGAACACTGTAGGGGTCACAATTTTGAACCGAATTTGATGAAACTTGAAATGCATGTCTATAACTCAAAGATCTTGTTTCCTTTAGATATTTGCGCATATCGGATCGTAACATCCTGAATTATGGCCCCTGATTGTACGAAAAATCACGCTTTTAGCTTGTGGATATTATAGAGGTCACAACTTTGAACCGATTTTGATGAAACTTGACATGTATGTTTATAACCCCAAAATCTTAGTTCTTTTGATATTTGCGCCAATCGGATCTTAACTTCCTGAATTATGGCTCCTGTTTGTCCGAAAAATCACCCTTTTTAGATTGTGGTTCTTCTGAAGGTCAAAATTATTATCCGATTTAAAAAAACGTTTGATGATATCATCGTTGCGTGGTAATGAAGGTTGAGTTCGAATTCCATGAAAATCAGACTAAAATTGACAGACCAAATGGCCGTCGTTTGTAAAGATATGTTATATCAAGGTTATGGACCCTATAGAGGTCACAATTTTAATTCGATTTTGATAAAACTTAAAATACATGTTTATGACCTAAAGGTCTTGGTTACATATTTTCGCATATCGGATTGTAACTTCCTGAATTATGGCCCCTGATTGTCTGAAAAATCGCCTTTTATTGCTTGTGGTCCCCCTGGAGGTCGCAATTATTATCCAATTTAAAAAAAACCCATTTGATATATCACTGTTACACTACTGCTTGTACGCGAATAGTGTAACAATATTGTATATCAAGTGGACCTGTAGAGGTCACAATTTTAATTTTATTTTGATGAAACTTGAAACAGAGTTTAAGGTCTTGAGACCAACAAATATATTGATTTTCAATGAATTTTTGATAATTGTACAGCTAAATCCACAATATTAAATGTTTCGTATACTAGACATTAGCATGGGCCAGAACTTTATAAATAAACCAAACAAATTCTAATGATTTTTGATAATTACTTAATATGCGACAACTCTTGTTGACTGCCCGGATGATTTAGCTGCTGGTGGGCGTATGTTTCGTTGCCTGGCAACCTATTTTTGATAAAAATATTCTGCGAATCAGTTCGTCATTGGATCAATAATTTAAGAATTTATATGTTCTTGATGAAAAAATATTGAAAAATAATATATCTTTCAACAATTCACAGAAATGTTTATTTGAAGTTATAAATGAATAAAAAACGTTTTTTGTGCCGTAACACACGTTACATTATGCATAGCAACCTTTAAATTACTTTGAGAAACAAAATATAAGATTTCTATGACTGAAATGGTTAAATGATTTTTATACGCCCACATTTTTATGTGGACGTATATTGTCGTCGCCCCCGTCCGTCCGTCCGTCCGTCCACATTTTTTTGTGAACAGTCTACAGGTCACAATTTTTATCCGATTTCAATTAAACTTAAAATATAGGTTTATCGCCATAAGATCTCGGTTCCTTTCGATATTGGCATGTATCGGACTGTAACTTCATGGGTTATGGCCCCTGATTGTACGAAAAATCACGTTTTTTAGCTTGTGAACAGCGTAGAGGTCACAATTTTGAACCGATTTGGATGAAACTTGACATGTGTGTTTATAACCCAAAGATCTTGGTTCCTTTCGATATTTGCGCCCATCGGATCGTAACTTCCTGAATTATGGCCCCTGATTGTCCAAAAATCGCCCTTTTTAACTTGTGGTCCCTCTGGAGGTCACAATTGTTATCCGATTTAAAAAATCGTTTGATTATATCACCGTTGCACGGTTATGAAGGTTGAGTTCGAATTTCCTGAAAATCGGACCAAAATTGACGGACGAAATGGCCGCCGTTTGTACGCGAATAGTGTGAAAATATGTTATATCAAGGTTGTGGACCTTATAGAGGTCACAATTTTGAACCGATTTTGATGAAACTTGACATGTATGTTTATAACCCAAAGATCTTGGTTCCTTTCGATATTTGCGCCCATCGGATCGTAACTTCCTGAATTATGGCCCCTGATTGTCCGAAAAATTGCCCTTTTTAGCTTGTGGTCCCTCTGAAGGTCAAAATTGTTATCGGATTTAACAAATCGTTTGATTATATCACCGTTCCATGGTTACGAAGGTTGAGTTCGAATTTCATGAAAATCGGACCAAAATTGACGGACAAAATGGCCGCCGTTTGTACGCGAATAGTGTGAAAATATGTTATATCAAGGTTGTGGACCTTATAGAGGTCACAATTTTGAACCAATTTTGATGAAACTTGACATGTATGTCTATAACCCAAAGATCTTGGTTCCTTTCGATATTTGCACCCATCGGATCGTAACTTCCTCAATTATGGCCCCTGATTGTCCAAAAAATCGCCCTTTTTAGCTTGTGGTCCCTCTGGAGGTCAAAATTGTTATCCGATTTAAAAAACCGTTTGATTATATCACGATTCCATGGTTATGAAGGTTGAGTGTGAATTTGGGAAAATCGGACCAAAATTGACGGACAAAATGGCCGCCGTTTGTATGCGAATAGTGTGAAAATATGTTATATAAAGGTTGTGGACCTTATAGAGGTCATAATTTTGAACCGATTTTTATGAAACTTGACATGTATGTTTATAACCCAAAGATCTTGGTTCCTTTCGATATTTGCACCCATTCGATCATAACTTCCTGAATTATGTCCCTGGATTGTCCAAAAAATCGCTTTTGTTAGCTTTTGGTCCCTCTGGAGGTCAAAATTATTATCCGATTTAAAAAAACGTTTGACTATATCACCGTTACATGGTAATGAAGAGAGAGTTTGAATTACGTGAAAATCGGACTAGAATTGACGGACAAAATGGCCGTCGTTTGTACACGAATAGTGTGAAAACATGTTATATCAAGGTTGTGGACCCTATAGAGGTCACAATTTTGAACCGATTTTGATGAAACTTGACATGTATGTTTATAACCCAAAGATCTTGGTTCCTTTCGATATTTGTGCCCATCGTGTAATTACTTCCTGAATTATGTCCCCTGATTGTACGAAAAATCACCCTTTTTAGCTTGTGGTCCCTCTGGAGGTCACAATTATTATCTGATTTAAAAAAAAAACGTTTGATTATAAAAACCAAACAAATTATAATGATTTTCCGATAATTCCTTAATATGCGACAACTCTTGTTGACTGCCCGGACGATTTGGCTGCTGTGTGGGCGTATGTTTCGTTGCCTGGCAACCTATTTTTAAACATAAAATGGAAGAGAATTTTTTTTATAAAAGGGTTTTTTAAAGAAAATTTAACATAAAAAGTATGGTAGTTTTGCTTCTGAACTGTAACACACGTGACGTGAATGGGCCAACAGCTAAATCCATGATATTTTCTAAACGTTAGCATGGGGCAACACTAAAATGAAAATTACTGAATTTAGTGTATTTTAAATGTTTCATTACCGACAATAGAAAAAATATGCAACAAATCTTTTGACAACTGCTCAGACAAATTATCTGCTGTAGGTGTAGGCCTATGTTTTCTTGCCTGGCAGCCTATCTTTAAGATAGAAATAACTTTAGTATAATAAATATATTATTGTTACAGGTGGAGAAATTAGTTGTTGATACATTTAAACCCGATATGGAGATAGGGGAATATGAAGCACCTAAGCCTCAAAGGCAACCTAAGGTATGACACATGAGACACCATCTTTTTATTATAGGTCCAATGTGGACGCATTATGGTATTATACTATGCCGTCGCCCCTGTGTGTATGTATGTCTGTGGGTCGTCTACAGGGTCCATTTTTTGGCTGGATTTTCTTCAAGATAAATTTTGAAGAAAAACTTAATGCTACAAAGTTCAAAAGTAATCTGACAAGTTAATTCCATTTTAAGGAGAATTTAATTTTTGAAAATATGATTGTAGATAAAAAAAAATGGCAAACATTTTAGTTAATGAGTGACAAAGTCATTGTCCGCACTGTGATGTAAACCGTTAGGGTGTCTACATATTTTACTTGCATTGACTTATTTAACTTAATATTAATGTACGAAGCTGTAGTTTATAAGGGCTTATTGGTGTTAACATGTAATCCATACAATTGAAAAAGCGCATTATACAAAAATAAACAATCTTTTGTTGAGTTTCTGAGTGCCATCATCAAATTCGGCTAGTGACTTCAATGGATTGGATTCATGTTATGTCTACTAGGTAAGTCTGTTCCATACATGTAGACATGTATCTGCTAAGGAAGATATCCAGAATCATTCTGGGGAAAAAATGAGAAAAAACAGTCCTTCACGTTTACGAAATAATGCGGGAGCCGTAAAACACTCCTGTAAATTTAGAAATTGAGGAAAAAGCTCCCGTAAAAACAGCTCTTCTTATTTATATTGCAAGAGTAATCTACTGTATTTATGCTTTATTAGTTTTGTCTCAAATTATTTTTATGTCATTTATATTTTCCACGAATTGTCAGTTTGATCACTTTGTCAGCGTGATTATTAACGCAAAATTAAATTGCAAACCTATTTTTGTCCCCCAACCGAACAGTGGCATTTGTCCACCAGTTATTCCAATTTAAAAATTTTGCATACTTGACAGTTCTGACCACCTCCAGATATATTGATAGCGGTAATCAACGCAATGCCAATGGGACAAGCAGTACATGTACATGAAAACATTTTAAACAACGTAATGTTATTACTAGACGAGTCATTCTATCATTCCTGTTTATATTCTACATCAACATCCGGCGACATATTAGGCTGTCGAGTAACAACGTATTCTATTGGCTGATTTTAGACTTCTACCCAATTAAAACGAGCCTTACATTAGCATTCATTACCAAGGACCGTATATAGGGAATGCTCATTGCTTAGAGGAGGTCAAACACATGCAGTTTTAAAAATAAACAAAAACTGAATGGACGCTAGTTTATGAATCTCAATAAGGAGAGCGATTTAGCTAATTAGCGGGCATATTTAATGACTCTACTGAAGTTAAGTCGAGGTGCGTTGGGAGGCTCAAGAGCGAAAGCGCGCCTTAAACGTGAAGGACTGGAAAAACCATCTTTATATGTATATCTTTCAAACTTGTAAACTGAACTCAAAACTTTCTAATTCATACTTTTGAACTCAAACTTCAAACCTCATAAATGTGAACTGGGTAACATAACTCTGAAATGAATAAAAATAGTCCATTTTAAAATCAATTAAATATCAACAAATCTTCGCAAATGTATATTTTGACTGAGATGCATAATAAAAAGTGGAAAGCATGTTTTGCACAAATTGAAATTCTCAGAATGGGAAGAATAACAGTTTGTTTCTAATTTCAATGTCCCCAAAAAATTATTAGTAATCAACTCATCGAAATATGCCGAAGCTGGAGGCAACATGGAACTGTCCCTGGCGCCATCAACTATGTCAATCCGACCTACATGTACATTTGGAAAATTTGTTGTTTAATAATTACCTAACGAGTTATCTGACTCCATTAGAGATCATCCGTAAATAAAACGTCCTCAAATTCATCATTTTCTCTGCCTCAATCGTATTATTCCAGTTCTTGTTCAATTTCAATGTCACTTTACTTACAGTTTCATCATCAAAATTATCATCTAATTCACGATCTTTTGCTTCATTTCGGCACATTCAACGTCATAAGAATCGAATCCATTAAAATCAATGTCTGAATCCAATTACGCCATTCAAAAATTCAACAAAAAACCACCAGAACGTTACTGGTGTTTTCAGACCCTTACATAACTAGACGGTTAAAACAGAGCGTCAAATTGGATCAAATATGTATACATAACGTTACGTCATGGCTCACGATTTTGCCCAATTAACCAGTGCATAGCAGAATATTACAGTAAAACAATATCAACATTGACATAATGTAAATAATACTGTATGGAGAAAAACAGATTTTCAACGTTGTTATACGCCTACATTTTCATGTGGACGTATTATGCCACCGTCGCCCCTGTCCGATGTCTGTCCGTCCACAATTGTTTGTGGACTCTCTCTACAGGTCACAATTCTTATCCGATTTTGCGAAACTTGAAATATAGGTTTATCCCCATTAGATCTTGGCTGCTTTCGATATGCATGTATCGAATCGAAACCTCATGGATTATGGCCCCTGATTGTACGAAAAATCGCAAATTTTTATACGCCCACATTGAAATGTGGTCGTATATTGCCGTCGCCCCCGTCCGTCCGTCTGTCGGTCCGTCTGTCCGTCCATCGTCCACAATTTCTTGTGAACGCTCTAGAGGCTAAAGTTAATATCCGATTGACTTGAAATTTATACACGGTGTTTAAGGTCGTGAGACAAAGAAGCCTATTGATTTTCAGCGATATCCGATAATTACTACCAGAGTTATGACCCTTGATCACTTTGAAAAATCTTGTGAACGCTCTAGAGGCTATAGTTAATATCCGATTGACTTTAAATTTATACACAGTGTTTAATGTCAGGAGACAAAGAAGCCTATTGATTTTCGGTGATATCTGATAATTACTGCCAGAGTTATGACCCTTGATCACTTTGAAAAATCTTGTGAACGCTTTAGAGGCTAAAGTTAATATCCAATTGACTTTAAATTTATACACAGTGGTTAAGGTCGTGAGATGAAGAAGCCTATTGATTTTCAGCGATATCCGATAATTACTACCAGAGTTACGACCCTTGATCACTTTGAAAAATCTTGTGAACGCTCTAGAGGCTATAGTTAATATCCGATTGACTTTAAATTTATACACAGTGTTTAAGGTCAGGAGACGAAGAAGCCTATTGATTTTCGGTGATATCTGATAATTACTGCCAGAGTTATGACCCTTGATCACTTTGAAAAATCTTGTGAACGCTTTAGAGGCTAAAGTTAATATCCGATTGACTTTAAATTTATACACAGTGTTTAAGGTCAGGAGACGAAGAAGCCTATTGATTTTCGGTGATATCTGATAATTACTGCCAGAGTTACGACCCTTGATCACTTTGAAAAATCTTGTGAACGCTCTAGAGGCTATAGTTAATATCCGATTGACTTTAAATTTATACACAGTGTTTAAGGTCAGGAGACGAAGAAGCCTATTGATTTTCGGTGATATCTGATAATTACTGCCAGAGTTATGACCCTTGATCACTTTGAAAAATCTTGTGAACGCTCTAGAGGCTAAAGTTAATATCCGATTGACTTTAAATTTATACACACTATTTACGGTCATGATACAAAATAGCCTATTTATTTTCAGCGATATCCGATAATTACTGCCAGAGTTATGACCCTTGATCACTTTGAAAAACCCTGTGAATGCTCTAAAGGCTAAAGTTAATATCCGATTGACTTTAAATTTGTACACAGTGTTTAGGGTCATGATACGAAGAATCCTATTTGATTTTCAGTGATATCTGATAATTTCTGGCAGTTGATCACTTTGAAATATCTTGTGGACAAAGGCCTTGAGACAAACCATCAAAACTATTCTAATCATTTCTGATAATTATTTAATGGGCTATTAATCGTAATAAGATTATCATGTGTTGTAAATGTTCTCCTTACTGATAAAAGAAACAATATGCGACAACCCTTGTTGACTGCCCGGACGACTTAGCTGTTGTGGGCGTATGTTTCGTTGCCTGGCAACCTATCTTAGCTATAGAGGTCACAGTTTTGAAACGATTTTGATGAAACTTGACATGCATATAACCCAAAGATCTTGGTTCCTTTCGATATTTGTGCCAATCTGATCGTAACTTACGGCCCATGATTGTCCGAAAAATCGCCTTTATTAGCTTTTGGTGCCTCTGGAGGTCAAAATTATTACCCGATTTAAAAAACGTTTGATATTATCACTGTTACGAATGTTGAGTTCGAATTTCATGAAAATCGGACCAAAACGGACAGGCAAAATGGCTGCTGCTTGGACGCGAATACTATAACTATGTGAATCCTTATCAGCTCATTTCGTGAATAAACAACTTGGTTTAGTTATTTCATGCCAAGTAAAAGAATAGCAAAAAAAAACCAATGGCGGCATTGACCTTTGACTTCAAGCATGCGTGTTGTCATTGCATTTGGAAGTTCCAAAAGCTGGAGATCCTCCCATGTCCAATATAGGTCAACCGAAGTTGAAGTCCGGAAGTTATTTCAGAACCGAATGGTTAACACTTTCGCTTGGTAAAAATTCACTAAAAATTGTTTTGTCTCGTAAGTTATTAAAGCCTACTTTTTTACGGGTAACACTAAAAATAAAACTAATCTGAATTATAATTGGCAACGTGACCTTTCACACGTATTGCATATTTCCGAGTTCTGACTATACACTGAAAATAATTTGTGCTTCTTTGTTAGATTATTGACATGTGCTTATATATTTGTCCCCCGCCTTTCGAAGAAAGTTGGGGGACTATTAAAATGGGTTCGTCCGTCTGTCTGTCTGTCTGTCTGTCTGTCTGTCCGTCCGTCACACTTTTTGGGACAAAATAACTCTCTTCCTAATTGAGCTAGAATGTTCAAACTTGGTGTATGTGTTTATTAGGTCAATGCCTTGATGGAGTTCAAAGATGAGCATTTTCCGCTTAGGGTAAGCAGAGATAAGCAATTTGATTGGTTGATGCTTTGGGACACGATAAACTTAGTTCTAATTAAGTGAGAGTGATGAAACTTAGTGTATAGTTTCATTACTGTAATACCTTGACTAAGTTCGATAATGAGCATTTTCCGCTCAGGGTAAGCAGAGCAATTTGATTGGTCGAGACTTTGGAACACAATAACTCTCCTTCTAATAGCATTACCACATTCGTCCTCTTCGCAGTGTGACACTTTGTCAGCGTATTGACTGTGCCCTACACTCTTCGCGGACAGAGTGCCAAGAAAAAATAACCGATATAAAACTCAAATTTTGTGTCAACATATTTTAACCTATATGGATAAAAAGCCAATTAAATTACCTTTCTAGTGATACAACATTCGTTTTTGTTTTTTATTGATAATGCACTCAAAACACAAGTTATAAAGTACCCACGCTAATATTAGGTCACTCACAGTTAACCATTGTTTTTCCATTAGCGAATTAATTATTGTTCACGGCACGCCCGGGTTTTGGAGCGGTATCTCGCTGGGGATTCTCATAGCTCGGAAAGTTCTGCCCGTACGTCATTGAAACTTTCCACGAATCACCAGGAGACCCCCCGCAAGGTTCTGCGACTTCCCCGATGAAAATGGCGGGTATAGTTTTTGAGATACAACTGTTTTAAAAGTTTGAAGCGAAAATTCTCTAAAATCCAATGTTGCGGGTTGAATTTTAAAATGCTGAGTACCTTTGTGAAATATCGTAGATTATAGTGATATATGTGTCGTCGGTAAAAAAAAGCTATTTTCATCGAAGAATAAGCCGCAGAAGTTTGGTTGCCAAGATGAATTCTTACGGCGAAAAATTCACGGGAGATTCCATTCATAGCAAAATGACGATCCCCCATGACGAGCATGGTTGAAGTCACGTGATTGACTTTGTCGAATCTGATTGGACAAGCTCGCGTGCCATTTCAGCAATAGGGGGTGGAAGGTGGGTAAATCCTTCGACGGAAGCTATTTCACGCAGGATATAAACAAAAGACTTATTATTTTGACATTAGTGGATTTGACTTGATAGTTGTCTTGAAACTGAAAGACAAACATATATGTCTAACAAATTAGCTAATTTTATTTTTGATATTAATTGAATTAGTAAAATTATAATTTTTTACCAAACAATTCATCAATAATTAGATAGGCCTATCTATTAATATTATTATTTTGATTATGAAACTCAATAAAAATGGTTTAATTTTTAAATATTAATATAATTAATGAAATTATGTAAAACTTTAATTATTTACCAATCATTTTACCAGTAATCAAGAAGGCTTATTAATATTATTATTTTGATTAAAGTGTAACTCAATTAAAATTGTCTTATTTTAGATATTAATATAATTAGTAAATATGGAAAACTGTAATTATTTATCAAACATTATTAATAATCTAGGCCTATTAATATTATTTTTATTAAAATGTAACTCAATTAAAATTAGTTAATTTAAGATTTAGGTTGTTAGTAAAACTTTGGTTTCAATTCCGGACTTTTAGTTTTGTCACAAGTCTGTTGTACTCTTAGCCTTCCGATTCAACTTTTTAATATTGAACAAAAATATGTCTAAAAACAACTTCTTTATTTACTATGTTCTCTGGTGGATATTGGACATTCGGAAATTGTAATCCCCTCTTCAATACCTTTCAGATGATATATTACAACCCATATTTAGAGCCCCGAATAAATTACGTAGGACTGTAACGGAATCTGGCATGTCGGCCATCTTGGATTCCAAAATGGCTGCCATTTTCCGTTGAGGTCAATAAGCAGATCAAACTTACTTTATGGAGTGCAGAATTAAGTACTTTTGACAGCCGTGTAGTGTCATTTGATGCTAACCTCAAAGTTGTAGTACATGGGTCATTCCATGTCAAGTGGGTCAATTTTCAGAAATTTGGGAAATTGACCCCCTTGAAAAAATCTGAAAAAAATATATGTTATTGTACATCTAAAATCTAGAAACTGTCCAAAATATGTGGTGTGTAGCATGAAAATTGACTGAGATACGGGCATTTAAGTTTCATGAGTGACTAATAAGTTTTCGAAACAAAATATGTATCACTAATTTACTCGAGTTTCAGATATCTTGATTTTACCTTTATAGTGAAGATATACCGCTCAAATTTGGTAGTCTTGGAGAACTTTGTGTGTAGATTATGAATCTGCAATCAGATTACCGGTGAGTTGTAGGGTTCGCATGGTACTTGGCCACGAAAATGACAAAAATTTGGTGCAGTTGTATATTGTCTGGATTTTGAAGTGCTCCAGGTGCTACAAAGTAATAGATATAGACCCAAATATTGGTATATCCAGAGATTGCCAGTAGTACTACATAAGAAACGAATGAAAACGCTCCAGTCTTGAATAGATTCCCAGAAAATTGACCGCGAAAATGGTTTCAGACACAAATTTTCGAAAATTGTCTCATATTTTCGAACCGATATAACCCGGTAGATGAGCACCTAAAAATCTGATTATAGTTTGTAAATATAGTTCGTGCTTATGTTTTCAACATATGTAAAAGCCATTCGTGTCCCGGGCCATTTTGATATTTTTTCAATTTTTTGAAAATCCGTGATTTGGGTCATTCCATGTCAATTATCACCCAACGAGGTAAACAGTACCCGATTCGATTTTGCCGAATTTTATTTTATATGTCTTTTAGGGCTGAAAAAGCTTATATTCCTAATTTTAACTTTGTCCGACTAACAGTTCCTAAGATACTGTCCACCAAATTTTGTAGATTTTCAGCTAAAATGGGTTTCATCGACATTATTCAAATCACCATAACCCAGTAACCAATAGGTTAAAATTGCTGGAATAAGTGTTTTTGGAATGGGAAAGATAATGACGTGCTGTTTGAATCATAGATATCCTTCTTTAGGAAAGTCTGCTGAAGGTTACTATGTATCCTCAGAGCTTATCCATGAAGACAGTCCTGCTTTAAGTGTAAAGACACTGATTTTCAGTCTCACGTGTGAATATTTAATTTGATTTTACATGCTTATAAAAGATATCATACCTCCAGTTGTTTAACAGTGTGTAGAAAACATGCTGAGCTAAACTTTACATGCAAGTTCATCCCAAGGTCACATGGTCTATAAGGTCAAATTCACATTCAAAAGGTCTTCACTCTTTCGAAACACACCCGGGTGTCAAAATAAGTGTAGATTTAGAATTCTTGTGGAATTCCCATCCCTGGAAGACATATTCCGGCAATTTTGACCAATGAGTTACTGGGTATGGTCATTTGAATAATGACAGCCACGCCCACTTTTGCCGAAATCCCCCAAATTTGGTGGACCGTATCTCAGGAACTGTTGGTCGGATCAAGCTAAAATTGGGAATATTAGCTTTTTCAGCCCGAATAAATGTCTAAACCAAATTTCACCAAAATCGAAGGTGATTCGCTTTAAGTCATTGGGTGATAATTGACAAGGAATGGCCAAAAACACAGATTTTGAAAAAATCTTAAAAATATTGAGATGACATGGGACAAGAATGGTTTTAACATATGCTAGAGACATTAGTACAAACTATAAATCCACCAAGTTTCAGATTTTTAGATGCCCATCAAACAGGGTTTAATCGCCTCCAAATTACGATTGTTGACATAGGTTAACACAAAACACAGATTTTCAAAAAATTGAAAAAATATCAAAATGGCCCGGGACAAGAATGGCTTTTACATATGTTGAAAACATAAGCACGAACTATATTTACAAACTATAATCAGATTTTTAGGTGCTCATCTACCGGGTTATATCGGCTCGAAAATATGAGACAATTTTCGAAAATTTGTGTCTGAAACCATATTCGCTATCAATTTTTGGGGAATCAATTCAAGACTGATGCGTTTCAATGCGTTTCTTATGTAGTACTACTGGCAATCTCTGGATATACCAATATTTGGATCTATATCTATTACTTTGTAGCACCTGGAGCTCTACAAAATCCAGACAATATACAATTGCACTAAATGTTTGTCAGTTTTCATGGCCAAGTACCATGCGAACCCTACAACTCACCGGTAATCTGATTGCAGATTCATAATCTACACACAAAGTTCTCCAAGACTACCAAATTTGAGCGGTATATCTTAACTGTAAAGGAAAAATCAAGATATCTGAAACTCGAGTAAATTAGTGATACATATTTTGTTTCGAAAACTTATTAGTCACTCATGAAACTTAAATGCCCGTATCTCAGTCAATTTTCATGCTACACACCACATATTTTGCACAGTTTCTAGAGTTTAGATGTACAATAGCATATATTTTTTCCAGATTTTTTCGAGGGGGTCAATTTCCCACCACTGGCCCACTTGACATGGAATGACCCACATTTTAATGACAATTTTAACAACAATCCAAGATGGCTGCCATTTCTCGTAACGTGCGTGTTACAGAGCCAATTTGACAACAGAATTGAACTCGTCATCCATTTTTATACGCCCACATTTTCATGTGGACGTATTATGTCGTCGCCCCTGTCCGTCCGGACATCCGTCCGGACGTCCGTCCGTCCACAATTTGTTTGTGGACTCTCTACAGGTCACAATTCTTATCCGATTTTGACTAAACTTGAAATATAGGTTTATCCCCAAAAGATCTCGGCTGCTTTCGATAATGGCATGTATCGGATCAAAACTTCATGGATTATGGCCCCTGATTGTACGAAAAATCACGTTTTTAGCTTGTGGACCCTATAGAGGTCACAATTTTGAACCGATTTTGATGAAACTTGACATGCATGTTTGTAACCCAAAGATCTTGGTTCCTTTCGATATTTGCGGCTATCGGAATGTAATTTCCTGAATTATGGCCCCTGATTGTCCGAAAAATCACCCTTTTTAGCTTGTGGTCCCTCTGGAGGTCACAATTATTATTCGATTTAAAAAACCGTTTGATTATATCACCGTTACACCCTAAGGGAGGTTGAGTTCGAATTTCGGGAAAATCGGACGAAAATTGCCATACAAAATGGCCGCCGTTTGTACGCGAATACTGTTAAAAAATGGTATATCAAGATTGTGGACCCTGTGGAGGTCACAATTTTGATTCGATTTTGATGAAACTTGAAATTCATGGTTATAACCCAAAGATCTTGCTTCCTTTCGATATTTGCACATATCGGATCGTAACTTCCTGAATTATGGCCCCTGATTATACGCAAAATTGCCTTTTTTTTAGCTTGGAGGTCACAATTATTATTCGATTTAAAAAATCGTTTGATTATATCACCGTTGCACCCTAAGGAAGGTTGAGTTTCGAATTTCGGGAAAATCGGACGAAAATTGCCATACAAAATGGCCACCGTTTGTACGCGAATACTGTTAAAAAATGGTATATCAAGGTTGTGGACCCTGTGGAGGTCACAATTTTGATTCGATTTTGATGAAACTTGAAATTCATGGTTATAACCCAAAGATCTTGCTTCCTTTCGATATTTGTGCATATCGGATCATAACTTCCTGAATTATGGCCCCTGATTATACGCAAAATCGCCTTTTTTTTTTAGCTTGGAGGTCACAATATCCGATTTAAAAAAAACGTTTGATTATATTACCGTTACACCGTAAGGAAGGTTGAGTTCGAATTTCGGGAAAATCAGACCAAAATTGCCATACAAAATGGCCGCCGTTTGTACGCGAATACTGTTAAAAAATGGTATATCAAGGTTGTGGACCCTGTAAAGGTCACAATTTTAATTCAATTTTGATGAAACTTGAAATTCATGGTTATAACCCAAAGATCTTGGTTCTTTTCGATAGTTGCGCATATCGGATCGTAACTTCCTGAATTATGGCCCCTGGTTATACGCAAAATCCCCCTTTCGTTAGCTTGTGGTCCCTCTGGAGGTCACAATTATTATCCAATTTAAAAAAACGTTTGATTATATCACCGTTACACTGTAGGGAAGGTTGAGTTTGAATTTCGGGAAAATCGGACCAAAATTGACAGACAAAATGGCCGCCGTTTGTACGCGAATACTGTTAAAAAAATGATATATCATGGTTGTGGACCCTGTATAGGTCACAATTTTAATTCGATTTTGATGAGGAAGGTTGAGTTCTAATTTCGTGAAAATTGTACCAAAATTGCCGGACGAAATGGTCGCCGTTTGTACGCGAATAGTGTAAAAATATGGTATATGGTATATCATGGTTGTGGACTCTCTACAGGTCACAATTCTTATCCGATTTTGATGAAAAGTCACATTTCTGGGTTGTGTACTGTCACACCATGATCATTGTCGGTTTCGAATTTCATTAATATCAGACTGGAACTGACCAACTAAATGGCTGCTCCCAATACAGTATGAAATACAGGACTTAAAGATGAAGGAAAAATCACTTTCGGTATTGCTTGTTCTCTGTCCATCTCTCGAAAATGTGGGCGTATCCTGCCTGGCAGTGCCAGCCTATCTTTCATAAGGGTTTCAAAATTTCAACTAATTGCTTTCATTATTACCAGAGTTATTGTAGGATCTTTGAAATACTAATTTGGCCCCAAAATGCCATAATTCAAGGGCGTGTTTTGCCTATAGAGAAGTCCATTACTTTTTGTCACAAAAATACTGCCAATTTTGATGAGAAAAATGTTCATAGAACACTTATATATTAACCGATTTTGAAAATTTAAAAAGTTTCTTCATGTTTAAAGCAGCCTGTATATTGAAATTTTGATGTGGTAATGCTACTTCTAATTGAGTTAAAATGTTCAAACTTGGTGTATATGCTTATTAGGTCAATGCCTTGATGGAGTTCGGAGATGAGCATTTTCCGCTTAGGGTAAACAGAGCGATACGCAATTTGATTGGTCGAGACTTTGGAACACAATAACTCTTCTTCTAATTGAGTAAAAATGTTCAAACTTGGTGTACATGCTTATAAGGTCAATGCCTTGATGGAGTTCGAAGATGAGCATTTTCCACTTAGGGTAAGCAGAGATAAGCAATTTGATTGGTTGATGCATTGGGACACGATAACTTTAGTTCTAATTAAGTGAGAGTGATGAAACTTGGTGTATAGTTTCATTACGGTAATACCTTGACTAAGTTCGATAATGAGCATTTTCTGCTCAAGGTAAGCAGAGCGATACGCAATTTGATTGGTCGAGAGTAGTCGAGACTTTGGAACACAATAGCTCTCCTTCTAATTGAGTTAAAATGTTCAAACTTGGTGTATATGCTTATTAGGTCAATGCCTTGATGGAGTTCGAAGATGAGCATTTTCCGCTTAGGATAAGCAGAGATAAGCAATTTGATTGGTTGATACTTTGGGACAAGATAACTTAGGTTCATCTTGATTGATGATTTTTATGCCACAGTTTATGTACAGTTTGATTGCTCGATACATTGAAAAAAATAAATGTGCGATTAATTAATATGTGTCTTCTATTTATTTTGGGATTTCGGCGGGGGACATCAGCCTCACTGTTGGCTTGTTTATTTTTATACGCCCACATTTTATGTGGTTGACATATATAAAACTGCCATTTAAAACCATCATACATGTCCACTATCCTGACTAGTTTCGTCAAATAAATTTTAACTTTTTCAAAGGTTGAAATATATAAAACTGTTTATGTGGACGTATATTGTCTTCGCCCACGTCCGTCTGTTCACAATTGTTTGTGACCAGTCTAAAGGTCACAATTTATATCCGATTTCAATGAAACTTAAAATATAGGTTTATCACCCTAAGATCTCGCTTCCTTTCGATATTGGCATGTATCGGACTGTAACTTCATGGGTTATGGCCCCTGATTGTACGAAAAATCACGTTTTTAGCTTGTGAACAGTGTAGAGGTCACAATTTTGAACCGATTTGGATGAAACTTGAAATGCATGTTTATAACCCAAAGATCTTGGTTCTTTTCGATATTTGGGCCCAGCGGATCATAACTTCCTGAATTATGGCCCCTGGTTGTCCGAAAAATCACCCGTTTTAGCTTGTGGTCCCTCTGGAGGTCAAAATTGTTATCCGATTTGAAAAACCGTTTGATTATATCACCGTTACATGGTTATGGAGGTTGAGTGTAAATTTTGGAAAATTGGACCAAAATTGACAGAAAAAATGGCCGCCGTTTGTACACGAATAGTGTGAAAATATGTTATATCAAGGTTGTGGACCATGGGTTCCATGTCGGCCGTATATGCCGGTCGGGACCTAGGGCTATGGAAAATGACCGTAACTAGATGTGACCCAACGGTCATTTTGCACGCCGGAAAAATAACCTTTTTACAAAAACTCAATTTTCAAACATGGCTACCATCGACATCCACTATGTAACTATAACACTGTACGGCCAGTGCAGAATATTGCGTATGTAAAGATAGAAGAAGCCACATTATCTCGTGATTGGTGTTATAAGAGTTGTATACATAGTCGTCAGTAGATTGATTATACTGGGCATTATGTTGATAATTGATGATGATTGTCGTGTAGTAGAACAATAAAAGTTAATTGATATTCGGGAATCTTATCAAAGGCGTGAAACAGTCCATTCTTAGTCAATCACGTATTGTCCACGTGTCATAAGAACTTTCTAGAACAAAGCCGTTTACCGCTATTACAGTCACGCACTATGTAAACGAGATTGTTACGATCTTCGAAAAAAGTAAAATTAATATGAAGTACTGCTCTTCAAATCCAACCAACTGCCATATTAAATATAACAGCATAGAAATTACGTAAATTCTTAACAACGTACATGTTGGGAGAAAATTGAATTATAATTTTTTATAGTGATATTACGGCCTTGTGGGAATTGTAGAAATAATATCTAGAGATTAGTTAACTTGCTTACCGACAAATTAAGAATATTACGTATTCCAGTGCTATTGTGTAGCAATATTGATAATTCCACGTGTTAGAAAAATTGTCGTGCATAAATATATTGTAAATCTTATACACGATATTCTAGACGGCGCTAGTGTCGCTTGAAGTTAGCAAACATGAATGCCAAGTTAGCTACCTGACAGTTATTCATTACTAAGATTTTCGTCAATATTCTGCGGCCCGTAGCGCCGTAAGAGATGTTCTAAAACCAATGTGAAATATATGACGTGGATAATTATATATTTATCTTCATATCGAAGTTATTGTATTACAACTCATAATTATCCAGGTCAGTGTGTTTTCTATTGAGCACGTGGTAATTACGTGTC
Organism: Patella depressa; assembly: GCA_948474765.1. Taxonomy (NCBI): domain Eukaryota; kingdom Metazoa; phylum Mollusca; class Gastropoda; family Patellidae; genus Patella; species Patella depressa. Next base: position 49,202,304 of record OX419715.1, on the reverse strand, counting down.
AGCCAGTGACATGTTTTTTCATCAGCAATTTCGATTATTTAAGTACCGTAGCCAAAAGAGAATATTTAACTTATAAATAATTATCACAAGCCTTACAATAAATATTTCCTTTTTAAGTCTAATATATAATTTTTTGTGTACCTCGTGCTGACAAAGTGGTATAAACACGTGAATTCACCATACCCGACCGAGAATAAAAAACATGAAATATGGAATTTTTTTGCAAAGTTTTCGTGCGTTATCAAAAATGACCGGTAGTGAAAATTTTGAAGTGGAAGCCCTGTTGTGGACCATATAGAGGTCACAATTTTGAACCGATTTTCATGAAACTTGACATGTATGTTTATAACCCAAAGGTCTTGGTTCCTGTCAATATTTGCGCCCATCGGATCGTAACTTCCTGAATTATGTCCGCTGATTGTCTGAAAAATCGCCTTTTTTAGCTTGTGGTCTCTCTGGAGGTCAAAATTGTAATCCGATTTTAAAAACCGTTTGAATATATCATCGTTACATGGTTATGGAGGTTGAGTTCGAATTTCGTGAAATACGTATTGTGCAAGTTGCTGAAAATTGACTATAAATTTCGATATTTGAATTCAAATATTGCAATCACAACAAAGGTTTTGTTTATTCGAAGTTTCAGCTATTATTATTCTGAATACGTTATGCAATTATTATTCTGAATACGTTATGCAATTATTGATGTGAATAAAGTATGCATAAACCAACATGTCTGTTGTTGAAAAGACGACCATCCGTTAGGCCTACCCGTGGCCGGTTCATTTCAAAATGGATTAAGAACCCTGTATAAAATTATGGTATATCAAGGTTGTGGACCCTGTAGAGGTCACAATTTTAATTTGATTTTGATGAAACTTGAAGACACTTGAAGTACATGTTTATAACCCAAAGATCTTGGTTCCTTCCCATATGTGTGCATATCGAATTGTAACTTCATGAATTATGGCCCTTGGTTGTAGGAAAAATCACTTTCTTTTTAGATTGTTATCTATCCATCTTTCGAAAATGTGGGCGTATACTGCCTGGCAGCCATTGTTTAATACCTTAAATCACTGTCCAAAGTTTTAGGGAAGACCCCAGATTAAACAAAGGGCTGTCATGTTGCTGTACTGAAGTGATTGTTTTGATTGAACAGGAAGAAAAGACACACTCCCTCAAAAGTATCAGAAGCCAATACAGCAATGGCAGAGAGATATTTCTCGTTCCTTTGCTTCAGGAATATGCCAATAACCTACAAAAGAATAAATATCCAACAACCCTTGTCGTCGCGGACGATTTAACTGCAATGGGCGTATGTTTCCAGTCTGGCAAACTGTCTTTTTTTGAAGAAATGAGAATTGTGTGGAATTGATTATGTAATTCCTACTCTTATTTCTCTGCAGTCAACCCGTATTATGAAAACTAGTAAAGAATCAACGGGTATAGAGGAAAGTGAGAAGAAACCTGATGTAAAAGATCACTTGCATAGAACAACTACTATTGAAAAATCTGAACCAATACAGATGCCAGCTACTTACAAAGATTCTTTATTTGGCAAGGTAAATGACTTTGAAAATTATTTTCTAACCTACTTGCCATGGGTTATCATAATTCCATGATGTTTGACAATGCAGGAAAACGTGCTGATTAAGTCGTATGTTCTGCTTAAGGGTAACCAAACTAAATATTAGAAATGGACATTTCATTTACTGTCACTTATGAATAAATGAATTTCTTTCTGTTAATTTATTTTAGGTTAAAAGAAAAGCTATATTACTCTTATTTCCTGTGATTAATTTCCTTTGACCTTTATTTTTAGGGTGATAATTCTATGAAATTAGACTTTGAATTTGATGCATCATTGGTTGATATAACTGAAGAAAGAAGTGAATCGTTAGAGATGACAAGTACTGAAATGAGTAAACCAGTAGTATCTAGTAACGATCCTATAACTAGTCAACCAGTTATTACAACACCAACATCACCTTCTACACAAGATCTTAATCAAAAGATTGCCCTTGTCAAGAAAGTATGGGATTGTGGTACAGTTTATAAGAGAGAAACGTAAGTTTATTATTGTTATACAACCAGTCCACAGACTACATTTATTATCTGATCATTTTGAAATGTGTTTATATTAATTTCAATAATTTCTGCTATGCAACAACCCTTGTGGACTACTCAGGCAATTTTGCTTCTGTAGGAGTATGTTTGGTTGTCTGGCAACCTGACTTAATCTGTTGACATTAACCTAAGCTCATTGAGATTGGTTAAATTGTATAATGTTAGACCTGCGTGGCTTGTGGTGGAATAAAAACAGATCAACATTTTCTGTCATGTGTTATGGAGATGACCATTGTACAGACATGATTTTTTCCCACTTTAAAGCGGATTTCCGCTTTTTGTCAAGTCAGATTCTGATTTTTTGCGGTCGGTTCTGATTTTTGACAACGCTTTTGTTATGATATTGTTCCGCTTTAATTAATTCAAGCACCTTGTTTCAAAAGCCCAATATCATAAATCAAACAATCATTAATTTTTTCCTGACAAATTTCTAACTGGTGAACTTCAAAATATCTATCCATAACTTTAAAATCTGCCGACCGGATGTCAGCGATGTAAACATTAACAATACCGTATCGTAGAATCGCGCGAGATTGAACGAGATCGCCTGTCATTACAAGTGACATAGAGTTTCTCTATCGTGCCTATGATGGTACGGTACGTATCATCATCAGTTCTTTCGCGCTATGGCTAAGGTCGTATATCGAGACGTCAACACCAAACTATTCGACAAAGGATTTTAAAATGGATGGAAATGGTTGGAACAGAAGTTGGAAGGCGAGCTTTTGAGACATTCTATTCGTAAAGTCAATTCCCGAAGAGTCGTGAATTATTATTAATTACGGTCGGAGGGAGGGAGAAGTTTATTCGATTTAGACTAATTAGAGCAACATATTTTCTAGTCTAGAAAATTATACAGCAGGATAATCAAAAGATCGGATGCGTAGTTCAAACATTATTTTTTTTTTTTTTTTTTTTTTTTTTTTTTTTAGTAAGTATTCTGTAAATGAATTAAATACAAGAAAAATAAGAAATAAATTTTTTTTAGTAAATTTGAAGACAAATAAATACAAGAATATTGAAATTCAGTATGATGAGACAGCCCCCCCCCCTTACTTTAAAATTACCTTTGCATACACCCCTCCCCCAAACATACTAGCACACTGTATGGCATATGCCCGTCTTCCATTAACCCAGGTTAGGTGCCAGGTTAGGTGCAGAAACCCCATTTCATTTCTAATTAAGTGAGAGTGATGAAAATTGGTGTATAGTTTCATTACATCAGTATCTTGACTAAGTTCGACAATAAGCTTTTTTTGCTCAATACAAGTCCCAAAATGACCTAGTTTGTGTCGAGGGGACAAGTTAACCTCGGGACAAGATAACCTCGATTCTATCTGATACAGAGTGATGAAACTTACAGTATAGACACCTGGGGACCGTAAAAAATTGTCTGTTATAAACGGTGTCCGTTGTACACAAACTCTATCCATGGTGAAGATAATTGCTACACTAAGAACAAGAGATCACAATCACCAGTCATATGTCTATTTACAGCATGGCACGCTTCAGATCAGTGCTGCAGGGTTTCCACGCGTTGATTTCCAATTTCCTCTGGATCTTTAACAGAGAGCTCTGTTATAACTAAAATATTGTAACACGATCTCGATGTCACATGGAACTCTTTGTCTACCATATTAGGCATGGCTTACTAGGAAATGTGTAAAATGGGTAATTTTGGAGCAAAATAGCTAAAAGTGGTCACTTACTTATGCCCATAACCATACTCTGCGCAGTGTTGCGTTTGATTAGAGGTAATCCTACTACACACTGCTATTATGAGTGGATATTGTTGTCCCCCGCCTTTCGAAGAAAGTTGGGGGACTATTAAAATGGGTTCGTCCGTCTGTCTGTCCGTCCGTCAGTCCGTCACACTTTTTGGGACACAATAACTCTCTTCCTAATTGAGCTAGAATGTTCAAACTTGGTGTATAGTTTCATTACAGTAATACCTTGACTAAGTTCAATAATGAGCATTTTCCGCTTAGGGTAAGCAGAGATAAGCAATTTAATTGGTTGATGCTTTGGGACACGATAACTTTAGTTCTAATTAAGAGAGAGTGATGAAACTTGGTGTATAGTTTCATTACAGTAATACTTTGACTAAGATCGATAATGAGCATTTTCTGCTCAGGGTAAGCAGTTTGATTGGTTGATGCTTTGGAACACGATAACTTTAATTCTAATTAAGTGAGATTGATGAAACTTGGTGTAAGTTTCATTACAGTAATACCTTGACTAAGTTCGATAATGAGCATTTTCTGCTCAGGGTAAGGTTGCAGCGATACCCCGGGGATGCCGCATTATCGCGATTATTTTTTTTCAAGTGATATCGTATCGGCCAAAGTTGAATAATCGCAATCCCCGGTATTTTAGGATTTTTTTGGGCGGAGGTCAGTGCAATAAATCCAAAGTTCATTTTCACCGGTGCGGGGGCCGGATCGAATTCGAAATAATAGTTTAATTACTACTTGTAAAATTATACAATAAAAATCGGTGAGAGAAAGTTCCCGAAACACATTTTGTAAACAAAGCCGCACGCGACATCGGTGTACCGTAGCAACGGTGCGGCGAATCCCCGGTTAACAAGACTGAAAATATTATGTTTATTTCAATGTTAAGTTAGTACTGTACGATAAAGAGAATTATCGTGATAAAATTGATAATCGTAGACTTTTATTTATCGCGATAATTCCAAAAGCAGTTATCATGATTAATGGCGATATCAGAATTTGATATCGTTGCAACCTTAGCTCAGGGTAAGCAGAGCGATGCGCAATTTGATTGGTCGAGACTTTGGAACACAATAACTCTCCTTCTAATTGAGTTAAAATGTTCAAACTTGGTGTATATGCTTATTAGGTCAATGCCTTGATGGAGTTCGAAGATGAACATTTTCCGCTTAAGGTAAGCAGAGATAAGCAATTTGATTGGTTGATGCTTTGGTACACGATAACTTTAGTTCTAATTAAGAGAGAGTGATGAAACTTGGTGTATAGTTTCATTACAGTAATACCTTGACTAAGTTCGATAATGAGGATTTTCTGCTCAGGGTAAGCAGAGCGATGCGCAATTTGATTGGTCGAGACTTTGGAACACAATAACTCTCCTTCTAATTGTGTTAAAATGTTCAAACTTGAGTTCGAAGATGAGCATTTTCCGCTTAGGGTAAGCAGAGATAAGGAATTTGATTGGTTGATGCTTTGGGACACGATAACTTTAGTTCTAATTAAGTGAGAGTGATGAAACTTGATGTATAGTTTCATTACAGTAATACCTCGACTAAGAATGATTATGAGCATTTTCTGCTCAGGGTAAGCAGAGCAATAAGCAATTTGATTTACCGAGACTTTGGAACACAATAACTCCCCTTTGAATTGAGTTAAAATGTTCAAAATTGGTGTGTATGCTTATTAGGTCAATGCCTTGATGGAGTTCGAAGATGAGCATTTTCTTCTTAGGGTAGGCAGAGATAAGCAATTTAATTGGTTGATACTTTGGGACAAGATAACTTAGGTTCATCTTGATTGATGATTTTTATGCCAATACAATGACTGCATTCTCATTCAGTAATGGATTCGACAGTAACAGTGTATAGAAACGATTGACTCAGACACAAGGGCCCTATTCCCTTGGCCAGAGGGGCCCTTTTGTCAAGCGTGAGGGCCCTTTTGTCTGCTTTTAGGGTCCCCCTAACTAGGGTACATTTTCATTTTTTATACGCCCACATTTTTATGTGGACGTATATTGTCGTCGCCTCCGTCCGTCCGTCCGTCTGTCCACATTTTTTTGTGAACAGTCTACAGGTCACAATTTTTATCCGATTTCAATTAAACTTAAAATATAGGTTTATCACCATAAGATCTCGGTTCCTTTCGATATTGGCATGTATCGGACTGTAACTTCATGGGTTATGGCCCCTGATTGTACGAAAAATCACGTTTTTTAGCTTGTGAACTGCGTAGAGGTCACAATTTTGAACCGATTTGGATGAAACTTGACATGTATGTTTATAACCCAAAGATCTTGGTTCCTTTCGATATTTGCGTCCATCGGATCGTAACTTCCTGAATTATGTCCCCTGATTGTCTGAAAAATTGCCCTTTTTAGCTTGTGGTCCCTCTGGAGTTCAAAATTGTTATCGGATTTAAAAAACCGTTTGATTATATCACCGTTCCATGGTTATGAAGGTTGAGTTCGAATTTCGTGAAAATCGGACCAAAATTGACGGACAAAATGGCCGCCGTTTGTAAGCGAATAGTGTGAAAATATGTTATATCAAGGTTGTGGACCTTATAGAGGTCACAGTTTTGAACCAATTTTGATGAAACTTGACATGTATGTTTATAACCCAAAGATCTTGGTTCCTTTCGAAATTTGCGCCCATCGGATTGTAACTTCCTGAATTATGGCCCCTGATTGTCCGAAAAATTGCCCTTTTTAGCTTGTGGTCCCTCTGGAGGTCAAAATTGTTATCGGATTTAAAAAAACGTTTGATTATATCACCGTTCCATGGTTACAAAGGTAGAGTTTGAATTTCATGAAAATCGGACCAAAATTGACGGACAAAATGGCCGCCGTTTGTACGCGAATAGTGTGAAAATATGTTATATCAAGGTTGTGGACCTTATAGAGGTCACAATTTTGAACCAATTTTGATGAAACTTGACATGTATGTGGGTCATTCCATAAATGAGGGGTCCAATTGAAAATTCATACATATCATTGCTCAAAGCAGCAAAAATACCTATTTTCTGATCACCAATTATTTAAAAAAGTAATTCATCATGTAATATGTTTATTATTTTATACTTATGTTCTATAAAAACATAGAAAATCGGTTTGTGGTTAAATATTTTTATGTTGCAATTCATGGTGTCCCTGAAATTTTGTGTACGTTTTGGGGACATTTTTTACTTAACATTTTAACAACTAGACCATGTTGAGCAAAATACTAATATTTCCAAATATTTTCATAAGACATGCAGCAGAAGATGTAAAATTTCGTTTGGTAATTTTTATACGCCCACATTGAAATGTGGTCGTATATTGTCGTCGCCCCCGTCCGTCCGTCCGTCCGTCGGTCCGGCGTCCACAATTGCTTGTGGACGCTCTACAGGCTAAAGTTAATATCCGATTGACTTTAAATTTATACACAGTGTTTAAGGTCATGAGACGAAGAAGCCTATTGTTTTTCAGCGATTTCCGATAATAACTACCAGAGTTATGGCCCTTGATCACTTCAAAAATTCTTGTGGACGCTCTAGAGGCCAAAGTTAATATCTGATTGACTTTAAATTTATACACAGTGTTTAAGGTCATAAGACGAAGAAGCCTATTGATTTTCGGCGATTTCCGATAATTAGTGCCAGAGTTATGGCCCTTGATCTCTTTAAAAAATCTTGTGGACGCTCTAAAGGTCAAAGTTAATATCCAATTGACTTTAAATTTATACACAGTATTTAAGGTCATAAGACGAAGAAGCCTATTGATATTCAGCGATTTCCGATAATTAGTGCCAGAGTTATGGCCCTTGATCACTTCAAAAAATCTTGTGGACGCTCTACAGGCCAAAGTTAATATCCGATTGACTTTAAATTTATACACAGTGTTTAAGGTCATAAGACGAAGACGCCTATTGATTTTCAGCGATTTCCGATAATTAGTGCCAGAGTTATGGCCCTTGATCACCTCAAAATATCTTGTGGACGCTCCAGAGGCCAAAGTTAATATCCGATTGACTTTAGGTTTATACACAGTGTTTAAGGTCATGAGACGAAGAATCCTATTGATTTTCGGTGATTTCCGATAATTAGTGCCAGAGTTATGGCCCTTGATCTCTTAAAAAAATCATGTGGACGCTCTAAAGGTCAAAGTTAATATCCGATTGACTTTAAATTTATACACAGTGTTTAAGGTCATAAGACGAAGAAGCCTATTGATTTTCAGCGATTTCCGATAATTAGTGCCAGAGTTATGGCCCTTGATCACTTCAAAAAATCTTGTGGACGCTCTAGAGGCCAAAGTTAATATCCGATTGACTTCAAATTTATACACAGTGTTTACGGTCACAAGACAAAGACGCCTATTGATTTTCAGCGATTTCCGATAATTAGTGCCAGAGTTATGGCAGTTGATCACCTCAAAAAATCTTGTGGACGCTCTGGAGTTCAAAGTTAATATCCGATTGACTTTAGATTTATACACAGTGTTTAAGGTCATGAGACGAAGAAGCCTATTGATTTTCAGCGATTTCAAATAATTACTGCCAGAGTTATCTCCCTTGATAACTTCAAAAATTCTTGTGACGCTATAGAGGCCAAAGTTACCTTCCGATTGACTTCAGATTGATACATAGAGTTTAAGGTGTTGAAACGAACAAGTATTTTGATTTTCAATGAATTTAGATAACTGAACAGCTAAATCCATGATATTAAATGTTTCATGTATATACTAATTGTTAGCGTGGGGTAAAACTTTAAAAAAAGCAATCAAATTCTAATGATTTTCTGATAATTACATAATGAGTTGTTACTCTTAATCAGTTTTTAGTGTATTACAAATGTTTCATTACCGAAAAAAGTAAAAATATGCGACAACCCTTGTTGACTGCCCGGACGATTTAGCTGCTGTGGGCGTATGTTTCGTTGCCTGGCAACCTATCTTTCATTTCTAAACAAATGTTAAATAATCTCAGTCGGAGGATTTTTATTCACGCCTCACAACGTAAATTTTTGTGTCCCCAATATTTACGTTGTATTTTTGTCAGTTTAGCCACGATATTAACTTGAAAAATAAAACCAAAATGTTTCATCTCTATTCCATCTCGTTGGCGTTGTAATAAATAACAAATTCCGAATACGTAATCAGATGTATAGTGTAAAATTGTCCGTAATAATTTTATTAGCTTTATCGATATTCAAAATTGCGTCCCTCGTTCAATTTACGAAGTGCTTGTTTATGCCACCGCTAACGCCGTCTATTACCTGTGAATTACGTCAGAGAGAGATGTTTGGTTTACGGTCACATGATACACACATCCAAAGCAGTCGGTGGCCCGTCGAATTGATATTTTCTGAATAAGTTCGAATCAAAGTTTAGTGTCCCAGTATTTACGTTGTGATCGAAATTACGTTGTGACGCGAATTTTCCTCTTGCATACGGTGCATAAATGCTGAACGTTATAATTGCCGAGTCTAAAATAATAGTATTCTTCGATACCTGAAAATTATCGCTTCCTTGGTATTCGGGGATCACGTGACAGAATGGTTGAGGTGTCGGAATATTATTATAAAAATGGGAAACCAAAAATGTCGTGTCCCTATCATTAACGAGATATTGTATTAGTATACACGTATGTAACTAATGCTCCATTATTTTCTTTGCTTCCCTGTGACAAGCTGACAATTTTGAAATGTTACCTTGCTCTTTCAATTCTTTGTTAATTATTTTTTTGGCTAAACGGGTTCACAACGTAAGCTATTGAAAGGGACACAAGCAATTCTCAAAGACTGCTACTCATTTTGATTGTTGAAAGTTTTATTTTTTTTTAATATTTGAAAGTTCATTCATTGTTCAAGTTTTAAAGTTGAAATACTACTTAATATGGCTTGATTAAATTATTAGTATTCAAGTCGTCAACATTTGGTGTCCCTTTACACGTGAAACTGCAATACTCCGGATCACATTAAACCTTTCCTTGGTGATTTTTCATGATACAATACTGATTTTCAAGTACAGTAGTTCATGTCGAAGGTTAGGGTCATACAAACTTCAACAATTTTGTAAAATCTTTTTTTTTTAAACATCTAAAGACACTTTTAAGTTTGTATGGAGAAGTTGGGAATATCCATGTAATCGACATTGGCTGACAAGAGGTGTTGGCACAAATATTCACTATTTCTGCTTAGATTTCTTATGAAGGTGCCTCATTTGAATAATAATACATCATAAACACATTAATATATCTTATACATCCACAGAAATTTAGCATTAAAAGTCTAATTTGGTGTCCCTTTACACGAGAAATCTGTACGTAACCTGTCATGTAAAATCGTTCATTACTTTTTTTTGGAACTCAACAATGAGAAATCATTAACTGTCCCGTAAATGGCATACATTACTCCTCTTATTGGTATAAGTTTATCAGTGATTGAGATTACTTAAAATTTTAGTACCCATGTCCCACTTTGGCCCCCTCATTTATGGAATGACCCATGTCTATAACCCAAAGATCTTGGTTCCTTTCGATATTTGCGCCCATCGGATCGTAACTTCCTCAATTATGGCCCCTGATTGTCCAAAAAATCGCCCTTTTTAGCTTGTGGTCCCTCTGGAGGTCAAAATTGTTATCCGATTTAAAAAAACGTTTGATTATATCACGATTCCATGGTAATGAAGAGAGAGTTTGAATTACGTGAAAATCGGACCAAAATTGACAGACAAAATGGCCGTCGTTTGTACACGAATAGTGTGAAAACATGTTATATCAAGGTTGTGGACCCTATAGAGGTCACAATTTTGAACCGATTTTGATGAAACTTGACATGTATGTTTATAACCCAAAGATCTTGGTTCCTTTCGATATTTGTGCCCATCGGGTCATTACTTCCTGAATTATGTCCCCTGATTGTACGAAAAATCACCCTTTTTAGCTTGTGGTCCCTCTGGAGGTCACAATTATTATCTGATTTAAAAAAAAACGTTTGATTATAAAAACCAAACAAATTCTAATGATTTTCTGATAATTCCTTAATATGCGACAACTCTTGTTGACTGCCCGGACGATTTGGCTGCTGTGTGGGCGTATGTTTCGTTGCCTGGCAACCTATTTTTCTCATCGGTTTTACCATTTTTCTTTATAAAACACTTTTGGATGACACTTCGTGTACAGTTTGATTGCTCGATATGTTTGAAAAAAATAAATGTGCGATTAATTAATATGTGTCATCTATTTATTTTGGGATTTCGGCGGGGGACATCAGCCTCACTGTTGGCTTGTTTTATTTACTTTTTACCTAATAAATTTTAGACATAACTCCAAGTCTGTTAGAGAGGATGTTTGGGTTAGTTTGGAAATAATAATTTGTATTTTGGACATTCTTCATAAAATATGGTAAAAACAGTCTTTTAGGGCAATCCAGTTCCATCATGATTTTTATACGCCCACATGGAAATGTGGTCGTATATCGCCGTCGCCCCCGTCCGTTCGCCCGTCCGTCCGTCGTCCACAATTTCTTGTGAATGCTCTAGAGGCTAAAGTTAATATCCGATTGACTTTAAATTTATACACGCTGAGACAAGAAGCCTATTGATTTTCAGCGATATCCGATAATTACTACCAGAGTTATGACCCTTGATCACTTTGAAAAATCTTGTGAACGCTCTAGAGGCTATAGTTAATATCCGATTGACTTTAAATTTATACACAGTGTTTAAGGTCATGAGACGAAGAATCCTATTGAATTTCGGTGATATCTGATAATTACTGCCAGAGTTATGACCCTTGATCACTTTGAAAAATCTTGTGAACGCTTTAGAGGCTAAAGTTAATATCCGATTGACTTTAAATCTATAAACAGTGTTTAAGGGCATGAGAAGAAGAATCCTATTGATTTTCGGTGATATCCGATAATTACTACCAGAGTTATGACCCTTGATCACTTTGAAAAATCTTGTGAACGCTTTAGAGGCTAAAGTTAATATCCGATTGACTTTAAATCTATACACAGTGTTTAAGGGCATGAGACGAAGAATCCTATTGATTTTCGGTGATATCCGATAATTACTACCAGAGTTATGACCCTTGATCACTTTGAAAAATCTTGTGAACGCTTTAGAGGCTAAAGTTAATATCAGATTGACTTTAAATTTATACACAGTGTTTAAGGGCATGAGACGAAGAAGCCTGTTGATTTTCGGCGATAATTACTGCCTGAGTTATGACCCTTGATCACTTTGAAAAATCTTGTGAACGCTCTAGAGGCTAAAGTTAATATCCGATTGAATTTAAATTTATACACGGTGACTTAGGAAGGTCAAGATAAATTTTGACTTTAATTATTATGAAAATGATATTGTTAGTCATTTTGTTCTCATTTACTTGAACATTTTAACGAAAAAAATATTGAAATCCGTTCAGTAGTTTTCGATTCGCAGCAAAATTAGTCGGTCATTTTTTCACCATTTTGGGAATATGTCCATACACAGACAATAGTAGTTTAAAGGGAGAATTACCAAGGTGACAATACCCTTTCAATGCAAAATTAATCAACTTTATTGCGTTTTTACTCATAACTTTGTTATTATTGATATGATCAACATAAAATTTGGAACATTTGTCGCACAAGTTTCCATGACGATAATGAATAAAAATTTAGTTAAAATATGCACATACATTATGAATTAATTTGCATAAATTATGCGTAATCGTCTTAATTTTTTCAATGTTTTCTATAAAGATAGGTTGCCAGGCAACGAATCATACGCCCACAGCAGCTAAATCATCCGGGCAGTCAACAAGGGTTGTCGCATATTTTTACTTTTTTCAGTAATGAAACATTTGTAATACACTAAAAACTGATTAAGAGTAACAACTCATTATGTAATTATTAGAAAAATCATTAGAATTTGATTGCTTTTTATACGCCCACATTGAAATGTGGTCGTATATTGTCGTCGCCCCCGTCCGTCCGTCCGTCCGTCCGTCCGTCCGTCCGTCCGTCCGTCCGTCCGTCCGTCCGTCCGTCGGTCCGTCGGTCCGTCCGTCCGTCCGTCGGTCCGGCGTCCACAATTGCTTGTGGACGCTCTACAGGCTAAAGTTAATATTCGATTGACTTTAAATTTATACACAGTGTTTAAGGTCATGAGACGAAGAAGCCTATTGTTTTTCAGCGATTTCCGATAATAACTACCAGAGTTATGGCCCTTGATCACTTCAAAAAATCTTGTGGACGCTCTAGAGGCCAAAGTTAATATCCGATTGACTTTAAATTTATACACAGCGTTTAAGGTCATAAGACAATGACGCCTATTGATTTTCGGCGATTTCCGATAATTAGTGCCAGAGTTATGGCCCTTGATCTCTTTAAAAAATCTTGTGGACGCTCTAAAGGTCAAAGTTAATATCCGATTGACTTTAAATTTATACACAGTGTTTAAGGTCATAAGACGAAGACGCCTATTGATTTTCAGCGATTTCCGATAATTAGTGCCAGAGTTATGGCCCTTGATCACCTCAAAAAATCTTGTGGACGCTCTAGAGGCCAAAGTTAATATCCGATTGACTTTAGATTTATACACAGTGTTTAAGGTCATGAGACAAAGAAGCCTATCGATTTTCGGCGATTTCCGATAATTAATGCCAGAGTTATTGCCCTTGATCTCTTTTAAAAAATCATGTGGACGCTCTAAAGGTCAAAGTTAATATCCGATTGACTTTAAATTTATACACAGTGTTTAAGGTCATAAGACGAAGAAGCCTATTGATTTTCAGCTATTTCCGATAATTAGTGCCAGAGTTATGGCCCTTGATCACTTCAAAAAATCTTGTGGACGCTCTAGAGGCCAAAGTTAATATCCGATTGACTTCAAATTTATACACAGTGTTTAAGGTCATAAAACAAAGACGCCTATTGATTTTCAGCGATTTCCATTAATTAGTGCCAGAGTTATGGCCCTTGATCACCTCAAAAAATCTTGTGGACGCTCTGGAGGCCAAAGTTAATATCCGATTGACTTTAGATTTACACACAGTGTTTAAGTTCATGAGACGAAGAATCCTATTGATTTTCTGCGATTTCAAATAATTACTGCCAGAGTTATCTCCCTTGATAACTTCAAAAATTCTTGTGACGCTATAGAGGCCAAAGTTACCATCGGATTGACTTCAGATTGATACATAGAGTTTAAGGTGTTGAAACGAACAAGTATTTTGATTTTCAATGAATTTAGATAACTGAACAGCTAAATCCATGATATTAAATGTTTCATGTATATACTAATTGTTAGCGTGGGGTAAAACTTTATAAAAAGCAATCAAATTCTAATGATTTTCTAATAATTACATAATGAGTTGTTACTCTTAATCAGTTTTTAGTGTATTACAAATGTTTCATTACCGAAAAAAGTAAAAATATGCAACAACCCTTGTTGACTGCCCGGACGATTTAGCTGCTGTGGGCGTATGTTTCGTTGCCTGGCAACCTATCTTTATAAAGTTTTACCCCACGCTAACAATTAGTATATACATGAAACATTTAATATCATGGATTTAGCTGTTCAGTTATCTAAATTCATTGAAAATCAAAATACTTGTTCGTTTCAACACCTTAAACTCTATGTATCAATCTGAAGTCAATCGGATGGTAACTTTGGCCTCTATAGCGTCACAAGAATTTTTGAAGGCAGATAACTCTGGTAGTAATTATTTGAAATCGCAGAAAATCAATAGGATTCTTCGTCTCATGACCTTAAACACTGTGTGTAAATCTAAAGTCAATCGGATATTAACTTTAGCCTCCAGAGCGTCCACAAGATTTTTTGAGGTGATCAAGGGTCATAACTCTGGCACTAATTAACGGAAATTGCTGAAAATCAATAGGCGTCTTTGTTTTATGACCTTAAACACTGTGTATAAATTTGAAGTCAATCGGATATTAACTTTGGCCTCTAGAGCGTCCACAAGATTTTTTGAAGTGATCAAGGGCCATAACTCTGGCACTAATTATCGGAAATCGCTGAAAATCAATAGGCTTCTTCGTCTTATGACCTTAAACACTGTGTATAAATTTAAAGTCAATCGGATATTAACTTTGACCTTTAGAGCGTCCACATGATTTTTTAAAGAGATCAAGGGCAATAACTCTGGCATTAATTATCGGAAATCGCCGAAAATCGATAGGCGTCTTCGTCTCATGACCTTAAACACTGTGTATAAATTTAAAGTCAATCGGATATTAACTTTGACCTTTAGAGCGTCCACAAGATTTTTTAAAGAGATCAAGGGCAATAACTCAGGCATTAATTATTGGAAATCGCCGAAAATAGATAGGCTTCTTCGTCTCATGACCTTAAACACTGTGTATAAATCTAAAGTCAATCGGATATTAACTTTGGCCTCTAGAGCGTCCACAAGATTTTTTGAGGTGATCAAGGGCCATAACTCTGGCACTTATTATCGGAAATCGCTGAAAATCAATAGGCGTCTTCGTCTTATGACCTTAAACACTGTGTATAAATTTAAAGTCAATCGGATATTAACTTTGGCCTCTAGAGCATCCACAAGATTTTTTGAAGTGATCAAGGGCCGTAACTCTGGCACTAATTATCGGAAATTGCTGAAAATCAATAGGCTTCTTCGTCTTATGACCTTAAACACTGTGTATAAATTTAAAGTCAATCGGATATTAACTTTGACCTTTAGAGCGTCCACAAGATTTTTTAAAGAGATCAAGGGCCATAACTCTGGCACTAATTATCGGAAATCGCCGAAAATCAATAGGAGTCATTGTCTTATGACCTTAAACGCTGTGTATAAATTTAAAGTCAATCGGATATTAACTTTGGCCTCTAGAGCGTCCACAAGATTTTTTGAAGTGATCAAGGGCCATAACTCTGGTAGTTATTATCGGAAATCGCTGAAAAACAATAGGCTTCTTCGTCTCATGACCTTAAACACTGTGTATAAACTTAAAGTCAATCGAATATTAACTTTAGCCTGTAGAGCGTCCACAAGCAATTGTGGACGCCGGACCGACGGACCGACGGACGGACGGACGGGGGCGACGACAATATACGACCACATTTCAATGTGGGCGTATAAAAATGGACATTTGTCATCATTTAAGTGGAGAAATAAGGTTTTGATGTCCTTTTCAAAGTATTAGGGTGAATTTTGAGTAAAACAATACAAAACAATATAAGCTTATATGCAAATAAGCTTACCTAATTTGCATATTCTGTTTAATATCATGCAAAATCAGAATTGTATATTGTTTATTCTTTTATTCATTTAAAAAAAAAAAACCAGATTTAGGCTTCTTGGTACGTATCAATTTTCAAACATATGGACTAAAATTAAAATTATGAATATTTTTTCTCAATAAGCTAATTTGCATATTTTATGCTAATTAATTTGCGGTTTGCCTTTTATGTAGCCTATGCCTTCCACGTGTAAAAATGCTTTATATAAAATTGTTAACATTATTACATATTGAATAATCTCAAATACTAAAAACAAGGTGTTTGATTGAGCTTTGTAAATAATTATTTTCAATTTGCTGATTGCCTATTCTGCATAATTTATTTATACTATTCTGGGTTGGGCCTATCTATCTATATAAAATTGTTTCTTGTCCGTGTGTAATTGTTTATATTGTGGGACCGTCCTCCTGCACTTCAAACAGTCAAAGACCACAAAACAATATAAATCTGGCTCGGTAAAAGTGAGAAGTTGTATTTCTTGTCATTTCTGACATCGAATAATCACATATCATACACAATTCCTAAATTTTTCATTCATATATTTTCCGGAGAAGAGAACGGGCATTGAAACTAGGGGGAGTAAAATACACAATGGAACAGCAGTTTTACACTGTTACAGGCAGAAAGACGTGCAGTTATAGCTGTTCTCACATTCGTTCTCACTCCCTGTACATATAACCAAGCTATTTTCTAACTGAAAAACTTAGGCTTTTTTACAAAGATCGTCATATTTTACGCATTACTGATCAACCTTCAAGCAAACTGTCATTTATAAGCGATGATATTTCTTGGTTTATCAAAAGAACAAAGCTTTAGTATGTTCCTATCAAACAATTTGGGTACCATCACTTGCCGTTGTCATCGACGCGTCCGCCATATTGGTTTTTGCGCAGCGTACGAATTCATGGAATGGTCATTTAAATTGAATTTTTACACTGGTTCTCAAGTATTAAATTACATTATTCTGACATGTTCATGGAGAAGAAAGGTTTATAATTTATTCATGGGCTGTGATTTATCTATTTTGGGAATTTCACGTGAGGAAAAATTCATTTATCGGTTATTCTATGTGGAAAAATTGCGTTTTCTTTAAATAATCGGTCAATTGGGTCACGGGACTCTAGAAAATTCTATTTTCACAACAATCCCAGTATTCCTCAGGGAATTCCCTTCAGTTTGATACGTAATTCGTGATAGTAACCACTGAGGAACCAGTGTTAATATTTATTTTCATGAAGGTATATCCCAGAATGTTGACGTCTCGCGCTGCAATGTTCGAGAGAAACAACACTTACGGAAACAAAATTTTACCAACAGAAACAACAGTGGCTGATAAAAAAAATACTTTTGTGCAATTTTACACAATTTAATCTTATAAAATCAACAAAAACATCAAAGATTTCAACAGTAATTATTTCATACGAGCAGGTTAAACATAGTCAAATTTGTGAAAAGTAAGTGGCATTCAACTGCGCATGACGGCCATTTTATTGCGTCATTGACCTCCCTACCGACGGTGTTTAAGGTCATGAGACGAAGAAGCCTATTGATTTTCAGCAATATCCGATAATTACTGCCAGAGTTATGACCCTTGATCACTTTGAAAAATCTAAAGTTAATATCCGATTGACTTTAAATTTATACACACTATTTACGGTCATGATACAAAATAGCCTATTTATTTTCAGCGATATCCGATAATTACTGCCAGAGTTATGACCCTTGATCACTATGAAAAACCCTGTGAATGCTCTAAAGGCTAAAGTTAATATCCGATTGACTTTAAATTTGTACACAGTGTTTAGGGTCATGATACGAAGAATCCTATTTGATTTTCAGTGATATCTTAGGTTGTAAATGTTCTCCTTACTGATAAAAGAAACAATATGCGACAACCCTTGTTGACTGCCCGGACGACTTAGCTGTTGTGGGCATGCGTATGTTTCGTTGCCTGGCAACCTATCTTTTTTTTATGAAATTTGTGTATTATCAATGACATTTTGGTATTTTAAAATCGCAATATGTTCCTATTGGAAAAATAAGTGTTTTTATTATTTTAATATATCTAATTTATAGCTTGTCAGGATCACTTTCAGAAGAGTCGCCCTGATATTAAATGTTTCGTATACTAAATGTTAGCATGGGGCAGAACATTATAAAAATCAAATTCTAATGATTTTCTGATTATTAGTTAATGAAGTTAATGCAACAACTCTTGTTGACTTCCTGGACAATTTAGCTGCTGTGGGCATATGTTTCGTTGCCTGGCAACATATCTTTTAGCTTGTCCCTCTGGAGGTCACAATTATTATCCGATTTAAAAAGCTGTTTGAATATATCACAATGAAGGTTGAGTTCAAATTTCGTGAAAATCGGACCCAAACTGCCGGAAAAAAATGGTCGCGGCTTGTATGCCAATAGTAATAGTGTAATAATATGGTATTTCAAGATTGTGGACCCTTTTAATCCGATTTTGATGAAACTTGAAATATATGTTTATTACAGGGATCTTAATCGGCTGTTTTTTGTCGGCTTTAGCCGATTGATCTTTAATCTAGCAAAATCTTAAAACAATGAATTGGCCACTATGGTATCATATATCAATCTACTTTTGGCCGATTTACAAAGAGTTAATTATCATGCTGATTGATAATACAATGAACAACAAACCACTATGAGCCCCTAGTCAAATTTTCGCAACTTGCATATGCATAATCTACTTTTGCTTTCATCCAAAAAAAAAGTAAAAAAAACTACAAGCAAATACAAATACGTTTGTTTTTTATTAATTATTTTATACGTAAACACTTGTCAATATATAAATGTATATTTGTAATAATAAAACAATGTAGCACAAATTATTTTCCGTGAATAGTCGGGGCTCGGAAATATGCCGTACGTGCGAAAGGTCACATGGCCAATTGTGATTCAGATTAGTTTATTTTTAATGTTACCGGTACTCGCAAAAAGTAGACTTTAATAACTTATACGAGACAAAACATTTTCTGTGAATTTTTATCAAACGAAAGACGTTTGAAAGGAGCTAACTATTTGGATCTAAAATATCTTCTAGTCTTCAACTTTGGGTGACCAATATTGGACGTAGGAGGATCTCCAGCTTTTGAAACTTCCAAATACAGTGCCTACGTGTATGCTTGAAGAGTAAGGTCAACGCCGCCATTATTTTTGGCTATTCTTTTACCGTACTTAGCATGAATTAATTCAACGAAGTTGTTTATTTATTAAATGAGCCGAAAAGGATTGACACTGAAGGTATTCATTGCATTGATTACCTCTTTGATGGGTTATTTAATCGACAAGTGATAATTACCTCTTTGTAATCGGACGAAAATAGATTGATATATGACAGTGGCTTGTTGTTCATTGTTTTATCAATCAGCATGATAATTAACTGTTTGTAAATCGGCCGAAAGTAGATTGATATATGATACCATAGTGGCCGATTCATTGTTTTACGATTCGGCTAGATTAAAGATCAATCGGCTTAAGCCGACAAAAAACAGCCGATTAAGACCCCTGTTTATAACCCGAACATTTTGATTCCTTTTGATTTTCAAGCATATCAGATAACTTACTGAATTATAGCCCTTGATTGTACGAAAAACTCATGTTTCTAGCTCGAGGTCACAATTTTTATTCTCTTGAGAAAAAAAAAAACGTTTGAATATTTCACCGTTAAAAGCTTCAAATAACTTAATACTATTTTCATAATCATTTAAATTTTTTGTATTGTAGGATACACGAGACTTCACAGCTTACTCCACGAAAGACTATCTCGTCACATATGGAAGATAATCTAAGTAACAACAACAATTCGTTCACAGCTTTTTCTACAAGTGAAGTGGAGAGATCATTAACACCAGTTTCTAATGTAATGGACAATGTGATCTCCAGTAGAAATGATTTGAATGGTTTCCGTAGTGACAACAGTTACTCGCCAGGACAGTCAACACTGTCTCCAAGACATTCGGATTATCTCAATTTTTCCACAGCTCAGATGGATATGAAGATGTCTGATGTCGAAACAAAGTCAACATTTATGTCTGAAGCTAGTAACGTCTGTAAAGTAAGTTCTAATTATTGTCCCCGCCTTTTGAAGAAAGTGGGGCACTATTAACAAGTGTTCGTCTTTCCGTCTGTCTGTCCATCACACTCTTTGGGACACAATAACTTTCCTCCAAATAAGGTAGAATGTTCAAACTTGGTGTAGGTGTTTATTAGGGCCGATACCTTGATTTAACACAGGACCCTTTGTTCCGACTCGAGTGTTCAAGTTACTGATCAACCTGTATTGTGTTGTTTTAGCACATGCACAGGTGATCATTTGAGGAAAAGTGGGTGTTCATATAAATGAACACCCCAAATGAACACCCCAACATACTAACCCGGTGATTGTCAAAACAGACAACTGCACATTTTCGTGCGTGCACTGTGTATTAGCAATAACAAGAAACACTGTGTTAATTTTAAAAAGATAAATACATGTAGTTAAAACAATAAATAAATATTTTTTCACAGTACATTGTGAAATAATATCATAAGCTAGTAAACGCAACCAACAGTATTAAACAATTACACAAAACCTAGCGAATTGGGATAAATTTCTGTTTGAACATTTTTTTGTCCCCCGCCTTTCGAAGAAAGTTAGGGGACTATTAAAATGGGTTCGTCCGTCCGTCTGTCCGTCACACTTTTTGGGACACAATAACTCTCTTCCTAATTGGGCTAGAATGTTCAAACTTGGTGTATGTGTTTATTAGGTCAATGCCTCGATGAGCATTTTCCGCTTGGGGTAAGCAGAGATAAGCAATTTGATTGGTTGATGCTTTGGGACACGATAACTTTAGTTCTAATTAAGTGAGAGTGATGAAACTTGGTGTATAGTTTCATTACAGTAATACCTTGACTAAAATCGATAATGAGCATTTTCTGCTCAGGGTAAGCTGAGCAATACGCAATTTGATTGGTCGAGACTTTGGAACACAATAACTCTCCTTCTTATTGAGTTAAAATGTTCAAACTGGGTGTATATGCTTATTAGGTCAATGCCTTGATAGAGTTCGAAGATGAGCATTTTCCACTTAGGGTAAGCAGAGATAAGCAATTTGATTGGTTGATGCTTTGGGACACGATAACTTTAGTTCTAATTAAGCGAGAGTGATGAAACTTGGTGTATAGTTTCATTACAGTAATACCTTGACCAAGTCGGATAATGAGCATTTTCTGCTCAGGGTAAGCAGAGCGATACGCAATTTGATTGGTCGAGACTTTGGAACACAATAACTCTCCTTCTAATTGAGTTAAAATGTTCAAACTTAGTGTATGCTTATTAGGTCAATGCCTTGATGGAGTTCGAAGATGAGCATTTTCCGCTTAGGGTAAGCAGAGTTAAGCAATTTGATTGGTTGATGCTTTGGGACACGATAACCTTAGTTCTAACGAAGTGAGAGTGATGAAACTTGGTGTATACTTTCATTACAGTAATACCTTGACTAAGTTCGATAATGAGCATTTTCTGCTCAGGGTAAGCAGAGCGATACGCAATTTGATTGGTCGAGACTTTGAAATACAATAACTCTCCTTCTAATTGAGTTAAAATGTCCAAACTTGGTGTATATGCTTATTAGGTCAATGCCTTGATGCAGTTCGAAGATGAGCATTTTCTTCTTAGGGTAGGCAGAGATAAGCAATTTGATTGGTTGATACTTTGGGACAAGATAGTTTAGGTTCATCGTGATTGCTGATTTTTATGCCAATACAATGACTGCATTCTCATTCAGTAATGGATTCGACAGTAACAGTGTATAGAAACGATTGACTTGGACACGAGGGCCCTTTCCCTTGGCCAGAGGGGCCCTTTTGTCAAGCGTGGGGGCCCTTTTGTCTGTCTTTTGGGTCCCCCTAGCTAGGGTACATTTTCATTTTTCTCCTCGGTTTTAGCATTTTTCTTTATAAAACACTTTTGGATGACACTTAGTGTACAGTTTGATTGCTTGATACATTGAAAAAAATAAATGTGCGATTAATTAATGTGTCATCTTAATTTTGGGTATGTTGGCGGGGGACATCAGCCTCACTGTTGGCTTGTTTTTTTAGATAATTGTCATCTTGTAAAATACCAATCCTACATCATCACACATATTTTTTTTCGAACATAGATAGTTCATCTGTGGCTGACAATTCGCGAATTTAGAACGTATTCGCACCAAATAAATATTACATTATTCATTGGCCTGTTGTGGATTTTAAAGATAGATTGCCAGACTACGAAACATACGCCCACAGCTTCTAAGTAGTCAATAAGGGGGGGTATGGCATATTTTTTCTTTTGTCGGTAAGGAGAGAGAGAAATGAGATTTGACGTAGGGGTCTTTAGCAGCCGAAGGAAAATGGAGGCCCTACACCTTGTCACATACCACCGATGAATCGAAACCACACCAGTTGACTGAATGGCAGACCTTATGACACAACACACACGGGCTAACCATTCGGACTTTTATCCATATACCAATCCAACTTTCTTAAAATAGTTTTTGACATTTGAATAATCTGATTTGTATGCATCGTAAATAAACCGGTATAGGGCCTACACATACTCAGTTATTTTCCCACTCCCCAATTTGCTGAGTAAACAATTATCATATGACGTGCAAAATAATCCATATTGGTACCTGTTATAGACGAATTGGTTAAACAGCTTTGTGTGATAAAGGGTCTGCGATAAACATGCGCCTCTCTCGTATTCGTCCCGTTTTCATTCACTCGTTTAGCTTCTTACACAAAGAATCCATTGTGTAAGTCAGTTATCGACCTTGACCTCGGGGTCAAGTTAGATAAACACCAGCGCCCGTGCATTGAACACTAATTACTGTCAGAGTTATCTCCCTTGATCACTTTGAAAAACTTTTGTTACGCTCTAGAGGCCAAACTTATCCAATTGACTTCAGATTGATACAGAGTTTAAGGTCTTGAGAACAGGTCTTGAGACGAACAAGTATATTGATTTTCAATGAATTTTGATAACTGAACAGCTAAATCCATGATTTTAAATGTTTCGTATACTAAGCGTTAGCGTGGGACAGAACTTTATAAAAACCAATCAAATTCTAATGATTTTCTGAGTATTATAAATGTTTCATTACCAAAAGAAATAAGAATATGCGACAACTCTTGTTGACTGCTCGGACGATTTAGCTGCTGTTGGCATATGTTTCGTTGCCTGGCAACCTATCTTTCAACTTAACGTCATATGGTGGCTATTTAATATTTTGTAATAATTTTTATACGCCCACATTGAAATGTGATAGTATATTGTCGTTAATATCCGATTGACTTTAAATTCATACACAGTGTTTAAGGTCAAAAGACGAAGAAGCCTATTGATTTTCAGCGATTTCGAATAATTAGTGCCAGAGTTATGGCCCTTGATCACTTCAAAAAATCTTGTGGATGCTCTAGAGGCCAAAGTTAATATCCGATTATTTATACACAATGTTTAAGGTCATGAGACTATTAATTTTCACCGATTTCAAATAATTACTTCCAGAGTTATCTCCCTTGATCACTTCAATAAACCTTGTGACGCTATAGAGGTCAAACTTATCCGATCGACTGATACGCAGAGTTTAAGGTGTTGAAACGAACAAGTATTTTGATTTTCAATGAATTTTGATAACTGAACAGCTAAATCCATGATATTAAATTTTCCTATACTAATTGTTAGCGTGGGGCAAAACTTATATTATATAAAAAGCAAACAAATTCTAATGATTTTCAGATAATTACATAATGAGTTGTTACTCTTAATCAGATTTTAGTGTATTAGTATTACAAATGTTTCATTACCAAAAAAAGTAAAAATATGCGACAACCCTTGTTGACTGCTCGGATGATTTAGCTGCTGTGGGCGTATTTTTCTCTGCCTGGCAACCTATCTTTAAATAGTTGGGAAGCAGATATCCTGTTCTTGTCCCCCGCTTTGTTGACTGCCTGCACGAGGTAGCTGTTGTGGGCGTATGTTTCGTTGCCTGCAGAGTTGGGATTTCGCCCGTATATTCCGGACTTGTCCGAATTTTTTTTCCAAACGCACAATGTTGTCCGACCGGGAATATGCCCAATCGGACATCAAGACATAGTGAATAATATTCAAAATTCCAAAATTAATATAGTGTACTGAGAGTATAACTACCACTCAACCCGATTATCGTTGACAATAGGCAGGATTGATTAGGTAATTAAGTGATCAACGTATTTATCGTGTTATACCGTCAATTAACCTACCTTGATTAACTACTTAATCTGTCTTGATTGATTGACTTAATCCTTTGTAGGACAATTCATCAATCTAATCTTAAACAGAAGTCATTGCTTTCCCTTTGTCGGACTATTCATCAATCCAATAAGAGTGATTATAATTTTAATTCACCTGTTTACCTCGTGGTCTTCAATTGTCGGGCATTTTAATCGCATTGATGTGAGCAGACAGCATCTATCAACTAATCATAGATGTCACATATCGTAAGAGTATATTGTTTTATAACACCCTAATTCATTTTGTCTACGATATCTTTTAAGAATCCATATATAAATTCTCATCCACAGTGGCACTTTCCCCGTGATCTCGAGCGCCGCACGAATATTGCTTAAAATGTTAGGCAGTGCTTACTATGAAGCTGTGTGCTGTAAGTCACGTACGCCATAGCGGCAATACGCTGAGGTCAGCTATGCCTTTTCTCATCACCACAAGTAATGTATGAAGCTGTGGGTCACGTACGCCATAGCGGCAATACGCTGAAGTCAGCTATGCCTTTTGTCATCACCGCAAGTATTATTTCGAACGCTTTTCTTTCATTTGCTGTCGTGTTCTTATTTCTATTACGCACGGATTTGAATATTTTGTTGACATTTTATGAAGAAAAAACGATGTTCTGACATCACAAACTATTCTTATTTCGGAAGTTCGGCATTCATTTGCTGCCACGTAAATCTAAAGGAATATTACCGTTGTGAATTTTATGCCGAAGCAGGATCGGCAAGCTTTCATTCAATGTATTACGAAAATGCTTAATTTTGTACGACATTTACTGACATGAATTTGAATGCCGTACGGGAATTAGGTGTGAAAAATAGCGAGGTTCACCAATTTTTATTACGTACGGGATTTGAATATTTTGTTGACATGTGATTTTTAATTGTGGTATGTGGTATGAATTGAATACCGTACGGGAATTAAATATGAAAAATAGCGAGGTTCACCTATTTTTGTTATGTACGTGATTTGAATATTTTGACATGTGACTTTTAATTGTGGTATGAATTTGTCTGCTTAAATAACGATAAGAGTTATGCCCCTTTATTTTCGGTAAAATGTCCGACACGTAAAATTTTGAAATCCCAACTCTGGTTGCCTGGCAACCTATCTTATTAATCTGTACTACAATAGGATCTGGAGGGGTGGTATATAACCTAGGTTCTGGACAATGCGAGGGAATAGCCATTGAAACCATCTGTTATGGCGACTTCTTTTATATTTTTCTTTTTTTTGATTAGGTTAAGCCTCAGCAGTTTCAACATTTAGATTTTATCATGTCCAATACAAGTAACCTGATGTCTAATATGTCTGCTGTACCTAGTCCTCCAGTAGTTGTACAGAATCAACCATTTCAAACAATACAACTTGGTACACAGTTACTAGCACCAGAATCAAGGGTATGTAGTATTTCTACTTCACATGATAGGTGGAAAAAACACAAACCATTAGAACACATTATAGTAAATAATATTACAGTGCACTTTGGGGGGTTGGGAAGGCCTAGTGGTCTAGAGTGCCACGTTTCGACCTCTAGCTGGCCGGTCACCTCTGGCTTGTGGCTGTGGTTTCGAGCCCTGGTGTGAGCGTATGTAGCATGGATATAGGGGCGCCTTCTCAACCTTGTGGCTTTCCTCCGGGAACTCCGGTTTCCTCCCACTGCTAAAGACCCCATTCACAAGTGAATTATTGAAATAAAATTAAAACCATATGTTAGTCCCGAAATGACCTAGTTTGTGTTAAGTGGCCGTTAAACCCCATTTCTCTCTCTCTCTCTCTCTCTCTCTCTCTCTCTCTGTCAGTGCACTTTAACATGCTAAACACACACACTAAGTTTAATGACACTACAACTATGGTATTGTCTAAAATGGTAGTTTTACCGATAGATTCTATTCATACCGTGTAATTTCAAAACATCGTTCAATAAATGATAAAACTCGTTGAAAATAACAAAAATGGTTTAATTTGTACCATGGTTTAGATTAATAGCAACGGGTTTAGTTTCTCCGAGATGCGTTTAAAAATGGACGTTCCGTGCACTTATTTATGGCGATCATTTATTGGCCGAGCGGTTGAGTTTCCCCGAGATGGGTTTAAAAATTGATTTCCCGTTCACTTATCTATGATGTCCAGTTATTAGACGAGGCGTCGAATTTCCCGAGATACGTCGAATTTCCCAAGATACGTATATAAATCAACATGCGAATAATTTATCTATGGTGTTTTATTACAAGATAAAACTTGTAATTTCCACGCGTGCCGTTTATCCGATCAATTCATTTTGATTACGATTATAAACGAAGTACGAATAAAAATTTGAGTGTAAAAAAATGCGCACACATAGATTTTCACCTTACTGTACTATATATTATCCATTAGCCTATAAAAATAGTATTCCACCATTGAGAAATACGTCAAAAATCGGTAAATCACGATATTCACCTTACCGTGGCCGTACTATATATTATCCATTATCCCATTAAAAATAGTATTCCACCATTGACAAATACGTCAGAAATTGGTAAATCTCGTCCCGGGTAATTATACAATCAGAACTCGGTAAATCACACAGGTAATGCATCTTCAGTAAATCACAATGAATTAACGTGTAGATGTGATCAGAAGTCAACCCCACAATGGCGGTGCGATTGACCCGCGAGATAGTTAGACATGTACTGGCGCCAAAAGAAGTCACCCAGGAAATACGCTTCAATGATTGGTGTCTTGATGTTACGTAATCGCGGGATTTGGGTCAATAAAATGTTCGTACAACGATTTTTGTTACACCTAAATCAAACCATATTGCATTATATCAGAGGTACATTTATCACAAATAATGCAGGTAGCAGTGATAAAACAAAAGTATCCCAGCAATCAACAATAATCCATACTGTAATAACGGCGTGCGTATTCAAAAACATGGTTTCATACGGCACCCAGACATGAGAGCACAGGTGGGAATTAATAAAACAATAGTATTCGTCCAATCAAATCTATATCTATATTGTAATAACTAGGTGTCACAACTCCCATTGCTCGCATTGGAAGAAAGTCGTTTTTTCCCGATTTGTAACCTTTTTATACGCCCACATTGAAATGTGGTCGTATATTGTCGTCGCCCCTGTCCGTCCGTCCGTCCGTCCAGCGGTCCGGCGTCCGGCGTCCACAATTGCTTGTGGACGCTCTACAGGCTAAAGTTAATATCCGATTGACTTTAAATTTATACACAGTGTTTAAGGTCATGAGACGAAGAAGCCTATTGTTTTTCAGCGTTTTCCGATAATTAGTGCCATAGTTATGGCCCTTGATCACTTCAAAAAATCTTGTGGACGCTCTAGAGGCCAAAGTTAATATCTGATTTACTTTAAATTTATACACAGTGTTTAAGGTCATGAGACGAAGAATCCTTTTGTTTTTCAGCGATTTCCAATAATAACTACCAGAGTTATGGCCCTTGATCACTTCAAAATATCTTGTGGACAATCTAGAGGCCAAAGTTAATATCCGATTGACTTTAAATTTATACACAGTGTTTAAGGTCATGAGACGAAGGAGCCTATTGATTTTCAGTGATTTCCGATAATTAGAGCCAGAGTTATGGCCCTTGAACACTTGAAAATATCTTGTGGATGCTCTAGAGGCCAAAGTTAATATCCAATTGACTTTAAATTTATACACAGTGTTTAAGGTCATGAGACGAAGAAGCCTATTGATTTTCAGCGATTTCCGATAATTAGTGCCAGAGTTATGTCCCTTGATCACTTCAAAAAATCCTGCGGACGCTCTAGAGGCCAAAGTTAATATCCGATTGACTTTAAATTTATACACAGTGGATGCTCTAGAGGTCAAAGTTAATATCCGATTAACTTCAAATTTATAAATACATAGTGTTTACAGTCATGAGACTAAGTCGTCTATCGATTTTCAGTGATTTTCAATAATTGCTGCAAGAGTTATGGACCTTGATCACTTCGAAAAAATCCTGTGGAAGCTCTAGAGGCCAAAGTTAATATCCGATCGACTTTAAATTAACACACAGTGTTTAGGGTCATGAGACGAAGAAGCCTATTGATTTTCAGAGATTTCAAATAATTATTGCCAGAGTTATCTCCCTTGATAACTTCAAAAAATCTTGTTACGCTATAGAGGCTAAACTTATCATCCGATTGACTTTAGATTGATACACAGAGTTTAAGGTGTTGAAACGAACAAGTATTTTGATTTTCAATGAATTTTGATAACTGAACAGCTAAATCCATGATATTAAATGTTTCATGTATATACTAATTATTAGTGTGGGGTAACACTTTATAAAAAGCAATCAAATTCTAATGATTTTCTGATAATTACATAATGAGCCGTTACTCTTAATCAGTTTTTAGTGTATTACAAATGTTTCATTACCGAAAAAAGTAAAAATATGCGACAACCCTTGTTGACTGCCCGGACGATTTAGCTGCTGTGGGCGTATGTTTCGTTGCCTGGCAACCTATCTTTTAAACTTAACGTCACACAGTCGTTACATAATCTTTATTAATATTTAAAACAGATTTTGAAAGCCGATAACTTGCTCTTTTGTTTGGTATAATTTTTATATACCTATTCTTCTTATTAATTTCATAAATGTAAGTTGAAAAACGTCAATTTTGCGTGTTTTGACGTTACGGTAAAAAATTTTGTCACGTTTTGAAATGACGGTACCCCACTTCAAGTGCTCCAAGCTAGTTGTTATTATTAATAAAAAAAATTGTGTCATATATCAATCTATTTTCGGCCGATTACAAAGAGGTAATTATTACTCGTGGATTAATTAACCCATCTTAAGAGTCAATCAATGCAATGAATACCTTCAGTGTCAATCCTTCTCGGCTCATTTCGTAAATAAACAACTTCGTTGAGTTAATTCATGCCAAGTACAGTAAAAGAAAAGAATAGCCGAAAATAATGGCGGCGTTGACCTTGAACTTCAAGCATGCACGTAGGCATTGTATTTGGAAGTTCCAAAAGCTTGAGATCCTCCCACGTCCAATATAGGTCACCTAAAGTTGAAGACTAGAATATATTTTAGATCCGAATAGTTAGCTCCTTTCAAACGTCTTTTGTTTGATAAAAAATTCACAGAAAATGTTTTGTCTCATATAGGTTATTAAAATCTACTTTTTGCGAGAACTGGTAACACTAAAAATAAACTATTCTGAATCACAATTGGCCACGTGACCTTTCGCCCGTACAGCATATTTCCGAGCCCCGACTATTCACGGAAAATAATTTGTGCTACATTGTTTTATTATTACAAATATACATTTATATATTGACAAGTGTTTACATATAAAATAATTAAAAAACAAACGTATTTGTATTTGCTTGTAGTTTTTCTTTTTACTAAATAATTCTAACTTCCGTTTGTTTGAATGAAAGCAAAATTGGATTATGCATTATGCAAGTTGCCAAAATTTGACTATAAATTTCGATAATGTATGGATATATGAATACTAGTATGGAATAATAACACAGGCTTTGTTTATTAGAAGTTATCATTATAATATTACACGGAATACCGTAACGTTATGCAATTATTGACGTGAATAAAGTATGCATAAACCAACATGTCTGTTGTTCAAAAGACGACTATCCGTTGGGGGTGCCCGTGGCCGGTTCATTTCAAAATGGATGAAGAACCCTGGTCGCTTTAGAGGCTAAAGTTAATATCGAATTGACTTTAAATTTATACACAGTGTTGAAGGTAATGATATGATAAAGCCTATTGATATTCAGCGATACCCGATAATTACTGCCCGAGTTTTGGCCCTTGATCACTTTTAAATAGTTACTTATTACTCGTAATAAGATATTCATGTGCAGTGCTTGCCACGAAGAATCTCTGCGTGAGTACTCAATTACTCACGTCTCACGCAAAAAAGATTCTGCATGAGTTAGGCGAGTAACTGACTTACTCACACAAAATTTTCTTAGGAGAGTAAAATTATAATAGAGACCAAGAACTCTGGCAAATAACAGTGCATTAATTAACTGTCATTCCAGAGATGTAAGACTGTTTTCTAATGTTTTTCACTAGAAGTAGGTGGAAAAGGTGATTTTGAGATAATGATTATACATTTGATTTTATTAGTTTTTTAAGTAGATCTCATCATTCTTCTCACAAAACTTTTTACAGATTCAAAATCGGATGAAATTTTTTTATTTTATTGAGGTTCAAAGCTGCGATTTTTTACTTTTCACGGAAGAAAGGTTTTTTAACACTCTGAACGTGTCATTTTTATACGCCCGCATTGAAATGTGGTCGTATATTGTCGTCGGTCCGTCCGTCCGGCGTCCACAATTGCGATAATTAGTGCCAGAGTTATGGCCCTTGATCACCTCAAAAAATCTTGTGGACGCTCTAGAGGCCAAAGTTAATATCCGATTGACTTTAGATTTATACACAGTGTTTAAGGTCATGAGACGAAGAAGCCTATCGATTTTCGGCGATTTCCGATAATTAATGCCAGAGTTATTGCCCTTGATCTCTTTAAAAAATCATGTGGACGCTCTAAAGTTAATATCCGATTGACTTTAAATTTATACACAGTGTTTAAGGTCATAAGACGAAGAAGCCTATTGATTTTCAGCGATTTCCGATGATTAGTGCCAGAGTTATGGCCCTTGATCACTTCAAAAAATCTTGTGGACGCTCTAGAGGCCAAAGTTAATATCTGATTGACTTCAAATTTATACACAGTGTTTAAGGTCATAAAACAATTGATTTTCAGCGATTTCCATTAATTATTGCCAGAGTTATGGCCCTTGATCACCTCAAAAAATCTTGTGGACGCTCTGGAGGCCAAAGTTGATATCCGATTGACTTTAGATTTACACACAGTGTTTAAGTTTAGACGAAGAATCCTATTGATTTTCTGCGATTTCAAATAATTACTGCCAGAGTTATCTCCCTTGATAACTTCAAAAATTCTTGTGACGCTATAGAGGCCAAAGTTACCATCCGATTGACTTCAGATTGATACATAGAGTTTAAGGTGTTGAAACGAACAAGTATTTTGATTTTCAATGAATTTAGATAACTGAACAGCTAAATCCATGATATTAAATGTTTCATGTATATACTAATTGTTAGCGTGGGGTAAAACTTTATAAAAAGCAATCAAATTCTAATGATTTTCTAATAATTACATAATGAGTTGTTACTCTTAATCAGTTTTTAGTGTATTACAAATGTTTCATTACCGAAAAAAGTAAAAATATGCGACAACCCTTGTTGACTGCCCGGACGATTTAGCTGCTGTGGGCGTATGTTTCGTTGCCTGGCAACCTATCTTTGGCGTTTTTTGTGATGCCATAGTTCATTTTATATCGAAACTATCAAAAATGTAGATGTATATTCATGAAATACAACTTTAAAGCTAATGATGTTTCAATTTTCACATTTGTGTAACAATAACTCCGGTTTCCCCAGCAACTCCAAAATACGGAGGTTTTCTCAAAAACCCATTGTTTCAAAGTGATTTTGGTCAATTTTTTCATGAAAAATTGGTCTTATCCATGTTATATCTGAAATATTGAATCTGGTTGTAATGCATTTTAAAATCAGAAGCTATCAAATAAGATTAAAAGAAAAAAAAATCGTAAAAATATCTATATGCCTTTTCTCAAAAGCTGGATTTATGTTCATTTTTCACCAATTGTCCGCGGCACACATTTCCCTATTTTTGGGGCGTTTTGGGGACATTAACAAAATAAGAAAGAATGGAGATACGGAAGTGAAATTATGGGAACATGTCAAAAAGTTTGTGAATTTTTAAAATTACATATTTCCAATCCGCCATATACTATCAATTTTGGTTGTCATAGCAACCAAAATGGAAAAAATGCAATTTTTGACCATTTTCAACGCTATTTACCATAACCCAAAAGGTGATCACCACATTTAAAAATAAGCATTTTAAAATATTTAAAACCCAAGTAATGTCAAATGATATTGATTGTATAAGTTTGAGCAAAATATTAAGGAGTTTGAGTGGTTACCATAGCAACCACTGTATATTTTTTTAAAAAAGCATCATTTTCCGATAATTTATCTCATTAATATTAATTTTTATATTATTTTAAGTCAGTAGGTGTCAGGCAAGATTGAACAAATAAATAATAACAAAATATTTATGTGCCATCTTTATACACAGGAGAGGGTTTACCTTTGAAAAACATTCCGCAATTGGAAATTGCCCAATTTTAGGGTTAAAAAAATTATGAAGGAATTGAGATTTTCAAGTGAAATTTGTGCACCGTACTGGTAAATGTAGTGAATTTTTACAATTACTTATCTTTTCTCTATTTGGTTGTTATAGCAATCAAAACAAAAACAAACCCTCAAAAAGGCAATGTTATTCAATTTTCAAACCAATTGATCACCATGACAAACCAGTTGATTACGGTATCACATTTTAAGTACGATAGCAGAAATCATTTTAGCACATATTTACAGCTAATGTGATATAAAATATTGTGAATTGTATAATTTTAGTGAAATATTAAGGATTTTGGATGGTTGCCATAGCAACCACATAATTTTAAAGAAAGGACAACTGTTGTTTCATTATCACTGTTTTCTGCATTCGTTTCTTACATTATTGTTAGAATTCTGCTTTTTTTGTTTTTACTTCACTTTTGAATATTTCTATTATTCCTTCAAATCAGTATGTAGCCTATTGTCATTGAGCAACTTTATTAGTTTTTGTAGATTTTAATCAATGTTATGTAAATAAATATCAAATAAAGGCCTAAAGGAGTAAAACTAAAAGGCCTTACGCTTGTATCGGTTCTTACAATTTGTTGACTGATAAAAAATGTGATACTTGAGATGTTAGTTAGTTCCTCTAAAAAACAAGAATTAAAATTATGATAATTAGTGTGACAACTGTTATATAATGCTAAATAATAACAAATTTTGCAAAATTAGGTATCCCTATCGACACTGATTATTTTTTGACATGACTGACCTAAATAGTAAATTCATCTGTCGGCTCCATCATCTCAAAGTCAAACGAAATGTTGTAAAAAATGCCCAACGACAAATCCAGAAATAGAGCCATCTTTTAAAATGTTTCAGCTGGCGTTAATTCTTTCGTTGATCCAACTTTATTAGGGTACAATTCCATTTTTAAGTGAAAAGAAATCGTATTAATTATCCATAGACTATACTACGTTATCGTCATCACGCCGACTCACGGCTGCCGTCAGTAAAGTAAAGACTACACACAGAGACCTGTGTGGATATTTTCCGGTTTCAAACCCATTCGTGTGCACAGAAATACTTTTAACACTGGGCTTGAATAATCCATGGAACAGCGAATTTATGATTTCAGAGCATTGAAACAGTCGTCTATTTTACGGAATTTTTCCATTCTTGACAAATGTTTGGTGTCAAACGTAGAGAGGTGGAGTAGCTCGAAGGAAATTTCCGTTCGATCCTCCACATCGTCACATGGTTGATATCCTGGCAAATCGCCACAAAAAAAAATTACGTGAATTGAAGCCTTCAACTTAAAAAAAGGGCATGGTATTTCGAAATGCCAACAAAGCACCCCCCGCCGATCGAAAGATCGTTCAATTATCTTTCTAATGATATTAAAATGAACAAAAAATATTAAAAACAGAAACCTCCGCCGAGCACATGAAGTTGGGTACCCTCGTTTAAAAACGTGACAACATTTTTTAGCGTATCGTCAAAACACGCGAAATTGACGTTTTTTAATTGATTGTTTTGAAATTAATATAAGGAACACATATATAAAATTTATATCAAACAAAAGAACAATTTTTCTGCTTCCAAAATATTTTTAAATTATTACAAATGATGAAATAGCGACTGTGTGACGTTAAGTTGAAGAAAGGTTACAAATCGGGAAAAAACGACTTTCTTCCAACGCGAGAAATGGAGCTGTGACACCTACTAGAAGTGAGCCTTCTTGTCAGTTGTAATATTAAATATTACTAATATTAATTCAATACTTGAATTATTCATACTCGCGTAGGGCGAGATTAATTTAATAAAGGATAATAAAGGATTATTTTATCCAATTTATTTTAGCTTAATGTGAAAATAATAATAGTTTACTACAAAAAAAACAAAAAACACAATATCAAAGGAAAAAAAAGAGAACCGGTGAAAATAAAAGTAGTCATCGTGTCACTGTGTGTAAAGTCTTATGTAAAAATCTTGTCGTTTGAGGTCATGTTCATCTTTATGATATGTTTTTCGTTATCCTTTTTAGCAAGATCTGAAGGTTTTTAAAAATACGTCCCGACCTATTGATGTTCGAAAATCGTAGATTGCGACTAACTCAACTGTCACCACACGATGTTGACCGTGACATTGTCTGCTATGTAATAACAGTAATTTAATAGCACTAGCATTTGTAAATGCGGCAATCCAAATACTTCTCGGCATTTCTAACTATATTCTAGCTTGTTTAATATTTATTTTAATATGAAACCACCATTCAAAATTTAATCATAAAGACTAGAAAATGACATATGATACGTTACAACATTCTACAAATTTTCATATCTCGTAATATTTCTCGCGAGAATTCTACTTTGGATTTCACTAATTTCAGTTAAATTAACCAATCATAAAAATTCTACGTTACAAGCCTGGAATACAACTTCCTTATTGTCCAATCAATAGACGCCTTCTATGTTTACTTTATTCTATTCTTAGTAACATTGTGAAATCGTATTCTTATCACCTGTTGGTCTGCTGTCTTGTATTTTATCATGGATATTGAATTGAATTAAAAATCAAATGACTATAGCCTTAGATGGTTTTGAATTTTTATTAAAGAAAAGTTTCAAGAAATGATTGTGCGAGTAATGCCTTACCCTTGCGAATAACATTTCAGTCGAGTATAGCGTGTGCGCGAGTAATGACTCGCGCCTCCTGACGAGGTCTGATGTGTTATAAACGTTCCCCTTTATGACAAAAGTAAAAATATGTCACAACCCTTGTTGACTGCCTTGACGACTTAGCTGTTGTGGGCGTATGTTAGTTGCCTGGCAACCTATCTTTCTTTCAGTTTACGCAGCAGAATTTTGGCTTCAGCTTGTCTCAAACTCAACCCCCCACTCAGCTTGGACAGTCATCATTCTCTCAACAAAGTATGTTTGTGCCGACACCAAATCAACAAGACCTGTATCAACCATCGCAGTTGGCACCTTACCAACGTAGTCAGGCCTTTAATCAAAGTCCACAACAAAACTATGGCCAAACACAACAAAACTATAGCCAGAATCCAACACATAATACCATAATGGTGTCGTCAACATCCTCATTGATGTCCACATCTATCAAACCACCGTCTACTAATACTTATGGTAATATTAAATAAAATCAGTTTTTAGTTAAAATCAGTTTTTATTAAAAGGTTTACATCAAGGATACAAGTTGGCTTCAATCTTAGTCCAACTGATTCAGCAACTTTCTGGGGGTGAGAATTAAGCTGGTTCAAACATAGTTTCAGAAGTGTTTTTAGAAACACCAGTCAGGATTTTTAGCTGTTTTCAGCATTTACACTTATACATGTATGTACTTGTTAACTATGTAGATTCATAACCAACCCAAATTAATGGCATATAAATGTCTTGCTTTGGAGATGTTAAAAGTTTTAACTTTGATATTCACAATACTAAAGTTAGCTCTGATTGTTAAGCCTGTGAAAAGGATTGAAGTCAACAAATGTAAATTAAGAGGAAATGTTACATAGGTGTGATTGTGAATTATTATTTTCTACAGGTTCTCTACAGAAGAATATGACATCAGGTTCTGTACAGTTTAATCAAGGTTTAAATAACTCGTCAGTACAACCATCACAGATGTTTATACAATATGAACCATCATTGTTTAACAGTAGTCAGTTATTGGCTTCCAATCCAACAAATTCACAAAATGTGAATCCTTCACAGCTTATGAGTTCACATATTGTTCAACCAAGGTATATTTTGCTTACTTTTCAAACCAAATAATCTAATTCTAATAGAAAAAACACATGGAAATTTTCCATGAAACGGGGTCCATTATTAAAGAAGCTAAGTCTCTAAATCAATGTCATCCAAAATCTTCAACATTGAAAACATGAATCATTTGTCAATTTAAATCATGCTGTGATTTTACCAGAAAAAGATGGACTTCTGATATACAATATTTAAGACAAAAACATTTTACCATTGGTACACGAATCGTGTACCATAATGCGTTTCAGCCCCAGTTCTAGCAAGAGACTCAAGGAAGGGAGCTAGAAACATTGCACCAAATCAAACAGCGTATGGAGACGGGAATAACCAGACGCTAGAAATTTGCATTCAATTGAGACTGCTGCCTTATTTCGGCGAACATAACTGATTTGAAATTAGAGTAAAAAACGGAAACCATTGAATGTTACAGTATCATGTGTTGCGACACACTTGTGTCAATTTCTAGGTCCCTAATGTTAGCGATTTCGTCCTTTAAGTGACATATCTATTTCTAGAAACATTGCACCAAATCAAACAGCATATGGAGACGGGAATAACCAGACGCTAGAAATTTGCATTCAATTGAGACTGCTGCCTTATTTCGGCGAACATAACTGATTTGAAATTAGAGTAAAAAACGGAAACCATTGAATGTTACAGTATCATGTGTTGCGACACACTTGTGTCAATTTCTAGGTCCCTAATGTTAGCGATTTCGTCCTTTAAGTGACATGTCTATTTCTGTGGCATCAACTCTATTTTCATCATTCAAATTCAAACACAAAATTCTTTGGATAAAAAACGTGGAAAAGTGATTTTGAGATTATGATTATGCATTTGATTTAATTGTCCCCTGCCTTCCGAGTCTGTCAATGCCTTGATGGAGTTCAAAGATGAGCATTTTCTACTTTGGGTAAGCAGAAATAAGCAATTTGATTGAATGATGCATTGGGGCATGATAACTTTGGTTAT
This sequence comes from Patella depressa, assembly GCA_948474765.1. Classification (NCBI taxonomy): domain Eukaryota; kingdom Metazoa; phylum Mollusca; class Gastropoda; family Patellidae; genus Patella; species Patella depressa. The sequence continues at coordinate 49,164,872 of OX419715.1, read as the reverse complement.
AATGAAATGAGCGCAGTGAAACTCTGAATATAGATCCATTGTATCATTCATCACCTTGACTAAGTTCGATGGTGAGAATTTTCTGCCTTAGCTAAGGAGCGATAAGCAATTTCATTGGTCAAGACTTTGGAACATAATAACTTTTAATTGAGGTAGAATGTTAAATCTGATGTAGATATTCATTAGATGAATATCTTGACCGAGTTCAATGATTTACATTTCAAGCCAAAGTTAAGCAGAGTTAATCAATTTCATTGGTAATCTTGATTCTATCTGATAGAGAGTGATGAAACTTTGTGTATAGTTTGATAGCTCAATACTTTGGAAAAAATAAATGTGTGATTAAAGATACATTATGTAATATTTAGATAAAGAACTAGCCATTATTGCTATAATAATAATAGTTCGAAAGTAGATAATGTAAAATGAATAATTTGAAAATTTCATACAAATTACTCTATTGCAAGCGAAGATATTAGCCTTTGACGGTTTGACAGACGTGTGCAATAATTTCAACCACAGTACTGGTTGATCAAAGCTAAGTCTGAGTCTTGTTTGCTTTTCATTTAGATATCATCATTCTTCTCACAAAACTCTTTACAGATTCAAAATCAAATTAAAAATTTTTTTTTTTTTTATTGAGGTTCAAACTTTTAAATTACTTTTTGCTGGTGTATATTGCCGTCGCCCCCTTCCGTCCGTCTGTCATCCACAATTTCTTGTGAACTCTCTAACGCCAATAGTTATGATCCGATTGTTTTAAAAGTGATATATTTTAGTGAGATGAAGACACCTATTTAAAGGAGCTAAATCGCTAATATTTGGGGTCTAGAAGTTTACCCAAATGGGTCACAACGCATAGATTTACATTCATTGATTTCCCTTTTTACTCTAATTTCAAATCACTTATGTTTGGCGAAATACACCTGAAGTCTCACAGACATGCCAATCTCTGGCGTCTGGTTATTCCCGTCTACATTACTGCGTATGCTCTCCATGCACCACTGTCCAGCCACGTTCTCCAAGTCCCTTGTTAAAAGTGGGCCTGAAACGAAGTATGGTACACGATTCATGTACCACCGACAATTTTTTTTATTTTGTCTTAAATATTGGATATGAGACGCCCATCTTTTCCCGGTAAGATCACAACATCAATGTTTAATTAGATTGACAAATAATTTGTGTTTTCATTGTCAACGATTTTGGGTGATATTGAGTTAGAGACTTAACTATTTTAACCGTCCACTTTCTATTTTGGTGTAAATCATAAAGATAGGCTAGCACTGCCAGGCAGGATACGCCCACATTTTCGAGAGATGGATAGAGAACAAGCAATACCGAAAGTGATTTTTCCTACATCATTAAGTCCTGTATTTCATACTGTCTTGGGAGCAGCCATTTTGTTGGTCAGTTCCAGTCTGATATTCATGAAATTCGAAGCCGACAATGATTATGGTGTGACCGTACACAACCTAGAAATGTGACTAGAAATGTGAGAGTTTTTTTAAATCGGATAATAATTGTTTGAGAGATAGAGAACAAGCAATACCAAAAGTGATTTTTGTCCCCCGCCTTTCGAAGAAAGTATTAAAATGGGTTTGTCCGTCTGTCTGTCTGTCTGTCTGTCTGTCCGTCACACTTTTTGGGACACAATAACTCTCCTTCTAATAGAGTTAAAATGTTCAAACTTGGTGTATATGCTTATTAGGTCAATGCCTTGATGGAGTTCGAAGATGAGCATTTTCCGCTTAGGGTAAGCAGAGATAAGCAATTTGATTGGTTGATACTTTGGGACAAGATAACTTAGGTTCATCTTGATTGATGATTTTTATGCCAATACAATGACTGCATTCTCATTTACCGGTAGTAATGGATTCGACTGTAAAAGTGTATAGAAACAATTGACTTGGACACGAGGGCCCTTTCCCTTGGCCAGAGGGGCCCTTTTGTCTGCCTTTAGGGTCCCCCTAACTAGGGTACATTTTCATTTTTCTCGGTTTTAGCATTTTTATACGCCCACATTTTTATGTGGACGTATATTGTCGTCGCCCCTGTCCGTCCGTCCGTCCACAATTTGTTTGTGGACTCTCTACAGGTCACAATTCTTATCCGATTTTGACGAAACTTGAAATATAGGTTTATCCCCAAAAGATCTCGGTTCCTTTCGATATTGGCATGTATCGGATGAAAACTTCATGGATTATGGCCCCTGATTGTACGAAAAATCACGTTTTTAGCTTGTGGACCCTATAGAGGTCACAATTTTGAACCGATTTTGCTGAAACTTGACATGTATGTTTATAACCCAAAGATCTTGGTTGCTTTCGATATTTGCACCTATCGGAATGTAATTTCCTGAATTATGGCCCCTGATTGTCCGAAAAATCACCCTTTTTAGCTTGTGGTCCCTCTGGAGGTCACAATTATTATCTGATTTAAAAAACCGTTTGATTATATCACCGTTACACCCTAAGGAAGGTTGAGTTCGAATTCCGGGAAAATCGGACGAAAATTGCCATACAAAATGGCCGCCGTTTGTACCCGAATACTGTTAAAAAATTGTATATCATGGTTTGTGGACCTTGTAAAAGTCACATTTTTAAATCGATTTTGATGAAACTTGAAATTCATGGTTATAACCCAAAGATCTTGGTTCCTTTCGATATTTGCGCATATCGGATCGTAACTTCCTGAATTATGGCCCCTGATTATTCGCAAAATCGCCTTATTTTAGCTTGTGGTCCCTCTGGTGGTCACAATTATTATCCGATTTAATAAAACAGTTGATAATATTACTGTTACACTGTAAGGAAGGTTGAGTTCGAATTTCGGGAAAATCAGACCAAAATTGCCATACAAAATGGCCGCCGTTTGTACCCGAATACTGTTGAAAAATTGTATATCACGGTTGTGGACCCTGTAGAGGTCACAATGTTAATTTGATTTTGATGAAACTTGAAATGCATGGTTATAACCCAAAGATCTTGGTTCCTTTCGTTATTTGCCCATATCGGATCGTAACTTCCTGAATTATGGCCCCTGATTGTCCGAAAAATCACCTATGGTCCCTCTGGAGGTCACAATTATTATCCGATTTAAAAAAACGTTTGACTCTATCACCGTTACACCCTACGGAAGGTTGAGTTCGAATTTCGAGAAAATCGGACCATAATTGCCAGAAAAAATGGCCGCCGTTTGTCTGCGAACAGTGTGAAAATATGGTATATCAAAGTTGTGGACCCTGTAGAGGTCACAATTTTTAATTCGATTTTGATGAAACCTGAAATGCTTGCTTATAACCTAAAGATCTTTATTCTTTTCGATATTTGCACATATCAAATTATAACTTAATAAATTATGGCCTTTGATTGTAGGAAAAATCACTTTCGGTATTGCTTGTTCTCTGTCTATCTCTTGAACAATTATTATCTGATTTATAAAAAAAACTCTGATTATATTATTGTTGCACCGTACATACGTAAGGAAGGTTGAGTTCGAATTTCGTGAAAATCGTACCAAAATTGCCACACGAAATGGTCACCGTTTGTACGCGAATAGTGTAGAAATATGGTATATCATGGTTGTGCACTCTCTACAGGTCACAATTCTTATCCGATTTTGACGAAAAGTAACATTTCTAGGTTGTGTACCGTCACACCATAATCATTGTCAGCTTCGAATTTCATGAATATCAGACTGGAACTGACCAACAAAATGGCTGCTCCCAATACAGTATGAAATACAGGACTTAATGATGTACATGTAGGAAAAATCACTTTCGGTATTGCTTGTTCTCTATCCATCTCTCAAAAATGTGGGCGTATCCTGCCTGGCAGTGTCAGCCTATCTTTTTAGCTTGTGAACAGTGTAGAGGTCACAATTTTGAACCGATTTGGATGAAACTTGACATGCATGTTTATAACCCAAAGATCTTGGTTCCTTTCGATATTTGCGCCAATCGGATCGTAACTTCCTGAATTATGGCCCCTGATTGTCCGAAAAATTGCCCTTTTTAGCTTGTGGTCCCTCTGGAGGTCAAAATTGTTATCCGATTTAAAAAAACGTTTGATTATATCACCGTTCCATGGTTATGGAGGTGTAGTTCAAATTTCGTGAAAATCAGACCAAAATTGACGGACAAAATGGCCGCCGTTTGTACGCGAATAGTGTGAAAATATGTTATATCAAGGTTGTGGACCTTATAGAGATCACAATTTTGAACCAATTTTGATGAAACTTGACATGTATGTTTATTACCCAAAGATCTTAGTTCCTTTTGATATTTGCGCCCATCGGATTGTAACTTCCTGAATTATGGCCCCTGATTGTCCGAAAAATTGCCCTTTTTAGCTTGTGGTCCCTCTGGATGTCAAAATTTTTATCGGATTTAAAAAAACGTTTGATAATATCACCGCTCCATGGTTATGTAGATTGAATTCGAATTTCGTGAAAATCAGACCAAAATTGACGGACAAAATGGCCGCCGTTTGTATGCCAATAGTGTGAAAATATGTTATGTTGTGGACCTTATAGAGGTCACAATTTTGAACCAATTTTGATGAAACTTGACATGTATGTTTATAACCCAAAAATCTTGGTTCCTTTCGATATTTGCGCCCATCGGATCGTAACTTCCTGAATTATGGCCCCTGATTGTCCAAAAAATCGCCCTTTCTGGAGGTCAAAATTATTATCCGATTTAAAAAAAACGTTTGACTATATCACAGTTACATGGTAATGAAGAGAGAGTCTGAATTACGTGAAAATCGGACCAGAATTGACGGACAAAATGGCCGCCGTTTGTACACGAATAGTGTGAAAATATGTTATATCAAGGTTGTGGACCCTATAGAGGTCACAATTTTGAATCGATTTTGATGAAACTTGACAGGTATGTTTATAACCCAAAGATCTTGGTTCCTTTAGATATTTGCGCCCATCGGGTCATTACTTCCTGAATTATGTCCCCTGATTGTACGAAAAATCACCCTTTTTAGCTTGTGGTGCCTCTGGAGGTCACAATTATTATCGGATTTTAAAAAAAACGTTTGATTATAAAAACCAAACAAATTCTAATGATTTTCTGATAATTCCTTAATATGCGACAACTCTTGTTGACTGCCCGTACGATTTGGCTGCTGTGTGGGCGTATGTTTCGTTGCCTGGCAACCTATTTTTCTTTATAAAACACTTTTGGATGACACTTCGTGTACAGTTTGATTGCTCGATACATTGAAAAAAATAAATGTGTGATTAATTAATATGTGTCTTCTATTTATTTTGGGATTTCGGCGGGGGACATCAGCCTCACTGTTGGCTTGTTCCTACAATCAAAGGCCATAATTCATTAAGTTACAATTTTGATATGCGAAAATATCGAAAAGAATAAAGATCTTTAGGTTATAAACATGCATTTCAGGTTTCATTAAAATCGAATTAAAATTGTGACCTCTACAGGGTCCACAACTTTGATATACCATATTTTTATACGCCCACATTTTCATGTGGACGTATATTGTCGTTGCCCCTGTTCGTCCGTCCGTCCGTCCATCCACAATTGTTTGTGAACAGTCTACAGGTCACAATTTTTATCCAATTTCAATGAAACTTAAAATATTGGTTTATCACCCGAAGATCTCGGTTTCTTTCGATATTGGCATGTATCGGACCGTAACTTCATGGGTTATGGCCCCTGATTGTACGAAAAATCAAGTTTTTTAGCTCGTGAACAGTGTAGAGGTCACAATTTTGAACCGATTTGGATGAAACTTGAAATGCATGTTTATAAACCAAAGATCTTGGTTCCTTTCGATATTTGCGCCAATTGGATCGTAACTTCCTGAATTATGGCCCCTGATTGTCCGAAAAATCGCCCGTTTTAGCTTGTGGTCCCTCTGGAGGTCAAAATTGTTGTCCGATTTAAAAAAACGTTTGATTATATCACGGTTCCATGGTTATGAAGGTTGAGTTCGAATTTCGTCAAAATCGTACCAAAATTAACGGACAAAATGGCCGCCATTTGTACGCGAATAGTGTGAAAATATGTTATATCAAGGTTGTGAACAGTGTAGAGGTCACAATTTTGAACCGATTTGGATGAAACTTGAAATGCATGTTTAAATCCCAAAGATCTTGGTTCCTTTCGATATTTGCGCCAATCGGATTGTAACTTCCTGAATTATGGCCCCTGATTGTCCGAAAAATCGCCCTTTTTAGCTTGTGGTCCCTCTGGAGGTCAAAATTGTTATCCGATTTAAAAAAACGTTTGATTATATCACCGTTCCATGGTTATGAAGGTTGAGTTCAAATTTTGTGAAAATTGGACCAAAATTGACGGACAAAATGGCCGCCGTTTCTACACGAATAGTGTGAAAATATGTTATATCAAGGTTGTGGACCCTATAGAGGTCACAATTTTGAATCGATTTGGATGAAACTTGACATGTATGTTTATAACCCAAAGATCTTGGTTCCTTTCGATATTTGCGCCCATCGGATCGTAACTTCCTGAATTATGGCCCCTGATTGTCCGAAAAATTGCCCTCAAACGTTTTTATACGCCCACATTTTCATGTGGACGTATTATGTCGTCGCCCCTGTCCGTCCGGACGTCCGTCCGTCCACAATTTGTTTGTGGACTCTCTACAGGTCACAATTCTTATCCGATTTTGACGAAACTTGAAATATTGGTTTATCCTCAAAAGATCTCGGCTGCTTTCGATATTGGCATGTATCTGATCAAAACTTCATGGATTATGGCCCCTGATTGTACGAAAAATCACGTTTTTAGCTTGTGGACCCTATAGAGGTCACAATTTTGAACCGATTTTGATGAAACTTGACATGCATGTTTGTAACCCAAAGATCTTGGTTCCTTTCGATATTTGCGGCTATCGGAATGTAATTTCCTGAATTATGGCCCCTGATTGTCCGAAAAATCACCCTTTTTAGCTTGTGGTCCCTCTGGAGGTCACAATTATTATTCGATTTAAAAAACCGTTTGATTATATCACCGTTACACCCTAAGGAAGGTTGAGTTCGAATTTCGGGAAAATCGGACGAAAATTGCCATACAAAATGGCCGCCGTTTGTACGCGAATACTGTTAAAAAATGGTATATCAAGGTTGTGGACCCTGTGGAGGTCACAATTTTAATTTGATTTTGATGAAACTTGAAATTCATGGTTATAACCCAAAGATCTTGCTTCCTTTCGATATTTGCGCATATCGGATCGTAACTTCCTGAATTATGGCCCCTGATTATACGTAAAATCGCCTTTTTTTTTAGCTTGGAGGTCACAATTATTATTCGATTTAAAAAACCGTTTGATTATATCACCGTTACACCCTAAGGAAGGTTGAGTTTGAATTTCATGAAAATCGGACCAAAATTGCCATACAAAATGGCCGCCGTTTGTACGCGAAAAAATGGTATATCAAGGTTGTGGAACCTGTGGAGGTCACAATTTTGATTCGATTTTGATGAAACTTGAAATTCATGGTTATAACCCAAAGATCTTGCTTCCTTTCGATATTTGCGCATATCGGATCGTAACTTCCTGAATTATGGCCCCTGATTATATGCAAAATCGCCTTTTTATACGCCCACATTTTCATGTGGACGTATTATGTCGTCGCCCCTGTCCGTCCGGACGTCCGTCCGTCCGTCCACAATTTGTTTGTGGACTCTCTACAGGTCACAATTCTTATCCGATTTTGACGAAACTTGAAATATAGGTTTATCCCCATAAGATCTCGGCTGCTTTCGATATTGGCATGTATCGGATCAAAACTTCATGGATTATGGCCCCTGATTGTACGAAAAATCACGTTTTTAGCTTGTGGACCCTATAGAGGTCACAATTTTGAACCGATTTTGATGAAACTTGACATGCATGTTTGTAACCCAAAGATCTTGGTTCCTTTCGATATTTGCGGCTATCGGAATGTAATTTCCTGAATTATGGCCCCTGATTGTCCGAAAAATCACCCTTTTTAGCTTGTGGTCCCTCTGGAGGTCACAATTATTATTCGATTTAAAAAACCGTTTGATTATATCACCGTTACACCCTAAGGAAGGTTGAGTTCGAATTTCGGGAAAATCGGACGAAAATTGCCATACAAAATGGCCACCGTTTGTACGCGAATACTGTTAAAAAATGGTATATCAAGGTTGTGGACCCTGTGGAGGTCACAATTTTGATTCGATTTTGATGAAACTTGAAATTCATGGTTATAACCCAAAGATCTTGCTTCCTTTCGATATTTGCGCCTATCGGATCGTAACTTCCTGAATTATGGCCCCTGATTATACGCAAAATCGCCTTTTTTTTTAGCTTGGAGGTCACAATTATTATTCGATTTAAAAAACCGTTTGATTATATTACCTTCACACCCTAAGGAAGGTTGAGTTCGAATTTCGGGAAAATCGGACGAAAATTGCCATACAAAATGGCCGCCGTTTGTACGCGAATACTGTTAAAAAAATGGTATATCAAGGTTGTGGACCCTGTAAAGGTCACAATTTTAATTTGATTTTGATGAAACTTGAAATTCATCGTTATAACCCAAAGATCTTGGTTCTTTTCAATATTTGCGCATATCGGATCGTAACTTCCTGAATTATGGCCCCTGGTTATACGCAAAATCCCCCTTTCTTTAGCTTGTGGTCCCTCTGGAGGTCACAATTATTATCCAATTTAAAAAAACGTTTGATTATATCACCGTTACACTGTAAGGAAGGATGAGTTTGAATTTCGGGAAAATCGGACCAAAATTGACAGACAAAATGGCCGCCATTTGTACGCGAATACTGTTAAAAAAAATGATATATCATGGTTGTGGATCCTGTATAGGTCACAATTTTAATTCGATTTTGATGAGGAAGGTTGAGTTCTAATTTCGTGAAAATGGTACCAAAATTGCCGGACGGAATGGTTGCCGTTTGTACACGAATAGTGTAAAAATATGGTATATCATGGTTGTGGACTCTCTACAGGTCACAATTCTTATCCAATTTTGATGAAAAGTCACATTTCTAGGTTGTGTACCGTCACACCATAATCATTGTCGGCTTCGAATTTCATGAATATCAGACTGGAACTGACCAACTAAATGACTGCTCCCAATACAGTATGAAATACAGGACTTAATGATGTAGGAAAAATCACTTTCGGTATTGCTTGTTCTCTATCCATCTCTCGAAAATGTGGGCGTATCCTGCCTGGCAGTGCCAGCCTATCTTTTTAGCTTGGAGTCACAATTATTATCCGATTTAAAAAAACGTTTGATTATATTACCGTTACACCGTAAGGAAGGTTAAGTTCGAATTTCGGGAAAATCAGACCAAAATTGCCATACAAAATGGCCACCGTTTGTACGTGAATACTGTTAAAAAATGGTATATCAAGGTTGTGGACCCTGTAAAGGTCACAATTTTAATTTGATTTTGATGAAACTTGAAATTCATGGTTATAACCCAAAGATCTTGGTTCTTTTCGATATTTGCGAATATCAGAGCATAACTTCCTGAATTATGGCCCCTGGTTTTACGCAAAATCACCCTTTCTTTAGCTTGTGGTCCCTCTGGAGGTCACAATTATTATCCAATTTAGAAAAACGTTTGATTATATCATCGTTACACTGTAAGGAAGGTTGAGTTTGAATTTCGGGAAAATCGGACCAAAATTGACAGACAAAATGGCCGCCGTTTGTACGCGAATACTGTTAAAAAAATGATATATCATGGTTGTGGACCCTGTATAGGTCACAATTTTAATTCGATTTTGATGAGGAAGGTTGAGTTCTAATTTCGTGAAAATTGCCGGACGAAATGGTCGCCGTTTGTACGCGAATAGTGTAAAAATATGGTATATCATGGTTGTGGACTCTCTACAGGTCACAATTCTTATCCGATTTTGATGAAAAGTCACATTTCTAGGTTGTGTACCGTCACACCATAATCATTGTCGGTTTCGAATTTCATTAATATCAGACTGGAACTGACCAACTAAATGGCTGCTCCCAATACAGTATGAAATACAGGACTTAAAGATGTAGGAAAAATCACTTTCGGTATTGCTTGTTCTCTGTCCATCTCTCGAAAATGTGGGCGTATCCTGCCTGGCAGTGCCAGCCTATCTTTTAGCTTGGAGGTCACAATTATTATCTGATTTAAAAAAACGTTTGATTATATTACCGTTACACCGTAAGGAAGGTTGAGATCGAATTGCGGGAAAATTAGACCAAAATTGCCATACAAAATGGCCGCCGTTTTTACGCGAATACTGTTAAAAAATGGTATATCAAGGTTGTGGACCCTGTAAAGGTCACAATTTTAATTCAATTTTGATGAAACTTGAAATTCATGGTTATAACCCAAAGATCTTGGTTCTTTTTGATATTTGCGCATATCGGATCGTAACTTCCTGAATTATGGCCCCTGGTTATACTCAAAATCCCCCTTTCTTTAGCTTGTGGTCCCTCTGGAGGTCACAATTATTATCCATTTTAAAAAAACGTTTGATTATATCACCGTTACACTGTAAGGAAGGTTGAGTTTGAATTTCGGGAAAATCGGGCCAAAATTGACAGACGAAATGGCCGCCGTTTGTACGCGAATACTGTTAAAAAAATGATATATCATGGTTGTGAACCCTGTATAGGTCACAATTTTAATTCGATTTTGATGAGGAAGGTTGAGTTCTAATTTCGTGAAAATCGTACCAAAATTGCCGGACGAAATGGTCGCCGTTTGTACGCGAAGAGTGTAAAAATATGGTATATCATGGTTGTGGACTCTCTACAGGTCACAATTCTTATCCGATTTTGATGAAAAGTCACATTTCTAGGTTGTGTACCGTCACACCATAATCAATGTCGGTTTCGAGTTTCATTAATATCAGATTGGAACTGACCAACTAAATGGCTGCTCCCAATACAGTATGAAATACAGGACTTAAAGATGTAGGAAAAATCATTTTCGGTATTGCGTGTTCTCTGTCCATCTCTCGAAAATGTGGGCGTATCCTGCCTGGCAGTGCCAGCCTATCTTTAACTTGTGGTCCTACTGGAGGTAAAAATTATTATTTGATTTAAAAAACCGTTTGATTATATCACCGTCACATGGTAATGAAGGCAGAGTTCAAATTTCGTGGAAATCGGACCAAAATTGACTAACAAAATGGTCGCCGTTTGTACGCGAATAGTGTGAAAATATGTTATATCAAGGTTGTGGACCCTATAGGGGTCACAATTTTGAACCGATTTTGATGAAACTTGACATGTATGTTTATAACCCAAAGATCTTGGTTCCTTTCGATATTTGCACCCATCGGATCGTAACTTCCTGAATTATCGCCCCTGATTGTCCGAAAAATTGCCCTTTTTAGCTTGTGGTCCCTCTGGAGGTCAAAATTATTATCCGATTGAAAAAAACGTTTGACTATATCACCGTTACATGGTAATGAAGGCTGAGTTCGAATTTCGTGAAGGCTTCAATCTATCTTTGACCATTTTCAACGCTATTTACCATAACCCAAAAGGCTATCACCACATTTAAAAGTTAGCCGTTCGAAATATTTGAAACCCATGTAATATCAATTGATATGGATTTTTGTGGAAATTGATATGTTGTTTAAATTAGTGAGATGAAGAAACCTATTGATTTTCAGCGATTTCTAATAATTACTACCAGAGTTATAGCCCTTGATCACTTTGAAATATTTTGTGGAGGCTCTAGAGGCTAAAGTTAATATCCAATTGACTTTAAATTTATACACAGTGTGTAAGGTCATGAGACGAAGAAGACTGACTATTTTCAACGATATCCCATAATTACTGCCAGAGTTATGGTTTTTGTTCACTCTGAAATATCTTGTGGACACTCTAGAGACTAAAGTTAATATCTGATTGACTTCAGATTTATACACCGTGTTTAAGGTTGTGAGACAAAGAAGCCCAGTGATTGCCAATGATTTCACATAAGTACTACCAGATTTATGGCCCTTGATTACTTTGAAAAATCTTGTGGATGCTCTAGAGCCCAAAGTTATCATCCAATTGACTTTAGATTGATTAGAAGAGTTTACAGGGTGTTGCAAGTATTGATTTTCAATGAATTTTGATAACTTCCAACAGCTAAATCCATGATATTAAATGATTTGTATATTAAATGTTGGCGTGGGACAGAACTAAAAGCCAAACAAATTCTAATGGTTTTCAGATAATTACTTAATGAGTTGTTACTCTTAATCAGACTTTAGTGTATTATACATGTTTCATTACCGACAATAGAAAAAATATTGTTGACTGCTCGGGCAACTTAGCTGCTGTGGGCGTATGTTTCATTGCTTGGCAACCTATCTTTGTGTGTTTGTGTAACAGATATTTTGATTAGAATTAATCTTATTGTAAATTATAGAAATGCTGTACAAAATGTTCAGTCTGTTCAACCTTCAACATACTTTCCTCAATCACAACCAACTCTACCACAGACTGGATATTACCCATCTCAAGCACAGCCTACATCTGCCTTACAGGTAATAAATATATTTCTTATAATAAAAATTATTTAAAGATGCAAATTAGGTGACGAGATGAAATTGATATTGGTGGTACTTGCCTGTGTCTGGATAGGGATGACCATTCTGTTGCCTCTTAATTTCCCAAAATCAGTTATGAAGATAACTGTATGGATATTTTTATTCAAGGAGCATAAAAAATGTGTAATATATGCTAGAGAATGTATAGAATCTTTACTGTTGTATTATAATTGTAAGTTACTTTGTTTTGTTTATTAGGGTGCACTTCAACAAGTTGCAGCTACAGCACCACAATTCTCGTTACATGCATTTGGTAATCAAGGTCAAGGACTAGGCTTGACATTGCAGCAATCGGCTTCAAATACAAATCTTATGAACTCATCTCAACACATGAGTTTATCTAATGCTGCGGGTAATCAACCTACAGCAAATAAACAAAGTTCCCAATTTAATTCTATTATACAACAACAATCGCCTCAAAATAATGCAGTAAGTACCTCCAATGCTTTTATACACCCATGATTCAATTATCATTGTCCCCCGCCTTTTGAAGAAAGTTGGGGGACTATTAAAATGGGTTCGTCCGTCTGTCTGTCCATCATACTTTTTGGGACACAATAACTCTCTTCCTAATTGAGCTAGAATGTTCAAACTTGGTGTATGTGTTTATTAGGTCAATGCCTTGATGGAGTTCGAAGATGAGCATTTTTCGCTTAGGGTAAGCAGAGATAAGCAATTTGATTGGTTGATGCTTTGGGACACGATAACTTTAGTTCTAATTAAGTGAGAGTGATGAAACTTCGTGTATAGTTTCATTGGTGTATATGCTTATTAGGTCAATGCCTTGATGGAGTTCGAAGATGAGCACTTTCTGCTTAGGGTAAGCAGAGGTAAGCAATTTGATTGGTTGATTCTTTGGGACACGATAACTTTAGTTGATCTAATTAAGTGAGAGTGATGAAACTTAGTGTATAGTTTCATTACAGTAATACCTTGATTAAGTTCGATAATGAGCATTTTCTGCTCAGGGTAAGCAGAGCGATAAGCAATTTGATTGGCCGAGACCCTGGAACACAATAATTCTCCTTCTTATTGAGTTAAAATGTTCAAACTTGGTTTATGTGCTTATTAGGTCAATGCCTTGATGGAGTTCGAGGATGAGCATTTGCTACTTGGGGTAGGCAGAGATAAGCAATTTGATTGGTTGATATTTTGGGGCAAGATAACTGAAGTTCTAATTAAGTAAAGGTGATGAAACTTGATGTATAGTTTCATTACATCAATACCTTGACTAAGTTTGATAATAAACATTGTTTGCCTAGGGTAAGCAGAGCGATAAGCAATTTGATTGGCCGAGACTTTAGAACACAATAACTCTTTCTTACTGAGCTAGAATGTTCAAACTTGGTGTAGGCGTTCATTAGGTGAATGCCTTGATGGAGTTCGATGATGAACATTTTCTGCTTACAGTGAGCAGAGATAAGCAATCTGATTGGCTGATGCTTTGGGGCACAATAACTTTGGTTATAATGAAGTGAGAGCGATGAAACTATATGGGTTCATTATTATATATCATTACCCTAAGAATTTTCTGCTAAGAATTGATAAACAATTTGATTGGTCAAGATTGGTCAACAACTCTGCTTCTATTTGAGGTAGAATGTTTAAACTTGATGTAGATGTTCATTAGGTGAGTGTCTTGAGTTGACGGAGTTCATTGATTAACATTTCGAGCTGAAGCTAAGTTTAAACTTGATGTAGATGTTCATTAGGTGAGTGCCTTGAGTTGACGGAGTTCATTGATTAACATTTCAAGCTGAAGCTAAGTTTAAACTTGATGTAGATGTTCATTAGGTGAGTGTCTTGAGTTGACAGAGTTCAATGATTAACATTTCGAGCTGAAGCAAAGTAGGGCTAATCACTTCCATAATCTTCATTTTTATACGCCCACATTTTCATGTGGACGTATTATGTCGTCGCCCCTGTCCGTCCGTCCACAATTTGTTTGTGGACTCTCTACAGGTCACAATTCTTATCCGATTTTGACGAAACTTGAAATATAGGTTTATCCCCAAAAGATCTCGACTGCTTTCGATATTGGCATGTATCAGATCAAAACTTCATGGATTATGGCCCCTGACTGTACGAAAAATCACGTTTTTAGCTTGTGGACCCTATAGAGGTCACAATTTTGAACCGATTTTGATGAAACTTGACATGCATGTTTATAACCCAAAGATCTTGGTTCCTTTCGATATTTGCGGCTATCGGAATGTAATTTCCTGAATTATGGCCCCTGATTGTCCGAAAAATCACCCTTTTTAGCTTGTGGTCCCTCTGGAGGTCACAATTATTATTCGATTTGAAAAACCGTTTGATTATATCACCGTTACACCCTAAGGAAGGTTGAGTTCGAATTTCGGGAAAATCGAACGAAAATTGCCATACAAAATGGCCGCCGTTTGTACGCGAATACTGTTAAAAAATGGTATATCAAGGTTGTGGACCCTGTGGAGGTCACAATTTTGATTCGATTTTGAAATTCATGGTTATAACCCAAAGATCTTGCTTCCTTTCGATATTTGCGCATATCGGATCGTAACTTCCTGAATTATGGCCGCCTTTTTTTTTAGCTTGGAGGTCACAATTATTATTCGATTTAAAAAACCGTTTGATTATATCACCGTTACACCCTAAGGAAGGTTGAGTTCGAATTTCGGGAAAATCGGACGAAAATTGCCATACAAAATGGACGCGTTTGTACGCGAATACTGTTAAAAAATGGTATATCAAGGTTGTGGACCCTATGGAGGTCACAATTTTGATTCGATTTTGATGAAACTTGAAATTCATGGTTATAACCCAAAGATCTTGCTTCCTTTCGATATTTGCGCCGTTTGTACGCGAATACTGTTAAAAAAATGATATATCATGGTTGTGGACCCTGTATAGGTCACAATTTTAATTCGATTTTGATGAGGAAGGTTGAGTTCTAATTTCGTGAAAATCGTACCAAAATTGCCGGACGAAATGGTCGCCGTTTGTACGCGAATAGTGTAAAAATATGGTATATCATGGTTGTGGACTCTCTACCGGTCATAATTCTTATCCGATTTTGATGAAAAGTCACATTTCTAGGTTGTGTACCGTCACACCATAATCATTGTCGGTTTCGATTTTCATTAATATCAGACTGGAACTGACCAACTAAATGGCTGCTCCCAATACAGTATGAAATACAGGACTTAAAGATGTAGGAAAAATTACTTTCGGTATTGCTTGTTCTCTGTCCATCTCTCGAAAATGTTGGCGTATCCTGCCTGGCAGTGCCAGCCTATCTTATCTGATAGTAAGTGATTGCACTTCGTGTACAGTTTGATTGCACGATACTTTTGAAAAAAATAAATGTGTGATTAATTGATATGTGTCATCTATTTATTTTGAGATTTTGGCGGGCAATATCAGCCTCACTGTTGGCTTGTTTTCTCTGTTTATTTTGATGAGACGATTTCCTATAATATGCTCCCTTAAAATAAAAAAAGAAATGTGACATAAAAAAAAACACATTAGACAATGTTCGGGTTCGTAGCCAGCTCATAAAATGGAGGGGGGGTGGGCTACAGAATTTTTTGGAGGGGCTGAGGATGTGGCCGGCTAAGGAAACCGCTAAGAAATCATTATGGTTGTCGAAGTATTGTGGGGGGGGGGCTAAACAACAACCACCACCCCACCCCCACCACCGGGGCTACGGCCCCAATAATGTTTATCTTATTGATAATTAAATTGTATGTGTGTATGGCTTGATTGTAAACAGTTTTTTTTTTGTTTTTTTTTTTTCAAATTTCTTGCAGATGAAATCCCCATCTCAGAATATGACACCAAATAGCATGATAACACCAAATAGCATGATGAATACAGCCCTATCAGCTCTAAGTCCGAACTCCAAGGTGTTCACATCACAAGTACAAAACCGACAGCCCCCGAGATTTCCTAATGTAGCTCAGTTACAAGGAAATAAGTATGGTAATACTTTTGTTGCCCAACAATTGTCTGGTGCAGGTATGTTTTAATTGTATAACAAGTATGTAATACAAAGTAGCACAAATGACCTGCCTTTTCTCTAAATAACTACTTGGTTCTCATACACCAATATTGAATGTGGTCGTATATTGTCGTCAACTATGTCCGTCCGTCCGTCGGACGTCCACAATTGCTTGTGGACACTCGAGGCTAAAGTTAATATCCAATTGACTTTATACACAGTGTCGTGAGACAAAAAACAGAGTTTAAGGTCTTGAGACAAACAAGTATATTGAATTTTGATTACTGAACAGCTAAACCCATGATATTAAATGTTCGTATACTAAATGTTAGCATGGGACAGAACTTGATAAAAACCAAACAAATTCTAATGATTTTTTGAGTTGTTACTCTTAAATAGATTTTAGTGTATTTAAATGTTTCATTAGCGAAAAAAGTAAAATTATGCGACAACTCTTGTTAACTGCTCGGACAATTTAGCTCTTGTGGGCGTATTTTTCATTGCCTGGCAACCTATCTTCATTTCTTTACATTATCAAAGTTAAAAATATTGAACAAAAAAAAAAGATTTTTCAACAAATTTTTTAATGCATATGTTTTCTGCATGGAAAACTGATATTTGTACTAAATTCACAAGAATTGTCACCTTTAATTTAGATATTGTTTTCCACATTTTTTCAGCATCTGTTGTAAGACCGTCTATTATGGTAGGAAGTATGATGAGATCCAACGCGGCGCCACCAACACAACCTACCTTTCCTCCCCCAATACAGAGACCAGGTGTACAACAAAATACAACATTGATTACACAGACTACCATACCAACACCAGTTATTGTCACACAGAGCACTAATCCCTCAATGAAAGCGCTACATGAGAAACAGAGACGAGAGGTTCTAGCACACGCTCAGAGCTTTCTCAACCCACAAAACAAGCCCAGCATCAAGTCGCCGCCGAAAGCAGACTCACTGGAAGATAAAAATTTAAGTGATGCTATAAGTAGTATCACAGAAAACAAGTCGGATAACCAGCTTGCTACCACCAAGGATAAAAATTAGTATGTTGTGAAATTGGAACAGTTTTTGATTCACTGTGTTTTAACATTAAATCTGATTATCTAGAAGGTGGATTGAATTATATAGTCTAGTGTATTTTCTCCCTTTTCAAAGGGTTTTTTTTTTCGTATTTGAAGACTGGTATTTATTTGATTAACAAACTATGAATGTTAATATGTGAAATAATTATGGCCTTGGCTCAACGTACTAAAAGGACCGAAAGAGCATCGGAACAGGACTAGGCACTACTGGAAGATAATTCTACTGACTGCATTTGTTTAATCTGGACTAAAACCTCAAGTGTATAGATTGGACTTATAAACATTGTGATTATAAATTACATGTTTACAATAAAGGATAATTCAATAAGTTCATGAAAGTAAATGAAGTTGTGTAAATTTCCTATTTTATTTTTATGTATATTATTATATTAAACCTGTGTGCCAAAATCTTATCATATTCATTGTTGAAGATGAGGTGTGGTTGAAATTAGGTTTGAAAGATCCAAGATAAACCTAGCCTACATTAATCTCATTACAATACCATCATATTCATAATACAACTAATTTCAACCATTGCTTTATACCCTTTTTTTTTCTTTTTCATTCATTTATATTCAGATCATTTCCTTTGCCATTTTTGGGTCAAAACATTATTTTATGTGCGTAGTCAAATGTGATATCCTAAACTTTGTATTTATCTGTACATATTTTATGAGAAAGCTTTGTACATTATGCATTGATTATTTCACATGATTTCGTAACATAAATTGTGTGAATGGCACCACAAAAACAGGTAGTTTATGATATATATATATGTACACAGAATTATATATATTTAGTATTAGTTCCAGCCGCCAGGTTCTATTATGTATGTATTCGAAAGAAAAAATGTGGCTCAGTTTGAAAGAAAATTTTGCTTAAAGCAATGCTCTATGTCCTGTACGTGCCTGTTAACAGTGTGGTTTCTGGGAAACTGGTATGGGTAGTTGAGAGATTTCATTTATTTTGAAGATTATAATAAGAAAGCCATTCTAAATGGAGGTTGATGTGTAAAGATATGAAGGCCAATTATTGATTATTTTTGACTATGCTTATTGTTCTATTAAAATGTTGTTTTTTTAAATTGTATGCTGATGACTTAAACCCTACTTGGACTGTGCCCTGGTCATAAGTTGAAAAAGTGATTATAAATTTGTATAGTGATGGTTATTATTTTAAAGATGACATTGCCCCTCATCTAATTAATACGATTCACAGAATTGCTGTGTGTTTATATATATATATAGTAAATATAGATGTTGTTTCTTTTTCTTTCTTTTTTTTTAGCAAAAAAACAATTATTTATGTTAGTATATTATTTGTGCATGACTTTGTTGTTACACATCATAACTTGAGGTCTGCTGAGAAGAACAAGTATTTCTTCTATTGTGTTTGTGTGTACCAGCTAGCCTTGTGGGATAAAAAGGCACAAATGGAAGGACAGTTAATGTCCATTTTAACTTGTGTCTGATTGAAGAGTGTCTTTGTTTATTTGTATGAAAGTTGTTTATAGTGGTTGCGCACGGTGCGAGGCTGATAATGTTTGATGATTTAACATGGTCAACCTTAATAAGGTCTGTGGCTCTTATTTGTTTGTATATGAATGAGTGAGTCGGATCAAATGTGCTGTGCCATTTACAGCAGTGTGTAGCTCATTAATAAATGCTTGTACATTTTATTTTATATGGTGTTACTTTTGTTCACTTTTCAAATAATTGAAAAAAATAATTGTAAGTATTTGTAGTGAGTCTTCAGTTTTTACCACAAAATTTGCAAAGTAAATTATTGCTATAATAACAAGTTGAAAAATAAAATGACGTCTATAAATAAATGTAATGTTTATTTGATTTCTCTCCCTGTGAGTTGACAGTTTTATGCTGTAATTGTGTAGAAGAGCCAAAAGTTTTCATCATAATAGTTTAAAATCCTATCCATATTAGTTCCAAATTAATGCAAGTGTGTAATTGTATTAGGATCAAATTTACACATGTGTAATGAGAATTTAATTTAACTCCCTTTAATGTGTAAGCAATGGGGATGCTCGATTGACCTTCCATTTGTCAAACTCAAAAATAGTGACAGTCCAGGCGCGGATGCAGAGGGGGGGGTCGGGCCCCCCCCCCCCAGTTCAGACTTGAAAATATTTTATGCGATTTTATTGGCGACTTTTAGACCTGTAATTTCGGAATTTACCTTCCGGAAATACATCAGAATGCACCAAATTGAATCTAATTTACCAAACCCCCCGTTAATTGGTTGAGTGCCTTTTATCAAACCTAGACACACACACACACACACCCTGCAAAAAATCCTGGATCCGTGCCTGCAGTCGAGTGAAAATCGGAATTGGGGGCTATAATGAATGTGCTGACTGCATAAAGAAAATACCTTCAACAAACCATGGCAGCTGAAACAATTGCAATTCCGTCAATTCGGAATGTTGTGGACAGACAATCAAGCATACCCTATGTGAAATGCCACATTCCTTCTGTTTTTTTATTATACGTAAATACTACTTGATTCAACTTGACTATCACTTCTGTATGGTGTACAAGACACCTGTATGTCGCATAG
This sequence comes from Patella depressa, assembly GCA_948474765.1. NCBI lineage: Eukaryota > Metazoa > Mollusca > Gastropoda > Patellidae > Patella > Patella depressa. The sequence continues at coordinate 49,144,619 of OX419715.1, read as the reverse complement.
AAAATTTATGGAAACTCTAGTGATATTGGGTTTGTAAAATTAGAAAAATGTATTTCTGTGAACTATTTTATATTCAGGGCAAACCATGTGAAGGACTGCATCCAGGAGCCCCCAGAGATTAAATATCCTACGCAACTAGTTTACAGGGGACAAACCTTAAAGATGCTTTCTCACATACAAACTGTGATTTGATGACATATTTGGACTAAAATATTCAAACTAATTAATCTATCAAAAGTTTTCTTCAAAACCCTCTCAAAAATTTGTTTTCACTGGGAGATACCTCAAGCTGAAAATAAACTGTTGTTAGATGCCATGTCTGTCACCTCAAGTCAATAAGGGAGGGTCCATTTTTCATAATGTATTTTTAATAGACTACAGTGTAGGCGTAGGCCTGGCCTAGTTAGTAGATGTTTTTCAATGTAAACTTCATCGATATGGTCATTTTTATTTTCATTTTTTTTATAAGTGATTATGTTTGATATCTCCATCTAGGAGTGAATCTTCAACAATTTATGAGCTTGTGATACACAGTTTCCAATTTGCTTATATCTTAGCAACTTCTTGTCGGATCGATACAATTTCTTCAGTTTTAATGGAAAAGTGGGTGTGACTTAGAGATTAAAGCTATTCCCGGCATTCTGCGACATTGCGAAATATCCGAAATCACCGAAAATGTCGTTTTTTGAAATATTGCCGTAATATTAACAATAATCATTGGATTTTGGCATATGATGCATTTTGACATAGCCAGAAATAGGGGACATAGCTAGGGTGTCCCACCATATATAAATATCTCCAAATAGCTCAACAATTACACCACAATATTTATATATATAACATGTCTAAAATCTATTTCACACATTTATTGTCACTAAATAAACGGTCATGTTGAACTTAATAAGTTATGACCATTTAACCATCATAAATAATACACTGAAAAATGGTTCGGAGCGTCGTCCATAACATCCAGACACTTTCGAGTAAAACATAGGTTACGTGCCCTTGTTTTGAAACTAGTCTCACTTCACCAGCCTACCGACAATTCTCCATCTGATGGACAGGCCTGGATAATCCAGACTACTTTTTTACAAAACGTGACAGAAAGCTGGAACAAGAAATCGAATTAGAAATAACACACGGTGGGCGACCCAACAATTGTTTTTCTAACCTTGTAAAAGTAAAATGAAAATACTGCTGGTATCATGTTCCTGTCCAACCCAAATTATTCAGAGATATTATTTGTACTAAACCAAAATATGTCGCTTCTAACGGTCATGTGAAGGATAAAGCAATTTAAAAAATAAAACGAACGTATTTTCTAAAGATGCCGTAATAACCAAAACGATAAATATTACTGCTACTCAGAATCGTCAACAATAGATTTTTTACGACTTTAATAGTTAATAGTGTGTTTAGAATTTCCACGGGCTGTTGCTATTTATAGACTCAACGAGTGTGCGAGACTCTCAGAAAATTAGTAGTAGTGAACCAAGTAAAGCGTGCATATGCAACGTCAATCTGTTTCACAGAGAATTACTTACGAAATATCTCTGTCACACATGACTGTCTACAACATGTGCATTGACTTCACGTGCCGTCAGTCATTGGCTAAACGGCTCGTGCATTGTTTACATAACACCTAACTGCTTCGGGCAAAATGGTGCGTTTTACTCATTTTAATACCCATTTACACTAAATAGGAAATATTTTTTTAATTACAAATGCTTCAAACCTCTTTATTTATTTTTCTTATACTTCAAAAAAATGTTTGAGAATTTAATTTGTCGGAGTTAAAAAGTTAATATGCCGTACTCATTAAGCCTCGTCGATGTCATGCTTATCAGTGATTGTAGCGGCCAAGCGAATATTCACTGCGGGATCAGTTTGATGCAACGTGTCTAGTACAACTTTTCAGTAGGCACGTGGGGCACCCTAACATAGCTATGTTACTTTTGATTTTTGACGAATCTTGGAAGATATTAGGCGCCAAATTTTGAAAATTTAAATTTTTACAAAAAACTTTTTTATTTATTAATATTTTTATGACATTTTAACCAAGGTTAAAGAGTCATCTGATTTGAACAAAAATGTCAACATTTTTTGTTTCCGTAATTTTCCTTGGCCGCCATTGGCTAATTCAGTTTTTCAGTCCTACATTAATTATTTATTGTTCGATTTGTATAAAACCGTGTTCATATGTTCAGTGGTTCAAAATGCCATTTTTTTGTTACCGGTAAAGTTTCCTGTAGGCACCGGAAGTGGCGTAAATTCAGCAAAAACTACAATATTGACAGTTCTGTACCACTTTTTGAAAGCAAATGATTGTACGAAAAATCAGGTTTTTTTAGCTTTTGAACCGATTTGGATGAAACTTGAAATGCATGTTTATAACCCAAAGATCTTGGTTCCTTTTGATATTTGCGCCAATTAAATCGTAACTTCCTGAATTATGGCCCCTGATTGTCCGAAAAATCGCCTTTTTTAGCTTGTGTTCCCTCTGGAGGTCAAAATTATTGTTAGCCGATTTAAAAAAAATGTTTGATTATATCACCGTTCCATGGTTATGAAGGTTAAGTTTGAATTTCGTGAAAATCGGACAAAAATTGACGGACAAAATGGCAGCCGTTTGTACGCGAATAGTGTGAAAATATGTTATATAAAGGTTGTGGACCTTATAGAGGTCACAATTTTGAACCGATTTTGATGAAACTTGACATGTATGTTTATATGAAGGTTGAGTTCGAATTTCGTGAAAATCGGGCCAAAATTGACGGACAAAATGGCCGCCATTTGTACGCGAATAGTGTGAAAATATGTTATATCAAGGTTGTGAACAGTGTAGAGGTCACAATTTGGAACCGATTTGGATGAAACTTGAAATGCATGTTTATAACCCAAAGATCTTGGTTCCTTTCGATATTTGCGCCAATCGGATCGTAACTTCCTGAATTATGGCCCCTGATTGTCCGAAAAACCGTCCTTTTTATTTTTAGCTTGTGGTCTCTCTGGAGGTCAAAATTGTTATCCGATTCAAAAAAACGTTTGATTATATCACCGTTCCATGGTTATGAAGGTTGAATTCGAATTTTGTGAAAATCGGACCAAATTTGACGTACAAAATGGCCGCCATTTGTACGCGAATAGTGTGAAAATATGTTATATCAAGGTTGTGGACCTTATAGAGGTCGCAATTTTGTACCGATTTTGATGAAACTTGACATGTATGTTTATAACCCAAAGATCTTGGTTCCTTTCGCTATTTGCGCCCATCGGATCGTAACTTCCTGAATTATGGCCCCTGATTGTCCGAAAAATTGCCCTATTTAGCTTGTGGTCCCTCTGGAGGTCAAAATTGTTATCCGATTTTAAAAAAAACGTTTGATTATATCACTGTTCCATGGTTATGAAGGGTGAGTTCGAATTTCGTGAAAATCGGACCAAATTTGACGGACAAAATGGCCGCCGTTTGTACGCGAATAGTGTGAAAATATGTTATATAAAGGTTGTGGACCTTATAGAGGTCACAATTTTGAACCGATTTTGATGAAACTTGACATGTATGTTTATAACCCAAAGATCTTGGTTCCTTTCGATATTTGCGCCCATTGGATCATAACTTCCTGAATTATGTCCCCGGATTGTCCGAAAAATCGCTTTTGTTAGCTTTTGGTCCCTCTGGAGGTCAAAATTATTATCCGATTTAAAAAGATAGGCTGGCACTGCCAGGCAGGATACGCCCACATTTTCGAGAGATGGATAGAGAACAAACAATACGGAAAGTGATTTTTCCTACATCATTAAGTCCTGTATTTCATACTGTATTGGGAGCAGCCATTTTGTTGGTCAGTTCCAGTCTGATATTCATGAAATTCGAAGTCGACAATGATTATGGTGTGACGGTACACAACCTAGAAATGTGACTTTTCGTCAAAATCGGATAAGAATTGTGACCTGTACAGAGTCAACAACCATGATATACCATATCTTTACACTATTCGCGTACAAACGGCGACCATTTCGTCCGGCAATTTTGGTACCATTTTCACGAAATTCGAATAATTCAGGAAGTTACGATCTGATATGCGCAAATACCGAAAGGAACCAAGATCTTTGGGTTATAACCATGCATTTCAAGTTTCATCAAAATCGAATTAAAATTGTGACCTTTACAGGGTCCACAACCTTGATATACCATTTTTTAACAGTATTCACGTACAAACGGTGGCCATTTTGTATGGCAATTTTGGTCTGATTTTCCCGAAATTCGAACTCAACCTTCCTTACGGTGTAACGGTAATATAATCAAACGTTTTTTTAAATCGGATAATAATTGTGACCTCCAAGCTAAAATAAAAGGCGATTTTGCGTATAATCAGGGGCCATAATTCAGGAAGTTACGATCCGATATGCGCAAATATCGAAAAGAAGCAAGATCTTTGGGTTATAACCTTGAATTTCAAGTTTCATCACAATCGAATCAAAATTGTGACCTCCACAGGGTCCACAACCTTGATATACCATTTTTTAACAGTATTCGCGTACAAACGGCGGCCATTTTGTATGGCAATTTTCGTCCGATTTTCCCGAAATTCGAACTCAACCTTCCTTAGGGTGTAACGGTGATATAATCAAACGTTTTTTTAAATTGAATAATAATTGTGACCTCCAAGCTAAAAAAAAGGCGATTTTGCGTATAATCAGGGGCCATAATTCAGGAAGTTACGATCCGATATGCGCAAATATCGAAAGGAAGCGAGATGGGTTATAACCATGAATTTCAAGTTTCATCAAAATCGAATCAAAATTGTGACCTCCACAGGGTCCACAACCTTGATATACCATTTTTTAACAGTATTCGCGTACTAACGGCGGCCATTTTGTATGGCAATTTTCGTCCGATTTTCCCGAAATTCGAACTCAACCTTCCTTAGGGTGTAACGGTGATATAATCAAACGGTTTTTTAAATCGAATAATAATTGTGACCTCCAGAGGGACCACAAGCTAAAAAGGGTGATTTTTCGGACAATCAGGGGCCATAATTCAGGAAATTACATTCCGATAGCCGCAAATATCGAAAGGAACCAAGATCTTTCAGTTACAAACATGCATGTCAAGTTTCATCAAAATCGGTTCAAAATTGTGACCTCTATAGGGTCCACAAGCTAAAAACGTGATTTTTCGTACAATCAGGGGCCATAATCCATGAAGTTTTGATCCGATACATGCCAATATCGAAAGGAACCGAGATCTTTTGGGGATAAACCTATATTTCAAGTTTCGTCAAAATCGGATAAGAATTGTGACCTGTAGAGAGTCCACAAACAAATTGTGTCCGGACGTCCGGACGGACAGGGGCGACGACATAATACGTCCACATGAAAATGTGGGCGTATAAAAACGCTTGACTATATCACCGTCATATGGTAATGAAGAGAGACTATGAATAACGTAAAAATCAGACTAGAATTGACGGACAAAATGGCCGCCGTTTGTACACGAATAGTGTGAAAATATGTTATATCAAGGTTGTGGACCCTATAGAGGTCACAATTATTATCTGATTTTTAAAAAAAATGTTTGATTATAAAAACCAAACAAATTCTAATGATTTTTTGATAATTCCTTAATATGCGACAACTCTTGTTGACTGCCCGGACGATTTGGCTGCTGTGTGGGTGTATGTTTCGTTGCCTGGCAACCTATTTTTAGAGTTATGAAATTTGGTTCCCATCAACAAATAGAATGAACCCATACGATCATATATTATTATTATTTATTATTACCATAGATTTATATAGCGCCCTTTTCATAAAATGTTCAAGGGCGCTTTACAATAAAATGTTTAATAGCATAAAATACATAAATATAATGTTTAAAAGTATATCGAACATAAATTAAGAAACATTCAACTAACGGTAAGCATAGGCCTAAAAGAAGCCTAAATAAATATGATATATAAATATAAAACAAGATACAAAACAATTATTTAAAAGCAATATTAAATAAATACGACTTTAAGCGAGTTTTAAAAATAGATAATGAAGTGCTGCTTCTGATAAAATAGGGGATCTTATTCCACAACTTAGGAGAAGCCACTGAGATAGCCTTTTCTCCGTATGACACCATATTGGCACTTTTTTCGACTAAAAGATATAAATCCGCTGTAGACCGTAAGTTTCTACATGGGATATAAAAGCGTAAAAGACTAGAGAGATATGATGGCGCTAGATTATGGATACATTTAAAAGTTAATAGTAAAATCTTATACTGAATTCTGAAATGGACAGGCAACCAGTGCAAATTAAAAAGAATAGGAGTAATGTGATCGCTAAATGAGGCTCCTGTTATCATTCTAGCAGCACAATTCTGGAGTTTTTGAAGTTTACTAATGTGTTTTAAAGGCAAACCATATAAGAGCGAATTAAAATTATCAAGACGAGAAATGACAAGGCAACTGAATAGTGTTCTAGTAGCATCTGTGGTTATATATATTTCCTGATTTTACTAATATTATGAAGATCTAGATAACCTAATTTGCAAATATTATTGACATGATTTTCCAAAGACATATTAGAATCAAATATTGCACCTATATTTCTAACTGTATGTACAGAATTGGTTGAACTACTATCAACATTGATAGATAGATTATTACAAATAGGTAAATTAGTTTTTGAACCGATAACTATGAATTCAGTTTTTTCGTCATTGAGTTTTAAAAAGTTATGTCATCCAGGATTTAATTTCTAAAATACATTTCTCTAACTTCAACTTCGTTGTATCAATGTCATTATTTACAGGTTTAAACGAAATATAAAGTTGGGTATCATCCGCATATAAGTGGAATGACAGACCATATTTTCTGACGATAACACCCAGTGGTTTAGTGTATAAACTAAATAGCAGAGGACCGAGGACGGAACCTTGGGGAACACCATATGTCAGGGATCTTTGTGACGATGCTATGCCATTCACAGAAACACTCTGTTTCCTATCACAAAATGGTTTCTAACTTGTATGGATACCACAAAATGGTTTCTAACTTGTATGGTTGCAGAGAAATGGACGATTTTCCACAAGTCACTTTTTACTTCATTTTGGCTCTAAAAGAATCAGTTGTTATTCGATTTTCATAAAATTTTCACCATATGATGTCTTATGCCATTTACGATTTCATAGAACTAATTTAACTGTTTTAGTATCACCGGAAGTGAAGTCATTTTGTCAAAAACTGAATTTTTAGCCTGCAAAACAGATAATTTATTCAAATGCGTCTGATTTGTAATGTTTTCAAAATTATGATATTTGATTCCATTCAACAAATAGATTGATCCCATACGATCATACAGACACCACAAAATGGTTTCTAACTTGTGCGATTGCAGAGAAATAGTCGTTTGTCTACAAGTCACTTTTCAAGGTTTTTGGTCTATAAAAGTGGCAATTATTATTCTATTTACATAAAATTTTCACTATATGTCATATGTCATTTCCGATTTCATAAAACTAATTGAATATTTTCATTATCACCGGAAGTAATGTAATTTTGTCAGGATCACTTACAAGTAACAAATGAATTGATATTTGCTGGATTTGGTTGATTCTTCGTCCAATTTATTTGATGTGTGCAATGCTTATGGGGAAACCTGTGTAATGGTTTCATTGGTACCGGAAGTGACATATGTTCAAGGGTAACGTGGCACCGGAAGTGACATGTTAAAGGGTAACGTGGCACCAGTGAAACCCGTCATTCCTGCATGAAGGTCTAGTTTTTATTAAGATTTTTATTATTCTTTTTCTGGTCTTTGTAAGGAGTTGAAGTTTGAATTTCGTTTTCCTACAATTTTGATTGAAAGACTAAAACATTTATTTTTGCTCTTGAATAATAAATGTACACCAAAAACTACCTCGGATTTGTTCCCATGATGAGAGGGGGGGGGGGGGGATGGGGTTTAAGGTACACAAACTAGGCAATTTCGGAACTAACATAAGGTTAAATTTTATTTCAATACACCGCATGCGTGTAGGGGTCTTTAGTAGTGCTGGCACGATAAATCGATGTATCGCGATTTACCGTCTCACGATACCTGTATTGAATCGCGAGATACCGAATCGATTTTTCACGATTTTTTTTGTTTTTTATCAAATATATTATGAACTTTAAAAACTTTAAATTTTATCCTCAACCCTAAACTTTATTTGAAACAATGACACTTCGCAAACGATGTCCAGTCATAGAAATATATTTCTATGTGTCCAGTAGTCATGACATGTGTGTTACTATAAATAGCGCACGACCGTAATTACCGTTAGTTTCGTAGGTTAAGATTAACAACATTTTAACGTCTTTTCGTTTTATTTCCGAATTTTAAAGTTTGTTATAAGGCGTAGTTAATAAAATATACATATTTGAATACATAAAGCGACATTTTACTCTCGAATTTTATAAATTTAGAACGTAAATATAATAGATAGTAGCTCTTGTAAAAATCAAAATGGCGGAAAACACAGTTGTAATAACGTAGAACTGTACTATTATACGATCTATGGTAATAACAAATCCTCCAGCGAAATATAAATCTTAAGTTTGGGAAAACTTTGGGTTTTTAAAAGGTGACACAACGAAAGTTGTTTGCAGAATGTGCAAAACTATTCTAAAATATTATGGTAATACAACCAATCTTAGCACTTTTTTTGACAAGACACCATAGGTGGCGATTGTCTAAGTTCGTCTGCTAGGAATAGTAGATTAGAGTTTACTACTAAATAGTAGGCCTAATCAAGTTTATTTATTTCCTGGTTTTAGTGACTTCATTAAAAACCTAATCACATATTTAATTTGTTGTTTTATTGATAAATCTATGACCTAGTTATGAATCGCGATACGTATTGTATCGTGGCACATGAATCGCAATACTATTACGTATCGTATCGTGACTGCAGTCGCAATACCCAGCACTAGTCTTTAGCAGTGGGAGGAAGCCAGAGGACCCGGAGAAAACCCACGAGATTGGACAGTCGAGGGAGAGCTAACGTATGGTTTTACCCGCAAACACTGAAGAAAAGACGATTTTTATATGCCCACATGGAAATGTGAAACTTCCAATCAATAGAAACAGGAAACACAAACCAAATACAGACGATTTGATGGGATCGATTTTGAGAAAGTCAAAATGATGCATATGATATTCAGAAATTGAGGAAGTTAGTATTTTTACTGACGAAACGTTGGATAAAACGATGGTTTTTTGATATTGTATTCTACTACTTATTTTATATCAACACATGGAAATGTGGTCGTATATTGCCGTCGCCCCCGTCCGTCCGTCCGTCTGTCCGTCCGTCCGTCCGTCCATCGTCCACAATTTCTTGTGAACGCTCTAGAGGCTAAAGTTAATATCCGATTGACTTTAAATTCATACACAGTGTTTAAGGTCAGGAGACGAAGAAGCCTATTGATTTTCGGTGATATCTGATAATTACTGCCAGAGTTATGACCCTTGATCACTTTGAAAAATCTTGTGAACGCTTTAGAGGCTAAAGTTAATATCCGATTGACTTTAAATTTATACACAGTGTTTAAGGTCATGAGACGAAGAAGCCTATTATTGATTTTCGGTGATATCTGATAATTACTGCCAGAGTTATGACCCTTGATCACTTTGAAAAATCTTGTGAACGCTTTAGAGGCTAAAGTTAATATCCGATTGACTTTAAATTTATACACAGTGGTTAAGGTCGTGAGACGAAGAAGCCTATTGATTTTCAGCGATATCCGATAATTACTACCAGAGTTATGACCCTTGATCACTTTGAAAAATCTTGTGAACGCTCTAGAGGCTATAGTTAATATCCGATTGACTTTAAATTTATACACAGTGTTTAAGGTCATGAGACGAAGAATCCTATTGATTTTCGGTGACCTCTGATAATTACTGCCAGAGTTATGACCCTTGATCACTTTGAAAAATCTTGTGAATGCTTTAGAGGCTAAAGTTAATATCCGATTGACTTTAAATTTATACACAGTGTTTAAGGTCATGAGACGAAGAAGCCTATTGATTTTCGGTGATATCCGATAATTACTACCAGAGTTATGACCCTTGATCACTTTGAAAAATCTTGTGAACACTCTAGAGGCTATAGTTAATATCCGATTGACTTTAAATTTATACACAGTGTTTAAGGTCATGAGACGAAGAAGCCTATTGATTTCGGTGATATCCGATAATTACTACCAGAGTTATGACCCTTGATCACTTTGAAAAATCTTGTGAACACTTTAGAGGCTAAAGTTAATATCCGATTGACTTTAAATTTGTACACAGTGTTTAGGGTCATGATACGAAGAATCCTATTTGATTTTCAGTGATATCTGATAATTTCTGGCAGTTGATCACTTTGAAATATCTTGTGGACAAAAGCCTTGAGACAAACCATCAAAACTATTCTAATCATTTCTGATAATTATTTAATGGGCTTTTACTCGTAATAAGATTATCATGTGTTGTAAATGTTCTCCTTACTGATAAAAGAAACAATATGCGACAACCCTTGTTGACTGCCCGGACGACTTAGCTGTTGTGGGCGTATGTTTCGTTGCCTGGCAACCTATCTTTATACTTTTCAAATAACTTTATTCCGAGCGGTCAAGAATAAAATATTACAAAGGGTGGATAAGAATGACATGGAAATTCATTTACTTGAAAAATCTGTATAATTTCCAGTGTGATATTAAAATATAGAAAAATAACTCCTTTTAATCTTAACATATATAACTTGCCTTCCTTATTAAAAGAAACTCCACAGAACCAGCCTTCCCTGTTATATTTAACTCTTTAATCGTAACATAAACTTTAACCTTCCCTGTTACAATTTACTTAATTTAAACCATAACCTTCCCTGTTAAGAAATTTTTCTACACAGACTAATCTTACTCTATATATCTGTTATGATGACAAAATATGTTGATGATAATTAGCCTAACAAGAATTCAAAGAACGTAAACTTTTACAAATGACATTATTTCACTATTACAACATGCATATGCGGAGATTTTGATATACAAATAATACAGATATTATTCAAATTAAATTTGATTTATACAAATTAGATATTTAGAAAGTAAATTACCTCCCCTGATACTTCACGCTTACTTGAGGAAAGTCTTACAGCAGGCATAGAAATACTCAGTAAAATAAAGGCATGGGCGGTTTAACATAAAGGCAAGGTGTGCACGTTAAAGAATAATAATTTCCCTATTAATAAATACAACAGCCAAGTGTGAAAAGTGTTTTGCCTTATAGTAAGTGTAACAAAATCAGTGCCCCCTCCCACCATTCATTGAATTAGCAGTAAGAAACATTTAAATCAATATTTGTCACACTACCCACCCCTTCGAAAGACGATCGTCCTGGATCGAGCTTTAATCATAATAATGAAACAAACTATTAATGTACAAAACATTCTCATTATAAAAACCTTCAAAGTCAACTTAAAATATTAAAAATACTTCATTTAATCAAAATAATCTCTAACATATAAAACACAATAAACTCAAACTTCCGCATCACTGTCAAGGTGTCCCCGAGCACTGGACACGTCCTAATAAACAAAATAAACCGGAAAGTTAATTCCAAATACAATTAGTGGAGTTATGAATCTCTCTTCCTCATCCTAAGTTCTTCATCTTCTTCTATAGGGGATGGTTCAGGTTTGTCTTTTGGCCAATAGAGAGAATGGAGAGTTCTGTACCTCGTAACTTTACCTCCTTTGTCAAAATGTGCTACCTCTTTACCCCATCGAGGAATCATTTTATAAACTCGTTCACCTTCCGATGAAGCTAAACTAGTTACCGTAGCAGTAATCTCATGAGTAGACATTTTATCTTGTGGTTGAAGTAAGGGTTCACGATCTGCATGTTCAACAACCTTGAACATAGACAACATACCAGGGTCTGCAATACCCACGTCAGGCTCCGGACCAATATCATCATTTTCTTCTTTAAGACTTTTCACAATAAAAGCTCCTGGAGCCTTGTTTGCTTTTTCTGTTCTGGGTAGATTAACACAGGAAGATCATTTACAAGTAACAAATGTATAAAATGACTTGATATTGCTGGATTGATTGGTTGATTCTGCGTCCATTTTATTTGTGTGCAATGTTAATTTGGAAACCTGTTTAGTGGTTTCGTTGGTACCGGAAGTGACATATGTTCAAGGGTAACTTGGCACCGGAAGTGACATGTTTAAGAGTAACTTGGCACCAGTGAAACCCGTCATTCCTGCATGCAGGTCTAGTTAATATTAAATTCGGATCCCACAACTATCAAATTTCATTGTACATTTGAAAACTGAGACTTCATTGTAACACTTATTTTGGAGTTATTGTTCAATTTCATAGTGCAGACCCAGTGCAGTTGGATACCTTGCAACAAACCAACTCTTGCGGAAGGTCGCTATAAGATACAATGCAAATATTATATCATCCATAATCGGTATTATTAAATCATGCAAATTACTAATATTATGAATACACTGCTACAAATAGTCTAAATACACAGAAATCACAAATAACTGATACAACTAACTAGTCTAAGTATATAAAAATCATGAATTCAAAGCACTCTTGAGTACAAATTTTTATGATCCAAGAAATTACTAAACCACATAAAATTTTTAAAAAAGTGATTCACATAATTTTGATTTTTAAAATATACTGCAAAATAAAAAAAAAATAAAGCAAACAAGGCATTAATGTGTTAAATGTGTCCTATAACCAGCCACATTAACTTCAATACACATAAAATAATGTACTAGAGTAGTTATCCTATAAATCAGTGGAATTGTCAAATACAACACCCCAGAAAACAGTACAATGGGGCGGTTATGTTACAATTAGTCCGGGAGCTAGGTGGGTTTCATTCAACATGAAAGGTGCGGAAGGTTTGGGATGCTAGTGGTGTATGGCTGGGTTAGGAGAACCCAGAAACCCAATTCTTTAGTTGCACCAGTGGTGGGTGTGGTAGGAGGGGCCACCCATAGTACCCCCAAAAATCGGTTTATTCAACATGGAAGGTGCAGCTTCCACTTCAGTGATATTTGATAGAGGATTGTGCCCTGAACCATGAAATATATCTTGAAGTAGCTAAGTCTCTTACTCAATATATCACCCAAAATCTTCAAAATTGAAAACACGAATTATTGATTAATTTAAATCAACATTGATGCTGTGATCTTTTGATATGCAATATTTAAGACAAAATAAATATTTTACCATTGGTACACGAATCGTGTACCATAATGCGTTTCAGTCCCAGTTGTAAGAAGAGACTTGAAATATGGGGCTAGACAAATTGCACCAAATCAAACGTCATATGTTGACTGGATTAACAAGACGCTAGAAATTTGCATTCTATTGAGAATGCTGGCTTATTTCGCCGAACATAACGAATTTGATATAAAAACGGAAACCATTGAATTTCAATCAGTTTATATACATTCATATTACACAATATTACATCAAAGGTCACCAATTTGCAATTTTTCGATTTTACTCTGAGCTATTTTTTCGTTATCTCGTGATCTATTTCAGGTATTTAACACAAAACTGCATGGACATATTTTACACTGCTAGGAGCAAATATATGACATATAAAATTAATGAAGTTATAGCTACAAGTATCACATAATCTCAAAAATAACGAAAATATCACTTGGCTCCCATCGGTAATTACAATTTTAATCGACATGAAAAGTGCGACTATGAAACCAAGCCTAAGTTGTACGGAATGATATCAGAAATTATTATCATCAACTTTAAAGATAGGTTGCCAGGCAACGAAACATACGACCACAGCAGCTAAATCGTCCGGGCCGTCAACAAGGGTTGTCGCATATTTTTACTTTTTTTGGTAATGAAACAGTTGTAATACACTAAAATCTGATTAAGAGTAACAACTCATAATGTAATTATCTGAAAATCATTAGAATTTGTTTGCTTATTATAAAAGTTTTGCCCCACGCTAACAATTAGTATAGGAAACATTTAATATCATGGATTTAGCAGTTCAGTTATCGAAATTCATTGAAAATCAAAATACTTGTTCGTTTCAACACCTTAAACTCTGTGTATCAATCTGAAGTCAATCGGATGGTAAGTTTGGCCTCTATAGCATCACAAGGTTTTTTGAAGTGATCAAGGGAGACAACTCTGGAAGTAATTATTTGAAATCGCTCAAAATCAATAGGCTTCTTCGTCTCATGACCTTAAACAGTGTGTGTGTATTTAAAGTCAATCGGGTATTAACTTTGGCCTCTAGAGTGTTCACAGGATTTTTTTGATGTGATCAAGGGCCATAACTCTGGAAGTAATTATCAGAAATCGCTGAAAATCAATAGGCTTTTTTTGTCTCATGATCATAAACAATGTGTATAAATTTAAAGTCAATCGGATATTAACTTTGGCCTCTAGAGCATCCACAAGATTTTTTGAAGTAATCAAGGGCCACAACTCTGGCACTAATTATTAGAAATCGCTGAAAATCAATAGGCTTCTTCGTCTCATGACCTTAAACACTGTGTATAAATTTAAAGTCAATCAGATATTAACTTTGGCCTCTAGAGCGTCCACAAGATTTTTTTTAAGTGATCAAGGGCCATAACTCTGGCACTAATTATCTGAAATCGCTGAAAATGAATAGGCTTATTTGTCTTATGACCTTAAACACTGTGTATAAATTTAAAGTCAATCGGATATTAACTTTGGCCTTTAGAGCGTCCACAAGATTTTTTGAAGTGATCAAGGGCCATAACTCTGGCACTAATTATCGGAAATTGCTGAAAATCAATAGGATTCTTTGCCTTATGACCTTAAACACTGTGTATAAATTTAAAGCCAATCGGATATTAACTTTGGCCTCCAGAGCGTCCACAAGATTTTTTGAAGTGATCAAGGGCCATAACTCTAGCACTAATTATCGGAAATTGCTGAAAATCAATAGGCTTATTCGTCTGATGACCTTAAACACTGTGTATAAATTTAAAGTCAATCGGATATTAACTTTGGCCTTTAGAGCGTCCACAAGATTTTTTGAAGTGATCAAGGGCCATAACTCTTGCACTAATTATCGGAAATTGCTGAAAATCAATAGGCTTATTCGTCTGATGACCTTAAACACTGTGTATAAATTTAAAGTCAATCGGATACTAACTTTGGCCTTTAGAGCGTCCACAAGATTTTTTGAAGTGATCAAGCAAGGGCCACAACTCTGGCACTAATTATCGGAAATCTCTGAAAATCAATAGGCTTCTTCGTCTCATGACCTTAAACACTGTGTATAAATTTAAAGCCAATCGGATATTAATTTTGGCCTCTAGAGCGTCCACAAGACTTTTTGAAGTGATCAAGGGCCATAACTCTGGTAATTATTATCGGAAATCGCTGAAAAACAATAGGCTTCTTCGTCTCATAACCTTAAACACTGTGTATAAATTTAAAGTCAATCGGATTTTAACTTTAGCCTCTAGAGCGTCCAGAAGCAATTGTGGACGCCGGACGGACGGACGGACGGACAGGGGCGATGACAATATACGACCACATTTCAATGTGGGCGTATAAAAAGAAATTTCTGGTGGCCAATCACTCTGATTAAAACACAGATCCAATTTCGTTTCGTTTTTTATAGATCAAAATTTCGTTTTTACTTGTCTTTATTACTCTTGGATCTGGAGGACTTGTTATTTACCTCGTGTTCTGCCAGAAATGAGGGGTCAGCCAATCAAATGGTCTGTCGAATTGACCGTTTGACCTTTTCATGCGTGGAACTGTGGGTAGATATTACCAGCGGATAGAAATCAAAACAAAACAAGATTTTAAAAAGCGTGGCGGTCGCTAATTGGTTAATCGAATGACTGACGTTATCAGGTCAAATGTCCCATGCTTGATGTGAGATCCCACTATAACTTGTTAGATCTACATGAGTGTAGGCCATCGAAAGTATAAAAACCGAAACAAAATATAGATCTATATTTTAATTAGATTGGTGGCCAATGTACTTAAGAAGAGGATAATGCTGGTACTCATGGTGTGCACTCAATGACCTCTATTTAGAAATTTAATTAACATGAAAGGTGCGACATTGGAACAAGGTGTAAAATGTAAGGAGTGATCATACGATTCACAGCCATTAACTTAAGAATGAATATTTTGGTAGTAAATAAACTTAAGAACATCAGATATGACCAATGCCCCCCAAAACTCAGTGACAAGCAGTAAAATATGGCCGGGTTTCCTCTTGATCTCTGATACTAATAGTGATCTATGTCATGTTATTGCAGACCCAAAACTAAGGTGGAAAATGTAGGGGGTCATAAGATTCACAACCACTACCTTAAGAATTAATATTTTGGTGGTAAATGAACTTAAAACAATTCAGTGACAAGCAGAAAAATATGGCCGAAATGATAATAACAATGATTTATTAATTTCCGCTTACTGCCTTCATACGAAATCATTTAAAAACATAGATCTATGTCATGTTATTGCAGACATCAATCAGGACCCAATCACCCAAAAACCAACATAAGAGAGGCAACTGTCTCCACCAGAAGAAGCAATGTCGAAGTTCATCATTAGAGGTAACCTGATCAGATTCCCCAATGTACTTTTCAACCAATGACTTCCGGAGTTCAGGATCATGATTTCATACCGCCCTTCCCTCAACTCCCAGCTATCTTTTAGCGATAGGTGCTGGTTAGTTCATGATTTGTCAGCTCTTACCCACATCTTTGCGACCAATAGTGCCCTTTTGATCTGTAATGATAATTTGCAGGGAGGAATTATGCTACCATCAATGCCCTTCAGTTTCTCCAAAAGATTTTTACATCTTTCCTTAGACCCATTACGTCTTCCCTAACACTAGCATCCCAACCCTTCAGCACCTTTCATGTTGAATAAAACCCACCTAGCTCCCGGACTAAAGTTGTGCACTTCGAAAAGAAGCATGAAAATTTGGCCTAGGGGGGTTTTGGGTATGCTGATTTCAAAAATGGCGGGAGCCACGACGTCACCTCAGCGGTTTCTGACAAAAATTGAGAGATTCAAAATGGCTGCTATAAATCACGTTCTCGTCCAAAAAAATTTCTTTAAGTGCCCCGATTTCAATGATCTTGATGTCTATACCTATGTTTTTAAGGTCAAGGAATCCAGTAAAACATATACGAAGACTCACAATGTTCTCCTTCATAGTGTTTTCTAAAAATGGTAATAATTCTAATCAAACGGGTGAATTATTTACATCTTCTCCTTTGCTAAACGGATATCAAGAATGCATTATGTTTCATTTCAGTGGTAACTAGCTATTACTCATTAAACACAAACCGTCCACATTTGATTTCAATCACCATGTTACATATGCACACGACAGTGTTATAAAAATATTCAATAAACGTCTGAACTTTCTTCACAAATCCGATATATTCGGTGAAAATACATTTAACAAGGTATCAGTATCATTCTATTTTTCAGAAACAAGTCATGGTCATCTAGTCGATCATCAACCATGTCCAAAATATTTAAACTTGCTCCTTGGGCATGTGCTACAGCTACATCTGTTCAACCGACCAACTGGGACATTTTGCTTCGTGTCAAGCACATGGTGGAACACTCATAAATCCATCAGCAACAGGTTACTCGTCTCTGGCCACTAATTTATCAGCATTTCGTGTGCATATGCAACATGGTGATTAAAATCAAATGTGGACTGTTTGTGTTTAATAAATAATAGCTAGTTACCACTGAAATGAAACATAATGCATTCTTGATATTCGTTTAGTAAAGGAGAAGATGTAAATAATTCACCCGTTTGATTAGAATTATGACCATTTTTAGAAAACACTATGAAGGTGAACCTTATGAGTCTTCGTATATGGTTTACTGGCTTCCTTGACCTTAAAAACACAGGTATAGACATCAAGATCATTGAAATCGGGGCACTTACAGAAATTTAATGGACGAGGACGTGTTTTATGGTGGTCATTTTGAAATTCTCAATTGGGGGCGGGAACAGCTGGAGTGATGTCGTAGTTCCCGCCATTTTTTAAATCAGCAAGATCATTGAAATCAGGGCATTTATAGAAATTTTATTTGCGAGAGCGTGAATAACGGCAGCCATTTTGAATTGCTCAATGTTTAATGGGAACGACTGGAGTGACATCGTGGCTCCTGTCATTTCTGCAATCATCAACACCCAAAAACCCCTTCAGCCAAATTTTGATACTTCTTTCTAGAAGTGCACGCCCATTTCACATATCCGCCCCACTACAATAATCATGATGGTGATTAATTACACAATAGACAAAACAATGACCATCATCTATATATGATGTCTGAATTACATGTTAAACCACGCATTAATTTCTTGTGTTACAAATTAAAGTACCACTTAAATTACACATCTCTTGTATTATAATAATATTACCTTTATATTACATAGTAGCCTGCATTTAATACCTTTATAAATATATAGTACCACTTAATTTCTTTATTATAATATCAGATCCACTTAATCCGTTAATTTCACAATTTAAGATATTATGCTATCCAATATAATAGAAAAAAAAGTCACGTAAGAGAATGATAAGTGATTTGACCCAGCCAATATACTAATCATATCTCTTTAGGCTCTTTAATATCTTTAAGTAGAGAAATAGCACAGTTGATAGAATCATTGATATCATCAAATATCTGTATACCTTCTTTACTTGCCATATCACTTAAATACATTCGACCACGATTATAATCTTCTAATGCACTTTCACTGAGCTATAAAAAAATACAAACATTTTAGTTAGGTCAGGTAATGTGGCATGTTTAATTATCATTTAATAGAGACAAGAGTAGTTCTTTTCTTATCTGCACAAAATGAGAAACTTGGCCAGTTTCCTTATTTCGGATGTTGAAGTTGTACTTGATAATTGAATTAATTTAAATATATTAGGATTTTGTCAAAGTTATGGTTTGATAAATTGGTGACACAATTCATGAATTTGCAATTTGATATGCGCAGATATCGAAAGGAAACCAAGATCTTTGGGTTATAAACATGCATTTAGCAAGGGTAGCTTGAAATAAAATGAAATTTGTTTTAAGGAAGATAGGTTGCCAGGCAAATCGTCTGAGCAGCCAACAAGAGTTGTCACAAATTTTCCTTTTTGCGGTAATGAAACATTTATAATACACTAAAATCTGATTAAGACCATAAACTCATTAGGTAATTATCAGAAAATCACATTGAAATGTGGTCGTATATTGCTCTTGCCCCCGTCGGTCAGTCCGTGTCCACAATTGCTTGAGGCTAAAGTTAATATCCGATTGACTTTAAATTTATACACAGTGTTTAAGGTCATGAGATGAAGAAGCCTACTCATTTTCAGCGATTTCCAATAATAACTGCCAGAGTTATGGCCCCTGATCACTTCAAAAAATCTTGTGGACGCTCTAGAGGCCAAAGTTATGATCCGATTGATTTTAAATTTCTACACAGTGTTTAAAGCCACGCAACGAAGAATCCTATTATTGATTTTCAGCGAATTTGGATAATTACTGCCAGAATTATGGCCGTTTGAAGATCTTGCAGACGCTCTAGAGGCTAAAGTTAATATCCGCTTGACTTTAATCCTATTTTGATGAAAATTGAAATGCATGTTTATAACCCAAAGATCTTGGTTTCCTTTCGATATCTGCGCATATCAAATTGCAAATTCATGAATTATGGCCCTTGATTGTAGGAAAAATCTCTTTCTTTTTAGCTTGTACTATTATTAACTTATTTTAAAAACAATATATATCCATGACCAATTCTATCTAATTCAGTTTTAATAAATTTAATCCAACTGTCATTATTTAAAATCATATCTTCATAACAGGAGTTGAGAATAACATAATCAGTATTACGTAGACGAATCCAATATTTTAAAAATCCTACATTTTCTATCTAAAATTAAAGGGTATCTACCGAGTTCATTATAAATCATACTACAAGTGGTTTTTCGGACACCAAAATGATTGATGTCTTGCCATTCCAGTTTCCTCCCATGAGGAACAAATATTACCCTAATCTTAATACAAGCATCCCAATGCTACAAAATGATGACTCAATACCACCAAAAAATGAAACACCATTACAATTATTTGAAAAGATACGCCCACATTTTCGAGAGATGGACAGAGAACAAGCAATACCGAAAGTGATTTTTCCTACATCTTTTAAGTCCTGTATTTCATACTGTATTGGGAGCAGCCATTTAGTTGGTCAGTTCCAGTCTGATATTAATAAAATTCGAAACCGACAATGATTATTGTGTGACGGTACACAACCTAGAAATGTGACTTTTTATCAAAATCGGATAAGAATTGTGACCTGTAGAGAGTCCACAACCATGATATACCATATTTTTACACTATTCGCGTAAAAACGGCGACCATTTCGTCCGGCAATTTTGGTACGATTTTCACGAAATTAGAACTCAACCTTCCTCATCGAAATCGAATTAAAATTGTGACCTATACAGGGTCCACAACCATGATATATCATTTTTTTAACAGTATTCGCGTACAAACGGTGGCCATTTTTTCTGTCAATTTTGGTCCGATTTTCCCGAAATTCAAACTCAACCTTCCTTACAGTGTAACGGTGATATAATCAAACGTTTTTTTAAATTGGATAATAATTGTGACCTCCAGAGCGACCACAAGCTAAAGAAAGGGGGATTTTGTGTATAACCAGGGGCCATAATTCAGGAAGTTATGATCCGATATGCGCAAATATCGAAAAGAACCAAGATCTTTGGGTTATAACCATGAATTTCAAGTTTCATCAAAATCGAATTAAAATTGTGACCTTTACAGGGTCCACAACCTTGATATACCATTTTTTAACAGTATTCGTGTACAAACGGCGGCCATTTTGTATGGCAATTTTGGTCTGATTTTCCCGAAATTCGAACTCAACCTTCCTTACGGTGTAACGGTAATATAATCAAACGTTTTTTTAAATCGGATAATAATTGTGACCTCCAAGCTAAAAAAAAAGGCGACTTTGCGTAAAATCAGGGGCCATAATTCAGGAAGTTACGATCCAATATGCGCAAATATCGAAAGGAAGCAAGATCTTTGGGTTATAACCATGAATTTCAAGTTTCATCAAAATCGAATCAAAATTGTGACCTCCACAGGGTCCTCAACCTTGATATACCATTTTTTAACAGTATTCGCGTACAAACGGCAGCCATTTTGTATGGCAATTTTCGTCCGATTTTCCCGAAATTCGAACTCCACCTTTCTTAGGGTGTAACGGTGATATAATCAAACGGTTTTTTAAATCGAATAATAATTGTGACCTCTAAGCTAAAAAAAAGGCGATTTTGCGTATAATCAGGGGCTATAATTCAGGAAGTTACAATCCGATATGCGCAAATATCGAAAGGAAGCAAGATCTTTGGGTTATAACCATGAATTTCAAGTTTCATCAAAATCGAATCAAAATTGTGACCTCCACAGGGTCCACAACCTTGATATACCATTTTTTAACAGTATTCGCGTACAAACGGCGGCCATTTTGTATGTCAATTTTCGTCCGATTTTCCCGAAATTCGAACTCAACCTCCCTTAGGGTGTAACGGTGATATAGTCAAACGGTTTTTTAAATCGAATAATAATTGTGACCTCCAGAGGGACCACAAGCTAAAAAGGGTGATTTTTCGGACAATCAGGGGCCATAATTCAGGAAATTACATTCCGATAGCCGCAAATATCGAAAGGAACCAAGATCTTTGGGTTACAAACATGCATGTCAAGTTTCATCAAAATCGATTCAAAATTATGACCTCTATAGGGTCCACAAGCTAAAAACGTGATTTTTCGTACAATCAGGGGCCATAATCCATGAAGTTTTGATCCGATACATGCCAATATCGAAAGCAGCCGAGATCTTTTGGGAATAAACCTATATTTCAAGTTTCGTCAAAATCGGATAAGAATTGTGACCTGTAGAGAGTCCACAAACAAATTGTGGACGGACGGACGGACGGACGGACAGGGCTGACGACATAATACGTCCACATGAAAATGTGGGCGTATAATAAGTCCAAGATGTTTCATTGTCTTCATATTTACGGTCCACTGAAGCCAGATACTATTTTTTGGACCAAGAACGAGGCACCACACACTATTCATTTTGTAGTTGCCTTTATTTTTCATATTCCTGAAGCAATGGCCCGAAAAATCCCTCTGGCCATTGCTGGAATGCGGGAGTGTGTTTATTCTTTCCGTTCAATGAAAGCTATCACTTAAGTACAGCAACATGACAGTCCTTCGTTTAATCTGGGTCTTCCCTAAAACTTTGGACAGTGATTTAAGGTATTAAAGATAGGCTGGCACTGCCAGGCAGGATACGCCCACATTTTCGAGAGATGGACAGAGAACAAGCAATACCGAAAATGATTTTTCCTACATCTTTAAGTCCTGTATTTCATACTGTAAGTAGTTAGTGGGCCTGTATACGGACGCTCGCACTTGATGACCCCTGCACTGAGTGACCCCTTGTCCTAGTTCGGTGTGACCTAGTTCGGTGTGACCTAGTTCGCCGTGACCTGGTCGAGTGACCTAGTTCGCCGTGACCTAGTTCGCCGTGACCTTGTACGACCTAGTTCGTTTTGACCTGACAGGTGTGGTTATTCAGGTGCGTGACCGACAAAGAGGGGCGCGCGCGCGCGGGAAAAGAGAGAGAGAGAGAGAGAGAGAGAGAGAGAGAGAGAGAGAGAGAGAGAGGAAGAAGGGGGGAAGAGAGGGCGGGGGGAAAACTCTTTTACATTGATTAAGTTGGCCCTGAAAAGGGCCGTTGGTCTTCATGTTACACTAACAGGAACATCTTGGATGATCTGACCACAGTGGTATGGGTCTCTTTGGGCATTTGACAAGATGTTTGTGTCGTCTATGACAGGTATTTCCAATTTCTATCCCACACCAAAAGCATATCAGGTAATCAGCATCCGATCGATTACCCCTAAACACATTGTAGTAACCCCCACAAGTCTGACAAAATCTGTAATCTTTTCGATCCATTTTGACTGTGACTTCTTTTGGCTTTGATGCTGCAATTTATGCCTCGGGACGAGTCTAATGTGCTGGGACGATACCATTTTACACCAATCAGAGGGCGAGACGTGGGTGAAAAAAACAACAGACACGTGATATGTTGCTGACAAAGCATTTTATTGAACTAAAGTTACACAGAATTGGATTATATGAAATGGTTACCATAAAACTACAAAAGAAATCTTAAAATTGAAGGAAATAAAAAGCATGCATTAAAATAAGCAAATTTACAAAGCAAAAAAACAGCGGCATCTTTGTCCTTTCTTCTGTTCCGGTTGTAAATCGGGAACATGATCCCTAGTCCATTGTTCGACGAGTATATCGTTCACACGATACACATGACCGAAAACAGAAAGGGCACGAGGGGAAGGTACGTGAAATCGATGACACAAATAATACAAGCAATAATGTCCGCAGACGACACTGTCGAGTCCTTGAATCCATCGGGGTTGGTAGTGGAGTTGTAGATCTTGGACGAAACGTCGAAAGGCTTCTCCGTAGACATCAGGAGAATTGCCGTAGGAATCAAAGAAGGTAACGTGTTCTGGTTTTTCGCACACAAACACGGTCCAGTGTTTACCAGGTTGGTCTTCGTCGTCCGTGTTGATGACGTAGGCTTTGGGATACGACGTTGGTCGCAGTGTATCCAGGTGATTACGAGCCCACACGCCCCCGAATACGTTAGAGGGGAGATGTGTTTCTAATGCCCGTGTCAATTGTTCATTGGAGAGAGCTTCACCAATCGGTGATGACTTGTCGGTTAGCGTCGATTTCCAAGACATTGTCGTATTCGGCAAACAGAACAAGACTGAGGTGATTGGTCGGGGCCGCACCGAACTTGAGTTCCAAAGACAGGTTACCCGCCGCTTTCGGATGAAAGTAGTTACCGTCGGCACCGTGGTCGTTGGTCAAATCGAAACAATACAAAGTGTACCCATTGATATAGTCGTTGAAAGGGAGGTCCAGGTCTTCTCGGGTGTTTAAGACGGCCACTCTTTTCATCAAATCCAGATATGGTGCGATGGCTTGTCGCTGGGGAAAGTTGACGTCGTATTCGTCCACAATTTCCCCGTTCTTGGTCAGTTTGATGTTTTCCAATTGATTGTGTTCGAATTGGAAGGGATTTCTGTTTTTTCTTCCGTCGTAGGCCGTGTTACGTACCATACCCACGATTAATCTCTTGGGCAGGCTTTCGTTGACAAACAGATTGTCTAGGACGTGGCTAGTGCGATTGTCGGGAATCACCATGTCTCGGACCACCACGCGCTTCAGAGGATATTTGGCGTTAGAGGATTGAAGTTGCTCGGCCACGCGTGTGTAGGTGCTGGGAGCCAGGGTGACGAATGGGATATCCAGGTAGGCTTTGGTGAACTCGACTTTGTAGTCTTCTGCATCGTTGCCTTCGCCGTACATCAGAAAAAATTTCGGGGATTGCTTTTCCAATTTCAATCGCAGGTCCACACCGTCCAGCAGATACCGATCCTGTAAGCACATGTCCAAGTGTAGACGCGACTGCAATTCAAAGGTGCGACTGGCAGCGATGGTTTTCTGACGTTGTTCCAATCCTTTGTTAACCGGGGCCTGTCGTGCACCGTCCGCACCGGTGGCGACGGATTTCGTGGAATTGAACTGCCCGGCGGTATCTTTTTCCCACAGGACTTGTTTTGACAGGTGATCGTTCTTGGCTCCCTTACCAAAACTCAGCAAATTCTCCAAGTAAGCCCGATAGGGATAGTTGGGCAGAGATGCGGTGACCAAGGTTTCGGCATCTTTTCCCAAGCGTAATTTGACGTCTTTGAACAACGAATGAAACAGATTGTTGACCGGTGCCACTTGACTATCCGCATCCAAGTCACTCCCATCATTCTTGGTCACCTTCAGGTCCACGTGCAGTGTCATGTTGGCCAGATCGATGAAATCGGTGGTGGCATTGGAAATATAAAATTCGATGGGTCCGTCGTGGTTCAGATCGGGCGTCATAGGATACTTTCTTATTTGGGTCACCTTGTGTATGGCCGTCTGCGTGTCGGGTACGCTGAACAAATTCTGCAATTCGTCTCGCGCGCAGGGACAGGAATCATTGCGCATTACCTGCGTAGCCATGGTCGAAGATATCTGGTTTGCGTCGTTTGTGAGAGGTGACCTGTGTCTTCTTCTTCCTCTTCGGGCGATGTGATGTGGACGGGTATCGCGGGGGTTCTTTTATAGGTTCCAGGTGTGCGACCACGTTCTTCAGTGTGTCGGACATTGTGTTTGACACTGCGGGCCGTAGCGTGTCCTGAGCGACTTTCTTCCAGTTCCATTTTTCCCGACCACTGATGGCGTCGAGCACGCTCTGTCCCACTTTGGGTAGCACTTGGGCTGCATTTTTTTTCACGGCCGCTTTGCCGGCCGACCACAGTGTCTTTCCGACCGATTTAACGGCATTCAACAATCCCGACCATCGCCCGGCACCCCGTTGTCGCAGAATTCCTCCCTTGTACACCAATGGACTACCACCGAACCCTCGCTGCCTGAGCGTACCGCTTTTGTACACCCGAATCATCGTCGACGGCGAAAATGAAGTTGGAGTACCACCTTACCATCGATAAATGGCACGGCTTCGCCCATTCCATTCCTTATATAGACCCCAATGGAGTTTAGTAGATTGTACTGCAGAGGATAGTAATGAATACTGGAAGGACGATGATACAGTTGATCAAAGGGAATCACATCTATCAATGGTGCCGTCATGTCACCCACAATCTGGTTTTCGATAATGTCCGTGTATAGGTAAAACAGATCGTACTTTACTTGTAAGTGTGGGGGGTAGTCGGCGTAGAAATGTCGTAGACTTTGGCCATCCATACCGGTCAAAGCTATTGACTGCAGGGAAATCAACAAATCGCTTCCAGGCCACCCCAACATGGACACGACGGGGCCATGCAGGCAGAGTTCGATTTTCGGCAACACGTCAAAGTAGTAAAGCGCTTCCACGTGGTTGATCTGCAGGTACACTCTGTCTCTGGTGTGGTCTTTCTTGAAAGAAACGAAGGGGCCTGTTTGCTCGGCCCCTTGCCGCATCATCTCTCGAGTATCGTAATTTCTTTGCTGTTGCTTTTCGTGGTCGGTCATTTCCTTGTTGTTGGGATCTAAGCGGACGGGTTGATTGCCGAGGTGCTTGCGAATGGGAAACAGTTTCCACAAACCGTCTAGTTGAGTGTTCAGGACATCCATGATGTGCTCAACCGTCTCGTAGTCGTCGCTCTTGATGTGCGTTTCCATTTCGACCGATCCCTTGATCTCTTCGTCCTTTACACCCTTGAAACAGTACGAGGGATCCACGTCTAGGCGATCCAGGCATATCTTTTGTTCGGGTTCTTCAATCGAATTTTCCCAGGGATGAAGGCGTAGGCCAATCGTGTTGTATAGGTAATCGACATTGTTCCATTTTTTGGGTAAGCTGGCCACGGCCAGACCCACTTCCCATTCCCGATGATCGAGACGGAGTGGGGGGTCCAAGTGCGTTCGATACGTGGACAAAGTGTTGTCGGGATACCACTTACTGGAACTGTCACTAGGGAGCGTGACGTAAAAGGGTAGTTCGTTGTTCATTGTGTTTGGTTTTCAAGGTCGGAGAAGGTAACAGGTAACCCAAGGTACTGGAGAGTAAGGCTGTCCACAATGTAGTCTGTGATCCGTCGGGTTTCAAGGCCAATTGGGACAAAGAAACTCCAGCCACGACGTACACTAATATCACTTGACAGAAAAAGACGATTTCCGCTTGTGGTACGCGTTTTCCCAACAGCGACCAATGGTGGGATGTCGTCTGCGATGTGGTGGACGTGGTTTCGTCTTGCATGTTGACTGACACCGGCGTTTCTCGCTCCTATTTATACGTTTTGTGTACTGCTCCTATTTATACGTTTTGGAGACTGGTCCTATCGATCCACGAATTAAAACTCGCCGGATAGCCCAACCATTTCACCAATACTTTGTCTTTTTTTCTTTCGAGGACTCTTTCGATGGGAAAGATCTCATCATCGTTGACTTGGACCGCTTGCAATTCTTCGGGATAGAAGGTGCCTTGTATGGGTTCACCTCTTTCGTCCAAAAGTTTGTAACCAGGACCAACGTTGGGTGTCACGTTGAACGTTTCTAGAGTCCAGTTCGGCCAGTAACCTTTGTCGAAGGCACCATGTTTCGGTAAAGCCAAACGTACGGTCGTACCGAGATCCATTGTTTTTTTCTTTTTCGGGGGACGTGGTGGTGGTCTTGTCAACATCCATTCGTGTTCGGGGCGAACGTCTTTAGGTGCCATACCGATGGTCCGATGTCGTCTAGCATTGTAAGCCCGAACCAGTTCGTCTAGCACGTCGATGTACCGTTGTGTTTGTCGATGAGTAAAGTATCGCCACATGCGCTCTTTCAGTGTCCGTTGAAATCGTTCCACCACACTGGCCTTGGTTTCGACGTTGTGTGTCACGAAAAAATGAATTTTTTTCTTCTTCAGGTACGCCTGCATTTTTCGATTGAGGAATTCGGTACCTTTGTCCGTTTGAAGTCGTAAGGGTTGTCGACTTTGAAAGATTCGACGAAAGGCGTCCACCAAACTGTTTCCCGTCTTGTTTTTGAGGGGCAACACCCAAGCGTACTTTGAAAACACGTCGATGACACACAGCAAATATCTGTATCCCCCATTCTGTTTGGCCAAGGCGGACATATCGCTCAAGTCGGCTTGCCACTGATGATCTATGCCGGCCACCACTGTGGGCGTCCGAGAAAATTTCTTTTTCAGTGGTTTGTGCAAGGTGTACGCCCTTTGTTGTTTCAACCATGTCTTGACTTTGTCCAAGGACACGCCGGTAGCTTTGTGGAGACCCAGGGCTCCACCGAAAGCGGCCGGGTGTTTCGGATCGTAATAGACTTTCTTCAGCTTTCGTTCCATGTTTCAGCACATTGTCATGTGAACAGGCTATTTATAGTTTTTGCAGAGGGATCCATCTGGCTCTCCTGGTAGGTGTACTCGCAGATCTGACTTGTCCAGTAGGCGTACTAGGGGTATCCGTACTGGAGATTTTCTTCTTTCGCGGGGGTCGCGGCGGAGTCCGTGTCGGTGGCGTGGACAACACGTTCCACCTTTCTTGATTCCCGATGGCTTCGCGCGGTACGTTCGTGGCTTTCAAACTTTGCATCACCCCAAACCATCCCAAGGGAGCCTGGGTATTCTTTCGCCGACGAACCAAGTCGTTCACGATGTCAATGGCATTGGTGTTGGGTACGCGCACTCCATTCCGAAGCAATTCCAAGTCCTCGTTCCACGACCAAGGTGTCTTTTCTTTCATGTGTTTCAACAAAAGGCGAGCCCGAGGTT
This sequence comes from Patella depressa, assembly GCA_948474765.1. Classification (NCBI taxonomy): domain Eukaryota; kingdom Metazoa; phylum Mollusca; class Gastropoda; family Patellidae; genus Patella; species Patella depressa. The sequence continues at coordinate 49,116,108 of OX419715.1, read as the reverse complement.
GATAGACACGGGGGACCGACTCCAGGATGGGTGCCTCCGAAGTTTCTTCTTTTTGCTCGGGTATGTTCTCCTCCGACAAGGGAATGGTCTGTTTTCTTTTCTTTTGCATCGTTTGATAACGGTGTAACAACTGTCCGTACCGTTGCATTTTATTTTCGTCGGTAAGAGTTGGATCGTTTAGCACGTGTTGCATGTCTTGGTGAACATTCTCGACGGCTTGCTGCAGTGGATCTCGATCGTACGCGGGTTCGACTTGCCTGACTTCGAGGGGTTTGACGTCGGTGGGTCCGTCGAAGGGTACCAGTTTCATTTTCTTGGCGAATTTCATCTTTCGGGAATGACCGGAGCAACCGGGTGAAGAATCCCCCTTTTTGTTGTTTCAGAAGTCGTCGACGTGTCTTCCAAGGTGTTTTGGACGTGCCCAAACGCCGTAACAAGAGGGCGTCTTTTTTCAAGCGTTTGATTTCTTTCTCCGTCACAGGAACGTTACCGCGAATCAGGTTTCCAATACACTCGCACACACCGTCGACAATGGGTTGGGTCTCGAGCAAAAGAGGGCGGTCTTTGGGTGCAGTGTTCAATAGATACCGCAGTGTCTCCATGACTGAGCTCGAGGCCGTTCTCCGGTTCCCTTTTTATACCTTTCTGTCCAATCGGTTACCCCCCAAATAGTTTAGATAACTCGGCAGCCATAGCGTTCGCTTTATCCTGCCTTCTAAGGAAGGGATGTTTACCACCCTGTTGTCCTCCGAATAGTTTAGATACCAAGGGAGCCAAAGCCGGGAGAGCCATAGCGAGCAATGCTCCAAACGCACCACCCTGTTGGTTGAGAAGTCGCCTTTTGACGTCGGGTGACGTTCGTGGATTACTCATTTTACGAAGCAATGCTCGATGTTGGTCCGTCTGCTCGGTGATCAATCCCTTTCCACGCTGAGCGGTCCGTCGAACGAATTTATTTCGTTGCTTGTTTCTTTCCTCTTGCAGTCTTTCCTTCCATCGCACCAAGATTCGAATCAACACACCCCCGAAAAATCCACGTCCTCCGGGTTTCATGATCAGGGATAGTTTTTCGGTCGTTGGCATGTTTTTCTCCGTCAGTTGGGTCAACACCTGTCGATTTCGTTCCACCCATTTCTTGTGCTGGGCATGCAGTGGTTGGATGTTACCATTCAGCAAATGATTGGCCGCCAGTTTGAACCATTGCAACAAACCAACACGTGCCCTGCCCGTATTCTTGGCCAACTGTCCATAAGCCATATCGGGAGTCAGATGTTGTAACTTGCGAATGAAGGCCTTCAGTCCTTTCATAGAATTCTTCTTTTCTCTCCTCGGTCTTCGATTGATCGGAGAGACGGGTCGAGGTGGGGTAGGTGGTGACGTGAGGCGTGGTGGTGTGACCGGAAAGGGAGACAAGGGACTCGCGGGTGGCGTTAACGAGGGCAACAATTGTGTTCTAGGTGCCCTCATTTTCGGGCGAGTCGGCCTTCGCACCGTGGGATCGCGAAGATCCGGTGCCAACGTCAGGAACATTGCTCTGGGAAGACCTGGGGGTGGATGTTTCCTCTGTGTATTCTTCGTGCGAGCCATCGTGACAAACAAGAGTCAATTCGAGGTACAGGTCCCCCTTTTATACTTTTTGGACGTAGACGATAGAAGGTTGCTCTTCGGGTAAAATGTTGGATCTCAATCGCAGAGTCTCCAGTGTGTCGGGCTTCAAATCAATGAGTAAGTAACTGCGAGGGGTACTCGTCGCATCTTCATAAGCTTCTTGCATATACTTGGAGCGGGAGGGGTACATCTGACGGGCCAACACACCAATTTGCGATTTGTCTCGGGGATTTTTGAACAAAACCAAGTAATGGGCATTCAGGCTGATGGTACGCTGTTGCTTGTCAAACAAGTTTTGCACGATGTAAATGACACTCGTGTCGTGGTGATGACTCTTTTTCGTGAACCACTTTTGCAATATCTCCGTGTCTTCTCCCATCAAATCATCCACGACTAAGACTTGTGGACCTTTGACTTGATCCATTACATCGTCAATATCTGTCAAGCCTTTAACGTAGGTGTAAGGAAACCGATTGTAACTCTCTTGCCATTCCCCGTAGGCCCACACGACGCGTTGGGGAGGGACGTCGAACAGGGACGCTTGAAGGAATTTCTGTACAAAGACCGTCTTTCCAACACCCGTTGGACCACTGACCAACATGGTAAAGGGATGTTTGAACGTCACATCCATCTTGCACTGTTTACCCCCATTCCCTTTTCCCCTGCCTTTTATACCTTCTCGCCACAGAACAACAGACATGGAGTGAAATAAGAACAATGTTTATGTGACAATAAAAACATACAATACAAAAAGCATGGCATACAATACAAAAGAAATAGAAAAAAGAACGTTAGTTTGGACTGTTTCTCTTCAGGATCTGTTCTGTCATCCACGTTGCGTTTCTCAGGACGCGAGGAATCCAATAGACTTGTCCCATAAGCTTCTGCATCATATCATGTGGGTGCCAGTCTTCCACCTCGGCAAGCGTGACGACGACGGGTACCCATTCGCTCATATCGAAAGAGGGAGGGTACGACAAAACTTCACTCATATCTCTCGGACCTGCACATTGGATGAGTGCGCGGGTCAAACTCTCCACATCCTTCTCCGCCAGCCAGAGACATTGGGCAATCGGCTTTACGGCTTCGCTGTTCGGGACTTCACTGGTAACCGGAAGACTAGTGGGTGGAATGGACATCTTCGTCGGTCGCTTTCGTTTTTTCCTGGTATCGCCGGAAGAGTTCGAACGATTCTCCACACCAGTACCAGTATCGTTGACTACGGGCGTTTTCTCTTGGTGTATAAATGTTGTTGTCGAACATGCGATTGGTAACGGCTTCAAACTTGTCTTCGGTTTGGATTTCTTCTTGGCATTCGAAGAGACCGTGACCGAGCTGTCCACAGTTGAGGCACTTGTGGTTATCGTCGGTAGGTCTCTTGACTCCGTAACACTTTCTTTTGGTGGTGGTTTGTCTTTCTTCGTCGTTCTTCGCCTTTTGGACTTCGGTTCGTTTGCCACACTGAGGTGCCCAGTGGCCTGTTTCTCCACAGAGGAAACAATTTCCGTAGGACCCATAAGCTGGTCTGTCTTGTCTTGGCTGTGGTGTTCTTTGTTGGGTTCCGTAAGAATCATAAGATGTTCTGACTTGTCTTGTTTGCTGTTGTTGGAAACGTGCTGGACAGTCTCTATACCAGTGGCCGACATCGTTGCAGAAGTAACAAGCTTGACTCGCCATCGAGAAAGAATGAAAATTCAATCGGCCACTTCACGTTTTATACTCATTTGGTCGTGACGTCACACTCTCTTTTGATTCGTTCTTTCTATTTCTTCTGGTGGTGCAATCAGTATTGCGCAATAACTCTCGTTTTGGTTGGTTCTTTCTATTTCTTCTGGTGGTGCAATCGGTATTGCGCACTAACTCTCGTTTTGGTTGGTTCGTTATTTAGTCTATGATTTCCAGGCTGTCAACATACGTTTGCAATTCTTCCCATGCGACGACGGCTCCACTCACGTGACAGGCTTCCAACAACGTTATTAGGTCGGCTCGATTACCGTATTTTTGTCGCCAGTGGTTGAGCATGTTAAAGATTTGATTCTGTGTATCGTTAGGGTAATTCATCCTGACTTGACCGATCCGCGCTTCAGTGATTCCCAGATGTCTGGCAATAGATTCCCAACCTTCTCCTAGTTTACCGGACATGACATTGATATCCATTTGATCCAGAGACCATCGTTTCTTTTTCTTCGGCAAGTCGTCCATCCATAGTCGTATGGGATCCACTCCATCTTTGCGTTTGATCATAGGTGTCTTAAAGCCAGGAACGATCTCCCAGTACTTTCTCAAGGTTTGTATGACGTCTTCCTGCCATCGTTGTTCGGTTTCCCACTTCTTAACTTGACCCTGTGGATCATCCACCATGCTGCCTAACAGACTACCAATGTCTTTTGATTTCGGCTCGTCCGCCCAGAGGTAGTGACTGTAATCGTCCACTGGATGTGAGGCTTGACCCGTCATGGAAGAGACGCCTAGTCCCAAACACGAGTGGTATCTCTGACTGGGATGGTTGTACTCGCAACCGATACACTCCTCGTGCTGACTTTTTTCTATGATGGGTAGGTAGCATTGGTCGACACGAAAGTTTAGCCATCGTAGTCTTAGCTTTTCGACAAAATCTGCATGCTTTGGTATTGGTTCGTCCTCTTCTCCGTTCGTTCGCCATGTTCCCGAGACCCGAAAGTCAGTATCCGTAGGGGTAAGTATTGTTTGGCTGGCCATCGTCATTGAATTGAACGAAACGTTTGTCATACACGATTTTATATTTCTTATTCTCGGGGCGTGTCCAAAGACGGCGGTCACGTGATCTGGTAATCTTGAACGGATTGGCTATGACCAGAGGTTCGTTTTGATTGACGTGCCGTACGTTCTCCTTCATGGTGACGTAATTTAATTGTTGGGAGGCACGATAATTCAGTGTGAATCCCCTGACTTTACACACGGTTTTTCCATCGCTCTGGCGGTATGCGTAATTCTTTGGCCCTCCGCTTACAAATTCTCGAATGGTGACATCTTCGGGTAACTCGTTCTTCCACTGACCCAAACTCGAACCTTCCGGGGGATTCCATGACGTGGCGTGGTATTGGTAGATGACGCTATCGGTGTCAAAATAACATACACGTTCTCCCAACTTTTCCAAGACGGAATAGAGTTTCAAACGGGCCTGGGCAGTGACAAAAGCGGCGATAACCACGTTGGTGATGGGACAGGGTGCGACGTGTTCTTCTTTCTTCAGCGTTTCCATTAATACCATGTTATCGTTGACTAACTGCACATCTCGCACGGTCTTAGTCACGTCCAACATTTTTTCAAAGTAGACACTGGGTTCCGTGACGTACTCTGTTTTGGGAAAGTTGTCTCTCTGTCCGAATTTCCCCCATGCTGTGTTCAATTGAAGCTTACTAAACGCCCGCATCCCCTTGTTGGGTTTTATCGACGCGGGATCCAGACGAATACCTTCGGTGTCGTACACTTCGTTGACGAAGCGGGTCTTGTCTTCTTCGGTGTGGCAGGTGTCGGGATAACCGCTACTTTCCATTTTCTTCTTCAGGTAGTGATTGATGTACCCCGTAAACAGACCGCCCGTTTTGGCCTCGGGATCGTAGGTGCTGAATTCTTTCCAGTGCCAGACTTCGTAGACTTTTAGTACTCGGTATCCTAGGGTCACCGCTTTCTTCAGTTCCAGGGTGACAAAGGTGCCCACCCAGGCTCGCTGATCGTCGGTGTGCTCACAAGGTTGGTATTCGGCAATCTCCCCTTGTTGCATGTGTTCGTCGACACAGCTTCGACACAGGGCAAACACCAATTTCTGTTTGCGCCGAAACGGGAGCACTGGGTGGTACAGGCCACGGGGCGGCAAGACGGAACACTGGATCAATCCTTCGTACTGCTGCCACTGGTCTTGATCGGGTTGTGTGACGATCGTGGGTTCCTTGATGGGAAAGGTACCGTACTTGCAGATGTAAGGGTACAGGGACACCACGTCAATGTAGCGCATGTCTTCCACCGACTCGTTCACCAACAGTTGGATGGCATTGGTTCTCCCGCCGAAGAAAGCGTTGCGGGGCATCAGAGGTTCGGGAGCGGGCCATTGCTGATCTTCCAAGCCTTGTAAAAATTCGTTCATCTCGGGATCGTGGCGTCGTTCGTCCTCCATCTCACACTCCCACATGACGCGGATGGTCTGCATACCGTACTGTTCCTGTAGTCGACGGTGACGCTCTTGGGTCTTCTGGTACAAGTCCCTCATACTGCGAGATGGATCGTAGGGATGTTTATGCTGAAGGTCTTGGACGGGACCCGGATAACATTTGGGACAACCGTGAAAGGCACACCCGTGAAACTCGTACACCGTACCTGTGGTCGTGTCCATACCATCTAAACTATAAGGGCCAACTCGGCATTCACTACCGTTGCGGGCGTGTCGAATGTTGGGTAGTGGCGTCTGGTTTCGGAAAGCTGCCATGGTCTGTTGATGTTGTTCCCATTCCAACCATCGAAGGGCTTTGTTGGACTGTTGTCGAGGCTGGAAGCGGTGCCAGTCCTTACCAGGTTTCGGCTCTTGCATCAGGGCTCGAGGAATGACGACGAGGGTGTCTTTTTTGAGGTAGTGCGTGCGTAACACGCGACTGCAGGCGGAGGCCAGGGTCAAGCTTTTTTCGAAGGGATCGATTCCCGTGTCCATGAGAAATATCTCGCGAAACACGCCACAGCATCGGCGGAGGACATCGACGTCACTTTTACAGTAGGCGAGAATTTCCTGGCGAAAATCAAAGACGTCGTGACTGTGTTGTTGGTACCACTCGTGAAATTTTTCTCGTTCCGATACACTCATGCCATCCGGATCGTAATCGGTGTCGGGAGGATAGGCGCCCACGTATTCTTCGTTCTCCGGTCTGTTAAAGTGGTGAGGGAAATAACCTTTCTTGAGTTCTTGCAGGCCAAAGGTCTTGGGCATGTCCCGTAAAGCCATCGGTAGAAAGTTGAGGGAATCGATGAATTTTACCGTACCGACAGTGATCGTCATCGCTTTACCACCATTCATAATCACTTCGGGTTGCGCCACGGAATGTTTGTGCAGCGTCTGTAAAATCAGCAGTCCGTCGTAACCTTTAAAGTTGTGAGCCACGGCAATCACGGGACTCGATTCGTGACTGTCATGTTTCCGACCATCTACCACCGTACCGTGAGCAGCGAGTTGTAAAAACCATTTTCCCACATCGTCCAGCGTGTCTTGGCCTTTAAACACAATTTCTCTTTGGTGATTCCAGTATGTGTCACAGTGCTCGCAGGGATCTTGATTGTCGATACAAAAGTGACAGCAGGTTTGCAGGACACATAGGTTGGGAATGTGCTCACCGGTATCTTGCTGGCATTCAAAGTCAAAGAAGACGAAGCGGGTTAATGTTGTCTGCTGTAGTTTGTCGATTTGTATCTTTCGGTCTTTGTTCATGTCGATGGGTGATTTCAGTGGTTGGATGTAACAAAACTGTTTCTCGGCCGTGTGCCACTCTCGGCAGATGGAACACTCGTATTCTCCGCATCGGTGTTCTTCCAAATTACGCTTGGCCTTGATGACGTCCCACTCTTTTTGACATTTCTCGCATTTCTTCCATCGATGACACACACTGCACTTGGCTCTGGAACGGGTGGCGAGATGGTTGTCGAAACATTGGCGGCTCACAAACACACGATGACATCGGTAACACGTCTTTGTGTTGGGATCAGGTGGGCAGGGTGGACCCATTGTCTTACATCCTTGACACATCACGTGACACGAATGATTCTCTGCAGCATTGTATCCTACCTGACAGGTCTCACAAAAATACGACCTTTCTACAAAGGCGGGCATGGAGGCAATGACGTCATAATGTCTGTCGTGTAAATACAGGTTGAGATGTTTTGGTGTGCCTGTGATGTGTTTTGTTCCCCGATAGATCGCCTTCCCAAAGATAGCCCGAGAGAAAACGTTGAGTTGGTATCCTTGCTCTCCTAAATACTTGGCGTACAATTCCCAGGTTTCCACGCCCGTGCATGCTTGCCTGGCTCCACCGACGGCATCGATAAGGGCTTCGGTTTTCTTCGTCTGCCACGAGTGGGGTCCTGCCCTCCTCTGTAGTCTGGTCTTCTCTCTTTCCCATTCAGGCGTGTCTTGTTTGTTGGCATAATGACGGGCGACGACAATAGCTCGCTGAAAACAAAGTTCGTCGGAATTCTTTATGGTGACCAGACATCTTTTTTTCTTCAAATATTCTTCGAAATTAGCACTGTGTCTTTTCTTCGTGTTTGTTCCGCTACCGCGACCATCGGGAGGGGACACGTGACAGATACTCATGGACATGCGTTGATCTAATCTAAATTCTTCGTTACTCTGTAACACGGCAGCCACTTTCTGCAAAACGTCTTCGGCTTTTAACAAACGATACTCACGAAAGGGTAACCAGATTGGTGTTTTGAGTCCTGGGTGACTGATGGCAATTCTAACATAGTCACTTTCTCTGGCGTCCAAGGTTTGACGAATTTCCTCAATGATGGCCCCAAAGGTGTTGTGTAGTCGTTGTGGCACATCTATGGCTGGAACGTGGGACCAATCTTCAAGAAAATCTATTTCTACACACAGTGATTCGGTTCTAAATAATCGGCTGTATCGTCTATCCACGGGTCGTAATGTAAAACTCATCTTGCTTTGCGCTGATGGTCTGTGAAAACCTATCGCGCCCCGTCCTTTTTATTACACTACGCGATGACGTCATATCTATGTCATTACCACTGTACAATACTTAGCGTCAGCATAAAATGTTACATAGTGTTGTGCAATACTTGAATCCACATCTTTAAGCACGAAGCTATGATTGCATAACACTTCCCACATGTTGTGCAATACTTGTATGTGACGTCACATGATCCCCCCATTCTCAAATGAATTCGTCCTTATGGTTATAAAGCGGCACACATTTCGCCTCTCATTGTCAGAATGGATGCTCCGGTGTTACGCATCGAATACAACCGCAATGCGAATACTCTCATGTATCTCAGGGGTCATACGCTTGCCGTGATTACCCCTGACGATATCTTTGTCTTACCTGACGAGGTATTAAAAACACCTCCCAGGAAAAGACCACCTCCCGAATTAGTGGAGGCCATTAGACGCAACCGACATAAAGTGCGTCGTACCCTCACATTCTAGTGCTCGCATTCGAGTGAGGACAACGGCCCTTTTCAGGGCCAACTTAATCAATGTAAAAGAGTTGTTTCCCCGCCCCCTCTACCCCCTTCTTCCTCTCTTCCCCTTTCTCCTTCTTCCTCTCTCTCTCTCTCTCTCTCTCTCTTTTCCCGCGCGCGCGCGCCCCTCTTTGTCGGTCACGCACCTGAATAACCACACCTGTCAGGTCAAAACGAACTAGGTCGTACAAGGTCACGGCGAACTAGGTCACGGCGAACTAGGTCACTCGACCAGGTCACGGCGAACTAGGTCACACCGAACTAGGTCACACCGAACTAGGACAAGGGGTCACTCAGTGCAGGGGTCATCAAGTGCGAGCGTCCGTATACAGGCCCACTAACTACTCTGTATTGGGAGCAGCCATTTAGTTGGTCAGTTCCAATCTGATATTAATGAAACTCGAAACCGACATTGATTATGGTGTGACGGTACACAACCTAGAAATGTGACTTTTCATCAAAATCGGATAAGAATTGTGACCTGTAGAGAGTCCACAACCATGATATACCATATTTTTACACTCTTCGCGTACAAACGGCGACCATTTCGTCCGGCAATTTTGGTACGATTTTCACGAAATTAGAACTCAACCTTCCTCATCAAAATCGAATTAAAATTGTGACCCATACAGGGTCCACAACCATGATATATCATTTTTTTAACAGTATTCGCGTACAAACGGCGGCCATTTTGTCTGTCAATTTTGGCCCGATTTTCCCGAAATTCAAACTCAACCTTCCTTACGGTGATATAATCAAACGTTTTTTTAAATTGGATAATAATTGTGACCTCCAGAGGGACCACAAGCTAAAGAAAGGGGGATTTTGCGTATAACCAGGGGCCATAATTCAGGAAGTTACGATCCGATATGCGCAAATATCGAAAAGAACCAAGATCTTTGGGTTATAACGATGAATTTCAAGTTTCATCAAAATCGAATTAAAATTGTGACCTTTACAGGGTCCACAACCTTGATATACCATTTTTTAACAGTATTCGCGTACAAACGGCGGCCATTTTGTATGGCAATTTTGGTCTGATTTTCCCGAAATTCGAACTCAACCTTCCTTACTGTGTAACGGTAATATAATCAAACGTTTTTTTAAATCGGATAATAATTGTAACCTCCATGCTAAAAAAAAAGGCGATTTTGCGTATAATCAGGGGCCATAATTCAGGAAGTTACGATCCGATATGCGCAAATATCGAAAGGAAGCAAGATCTTTGGGTTATAACCATGAATTTCAAATTTCATCAAAATCGAATCAAAATTGTGACCTCCACAGGGTCCACAACCTTGATATACCATTTTTTAACAGTATTTGCGTACAAACGGCGGCCATTTTGTATGGCAATTTTCGTCCGATTTTCCCGAAATTCGAACTCAACCTTCCTTAGGGTGTAACGGTGATATAATCAAACGGTTTTTTAAATTGAATAATAATTGTGACCTCCAGAGGGACCACAAGCTAAAAAGGGTGATTTTTCGGACAATCAGGGGACATAATTCAGGAAATTACATTCCGATAGCCGCAAATATCGAAAGGAACCAAGATCTTTGGGTTACAAACATGTATGTCAAGTTTCATCAAAATCGGTTCAAAATTGTGACCTCTATAGGGTCCACAAGCTAAAAACGTGATTTTTCGTACAATCAGGGGCCATAATCCATGAAGTTTTGATCCGATACATGCCAATATCGAAAGCAGCCGAGATCTTTTGGGGATAAACCTATATTTCAAGTTTCGTCAAAATCGGATAAGAATTGTGACCTGTAGAGAGTCCACAAACAAATTTAGGACGGACGGACGTCCGGACGGACAGGGGCGACGACATAATACGTCCACATGAAAATGTGGGCGTATAAAAATGTTATATTGCAGAAGATAAATTATTTATTGCAATGTTTTGTTCAAAATCATGAACTTTATCACTCATTCCAGTTTATTGTACAATTTTGCAAATTTTCCCAGGAATTAACTCTGTTAGTTTTTGATAACAATAAGGTTAGTTGTGGGATTTGATAGTATTGGCTTGTTATTGGGCAAATCGTCCTGCCTTACAACTGCAAAGCCATATAAAATAAATTGTTCTGTTTATCAGATACTGTTGTGTCACTTAAACATACAGGAATGGGGTTCAACATGGTTCAACTTTATTTCAATAATTTGCTTGTGCGTTAGCAGTGGAAGGAAACCGGAAGACTTGGAGAAAACCCATAAGGTTTGACAGGGGAATCAAAACCATGCCAGTTAAAACAATGTCACACCTTATAGTAAGTGCAGGAGGACCACACTACATGCAAACCAAAAATCTACAAGATAAACCTGCATACAAGACAGAAAAGAGAGATTGCAAAACATAAACAAATACCAAATCACGTAAATGGATCCCGGGCCAGCCGTAAGCGTCCACTGCGCTGTACAGTCCTGTCAAAGGTGAGGAACGTCAAACAATTTCAACAATAAGGGCGATAGTCCGGATGGAATCTTGGAAAACACTAAAATAATCAAGTGAATGGATCTGGGGGCAAGCCATAAGCGACCACTGCGCTGTACAGTCCCAGGCCTGTTATGGTACAGGCTTCATTAAAGATAGGTTGCCAGGCAACGAAACATACGCCCACAACAGCTAAGTCGTCCGGGAAGTCAACAAGGGTTGTCGCATATTGTTTCTTTTATCAGTAAGGAGAACATTTACAACACATGATAATCTTATTACGAGTAATAGCCCATTAAATAATTATCAGAAATGATTAGAATAGTTTTGATGGTTTGTCTCAAGGCCTTTGTCCACAAGATATTTCAAAGTGATCAACTGCCAGAAATTATCAGATATCACTGAAAATCAAATAGGATTCTTCGTATCATGACCCTAAACACTGTGTACAAATTTAAAGTCAATCGGATATTAACTTTAGCCTTTAGAGCATTCACAGGGTTTTTCAAAGTGATCAAGGGTCATAACTCTGGCAGTAATTATCGGATATCGCTGAAAATAAATAGGCTATTTTGTATCAAGACCGTAAATAGTGTGTATAAATTTAAAGTCAATCGGATATTAACTTTAGATTTTTCAAAGTGATCAAGGGTCATAACTCTGGCAGTAATTATCGGATATTGCTGAAAATCAATAGGATTCTTTGTATCATGACGTTAAACACTGTGTATAAATTTAAATTCAATCGAATATTAACTTTAGCCTCTAGAGCGTTCACAAGATTTTTCAAAGTGATCAAGGGTCATAACTCGGGCAGGAATTATCGGATATTGCTGAAAATCAACAGGCTTCTTCTTATCATGACCTTACACGCTGTGTATAAATTTAAAGTCAATCAGATATTAACTTTAGCCTCTAGAGCGTTCACAAGATTTTTCAAAGTGATCAAGGGTAATAACTCTGGTAGTAATTATCGGATATCGCTGAAAATCAATAGGCTTCTTCGTCTCACGACCTTAAACACTGTGTATAAATTTAAAGTCAATCGGATATTAACTTTAGCCTCTAAAGCGTTCACAATATTTTTCAAAGTGATCAAGGGTCATAACTCTGGCAGTAATTATCAGATATCACCGAAAATCAATAGGCTTCTTCGTCTCATGACCTTAAACACTGTGTATAAATTTAAAGTCAATCGGATATTAACTATAGCCTCTAGAGTGTTCACAAGATTTTTCAAAGTGATCAAGGGTCAAAACTCTGGCAGTAATTATCATAGGTCACCGAAAATCAATAGGATTCTTCGTCTCATGACCTTAAACACTGTGTATAAATCTAAAGTCAATCGGATATTAACTATAGCCTCTAGAGCGTTCACAAGATTTTTCAAAGTGATCAAGGGTCATAACTCTGGTAGTAATTATCGGATATCGCTGAAAATCAATAGGCTTCTTCGTCTCACGACCTTAACCACTGTGTATAAATTTAAAGTCAATCGGATATTAACTTTAGCCTCTAAAGCGTTCACAAGATTTTTCAAAGTGATCAAGGGTCATAACTCTGGCAGTAATTATCAGATATCACCGAAAATCAATAGGCTTCTTCGTCTCCTGACCTTAAACACTGTGTATAAATTTAAAGTCAATCGGATATTAACTATAGCCTCTAGAGCGTTCACAAGATTTTTCAAAGTGATTAAGGGTCGTAACTCTGGTAGTAATTATCAGATATCGCTGAAAATCAATAGGCTTCTTCGTCTCACGACCTTAAACACCGTTTATAAATTTCAAGTCAATCGGATATTAACTTTGGCCTCTAGAGCGTTCACAAGAAATTGTGGACGATGGACGGACGGACCGACGGACGGACGGGGGCGACGGCAATATACGACCACATTTCCATGTGGGCGTATAAAAATGATTTACAAAAAAAGGCGCAACAGAAATAATGCGACAGATCTTGACAGTCTGCCAGTTGACGTCAGGTGTTAGAACGTCAAACAATTTCAACAATAGGTGCGATAATCCGGATAGAATCTCGGAAAACGCTAAAATAATAAGTGTAGAGAGAAAAAAGAAGTGAGAACATTCTGCAGTACTAAGCAAGGGCTAAACACTACACTAACTAATACTAATAGTAAGTGAAGGAGGACCGCACTACAAGCAAAACAAAGATAGGCTGGCACTGCCAGGCAGGATACGCCCACATTTTTGAGAGATGGATAGAGAACAAGCAATACCGAAAGGGATTTTTCCTACATCATTAAAGCTGAACTCCGGTTACAAAAATACTGAAATAATGTATTAAAAAAAAAGTTAACGCCCGCAAGCCGCCATACTTGTTTCCAATTTGTGAAATAAGTATGGCGGACATGGAGGCTTATGACCTGGAAAGGTTAGCCGATCTCACTTCCAGTTTGTTTCTCGTCAGCTAGCTATACACACCCGGCTTTATTCTCTTCACACGGTTCACCGATTGCTGTATTTCCCCCCAACAGTATACCAAATTATTGAAGATTGCAAAATGTCTGATCAGGTAGGCCTGTAAATAATTATATGAACTGCGTCTACTACAATATAGCCTAAGCTTTACTCCAAAACAAAAGATGCAACCAGATGTCTTACCCAACCTGTTTTTCAACCAAAACAAATCACCTATACAAACTATTAGTATTGCCTTCTTCGTGAGTTCCATGTTGAATAGTGTTCATGAAAACGACCAAGGGACATAACTACATGTTTGGGGCGGCTCTCATTGGGGAGTGTTTGCTAAATTTATTGATGTTATGTTTTTTTTCTCCATTTTACCAACGTGTAAGAAATTTATATTGTAGTAGACGCAGTTCATATAATTATTTACAGTCTTACCTGATCAGACATGTTCAATCTTCAATAATTTGGTATACTGTTGGGGAAAAATACAGCAATCAGTGAACCGTGTGAAGAGAATAAAGCCGGATGTGAATAGCTAGCTGACGAGAAACAAACTGGAAGTGAGATCGGCTAACCTTTCCAGGTCATAAGCCTCCATGTCCGCCATACTTATTTCACAAGTTGGAAACAAGTATGGTGGCTTGCGGGCGTTAACTTTTTTTTATTACATTATTTCGGTATTTTTGTAACCGGAGTTCAGCTTTAAGTCCTGTATTTCATACTGTATTGGGAGCAGCCATTTTGTTGGTCAGTTCCAGTCTGATATTCATGAAATTCGAAACCGACGTACACGTACAAACGGCGGCCATTTTTTCTGGCAATTATGGTCCGATTTTCTCGAAATTCGAACTCGACCTTCCGTAGGGTGTAACGGTGATAGAGTCAAACGTTTTTTTAAATCGGATAATAATTGTGACCTCCAGGGGCCATAATTCAGGAAGTTACGATCCGATATGTGCAAATAACGAAAGGAACCAAGATCTTTGGGTTATAACCATACATTTCAAGTTTCATCAAAATCGAATTAAAATTGTGACCTCTACAGGGTCCACAATTATGATATACAATCTTTTAACAGTATTCGCGTACAAACGGCGGCCATATATTGTATGGCAATTTTGGTCCGATTTTTCCGAAATTCGAACTCTATAGGGTCCACAACCTTGATATAACATATTTTCACACTATTCGCGTACAAACGGCGGCCATTTTGTCCGTCAATTTTGGTTCGATTTTCACGAAATTCGAACTCAACCTTCATTACCATGTAACGGTGATAATTTTGACCTCCAGAGGGACCACGATCACACACAATCTGTAGATAATTAAAATCTAGATAATTTCAATAACAATAAAGCAGTTTTATCAACAAAGCACCGAGGGTGGAGATTGGATCACCAAATAGTACAACACTTCCGCCATGATAATCTCTGAATTCGATGATCGACATTTGTTTTTTTAATATTTAGTACTTTCAAATACTTACAAAGAGGAAAACACAGGATTTAACGGAGGGGCAAAGCTAATATTTGTAGGTACTGGTAGGCTTATTACTTGATATTGACAGACGTGTACAATGATGTATTAAAAACCACTTGCTTGTAAATCATACGGCGATTGAGTGGTTATTTAATGTTGAAACTTGATACCAAACGGTTAATTGTCACGATTATTCGAATAACAAAGATAGGTTGCCAGGCAACGAAACATACGCCCACAACAGCTAAGTCGTCCGGGCAGTCAACAAGGGTTGTCGCATATTGTTTCTTTTATCAGTAAGGAGAACATTTACAACACATGATAATCTTATTACGAGTAATAGCCCATTAAATAATTATCAGAAATGATTAGAATAGTTTTGATGGTTTGTCTCAAGGCCTTTGTCCACAAGATATTTCAAAGTGATCAACTGCCAGAAATTATCAGATATCACTGAAAATCAAATAGGATTCTTCGTATCATGACCCTAAACACTGTGTACAAATTTAAAGTCAATCGGATATTAACTTTAGCCTTTAGAGCATTCACAGGGTTTTTCAAAGCGTTCACAAGATTTTTCAAAGTGATCAAGGGTCATAACTCTGGCAGTAATTATCAGAGGTCACCGAAAATCAATAGGATTCTTCGTCTCATGACCTTAAACACTGTGTATAAATCGGATATTAACTATAGCCTCTAGAGCGTTCACAAGATTTTTCAAAGTGATCAAGGGTCATAACTCTGGTAGTAATTATCGGATATCGCTGAAAATTAATAGGCTTCTTCGTCTCACGACCTTAACCACTGTGTATAAATTTAAAGTCAATTGGATATTAACTTTAGCCTCTAAAGCATTCACAAGATTTTTCAAAGTGATCAAGGGTCATAACTCTGGCAGTAATTATCAGATATCACCGAAAATCAATAGGCTTCTTCGTCTCCTGACCTTAAACACTGTGTATAAATTTAAAGTCAATCGGATATTAACTATAGCCTCTAGAGCGTTCACAAGATTTTTCAAAGTGATCAAGGGTCATAACTCTGGTAGTAATTATCGGATATCGCTGAAAATCAATAGGCTTCTTCGTCTCACGACCTTAAACACCGTGTATAAATTTCAAGTCAATCGGATATTAACTTTAGCCTCTAGAGCGTTCACAAGAAATTGTGGACGATGGACGGACGGACCGACGGACCGACAGACGGACGGACGGGGGCGACGGCAATATACGACCACATTTCCATGTGGGCGTATAAAAATTACTAACCGTAGGAGCACTATATTTAACGGTGATATAATCAAACGGTTTTTAAAATCAGATAACAATTTTGACCTCCAGAGGGACCACAAGCTAAAAAGGGCGATTTTCCGGACAATCAGGGGCCATAATTCAGGAAGTTACGATCCGATGGGTGCAAATATCGAAAGGAACCAAGATCTTTGGGTTATAAACATGCATGTCAAGTTTCATCAAAATCGGTTCAAAATTGTGACCTCTATAGGGTCCACAACCTTGATATAACATATTTTCACACTATTCGCGTACAAATGGCGGCCATTTTGTTTGTCAATTTTGGTCTGATTTTCACGAAATTTGAACTCAACCTTCATTACCATGTAACGGTGATATAGTCAAACGGTTTTTTAAATCAGATAATAATTTTGACCTCCAGAGGGACCACGAGCTAAAAAGTGTGATTTTTCGGACAATCAGGGGCCATAATTCAAGAAGTTACCATCCGATGGGCGCAAATATCGAAAGGAACCAAGATTTTGGGGTTATAAACAAGCATGTCAAGTTTCATCACAATCGGTTCAAAATTGTGACCTCTATAGGGTCCACAAGCTAAAAACATGATATTTCGTACAATCAGGGGCCATAATCCATGAAGTTCCGATCCGATACATGCTAATATCGAAAGGAACCGAGATCTTATGTAGATAAACCTATATTTCAAGTTTCGTCAAAATCGGATAAGAATTGTGACCTGTAAAGAGTCCACAAATGGCGGCCATTTTGTTTGTCAATTTTGGTCTGATTTTCACGAAATTTGAACTCAACCTTCATTACCATGTAACGGTGATATAATCAAACGGTTTTTTAAATCAGATAATAATTTTGACCTCCAGAGGGACCACGAGCTAAAAAGTGTTATTTTTCGGACAATAAGGGGCCATAATTCAAGAAGTTACGATCCGATGGGCGCAAATATCGAAAGGAACCAAGATTTTGGGGTTATAAACATGCATGTCAAGTTTCATCACAATCGGTTCAAAATTGTGACCTCTATAGAGTCCACAAGCTAAAAACATGATATTTCTTACAATCAGGGGCCATAATCCATGAAGTTCCGATCCGATACATGCTAATATCGAAAGGAACCGAGATCTTATGGAGATAAACCTATATTTCAAGTTTCGTCAAAATCGGATAAGAATTGTGACCTGTAAAGAGTCCACAAACAAATTGTGGACGGACGGACAGGGGCGACGACATAATACGTCCACATGAAAATGTGGGCGTATAAAAAGCTACAAGATAACCATTCTGCCATCCACCCCACTTAACCATAGACTGAGATGAACCATGAATTAATAAATGAAGAGATTGAGATAGATCGAAAACTTTGATACGTGATCTTTCTACCACCAAAGATTTTTTGGAAGAATTGTATGAGAATCAGAATAAATTTTGATACACCCACATTTTCATGTGGACGTACATCACCCCTGTTCATCAATGGAACTAAGATCTTTAGGTTATAAACATGTATTTCAAGTTTCATCAAAATCGAATTAAAATTGTAAAATTGTGACCTCTATAGGGTCCACAACTTTGATATACCATATTTTTACACCATTTGCGTAAAAGTGACGGCCATAATTCAGGAAGTTACTATCCGATGGGTGCAAATATCGAAAGGAACCAAGATCTTTGACTTATTAACACGAAATTGAAGTTTCATCAAATTCGGTTCAAAATTATGGCCTTTACACTGTTCACAAGCCAATCAGGGGCCATAATCCATGAAGTTTCGATCTGATACATGCCAATATCGAAAGCAGCCATGATCTTTTGGAGATAAAACTATATTTCAAGTTTCGTCAAAATCGGATCAGAATTGTGACCTGTAGAGTGTCCACAACTAATTGCGCATATCGGATTGTAACTTCCTGAATTATAGCCCATGATTGTACGCAAAATCAACTTTTTATACGTCCACATAAAAATGTGGACTCTCTACAGGTCTCAATTCTCGGCTGCTTTCGATATTGGCATGTATCGGATCAAAACTTCATGGATTATGGCCCCTGATTGTACGAAAAATCACGTTTTTAGTTTGTGGGCCCTATTGAGGTCACAATTTTGAACCGATTTTGATGAAACTTGACATCCATGTTTATAACCCAAAGATCTTGGTTCCTTTTTGATATTTGTGCCTATCGGAACGTAATTTCCTGAATTATGGCCCCTGATTGTCCGAAAAATCACTTTTTTTTAGCTTGTCGTCCCTCTGGAGATCACAATTATTATCCGATTTAAAAAACCGTTTGATTATATCACCGTTACACCCTAAGGGAGGTTGAGTTCGAATTTCGGGAAAATCGGACCAAAATTGCCATACAAAATGGCCGCCGTTCGTACGCAAATACTGTTAAAAAAAGGTATATCAAGGTTGTGGACCCTGTAAAGGTCACAATTTTAATTCGATTTTGATGAAACTTGAAATTCATGGTTATAACCCAAAGATCTTGGTTCCTTTCGATATTTGCGCATATCGGATCGTAACTTCCTGAATTATGGTCCCTGATTATACACAAAATTGCCTTTTTTTTTTAGCTTGTGGCCCCTCTGGAGGTCACAATTATTATCCGATTGAAAAAAACGGTTGATTATATTACCGTTACACTGTAAGGAAGGTTGAGTTCGAATTTCGGGAAAATCGGACCAAAATTGCCATACAAAATGGCCGCCGTTTGTACGCGAATACTGTTAAAAAATTGTATATCATGGTTTTGGACCCTGTAGAGGTCACAATTTTAATTCGATTTTGATGAAACTTGAAATGCATGGTTATAACCCAAAGATCTTGGTTCCTTTCGTTATTTGCGCATATTGGATCGTAACTTCCTGAATTATGGCCCCTGATTGTCCGAAAAATCGCCTATGGTCCCTCTGGAGGTCACAATTATTGTCCGATTTTAAAAAAAAACGTTTGACTCTATCACCGTTACACCCTACGGAAGGTTGAGTTCGAATTTCTAGAAAATCGGACCATAATTGCCAGAAAAAATGGCCGCCGTTTGTACGCGAACAGTGTAAAAATATGGTATGTGGTAAGTTGTCTACCCTGTAGAGGTCACAATTTTAATTCGATTTTGATGAAACCTGAAATGCTTGTTTATAATCTAAAGATCTTTATTCTTTTCGATATTTGCGCATATCAAATTGTAACTTAATAAATTATGGCCTTTGATTGTAGGAAAAGTCACTTTCGGTATTGCTTGTTCTGTGTCTATCTCTCGAACAATTATTATCTGATTTAAAAAAAAAAACTCTGATTATATTACTGTTGCACCGTAAAGAAGGTTGAGTTCGAATTTCGTGAAAATCGTACCAAAATTGCCGGACGAAATGGTCGCCGTTTGTACGCGAATAGTGTAAAAATATGGTATATCATGTTTGTGGACTCTCTACAGGTCACAATTCTTATCCAATTTTGACGAAAAGTAACATTTCTAGCTTGTGTACCGTCACACCATAATCATTGTCGGCTTCGAATTTCATGAATATCAGACTGGAACTGACCAACAAAATTGCTGCTCCCAACACAGTATGAAATACAGGACTTAATGATATAGGAAAAATCCCTTTCGGTATTGCTTGTTCTCTATCCATCTCTCAAAAATGTGGGCGTATCCTGCCTGGCAGTGCCAGCCTATCTTTTAGCTTGTGGTCCCTTCTAGAGGTCTCAATTATTATCCGATTTTAAAAATATGATTATATCATCGTTACACTGTAATGAAGGTTGAGGTCGAAATTCGTAAAAATTGGACCAAACTTCTGGACAAAATGGCTACCGCTAATATGCGAATAGTTTAATAATATATATCAATGTTGTGGATCCTGTGTAGAGGTCACAATTTTAATCCGATTTTGATGAAATTTGAAATGTAAGTTTATAATATTTTTTTATATTATCGTGTTCTAACTTCCCATACATTTTTCAAAAATAAATGAATGAATAAATCAACATGGGATATGGTACTTTATTATAATAAATAAGCTTATTGCTTTTCAAAAAGTCCTCATTCCGTGTACAATTTGTATGAATTCACCTTTTCTCCAGCGATAACAGCATCCCTTGTTATATATTGTATACACAACACAACACGACATCCTCTTCCTATGTAATAACCTGCCTACAATATATAAAGATAGGTTGCCAGGCAACGAAACATACGCCCACAGCAGCTAAATCGTCCGGGCAGTCAACAAGGGTTGTCGCATATTTTTACTTTTTTCGGTAATGAAACATTTGTAATACACTAAAAACTGATTAAGAGTAACAACTCATTATGTAATTATCAGAAAATCATTAGAATTTGATTGCTTTTTATAAAGTTTTATCCCAAGCTAACAATTAGTATATACATGAAACATTTAATATCATGGATTTAGCTGTTCAGTTATCTAAATTCATTGAAAATCAAAATACTTGTTCGTTTCAACACCTTAAACTCTATGTATCAATCTGAAGTCAATCGGATGGTAACTTTGGCCTCTATAGCGTCACAAGAATTTTTGAAGTTATCAAGGGAGATAACTCTGGCAGTAATTATTTGAAATCGCTGAAAATCAATAGGCTTCTTCGACTTCGTCTCATGACCTTAAACACTGTGTATAAATCTAAAGTCAATCGGATATTAACTTTGGCCTCCAGAGCGTCCACAAGATTTTTTGAGGTGATCAAGGGCCATAACTCTGGCACTAACTATCGGAATCGCTGAAAATCAATAGGCGTCTTCGTCTTATAACCTTAAACACTGTGTATAAATTTAAAGTCAATCGGATATTAACTTTGGCCTCTAGAGCGTCCACAAGATTTTTTGAAGTGATCAAGGGCCATAACTCTGGCACTAATTATCGGAAATCGCTGAAAATCAATAGGCTTCTTCGTCTTATGACCTTAAACACTGTGTATAAATTTAAAGTCAATCGGATATTAACTTTGACCTTTAGAGCGTCCACAAGATATTTTAAAGAGATCAAGGGCCATAACTCTGGCACTAATTATCGGAAATCGCTGAAAATCAATAGGCTTCATTGTCTTATGACCTTAAACGCTGTGTATAAGTTTAAAGTCAATCGGATATTAACTCAGGGTTCCCGCGGCTTCGTCTAACATTTTTTCAAGGATATTCAAGGATAAATATACGTCAAATTCCAGGATTTTCAAGGACATTTTTAGCCTAAAGTTACAATTTTTCATCTGAAAAACAACCAAAACATTACCAACTATCGTTAAAATCTCATATTTAAAAGGAATTAAAGACATAAACTGTTTTTTATTATTACAGATTGACTTTCGGCACACCGGGAAAAACTCCCGCCATTTTTAAAACAGAGTTATTTCCCTTTTCGTCATTATGCATTGTTTAATGTAATTACTAATACCGATTTCGATTAGTCAGTGTAGTGGCTTCTAGTATGTTAATTGCACAATGGAGTCACGTGAGACTATTTGGTAGCCTTACGGTAAATGCCATTGGCTTATCTTGTTATTACGTGACAAAACACGGCTGTTTATTTAGATCAGTTGATTGACAGGTATACGTCAGTTATTGTTTATAGTATAACCAGCATTACTTATAATCTAAACGGGATTTTCAGATCAACTTACTAGTATTACCAACAAAATTAAGGATCTTAACTGAAATTCAAGGATATTTTCCTATTTCCGCGAAATTCAAGGATATTCAAGACCTTGAAAATGAAATTCTAAATTTAAGGATATTCAAGGATTTTCAAGGACCGCGGGAACCCTGTAACTTTGGCCTCTAGAGCGTCCACAAGATTTTTTGAAGTGATCAAGGGCCATAACTCTGGTAGTTATTATCGGAAATCGCTGAAAAACAATAGGCTTCTTCGTCTCATGACCTTAAACACTGTGTATGAATTTAAAGTCAATCGGATATTAACTTTAGCCTGTAGAGCGTCCACAAGCAATTGTGGACGCCGGACCGACGGACCGACGGACGGACGGACGGACGGACGGACGGACGGACAGGGGCGACGACAATATACGACCACATTTCAATGTGGGCGTATAAAAACAAGCCAACAGTGAGGCTGATGTCCCCCGCCGAAATCCCAAAATAAATAGATGATACATATTAATTAATCGCACATTTATTTTTTTCAAACGTATCGACCAATCAAACTGAACACGAAGTGTCATCCAAAAATTGCTTATCTCTGCCTACCGTAAGAAGAAAATGCTCATCTTCGAACTCCATCAAGGCATTGACCTAATAAGCATACACCCCAATTTTGAACATTTTAACTCAATTCGAAGGAGAGTTATTGTGTTCCAAAGTCTCGGCAAATCAAATTGCTTATCGCTCTGCTTACACTGAGCAGAAAATGATAATTATCGATCTTAGTCAAGGTATTACTGTGATGAAACTATACACCAAGTTTCATCACTCTCACTTAATTAGAACTAAAGTTATTGTGTCTCAAAGCATCAATCAATCAAATTGCTTATCTCTGCCTACCCTAAGCGGAAAATGCTCATCTTCGAACTCCATCAAGGCATTGACCTAATAAGCATATACACCAAGTTTGAACATTTTAACTCAATTAGAAGGAGAGTTATTGTGTTCCAAAGTCTCAACCAATCAAATTGCGTATCGCTCTGCTTACCCTAAGCAGAAAATGCTCATTATCGAACTTAGTCAAGGTATTACTGTAATGAAACTATACACCAAGTTTCATCACTCTCACTTAATTAGAACTAAAGTTATCGTGTCCCAAAGCATCAACCAATCAAATTGCTTATCTCTGCTGACCCTAAGCGGAAAATGCTCATCTTCGAACTCCATCAAGGCATTGACCTAATAAGCATATACACCACGTTTGAACATTTTAACTCAATTAGAAGGAGAGTTATTGCGTTCCAAAGTCTCGACCAATCAAATTGCGTATCGCTCTGCTTACCCTGAGCAGAAAATGCTCATTATCGAACTTAGTCAAGGTATTACTATAATGAAACTATACACCAAGTTTCATCACTCTCACTTAATTAGAACTAAAGTTATCGTGTCCCAAAGCAACAACCAATCAAATTGCTTATCTCTGCTTACCCTAAGCGGAAAATGCTCATCTTCGAACTCCATCAAGGCATTGACCTAATAAGCATATACACCAAGTTTGAACATATTAACTCAATTAGAAGGAGAGTTATTGTGTTCCAAATTCTCGACCAATCAAATTGCGTATAGCTCTGCTTACGCTGAGCAGAAAATGCTCATTATCGAACTTAGTCAAGGTATTACTATAATGAAACTATACACCAAGTTTCATCACTCTCACTTAATTAGAACTAAAGTTATCGTGTCCCAAAGCATCAACCAATCAAATTGCTTATCTCTGCCTACCCTAAGCGGAAAATGCTCATCTTCGAACTCCATCAAGGCATTGACCTAATAAGCATATACACCAAGTTTGAACATATTAACTCAATTAGAAGAAGAGTTATTGTGTTCCGAATTCTCGACCAATCAAATTGCGTATAGCTCTGCTTACCCTGAGCAGAAAATGCTCATTATCGAACTTAGTCAAGGTATTACTATAATGAAACTATACACCAAGTTTCATCAATCTCACTTAATTAGAACTAAAGTTATCGTGTCCCAAAGCATCAACCAATCAAATTGCTTATCTCTGCTTACCCTAAGCGGAAAATGCTCATCTTCGAACTCCATCAAGGCATTGACCTAATAAGCATATACACCACGTTTGAACATTTTAACTCAATTAGAAGGAGAGTTATTGTGTTCCAAAGTCTCGACCAAACAAATTGCGTATCGCTCTGCTTACCCTGAGCAGAAAATGCTCATTATCGAACTTAGTCAAGGTATTACTATAATGAAACTATACACCAAGTTTCATCACTCTCACTTAATTAGAACTAAAGTTATTGTGTCCCAAAGCATCAACCAATCAAATTGCTTATCTCTGCTTACCCTAAGCGGAAAATGCTCATCTTCGAACTCCATCAAGGCATTGACCTAATAAGCATATACACCACGTTTGAACATTTTAACTCAATTAGAAGGAGAGTTATTGTGTTCCAAAGTCTCGACCAATCAAATTGCGTATCGCTCTGCTTACCCTGAGCAGAAAATGCTCATTATCGAACTTAGTCAAGGTATTACTATAATGAAACTATACACCAAGTTTCATCACTCTCACTTAATTAGAACTAAAGTTATTGTGTCCCAAAGCATCAACCAATCAAATTGCTTATCTCTGCTTACCCTAAGCGGAAAATGCTCATCTTCGAACTCCATCAAGGCATTGACCTAATAAGCATATACACCAAGTTTGAACATTTTAACTCAATTAGGAATAGAGTTATTGTGTTCCAAAGTCTCGACCAATCAAATTGCATATCGCTCTGCTTACCCTGAGCAGAAAATGCTCATTATCGAACTTAGTCAAGGTATTACTATAATGAAACTATACACCAAGTTTCATCACTCTCACTTAATTAGAACTAAAGTTATCGTGTCCCAAAGCAACAACCAATCAAATTGCTTATCTCTGCTTACCCTAAGCGGAAAATGCTCATCTTCGAACTCCATCAAGGCATTGACCTAATAAGCATATACACCAAGTTTGAACATATTAACTCAATTAGAAGGAGAGTTATTGTGTTCCAAATTCTCGACCAATCAAATTGCGTATAGCTCTGCTTACCCTGAGCAGAAAATGCTCATTATCGAACTTAGTCAAGGTATTACTATAATGAAACTATACACCAAGTTTCATCAATCTCACTTAATTAGAACTAAAGTTATCGTGTCCCAAAGCATCAACCAATCAAATTGCTTATCTCTGCTTACCCTAAGCGGAAAATGCTCATCTTCGAACTCCATCAAGGCATTGACCTAATAAGCATATACACCACGTTTGAACATTTTAACTCAATTAGAAGGAGAGTTATTGTGTTCCAAAGTCTCGACCAAACAAATTGCGTATCGCTCTGCTTACCCTGAGCAGAAAATGCTCATTATCGAACTTAGTCAAGGTATTACTATAATGAAACTATACACCAAGTTTCATCACTCTCACTTAATTAGAACTAAAGTTATTGTGTCCCAAAGCATCAACCAATCAAATTGCTTATCTCTGCTTACCCTAAGCGGAAAATGCTCATCTTCGAACTCCATCAAGGCATTGACCTAATAAGCATATACACCAAGTTTGAACATTTTAACTCAATTAGGAAGAGAGTTATTGTGTTCCAAAGTCTCGACCAATCAAATTGCGTATCGCTCTGCTTACCCTGAGCAGAAAATGCTCATTATCGAACTTAGTCAAGGTATTACTATAATGAAACTATACACCAAGTTTCATCACTCTCACTTAATTAGAACTAAAGTTATTGTGTCCCAAAGCATCAACCAATCAAATTGCTTATCTCTGCTTAACCTAAGCGGAAAATGCTCATCTTCGAACTCCATCAAGGCATTGACCTAATAAGCATATACACCAAGTTTGAACATTTTAACTCAATTAGGAAGAGAGTTATTGTGTTCCAAAGTCTCGACCAATCAAATTGCGTATCGCTCTGCTTACCCTGAGCAGAAAATGCTCATTATCGAACTTAGTCAAGGTATTACTATAATGAAACTATACACCAAGTTTCATCACTCTCACTTAATTAGAACTAAAGTTATCGTGTCCCAAAGCAACAACCAATCAAATTGCTTATCTCTGCTTACCCTAAGCGGAAAATGCTCATCTTCGAACTCCATCAAGGCATTGACCTAATAAGCATATACACCAAGTTTGAACATATTAACTCAATTAGAAGGAGAGTTATTGTGTTCCAAATTCTCGACCAATCAAATTGCGTATAGCTCTGCTTACGCTGAGCAGAAAATGCTCATTATCGAACTTAGTCAAGGTATTACTATAATGAAACTATACACCAAGTTTCATCACTCTCACTTAATTAGAACTAAAGTTATCGTGTCCCAAAGCATCAACCAATCAAATTGCTTATCTCTGCTTACCCTAAGCGGAAAATGCTCATCTTCGAACTCCATCAAGGCATTGACCTAATAAGCATATACACCAAGTTTGAACATATTAACTCAATTAGAAGAAGAGTTATTGTGTTCCGAATTCTCGACCAATCAAATTGCGTATAGCTCTGCTTACCCTGAGCAGAAAATGCTCATTATCGAACTTAGTCAAGGTATTACTATAATGAAACTATACACCAAGTTTCATCAATCTCACTTAATTAGAACTAAAGTTATCGTGTCCCAAAGCATCAACCAATCAAATTGCTTATCTCTGCTTACCCTAAGCGGAAAATGCTCATCTTCGAACTCCATCAAGGCATTGACCTAATAAACACATACACCAAGTTTGAACATTCTAGCTCAATTAGGAAGAGAGTTATTGTGTCCCAAAAAGTGTGACGGACAGACAGACGGACAGACAGGACAGACGGACAGACAGACGGACAGACAGACGGACGAACCCATTTTAATAGTCCCCCAACTTTCTTCGAAAGGCGGGGGACAACAAAACACTGAAGAAGCCGTTCAAGTTCAAGGGTATAAGTTTAAAGGATAAGGTGCAAGGGTTCCACTTCAGCCGTATATGCCAGTCGGGACCGGGGGCTATGGAAAATGACTGTAACTAGATCTGACACATCGGTCATTTTGCACGCTGAAAAAGCAGCCTATTTTTCAAAACCCAATTTTCAACCATGGCTACGATCGACATGCACTATGTAACTATAAAATTGTACAGTCAGTGCAGAATATTGCGCACATATAGAGAAGCCACATAATCTCATGATTGGTGTTATAGGGTTGTATACATAGTCATCAATAGATTATACTGGGTGTTGTGTTGGTAATTAATGATGATTGTCGTGTAGTAGAACAATAAAAGTTAATTGATATTCGGGAATCTTATCATAGGCGTGAAACAGTCCATTCTTAGTCAATCACGTATAGTCCACGTGTCATAAGAATTTACCTCTATTACAGTCACGCACAATGTAAACAAGACTATTATGATCTTCGAAAAAAGGGCAATTAATATGAAGTACTCCTCTTCGAATCCAACCAACAGTCATGTTCAATAGAAACGGCATAGAAATTACGTAAATCCTCAACAATGTACATGTTAGGAGAAAAATGCATTATTTTTTTTATAGCGGTATTACGGCCTTGAGGGGATTGTAGAAATAAAATCTAGAGATTAGTTAACTTGCTTACCGAAAATTAAAAACATCACATATTCCAGTGCTATTGTGTAGCAATATTCATAATTCCACGTTTTATAAAAAATGTTGTGTATATATGGTAACTCTTATACGACAATATTCTAGGGACGCTAGTGTCGCTAGGTGTGAAGTAGTTTACCGTTAGTCATTTAGTTATTGATTATAAAGATTAACGTCACAATTCTGTAACGCTGTAAACATGGTCTAAAACAAATAAATGTAATAAATGTGAGATAAGCTTATATACTATCGATAATTATATATTTTTCTTCATATCGAAGTTATGGTATTACAACTCATAGTTATCCAGGTCAGTGTGTTTTCTATAGAGCATGTGGTAATAATGTGTCAGCAACTGGAGTAGGTTTTTTTACGGTCAATTCATCTATCTCGATTATTTAAGTAGCCAAAAGGGATTATTTAATTAATAAATAATTATCATACGCCTTACTAATATTTCAATTTTGAGTCCAATATATGATTTTTTTGTGTACCCTATGCTGACAAAGTGGTATAGTCATATGAATCCATTTTCCGCAGGTTAATCTTATTGGTTTTTGTTTTTTGTGTAGTGCGGTCCTCCTGCACTTACTA
The DNA here is from genome assembly GCA_948474765.1 of Patella depressa. Lineage (NCBI taxonomy): Eukaryota > Metazoa > Mollusca > Gastropoda > Patellidae > Patella > Patella depressa. Next base: position 49,087,794 of record OX419715.1, on the reverse strand, counting down.
TTACAATGTGCGTTATCAAAAATGACCAGATGTGAAAATTTTGAAGAGGAAGCCTTGATGAGGTGTTTGACTACCAATTGCACAAAGGAAATCAGCCACATTGATGGCCACATTGTGTTTGAAGTAAGCAACTCAAAGCGAATGGTAAAGAAATGTGGCTAGTCTCAAAGTTTCCGCCCAAAATATTGAACTTTCAAAATTGCAATGCCTTTCAGCTTATCAAAATTAATATGGCAGTAACACACAACTAGGCAAAATTTTAAACAATCACAAAAAAGTGTACTTTATATTTCAAGAGTTTTGGAAGTAAAAAAATAGGTTGTCAGGCAACGAAAAATACGCCCACACAGCAGCTAAATCGTCCGGGCAGTCAACAAGAGTTGTTGCATACTAAGTTTGGTTTTTATAAAGTTCTGCCCCATGCTAACGTTAAGTATACGAAACGTTCAATATCATGGATTTAGCTGTTCAATTATCGATTTTCAAGAAATTCACACTCAACCATCATTAATGTGGAATGGGGATATAGTCAAACGTTTTTTTTAATTCGGAATAAAATTGTGACCTCCATAGGGTCCACAAGGTAAAAAACATGATTATTCGTACAATCAGGGGCAATAATTCAGGAATATCGAAAGGAACTGCGATCTTTGGGTTATAAACTTATATTTCCAATTTCATCAAAATTGGATTAAAATTGTGACCTCTATAGGGTCCACAACCTTGATATAACATGTTTTCACACTATTCGCGTACAAACGGCGGCCATTTTGTCTGTCAATTTTGGTCCGATTTTCACGAAATTTGAACTCAACTTCCATAACCTTGTAACGGTGATATAATCAAACGTTTTTTTAAATCGGATAACAATTTTGACCTCCAGAGAGACCACAAGCTAAAAAAGGCGATTTTTCGGACAATCACGGGACATAATTCAGGAATTTACGATCTGATGGACTCAAATATCGAAAGGAACCAAGATCTTTGGGTTATAAACATACATGGCAAGTTTCATCAAAAACGGTTCAAAATTGTGACCTCTATATAGGGTCCACAACCGTGATATAAATTATTTTAACACTATTTCGTCTGTCAATATTTGGTCCGATTTTCACGAAATGCGAACTCTGCCTCCATAACCATGTAACGGTGATATAATCAAATGGTTTTTTTAAATCGAATAACAATTTTGACCTCCAGAGGGACCACAAGTTAAAAAGGGCAATTTTTCGGACAATCAGGGGCCATAATTCAGGAAGTTACAATCTGATGGGCACAAATATCGAAAGGAACCAAGATCTGTGGGTTACAAACATGCATTTCAAGTTTCATCCAAATCGGTTCAAAATTGTGACCTCTACACTGTTCACAAGCTAAAAATGTGATTTTTCGGACAATCAGGGGCCATAACCCATCCATAACCCATGAAGTTACAGTCCGATACATGCCAAAATCGAAAAGAACCGAGATCTTAGGGTGATAAAGCTATATTTTAAGTTTCATTGAAATCGGATAAAAATTGTGACCTGTAGACTATTCACAAACAATTGTGGACGTCCGGACGGACGGACAGACGAACTGTGGCGACGACAATATACGTCCACATGAATATACGTCCGCATCCTATTTTTATGCTCTGACTGGGCTAATGAAGATGGGCATTTTGCTAGGACAGCGGCGTTACAGCCTATTCTTATATCAAATTCCAACTGCCAAGGATTCCTTTATGTGCACCACCAGGCAAGCGAGTACGGGTCAATGTCTGACTTACCGAGCCACCATGGCTCCTGGGATGGTATTTACAAATAAATGATGAGAAAGGCCAAGGATTCTCATATTCCTAAAGCAATGGCCCGAGAAATCCCTCTCTGGCCATTGCTGGAATAGCGTCTGTTTCTTGAACTTATGCGGGAGTGTGTCTATTCTTTCCGTTCAATGAAAGCTATCTCTTAAGTACAGCAACATGACAGTCCTTCGTTTAATCTGGGTCTTCCCTAAAACTTTGGACAGTAATTTAAGGTATTAAAAACGGTGAAAGTATGTTCGTTTCCAAACAGTATTGTTTACATTTCATTCGACTTGATAGCCTCGTTTGTCCCGCAATTAGTTTTACTGCAGTATTCTGCTATGCATGGGTTAATTAGGTATAATAAAATCGTGAGCCATGACGTAGCGTGATGTAAACATATTTGGTACAATATTGGCACTCGTTTTAAATGTAAAGCTTTTGTAGGGCAGCTAGTGATTGGTTGTTAGTCGGACTACTGACCAATCAAAATTAAAAAAAACAACAATATCCACTCATAATAGCAAAACATACGCCCACAACAGCTAAATCTTCCTGGCAGTCAACAAGAGTTGTCGCATATTATCAGAAAATCATTAGAATTTTCTTGGTTTTTATAAAGTTCTACCCCATGCTAACGTTTAGTATACGAAACATTAAATATTATGAATTTAGCTGTTCAATTATCAAAATTCATTGAAAATTGATATACTGGTGTGTCTCAAAATTAAACACTGTGTATAAATTTAAAGTCAGTTGGATATTAACTTTGGCCTCTAGGGCGTCCAGTATATTTTTTGAAGTGATCTGATATTAATTATCGGAAATCGCTGAAAATCAATAGGTTTCTTCGTCTCCTGACCTTTAACACTGTATATTAACTTTAGCCTCTAGAGCGTCCACAAGCATTTGTGGACGACGGACGGACGGACGGAAAGGCGCAACGACAACATACGACCACATTTCAATGTGGGCGTATAAAAATGATAGTCAGAAAAGTGATCCTAACTGTACAACTTATTTACAATGAACATTTGTAGATTTGTGAATGTTGTGTACAACTGTACTACAACATTGTTCAAGATAAAAACGCTTGTCAAAATACGATAGTGTATATCTCTAGATGTTAAAGGAATAATCCCAGTTACATTTTAGGGGTTAAAACTGCTTAATTTTGTATGAAAGGCCCTTAATAACTTCTAACTTAGCCCCTAGCAACTTCCGCAAGCGTTGTGATACGTTTTCAAAAAATTTCCAATCGTAGGTATTTCTCTGTATTTGAAGATCGGCGTCTTGGTTGCATCCTAAAAAAAGTGACTGGATAATACGCGACTATATGCTGAGTATGCGCAGTGGCATTTCCGCGTTACTTTCAATTTGTTTTTTTCTAATCAGGTGTCGAATGAGTTTTAGCCGTTCCTGGCTGGTTTGATTACGTTTCATAGTTTTTTGTTACTGTATTTGCCATTTCTGTGTTAAATATGGATATAATAGACATAACCACAACTAAACATCATATGAATATGGCGTGGAATTATAAGAGATCATGTTTCATGTCTCCTGAAATATTTCACTTTTAGTTTCGGCGTCACGTTATGACAAACGTCAATCAATTTGCTACAACAACCATGATGACGGATTCCTTGTGGGTGATTCTTTGATCAAGCTTAACGATGGGCTGCTGTTTTTATATTTTCGTTTAATCAAATAGATGCTAAATGGCTTCTTTGTAATTTGGAAGAGATAATTGGAGGGGAAGGCTTCTAGTGATTAGCTGGTAGTAGCCCCAATAAAAGGAATGGCTGATAATTTTTGTCAGTTGAAAAATTGTCATTTAAAATGGTTGAGAAGTGTGTAAAGTGTAGTAAGGCAGTGAAGAATTGTCATTTAAAATGGTTGAGAAGTGTGTAAAGTGTAGTAAGGCAGGGAAGAAGAACCAACAGGCAATTTCATTCAACAAGTGTGATCAGTGGACACACAGGACTTCTAGTACAAGTAGGTATCTTTCTATGTGTAATTTTTAGAACAATCCAAAAACTATCAATGAATAAAGATCTAGAGGAGCTGTATATTAGATTTAAATTGAAAGAAAAAAATGACTAATTTATAAACCAAATGACAATATCCTTCAGTTATTTTTATTGATGTTTTCATGAGTTTTGAATCTTCGTTTTCTTCAGAATTGTCTAGAAAAAGCTATGCAGAGGCAGCTAAAGGAGGAAAAGCTATTGATTTTTTCTGCATCATATGTCGAATAAGCGAGACATCAAGAAATTAACCCACACCACTATCAAGTTCTGATGATATTGAAAGCTAGCCGGATTTGCCAACACCAGAACAAGCTACAACTGATCCATCAACTCGACCCTTCTCCCCCACCAATGTGTAGGAAAACTGGGCACAAACGTGCTGTGAGGCGTCCAAGAGATGTTACAGGGGTTACAGAGACCACAGAAGAAAGGGTGACAAGGTTGAGATCTGAGAGAATTGATGGACTGGAGGTATAAATAACTGTTATTTACTACCCCTATGCTGTATTATGCTTACTGTAGATAACCGTTGTTTATTTACTACCCTTATGCTGTATTATGCTTACTGTATGACAGGGTTGTGTAGCTCGGGTTACAAACCAGGAATGATTTCTTTCGAGTGTCAAATGATCATGATGACAAGTCATATAATTTACATGGCAGGCAAATATCGTATAAAAACAAAATCAAGCAATTTTTTGACTGTCATGTGAGCTTATTTATTGCAAAACTACAAAAAATTATGACATTACATCATGATTATTTTTAATATTTACAGATGTTAATATCACAATTGGATGATAAAAGGAGAATGTAATTGCTGGTTGGCTTGATGTTTGCGACAGATTGGCTATTCCAGCTAGACACACCATTCACACCACCACCGACAACAAATCCTGACTGGTGTACCTGTAATAATTACCAGGAAATGCCAACAGACAGGGAGAAACTATGTTGTACACCTTTGGCTCAAAATTGCCTATCTCTAAGACCTGTAAGTGATTTATAAAATCTTACATTGCATGCATGTAAAGTTGAAATATCAGTGAATGAAGTATTTCCTTATGTTGTGAGTTTATGACAACCAATTAATTATGACATCAACAACTGGTTAGTTAATGAGGTACTCTTAAATATTTACATTCAGGACAAACTGTTTACAAAATACAAAAAATAACATTTGACAATAAACAACTAATAGTTCTAATAACACTATAATATATTTTTACATTTTACATGTACTTTCAGGAAATTGATCAGTATTGTTTAGACGAGGGAGTACTGCAGATCGCATTACAAACAAGAAATGACATTTTTTTTTAGGATGCCAGATGCCAATGAACAGAAAAGTTTTCATCATGCTGCCTATCGTCAGTTAATTTACTGGAGGCGTGGTCGACTTGGAAGAAATAACCGACAAGTAATACCCAGCTGCATAGTCTGTAAAGTAAGGAGGAGGTATCCTGACATAAACGGCCAAATACAGGGTACAAGGCAGACAAATGGACATAATCATATTAGTCAATAAACACTGGTGTAATTAAACACATTCCTGTTTTGATATTGTTTCCTTAATTTTGGTCTGATATTCACGCGCAAGAGTTCTACGAATTATCCTGGGATCAGAGGGGCTATATCCACTCAGGCAGGAATTTCTGTTCCAGATTGAGTGTGGCTTAAGACTATCTGTTTAATTAATGTGGTAATATACTCGTATGTCTTTGCATGGTGGCATTATAGGCACTGCTGTTGCTGTATCTGAAATATAAATTAAAAAGGTTACAGGAGAAGGGGCCTTCACTTTTGGCATATGGACACAGTGTTATATATGGGAAATTCTGATTATCTGTAATCCCCCTGCCATCCTGTATGGCTGATATGAGAACTAGAACGTTTTTCTTATACTTTATAAACACATTTGATCAATGGTACTAACAGACCAATTAATTTCTTACATGTCTGTGGGGTGGGTCATTTATTAGATATTATTGAATGCTATTACATAATTAAGGGGAAAACTAACCTTATGTTTCCGTCAGCTCCTTTTTGGGGTTCTCGATTTGCATGGGAATTAAAATCTACAGCTGCCAACAAACATCTTGCACGGTATAAAGGTGGACTGCAAAATAATGTCAAATAAATTATTATTGCTATCGAACATCATTCATTAATTTTAAAACAGTACATTTTGTAGTAGGAATGTGAAAAAGGGGGGAATGGAATTGGGGTTTAATGTCTACTCAACACAAACAAGATCATTACGGGACTAACATATGGTTAAATGTTAATTCAATGATTTGCTTGTGTGTAGGGGTCTTGTAGGAAACTGGAGTACCCGGAAAAAATTCACAAGGTTGGACAGACAACCCTACTCAGTGTCACCTACAACCGCAGAATCTAAAGAATGCCATCTGACTCAATGGTAGACCACAAACCCCGAACTTGAAAAGAAAGTGAAAATCATAAATAACTACTGGTTTGAAATACAAAGGAGTTATGCGGGTCTGTACTGGTTGTAATTACCTGTAACTTTGTCTTTTACCGATCAATCGTGTGGAAGGTGCTGGTGCTAGCTTTGGGCTGCATTGGGACTGAACACCAAACTCACCAGGTCTGTGAAAGCATCTGGAATAATTAAAAATGGAATCATTGAAACAACCACACATCAGAATAATAAATCGAAAATAATCTTGGCCCTTTTTAGTCCCAACAAAGATAAAACTAATTGACGATTACTAGCCCACACGTAATATTACTAATAAAATAAAATAAATAAATCGTTCAAAACAAAAGCTGTGAGGTATTACATACGTCTCTGACAAAAATAGAAGATCCGAAGATAGAGAATTTTTGTTTTTGTTATTTATGATCAGTAGGCCTACTATAATTTACTAATAATTCCTCCAATTAACATTGCATACACTTCAGATATATTATATAGGCAATCTTGACTCTCAGCAGGCCTGTTTCTCTCTGACTGGATTTTTTGTTAATAGGCCTACTCTTGGAAAATAAATTGATCCAGATAAATAAAAAAATGTTTGCTTACCGGTCAAAAAATGAAGTAACATTTTGGCAACTTCTTCGTCATCATCTATCATTCATTCATTGCAGTCAATCTAGTTATCTCGCCGCATATACTCTCTCTTTCTTCTTTTCTGTGCAGAATCTGTCACCGTTCGCTCTCTTTTACGCTTTGGATGGTTATCCATGATGGAATGAACAAAATAAAACTCGCAACTTTCATTTCTACACGATTGATTCACATTTTTGCCAGATGTACCAGTAAACTATAACGATTGGCTGTGTAAAAATAAACAGCCAATCAGATTTCTTCCCTCATATTATCACTTACCGCTAACAATCAGACTAAATCCAAGCTCTCTATTTATAAAGTGTACAATAGGTATCGAATGTAGTCGCGTTTATCAAGTGGAACGACCCAAACTATTTAAAAATGCTAATATCCGGATAGCGATTTTGGTGCGATTTTTGACGTTCACGTCCAAACGTCTCAATATTTTGAACTGAACTTTTCAGACAAGGTAAATACACAATTCCTCTGTATTTTGGCGTTTAAATTTCACACGTACACGAACTTGTAATTTTCTGATTCTATGAAATTCGGGATTGGCACTTTAATAAAGTATCCAATGTCTGTCACATAGTCAGACAAATCCTTCTGACAATTTGGTTGAGTAAAACCAGTATCCCGATCAACTGGCTGTCCTATACTGAAATTAACAATGATAAAATGTTCTTCCTGCAGAGTGAATGGTATGTGTGAAATTCCTGACCCCTAAAATGCTAGGAAAGACACCAAATTTATTCTCCTCGCTCAATTATGCACCTTGACAGGCAAGCCGAAAGGGTGTGGCGACCATTTTGGCGGCCATCTTAGAATTCACCATTACCTACTACTTTTTCCACCCTGAAAATGATTTCAATGGATTCCTTGACCCCAAAAACCTGGGTAAAGACACCAAATTCAGCACTTTAGGACAATTCCAGATAGAGTTATATCGGGTATAAGGATACGGCAGCCACCTTGGATGCCATCTTGAATTACATCTGGAATGTCTACCCAAGTTTTTTTCAATCTCGTATGGGTACCCTACAGGAATCAAGAGTCAAAATAGGGGACATATGATTGCACACAGGACCCCCCCTCAACCCCCGGACTATAGCTGAAATCTACTTACTTCAACCATGGCACATAGTCAGACAAATCCTTCTGACAATTTGGTTGAGTAAAACCAGTATCCCGATCAACTGGCTGTCCTATACTGAAATTAACAATGATAAAATGTTCTTCCGGCAGAGTGAATGGTATGTGTGAAATTCCTGACCCCTAAAACGCTAGGAAAGACACCAAATTTATTCTCCTCGCTCAATTATGCACCTTGACAGGCAAGCCGAAAGAGTGTGGCGACCATTTTGGCGGCCATCTTAGAATTCACCATTACCTACAACTTTTTTCACCCTGAAAATGATTTCAATGGATTCCTTGACCCCAAAAACCTGGGTAAAGACACCAAATTCAGCACTTTAGGACAATTCCAGATAGAGTTATATCGGGTATAAGGATACCGCAGCCACCTTGGACGCCATCTTGAATTACATCTGGAATGTCTACCCAAGTTTTTTTCAATCTCCTATGGGTACCTTACAGGAATCAAGAGTCAAAATTGGGGGACATATGATTGCACACAGCCCCCCCCCTCACCCCCTGGACTATAGCTGAAATCTACTTACTTCAACCATGGCAGCAAATGATCTTGTATCACGTGTAAAAACATAGAGCAGCAGACGACATTTCTCTCTAGCCGCCACTTGCATTGGTATCAAATTATATGACCATTCATTAACAATAGGATTTAAATAGGATAAACCATGTCTTCTGTAATAAATAATTAAAATATCAATTAAATAGGATAACCCCTCATGTCTTCTGTAATACATAACTGAAATATCTACGAGAGCTTGCTGAACATTGAATGCATCATAGTCATAAGTGTTACATGTATTATTTATAGTCTCCATACCAGACGTGTCAACCCCCAGGTATGAAAAAAACAGGAGACCAGCAATGAAAAAACAGGAGAATCCAGGACATATTTTTTACATCAAATAAGTTCATTATTTTCCGTAAGGCCTTCAGCTTTCACATGTATTCACTTAGCATATGACATCCAGTTGTATGTAAGAGACGCTACTTTAAAGTCAACTAAAAAGTCACATGATGACCCTTGACCCCTTTCCCAGTTCGTGCGCACTGGTATGCCCAAAACTCATCATTATTCATTTAGCGTTCGTAAGAGACAGTCGACAGGTTTGTCCCCTACCGTGATCTTTTGGTTTCGTAGCTGGCTGTTTAGCCGCACTGTTTAATTTTTACTAGATAAACTTTTATTGTTTTCTTCTTTCTCGGTTTTGATTTTTCTGAAGTTGAGAGGGGACAAACTGATTTAGTTAATCCGAGTTTGGATGCTAATAAAGGATCATTACATAACAAAAGTAAAGGCAATGCCACTAAACGGGGGAGTAAATTTAATAAAAGACCCCTCCGTAAGAGAGCTTCTGTTAAGGGAGGTAATCGTTCACATTGTGAGCCACAGAGCATGTGCTCTCATAAGGCCACAGATCACTAATTATTTCCCCATTGACTTTAATGTTAATTCTCGTCTCTTAGACCGGCTGTAACTTTTTCCCAAATATTCGTTGGGTAGAACGCTTTCTGTCACAGATGGAGCAACATGTGGCAAACTCTGGCCCAAAAGCATGTATGAGGTTCACCATGAAAAACTTGAGATACACAGGCTGGAAGTAGAGACAACTAAGCAAGCAATTTTCGGCCCTCCCTTTCAACGTAACCAACCTCACAACCCTTGTATCCTTCCGCCTCAAAATCATGAATATTCACCAAAACCTGGCAGAAAATGTATTTTTAAACCCCTTTCTTCAATTCTACATCAAAAAGTCAACAAAAATTTTAGATAGTCAGACTAGCAAGTAATATATTTTTGGAAACCCTGGACAATATGCAAACAGAAAAATCACAAATCAGATGCATCGGTTGTAATTATAGAGGCCTGTACTGAAACATATAACCCCACCCCCTAAATATGTCGATGACTGAATCAATCCTATCTTTGGTTGCAGAGCTAACATTACCAAAGGAATCTGTATAACAGCTATGTTTTACCATCCCTGGCTAATATATGTACATAAAAACTAAAATAGGTGCAATAAAGGCCCATTTCACGTCACGTAAGTAACGGTTCAGAGCCGTTTAGAGCTCTGTAAAATTGTCTGATATCAATTATATCTATATTTAAATGTATCAGAATATTTCAATCCTGTCAATTTTGAAAATTAATATTTATCAAAACTTTAAAGCCAGTGGTTTTTCCACAATTTAACACAATGCAACCGTCACGTAAGTTACGCAGAAAAATCAAATCAATTAAACTTAGTACTTTACAGGGTAAATTCTGTGATTGGTGAACCATGATGTTATAATTACAAATATAATATGAATAAATATTCATTCTAGTATGCCATTCAGCAACAAAAATTATTTATTTTTGAATTAATTTAGGTATGTAACCCAAAATAAAGCGTCACGTAAGTTACATGGATTTGTCACGTAAGTTACACGTGTGACTTAAGAGCTTTAAATGTTCCAAAAATATCAAATTTTTCGATTTTGTGAAAAGATTTTGGGTCTTTCATATTTCATTTAGATTTTTTTGAAATGCTGTTAGGGACTTAATAATATATTCTACTTTTTCCTTTACTTATTGGGGTATATGATTTAGCACTACCAAAACACAAGATAATCCATTTTTTCTTTTAATTGGATATTTTTGTATGATATTTTGATACATAATTACAAATATTTACAGGTAAGTAGTGCATTTTTCTAAGCAGCAAGAAAACCCCCCAACAAATTCTCATTTTAGAAAGTTGTAACATTGTGGGAAGTCATACATATGTAGTATGTTGAATAGTATTTCCACACCTCCTTTGAATATCAATTTTAACAACCGTTATTTCATATTTTATTAGTTCTGATATCATCTATGATAATGTTATCAATAATAAATAGGAAAAAAAAATAAATAAATAAAACTAATAATAAATAAATAAAACTAATGATAAATAAATAAAACTAATAATTAATAAATAAAAATAATAAATAAAAATTATAATAAATAAATAAAACTAATAATGGATAAATAAAAATAATAATAATAAAAAAAAATAATAATAAATAAAAAAATAAAAATGATATTAAATTAATAAATAAAAATGATATTAAATAAATAAATAAACAAATAACAGGTATTGTGTTTAGCAGATATTTATAACAAATACATGAATAATAATAAATAGTTTTAACTATAAATTTGGTCTTCAGTAAAATTTGATAATTTTTAATTCCAACAACTAATTATTAAAGTAAATCATTTTTAAAATGTTAGACCTTTAAATGGTGATTCAGATTATCTTTTAATTTTCTAAATTCCTTCAACTGTGCCTAAAGTATATTTTCTTAGTTTGGGTCTGGTCTTTTATTCTCCATAGAGAATAGAAATAGCAAAGGGTCAGATATAATAGCAATAACATAATAAGAATAAAAGACCCAATTCAGTTCAGGCTTTGGAACTTTCCATTACCTTGACCTTTTGGTCATGTGACACATCTGTCAAGGTCACTTCTGTCAATATTTGCCTAGGCCTAGACCAAAACAACAGAATGTCTTCTTCTGCGCAGAGAATGAGAAAAATGAGAAAAGGGATGGGAGTAGACTTGGATTTTAGAAAGAAAGAGAGCCAAAGAATCAGTAACTTACAAAAAAAACAGAGAGAAAGTATGAATGAGACTCAACTGAAGGAACTAAGAAAAAAGAATAGGGAAAAGGTAGCTGCATGGAGATTAAAACAAAAGGATAAGAATAAGCTTAAACTTAGTATTACCAGCTCTGGGTTTAAAACCCCACAAAGCAAGGGGAAAGCAATAAGAAAACTGGTTGATGTTCTTCCAGTTTCTCCTAGAAAACGTGTTTCTGCTGTTTGTGGTTTAGCCGACCGAATAGGCCTAAGTCTTATAAATAAGATGGGTGATAATCTGAATCCTGTTATTGTAAATCCTAATCATAAAAGGTCTTCATCTATAAGCAATGATTTAGTTAATAAAATTATCAATTTCTACTACAGACCAGATATAGTATGGACATCACCCTCAATGAGGGATGAAATAACAGTAGTCGAAGATGGTATCAAAAAGAAGGCACAGAAATATTTTTTAATTTCATATCTGAAAGAGGTTTATGCACTTTTCAAATTGGAAAACCCGTTAGATCAAATTGGTTTTACAAAATTTACAACAATGAGGCCGAAGAATGTTTTGTTGTTAAAACAACAGCCATTGGATCAATGCAAATGCAAATTACATGAAAATTTTTCATTAAAACTTAGTTCGTTCGATATAAATTCCAACAATTTGTTTTGGTGTAATGTTCTATGTGATCCTGACAATTACCAATCAGACTGTTGGAAAGGACTATGTACTATGTGTAAAGATGGCCAGAATTTGATTCCCTTGTTAATGAAAGATGATATGGATAAAACAATACAATACAGAGAATGGGTTAAAGATGCATCAAAATCACTTCATAAAGCCACAAAAACTGTATCATTAGGGGATCTTAAGGAACTTATAATTAACGGATTTCCACAATATCAAAAACATGTTTTAAAAAAGCGCATTATGTCACAAAGTTTTGAAAATGATAAATTGGCCCAAAATACCAAAGTACTTCAGGGTAATTCCAGCGTGACAGATGGAACAAAAGATAACATTTTCAGAGTAAATTTGAAATCTGGTTATTTCAATACATTTGAAATCATGCAATTGAAAGTATGTTTCACAACCACCATGTCAACCCTTTAATATCCAACAAAAAAAATTTTTTCAGAAAAAATAATTACTGAGCATTTTGGGATTATGTTTGATGTGACGGATGGGACATTTCTAGACCACCGTTTTATGTAACCTTGGTACCGGAACATTGATCTATCTCAATTACTAATAATTTAGTTTAACTGACATGCCTATGTTAAAATAGAATCATTTAAGTGGATTTAGGTAAAATAGCTATGTTTTCATATTTGTCATTATGCCACAGTGTCACCATCAACACTGTGACAGATGGGACATCCGAATATGTGACGGATGGGACATTAAATATATGCAACAAATTGATTATTCAGGATTAGAATTTAATGCCGACCTTCCATTCTAAAGTCATCCTCTGTTTTCAAAAGCCTTCTGAACATGATAGAGGCTTCAGTTTTTAATAGACTTTTTTTCTAATTTGGTGTGAAGTATTGGTGTCATGATATGACAAAACTTGTCCATTTTCAGTATTACATAACCTCCCATTCTAGAGTTACCTCCACCCAGTCCAAAACTTGATAGAGACTACCATTTTTAACAGATTTCTTTTCAAATTTGGTGTGATGCACTTTGATAATAAGAGCACTAATCCCATCCATATTCAGCATTCTGTGGTATGGTATTCCGTTCCACAGTTACCCCACTTGTTGAAAGACCTAAATTGCCGAAAAGCTTGTGAACGCAATCGAGGCTACAGTTTAACATAATTTTGTTAAGTTTGGTGTGAAGAATTGGGGTAATCAATAGACTAATGTTATTTACAGTCTGCTAGGACCTTTCATTCTGGAGTTACCTTGTAATCATAATACAAGCTTCAGTTTTTAAAGGATTTTTTTCAAATTTATTGTGAATGTGTATATATATACCCAATTGATTTGGGGTTTGAAGGGTGCAACCTTCTGTTCCATAGTAATTGCCCCTTTTCCAAAACATGTGCACACAATATATATAGAGGCTGCAGTTTTTATCAGATGTTTTTTTTTTGTTTTTTTTTCCACAATTGGTGTGAAGGATTGGGATCATGAAAGGACTGATCCTTTCGATTTACAACATATACTGCCTTCTGTTCAGCAATTATGCTCCCCTTTACCGAAAACAAAATTAAAGTGATACAAACTACAATTTTTAATGGATTTTTTTTCAAATTTGGTGTGAAGCATTGAATTAATGATTAAAAATGAACCGTGCTGATTTCCAGCATTTCAAGACTTTCTGTTAAGTATACAGTTAATATTGCCAATAAAATGTTGCACTGCTATGATTTTTATTACTCTGGCCTTCAGATGCAATATTATTGCTTAGTAGATAGTCAACAAAGTTTTTTAAGTATGAAATCTGCAGGTGTCTGGATTTCAGACACTAATTTCATTGTGACAGATGGGATGAAACTCTGTGACGGATGGGACAGCGGGGGATTTGTGACGGATGGGACACCATGAAATCTCCAGTTTATTTATTTCAAAACTAAATCAAGAAAAATACAACCATATATTTAGTTTATGGCTTGCATATAGAAGATAATATTATTATAATTTAATTTTATATTTATCAAAAAATACTTTTTAAAAGAAAAATTCATTAAAGTTGTGACAGATGGGACAAACAATATTGCTAATTTTGTGGTGCCATTTGTGGAGTATACAGAGTAAAAACCAAAACCAAGTGCTTTTGTCTTTAATTTCATCACATGAAAGTAGCTATTAGTAATAAAATAACAGGTTTTTGAATAATCATATTTATTCTTTTCAAGGCAGGAAAAGAAGGGAAATCATACGAAATTGATACATATTTTACATAGGAGTGTGTAAATACACATATTTTCAAAACCGTCCCACAGGATTTAAATTTTTTTTTGTAAAATTAAACTAGGATATATGCTTACTAATTAAAACCTAAAAGTAAGTTAATCAGAAAAATTTGAAAATTCTACCAAAGTGGGAAGTTAAGTTGGAATTACCCACCAGGTAGATTTTGCTATGGCATTTAGCTGCGAGTACCAAGATGAGATTCAATCTGCTTTGTGGTCTAGAAAGAGTGTAAATTTGTTCACGGCTGCAATTTTCGATGAAAATAAATGCATGGCATACCTAATAGTCACAGATAGTCATGATAAGGGTAAAGACACTGTGTTTACATTCATTGAAAAGCTTATAGAAAAAATTAAATTTACTCAAAATGATAAACTAATTATTTATTCTGATGGGCCATCTGCTGAATTCAAAAACAAGTATATATAAGTGGTAAATTTATTTCATATTTGTCAAACATTTTGAAACGAGTAATAGAATGGAAATACTTTGCTACTTCCCATGGTAAAGGGGTGGTAGATGGTATAGGGGGGGGCTGCCAAGGCACGTGTAAGGGATCTAATAAGATCAAAAGGTCAAAATGTTATTGTACAATCAGCGTCTGATTTTGCTGTTGCTGCTAAAAAGGCACTCCCCAATGTAAATGTTCTTTATATATCAGACAACGATATTAAAGAAAATATAAAGTCAAAAAAACCCTGGGATTATGTTTTGGAAGCTACTGGTATCCATTCTGTTCATGTATCTAAAGCTGAAAATGGTAATGTCAGTATGTGGTTTCATGACTTAGATGCATGTAATGGCAAGGAACCTGTAGTTTCACTTAAATACCTTCATAATAATACAGATGATTTAATCTTAGAAACAAACACAAATATAGTAAATGATGTTGAAGTTCACAACTGGGTTGTTGTTGAATATGATAGTAAGTATTATCCTGGTGAGGTTACAAAAGTTGTGGAAAATAGTGTTGAGGTCAATGTTATGGCATCTGTAGGAAATAATACTTGGATATGGCCAAGTAGCCCAGACAAAATTTTTTATGATATGAACAAAATTATTCGAATTATAAATGCTCCCATCCCATGCTGTACAGGGTATGGCCGACTTAGGTTTTCTTTTGAGGATGTAATAGATTGTAGATAAATGCTCAAATGAAAGTTTATTATTATGATGTGTTATTAATAGACTGCAGATTTCTTAAGTTTTTTTCAAAAACCATATGGCAAGAAATTGTATTGAAAAGTTAATAAGGGGGCATACTTTAAGCGCTGTATTACTAGGTTGTCTGTTATATCTACATTAATGAAATGAGGATTTTTAATTTGTTTAGAATAATAAAATTGAAATTTAACTTATTTATGTTTAATAAAAGTTAACATACATGTATTCTCTTACGGATGTGAACTATTATTAATTCACCCGTTATTTCTAAATTAATGTAAATTATTAAATTTAATTTATTTACTTATTGAACTATTATTAATTTGTAAAATTTCTACATTAATGAAATAAATATTGTTAAATTTAACTTATTTATTTTACTGGAACTATTAAAACAAAACCAAAAATACTTAAAAACTAATTTGTGTTACTTGTGATATTTTGGTAACTTACGTGACGTCACGTAAGTTACCGTTTTCATTGTCTTTCCATTGTGTCCTATATTATCTCAGAAGTTCAAAAGCAAATTTCACAGACTTAAACATAACTAGACCTGCATGCAGGAATGACGGGTTTCACTGGTGCCACGTTACCCTTGAACATGTCACTTCTGGTGCCAAGTTACCCTTGAACATATGTCACTTCCGGTACCAACGAAACCACTAAACAGGTTTCCAAATAAACATTGTTCACATCAAATAAAATGGACGCAGAATCAACCAAATCCAGCAATATCAATTCATTTTATACATTGTTACTTGTAAATGATCTTGACAAAATTACATTTCTTCCGGTGTTAATGAAAATGTTCAATTAGTTTTATGAAATCAGAAATGGCATACGATATCATATAGTGAAAATTTTATGTAAATCGAATAATAATTGCCACTTTTAAAGACCCAAAAACTTGAAAAGTGACTTGTAGAAAATCGGCTATTTCTCTGCAACCGTACAAGTTAGAAACCATTTTGTGGTATCTGAATGATCATATGGGTTCATTCTATTTATTGATTGGCATCAAATACCATAATTTGAAAAAGATTTCAAAACAGACTCATTTCAATAAAATATCTGTTTTGAAGGCTAAAAATACAGTTTGTGCCAAAATGACGTTACTTCCGGTGATAATGAAAATCTTAAATTACTTTTATGAAATCCTAAATGGCATTAGGTATAACATGGTGTAACGTTTATGAAAATCAAATAATAACTGACACTTTTATGGCCCCCAAACCTTCAAAAGTAACCTGTAGAAAACCGTCTATTTCTCGGCAACCGAACAAGTTAGAAACAATTTTATGATATCTATATGACCATATGAGTTGTGTTTATATGTGAATTTAAACCAAAAGTTAAAATTATTAATACATATTAAGTAATTCTTGGTTGAATAAAACATTGATTTAAAAAGTTTAAAATGCAGTTTTTGACAAAATGACGTCACTTCCGGTGTCAATTTTAAATTTTAATCAACTTGATATGACGCTACATGATTTTTGAATCAAATGATGTCACTTTTATAAAAAGCCAATAATAATTGACTATTTTACAGGCAAAATAAGGAAAACAGTGACTTATGCAGAACTGCCCATTTCTTGGCAACTGCTTATATTACAAACTAATTTTAACATACATTTTCTTCGTATGGATTATAGCTACATGTTTATAAAAGTTACGAAGAAATATTTTAAAATCTGAAAAGCCTGAATGGGTTGTAAATAGGTCAATTTTACACCATTTTTAGCCTCTTAATCCAATTTGCTTGAAAATGAAATCGAAATTAAAAAAACTGCTTCCGACATTTTTTGCGCCTTTAAAGGACACACTCTTTGAGTCATATAACTTTTAAAAAAAAAAATATTTGTTTTCGAAAAATGGTACCTAACTGTCAAAATTGTAGTTTTTGGTAAAATTATGCCACTTCCGGTGCCGACAGATAACACTTTTGGTAATAAAAAAAATGACAATTGAGACAACGAAGCATATGAACTTTGTTTTATACAAATCGAACAATAAAAAATTAATCTAGGACTGGAAAACTGAATTAGCCAATGGCGGCCAAGGAAAATTACTGAGACAAAAAATTTTAACATTTTCGCGCTAGTCAGATGACTCTTTAATTCTGTGCACAATACGACTAAAAAATATTCATAAATAAAAAAGTTTTTTGTAAAATTTTAAATTTTCGAAATTTGGCGCCTAAAATCTTCGAAGATTTGCCGAAAATCAAAAATCGAAAGTAGCGTAGCCATGTGCCCTGTCTCAGGCTATGCCAAAATGTATCGAAAGTTAAAATCCAATGATTATTGTTAAAATTACTGCAATATTTTCAAAAACGATAACTTCGGTGATTTCGGACATTTCGCATTGTCGCAGAACGTTCAAAATAGCTTTATCCTCTAAGTCACACCCACTTTCCCAGTAAAACCGAAGAAATCGTAACGATGCGACACGTAGTTGCTGAGATCTATTCAAATTGGAATCTGAATAATAATAATAAGAAGAACTAGATCTGCTACTGTCCCATGCAGATATGAAAGCTTTCATATTCATCGTCACGTGTCATAGATTATATCAAGTATCTCAAATAAAAGGATAAGAATAACAAACTATCAAAATTGGTCAAAAACTCGCGAAGTTACAAGTCTAAATATAGTATGAAACATTGCATAATCTGAAAACTAAAGGGAAATAGCTGATACTTGTGTTGCTGTAATCGGGATGACTTCCCACTTCAAAACTTTCAGAAAAATGAAATGAAAATGGTAAGAAAACATCGAAAAATTAAATGAGAAAACTTTGAACAAAACTAAAAACTTTTGAATCAGGTTGATTCCAATTGTTTGAATATTTACGTTAAATATGTAAATTTGGAAAATTATAAAGACATCATTATCAAAATCGGTCAAAACTCACAAAGTTACAAATTTAAATGTAGTGAGAAACATTGCACCCTCGGCAAAAAAATAATCTTTAAACTAAAGGGAAATAACCCAAACTTGTATAGCTGTAATCGGGCTTCCAAAATTAGAGATATATATAGTCCATTGGCCAATCACGTTATTTTACCTACATTTTGCCTAGTAGTTTGGATGCAGCGATGGAGGGTGTGGCGCGCCAGGCAGGGTGAGCTTACTCTTCCGGACACCTGTTGCCACTGTTTGTTGTGTATTTCGTACACGATGAACAGTCCATTTGCTGATTACACTACTTTGCCTGGCTGTTTTGCCTATTGCGTTCCTTGGGACTTCGATTTTTGCCTAGTGGTTTGGATTGTTCGTACTTGGTTTTATTTTATTTATATAATTATGGTTTCCAATATGTTTGGTTATAAGTAGGAAATCGTGACAACTTCTTAAGCATGTTTTAAACAAAGGGCCATAGACTGCAATATACAAGAATGGCGCTTTGCAATAAAAAAAAACTGCTCAAAGCAAGATTTCTATGCAGAAATGAAATAAGTAATAGAACCAGAAAAACATTTATCCACTATAATAAATAAGCAACATAGAGAAAATGAAATCAAATTGAATGGTTGTTTAACGTCCTACTGTTTTGTTCCTAAAATGGGCTAATGAAGACGGGCATACGCCATAAAGTGTGCAATGAGGGAAATTTTACCCGGGCAGCGGCGTTATGGCCTACGAGGTTGGACAGGCGACCATACTCCTTGTCACGTACAACCAAGAAATCGAAACAACGCCAGTTGACTCAATGACAGACGTTATGATACAGAGCGCACGTGCTAACCATTCAGTCACGCAACCTCCCTAAAATCTGCAAATTGCTGACCTACAGATAGAAACATTTCAACCGGGCGAAATCTTCTATTTTATTAGTTTAACTTGCACGGTACCTTTAGTTATCAACCGAATATTACAAAACTTTTAAAAATAAGCTCCCCCTGACCAGCTAAATCGTTCGCAATAAACGTTTTCCCCTTAAAATCGGCAAATTGCTGACTTTAAAGTGAGAAACATTACAACCGGGTGAATTTTTCTGTTTTATCACTTTTACAGTATCTTTGATTACCAACCGATTATTACAAAACTTTAAAAATAAAAAAAAAGAGAGAAATGCGGCTTAACGTCCATTCGACACAAACTAGGTCATTTCGGGACTAACATATGTTTTTTAATTTTATTTAAAAACTCCCCTTGCGCGTACTGGTCTTTAGCTGTTGGGAGGAAACCGAATGGCACGGAGAAAACCCACGAGGTTGGACACCATACTCCATGTCACGTGCAATCTCGAAATCGAAACGACGCCCGTTGACTCAATGACAGACGTTACGATACAGCGTGCACATGCTAACCATTCAGCCATTCAGCCTCCCTTAAAAATAAGCTCCCCCTGACCAGCTTAATTGTTCGCAATAAACATTTGCCCTCTAAAATCGGCAAATTGCTGACTTTAAAGTGGGAAACATTATAACCGGGCGAAATTTTATGTTTTAACAGTTTAATTCGCACAGTATTTTAATTACCAACCGATTATTACAAAACTTTTGAAAATAAGCTCCAACTGACCAGCTTAATCGTATGCAATAAACGTTTGACCTGAATTGAAAGTTCTGCAACGAGGAAGATCATCTCGATTTTCCGGCGTGGTCCCCCCTTGTCAGTGAGGCAGAACGGAGGGCCTGACAAGGACAGCTGTCTAGTCGTTCGGGTGGGACGAAAAACCAAGGTCGCGTGTACACATTGGAGTGCACGTAAAATATCCCTAAGCAGTTGGAATTCGATACTGTTGAATAAGCTCTATACAATGACTAAATGTGCAGATTGTAGTCACACACACTGCATGTTTCGCTTAACAATGAAAGGGTGCCGTTTTCAATGTTCGATCCTTTTATTCTTCTACTCCAGATATTTTGGACTGTTGATCGAAGTTTTCATTTAAAAGACTACCGATAAGACTCTTTGTAGAAGAAGTTCCCAAAAAGTATTATGTTGACTTTAAGAGAAAAGAACCTTTAAAGATGCTCCAAATCGTAAACATACGACTTTTTGTTTACAGTACCTTTGATTACCAACCGATTATTACAAAACTTTAAAAATAAAAGAGAAAGAGAGAAATGCGGCTCAACGTCCATTCGACACAAACTAGGTCATTTCGGGACCAACATATGTTTTTTAATTGTATTTATAAACTTCCCTTGCGCGTACGGGTCTTTAGCCGTGGGAGGAAACCGAAGGACACGGAGAAAACCCACGAGGTTGGACATCATACTCCATGTCACGTGCAACTTGGAAATCGAAACGACGCCGGTTGACTCAATGACAGACGTTACGATACAGCGCGCGTATGCTAACCATTCAGCCTCCCTAAAATCTGGAAATTGCTGACTTATAGCAAGAAACATTTTAACCGGGCGAAATTTTCTGTTTTAACAGTTTAATTCGCACGGTATTTTAATTACCAACCGATTATTACAAAACTTTTGAAAATAAGCTCCAACTGACCAGCTTAATCGTATGCAATAAACGTTTGGCCTGAATTGAAAGTTCTGCAACGAGGAAGATCATCTCGATTTTCCGGCGTGGTCCCCCCTTGTCAGGGCCTGACAAGGACAGCTGTCTAGTCGTTCGGGTGGGACGAAAAACCAAGGTCTCGTGTACACATTGGAGTGCACGTAAAATATCCCTAAGCAGTTGGAATTCGATACTGTTGAATAAGCTCTATACAATGACTAAATGTGCAGATTGTAGTCACACACACTGCATGTTTCGCTTAACAATGAAAGGGTGCCGTTTTCAATGTTCGATCCTTTTATTCTTCTACTCCAGATATTTTGGACTGTTGATCGAAGTTTTCATATAAAAGACTACCAATAAGACTCTTTGTCGAAGAAGTTCCCAAAAAGTATTATGTTGACTTTAAGAGAATAGAACCTTTAAAGATGCTCCAAATCGTAAACATACGACTTTTTGGATTTTCGATCTCCTTTTTTCAACTATCCCTGATATTTAAAAAAAAGATACAACGATTTCACACAACAGGCCAGCTATTACACTCTCGATTAACAAGAGTTTCACCGCCCTCCCTTCATTATAACCGAAGTTATCTTGCCCTAAAGAATCAACAAATCAGCATGCTTATTTCTGCTTACCCTTAGCAGAAAATGCTCATCTTTGAACTCAATCATCACATTGACATAGTGAACGTCTACACCAAGATTGAACATTCTAGCTTAATTAGAAGGAGAGTTATTGTGTTTCAAAGTTTCGGCCCTTCAAATTGCTACTACTTTTCATATTCACTTCAAAATGGCAACCATCATTTGACCTAAATCAAAATTCTTCTCTGAACAATTTTTAGACCATCTTTCAAGGATTCAGAAAATATAACTCCCGTGTCTGTAAGTAAAATAGCAAAAAAGCCTTAGGGATTTTTCACGTTTCAAGATGGTGGCACTTCCAGTTCGATCAACAAACTTTATATTTTGTGTACAAATCAGTAATTACTTGTCTAGTATCCCAAAAAAAAATCAGGTCATTCTGACCTATATTTCGATGATTTTTTTGAAAATTTTGATCTTTAATTTCGTCAAGGGGAGATAATTTAGAAAATTTCTAATTATATTTTTGAAGTCACATCGGTAAGGTCTACATATATACTAAATTTCATGACAATCGTACAACTATTAAAGAAGTTGTCAAATTGGTCTAAACTTCCGGTTCGAAATCACAGCGACGAATTTTCGAAATTCGAAAATTTGAAACTGCAGATGAAAATGATTTTTTTCAAGGTATTCAAAGAAAAAAGAATAAGTAAAATCGGTCAAAAAATAACAAAGTTACGACTATGCTTTGTCCATTTCGTCGTTCGTAAATTTCGGTGATTTCGGATTCGTAAAACGTTTTGAAAATATATTTAATCAAGGTTCGCACCCCATTTTTGGGGGGGTAGGTCAAAATTTCAGAAAGATCCTACGGATAGATTCTGAGAAATCCGATTTGCAGAAAACACACAAAAAAAAAAAATAATAATAATAATCTTAACAGAAACAATAAGCTTCGCAGTGTGAAACCCTAATAATTTTAACAAAAACAATAGTGTTTCACACAAGCTTCGCAGTGTGAAACCCTAAAAATTAGATATTATTAATAGATTTTTGTTAAATTATTGTTTAGCATGTGGACATGAATACATTAAAATATACAAATCTGTCACGTAAGTTACAGAGGGATAGGCGATGTGTAATGCCACAGTACATATAAGTATTTCAGTTTGGATGGGTTTTTGTTATTTGGAATCTTGATTGACACGTTTCTGCTTTGTAAAAATGTATAGAATGCAAGGATAAACTGTAAAATTAACCTTTTTGGGACGATCTTTTAAAGACAGTAAAAATACTGTTTTAGACTCTGCTACATCTCCATGTTATTTCAACATTTTTTAGTAAGTTATTTCAAACGGATGTCTTTAATTTTTGAATGAAGTAAACTAGGGGTGTTCTAGCATCATAAAATTTACGATTCACTTCTATCAGAATAAATTTAATTTTTGGTCATGATGGACCACTTTACATGAAATGGGTCTGAATATGAATTCTGGACCATTACATCAATTGCCTGGAAAAATGAAGTTAAAAAGGCAGTTATGACAGAGTTGACAACATAAAAGAGGCCTGAAATGGGGCAAAATTAACATTTTACTGCTCTATAAGTAACATAAATGCAACAAACACCACCAATCCTAGATTTTGATAAGAAAATATTGACCATTAAGCTGACATTTACACATCTACACTAGTTTTGTATCAGGGTGTGGTCTTATTGGCCTGACATGTCTCAGGGTTCTAAGTTTGACATTAAACAAAAAAGGTTAGAAATCCTGGAAATGTACAAAATAACCATAAGGTGCAATTAAATCTCTCAAAACACATAAATAAAAAAGGGTGGGGTGGGGCATTTATAGCCTCTCTAAACAGAATGGTGGGATGAAAAATGTCTATAAAGACTGGGATATTGCTTCCTTCATGAAGGAAATACAAGAATTTAACGTTTCAAAGGGGGAAAAAATGCCAACCCCAGTTTTGAACATTTTGTAAAAACCCATGCTGAATATTATTAACTCGGTGTTGCCAATTTTCAATTTTCTGTAGGAAAACTGGAGCTATTTCTAAACCTGACAAACTTATAGATCCCATCTAAGTTACATTAGCAATGGAAATAAGGGCAGTTTTAGAAATTTTGACTCTTTTGAGTAGGCATGAAGGCATTAATTTCTTCATCGAAATTGGGGAATCTGTAGTTTTTTTGTGAATATTCCGGATTTTTAGACAAAATTAGGTGAAATTACAATGTTGTTCACTTTATCTGTGCTCTCTGAGGCTGAATACACCAAAATTGGACATTGAAGTATTTCTCTTACTGTTAGAAATTAAATAAAACCTGAAAATTGAGAAATTTGCAGTAAAATCACAATTTTTCTCCGAACTTTGATAATTTTTTTTTTAAATTTAACATTTTTTGAGTTTTTCTCTTCTCAAAATATTTTAAACATATTTTCTGACAATTTAGTGATCATGTTTTCAAAACTAAGGCATAACAGTCACAGCCATGTCATACACAGACAGGCCACAGATCACTAATTATTTCCCCATTGACTTTAATGTTAATTCTCGTCTCTTAGACCGGCTGTAACTTTTTCCCAAATATTCGTTGGGTAGAACGCTTTCTGCCACAGATGGAGCAACATGTGGCAAACTCTGGCCCAAAAGCATGTATGAGGTTCACCATGAAAAACTTGAGATACACAGGCTGGAAGTAGAGACAACTAAGCAAGCAATTTTCGGCCCTCCCTTTCAACGTAACTAACCTCACAACCCTTGTATCTTTCCGCCTCAAAATCATGAATATTCACCAAAACCTGGCAGAAAATGTATTTTTAAACCCCTTTCTTCAATTCTACACCAAAAAGTCAACAAAAATCGCCATGCAAAAGGGGGAAAAAGGGAAAGGGAGAGAAGGACTAAAAATAACTTTCGCCCTACATTCGTAGGTGACGGCCGATGAATATTTAGTGACCTGTGTCCTATATAGGAGTGAAACTTTAGGTATCACCAAAAGGCCTCTTTTATATGCTTCCCATATGTTCTGGTAACACACCGGTGAAAGAAAATCAAAATCAAAGAATAACTCCAAAAATGATGTCCCTTTAAGTATACATGCTGCTTTATGTACAACGGTGCATCTCAGGTCCCTGGGCCTTTTGTGCTAAAATTTAAAAATCTTTCTTATTAAAGGCAGTATTGAGTTTTGTGAAAAAATAAGACAAGTTACAAACAAATTACACAGAAAACCCTCATAAATGGGATTTTTTTTTTCAAAAATATATTTTTTTACTGCCATGTCATGAAAAATGTACAAAATTTACAATAATTTTCCACTTTTTTAGATAGTCAGACTAGCAAGTAATATATTTTTGGAAACCCTGGACAATATGCAAACAGAAAAATCACAAATCAGATGCATCGGTTGTAATTATAGAGGTCTGTACTGAAACATATAACCCCACCCCCTAAATATGTCGATGACTGAATCAATCCTATCTTTGGTTGCAGAGCTAACATTACCAAAGGAATCTGTATAACAGCTATGTTTTACCATCCCTGGCTAATATTTGTACATAAAAACTAAAATAGGGGCAATAAATATGAATTATGGTTAAAAATAGGCCTTGATGAAAGAAAAAAAATGACATTTTTGGTCTATGACCACCCCTCTCTAACAAAAGGGTCACAGAATACACAATTTTCACGAATTTGGAAATAGTTCAATGTTTTCAACATCTCAAAACTCAGAGGCATCATACAAATCTTTATTGCAATTCTTGTGCTGAATCAAGATGTCTGGACCATTACATCAATTGCCTGGAAAAATGAAGTTAAAAAGGCAGTTATGACAGAGTTGACAACATAAAAGAGGCCTGAAATGGGGCAAAATTAACATTTTACTGCTCTATAAGTAACATAAATGCAACAAACACCACCAATCCTAGATTTTGATAAGAAAATATTGACCATTGAGCTGACATTTACACATCTACACTAGTTTTGTATCAGGGTGTGGTCTTATTGGCCTGACATGTCTCAGGGTTCTAAGTTTGACATTAAACAAAAAAGGTTAGAAATCCTGGAAATGTACAAAATAACCATTAGGTGCAATTAAATCTCTCAAAACACATAAATAAAAAAGGGTGGGGTGGGGCATTTATAGCCTCTCTAAACAGAATGGTGGGATGAAAAATGTCTATAAAGACTGGGATATTGCTTCCTTCATGAAGGAAATACAAGAATTTAACGTTTCAAAGGGGGAAAAAATGCCAACCCCAGTTTTGAACATTTTGTAAAAACCCATGCTGAATATTATTAACTCAGTGTTGCCAATTTTCAATTTTCTGTAGGAAAACTGGAGCTATTTCTAAACCTGACAAACTTATAGATCCCATCTAAGTTACATTAGCAATGGAAATAAGGGCAGTTTTAGAAATTTTGACTCTTTTGAGTAGGCATGAAGGCATTAATTTCTTCATCGATCGAAATTGGGGAATCTGTAGTTTTTTTGTGAATATTCCGGATTTTTAGACAAAATTAGGTGAAATTACAATGTTGTTCACTTTATCTGTGCTCTCTGAGGCTGAATACACCAAAATTGGACATTGAAGTATTTCTCTTACAGTTAGAAATTAATTAAACCTGAAAATTGAGAAATTTGCAGTAAAATCACAATTTTTCTCCAAACTTTGATATTTTTTCTTTAAATTTAACATTTTTTGAGTTTTTCTCTTCTCAAAATATTTTATACATATTTTCTGACAATTTAGTCATCATGTTTTCAAAACTAAGGCATAACAGTCACAGCCATGTCATACACAGACAGGCCACAGATCACTAATTATTTCCCCATTGACTTTAATGTTAATTCTCGTCTCTTAGACCGGCTGTAACTTTTTCCCAAATATTCGTTGGGTAGAACACTTTCTGCCACAGATGGAGCAACATGTGGCAAACTCTGGCCCAAAAGCATGTATGAGGTTCACCATGAAAAACTTGAGATACACAGGCTGGAAGTAGAGACAACTAAGCAAGCAATTTTTGGCCCTCCCTTTCAACGTAACTAACCTCACAACCCTTGTATCCTTCCGCCTCAAAATCATGAATATTCACCAAAACCTGGCAGAAAATGTATTTTTAAACCCCTTTCTTCAATTCTACACCAAAAAGTCAACAAAAATCGCCATGCAAAAGGGGGAAAAAGGGAAAGGGAGAGAAGGACTAAAAATAACTTTCGGCCTACATTCGTAGGTGACGGCCCATGAATATTTAGTGATCTGTGTCCATAAACAGACGGTTGCCGATGGCACCTCATCAGTGAAGAATAACCCCTTTTTTTTAATGATGCTACATGTCAGTCTCAGAACTAGAATATAATTAATTTAGACAGACTTACTGAAACTGATATTCTTCAGTTACGACAAAAACTTGGAGTGCAGTCTCCAGTTAAAAAACATGTTGAGTTAAACCGCCACCGGAATGGTTTCCGGACAGTGATTTTAGCAGGCGCGGATCCAGAGGGAGGGTTTGGGGGGTCGACCCCCCCCCTGCTCAGCTACATAAAAAAAAAAAATAATGCCTTGCATCAATGAAATTACATCACAAAGTGATCCTACATCAGTATAAAAATTGTTTCTCTGTTTAAAAAGCTCAATTTGTATGTATGCCTATGTAATTTAGAGACGATGATGGCAGATTTCATGAACAGAAACCTGGCAAACCCCCTCCTGCAAAAATTCCTGGATTCGCCCCTGTTTAGTGATTATGCAAATGGCGTTCCTTTCGACGATTTTGAGAATACCAAACAAGATGATACATGGCCAACCCCGGCGCAAGCTAATTTTACGAAGGACATTTCTGGGGCCCTATTTGATTTTGATAATGACTTTAATTATGGCAGTCACTCAAGGTACTGCAGAGGAATGTAGGCCTAATCCTAATAACGATAATACTACTGTATCAAACGATTTTGAATGGGTTTACCCAAGTTGAAGGCGCCAGAACTTGGTTCGCCTATTTCAGACTCACTTGCTTCTTTAATTAATACTGCTTGCACCACAATGTGTTTGACAGACACTATTGTATCCAAATATAAAATTCCATCGAACTGTGATAAGATGGGGCCTCCCCGTGTGAATCCAGAAATTTGGAGTGAAACTGACAGAAAAGCGCACAATACTGATCAGAGATTGAGAGATATCCAGGAGCTTGTGGCTATTGGAATTATTCCTTTTGTTAAATTAGTAGCCTTATTAAGGGATCATTTTTCTAACAATCCAGAGGTTAGAAGCCTAATTTCCGATTCAATCACTTTATTGGGTCAGGTTCAGTATAATATTTCCTTAAGAAGAAGATATTTATTACGACCAATGTTACATCCAAAGTACTTTAATTTGTGTAACCTGAATACACCAATCACTACTTTCCTTTTTGGGGATGATATTGGCAAGGAAATCAGAAAATGTGAAACTTCACTACGTTTAATACGTGAAAAACCTCTATTTTATGCTGCAACCCCAAGGAGAGCTGGCCGTTCAAATAGATTTTATCAATATCCAGGCCGTGGCAGTGCCCCTAGTCAGCTTGCCTACAACAGATCACGCCCTTATTCGGCATACAACAGACCACACCCTTATAACTACAGAGGTCGGAGAAGACCAGGTAGAGGTTCCTTTCAGTTTCAAGGTTCAAA
The DNA here is from genome assembly GCA_948474765.1 of Patella depressa. NCBI lineage: Eukaryota > Metazoa > Mollusca > Gastropoda > Patellidae > Patella > Patella depressa. The sequence continues at coordinate 49,059,287 of OX419715.1, read as the reverse complement.
CACAAAAACCAGTTCCACCTAATACGAACACGGTAGGTGATATTTCTAAATGTTTGGGTGAATGGAAATTGTTAACCTCTGATAATTGGATTTTATAAACCGTTCAAGGCTGTAAGATTGATTTTATTCAAGACCCTATTCAACATAAAATCCCCAAAGAAATTTCTTTTTCTAGTGAAAAAGCAGCTATTATTGATAATGAAATTTCGGTCTTGTTAGCCAAAGGTGTCATTGTAAAATCTGTATTGTATAAGGGAGACTTCATATCCAATATTTTTATAGTTCCCAAACCAAATAACAAGTTTAGACCAGTGATTAATTTGCGGAAATTAAATTCTTTCATTGTTTATGAACACTTCAAATAAGAAACTTTTGATTTTGTTCTGGATCTTATTCAAAAGAACGATTTTTTAACATTCTTAGATTTGCAGGATGCTTACTTTAGTGTCAAAATAAATTGTGACTTTTTTCAATACCTTAAGTTTTTTTGGAGAAATCAACTTTATCATTTTGTAGCCCTTCCCTTTGGAATTGCCTCGGCACCTAGAGTGTTTACTAAGCTTTTAAAGCCAGTCTTTACTTTCTTCAGACACCAGGGCATACGGTGTACTTATTACATTGACGATTCGCTAATTATGAATAAGGATGAGGACATAATGTGCTAACAACACCAGGTTAATGGCAGATAAATTACAGTCACTTGGTTATATAGTTAATTACAAAAAGTCGGTTTTTCAGCCTGCACAAAAGATAGTGTTTTTTGGCTTTATTATTGATACAGTTACTTTTAAAGTTTACTTAACAGACAAAAAAATTAGTAAATTATCAAATTTTGCATTTAATTTACTTAAAAAGCATCCCATAACTGCATGTCAGTTAGCGTCTTTTATAGGTTTAATTGTTAATGCATTTTATGCAATTTTAGAAGCACCTCTCCATTATCGAGCCTTAGAACGAGATAAAATTATGGGGTTAGGTTCCAATATGGACTATGATTCGGTTGTTAATTTATCAAAAGACAGCTTGGTTGAGATACAATGGTGGCTTAATAATGTACCTGAGAAAAATGGTAAACTGATCAGACCTTGTCCAGTCTAGTTATGGATCCAGACTGATTCTAGTCTTTCTGGATGGGGTGCTTTTTGCCCAGACCTTGATTCGTTATGTAATGGGCGATGGTTTATTCTAGAATCCAACTATCACATTAAGTTGATTAACTATTTAGAATTATTAGCTATTTTTATGTCCTTAAAATTTATAGGTTCACTTTATGAGAATGTTCACATTGGGATTCAGTCGGATAGCATGTCAGCTGTTGCATATGTGAACAACATGGGAGGTATGGTGTCTAACCCTATGGATGACTTAGCAAAGACTCTGTGGGAATGGTGTATAGATAGAAATATATTTTTATCCGCCTCCTTTATACCAGGGGTTTTGAACGTGTCTGCAGATTTTGCATCAAGAAATTTCTCTGATTCAACAGAGTGGATGCTTAAAAGCTCTATTTTTGATAGAATTTGTTCAGCTTACTTTACACCAGACATTGATCTCTTTGCCTCAAGTCTCAATTGTCAACTTGATAATTTTGCAACCTGGTTTCCCCAACCCGGGGCCCTGTTTACCAATGCTTTTTCGGTATCATGGACCGATCTGGAGCCATATATATTTCCTCCTTTTCGGATTATCAGTCGGGTTATTAATAAGATTTTGGAGGATAATGTTCAGAGAGCCATTTTAATTATTCCACTCTGGCCATCACAGGCCTGGTTTCCTCAAGTAATGTCTTGTATTGTTTCTCATCCTATCAGGTTACCACGTCATACAGATCTGCTGACATTGAGTCACAGTTGTCAGCTTCACCCTCTGGCGAAATCTATGGATCTTGTCGCAACGATGATATCAGTCAATTCTTGCACAGTAGAGGACTACCACAGCAAGCTATCACCACAATCATTGAATCCTGGCGACCCTGAAGTCGCAAACAATATGATTTGGCCTGGAAAAGGTTCAACCTTTGGTGTTCTTTATGGACGATTAATCCCATTCAAACAACTGAAGTAAACGTAGTATCGTATCTTAATTTTCTAAAAAACATTGGAAAATCGTACAGTGTTATTAATACGCATAGGTCAATGCTGTTAGAGACACTAAAATTGGTTGGGCAGGAATGGTGTCATAATTCAGTGTTAGTTTCTAGATTTATGAAAGGACTCTCAAATAAGTGTCCACCTCAGCCACGTTATGAATTTACATGGGATGTATCTGCGGTTGTAGATTTTTTGTATGAACTCTTTCCTTTGGAAACACTTAATCTTAAAATGTTAACTTTGAAAATGGTTGCTTTGTTGTCACTATTCACTGCCCACAGGGTACAATCCTTAAAACTGATGAATTTGAATAATATGGTGGTACTCAAGGATAAGATAGTCTTTGCGTTTACTGATTTTTTGAAAACTACAAAACAAGGAAAGCCTACAGTGTTCATTTAATCATGTTTCAGCTGATACTTTGTCGCGTTGGCTAAAGGAAAGTCTAAATCTTTCAGGAATAGACACTAATATTTTTAAGGCAGATTGGTCGTCAGTCAAGAATTTCAAAAAATTCTATTTACGCGGATCCACACCATTACCTACCCCTAAAAGGAACTTTGTTGATGCAGTATTTAGCTCACATCTGAAGACATGACATGTACATGTAGCATTATTAAATAAAATGGGATTCTTCATTGTTGTTCTTTTTTAAATGGAGTTTTGTTGTTCTCCTTTAAATATGCAAAGTGAATACATGTGAAAGCTGAAGGCCTTACGGAAAATAATGGACCCCTCATCTGAGTGTTGTTATGATGGATGTGGGGCATTATTGGAGTATGGCCGGAGGCCGAGCATGTATTTACACCCAGACCCTTATTTTTGGATAAATTTTATGAAGTTTTATACTTGGAATGTTTGGTATGAATCCACTGTATATATTTTTTGCCCACCCATACGATTTACATTGAACAACAAAACTTTATTGCTTTAAAATATGATGAGTTTTCGGCATACCAGTGCGCACGAACTGGGAAAGAGGTCAAGGGTCAACATGTGACTTTTTTAGTTGACTTTAAAGTAGCGTCTCTAAAGCCTAGCTTATGTCGCCCTACGACGAGACAAAACTGACGGCGACTGGGAATCGGCGACTGGTTTACAATCAACTGGAACTGATCAGTCGTGACTACCTTGGCGACCTAAGCGCTCTTACGACTGGTGCAAGTCGGACGGCGACGTCGTCTCCAGTTTTTTCGAGTCGCGCATGTTCTACTCTTACGACTGGGGACAACTAGTTGTCGCTAGTCGCAAGCGACATGAGCGCTCTTACGACAATCTCGACTCAGCGCTTCCCTGAGGTAGCCAATAAGATTCGGTTATTTAGTCACGTGGTAACAAGGGAGGCAACAATCATGGCTGAAAAGTGGATCAAGGCCGACGAAGATATGTTAATTAAATTATGGCAGCAACGACCCTCGCTATTCGGCAACACGTGACTAAATCTGATTTGTTTAAAAACAAGAAAAAAACATGTTAATACCGCGCATTGTTGAGATAAATGAACAGTAGGGCCTATCCCCTTTTATTTATTACAACGATAAATTTTGTTAATGTGGAACTCTCCTCTTTCAGAATTGCCGCCGCCATTTTGAAGCTTATCACGTGCTACTTGCAGTCATGTGATCAGTTGTGACTCTGATTCTCTAACTGATGCCAGGCGACATAAGCGGGCTTACGATAAGACCAACTAGTTGCTCGTGGTTGAATCCAGTCGTGGATAAATTCAGTCGTAGCGACATAAGCTCTCAGTCGCCGTTAGTTGCCGTCAGTTTCGTCGCGTCGTAGGGCGACATAAGCTAGGCTTTACATACAACTGGATGTCATATGCCAAGTGAATACATGCTCGGCCTCTGGCCATACTCCAATAATGCCCCTCATCCATCATAACAATTTCTGACTTGCGGGCTTCATGGGGGTACGAACGCTACTTGCGCGATACGTTTTCGGACGGCAATTGAGGGGTAAAAGTGACAAAGTTATGAGGAAGTCTGGCGGTTTTTTTGTGGGGAATATTTTGCGGGCTTCAAGAGGGTACGAACGCTACTTGCGCGATATGCTTCGGACGGCAATTGAGGGGTAAAAGTGACAAAATTATGGGGAATTCTGGCGTTTTTTTGTGGGGAATATTTTGCGGGCTTCGTGGGGGTACGAACGCTACTTGCGCGATAAGCTTCGGACGGCAATTGAGGGGTAAAAGTGACAAAATTATGAGGAATTCTGGCCGTTTTTGTGGGGAATATATTTTGCAGTTCATAATTATTTTTTCGAATTTTTCCAAATCTTCCGCGGAACTTGTCCTAGCGGCTACCCCTACTAAATCGACCCCTGTGCGTCGCGTGGTGCCCTCAAAAATTTTCTGCGGCGACCGGAAGTGGGACAAAATGGTCCAAGATAGCCATTTGACCATGACCTTGACCTTGAAGGGTCAAACCAAGATCATCACACGACTCCCAGGGGTTGATTTAGTTCAAGAGGCCGCGGAACTTGTCCTAGCGGCTACCCCTACTAAATCGACCCCTGTGCGTCGCGTGGTGCCCTCAAAAATTTTCTGCGGCGACCGGAAGTGGGACAAAATGGTCCAAGATAGCCATTTGACCATGACCTTGACCTTGAAGGGTCAAACCAAGATCATCACACGACTCCCAGGGGTTGATTTAGTTCAAGAGGCCGCGACCCCACGGTCTTCGGGTGCGATTCGGGAGATGCCAGTTATCTCCCCTTTGACCACAGCAGTAAAAAGCAAGTTATTTGACTTTCTCAGACAATTTTGCCCAAAAATGTCTTTCCATCGGCCCGGGATTTGGTAGCCGAATAGAGCGACTCCATATTTGTTATTCATTTTTAAATTTTGCCCACAAAAAATCGCGACCTTGGCCCACTAGGGGCCCCGGAAGTTTATCGGTTTTTTCCCACTCTAGGCAAAACTAATAAATTCAAGACCACGGTACCTTGACCTCCTGACATTTTATCATGGCTCACGTGATCTTAGTAGGTCAAGGTCATCTGAAAGGGTCAAGGTTACCATAATTTCTACCCACTCGTGTCTTCCTCTGGCTCTCGCGGGGCCCCAGTTCTACGTGGCAAGTCAAAGGTCATGACCTTGGATGGACACCTCACTGACCATTTGAATTTGGTCTTGACCTTTGAGCTGAACTTTGACATTGGGATTAAAAAAGTCCCAAAACTTCATGTACCGTCCAGAATTTCGCCATAATTATCAAGGTCGATTCCAAGGTCACGGCAAACAAGGCCGGTGAAGGGGCTGTCTTACGGGTCAAGGTCATGACCTTAGTTGGCAGAACCTATCCCTGGCGGCATTTTAGGTATAAAGTCACATTCCAAACGGCTCTTGGGCAGGGTCCCAGATTGGGTATTTGTAAGTTTATTAACCCCGAAAAGTCCCCCGGTCAAATAAAAATGGCCTTGCGGATACTGGAAGTGGGCAATATCGACGCCAAAGACACGATGGAAAAAAGCTGCTTTTTGGGCCCCATTCCCAAACCGGAAGTCTCCGACATTTGAATTTTTGGACTGTTACGCCGAAGAGTCCCACGCACCTTGTCCCATGTTCTCAATCCCCAACCGCGGTCACTTGGGGCTACGGGGCCCCAAAACGTCTTATTTCATTAATTATTGTTGTAAATTTCAGGTCTTCCACGCAACTTGTCCTTGTGGCTACCCCCACTAAATCGACCTTGCGCGCCACGTTGTGCCCTCGCAAATTTTCTGTGGAAGTGGATCAAAATGGTCCATGATAGTCATTTGACCATGTCCTTGAAATTTTGAGGGGTTTCCGATTTTATTCAAGATCACCCGTAAAAGTCGAATTATAGGTAAGGCAAGTGTCGGATCAGAACCCTACTCGACCTAATCACCTCTAGGGATGTTAACACAAATGTGTTTTCTTTTTCCCGGCTTAGGTGGGTTAGGCCTAATTTCCTAGACCATCCGAATCTGGTCTCAAAATTAAAATCGAAGTAACCTCGGAAAAATGGCCACCCCTCGACTTACTGATGCCGAAACTGGAAGAGGTGATATGGGACGCTGTGCAATTTCCTAGGGTAAGTACCCAGTGAATTTCACGTTGAAACCCCCGAAGGTACGGATGTTGTGAGCAAACGGACAAGTGTATTCAGATTTTTAGCCCAAATTAATAGAATTTTTCTCCGAAAAGGGGCACGTACTCAGTCCCCAGAGATGACCAATGTGGTGATGTACCTGCACTGAAAATTTAGTGTCGATCAGTTTTTTGGAAGGGTTGGGCGTAGCGATAATCCTACTGAAAAATCGGCGAAAACGAAAAAAATTGATTTGTGCATTTCGGTGCCCCTAGAAAAAGCCCACAACTCATCCCCTATAGGCAATATGCCCGTGAAATTTAAAGAGCGGTCCGGATCGGTCAGGGGGTTCCAATTTTATTTAAGTTCTCCCGTAAAAGTCGAATTGTAGGTAAGCAAGTGTTGGATCTGAACCCTAGTCGACCTAATTCCTGCCGGCCATAAAGAAAGTCGCGTGCGCGGTTGCTCACCACATCCGTACCTTGGGCATCTGTCCATACCAAGGACTTCCGGTTTTGACTTCCGGAAGTCGAGGGAGGGCACTGATTTTAATTTTGAGAGATTTGATTTGCAAGGGTTCAAAATGGGGGGGGGGGTAGCCGAAATTTCGAACAGATTTATTCATTTTTAAAAGAATTATTCGGGATATTCAATTGAAAATGGCGACTGTCGGAATTCGGCTACCGGGCACCCCTGTACTAACACCCGCCTTGACCCTTCCTGACGCCCAATCGTCACCAAATATTATGGGCAGGAACCCAACACACCTGTCCACCCGTGAGTACGAGCCCATTTCCAGGGGAAAATTGGGTAAAAATCCTTAACGACTTTTTTTGCTAGATTTTACCTTCGCGCAAGTGTAGCGCTGGAACCAAAGGCACGATGCCTACCAAATTCCGGCTAGCAACTTCACACATAGGTACCTAGGTGCCCTGAAAAAAAATGTCCGAGGAACCTGAAATTTGGACACGATATGCCCATTTACACTCCGGACTCTTGACCTTACTCCCATTTTGATCCGATGAAAAAAAAAATTAGCAAAAAAACGTTTCTTCACAAATTTAATGCGGTTTTAATTTTTTGTAAAATTGATAATGCAAAGGGATCTTATCGCCTCTTCCGTATGTGATAGGCTATGGTATCGTGCACATTTTCCTTTAAAATAAAATTTTTAAATTCACGGGAACCATGCTTGCAGGATTAAAAACCAAAATCGGTCATTTGTTCCAATTTTGACTGCTGAGGCATCCTTTCTAGCGGTTGGTTGCGCAGGGGTGCTATCTGTCACATAATAAAAGGAGAAAAATATCCGATATTAAGAACAATAAAAATTCGATGAAATACGGCAATTTTTTTTATTAAAAAAATCTTTGATGGTTGGGAGTGGGATTCGAATTCATTAACCATGTTTCCGGGGTCGAACACACTTCCTCTTTGGATATGTGATAGCTAGAATCAAAGGCTACATTCTCTTTTGAACCCGATCCGACCACGGGAACGATGCCCGTGCAGTGCGAAAATTCTGTAAAAATTTCAAGGCAATATTCCTACGGGAAGTCTGTTAATCAGTCCAAATAGTTTAGAAATAAGAGGCGTAACGCGCTCAAAATACACGGAACTGAATTTTTCTGGGAGTCTCTTGATTTTTCACCAATCAGTCTGAAATTGTCCGGGCTACCCAGGAATACATGTAGGATGATGCTCTGAAGATTTCAGCTTCATAGCTCCAATATTTCCAAAAATATAAGGGCTGATACATATGCATAAACATGCTGCATGAAGCCTATGACACGAAATAAGACGAACTGGGCCTCCTTTTGACCAATCAGTCTGTACAAAGCTGCTCTGAAAATTTCAGCTTCATAGCTCCAATATTTATAAAAATATAAGGGTTGATACATGCTGAATTGAGCAATATAGCCCGAAAAAGCACGGCCAACCCATGCATAGCTGAAACTCACTGCCTTGACCCTTCTAGTCATCCGACGGCCTTGAAATCAATACATGAATCCCTGAAGAGGTAACTCTCCAAACTACAGCCCATTATCTTTAATAGAATGCAAATCAGAGCTTTACATAGATGACAATTTGAAGGCCAAAAAAATATGTTCGCTCAAATTTGCATTTTTTGACATCTACTATTGAGACCATATCACCATGGTGTTTCCTTTTTTCGGGACAGGACCAAGGGCATTATTCCTTGGATCACACACCTAAGGTAAAAAAAACCTACTTTAATTTTGGGCAAGAGCCCGCTAAATTTCAGAAAAATGAGCCCACAATTTAGTCAATTACGGGCCATTACATGTCATATATACTACCCCTCAAACGTGGCAAACAACCCACTATTTGTTGTTGAAAAACCAACTTTAATTTTAGCTAGAAACCCACAAATTAGTTGAAAAATCGACTTTAATTTCGGTCAAAAAGCTCACTAATTCTGTTTATAAACATATTTGATGATAATACAGCTAACAGACCAGATAATCCATCTGATGGATATCAAAATGATGGTATCAAGATGTCATTAATATATCCTGCTTAATTAGGGTTTCACACTGCGTAGCTTGTGTGAAACACTATTGTTTTTGTTAAAATTATTATTCTTATTATTATTAGGGTTTCACACTGCGTAGCTTGTGTGAAACACTATTGTTTTTGTTAAAATTATTAGGGTTTCACACTGCGTAGCTTGTGTGAAACACTATTGTTTTTGTTAAAATTATTATTCTTATTAAGCTTTCATATTACATATGAAAGCTTATTGTTTCTGTTAAAGTTATTATTATTATTTTTTTTTTTTGTGTGTTTTCTGCAAATCGGATTTCTCAGAATCTATCCATAGGATCTTTCTGAAATTTTGACCTACCCCCCCAAAAATGGGGTGCGAACCTTGATTAAATATATTTTCGAAACGTTTTACGAATCCGAAATCACCGAATTTTACGAACGAAAAAAATGACAATGCATAGTCGTAACTTTGTTATTTTTTGACCGATTTTACTAATTCTTTTTTCTTTGAATACCTTTGAAAAAATCATTTTCATCTACAGTTTCACATTTTCGAATTTCGAAAATTCGTCGCTGTGATTTCGAACCGGAAGTTTAGACCAATTTGACAACTTCTTTAATAGTTGTACGATTTTCATGAAATTTAGTATCTAAGTAGATCTTTCCGATGTGACTTCAAAAATATAATTAGAAATTTTCTAAATTATCTCCCCTTGACGAAATTAAGGATCAAAATTTTCAAAAAAATCATCGAAATATAGGTCAGAATGACCTGATTTTTTTTTTGGATACTAGATAAGTAATTACTGATTTGTACACAAAATATGGAGTTTGTCGATCGAACCGGAAGTGCCGCCATATTTAAAAGTGAAAAATCAATAAGGCTTTTTTGCTATTTTACTTACAGACTCGGGAGTTATATTTTCTGAATCCTTGTAGGAAGGCCTAAAAAATGTCGCGAATAGAATTTTGATTTCGGTCACGTGATGGTCACCATTTTGAATTGAAAATGAAAAATAGAAGCAATTTGAAGGATCGGGACTTTGGAACACAATTACTCTCCTTCTAATTAAGCTAGAATGTTAAAACTTGGTGTAGACGTTCACTAGGTCAATGTCATGATTGAGTTTAAAGATGAGCATTTTCTGCTAAGGGTAAGCAGAGATAAATATGCTGATTTGTTGATTCTTTAGGACACGATAACTTCGGTTATAATGAAAAGAGGGTGGTGAAACTCCTGCCAATCGAGAGTCTAATAGCTAGCCCGTTGTGTGAAATCATTGTATCATTGTTTTTAAATGTCAGGGATAGCAGAAAAAAAGAGATCGAAAATCAAAAAAGTCGTATTTTTACGATTTTGAGCATTTTTAAAGGTCCTTTTCTCTTCAATCAACATAATATTTTTGGGGAACTTCTTCTACAAAGAGTCTTATCGATAGTCTTTTATATGAAACCATCGATGAACAGTCCAAAATATCAGGAGTAGAAGAATAAAAGGATCGAAAATTGAAAACTGCACCCTTTCTTAAAGTTCCAATAGCATTTTTTTAAGTTATATTTTTAAAATTTATTAAAATAAAGCCCCAAAATAGATTGAACCTATAAACAGTCCTACCTTGTTAAAGAATAATCCTATTAATCCTATAATTCACTATTGCCAGTTGAGAAATTGGCAAAAATATCATTTTCAACTTCAAATTCAAACGTTTGAAGATGGCCGTCCATGTAGAAGAATGGGAAAACAAGGGAGGTAATTGAGTAACTATTTCCTCAATCAACCAGTGTCACCCTTTTTAACCCCCCCAAAATTTTGTCCATGATCTTATAATAGTGAGTTGACAACCTTTTGAGCAAAAAACATAGAAATAATTATATTTTGACTTTCTTAGAAAAAGTGAAATTGGAACTTTAAGCGAAACATGCAGCGTGGGTGACTACAATTTGCACATTTAGTCATCGTATACAGCTTATTCAACAGTATCGAATTCCAACTGCTTAGGGATATTTTACGTGCACTTCAATGTGTACACGGGACCTTGGTTTTTCGTCCCATCCGAACGACTAGACAGCTGTCCTTGTCAGGCCCTCCGTTCTGCCTCACTGACAAGAGGGAACCACGCCGGAAAATCGAGATGAACTTTCTCGGTGCAGAACTTTCAGTTCACGCCAAACGTTTATTGCATACGATTAAGCTGGTCAGTTGGAGCTTATTTTCAAAAGTTTTGTGATAATCGGTTGGTAATTAAAGTACCGTGCAAATTAAACTGCTAAAACATAAAATTTCGCCCGGTTGAAATGTTGTTTGCTATAAGTCAGCAATTTCCCGATTTTAGGGGGGCTGAATGACTGAATGGTTAGCATACGCGCGCTTTGTCGTAACGTCTGTCATTGAGTTAACCGGCGTCGTTTCGATTTCCATGTTGTGCGTGGGTTTTCCCCGTGTCCTTCGGTTACCTCCCACGACTAAAGACCCGTACGCGCAAGGGAAGTTTTTCAATAAAATTAAAAGACATATGTTAGTCTCGAAATGACCTCGTTTTTGTCGAATGGACGTGACATGGAGTATGGTGTCCAACCTCGTGGGTTTTCTCGGTGTCCTTCGGTTTCCTCCCACTCCTGAATACCAGTACGCGTAAGGGAAGTTTATAAATAAAATTAAAAAACATATATTAGTCCCGAAATGACTTAGTTTGTGTCGAATGGACGTTAAGCCGCATTTCTCTCCTTCTGTTTTATTTTTAAAGTTTTGTAATAATCGGTTGGTAATGCATGGTACTGATACTGTAAAAGTGATAAAACAGAAAATTTCGCCCGGTTGTAATGTTTCTCACTTTAAAGTCAGCAATTTGCCGATTTTAAGGGGCAAACGTTTATTGCGAACGATTAAGCTAGTCAGGGGGAGCTTATTTTTAAAAGTTTTGTAATATTCGGTGCAAATTAAACTGTTAAAATAGAAAATTTCGCCCGGTTGAAATGTTTCTCGCTGTAGGTCCGCAATTTGCCAAATTTAGGGAGGTTACGTGGCTGAATGGTTAGCACCTGCGCTCTGTATCGTAACGTCTGTCATTGAGTCAACTGGCGTTTTTTCGATTGAAATGCCCGGTTGAAATGTTTCTTGCTATAAGTCAGCAATTTTCCGATTTTAGGGAGGCTGAATGGCTGAATGGTTAGCATGTGCGCGCTGTATCGTCAGCAATTTCCCGAATACCAGTACGCGTAAGGGAAGTTTTAAAATAAAATTAAAAAATATATGTGAGCCCCGAAATGTCCTAGTTTGTGTGGAGTGGACGTTAACCCACATGTCTCTTTTTCTCTTTTATTTTTAAAGTTTTGTTATAATCGGTTGGTAATCAGAGGTACTGTAAAAGTCATAAAACAGGAAATTTCGCCCTGTTGTCAAGTTTCTCAATTTAAAGTCAGCAATTTGCCTATTTTAGGGGGAAACGTTTATTGTGAACGATTATGCTGGTCAGGGGAAGCTTACTTTTAAAAGTTGTGTAATATTCGGTTGATAATTTCGCCCGGTTGAAATGTTTGTCGCTGTAGGTCAGCAATTTGCCAAATTTAGGGAGGTTACGTGGCTGAATGGTTAGCACCTATGCTCTGTATCGTAACGTCTGTCATTGAGTCAACTGGCGTTGTTTCGATTGAAATGCCCGGTTGAAATGTTTCTTGCTATAAGTCAGCAATTTTCCGATTTTAGGGAGGCTGAATGGCTGAATGGTTAGCATGTGCGCGCTGTATCGTAACGTCTGTCATTGAGTCAACCGGCGTCGTTTCGATTTCCAGGTTGCGCGTGGGTTTTCCCCGTGTCCTTCGGTTACCTCCCACGGCTAAAGTCAGCAATTTTCCGACGTTTATTGCGAACGATTAAGCTGGTCAGGGGGAGCTTATTTTTAAAATTTTGTAATATTCGAAAATTCGTCGCTGTGATTTCGAACCGGAAGTTGAGACCAACTTGACAACTTCTTTAACAGTTGTACGATTTTCATGAAATTTAGTATGTAACTAGACATTACTGATGCGACTTGAAAAATGACTTTTAAAATTTCCTAAATCATCCCCCGTTGGTGAAATTAAGAATCAAATTTTTCAAAAAAATCGTCGAAATAAAGGTCAGAATGACCTAATTTTTTTTTTGATACTAGACAAGTAATTACTGATTCGTACACAAAACATGGAGTTTGTCGATTGAACCGGAAGTGACACCATCTTAAAACGTGAAAAAACAATAGAACTTTTGCGATATTGCACTTACAGACATGAGAGTTACGTTTTCTGAACCCTCGAAGGAAAACCTAAAAAACGTTCAGAGCAGAAACACAATAGGGCATAGTATGTTCAATGCGTCTCCTATGTCTAAAATTTAATACATTTCAATTTCAGGATAGACGGGATACGGGTGGAATTTTTGGTATTTGAATATTTCAAAAATTCGAATTTCGTTTTTGATGTTTTTCGTGCCGACAAAGTTGTTTACGAGTGAAAAATTACATTAATTTCGATAGATTTTGACAGTGAATATGAAAGCTTTCATATCTGCATGGGACAGTAGCAGATCTAGTTATTATTAAGCTTTCATATTACATATGAAAGCTTATTGTTTCTGTTAAAGTTATTAAGCTTTCATATTACATATGAAAGCTTATTGTTTTTGTTAAGATTATTATTATTATTATTATTTTTTTTTTTTGTGTCATTTCTGCAAATCGGATTTCTCAGAATCTAACCGTGGGATCTTTCTGAAACTTTGACCTACCCCCCCAAAACTGGGTGGCAGTTTTTGATTAAATATATTTTCAAAACGTTTTACCAATTCGAAATCACAGAATTTTACGAACGAGTGAATTTGACCTGCATTACTGTAACTTTGTGACTATTTGACCTATTTTACTAATTCTTTTTTCTTTGAGTACCTTGACAAAAATCATTTTCAACTGCAGTTTCAGATTTTCGAATTTCGAAAATTCGTCGCTGTGATTTCGAACCGGAAGTTGAGACCAACTTGACAACTTCTTTAATATTTCTACGATTTTCATGAAATTTAGTATGTAAGTAGATCTTACCCACGTGACTTCAAAAATATAAATAGAAATTTTCTAAATTATCTCCCCTTGGTGAAATTAAGGATCAAAGTTTTCAAAAAAATCGAAGAAATATAGGTCAGAATGACCTGATGTTTTTTTTGGATACTAGATAAGTAAATACTGATTCGTACCCAAAATATTGAGTTTGTGGATTGAACCGGAAGTGCCACCATCTTGAAACGTGAAAAATCACAAAGGCTTTTTTGCTATTTTACTTACAGACACGGGAGTTATATTTTCTGAATCCTTCAAGGATGGCCTAAAAAACGTTCGGAGTAGAATTTTGATTTAGGTCAATTGATGGTCGCCATTTTGAAGTGAAAGTGAAAAATAGAAGCAATTTGAAGGGCTGAGAATTTGGAACACAATAACTCTCCTTATAATTGAGCTAGAATGTTTAAACTTGGTGTAGACGTTCACTAGGTCATTGTCTTGATTGAGTTCAAAGATGAGCATTTTCTGCCAAGGGTAAGCAGAGATAAGCAAGCTGATTTGTTGATTCTTTAGGGCACGATAACTTTGGTTATAATGAAGGGAGGGCGATGAAACTCTTGTCAATCGAAAGTCTAATAGCTAACCAGTTGTGTGAAATCATTGTATCGTTTTTTCTTAAATGTCCCGGGTAGCCGAAAAAAAGAGATTGAAAATCCAAAAAGTCGTATTTTTACAATTTGGAGCATGTTTAAAGATCTTTCTCGTAGAGTCAACATGTGTTTCCTGCAAATCGGATTTCTCAGAATCTAACCATAGGATGTTTCTGAAACTTTGACCTACCCACCCAAAAATGGGTGGTGGGTATTGATTAAATATATTTTCTAAACGTTATAAGCATTCGAAATCACCAAATTTTACGAACTAGTGAATTTGACCTGCATTACTGTAACTCTGTGACTATTTGACCTATTTTACTAATTCTTTTTTCTTTGAGTACCCTGACAAAAATCATTTTCAACTGCAGTTTCAGATTTTCGAATTTCGAAAATTCGTCGCTGTGATTTCGAACCGGAAGTTGAAACCAACTTGACAACTTTTTTAATAGTTGTACGATTTTCATGAAATTTAGTATGTAAGTAGATCTTACCGATGCAACTTTAAAGATGTCCTTAGAAATTTTCTAGATTATCTCCCCTTGGTGAAATTAAGGATCAAAGTTTTCAAAAAAATCGAAGAAATATAGGTCAGAATGACCTGATTTTTTTGGGGGATACTAGATAAGTAAATACTGATTCGTACACAAAATATTGAGTTTGTAGATCGAACCGGAAGTGCCGCCATCTTGAAACGTGATAAATCACAAAGGCTTTTGCGATATTTTACTTACAGACATGGGAGTTACATTTTCGGAATCCTTGAAGGAATGCCTAATTTCTATCAGATCAATATTTTGATTTCGGTCACGTGATTGGTCACCATTTCGAACTGAATACGAGAAAAGGTGAAAAATCGACATTAACGAGCATATGAATGAAAGCAATAGGCCGTAGTTTGGAGAATATGTCTCCTATTTCCAAAATGAATACATTTCTGGATAGCCGGGATCAGGGTCGAAATATTGTTATTTGAAAATGTCACATTTTCGAATTTTGTCTTTGATGTTTTTCGTGCCGATAAAGTTGTTTACGATTGAAAAATCATAAAAACATCGCTATCTTTTGACCGATTTTAATGATTTTTTGTTTGTTGATGAGATTATTTACATGACCCATGCCATGTGACAGGAAGTGACTGTTAATATGAAAGCTTTAATATCTGCTTTGCAGATCTAGTTATTATTATTATTTTTTTTTTTGTGTGTTTTCTGCAAATCGGATTTCTCAGAATCTATCCATAGGATCTTTCTGAAATTTTGACCTACCCCCCCAAAAATGGGGTGCGAACCTTGATTAAATATATTTTCGAAACGTTTTACGAATCCGAAATCACCGAATTTTACGAACGAAAAAAATGACAATGCATAGTCGTAACTTTGTTATTTTTTGACCGATTTTACTAATTTTTTTTTCTTTGAATACCTTTAAAAAAACCATTTTCATCTGCAGTTTCACATTTTCGAATTTCGAAAATTCGTCGCTGTGATTTCGAACCGGAAGATTAGACCAATTTGACAACTTCTTTAATAGTTGTACGATTTTCATGAAATTTAGTATCTAAGTAGATCCTACCGATGTGACTTCAAAAATATAATTAGAAATTTTCTAAATTATCTCCCCTTGACGAAATTAAGGATCAAAATTTTCAAAAAAATCATCGAAATATAGGTCAGAATGACCTGATTTTTTTTTTGGATACTAGATAAGTAATTACTGATTTGTACACAAAATATGGAGTTTGTCGATCGAACCGGAAGTGCCGCCATATTTAAAAGTGAAAAATCAATAAGGCTTTTTTGCTATTTTACTTACAGACTCGGGAGTTATATTTTCTGAATCCTTGTAGGAAGGCCTAAAAAATGTCGCGAATAGAATTTTGATTTCGGTCACGTGATGGTCACCATTTTGAATTGAAAATGAAAAATAGAAGCAATTTGAAGGGTCGGGACTTTGGAACACAATTACTCTCCTTCTAATTAAGCTAGAATGTTCAAACTTGGTGTAGACGTTCACTAGGTCAATGTTATGATTGAGTTTAAATATGAGCATTTTCTGCTTAGGGTAAGCAGAGATAAACAAGCTAATTTGTTGATTCTTTAGGGCACGATAACTTCGGTTATAATGAAGGGAGGGCGGTGAAACTTTTGTCAATAGAGAGTCTAATAGCTAGCCTGTTGTGTGAAATCATTGTATTATTTTTTCTAAATATCAGGGATAGCCGAAAAAAAGAGATTGAAAACCCAAAAAGTCGTATTTTTACAATTTGGAGCATGTTTAGAGGTCTTTCTCGTAAAGTCAACATAATATTTTTTGGGAACTTCTTGTACAAAGAGTCTTATTGGTAGTCTTTTATATGAAACCATCGATCAACAGTCCAACATATCAGGAGTAGAAGAACAAAAGGATCGAACATTGAAAACGGCACCCTTTCATTGTTAAGCGAAACATGCAGTGTGGGTGACTACAATCTACACATTTAGTCATCGTATAGAGCTTATTCAACAGTATCGAATTCCAACTGCTTAGGGATATTTTACGTGCACTCCAATGTGTACACGGGACCTTGGTTTTTCGTCCCATCCGAATGACTAGACAGCTGTGCTTGTCAGGCCCTCCGTTCTGCCTCACTGACAAGGGGAACCACGCCGGGAAATCGAGATGAACTTTCTCCGTGCAGAACTTTCAATTCAGGCGAAAACGTTTATTGCATACGATTAAGCTGGTCAGTTGGAGCTTATTTTCAAAAGTTTTGTAATAATCGGTTGGTAATTAAAGTACCGTGCACATTAAACTGTTAAAACAGAAAATTTCGCCCGGTTGAAATGTTTCTTGCTATAAGTCAGCAATTTTCTGAATTCAGGGAGGCTGAATGGCTGAATGGTTAGCATGTGCGCACTGTATCGTAACGTCTGTCATTGAGTCAACGGGCGTCGTTTCGATCTCCAGGTTGCACGTGACATGAAGTATGATGTCCAACCTTGTGGGTTTTCTCCGTGTTCTTCGGTTTCCTCCCAACGGCTAAAGACCTGTAAGCGCAGGGGGAGTTTTTAAATAAAATTAAAAAACATATGTTAGTCCCGAAATGACCTAGTTTGTGTCGAATGGACATTAGGCCGCATTTCTCTCTTTCTCTTTTATTTTTAAAGTTTTGTAATAATCGGTTGGTAATCAAAGGTACTGTAAAAGTGATAAAACAGAAAATAATCGGTTGGTAATCAAAGGTACTGTAAAAGTGATAAAACAGAAAATTTCGCCCGGTTGTAATGTTTCTCACTTTAAAGTCAGCAATTTCCCGATTTTAAGTGGCAAACGTTTATTGCGAACGCTTAAGCTGGTCAGGGGGGAGCTTATTTTTAAAAGTTTTGTAATATTCGGTTGATAACTAAAGGTACCGTGCAAATTAAACTGTTACAATAGAAAATTGGGCCCGGTTGAAATGTTTCTCGCTGTAGGTCAGCAATTTGCCGATTTTAGGGAGGTTGCGTGGCTGAATGGTTAGCACGTGCGCTCTGTATCATAACGTCTGTCATTGAGTCAACTGCCGTTGTTTCGATTTTTTGGTTGTACGTGACAAGGAGTATGGTTGCCTGTCCAACCTCGTAGGCCGTAACCGCCGCTGCCCGGGTAAAATTTCCCTCATTGCACACATTATGGCATATGCCCGTCTTCATTAGCCCATTTTAGGAGCAGAACAGTCGGACGTTAAACCCCATTCAATTTCATTTCATTTTCTCTATGTTGCTTATTTATTATAGTGGATAAATATTTTTCTGGTTCTAGCAATTATTTAATTTCTGCATAGAAATCTTGCTTTGGCCAGTTTTTTTTATTGCAGAGTGCCATTCTTGTTTAAACAAACATGATCCTTTGTTTAAAACATGCTTAAGAAGTCGTCACGATTTCCTACTTATAACCAAACATATTGGAAATATTAGTCTGGCATTATTAAATCCTAATTTTATTGGTCTTATTTAAAATTAAACTTTCATTTAACTATGAACAACCCTTAACGTGTCTCTTTAAAACTATTAGGTACTCTAAAACAGTAGCTCAACCTTTTGACCTAAACTCATTAATTTACCATTTTGTTGTGAGCGACTTCTTATTCTTCCTATATGACATATTGCACGTGTCTGATTTCAAAGGGGGGTTGGGTGGCTGAATGGTTAGCACGCGCGCCTGTCATTGAGTTAACTAGCGTGTTTTCGAATGCCCGGTTGTACGTGACAAGGAGTAAGGTCGCCTGTCCAACCTGCCATTTTTATTTTTTTTCCCGCCATTTTCATTTCATTTTCTCATCCGTCTCATTACAGTAATACAAGTTTCAGTTATTTCCCTTTAGTTTTCAGATTATTGTTATGCCTGGGTGCAATGTTTCATACTATATTTAGACTTGTAACTTCGCGAGTTTTTGACCAATTTTAATAATTTTTTCTTCTTATCCTTTTATTTAGGATACTTGATACAATCAATGACACGTGACGATGAATATGAAAGCTTTCATATCTGCATGGGACAGTAGCAGATCTAGTTATTATTATTATTATTATTTACCGCGGGAGCCTAGATCACCATGATCGAAACAGATATCGATCTGGAATTAGATTTTCTGTCAGGAAACCATGTGGTGGCTACTTGATAAAATATTTTTGAAATTTCTGCGCATACCGGAAGTGACCGAACTTTGTATTTTGTCTAAAAATTGAAAATAGGCCATAGTTTCGTCAATTGTTTATCCATTTTCAAACAAATTACCTTTTTGGAATCCCTGAATCTTTTCTTAGACAATGGCTATCTCACATTTTTCGATTTCGAACATTCGTCTATGACTTTTAGCGTTCGAAAATTGAAAACATGTTGCTTACGAGACAATTTTTGTTATTTTTCAAAATTTTCAAATTTGACCTATATTTTTGGATACCTGAAGTCCATCCGATTCCAGTGATATAAGTTTTATTCAGAGTTATCGCCCTTTATTTTTCGATTTTTTTCGAATTTTCTTCCCATTTTGTGAGCTCGGGTTTCGTTTTATGGCAGAATTGACGTTTCTGAAACTTCTGGAACATGAAGTTATAGTCCAATACCAACAAATAAAGCAATTTCGACAAGAATCCTTAAACCGGAAGTGGTCGAAATAATGTGCAATATTTTGAAAAAAATGCAAAAAATGGATATTTTTGGGAAAAACGCTATTTCTCCGCCCGATATAAATGGATTAAAGAAATTAGGGTACCATTGGACTGCACTGGGATTGCACTATCGTATGATACCAAATTCATACGGATACTATGAACAGGCAGCAAAATATGGCACGCTGAAAATCAAGTATTTTCTGATTTTTAGCATTTTTGGACGCCTGTATCTCGAAAACTACTCCAGCGATTTTTATGAAACTTTCTCTATCGAGAGACCTTGTGGTAGTCTGAAGTACGAAACATACCATTACGACTTTGAAATATCTGGAATAGGTGAAATAACGGACTGAAAATCGAAAAAAGTCGAAAAATCGTGAAATTTTGGAAAATGCTCTACTATTTTTTTATTTTAAGAGATTTTCAAAAAAAGGTTGTATTTTCAGATAGTTGACCTAATTACGATTCTAACGATGTATAATATGTATGTAGTTATTGAAAGTTAATTTTCGATATTTTAAATTTTTTGCATTTTTCTCACTTTTGGACATAGGATTTCTCAGTGGCATTTTATCTGATCAGTAAATGTAATATATCATTACAGAGCCCTATGACTATTTTAGTACCCAAACCGGCTATTTAAACTATTCCGACAATAATAACCATACCGGAAGTATTCAAAAAATAAAAAAAAAGGTTAAAAACATTGTCGCACTTGCGAAAAACTTGATTTCTCCCTTAGGTAATAGCGGACCAAAAGAACTAAAGTGTCGTTGGATAGACTATTAATGGACCATCATACGGTATGTAAATAATACGATTTCGATGGCAAGGAAATAAATTATTGTATGCCAAATATCCAGTATTTTCCGATTTTTTAACATTCTGAGACGCCCTTTTCTCGAAAACGACGCCTACGATTTTTCTCAAACTTTTCTTACTCAAAGTCCTATCGATTGTCTATATAGTGAATCCAAAATGAAAAGCATTGAAATAATATACGTGGTCCAAAAATAGCATCAAACTTTGAAAAAAATTCAAAAATCGTTAAATTTTTGTAAACGCTCTTTATTTTATCTTTTCTTCCAAAACTACTCAATAGATGTTTCTGACACTTCTGGTACAGAAAGTTAAGTATCCAAAGAACTTCGTAAAGCTATCACGACAACAATCGTAAAACCGGAAGTAGTCGAAAAAATGTCCGATATTTTGAAAAAAAATATTTTTTTTACGAAAACCTTTTTTATTTATGAATATTTTTTGACGATATTTTACACTGGGTTAAAATATCATCCTACTTGAGCAGAAATGAGAAAAAATATTGTCTCGGTAATTTGCATTAGCCGCCATCGGCTAATTTCGTTTTTCGTACCCAGAAAAATTATTTATTGTTCAATTTATATAAAACAAAGTTCATAAGCTCCGTGGTCCCAATTGTAATTTTTTTTGTTACGGTGAAATTTTTCTGTCGGCAACGGAAATGACGTAATATTAATAAAAACTACAATTTTGACAGTTCGGTACCACTTTTTGAAAGCATATATTAATTTTTTTCAAAACTGATATAACTAAAATGATGCACCCTGCAAAGGTGCACAATATCCTTAGCTCAGACTTTTTAATTTCAATTTCATTTTCGGGCAATTTCGAATAAAATGTAAAATAAAGTGTAAAATTCAGTTGTTTGCAATTCATTCAGCTCTTCATATTTTGAAATATTTATTTGTAATTTTCATAAACTCGTAGCAATAATCCAGACGAAGAGGATGCATGCGAAAATTAGTTTGTAATGTGAACAGTTGCCGAGAAATATGCAATTTTGCATGCATCACTTTTCACGTTATTTTGCCTATAAAAGAATGAATTATTATTCGATTTGCAATTTTTTTTCCCCATTTGATGCTTAATGCCATTTTGGACTAGGTCAAGCCAATTTTACACTTTCATTGTGACCGGAAATGACGTCATTTGGGCAAAAACTGTATTTTTAACCTAAAAAACAAATATTTTATTCAAATGAGTCTGCCTTATAATATTTTTAGAATTATGATATTTGATTCCCATCAACGAATAGAATCAAGCCATACGACCATACAGATGCCACAAAATTGTTTCTAACGTGTACGGTTACAGAGAAATAGGCGATCTTCTATAAGTCACTTTTCAAGGTTTTTGGTCTATAAAAGTGTCAATTATTATTCGATTTTTATAATATTTTTACCATTTGATGCCTTATGCCATTTATGACTTCGATGAACTAAGTTAACATTTTCAATATCACCGGAAGTAATGTAATTTTTGCATAAAACGTATTTTTAGCCTTCAAAACAAAACATTTTTTTGAAGGGATTTATATTTATTATTCAATTAACTTTATAACGTCTGACTCTAATGGGCAGTAAGATTGAATCAATACCATCATATCGATATCAAGAAAAGGCTTCTAGCATGTTCCCTTGTCGAATAATAGCCAATTTTCCCAGGGTCACTTTTAATTTTTTTACCTTCTTAATTTCAGTTGATGGTATACAGGTTAGTTATTTATTGCCCGATACGTATAAAACAAAGTTTGTATTTTGTATGTTACGAATTTTCGACTTATTTTTCCCCTATAAAAATTTCTTTCGGCACCGGAAGTGACATAATTTTGCGATAATTTACAATTTTGGCCCGTCTTTTCGCCAGCACATATTACTTTTATATATGATAGAAGGTTTCACTGTAGCAAAACATCTAAAGTATAGTTCGCTAGCTCAATGGATCGGCTATGGTATAATAAACTTCCTGTATGATTCCTGAAAGCCGGTTCAGTGCTGCTTGCAGGTCTAGTTAAGCTTTCATATTACATATGAAAGCTTATTGTTTCTGTTAAAGTTATTAGGGTTTCACACTGCGAAGCTTGTGTGAAACACTATTGTTTTTGTTAAAATTATTATTCTTATTATTATTATTCTTCTTTTGTCTTGAGTAGATCTCAGCAACTGCTTGTCGCATCGTTACGATTTCTTCGGTTTTACTGGGAAAGTGGGTGTGACTTAGAGGATAAAGCTATTTTGAACGTTCTGCGACAATGCGAAATGTCCGAAATCACCAAATTATCGTTTTTTAAAATATTGCAGTAATTTTAGCAATAATCATTGATTTTTAACTTTCGATACATTTTGGCATAGCCGGAGACACGGCACATAGCTACACTACTTTCGAGTTTTGATTTTCGGTAAATCTTCAAAGATATTAGGCGCCAAATTTTGAAAATTTAAAATTTTACAAAAAACTTTTTTATTTATGAATATTTTTTAGTCGTATTATGCACAGAATTAAAGGGTCATCTGACTAGTGCAAAAATGTTAAAGAATTTTGTCTCAGTAATTTACCTTGGCCGCCATTGGCTAATTCAGTTTTTAAGTCCTAGATTAATTTTTTATTGTTCGATTTGTATAAAACAAAGTTTATATGCTTCGTTGTATCAATTTTCATTTTTTTTATTACCAAAAGTTTTATCTGTCGGCACCGGAAGTGGCATAATTTTACCAAAAACTACAATTTTGACAGTTATTTTCCTTCTTCGAAAACAAATATTATTTTTTGGAAAAATTATTTGACTCAAAGAGTGCGCCCTTTCAAGGCGCAAAAAATGTAGGAAGCAGTTTTTTTAATTTCGATTTCATTTTCGAGCAAATTCGATTAAGAGGCTAAAAATGGTGTAAAATTGGCCTATTTACAACCTATTCAGGCTTTTCAGATTTTAAAATATTTCTTCGTAACTTTTATAAACTTGTAGCTATAATCCATACGAAGAAAATGTATGTTAAAATTCGTTTGTACTATAAGCAGTTACCAAGAAATGGGCAGTTCTGTACAAGTCACTGTTTTCGTTATTTTGCCTGTAAAATAGTCAATTATGATTGGATTTTTATAAAAGTGACATCATTTGATTCAAAAAGCACGTAGCGTCATATCAAGTTGATTTCAATTTAAAATTGACACCGGAAGTGACATCATTTGGTCAAAAAATGCATTTTAAACTTTTTAAATCAATGTTTTATTCAACCAAGAATAACTTAATATGTATTAATAATTTTAACTTTTGGTTTAAATTCACATATAAACAAAACTCATATGGTCATATAGATATCATAAAATGGTTTCTAACTTGTTCGGTTGCCGAGAAATAGACGGTTTTCTACAGGTCACTTTTGAAGGTTTCGGGGCCATAAAAGGGTCAATTATTATTCGATTTTCATAAACGTCACACCATGTTATACCTAATGCCATTTGGGATTTCATACAAGTAATTTAAGATTTTCATTATCACCGGAAGTAACGTCATTTTGGCAAAAACTGTATTTTTAGCCTCTAAAACAGATATTTTATTCAAATGAGTCTGTTTTGAAATCTTTTTCAAAGTATGGTATTTGATGCCAATCAACAAATAGAATGAACCCATACGATCATACAGATACCACAAAATGGTTTCTAACTTGTACGGTTGCAGAGAAATAGCCGATTTCCTACAAGTCACTTTTCAAGTTTTTTGGTCTTTAAAAGTGGCAATTATTATTCGATTTACATAAAATTTTCACTATATGATATCGTATGCCATTTCTGATTTCATGAGACTAATTGAACATTTGCATTAACACCGGGAGTAATTTAATTTTGTCAAGATCATTTACAAGTAACAAATGTATAAAATGAATTGATATTGCTGGATTTTGTTGATTCTGCGTCCATTTTATTTGTGTGCAATGTTAATTTGGAAACCTGTTTAGTGGTTTCGCTGGTACCGGAAGTGACATATGTTCAAGGGTAACTTGGCACCGGAAGTGACATGTTTAAGGGTAACGTGGCACCAGTGAAACCCGTCATTCCTGCATGCAGGTCTAGTTATTATTATTTTTTTTTTTTGTGTGTTTTCTGCAAATCGGATTTCTCAGAATCTATCCATAGGATCTTTCTGAAATTTTGACCTACCCCCCCAAAAATGGGGTGCGAACCTTGATTAAATATATTTTCGAAACGTTTTACGAATCCGAAATCACCGAATTTTACGAACGAAAAAAATGACAATGCATAGTCGTAACTTTGTTATTTTTTGACCGATTTTACTAATTCTTTTTTCTTTGAATACCTTTGAAAAAATCATTTTCATCTACAGTTTCACATTTTCGAATTTCGAAAATTCGTCGCTGTGATTTCGAACCGGAAGTTTAGACCAATTTGACAACTTCTTTAATAGTTGTACGATTTTCATGAAATTTAGTATCTAAGTAGATCTTTCCGATGTGACTTCAAAAATATAATTAGAAATTTTCTAAATTATCTCCCCTTGACGAAATTAAGGATCAAAATTTTCAAAAAAATCATCGAAATATAGGTCAGAATGACCTGATTTTTTTTTTGGATACTAGATAAGTAATTACTGATTTGTACACAAAATATGGAGTTTGTCGATCGAACCGGAAGTGCCGCCATATTTAAAAGTGAAAAATCAATAAGGCTTTTTTGCTATTTTACTTACAGACTCGGGAGTTATATTTTCTGAATCCTTGTAGGAAGGCCTAAAAAATGTCGCGAATAGAATTTTGATTTCGGCCACGTGATGGTCACCATTTTGAATTGAAAATGAAAAATAGAAGCAATTTGAAGGATCGGGACTTTGGAACACAATTACTCTCCTTCTAATTAAGCTAGAATGTTCAAACTTGGTGTAGACGTTCACTAGGTCAATGTCATGATTGAGTTTAAAGATGAGCATTTTCTGCTAAGGGTAAGCAGAGATAAATATGCTGATTTGTTGATTCTTTAGGACACGATAATTTCGGTTATAATGAAGAGAGGGTGGTGAAACTCCTGCCAATCGAGAGTCTAATAGCTAGCCCGTTGTGTGAAATCATTGTATCATTGTTTTTAAATGTCAGGGATAGCAGAAAAAAAGAGATCGAAAATCAAAAAAGTCGTATTTTTACGATTTTGAGCATTTTTAAAGGTCCTTTTCTCTTCAATCAACATAATATTTTTGGGGAACTTCTTCTACAAAGAGTCTTATCGATAGTCTTTTATATGAAACCATCGATGAACAGTCCAAAATATCAGGAGTAGAAGAATAAAAGGATCGAAAATTGAAAACTGCACCCTTTCTTAAGCGAAACATGCAGCGTGGGTGACTACAATTTGCACATTTAGTCATCGTATACAGCTTATTCAACAGTATCGAATTCCAACTGCTTAGGGATATTTTACGTGCACTTCAATGTGTACACGGGACCTTGGTTTTTCGTCCCATCCGAACGACTAGACAGCTGTCCTTGTCAGGCCCTCCGTTCTGCCTCACTGACAAGAGGGAACCACGCCGGAAAATCGAGATGAACTTTCTCGGTGCAGAACTTTCAGTTCACGCCAAACGTTTATTGCATACGATTAAGCTGGTCAGTTGGAGCTTATTTTCAAAAGTTTTGTGATAATCGGTTGGTAATTAAAGTACCGTGCAAATTAAACTGCTAAAACATAAAATTTCGCCCGGTTGAAATGTTGTTTGCTATAAGTCAGCAATTTCCCGATTTTAGGGGGGCTGAATGACTGAATGGTTAGCATACGCGCGCTTTGTCGTAACGTCTGTCGTTGAGTTAACCGGCGTCGTTTCGATTTCCATGTTGTGCGTGGGTTTTCCCCGTGTCCTTCGGTTACCTCCCACGACTAAAGACCCGTACGCGCAAGGGAAGTTTTTCAATAAAATTAAAAGACATATGTTAGTCTCGAAATGACCTCGTTTTTGTCGAATGGACGTGACATGGAGTATGGTGTCCAACCTCGTGGGTTTTCTCGGTGTCCTTCGGTTTCCTCCCACTCCTGAATACCAGTACGCGTAAGGGAAGTTTATAAATAAAATTAAAAAACATATATTAGTCCCGAAATGACTTAGTTTGTGTCGAATGGACGTTAAGCCGCATTTCTCTCCTTCTGTTTTATTTTTAAAGTTTTGTAATAATCGGTTGGTAATGCATGGTACTGATACTGTAAAAGTGATAAAACAGAAAATTTCGCCCGGTTGTAATGTTTCTCACTTTAAAGTCAGCAATTTGCCGATTTTAAGGGGCAAACGTTTATTGCGAACGATTAAGCTAGTCAGGGGGAGCTTATTTTTAAAAGTTTTGTAATATTCGGTGCAAATTAAACTGTTAAAATAGAAA
Source organism: Patella depressa (assembly GCA_948474765.1). Lineage (NCBI taxonomy): Eukaryota > Metazoa > Mollusca > Gastropoda > Patellidae > Patella > Patella depressa. The sequence goes on along the minus strand of OX419715.1, from coordinate 49,032,629 downwards.
ATTTCGCCCGGTTGAAATGTTTCTCGCTGTAGGTCCGCAATTTGCCAAATTTAGGGAGGTTACGTGGCTGAATGGTTAGCACCTGCGCTCTGTATCGTAACGTCTGTCATTGAGTCAACTGGCGTTTTTTCGATTGAAATGCCCGGTTGAAATGTTTCTTGCTATAAGTCAGCAATTTTCCGATTTTAGGGAGGCTGAATGGCTGAATGGTTAGCATGTGCGCGCTGTATCGTCAGCAATTTCCCGAATACCAGTACGCGTAAGGGAAGTTTTAAAATAAAATTAAAAAATATATGTGAGCCCCGAAATGTCCTAGTTTGTGTGGAGTGGACGTTAACCCACATGTCTCTTTTTCTCTTTTATTTTTAAAGTTTTGTTATAATCGGTTGGTAATCAGAGGTACTGTAAAAGTCATAAAACAGGAAATTTCGCCCTGTTGTCAAGTTTCTCAATTTAAAGTCAGCAATTTGCCTATTTTAGGGGGAAACGTTTATTGTGAACGATTATGCTGGTCAGGGGAAGCTTACTTTTAAAAGTTGTGTAATATTCGGTTGATAATTTCGCCCGGTTGAAATGTTTGTCGCTGTAGGTCAGCAATTTGCCAAATTTAGGGAGGTTACGTGGCTGAATGGTTAGCACCTATGCTCTGTATCGTAACGTCTGTCATTGAGTCAACTGGCGTTGTTTCGATTGAAATGCCCGGTTGAAATGTTTCTTGCTATAAGTCAGCAATTTTCCGATTTTAGGGAGGCTGAATGGCTGAATGGTTAGCATGTGCGCGCTGTATCGTAACGTCTGTCATTGAGTCAACCGGCGTCGTTTCGATTTCCAGGTTGCGCGTGGGTTTTCCCCGTGTCCTTCGGTTACCTCCCACGGCTAAAGTCAGCAATTTTCCGACGTTTATTGCGAACGATTAAGCTGGTCAGGGGGAGCTTATTTTTAAAATTTTGTAATATTCGAAAATTCGTCGCTGTGATTTCGAACCGGAAGTTGAGACCAACTTGACAACTTCTTTAATAGTTGTACGATTTTCATGAAATTTAGTATGTAACTAGACATTACTGATGCGACTTGAAAAATGACTTTTAAAATTTCCTAAATCATCCCCCGTTGGTGAAATTAAGAATCAAATTTTTCAAAAAAATCGTCGAAATAAAGGTCAGAATGACCTAATTTGTTTTTTGATACTAGACAAGTAATTACTGATTCGTACACAAAACATGGAGTTTGTCGATTGAACCGGAAGTGACACCATCTTAAAACGTGAAAAAACAATAGAACTTTTGCGATATTGCACTTACAGACATGAGAGTTACGTTTTCTGAACCCTCGAAGGAAAACCTAAAAAACGTTCAGAGCAGAAACACAATAGGGCATAGTATGTTCAATGCGTCTAAAATTTAATACATTTCAATTTCAGGATAGACGGGATACGGGTGGAATTTTTGGTATTTGAATATTTCAAAAATTCGAATTTCGTTTTTGATGTTTTTCGTGCCGACAAAGTTGTTTACGAGTGAAAAATTACATTAATTTCGATAGATTTTGACAGTGAATATGAAAGCTTTCATATCTGCATGGGACAGTAGCAGATCTAGTTAGGCTTTCAGACTTTCGTCTGAAAGCCTATTGAGATTACTAAAATTATTATTTTTTTTTTTATTATTATTATTTACCGCCGGAGCCTATTTCTCTATGATCGAAAAGAGATACCGATCTGCGGTTCATCTTTCTATTGGGAAACCATGTGGTGGCTACTCAATAAAGCAATTTTTGAACTTCTGCGCAGACCGGAAGTGGTCGAATTTTGAACGTTGGTAAAAAATAAAAAATAGGCCGTGGTTTCGTCAATTCTCTACCTATATTCAAACAAATCACATTTTTGGAAAGCCTGAGACTTTTCCAAGACAATAGCAATCTCACATTTCGCAATTTCGAAACTTCGTCGCTGACTTCTATCGTTCGAAAATTCAAAACACGTCGCCTACGAGACAATTTTTGTTATTTTTCAAAATTTCCAAATTTGACCTACATTTTTGGATACCTGACGTCAATCCGATTCCAGTAATATAAGTTTCATTCAGAGTTATCGCCCTTTATTTTTCGATTTTTTTCGAATTTTCCCATTTTGTGAGCTGTGGTGCTGTTTTACAGCCAAAATGATGTTTCTGAAACTTACGGAACATGAAGTTATAGTCCAATACCAACTGATAAAGCAATTTCGACAAGAATCCTTTAACCGGAAGTGGTCGAAATAATGTGCAATATTTTGAAAAAAATGCAAAAAATGGATATTTTGGGGAAAAACGCGATTCCTTCGCCCGATATCAATGGATGAAAGAAATTATGGTACCATTGGACTGCACTAGGATTGTACTATCCTATGATACCCAATTCATACGGATATTATGATCAGGCAGCAAAATATGGCACGCTGAAAATCAAGTATTTTCTGATTTGGAGCGTTTTTGGACGCCTATATCTCGAAAACTTAACCGCAACTTTTTTTTAAATTTTTTCTATCGAGAGTCCTTTCGGAGTTAATTTGCATGAAATCATCCAATAGGCCTTTGAAATGTCTGGAATAGGTGAAATAACGGACTGAAAATCGAAAAAAGTCGAAAAATCGTGAAATTTTGGAAAATGCTCTACTATTTTTTTATTAGAAGAGAATTTTTAAAAAAGGTTGTATATTCAGATAGCTGACCTAATTACGATTCTAACGATGTATAATATGTATGTAATTATTGAAATTTAATTTTCGATATTTTAATTTTTTTTTCATTTTTGGCACTTTTGAACACAGGATTTCTCAGGGGCATTTTATCTGATCAGATAATGTAATATATGATTACAGAGCCCTGTGGCTATTTTAGTGCCCAAACCGGCTATTAAAACTATTCCGACAATAATAACCGTACCGGAAGTATTCAAAAAATGAAAAAAAAAGGTTAAAAACATTGTCTCACTTACGAAAAACTTGATTGCTCTCTTAGGTAATAGCGGACCAAAAGAACTAAAGGGTCGTTGGATAGTCCTATTAATGGACCATCATATGGTATCTAAATAATACGATTTCGATGGTACGGAAATAAATTATTGTATGCCAAAAATCAAGTATTTTCCGATTTTTTAACATTCTGAGACGCCCTTTTCTCGAAAACGCCGCCGCAGATTTTTCTGAAACTTTTCTTACTCAAAGTCCTATCGGTTGTCTATATAGTGAATCCAAAATGAAAAGCATTGAAATAATATAGGTGGTCCAAAAATGGCATCAAACTTTAAAAAAAAAGTTGAAAAATCGTTAAATTTTTGTAAACGCTCTTTAATTTATCTTTTTTTCCAAAACTACTCAATGGATGTTTCTGACACTTCTGGTATAGAAAGTTAAGTATCCAAAGAACTTCGTAAAGCTATCACGACAACGATCGTAAAACCGGAAGTAGTCCGATATTTTGAAAAAAAAAAATATTTTTTACGAAAAGCTTTTTTATTTATGAATATTTTTTGATAATATTTTACACAGGGTTAAAATATCATCCTACTTGAGCAGAAATGAGAAAAAAAATTGTCTCGGTAATTTGCGTTAGCCGCCATCGGCTAGTTTAGTTTTTCGTACCCAGAAAAATTATTTATTGTTCGATTGGTATAAAACAAAGTTCACATGCTCCGTGGTCCCAATTGTAATTTTTTTTTTGTTACGGTGAAATTTTTCTGTCGGCAACGTAAGTGACGTAATATTAACAAAAACTACAATTTTGACAGTTCGGTACCACTTTTTGAAAGCAAATATTATTTTTTTTCAAAACTGATATAACTAAAAGGATGAACCCTGCAAAGGTGCACAAAATCCTTAGCTCAGATTTTTTAATTTCAATTTCATTTTCGGGCAATTTCGAATAAAATGTAAAATAAAGTGTAAAATTCAGTTGTTTACAATTCATTCAGCGTCTTCATATTTTGAAATATTTATTTGTAATTTTCAATAATCCAGACGAAGAGAATGTATGCTAAAATTAGTTTGTAATATGAGCAGTTGCCGATAAATATGCAATTTTGCATGCATCACTTTTCACGTTATTTTGCCTATAAAAACGTGATTTATTATTCGATTTGATATATTTATTTTTCCATTTGATGCCTAATGCCAATTTAGAGTAGGTCAAGCCAATTTTACATTTTCACTGTGGCCGGAAATGACGTCATTTAGGCAAAAACTGCATTTTTAACCTAAAAAAGAAATATTTTATTTAAATGAGTCTGCCTTATAATATTTTTAAAATTACGATATTCAATTCCCATCAACGAATAGAATGAAGCCATACGACCCTGCAGATACCACAAAATGGTTTCTAACTTGTACGGTTACAGAGAAATAGGCGATCTTCGATAAGTCACTTTTCAAGGTTTTTGGTCTATAAAAGTGTCAATTATTATTCGATTTTTATAATTTTTTTACCATTTGATGCCTTATGCCATTTATGAATTCTATGAACTAAATTAACATTTTCAATATCACCGGAAGTAATGTAGCCTTCAAAACAAACATTTTTTTGAAGGGATTTATATTTATTATTCGTTTAACTTTATAACGTTTGGTTCTAATGGGCAGTAAGATTGAATATATACCATCATATTGATATCAAGAAAAGGCTTCTAGCATGTTCCCTTGTCGAAAAATAGTCAATTTTCCCAGGGTCACTTATAAGTTTTTTACCTTCTTAATTTCAGTTGATGGGTTATGTGTTAATTATTTATTGCCCGATATGTATAAAACAAAGTTTTATTTTGTATGTTGCGAATTTTCGACTTATTTTTCACCTATAAAATTGACGTAATTTTGCCGTAATTTACAATTTTGACCGGTCTTTTCGCCAGCAAATATTACTTTTACATATGATAGAGGGTGTCACCGAAGCAAAACAATTAAAGTATAGTTTGGTAGCTCAATGGATCGGCTATGGTATAATAAACTTCCTGTATGATTCCTGAAAGCCGGTTCAGTGCTGCTTGCAGGTCTAGTTATTAGGCTTTCAGACTTTCGTCTGAAAGCCTATTGAGATTACTAAAATTATTATTATTATTAGGCTTTCAGACTTTCGTCTGAAAGCCTATTGAGATTACTAAAATTATTATTATTAGGCTTTCAGACTTTCGTCTGAAAGCCTATTGAGATTACTAAAATTATTATTAGGGTTTCACACTGCGTAGCTTGTGTGAAACACTATTGTTTTTGTTAAAATTATTATTCTTATTATTATTCTTATTATTATTCCAATTCCACTTTGACTATATCTCAGCAACTACTTGTCGCATCGTTACGATTTCTTCGGTTTTACTGGGAAAGTGGGTGTGACTTAGAGGATAAAGCTATTTTGAACGTTCTGCGACAATGCGAAATGTCCGAAATCACCGAAGTTATCGTTTTTGAAAATATTGCAGTAATTTTAACAATAATCATTGGATTTTAACTTTCGATACATTTTGGCATAGTCGGAGACAGGGCACATAGCTACGCTACTTTCGATTTTTGATTTTCGGCATATCTTCGAAGATATTAGGCGCCAAATTTCGAAAATTTAAAATTTTACAAAAAACTTTTTTATTTATGAATATTTTTTAGTCGTGTTGTGCACAGAATTAAAGAGTCATCTGACTAGCGCAAAAATAGTAAAAAAAATTGTCTCAGTAATTTTCCTTGGCCGCCATTGGCTAATTCAGTTTTTCAGTCCCAGATTAATTTTTTATTGTTCGATTTGTATAAAACAAAGTTCATATGCTTCGTTGTCTCAATTGTCATTTTTTTTATTACCGAAAGTGTTATCTGTCGGCACCGGAAGTGGCATAATTTTACCAAAAACTACAATTTTGACAGTTATTTTCTTATATCGAAAACAAATATTATTTTTTGGAAAAATTATTTGACTCAAAGAGTGTGCCCTTTCAAGGCGCAAAAAATGTAGGAAGCAGTTTTTTTAATTTCGATTTCATTTTCGAGCAAATTCGATTAAGAGGCTAAAATGGTGTAAAATTGACCTATTTATAACCTATTCAGGCTTTTCAAATTTTAAAATATTTCTTTGTAACTTTTATAAACTTGTAGCTATCATCCATACGAAGAGAATATGCGTGAAAATTAGTTTGTAATATAAGCAGTTGCCGAGAAATAGGCAATTTTGCATGAGTCACTTTTCACGTAATTTTGGCTGTAAAAGAATCAATTATTATTCAATTTTCAATTTTCTTTCGCCATTGGATGCCTAATGCCATAGTGGTCTATTTCAAACCATTTTACCTCTTACTCCGCCACCGGAAATGACGTCATTTGCTCAAAACTTAAATTTTAGCCTTTAAAAACAATATTTTATTCAAATGAGTCGTACTTGTTATTTTTTTCAAATTATGATATTTGATTCTATTGATCAAATAGATTGAACCCATACGATCATACAGATACCACAAAATGGTTTCTAACTTGTACGGTTGCAGAGAAATGGACAATTTTCCCTAAGTCACTTTTCAAGGTTTTTGGTCTATAAAAGTGTCAGTTATTATTCGATTTTCATAAAATTTTCACTATATGATATCTTATGTCATTGATGATTTCATAGAACTAATTTAACATTTTCAGTATCACCAGAAGTAATGTCATTTTGGCAAAAACTGTATTTTTAGCCTTCAAAACAGATATTTTTTTTAAATGAGTCTGATTTGTAATATATTTCAAATTATGATATTTGATCCCAATCAACAAATCGATTGAACCCATACGATCATATAGATACCAAAAAATAGTTTTTATCATGTACGGTTGCCGAGAAATAGACGATTTTCTACAAGTCACTTTTCAAGGTTTTTGGTCTATAAAAGTGGCAATTCTTATTCGATCTACATACTATTTTCGCCATATGATGCCTTATGCCATTTCTGATTTCATAAAACTAATTGAACATTTTCATTATCACCGGAAGTAATGAAATTTTTCCAGGATCACTTACAAGTAACATATATATATATATATATATAAAATGAATTGATATTGCTGGATTTGGTTGATTCTTCGTCAATTTTATTTGATGTTTACAATGCTTATGTGGAAACCTGGTCGATGGTTTCATTGGTATCGGAAGTGACATATGTTCAGGGGTAACGTGGCACCGAAAGTGACGTGGCACCAGTGAAACCCGTCATTCCTGCATGCAGGTCTAGTTATTATTATTTATTATTATTATTTACCGCGAGGGCCTAGATCTCCATGATCGAAAACAGATATCGATCTGGAATCAGATTTTCTATTGGGAAACCATGTGGTGGCTACTTGATAAAATATTTTTGAAATTTCTGCGCATACCGGAAGTGACCGAAATTTGTACGTTATCTAAAAATTGAAAATCGGCCATAGTTTCGTCAATTCTTTATCCATTTTCAAACAAATTACATTTTTGGAATCCCTGAATCTTTTCTGAGACAATCTATTCTGAGACATTTTTCAATTTCGAACATTCGTATATGACTTTTATCGTTTGAAAATTGCAAACATGTTGTTTACGAGACAATTTTTGTTATTTTTCAAAATTTTCAAATTTGACCTACATTTTTGGATACCTGAAGTCCATCCGATTCCAGTAATATAAGTTTCATTCAGAGTTATCGCCCTTTATTTTTCGATTTTTTTCGAATTTTCTTCCCATTTTGTGAGCTCCGGTTTCGGTTTATGGCAGAATTGACGTTTCTGAAACTTCTGGAACATGAAGTTATAGTCCAATACCAACGTATAAAGCAATTTCGACAAGAATCCTTAAACCGGAAGTGGTCGAAATAATGGGCAATATTTTGAAAAAAATGCAAAAAATGGATATTTTGGGGAAAAACGCGATTTCTCCGCCCGATATCAATGGATTAAAGAAATTAGGGTACCATTGGACTGCACTAGGATTGTACTATCATATGATACCCAATTCATACGGATGCTATGATCAGGAAGCAAAATATGGCACGCTGAAAATCACGAATTTTCTGATTTTTAGCATTTTTGGACGCCTGTATCTCGAAAACTTAACCTGCAATTTTTTTTAAATTTTTTCTATCGAGAGTCCTTTTGGAGGTATTTTGCATAAAGCCATCCAATAAGACTTTGAAATGTCTGGAATAGGAAAAAAAAGGGACTGAAAATCGAAAAAAGTCGAAAAATCGTGAAATTTTGGAAAATGCTCTACTATTTTTTTATTTTAAGAGATTTTTAAAAAGACGTTGTATATTCAGATAGCTGACCTAATTACGATTCTAACGATGTATAATATGTATGTAATTATTAAAATTTAATTTTCGATATTTTAAATTTTTTGCATTTTTGGCACTTTTGAACATAGGATTACTCAGGGGCATTTTATCTGATCAGATAATGTAATATATCATTACAGAGCCCTGTGGCTATTTTAGTGCCCAAACCGGCCATTAAAACTATTTCGACAATAATAACCATACCGGAAGTATTCAAAAAATGAAAAAAAAGAGTAAAAACATTGTCGCACTTGCGAAAAACTTGATTTCTCTCTTAGGTAATAGCGGACCAAAAGAACTAAAGTGTCGCTGGATAGCCCTATTAATGGACCATAATATGGTATCTAAATAATACGATTTCGATGGTAAGGAAATAAACTATTGTATGCCAAAAATGTAGTATTTTCCAATTTTTTAACATTCTGAGACGCCTTCTTCTCAAAAACGACGCCTACGATTTTTCTTAAACTTTTCTTACTCAAAGTCCTATCGGTTGTCTATATAGGGAATCCAAAATGAAAAGCATTGAAATAATATAAGTGGTCGAAAAATGGCCTCAAACTTTGAAAAAAATTGAAAAATCGTTAAATTTTTGGAAACGCTCTTTAATTTATCTTTTTTTCCAAAACTACTCAATGGATGTTTCTGACACTTCTGGTACAGAAAGTTAAGTATCCAAAGAACTTCGTAAAGCTATCACAACAACGATCGTAAAATCGGAAGTAGTCGAAAAAATGTCCGATATTTTGAAAAAAAAATATTTTTTTTACGAAACCCTTTTTTATTTATGAATATTTTTTGATGATCTTTCACACAGGGTTAAAATATCATCGTACTTGAGCAGAAATAAGAAAAAAAATTGTCTCGGTAATTTGCGTTAGCCGCCATCGGCTAATTTAGTTTTTCGTACCCAGAAAAATTATTTATTGTTCGATTTGTATAAAACAAAGTTCATATGCACCGTGGTCCCAATTGTAATTTTTTTTATTACGGTGAAGTTTTTCTGTCGGCAACGGAAGTGACGTAATATTAACAAAAACTACAATTTTGACAGTTCGGTACCACATTTTGAAAGCAAATATTATTTTTTTTCAAAACTGATATAACTAAAAGGATGCACCCTGCAAAGGTGCACAAAATCCTTAGCTCATATTTTTTAATTTCAATTTCATTTTCGGGCAATTTCGAATAAAATGTAAAATAACGTGTAAAATTCAGTTATTTACAATTCATTCAGCGTCTTCATATTTTGAAATATTTATTTGTAATTTTCATAAACTCGTAGCAATAATCCAGACGAAGAGAATGTATGCGAAAATTAGTTTGTAATATGAGCAGTTGCCGAGAAATATGCAATTGTGCATGCATCACTTTTCACGTTATTTTGCCTATAAAAGAGTGAATTATTATTCGATTTGCAATATTTTTTTTTCCATTTGATGCCTAATGCCAATTTGGACTAGGTCAAGTCAATTTTACATTTTCACTGTGACCGGAAATGACGTCTTTTGGGCAAAAACTGTATTTCTAACCTAAAAAACAAATATTTTATTGAAATGAGTCTGCCTTATAATGTTTTTAAAATTATGATATTTGATTCCCATCAACGAATAGAATGAAGCCATACGACCATACAGATACCACAAAATGGTTTCTAACTTGTACGGTTACAGAGAAATAGGCGATCTTCTATAAGTCACTTTTCAAGGTTTTTGGTCTATAAAAGTTTCAATTATTATTCGATTTTTATAATTTTTTTAACATTTGATGCCTTATGCCATTTATGACTTCTATGAACCAAGTTAACATTTTCAATATCACCGGAAGTAATGTAATTTTTGCAAAAAACGTATTTTTAGCCTTCAAAACAAACATTTTTTTGAAGTGATTTATATTCTTTATTCGTTTAACTTTATAACGTCTGACTCTAATGGGCAGTAAGATTGAATCAATACCATCATATTGATATCAAGAAAAGGCTTCTAGCATGTTCCCTTGTCGAATAATAACCAATTTTCCCAGGGTCACTTTTAAGTTTTTTACCTTCTTAATTTCAGTTTATGGGTTATAGGTTAATTATTTATTGCCCGATATGTATAAAACAAAGTTTGTATTTTGTATGTTGCGAATTTTCGACTTATTTTTCACCTATAAAAATTTCTTTCGGCACCGGAAGTGACGTAATTTTGCCATAATTTACAATTTTGACCGGTCTTTTCGCCAGCAAATATTACTTATACATATGATAGAGGGTGTCACTGAAGCAGAACAACTAAAGTATAGTTCGGTAGCTCAATGGATCGGCTATGGTATAATAAACTTCCTGTATGATTCCTGAAAGCCGGTTCAGTGCTGCTTGCAGGTCTAGTTAGGCTTTCAGACTTTCGTCTGAAAGCCTATTGAGATTACTAAAATTATTATTATTAGGGTTTCACACTGCGAAGCTTGTGTGAAACACTATTGTTTTTGTTAAAATTATTATTCTTATTATTATTATTATTATTCTTCTTTTGTTTTGAGTAGATCTCAGCAACTACGTGTCGCATCGTTACGATTTCTTCGGTTTTACTGGGAAAGTGGGTGTGACTTAGAGGATAAAGCTATTTTGAACGTTCTGCGACAATGCGAAATGTCCGAAATCACCGAAGTTATCGTTTTTACAAATATTGCGGTAATTTTAACAATAATCATGGGATTTTAACTTTCGATACATTTTGGCATAGCTGGAGACAGGGCACATAGCTGCGCTACTTTCGATTTTTGATTTTCGGCAAATCTTCGAAGATATTAGGCGCCAAATTTCGGAAATTTAAAATTTTACAAAAAACTTTTTTATTTATGAATATTTTTTAGTCGTGTTGTGCACAGAATTAAAGAGTCATCTGACTTGCGCAAAAATGTTAAAAAATTTTGTCTCAGTAGTTTTCCTTGGCCTCCATTGGCTAATTCAGTTTTTCAGTCCTAGATTAATTTTTTATTGTTCGATTTGTATAAAACAAAGTTCATATGCTTCGTTGTCTCAATTGTCATTTTTTTTATTACCAAAAGTATTATCTGTCGGCACCGGAAGTGGCATAATTTTACCAAAAACTACAATTTTGACAGTTAGGTACATTTTTTGAAAACAAATATTATTTTTTTGAAAAATTATATGACTCAAAGAGTGTGTCCTTTAAAGGCGCAAAAAATGTCGGAAGCAGTTTTTTTAATTTCTTTTTCATTTTCTAGCAAATTGGATTAAGAGGTGAAAAAAGGCGTAAAATTGACCTACTTACAACTCATTCAGGCTTTTCAGATTTTAAAATATTTTTACGTAACTTTTATAAACTTGTAGCTATAATCCATACGAAGAGAATGTATGTGAAAATTAGTTTGTAATATAAGCAGTTGCCGAGAAATAGGCAATTTTGCATGAGTCACTTTTCACGTAATTTTGGCTGTAAAAGAATCAATTATTATTCGATTTTCAATTTTCTTTCGCCATTGGATGCCTAATACCATAGTGGACTATGTCAAACCATTTTACCCCTTGCGCTGCCACCGGAAATGACGTCATTTGCTCAAAACTTAAATTTTAGCCTTCAAAAAACAATATTTTATTCAAATGAGTCGTATTTGTTATTTTTTTCAAATTGTGATATTTGATTCTATTGATCAAATAGATTGAACCCATACGATCATACAGATACCACAAAATGGTTTCTAACTTGTACGGTTGCAGAGAAATGGGCGATTTTCCTTAAGTCACTTTTCAAGGTTTTTGGTCTATAAAAGTGTCAGTTATTATTCGATTTTCATAAAATTTTCACCATATGATATCTTGTGTCATTTATGATTTCATAGAACTAATTTAACATTTTCAGTATCACCGGAAGTAATGTCATTTTGGCAAAAACTGTATTTTTAACCTTCAAAACAGACATTTTTTTCAAATGAGTCTGATTTGTAATATATTTCAAATTATGATATTTGATTCCAATCAACAAATGGATTGAACCCATACGATCATATAGATACCAAAAGATAGTTTTTATCGTGTACGGTTGCCGAGAAATAGACGGTTTTCTACAAGTCACTTTTCAAGGTTTTTGGTCTATAAAAGTGGCAATTCTCATTCGATTTACATACAATTTTCGCCATTATGATGCCTTATGCCATTTCTGATTTCATAAAACTAATTGAACATTTTCATTATCACCGGAAGTAATGAAATTTTGCCAGGATCACTTACAAGTAACATATATATAAAATGAATTGATATTGCTGGATTTGGTTGATTCTTCGTCCATTTTATTTGATGTTTACAATGCTTATGTGGAAACCTGTTTGATGGTTTCATTGGTATCGGAAGTGACATATGTTTAAGGGTAACGTGGCACCGAAAGTGACGTGGCACCAGTGAAACCCGCCATTCCTGCATGCAGGTCTAGTTATTATTATTATTATTATTATTTACCGCGAGGGCCTAGATCTCCATGATCGAAAACAGATATCGATCTGGAATTAGCTTTTCTATTGGGAAACCATGTGGTGGCTACTTGATAAAATATTTTTGAAATTTCTGCGCATACCGGAAGTGACCGAACTTTGTACTTTCTCTAAAAATTGAAAATCGGCTATAGTTTCGTCAATTCTTTATCCATTTTCAAACAAATTACATTTTTGGAATCCCTGGATCTTTTCTGAGAAAATGGCTATCTCACATTTTTCAATTTCGAACATTCGTCTATGACTTTTATAGTTCGAAAATTGAACACATGTTGTTTACGAGACAATTTTTGTTATTTTTCAAAATTTTCAAATTTGACCTACATTTTTGGATACCTGAAGTCCATCCGATTCCAGTAATATAAGTTTCACTCAGAGTTATCGCCCTTTATTTTTCGATTTTTTTCGAATTTTCTTCCCATTTTGTGAGCTCGGGTTTCGTTTTATGGCAGAATTGACGTTTCTGAAACTTCTGGAACATGAAGTTAAAGTCCAATATCAACAGGTAAAGCAATTTCGACAAGACTCCTTAAACCGGAAGTGGTCGAAATAATGTGCAAAATTTGCAAAAAATTGAAAAAAATGGGTGGTTTTGGGAAAAACGTGATTTCTTCGCCCGATATCAACGGATTAAAGGGATTAAGGTATCGTTGGGTTGCATGAAGAATGGGCTATCGTATGATACCCAAATCATACAGATACTATGAAAAGGTAGCAAAATATGGCACGCTGAAAATCAAGTATTTTCTGATTTGGAGCGTTTTTGGATGCCTGTATCTCGAAAACTTAACCTACAATTTTTTTTATTTTTTTTCTATCGAGAGTCCTTTTGGAGGTATTTGGCATGAAGCCATCCAATAGGACTTTGAAATGTCTGGAATAGGATAAAAAAGGGACTGAAAATCGAAAAAAGTCGAAAAATCGTGAAATTTTGGAAAATGCTCTACTATTTTTTTATTTTAAGAGATTTTTAAAAAAAGGTTGTATATTCAGATAGCTGACCTAATTACGATTCTAACGATGTATAATATGTATGTAATTATTAAAATTTAATTTTCGATATTTTAAATTTTTTGCATTTTTGGCACTTTTGAACATAGGATTTCTCAGGGGCATTTTATCTGATCAGATAATGTAATATATCATTACAGAGCCCTGTGGCTATTTTAGTGCCCAAACCGACTATTAGAACTATTCCGACAATAATAACCATACCGGAAGTATTCAAAAAATGAAAAAAAAGAGTAAAAACGTTGTCGCACTTGCGAAAAACTTGATTTCTCCCTTAGGTAATAGCGGACCAAAAGAACTAAAGTGTCGCTGGATAGCCCTATTAATGGACCATCATATGGTATCTAAATAATACGATTTCGATGGTAAGGAAATAAATTATTGTATGCCAAAAATCTAGTATTTTCCAATTTTTTAACATTCTGAGACGCCCTTTTCTCGAAAACGACGCCTACGATTTTTCTTAAACTTTTCTTACTCAAAGTCCTGTTAGTTGTCTATATAGGGAATCCAAAATGAAAAGCATTGAAATAATATAAGTGGTCGAAAAATGGCCTCAAACTTTGAAAAAAATTGAAAAATCGTTAAATTTTTTGAAACGCTCTTTAATTTATCTTTTTTTCTAAAACTACTCAATGGATGTTTCTGACACTTTTGGTACAGAAAGTTAAGTATCCAAAGGACTTCGTAAAGCTATCACAACAACGATCGTAAAACCGGAAGTAGTCGAAAAAATGTCCGATATTTCGAAAAAAAATAATTTTTTTACGAAAACCTTTTTTATTTATGAATATTTTTTGATGATATTTTACACAGGGTTAAAATATCATCGTACTTGAGCAGAAATGAGAAAAAAAATTGTCTCGGTAATTTGCGTTAGCCGCCATCGGCTAATTTAGTTTTTCGTACCCAGAAAAATTATTTATTGTTCGATTTGTATAAAACAAAGTTCATATGCACCATGGTCCCAATTGTAATTTTTTTTGTTACGGTGAAATTTTTCTGTCGGCAACGGAAGTGACGTAATATTAACAAAAACTACAATTTTGACAGTTCGGTACCACTTTTTGAAAGCAAATATTATTTTTTTTCAAAACTGATATAACTAAAAGGATGCACCCTGCAAAGGTGCACAAAAACCTTAGCTCATATTTTTTAATTTCAACTTCATTTTCGGGCAATTTCGAATAAAATGTAAAATAAAGTGTAAAATTCAGTTATTTACAATTCATTCAGCGTCTTCATATTTTGAAATATTTATTTGTAATTTTCATAAACTCGTAGCAATAATCCAGACGAAGAGAATGTATGCGAAAATTAGTTTGTAATATGAGCAGTTGCCGAGAAATATGCAATTTTGCATGCATCACTTTTCACGTTATTTTGCCTATAAAAGAGTTAATTATTATTCGATTTGCAATATTTTTTTTCCATTTGATGCCTAATGCCAATTTGGACTAGGTCAAGCCAATTTTACATTTTCACTGTGACCGGAAATGACGTCATTTGGGCAAAAACTGTATTTTTAACCTAAAAAACAAATATTTTATTCAAATGAGTCTGCCTAATAATATTTTTAAAATTATGATATTTGATTCCCATCAACGAATAAAATGAAGCCATACGACCATACAGATACCACAAAATGGTTTCTAACTTGTACGGTTACAGAGAAATAGGCGATCTTCTATAAGTCACTTTTCAAGGTTTTTGGTCTGTAAAACTGTCAATTATTATTCGATTTTTACAATTTATTTACCATTTCATGCCTTATGCTATTTATGACTTCTATGAACCAAGTTAAAATTTTCAATATCACCGGAAGTAATGTAATTTTTGCAAAAAACGTATTTTTAGCCTTTAAAACAAACATTTTTTTGAAGGGATTTATATTTATTATTCGTATAACTTTATAACGTCTGACTCTAATGGGCAGTAAGACTGAATCAATACCATCATATTGATATCAAGAAAAATCTTCTAGCATGTTCCCTTGCCGAATAATAACCAATTTTCCGAGGGTCACTTTTCAGTTTTTTACCTTCTTAATTTCAGTTTATGGGTTATAGGTTAATTATTTATTGTCCGATATTTATAAAAAAAAAGTTTGTATTTTGTATGTTGCGAATTTTCGACTTATTTTTCATCTATAAAAATTTCTTTCGGCACCGGAAGTGACATACTTTTGCCATAATTTACAATTTTGACCGGTCTTTTAGCCAGCAAATATTACTTTTACATATGATAGAGGGTGTCACTGAAGCAAAACAACTAAAGTATAGTTTGGTAGCTCAATGGATCGGCTATGGTATAATAAACTTCCTGTATGATTCCTGAAAGCCGGTTCAGTGCTGCTTGCAGGTCTAGTTAGGCTTTCAGACTTTCGTCTGAAAGCCTATTGTGATTACTAAAATTATTATTTATTATTATTATTTTATTTTTCGGGGGAGCCTATTTCTCAGTGTCTGTAACAGATACAGATCTGGGACGTAATTTTCTATCAGGAAACCATATAGTGGCCATCCCTTCCACTGTATTTGAAACTTCTGCGCAGACCGGAAGTGGCCGAATTTTGTGCGTTGCCAAAAAATTAAAAAACGGCCGTAGATTCGTCAATTCTGTACCTATTTTCATACAAATTACATTTTTGGAAACCCTGAGTCTTTTGTCGGACGATAGCAGTTGAAAATTTTGCAATTTAGAAACTTCGCCGCTGACTTCTAGCATTCGAAAAATGAAAATATGTTGTTTAAGACACATTTTTTGTTATTTTTCAAAATTTTCAAAGTTGACCTACATTTTTGGATACCTGAAGGCAATCCGGTTCCAGTAATATAAGTTTCATTCAGAGTCATCGCCCTTTATTTTTCGATTTTTTTCGAATTTTATTCACATTTTGTGAGCTTAAGTTTCGTTTTACGGCCGGATCGACGTTTCTGAAATTCCTGGAACATGAAGTAATATGGTCAAACCACCGTTTAAAGCAATTTCAACAACAATCCGTAAACCGGAAGTAGTCGAAATACTATGCGATATTTTGAAAAAAACGTGAAAAATTGGTGTTTTGGGTAAAAACACGATTTTTCCGTCCGATATCAACGGATTAAACAAATTAAGGTATCATTTGGTCGGGCGGTAATTGGACCACTGAATGATACCCAATTCGTACGGATACGATCAGCAGGAAGCAAAATATGGCTCGCTGAAAATCAAGTATTTTCTGATTTGGAGCGTTTTTAGATGCCTGTATCTCGAAAACTGCTCCACAGTTTTTTATGAAACTTTCTCTATCGAGAGACCTTGCAGTAATCTTGTGTACGAAACATTCCATTACGACTTTGAAATATCTGGAAAAGGTGAAATAACGGACTGAAAATCGAAAAAAGTCGAAAAATCGTGAAATTTTGGAAAATGCTCTGCTATTTTTTTATTTTAAGAGATTTTCAAAAAAAATTTGTATATTCAGATCGCTGACCTAATTACGATTCTAACGATGTATAATATGTATGTAGTTATTGAAATTTAATTTTTGATATTTTAAATTTTTTGCATTTTTGGCACTTTTGAACCTAGGATTTCTCAGGGGCATTTTATCTGATCAGATAATGTAATATATCATTACAGAGCCCTGTGGCTATTTTAGTGCCTAAACCGGTTATCAAAACTATATCGACAATAATAACCATACCGGAAGTATTCAAAAAATGTAAAAAAAAGGTTAAAAACATTGTCGCACTTGCAAAAAACTTGATTTCTCCCTTAGGTAATAGCGGACCAAAAGAACTAAAGTGTCGTTGGATAGCCCTATTAATGGACCATCATATGGTATCTAAATAATACGATATCGATGGTAAGGAAATAAATTATTGTGTGCCAAAAATCTAGTATTTTCCGATTTTTTAACATTCTGAGACGTCCTTTTCTCGAAAACGACGCCGCAGATTTTTCTTAAACTTTTCTTACTCAAAGTCCTATCGGTTGTCTATATAGTGAATCCAAAATGAAAAGCATTGAAATAATATAAGTGGTCGAAAAATGGCCTCAAACTTTGAAAAAAACTGAAAAATCGTTAAATTTTTGGAAACGCTCTTTAATTTATCTTTTTTTCCCAAACTACTCAATGGATGTTTCTGACACTTCTGGTACAGAAAGTTAATTATCCAGAGAACTTCGTAAAGCTATCATGACAACGATCGTAAAACCGGAAGTAGTCGAAAAAATGTCCGATATTTTGAAAAAAATTATTTTTTTTTACGAAAACCTTTTTTATTTATGAATATTTTTTGATGATATTTTACACAGGGTTAAAAATATCATCCTACTTGAGCAGAAATGAGAAAAAAAATTGTCTCGGTAATTTGCGTTAGCCGCCATCGGCTAATTTAGTTTTTCGTACCCAGAAAAATTATTTATTGTTCGATTTGTATAAAACAAAGTTCATATGCACCGTGGTCACAATTGCAATTTTTTTTGTTACGGTGAAATTTTTCTGTCGGCAACGGAAGTGACGTAATATTAACAAAAACTACAATTTTGACAGTTCGGTACCACTTTTTGAAAGCAAATATTATTTTTTTTTCAAAACTGATATAACTAAAAGGATGCACCCTGCAAAGGTACACAAAATCCTTAGCTCATATTTTTTAATTTCAATTTCATTTTCGGGCAATTTCGAATAAAATGTAAAATAAAGTGTAAAATTCAGTTATTTACAATTCATTCAGCGTCTTCATATTTTGAAATATTTATTTGTAATTTTCATAAACTCGTAGCAATAATCCAGACGAAGAGAATGTATGCGAAAATTAGTTTGTAATATGAGCAGTTGCCGAGAAATATGCAATTTTGCATGCATCACTTTTCACGTTATTTTGCCTATAAAAGAGTGAATTATTATTCGATTTGCAATAATTTTTTGCCATTTGATGCCTAATGCCAATTTGGACTAGGTCAAGCCAATTTTAAATTTTCACTGTGACCGGAAATGACGTCATTTGGGCAAAAACTGTATTTTTAACCTAAAAAACAAATATTTTATTCAAATGAGTCTGCCTTATAATATTTTTAAAATCATGATATTTGATTCCCACCAACGAATAGAATAAAGCCATACGACCATACGGATACCACAAAATTGTTTCTAACTTGTACGGTTACAGAGAAATAGGCGATCTTCTATAAGTCACTTTTCAAGGTTTTTGGTCTATAAAAGTGTCAATTATTATTCGATTTTTATAATTTTTTTACCATTTGATGCCTTATGCCATTTATGACTTCTATAAACTAAATTAACATTTTCAATATCTCCGGAAGTAATGTAATTTTTGCAAAAAACGTATTTTTAGCCATCAAAACAAACATTATATTGAAGGGATTTATATTTATTATTCGTTTAACTTTATAACGTCTGACTCTAATGGGCAGTAAGATTGAATCAATACCATCATATTGATATCAAGAAAAGGCTTCTAGCATGTTCCCTTGTCGAATAATAGCCAATTTTCTCAGGGTCACTTTTAAATTTTATACCTTCTTAATTTCAGTTTATGGGTTATAGGTTGATTATTTATTGCCCGATATGTATAAAACAAAGTTTGTATTTTGTATGTTGCGAATTTTCGACTTATTTTTCACCTATAAAAATTTCTTTCGGCACCGGAAGTGACGTAATTTTGCCATAATTTACAATTTTGACCGGTCTTTTCGCCAGCAAATATTACTTTTACATATGATAGAGGGTGTCACTGAAGCAAAACAACTCAAGTATACTTTGGTAGCTCAATGGATCGGCTATGGTATAATGAACTTCCTGTATGATTCCTGAAAGCCGGTTCAGTGCTGCTTGCAGGTCTAGTTATTATTATTATTATTATTATTTACCGCGGGGGCCTAGATCTCCATGATCGAAAACAGATATCGACCTGGAATTAGATTTTCTATTGGGAAACCATGTGGTGGCTACTTGATAAAATATTTTTGAAATTTCTGCGCATACCGGAAGTGACCGAACTTTGCACGTTGTCTAAAAATTGAAAATCGGCCATAGTTTCGTCAATTCTTTATCCATTTTCAAACAAATTACATTTTTGGAATCCCTGAATCTTTTCTGAGACAATGGCTATCTCACATTTTTCAATTTCGAACATTCGTCTATGACTTTTATCGTTCGAAAATTGAAAACATGTTGTTTGCGAGACAATTTTTGTTATTTTTCAAAATTTTGAAATTTGACCTACATTTTTGGATACCTGAAGTCCATCCGATTCCAGTAATATAAGTTTCATTCAGAGTTATCGCCCTTTATTTTTCGATTTTTTTCGAATTTTCTACCCATTTTGTGAGCTCGGGTTCCGTTTTATGGCCAAATTGACGTTTCTGAAATTTCCGAGGCATGAAGCCAAATGACCATTGCAAGGAATAAAGCAATTTCAACAATAATCTGTACACCGGAAGTGGTCGAAATAATGTCGGATATTTTGAAAAAAATGCAAAAAATGGGTATTTTGGGGAAAAACGCGATTTCTCCGTCCGATATAAATGGATTAAAGAAATTAGGGTACCATTGGACTGCACTGGGATTTCACTATCGTATGATACCAAATTCTTACGGATACTATGAACAGGCAGCAAAATATGGCACGCTGAAAATCAAGTATTTTCTGATTTTTAGCATTTTTGGACGCCTGTATCTCGAAAACTACTCCAGCGATTTTTATGAAACTTTCTCTATCGAGAGACCTTGTGGTAGTCTGAAGTACGAAACATTCCATTACGACTTTGAAATGTCTGGAATAGGTGAAATAACGGACTGAAAATCAAAAAAAGTCGAAAAATCGTGAAATTTTGGAAAATGCTCTACTATTTTTTTATTTGAAGAGATTTTCAAAAAAAGGTTGTATATTCAGATAGCTGACCTAATTACGATTCTAACGATGTATAATATGTATGTAGTTATTGAAATTTAATTTTCGATATTTTAAATTTTTTGCATTTTTGGCACTTTTGAACATAGGATTTCTCAGAGGCATTTTATCTGATCAGATAATGTAATATATCATTACAGAGCCCCGTGGCTATTTTAGTGCCCAAACCGGCTATTAAAACTATTCCGACAATAATAACCATACCAGAAGTATTCAAAAAATGAAAAAAAAGGTTAAAAACATTGTCGCACTTGCGAGAAACTTGATTTCTCCCTTAGGTAATAGCGGACCAAAAGAACTAAAGTGTCGCTGGATAGCCCTATTAATGGACCATCATATGGTATCTAAATAATACGATTTCGATGGTAAGGAAATAAATTATTGTATAACAAAAATCTAGTATTTTCCGATTTTTTAACATTCTGGGACGCCCTTTTCTCGAAAACGACGCCGCAGATTTTTCTTAAACTTTTCTTACTCAAAGTCCTATCGGTTGTCTATATAGTGAATCCAAAATGAAAAGCATTGAAATAATATAAATGGTCCAAAAATGGCCTCAAACTTTGAAAAAAATTGAAAAATCGTTAAATTTTTGGAAACGCACTTTAAGTTATCTTTTTTTCCAAAACTACTCAATGGATGTTTCTGACACTTCTGGTACAGAAAGTTAATTATCCAAAGAACTTCGTAAAGCTATCACGACAACGATCGTAAAACCGGAAGTAGTCGAAAAAATGTCCGATATTTTGAAAAAAATTAATTTTTTTACGAAAACCTTTTTTATTTATGAATATTTTTTGATTATATTTTACACAGGGTTAAAAATATCATCCTACTTGAGCAGAAATGAGAAAAAAAATTGTCTCGGTAATTTGCGTTAGCCGCCATCGGCTAATTTAGTTTTTTGTACCCAGAAAAATTATTTATTGTTCGATTTGTATAAAACAAAGTTCATATGCTCCGTGGTCCCAATTGTAATTTTTTTTGTTACGGTGAAATTTTTCTGGCGGCAACGGAAGTGACGTAATATTAACAAAAACTACAATTTTGACCGTTCAGTACCACTTTTTGAAAGCAAATATTATTTTTTTTCAAAACTGATATAACTAAAAGGATGCACCCTGCAAAGGTGCACAAAATCCTTAGCTCAGATTTTTTAATTTCAATTTCATTTTCGGGCAATTTCGAATAAAATGTAAAATAAAGTGTAAAATTCAGTTATTTACAATTCATTCAGCGTCTTCATATTTTGAAATATTTATTTGTAATTTTCATAAACTCGTAGCAATAATCCAGACGAAGAGAATGTATGCGCAAATTAGTTTGTAATATGAGCAGTTGCCGAGAAATATGCAATTTTGCATGCATCACTTTTCACGTTATTTTGCCTATAAAAGAGTGAATTATTATTCGATTTGCAATATTTTTTTCCATTTGATGCTTAATGCCAATTTGGACTAGGTCAAGCCAATTTTACATTTTCACTGTGACCGGAAATGACGTCATTTGGGCAAAAACTGTATTTTTAACTTAAAAAACAAATATTTTATTCAAATGAGTCTGCCTTATAATATTCTTGAAATTATGATATTTGATTCCCATCAACGAATAGAATGAAGCCATACGACCATACGGATACCACAAAATGGTTTCTAACTTGTACGGTTACAGAGAAATAGGCGATCTTCTATAAGTCACTTTTCAAGGTTTTTGGTCTATAAAAGTGTCAATTATTATTCGATTTTTATCATTTTTTTACCATTTGATGCCTTATGCCATTTATGACTTCTATGAACTAAATTAACATTTTCAATATCTCCGGAAGTAATGTAATTTTTGCAAAAAACATATTTTTAGCCCTCAAAACAAACATTTTTTTGAAGGGATTTATATTTATTATTCGTTTAACTTTATAACGTCTGACTCTAATGGGCAGTAAGATTGAATCAATACCATCATATTGATATCAAGAAAAGGCTTCTAGCATGTTCCCTTGTCGAATAATAGCCAATTTTCCCAGTGTCACTTTTAAGTTTTATACCTTCTTAATTTCAGTTTATGGGTTATAGGTTGATTATTTATTGCCCGATATGTATAAAACAAAGTTTGTATTTTGTATGTTGCGAATTTTCGACTTATTTTTCACCTATAAAAATTTCTTTCGGCACCGGAAGTGACGTAATTTTGCCATAATTTACAATTTTGATCGGTCTTTTCGCCAGCAAATATTACTTTTACATATGATAGAAGGTGTCACTGAAGCAAAACAATTAAAGTATAGTTTGGTAGCTCAATGGATCGGTTAGGGTATAATGAACTTCCTGTATGATTCCTGAAAGCCGGTTCAGTGCTGCTTGCAGGTCTAGTTATTATTATTATTATTATTTACCGCGGGGGCCTAGATCTCCATGATCGAAAACAGATATCGACCTGGAATTAGATTTTCTATTGGGAAACCATGTGGTGGCTACTTGATAAAATATTTTTGAAATTTCTGCGCATACCGGAAGTGACCGAACTTTGCACGTTGTCTAAAAATTGAAAATCGGCCATAGTTTCGTCAATTCTTTATCCATTTTCAAACAAATTACATTTTTGGAATCCCTGAATCTTTTCTGAGACAATGGCTATCTCACATTTTTCAATTTCGAACATTCGTCTATGACTTTTATCGTTCGAAAATTGAAAACATGTTGTTTGCGAGACAATTTTTGTTATTTTTCAAAATTTTGAAATTTGACCTACATTTTTGGATACCTGAAGTCCATCCGATTCCAGTAATATAAGTTTCATTCAGAGTTATCGCCCTTTATTTTTCGATTTTTTTCGAATTTTCTACCCATTTTGTGAGCTCGGGTTCCGTTTTATGGCCAAATTGACGTTTCTGAAATTTCCGAGGCATGAAGCCAAATGACCATTGCAAGGAATAAAGCAATTTCAACAATAATCTGTACACCGGAAGTGGTCGAAATAATGTCGGATATTTTGAAAAAAATGCAAAAAATGGGTATTTTGGGGAAAAACGCGATTTCTCCGTCCGATATAAATGGATTAAAGAAATTAGGGTACCATTGGACTGCACTGGGATTTCACTATCGTATGATACCAAATTCATACGGATACTATGAACAGGCAGCAAAATATGGCACGCTGAAAATCAAGTATTTTCTGATTTTTAGCATTTTTGGACGCCTGTATCTCGAAAACTACTCCAGCGATTTTTATGAAACTTTCTCTATCGAGAGACCTTGTGGTAGTCTGAAGTACGAAACATTCCATTACGACTTTGAAATGTCTGGAATAGGTGAAATAACGGACTGAAAATCAAAAAAAGTCGAAAAATCGTGAAATTTTGGAAAATGCTCTACTATTTTTTTATTTGAAGAGATTTTCAAAAAAAGGTTGTATATTCAGATAGCTGACCTAATTACGATTCTAACGATGTATAATATGTATGAAGTTATTGAAATTTAATTTTCGATATTTTAAATTTTTTGCATTTTTGGCACTTTTGAACATAGGATTTCTCAGAGGCATTTTATCTGATCAGATAATGTAATATATCATTACAGAGCCCCGTGGCTATTTTAGTGCCCAAACCGGCTATTAAAACTATTCCGACAATAATAACCATACCAGAAGTATTCAAAAAATGAAAAAAAAAGGTTAAAAACATTGTCGCACTTGCGAGAAACTTGATTTCTCCCTTAGGTAATAGCGGACCAAAAGAACTAAAGTGTCGCTGGATAGCCCTATTAATGGACCATCATATGGTATCTAAATAATACGATTTCGATGGTAAGGAAATAAATTATTGTATAACAAAAATCTAGTATTTTCCGATTTTTTAACATTCTGGGACGCCCTTTTCTCGAAAACGACGCCGCAGATTTTTCTTAAACTTTTCTTACTCAAAGTCCTATCGGTTGTCTATATAGTGAATCCAAAATGAAAAGCATTGAAATAATATAAATGGTCCAAAAATGGCCTCAAACTTTGAAAAAAATTGAAAAATCGTTAAATTTTTGGAAACGCACTTTAAGTTATCTTTTTTTCCAAAACTACTCAATGGATGTTTCTGACACTTCTGGTACAGAAAGTTAATTATCCAAAGAACTTCGTAAAGCTATCACGACAACGATCGTAAAACCGGAAGTAGTCGAAAAAATGTCCGATATTTTGAAAAAAATTAATTTTTTTACGAAAACCTTTTTTATTTATGAATATTTTTTGATTATATTTTACACAGGGTTAAAAATATCATCCTACTTGAGCAGAAATGAGAAAAAAAATTGTCTCGGTAATTTGCGTTAGCCGCCATCGGCTAATTTAGTTTTTTGTACCCAGAAAAATTATTTATTGTTCGATTTGTATAAAACAAAGTTCATATGCTCCGTGGTCCCAATTGTAATTTTTTTTGTTACGGTGAAATTTTTCTGGCGGCAACGGAAGTGACGTAATATTAACAAAAACTACAATTTTGACCGTTCAGTACCACTTTTTGAAAGCAAATATTATTTTTTTTCAAAACTGATATAACTAAAAGGATGCACCCTGCAAAGGTGCACAAAATCCTTAGCTCAGATTTTTTAATTTCAATTTCATTTTCGGGCAATTTCGAATAAAATGTAAAATAAAGTGTAAAATTCAGTTATTTACAATTCATTCAGCGTCTTCATATTTTGAAATATTTATTTGTAATTTTCATAAACTCGTAGCAATAATCCAGACGAAGAGAATGTATGCGCAAATTAGTTTGTAATATGAGCAGTTGCCGAGAAATATGCAATTTTGCATGCATCACTTTTCACGTTATTTTGCCTATAAAAGAGTGAATTATTATTCGATTTGCAATATTTTTTTCCATTTGATGCTTAATGCCAATTTGGACTAGGTCAAGCCAATTTTACATTTTCACTGTGACCGGAAATGACGTCATTTGGGCAAAAACTGTATTTTTAACTTAAAAAACAAATATTTTATTCAAATGAGTCTGCCTTATAATATTCTTGAAATTATGATATTTGATTCCCATCAACGAATAGAATGAAGCCATACGACCATACGGATACCACAAAATGGTTTCTAACTTGTACGGTTACAGAGAAATAGGCGATCTTCTATAAGTCACTTTTCGAGGTTTTTGGTCTATAAAAGTGTCAATTATTATTCGATTTTTATCATTTTTTTACCATTTGATGCCTTATGCCATTTATGACTTCTATGAACTAAATTAACATTTTCAATATCTCCGGAAGTAATGTAATTTTTGCAAAAAACATATTTTTAGCCCTCAAAACAAACATTTTTTTGAAGGGATTTATATTTATTATTCGTTTAACTTTATAACGTCTGACTCTAATGGGCAGTAAGATTGAATCAATACCATCATATTGATATCAAGAAAAGGCTTCTAGCATGTTCCCTTGTCGAATAATAGCCAATTTTCCCAGTGTCACTTTTAAGTTTTATACCTTCTTAATTTCAGTTTATGGGTTATAGGTTGATTATTTATTGCCCGATATGTATAAAACAAAGTTTGTATTTTGTATGTTGCGAATTTTCGACTTATTTTTCACCTATAAAAATTTCTTTCGGCACCGGAAGTGACGTAATTTTGCCATAATTTACAATTTTGATCGGTCTTTTCGCCAGCAAATATTACTTTTACATATGATAGAAGGTGTCACTGAAGCAAAACAATTAAAGTATAGTTTGGTAGCTCAATGGATCGGTTAGGGTATAATGAACTTCCTGTATGATTCCTGAAAGCCGGTTCAGTGCTGCTTGCAGGTCTAGTTATTATTATTATTATTATTCAGATTCCAATTTGAATAGATCTCAGCAACTACGTGTCGCATCGTTACGATTTCTTCGGTTTTACTGGGAAAGTGGGTGTGACTTAGAGGATAAAGCTATTTTGAACGTTCTGCGACAATGCGAAAAGTCCGAAATCACCGAAGTTATCGTTTTTGAAAATATTGCAGTAATTTTAACAATAATCATTGGATTTTAACTTTCGATACATTTTGGCATAGCCTGAGACAGGGCACATAGCTACGCTACTTTTGATTTTTGATTTTCGGCAAATCTTCGAAGATATTAGGCGCCAAATTTCGAAAATTTAAAATTTTACAAAAAACTTTTTTATTTATGAATATTTTTTAGTCGTATTATGCACAGAATTAAAGAGTCATCTGACTAGTGCAAAAATGTTAAAAAATTTTGTCTCAGTACTTTACCTTGGCCGCCATTGGCTAATTAAGTTTTTCAGTCCTAGATTAATTTTTTATTGTTCGATTTGTATAAAACAAAGTTCATATGCTTCGTTGTATCAATTGTCATTTTTTTTATTACCGAAAGTGTTATCTGTCGGCACCGGAAGTGGCATAATTTTACCAAAAACTACAATTTTGACAGTTATTTTCCTTCTTCGAAAACAAATATTATTTTTTGGAAAAATTATTTGACTCAAAGAGTGTGCCCTTTCAAGGCGCAAAAAATGTAGGAAGCAGTTTTTTTAATTTCGATTTCATTTTCGAGCAAATTCGATTAAGAGGCTAAAAATGGTGTAAAATTGGCCTATTTACAACCTATTCAGGCTTTTCAGATTTTAAAATATTTCTTCGTAACTTTTATAAACTTGTAGCTATAATCCATACGAAGAAAATGTATCTTAAAATTCGTTTGTAATATAAGCAGTTACCAAGAAATGGGCAGTTCTGTACAAGTCACTGTTTTCGTTATTTTGCCTGTAAAATAGTCAATTATGATTGGATTTTTATAAAAGTGACATCATTTGATTCAAAAAGCACGTAGCGTCATATCAAGTTGATTACAATTTAAAATTGACACCGGAAGTGACATCATTTGGTCAAAAAATGCATTTTAAACTTTTTTAAATCAATGTTTTATTCAACCAAGAATAACTTAATATGTATTTATAATTTTAACTTTTGGTTTAAATTCACATATAAACAAAACTCATATGGTCATATAGATATCTTAAAATGGTTTCTAACTTGTTCGGTTGCCGAGAAATAGACGGTTTTCTACAGGTCACTTTTGAAGGTTTCGGGGCCATAAAAGTGTCAATTATTATTCGATTTTCATAAACGTCACACCATGTTATACCTAATGCCATTTGGGATTTCATACAAGTAATTTAAGATTTTCATTATCACCGGAAGTAACGTCATTTTGGCAAAAACTGTATTTTTAGCCTCCAAAACAGATATTTTATTCAAATGAGCCTGTTTTGAAATCTTTTTCAAATTATGGTATTTGATGCCAATCAACAAATAGAATGAACCCATACGATCATACAGATACCACAAAATCGTTTCTAACTTGTACGGTTGCCGAGAAATAGCCGATTTTCTACAAGTCACTTTTCAAGTTTTTTGGTCTTTAAAAGTGGCAATTATTATTCGATTTACATAAAATTTTCACTACATGATATCGTATGCCATTTCTGATTTCATAAAACTAATTGAACATTTGCATTAACACCAGGAGTAATTTAATTTTGTCAAGATCATTTACAAGTAACAAATGTATAAAATGAATTGATATTGCTGGATTTTGTTGATTCTGCGTCCATTTTATTTGTGTGCAATGTTAATTTGGAAACCTGTTTAGTGGTTTCGCTGGTACCGGAAGTGACATATGTTCAAGGGTAACTTGGCACCGGAAGTGACATGCTTAAGAGTAACTTGGCAACAGTGAAACCCGTCATTCCTGCATGCAGGTCTAGTTATTCTTCTTATTATTATTAGGCTTTCAGACTTTCGTCTGAAAGCCTATTGAGATTACTAAAATTATTATTATTAGGCTTTCAGACTTTCGTCTGAAAGCCTATTGTGATTACTAAAATTATTATTTATTATTATTATTTTTTTTTTCGCCGGAGCCTATTTCTCAGTGCCTGTAACAGATACCGATCTGGGACCTAATTCTCTATCGGGAAACCATGTGTTGGCTACTTGATAAACTATATTTGAGACTTCTGCGCAGACCGGAAGTGGTCGAATTTCGTGCGGTGTCAAAAAATTAAAAAACGGCCGTAGATTCGTCAATTCTGTACCTTTTTTCATACAAATGACATTTTCGGAAACCTTGAGTCTTTTCTCGGACGATAGCAGTTGAAAATTTCGATATTTCGAAACTTCATCGCTGACTTCTTGCGATCGAAAAATGAAAAATGTTGTTTGAGAGACAATTTTTGTTATTTTTCAAAATTTTGAAATTTGACCTACATTTTTGGATACCTGAAGTCCATCCGATTCCAGTAATATAAGTTTCATTCAGAGTTATCGCCCTTTATTTTTCGATTTTTTTCGAATTTTCTACCCATTTTGTGAGCTCGGGTTTCGTTTTATGGCCGAATTGACGTTTCTGAAATTTTTGAGGCATGAAGCCAAATGATCATTGCAAGGAATAAAGCAATTTCAACAATAATCTGTACACCGGAAGTGGTCGAAATAATGTCCGATATTTTGAAAAAAATGCAAAAAATGGGTATTTTGGGGAAAAACGCGATTTCTCCGTCCGATATCAATGGATTAAACAAATTAGTGTACCATTGGACTGCACTAGTATTGTGCTATCGTATGATACCCAATTCGTACGGATACGACGAGCAGGAAGCAAAATATGGCACGCTGAAAATCAACTATTTTCTGATTTCGAGCGTTTTTGGACGCCTGTATCTCGAAAACTTAACCGCAACTTTTTTTTTAACTTTCTCTATCGAGAGTCCTTTCGGAGGTATTTTGCATGAAGCCATCCAATAAGACTTTGAAATATCTGGAATAGGTGAAATAACGGACTGAAAATCAAAAAAAGTCGAAAAATCGTGAAATTTTAGAAAATGCTCTACTATTTTTTTATTTTAAGAGATTTTCAAAAAAAGGTTGTATATTCAGATAGCTGACCTAATTACGATTCTAACGATGTATAATATGTATGTAGTTATTGAAATTTAATTTTCGATATTTTAAAATTTTTGCATTTTTGGCACTTTTGAAGATAGGATTTCTCAGAGGCATTTTATCTGATCAGATAATGCAATATATCATTACAGAGCCCCGTGGCTATTTTAGTGCCCAAACCGGCTATTTAAACTATTCCGAAAATAATAACCATACCGGAAGTATTCAAAAAATGAAAAAAAAGGTTAAAAACATTGTCGCACTTGCGAAAAACTTGATTTCTCCCTTAGGTAATAGCGGACCAAAAGAACTAAAGGGTCGTTGGAAAGCCCTATTAATGGACCATCATATGGTATCTAAATAATACGATTTCGATGGTAGGGAAATAAATTATTGTATGCCAAAAATCTAGTATTTTCCGATTTTTTAACATTCTGAGACGCCCTTTTCTCGAAAACGACGCCGCAGATTTTTCTTAAACTTTTCTTACTCAAAGTCCTATCGGTTGTCTATATAGTGAATCCAAAATGAAAAGCATTGAAATAATATAGGTGGTCCAAAAATGGCATCAAACTTTGAAAAAAATTGAAAAATCATTAAATTTTTGTAAACGCTCGTTAATTTATCTTTTTTTCCAAAACTACCCAATGGATGTTTCTGACACTTCTGGTACAGAAAGTTAAGTATCCAAAGAACTTCGTAAAGCTATCGCGACAATGATCGTAAAACCGGAAGTAGTCGAACAAATGTCCGATATTTTGAAAAAAAATAATTTTTTTACGAATACCTTTTTTATTTATGAATATATTTTGATGGTATTTTACACAGGGTTAAAATATCATCGTACTTGAGCAGAAATGAGAAAAAAAATTGTCAGGGTAATTTGCGTTAGCCGCCATCGGCTAATTTAGTTTTTCGTACCCAGAAAAATTATTTATTGTTCGATTTGTATAAAACAAAGTTCATATGCTCCGTGGTCCCAGTTGTAATTTTTTTTGTTACGGTAAAATTTTTCTGTCGGCAACGAAAGTGACGTAATATTAACAAAAACTACAATTTTGACAGTTCGGTACCACTTTTTGAAAGCAAATATTTTTTTTTTCAAAACTGATATAACTAAAAGGATGCACCCTGCAAAGATGCACAAAATCCTTAGCTCAGATTTTTTAATTTCAATTTCATTTTCGGGCAATTTCGAATAAAATGTAAAATAAAGTGTAAAATTCAGTTATTTACAATTCATTCAGCGTCTTCATATTTTGAAATATTTATTTGTAATTTTCATAAACTCGTAGCAATAATCCAGACGAAGAGAATGTATGCGAAAATTAGTTTGTAATATGAGCAGTTGCCGAGAAATATGCAATTTTGCATGCATCACTTTTCACTTTATTTTGCCTATAAAAGAGTGAATTATCATTCGATTTGCAATATTTTTTTTCCATTTGATGCCTAATGCCAATTTGGACTAGGTCAAGTTAATTTTACATTTTCACTGTGACCGGAAATGACGTCATTTGGGCAAAAACTGTATTTTTAACCCAAAAAACAAATATTTTATTCAAATGAGTCTGCCTTATAATATTTTTAAAATTATGATATTTGATTCCCGTCAACGAATAGAATGAAGCCATACGACCATACAGATACCACAAAATGGTTTCTAACTTGTATGGTTACAGAGAAATAGGCGATCTTCTATAAGTCACTTTTCAAGGTTTTTGGTCTATAAAAGTCTCAATTATTATTCGATTTTTATAATTTTTTTACCATTTGATGCCTTATGCCAATTATGGCTTCTATGAACTAAGTTAACATTTTCAATATCACCGGAAGTAATGTAATTTTTGCAAAAAACGTATTTTTAGCCTTCAAAACAAACATTTTTTTGAAGGGATTTATATTTATTATTCGTTTAACTTGATAACGTCTGACTCTAGTGGGCAGTAAGATTGAATCAATACCATCATATTGATATGAAAAAAAGCCTTCTAGCATGTTCCCTTGTCGAATAATAGCCAATTTTCCCAGGGTCACTTTTAAGTTTTTTACCTTCTTAATTTCAGTTTATGGGTTATAGGGTAATTATTTATTGCCCAATATGTATAAAACAAAGTTTGTATTTTGTGTGTTGCGAATTTTCGACTTATTTTTCACCTATAAAAATATCTTTCGGTACCGGAAGTGACGTAATTTTGCCATAATTTACAATTTTGACCTGTCTTTTCGCCAGCAAATATTACTTTTACATATGATAGAGGGTGTCACTGAAGCAAAACAACTAAAGTATAGTTTGGTAGCTCAATGGATCGGCTATGGTATAAGAAACTTCCTGTATGATTCCTGAAAGCCGGTTCAGTGCTGCTTGCAGGTCTAGTTATTATTATTATTATTATTATTATTATTATTTACCGCGAGGGCCTAGATCTCCATGATCGAAAACAGATATCGATCTGGAATTAGCTTTTCTATAGGGAAACCATGTGGTGGCTACTTGATAAAATATTTTTGAAATTTCTGCGCATACCGGAAGTGACCGAACTTTGTACTTTCTCTAAAAATTGAAAATCGGCTATAGTTTCGTCAATTCTTTATCCATTTTCAAACAAATTACATTTTTGGAATCCCTGGATCTTTTCTGAGAAAATGGCTATCTCACATTTTTCAATTTCGAACATTCGTCTATGACTTTTATAGTTCGAAAATTGAACACATGTTGTTTACGAGACAATTTTTGTTATTTTTCAAAATTTTCAAATTTGACCTACATTTTTGGATACCTGAAGTCCATCCGATTCCAGTAATATAAGTTTCATTCAGAGTTATCGCCCTTTATTTTTCGATTTTTTTCGAATTTTCTTCCCATTTTGTGAGCTCGGGTTTCGTTTTATGGCAGAATTGACGTTTCTGAAACTTCTGGAACATGAAGTTAAAGTCCAATATCAACAGGTAAAGCAATTTCGACAAGACTCCTTAAACCGGAAGTGGTCGAAATAATGTGCAAAATTTGCAAAAAAAACGAAAAAAATGGGTGGTTTTGGGAAAAACGTGATTTCTTCGCCCGATATCAACGGATTAAAGGGATTAAGGTATCGTTGGGTTGCATGAAGAATGGACTATCGTATGATACCCAAATCATACAGATACTATGAAAAGGTAGCAAAATATGGCACGCTGAAAATCAAGTATTTTCTGATTTGGAGCGTTTTTGGATGCCTGTATCTCGAAAACTTAACCTACAATTTTTTTTATTTTTTTTCTATCGAGAGTCCTTTTGGAGGTATTTGGCATGAAGCCATCCAATAGGACTTTGAAATGTCTGGAATAGGATAAAAAAGGGACTGAAAATCGAAAAAAGTCGAAAAATCGTGAAATTTTGGAAAATGCTCTACTATTTTTTTATTTTAAGAGATTTTTAAAAAAAGGTTGTATATTCAGATAGCTGACCTAATTACGATTCTAACAGTGTATAATATGTATGTAATTATTGAAATTTAATTTTCGATATTTTAAATTTTTTGCATTTTTGGCACTTTTGAACGTAGGATTTCTCAGGGGCATTTTATCTGATCAGATAATGTAATATATCATTACAGAGCCCTGTGGCTATTTTAGTGCCCAAACTGGCTATTAAAACTATTCCGAAAACAATAACCATACCGGAAGTATTCAAAAAATAAAAAAAAAAGTTAAAAATATTGTCGCACTTGCGAAAAACATGATTTCTCCCTTAGGTAATAGCGGACCAAAAGAACTAAAGTGTCGCTGGATAGAACTATTAATGGACCATCATATGGTATCTCAATAATATGATTTCCATGGTAAGGAAATAAATTATTGCATGCCAAAAATCTAGTATTTTCCGATTTTTTAACATTCTGAGACGCCCTTTTCTCGAAAACGACGCCTACGATTTTTCTTAAACTTTTCTTACTCAAAGTCCTATCGGTTGTCTATATAGTGAATCCAAAATGAAAACCATTGAAATAAAATAGGTGGTCCAAAAATGGCATCAAACTTTGAAAAAAATTGAAAAATCGTTAAATTTTTGTAAACGCTCTTTAATTTATCTTTTTTTCAAAAACTGCTCAATGGATGTTTCTGACACTTCTGGTACAGAAAGTTAAGTATCCAAAGAACCTCGTAAAGCTATCGCGACAATGATCGTAAAACCGGAAGTAGTCGAAAAAATGTCCGATATTTTGAAAAAAAATAATTTTTTTACGAAAACCTTTTTTATTTATGAATATTTTTTGATGATATTTTACACAGGGTTAAAATATCATCGTACTTGAGCAGAAATGAGAAAAAAAATTGTCTCGGTAATTTGCGTTAGCCGCCATCGGCCAATTTAGCTTTTCGTACCCAGAAAAATTATTTATTGTTCGATTTGTAAAAAACAAAGTTCATATGCTCCGTGGTCCCAATTGTAATTTTTTTTGTTACGGTGAAATTTTTCTGTCGGCAACGGAAGTGACGTAATATTAACAAAAACTACAATTTTGACAGTTCGGTACCACTTTTTGAAAGCAAATATTATTTTTTTCCAAAACTGATATAACTAAAAGGATGCACCCTGCAAAGGTGCACAAAATCCTTAGCTCATATTTTTAAATTTCAATTTCATTTTCAGGCAATTTCGAATAAAATGTAAAATAAAGTGTAAAATTCAGTTATTTACAATTCATTCAGCGTCTTCATATTTTGAAATATTTATTTGTAATTTTCATAAACTTGTAGCAATAATCCAGACGAAGAGAATGTATGCGAAAATTAGTTTATAATATGAGCAGTTGCCGAGAAATATGCAATTTTGCATGCATCACTTTTCACGTTATTTTGCCTATTCAAAAGTGAATTATTATTCGATTTGCAATATTTTTTTTCCATTTGATGCCTAATGCCAATTTGGACTAGGTCAAGCCAATTTTACATTTTCACTGTGACCGGAAATGACGTCATTTGGGCAAAAACTGTATTTTTAATCTAAAAAACTAAAATTGTATTCAAATGAGTCTGCCTTATAATATTTTTAAAATTACGATATTTGATTCCCATCAACGAATAGAATGAAGCCATACGACCATACAGATACCACAAAATGGTTTCTAACTTGAACGGTTTCAGAGAAATAGGCGATCTTCTATAAGTCACTTTTCAAGGTTTTTGGTGTATAAAAGTGTCAATTATTATTCGATTTTTATAATCTTTTTACCATTTGATGCCTTATGCCATTTATGACTTCTATGAACCAAGTTAACATTTTCAATATCACCGGAAGTAATGTAATTTTTGCAAAAAACGTATTTTTAGCCTTCAAAACAAACATTTTTTTGAAGTGATTTATATTCATTATTCGTTTAACTTTATAACGTCTGACTCTAATGGGCAGTAAGATTGAATCAATACCATCATATTGATATCAAGAAAAGGCTTCTAGCATGTTCCCTTGTCGAATAATAACCAATTTTCCCAGGGTCACTTTTAAGTTTTTTACCTTCTTAATTTCAGTTTATGGGTTATAGGTTAATTATTTATTGCCCGATATGTATAAAACAAAGTTTGTATTTTGTATGTTGCGAATTTTCGACTTATTTTTCACCTATAAAAATTTCTTTCGGTACCGGAAGTGACGTAATTTTGCCTTAATTTACAATTTTGACCGGTCTTTTCGCCAGCAAATATTACTTTTACATATGATAGAGGGTGTCGCTGAAGCAAAACAACTAAAGTATAGTTTGGTAGCTCAATGGATCGGCTATGGTATAATAAACTTCCTGTATGATTCCTGAAAGCCGGTTCAGTGCTGCTTGCAGGTCTAGTTATTATTATTATTATTATTTACCGCGAGGGCCTAGATCTCCATGATCGAAAACAGATATCGATCTGGAATTAGCTTTTCTATTGGGAAACCATGTGGTGGCTACTTGATAAAATATTTTTGAAATTTCTGCGCATACCGGAAGTGACCGAACTTTGTACTTTCTCTAAAAATTGAAAATCGGCTATAGTTTCGTCAATTCTTTATCCATTTTCAAACAAATTACATTTTTGGAATCCCTGGATCTTTTCTGAGAAAATGGCTATCTCACATTTTTCAATTTCGAACATTCGTCTATGACTTTTATAGTTCGAAAATTGAACACATGTTGTTTACGAGACAATTTTTGTTATTTTTCAAAATTTTCAAATTTGACCTACATTTTTGGATACCTGAAGTCCATCCGATTCCAGTAATATAAGTTTCATTCAGAGTTATCGCCCTTTATTTTTCGATTTTTTTCGAATTTTCTTCCCATTTTGTGAGCTCGGGTTTCGTTTTATGGCAGAATTGACGTTTCTGAAACTTCTGGAACATGAAGTTAAAGTCCAATATCAACAGGTAAAGCAATTTCGACAAGACTCCTTAAACCGGAAGTGGTCGAAATAATGTGCAAAATTTGCAAAAAAACGAAAAAAATGGGTGGTTTTGGGAAAAACGTGATTTCTTCGCCCGATATCAACGGATTAAAGGGATTAAGGTATCGTTGGGTTGCATGAAGAATGGACTATCGTATGATACCCAAATCATACAGATACTATGAAAAGGTAGCAAAATATGGCACGCTGAAAATCAAGTATTTTCTGATTTGGAGCGT
The DNA here is from genome assembly GCA_948474765.1 of Patella depressa. Classification (NCBI taxonomy): domain Eukaryota; kingdom Metazoa; phylum Mollusca; class Gastropoda; family Patellidae; genus Patella; species Patella depressa. The sequence continues at coordinate 48,996,356 of OX419715.1, read as the reverse complement.
TTTTGGATGCCTGTATCTCGAAAACTTAACCTACAATTTTTTTTATTTTTTTTCTATCGAGAGTCCTTTTGGAGGTATTTGGCATGAAGCCATCCAATAGGACTTTGAAATGTCTGGAATAGGATAAAAAAGGGACTGAAAATCGAAAAAAGTCGAAAAGTCGTGAAATTTTGGAAAATGCTCTACTATTTTTTTATTTTAAGAGATTTTTAAAAAAAGGTTGTATATTCAGATAGCTGACCTAATTACGATTCTAACGATGTATAATATGTATGTAATTATTAAAATTTAATTTTCGATATTTTAAATTTTTTGCATTTTTGGCACTTTTGAACATAGGATTTCTCAGGGGCATTTTATCTGATCAGATAATGTAATATATCATTACAGAGCCCTGTGGCTATTTTAGTGCCCAAACCGGCTATTAGAACTATTCCGACAATAATAACCATACCGGAAGTATTCAAAAAATGAAAAAAAAGAGTAAAAACATTGTCGCACTTGCGAAAAACTTGATTTCTCCCTTAGGTAATAGCGGACCAAAAGAACTAAAGTGTCGCTGGATAGCCCTATTAATGGACCATCATATGGTATCTAAATAATACGATTTCGATGGTAAGGAAATAAATTATTGTATGCCAAAAATCTAGTATTTTCCAATTTTTTAACATTCTGAGACGCCCTTTTCTCGAAAACGACGCCTACGATTTTTCTTAAACTTTTCTTACTCAAAGTCCTGTTAGTTGTCTATATAGGGAATCCAAAATGAAAAGCATTGAAATAATATAAGTGGTCGAAAAATGGCCTCAAACTTTGAAAAAAATTGAAAAATCGTTAAATTTTTTGAAACGCTCTTTAATTTATCTTTTTTTTCTAAAACTACTCAATGGATGTTTCTGACACTTTTGGTACAGAAAGTTAAGTATCCAAAGGACTTCGTAAAGCTATCACAACAACGATCGTAAAACCGGAAGTAGTCGAAAAAATGTCCGATATTTCGAAAAAAAATAATTTTTTTACGAAAACCTTTTTTATTTATGAATATTTTTTGATGATATTTTACACAGGGTTAAAATATCATCGTACTTGAGCAGAAATGAGAAAAAAAATTGTCTCGGTAATTTGCGTTAGCCGCCATCGGCTAATTTAGTTTTTCGTACCCAGAAAAATTATTTATTGTTCGATTTGTATAAAACAAAGTTCATATGCACCATGGTCCCAATTGTAATTTTTTTTGTTACGGTGAAATTTTTCTGTCGGCAACGGAAGTGACGTAATATTAACAAAAACTACAATTTTGACAGTTCGGTACCACTTTTTGAAAGCAAATATTATTTTTTTTCAAAACTGATATAACTAAAAGGATGCACCCTGCAAAGGTGCACAAAAACCTTAGCTCATATTTTTTAATTTCAACTTCATTTTCGGGCAATTTCGAATAAAATGTAAAATAAAGTGTAAAATTCAGTTATTTACAATTCATTCAGCGTCTTCATATTTTGAAATATTTATTTGTAATTTTCATAAACTCGTAGCAATAATCCAGACGAAGAGAATGTATGCGAAAATTAGTTTGTAATATGAGCAGTTGCCGAGAAATATGCAATTTTGCATGCATCACTTTTCACGTTATTTTGCCTATAAAAGAGTTAATTATTATTCGATTTGCAATTTTTTTTTTCCATTTGATGCCTAATGCCAATTTGGACTAGGTCAAGCCAATTTTACATTTTCACTGTGACCGGAAATGACGTCATTTGGGCAAAAACTGTATTTTTAACCTAAAAAACAAATATTTTATTCAAATGAGTCTGCCTTATAATATTTTTAAAATTATGATATTTGATTCCCATCAACGAATAAAATGAAGCCATACGACCATACAGATACCACAAAATGGTTTCTAACTTGTACGGTTACAGAGAAATAGGCGATCTTCTATAAGTCACTTTTCAAGGTTTTTGGTCTGTAAAACTGTCAATTATTATTCGATTTTTACAATTTATTTACCATTTCATGCCTTATGCTATTTATGACTTCTATGAACCAAGTTAAAATTTTCAATATCACCGGAAGTAATGTAATTTTTGCAAAAAACGTATTTTTAGCCTTTAAAACAAACATTTTTTTGAAAGGAATTTATATTTATTATTCGTATAACTTTATAACGTCTGACTCTAATGGGCAGTAAGACTGAATCAATACCATCATATTGATATCAAGAAAAATCTTCTAGCATGTTCCCTTGCCGAATAATAACCAATTTTCCGAGGGTCACTTTTCAGTTTTTTACCTTCTTAATTTCAGTTTATGGGTTATAGGTTAATTATTTATTGTCCGATATTTATAAAAAAAAGTTTGTATTTTGTATGTTGCGAATTTTCGACTTATTTTTCATCTATAAAAATTTCTTTCGGCACCGGAAGTGACATACTTTTGCCATAATTTACAATTTTGACCGGTCTTTTAGCCAGCAAATATTACTTTTACATATGATAGAGGGTGTCACTGAAGCAAAACAACTAAAGTATAGTTTGGTAGCTCAATGGATCGGCTATGGTATAATAAACTTCCTGTATGATTCCTTTTACTAAAATTATTATTAGGGTTTCACACTGCGTAGCTTGTGTGAAACACTATTGTTTTTGTTAAAATTATTATTCTTATTATTATTCTTATTATTATTCCAATTCCACTTTGACTATATCTCAGCAACTACTTGTCGCATCGTTACGATTTCTTCGGTTTTACTGGGAAAGTGGGTGTGACTTAGAGGATAAAGCTATTTTGAACGTTCTGCGACAATGCGAAATGTCCGAAATCACCGAAGTTATCGTTTTTTAAAATATTGCAGTAATTTTAACAATAATCATTGGATTTTAACTTTCGATACATTTTGGCATAGTCGGAGACAGGGCACATAGCTACGCTACTTTCGATTTTTGATTTTCGGCACATCTTCGAAGATATTAGGCGCCAAATTTCGAAAATTTAAAATTTTACAAAAAACTTTTTTATTTATGAATATTTTTTAGTCGTGTTGTGCACAGAATTAAAGAGTCATCTAACTAGCGCAAAAATAGTAAAAAGAAATGTCTCAGTAATTTTCCTTGGCCGCCATTGGCTAATTCAGTTTTTCAGTCCCAGATTAATTTTTTATTGTTCGATTTGTATAAAACAAAGTTCATATGCTTCGTTGTCTCAATTGTCATTTTTTTTATTACCGAAAGTGTTATCTGTCGGCACCGGAAGTGGCATAATTTTACTAAAAACTACAATTTTGACAGTTATTTTCTTATATCGAAAACAAATATTATTTTTTGGAAAAATTATTTGACTCAAAGAGTGTGCCCTTTCAAGGCGCAAAAAATGTAGGAAGCAGTTTTTTTAATTTCAATTTCATTTTCGAGCAAATTCGATTAAGAGGCTAAAATGGTGTAAAATTGACCTATTTACAACCTATTCAGGCTTTTCAAATTTTAAAATATTTCTTTGTAACTTTTATAGACTTGTAGCTATCATCCATACGAAGAGAATATGCGTGAAAATTAGTTTGTAATATAAGCAGTTGCCGAGAAATAGGCAATTTTGCATGAGTCACTTTTCACGTAATTTTGGCTGTAAAAGAATCAATTATTATTCGATTTTCAATTTTCTTTCGCCATTGGATGCCTAATGCCATAGTGGACTATTTCAAACCATTTTACCTCTTACGCCGCCACCGGAAATGACGTCATTTGCTCAAAACTTAAATTTTAGCCTTTAAAAACAATATTTTATTCAAATGAGTCGTACTTGTTATTTTTTTCAAATTATGATATTTGATTCTATTGATCAAATAGATTGAACCCATACGATCATACAGATACCACAAAATGGTTTCTAACTTGTACGGTTGCAGAGAAATGGACAATTTTCCCTAAGTCACTTTTCAAGGTTTTTGGTCTATAAAAGTGTCAGTTATTATTCGATTTTCATAAAATTTTCACTATATGATATCTTATGTCATTGATGATTTCATAGAACTAATTTAACATTTTCAGTATCACCAGAAGTAATGTCATTTTGGCAAAAACTGTATTTTTAGCCTTCAAAACAGATATTTTTTTTAAATGAGTCTGATTTGTAATATATTTCAAATTATGATATTTGATCCCAATCAACAAATCGATTGAACCCATACGATCATATAGATACCAAAAAATAGTTTTTATCATGTACGGTTGCCGAGAAATAGACGATTTTCTACAAGTCACTTTTCAAGGTTTTTGGTCTATAAAAGTGGCAATTCTTATTCGATCTACATACTATTTTCGCCATATGATGCCTTATGCCATTTCTGATTTCATAAAACTAATTGAACATTTTCATTATCACCGGAAGTAATGAAATTTTTCCAGGATCACTTACAAGTAACATATATATATATATATAAAATGAATTGATATTGCTGGATTTGGTTGATTCTTCGTCAATTTTATTTGATGTTTACAATGCTTATGTGGAAACCTGGTCGATGGTTTCATTGGTATCGGAAGTGACATATGTTCAAGGGTAACGTGGCACCGAAAGTGACGTGGCACCAGTGAAACCCGTCATTCCTGCATGCAGGTCTAGTTATTAGGCTTTCAGACTTTCGTCTGAAAGCCTATTGAGATTACTAAAATTATTATTTTTAGGGTTTCACACTGCGAAGCTTGTGTGAAACACTATTGTTTTTGTTAAAATTATTATTCTTATTATTATTATTATTCTTCTTTTGTTTTGAGTAGATCTCAGCAACTGCTTGTCGCATCGTTACGATTTCTTCGGTTTTACTGGGAAAGTGGGTGTGACTTAGAGGATAAAGCTATTTTGAACGTTCTGCGACAATGCGAAATGTCCGAAATCACCGAAGTTATCGTTTTTGAAAATATTGCAGTAATTTTAACAATAATCATTGGATTTTAACTTTCGCTACATTTTGGCATAGCCTGAGACAGGGCACATAGCTACGCTACTTTCGATTTTTGATTTTCGGCAAATCTTCGAAGATATTAGGCGCCAAATTTCGAAAATTTAAAATTTTACAAAAAACTTTTTTATTTATGAATATTTTTTAGTCGTATTGTGCACAGAATTAAAGAGTCATCTGCCTAGTGCAAAAATGTTAAAAAATTTTGTCTCAGTAATTTTCCTTGGCCGCTATTGGCTAATTCAGTTTTTCAGTCCTAGATTAATTTTTTATTGTTCGATTTGTATAAAACAAAGTTCATATGCTTCGTTGTCTCAATTGTCATTTTTTTTATTACCGGAAGTGTTATCTGTCGGCACCGAAAGTGGCATAATTTTACCAAAAACTACAATTTTGACAGTTAGGTACCATTTTTCGAAAACAAATATTATTTTTTGGAAAAATTATTTGACTCAAAGAGTGTGCCCTTTCAAGGCGCAAAAAATGGCGGAAGCAGTTTTTTTAATTTCGATTTCATTTTCGAGCAAATTCGATTAAATGGCTAAAAATGGTGTAAAATTGACCCATTTACAACCTATTCAGGCTTTTCAGATTTTAAAATATTTCTTCGTAACTTTTATAAACTTGTAGCTATAATCCATACGAAGAAAATGTATGTTAAAATTAGTTTGTAATATAAGCAGTTACCAAGAAATGGACAGTTCTGTACAAGTCACTGTTTTCGTTATTTTGCCTGTAAAATAGTCAATTATGATTGGATTTTTATAAAAGTGACATCAGTTGATTCAAAAAGCATGTAGCGTCATATCAAGTTGATTACAATTTAAAATTGACACCGGAAGTGACGTCATTTTGTCAAAAACTGCATTTTAAACTTTTTAAATCAATGTTTTATTCAACCAAGAATTACTTAATATGTATTAATAATTTTAACTTTTGGTTTAAATTCACATATAAACACAACTCATATGGTCATATACATATCATAAAATTGTTTCTAACTTGTTCGGTTGCCGAGAAATAGACGGTTTTCTACAGGCCACTTTTGAAGGTTTTTGGGCCATAAAAGTGTCAATTATTATTCGATTTTCATAAACGTTACACCATGTTATACCTAATGCCATTTAGGATTTCATACAAGTAATTTAAGATTTTCATTATCACCGGAAGTAACATCATTTTGGCAAAAACTGTATTTTTGCCTTCAAAACAGATATTTTATTCAAATGAGTCGGTTTTGAAATGTTTTTCAAATTATGGTATTTGATGCCAATCAACAAATAAAATGAACCCATACGATCATACAGATACCACAAAATGGTTTCTAACTTGTACGGTTGCAGAGAAATAGTCGATTTTCTACAAGTCACTTTTCAAGTTTTTTGGTCTTTAAAAGTGGCAATTATTATTCGATTTACATAAAATTTTCACTATATGATATCGTATGCCATTTCTGATTTCATAAAACTAATTGAACATTTTCATTAACACCGGAAGAAATGTAATTTTGTCAAGATCATTTACAAGTAACAAATGTATAAAATGAATTGATATTGCTGGATTTGGTTGATTCTGCATCCATTTTATTTGTGTGCAATGTTAATTTGGAAACCTGTTTAATGGTTTCGTTGGTACCGGAAGTGACATATGTTTAAGGGTAACTTGGCACCGGAAGTGACATGTTTAAGGGTAACGTGGCACCAGTGAAACCCGTCATTCCTGCATGCAGGTCTAGTTTTTTTTATTATTATTATTTACCGCCGGAGCCTATTTCTCTATGATGGAAAAGAGATACCGATCTGCAGTTCATCTTTCTATCGGGAAACCATGTGGTGGCTACTCAATAAAACAATTTTTGAACTTCTGCAGAGATCGGAAGTGGTCGAATTTCGAACGTTGGTAAAAAATAAAAAATCGGCCGTGGTTTCGTCAATTCTCTACCTATATTCAAACAAATCACATTTTTGGAAAGTCTGAGACTTTTCCCAGACAATAGCAATCTCACATTTCGCAATTTCGAAACTTCGTCGCTGACTTCTATCGTTCGAAAATTCAAAACACGTCGCCTACGAGACAATTTTTGTTATTTTTCAAAATTTGCAAATTTGACCTACATTTTTGGATACCTGACGTTAATCCGATTCCAGTAATATAAGTTTCATTCAGAGTTATCGCCCTTTATTTTTCGATTTTTTTCGAATTTTCTTCCCATTTTGTGAGCTGTGGTGTCGTTTTACAGCCAAAATGATGTTTCTGAAACTTACGGAACATGAAGTTATAGTCCAATACCAACTGATAAAGCAATTTCGACAAGAATCCTTTAACCGGAAGTGATCGAAATAATGTGCAATATTTTGAAAAAAATGCAAAAAATGGATATTTTGGGGAAAAACGCGATTTCTCCGCCCGATATCAACGGATTAAAGAAATTAGGGTACCATTGGACTGCACTAGGATTGTACTATCGTATGATACCCAATTCATGCGGATACGATGAGCAGGAAGCAAAATATGGCACGCTGAAAATCAAGTATTTTCTGATTTGGAGCGTTTTTGGACGCCTGTATCTCGAAAACTTAACCGCAACTTTTTTTTTAACTTTCTCTATCGAGAGTCCATTCGATAGTCTTGTGAATTATGCCACCCAATAAGACTTTGAAATGTCTGGAATAGGTGAAATAACGGACTGAAAATCGAAAAAAGTCGAAAAATCGTGAAATTTTGGAAAATGCTCTACTATTTTTTTATTTTGAGAGATTTTCAAAAAAAGATTGTATATTCAGATAGCTGACCTAATTACGATTCTAACGATGTATAATATGTATGTAGTTATTGAAATTTAATTTTCGATATTTTAAATTTTTTGCATTTTTGGCACTTTTCAACATAGGATTTCTCAGGGGCATTTTATCTGATCAGATAATGCAATATATCATTACAGAGCCCTGTGGCTATTTTAGTGCCCAAACCGGCTATTAAAACTATTCCGAAAATAATAACCATACCGGAAGTATTCAAAAAATGAAAAAAAAAGGTTAAAAACATTGTCGCACTTGCGAAAAACTTGATTTCTCCCTTAGGTAATAGCGGACCAAAAGAACTAAAGGGTCGTTGGAAAGCCCTATTAATGGACCATCATATGGTATCTAAATAATACGATTTCGATGGTATGGAAATAAATTATTGTATGCCAAAAATCTAGTATTTTCCGATTTTTTAACATTCTGAGACGCCCTTTTCTCGAAAACGACGCCGCAGATTTTTCTTAAACTTTTCTTACTCAAAGTCCTATCGGCTGTCTATATAGTGAATCCAAAATGAAAAGCATTGAAATAATATAGGTGGTCCAAAAATGGCATCAAACTTTGAAAAAAATTGAAAAATCATTAAATTTTTGTAAACGCTCTTTAATTTATCTTTTTTTCCAAAACTACTCAATGGATGTTTCTGACACTTCTGGTACAGAAAGTTAAGTATCGAAAGAACTTCGTAAAGCTATCGCGACAATGATCGTAAAACCGGAAGTAGTCGAACAAATGTCCGATATTTTGAAAAAAAATAATTTTTTTACGAATACCTTTTTTATTTATGAATATATTTTGATGGTATTTTACACAGGGTTAAAATATCATCGTACTTGAGCAGAAATGAGAAAAAAAATTGTCAGGGTAATTTGCGTTAGCCGCCATCGGCTAATTTAGTTTTTCGTACCCAGAAAAATTATTTATTGTTCGATTTGTATAAAACAAAGTTCATATGCTCCGTGGTCCCAATTGTAATTTTTTTTGTTACGGTAAAATTTTTCTGTCGGCAACGAAAGTGACGTAATATTAACAAAAACTACAATTTTGACAGTTCGGTACCACTTTTTGAAAGCAAATATTTTTTTTTTCAAAACTGATATAACTAGATGCACAAAATCCTTAGCTCAGATTTTTTAATTTCAATTTCATTTTCGGGCAATTTCGAATAAAATGTAAAATAAAGTGTAAAATTCAGTTATTTACAATTCATTCAGCGTCTTCATATTTTGAAATATTTATTTGTAATTTTCATAAACTCGTAGCAATAATCCAGACGAAGAGAATGTATGCGAAAATTAGTTTGTAATATGAGCAGTTGCCGAGAAATATGCAATTTTGCATGCATCACTTTTCACGTTATTTTGCCTATAAAAGAGTGAATTATCATTCGATTTGCAATATTTTTTTTCCATTTGATGCCTAATGCCAATTTGGACTAGGTCAAGCCAATTTTACATTTTCACTGTGACCGGAAATGACGTCATTTGGGCAAAAACTGTATTTTTAACCTAAAAAATAAATATTTTATTCAAATGAGTCTGCCTTATAATATTTTTAAAATTATGATATTTGATTCCCATCAACGAATAGAATGAAGCCATACGACCATACAGATACCACAAAATGGTTTCTAACTTGTATGGTTACAGAGAAATAGGCGATCTTCTATAAGTCACTTTTCAAGGTTTTTGGTCTATAAAAGTCTCAATTATTATTCGATTTTTATAATTTTTTTACCATTTGATGCCTTATGCCATTTATGGCTTCTATGAACTAAGTTAACATTTTCAATATCACCGGAAGTAATGTAATTTTTGCAAAAAACGTATTTTTAGCCTTCAAAACAAACATTTTTTTGAAGGGATTTATATTTATTATTCGTTTAACTTGATAACGTCTGACTCTAATGGACAGTAAAAATTGAATCAATACCATCATATTGATATCAAAAAAAGCCTTCTAGCATGTTCCCTTGTCGAATAATAGCCAATTTTCCCAGGGTCACTTTTAAGTTTTTTACCTTCTTAATTTCAGTTTATGGGTTATAGGGTAATTATTTATTGCCCAATATGTATAAAACAAAGTTTGTATTTTGTGTGTTGCGAATTTTCGACTTATTTTTCACCTATAAAAATATCTTTCGGTACCGGAAGTGACGTAATTTTGCCATAATTTACAATTTTGACCGGTCTTTTCGCCAGCAAATATTACTTTTACATATAGAGAGGGTGTCACTGAAGCAAAACAACTAAAGTATAGTTTGGTAGCTCAATGGATCGGCTATGGTATAAGAAACTTTTTGTATGATTCCTGAAAGCCGGTTCAGTGCTGCTTGCAGGTCTAGTTATTATTATTAGGGTTTCACACTGCGTAGCTTGTGTGAAACACTATTGTTTTTGTTAAAATTATTATTAGGGTTTCACACTGCGTAGCTTGTGTGAAACACTATTGTTTTTGTTAAAATTATTATTCTTATTATTATTCTTATTATTATTCCAATTCCACTTTGACTATATCTCAGCAACTACTTGTCGCATCGTTACGATTTCTTCGGTTTGACTGGGAAAGTGGGTGTGACTTAGAGGATAAAGCTATTTTGAACGTTCTGCGACAATGCGAAATGTCCGAAATCACCGAAGTTATCGTTTTTGAAAATATTGCAGTAATTTTAACAATAATCATTGGATTTTAACTTTCGATACATTTTGGCATAGTCGGAGACAGGGCACATAGCTACGCTACTTTCGATTTTTGATTTTCGGCATATCTTCGAAGATATTAGGCGCCAAATTTTGAAAATTTAAAATTTTACAAAAAACTTTTTTATTTATGAATATTTTTTAGTCGTGTTGTGCACAGAATTAAAGAGTCATCTGACTAGCGCAAAAATAGTAAAACAAATTGTCTCAGTAATTTTCCTTGGCCGCCATTGGCTAATTCAGTTTTTCAGTCCCAGATTAATTTTTTATTGTTCGATTTGTATATAACAAAGTTCATATGCTTCGTTGTCTCAATTGCCATTTTTTTTATTACCGAAAGTGTTATCTGTCGGCACCGGAAGTGGCATAATTTTACCAAAAACTACAATTTTGACAGTTATTTTCTTATATCGAAAACAAATATTATTTTTTGGAAAAATTATTTGACTCAAAGAGTGTGCCCTTTCAAGGCGCAAAAAATGTAGGAAGCAGTTTTTTTAATTTCGATTTCATTTTCGAGCAAATTCGATTAAGAGGCTAAAATGGTGTAAAATTGACCTATTTACAACCTATTCAGGCTTTTCAAATTTTAAAATATTTCTTTGTAACTTTTATAAACTTGTAGCTATCATCCATACGAAGAGAATATGCGTGAAAATTAGTTTGTAATATAAGCAGTTGCCGAGAAATAGGCAATTTTGCATGAGTCACTTTTCACGTAATTTTGGCTGTAAAAGAATCAATTATTATTCGATTTTCAATTTTCTTTCGCCATTGGATGCCTAATGCCATAGTGGACTATTTCAAACCATTTTACCTCTTACGCCGCCACCGGAAATGACGTCATTTGCTCAAAACCTAAATTTTAGCCTTTAAAAACAATATTTTATTCAAATGAGTCGTACTTGTTATTTTTTTCAAATTATGATATTTGATTCTATTGATCAAATAGATTGAACCCATACGATCATACAGATACCACAAAATGGTTTCTAACTTGTACGGTTGCAGAGAAATGGACAATTTTCCCTAAGTCACTTTTCAAGGTTTTTGGTCTATAAAAGTGTCAGTTATTATTCGATTTTCATAAAATTTTCACTATATGATATCTTATGTCATTGATGATTTCATAGAACTAATTTAACATTTTCAGTATCACCAGAAGTAATGTCATTTTGGCAAAAACTGTATTTTTAGCCTTCAAAACAGATATTTTTTTTTAAATGAGTCTGATTTGTAATATATTTCAAATTATGATATTTGATCCCAATCAACAAACCGATTGAACCCATACGATCATATAGATACCAAAAAATAGTTTTTATCATGTACGGTTGCCGAGAAATAGAAGATTTTCTACAAGTCACTTTTCAAAGTTTTTGGTCTATAAAAGTGGCAATTCTTATTCGATCTACATACTATTTTCGCCATATGATGCCTTATGCCATTTCTGATTTCATAAAACTAATTGAACATTTTCATTATCACCGGAAGTAATGAAATTTTTCCAGGATCACTTACAAGTAACATATATATATATATATATATATATAATGGATTGATATTGCTGGATTTGGTTGATTCTTCGTCAATTTTATTTGATGTTTACAATGCTTATGTGGAAACCTGGTCGATGGTTTCATTGGTATCGGAAGTGACATATGTTCAAGGGTAACGTGGCACCGAAAGTGACGTGGCACCAGTGAAACCCGTCATTCCTGCATGCAGGTCTAGTTCTTATTATTATTCTTATTATTATTCCAATTCCACTTTGACTATATCTCAGCAACTACTTGTCGCATCGTTACGATTTCTTCGGTTTTACTGGGAAAGTGGGTGTGACTTAGAGGATAAAGCTATTTTGAACGTTCTGCAACAATGCGAAATGTCCGAAATCACCGAAGTTATCGTTTTTGAAAATATTGCAGTAATTTTAACAATAATCATTGGATTTTAACTTTCGATACATTTTGGCATAGTCGGAGACAGGACACATAGCTACGCTACTTTCGATTTTTGATTTTCGGCATATCTTCGAAGATATTAGGCGCCAAATTTCGAAAATTTAAAATTTTACAAAAAACTTTTTTATTTATGAATATTTTTTAGTCGTGTTGTGCACAGAATTAAAGAGTCATCTGACTAGCGCAAAAATAGTAAAAAAATTTGTCTCAGTAATTTTCCTTGGCCACCATTGGCTAATTCAGTTTTTCAGTCCCAGATTAATTTTTTATTGTTCGATTTTTATAAAACAACGTTCATATGCTTCGTTGTCTCAATTGTCATTTTTTTTATTACCAAAAGTGTTATCTGTCGGCACCGGAAGTGGCATAATTTTACCAAAAACTACAATTTTGACAGTTATTTTCTTATATCGAAAACAAATATTATGTTTTGGAAAAATTATTTGACTCAAAGAGTGTGCCCTTTCAAGGCGCAAAAAATGTAGGAAGCAGTTTTTTTAATTTTGATTTCATTTTCGAGCAAATTCGATTAAGAGGCTAAAATGGTGTAAAATTGACCTATTTACAACCTATTCAGGCTTTTCAAATTTTAAAATATTTCTTTGTAACTTTTATAAACTTGTAGCCATCATCCATACGAAGAGAATATGCGTGAAAATTAGTTTGTAATATAAGCAGTTGCCGAGAAATAGGCAATTTTGCATGAGTCACTTTTCACGTAATTTTGGCTGTAAAAGAATCAATTATTATTCGATTTTCAATTTTCTTTCGCCATTGGATGCCTAATGCCATAGTGGACTATTTCAAACCATTTTACCTCTTACGCCGCCACCGGAAATGACGTCATTTGCTCAAAACTTAAATTTTAGCCTTTTAAAACAATATTTTATTCAAATGAGCCGTACTTGTTATTTTTTTCAAATTATGATATTTGATTCTATTGATCAAATAGATTGAACCCATACGATCATACAGATACCACAAAATGGTTTCTAACTTGTACGGTTGCAGAGAAATGGACATTTTTCCTTAAGTCACTTTTCAAGGTTTTTGGTCTATAGAAGTGTCAGTTATTATTCGATTTTCATAAAATTTTCACTATATGATATCTTATGTCATTGATGATTTCATAGAACTAATTTAACATTTTCAGTATCACCGGAAGTAATGTCATTTTGGCAAAAACTGTATTTTTAGCCTTCAAAACAGATATTTTTTTCAAATGAGTCTGATTTGTAATATATTTCAAATTGTGATATTTGAACCCAATCAACAAATCGATTGAACCCATACGATCATATAGATACCAAAAAATAGTTTTTATCATGTACGGTTGCCGAGAAATAGACGATTTTCTACAAGTCACTTTTCAAGGTTTTTGGTCTATAAAAGTGGCAATTCTTATTCGATCTACATACTATTTTCGCCATATGATGCCTTATGCCATTTCTGATTTCATAAAACTAATTGAACATTTTCATTATCACCGGAAGTAATGAAATTTTTCCAGGATCACTTACAAGTAACATATATATATATATATATATAAAATGAATTGATATTGCTGGATTTGGTTGATTCTTCGTCAATCTTATTTGATGTTTACAATGCTTATGTGGAAACCTGTTCGATGGTTTCATTGGTATCGGAAGTGACATATGTTCAAGGGTAACGTGGCACCGAAAGTGACGTGGCACCAGTGAAACCCGTCATTCCTGCATGCAGGTCTAGTTAGGGTTTCACACTGCGTAGCTTGTGTGAAACACTATTGTTTTTGTTAAAATTATTATTCTTATTATTATTATTATTATTATTATTCAGATTCCAATTTGAATAGATCTCAGCAACTACGTGTCGCATCGTTACGATTTCTTCGGTTTTACTGGGAAAGTGGGTGTGACTTAGAGGATAAAGCTATTTTGAACGTTCTGCGACAATGCGAAATGTCCGAAATCACCGAAGTTATCGTTTTTAAAAATATTGCAGTAATTTTAACAATAATCATTGGATTTTAACTTTCGATACATTTTGGCATAGCCTGAGACAGGGCACATAGCTACGCTACTTTCGATTTTTGATTTTCGGCAAATCTTCGAAGATATTAGGCGCCAAATTTCGAAAATTTAAAATTTTACAAAAAACTTTTTTATTTATGAATATTTTTTAGTCGTATTGTGCACAGAATTAAAGGGTCATCTGACTAGTGCAAAAATGTTAAAAAGTTTTGTCTCAGTAATTTACCTTGGCCGCCATTGGCTAATTCAGTTTTTCAGTCCTAGATTAATTTTTTATTGTTCGATTTGTATAAAACAAAGTTCATATGCTTCGTTGTATCAATTGTCGTTTTTTTTATTACCAAAAGTGTTATCTGTCGGCACCGGAAGTGGCATAATTTTACCAAAAACTACAATTTTGACAGTTATTTACGATCTTCATAAACAAATATTATTTTTTTGAAAAATTATATGACTCAAAGAGTGTGCCCTTTCAAGGCGCAAAAAATGTAGGAAGCAGTTTTTTTAATTTCGATTTCATTTTCGAGCAAATTCGATTAAGAGGCTAAAAATGGTGTAAAATTGGCCTATTTACAACCTATTCAGGCTTTTCAGATTTTAAAATATTTCTTCGTAACTTTTATAAACTTGTAGCTATAATCCATACAAAGAAAATGTATGTTAAAATTCGTTTGTAATATAAGCAGTTGCCAAGAAATGGGCAGTTCTGCATAAGTCACTGTTTTCGTTATTTTGCCTGTAAAATAGTCAATTATTATTGGATTTTTATAAAAGTGACATCATTTGATTCAAAAAGCACGTAGCGTCATATCAAGTTGATTACAATTTAAAATTGACACCGGAAGTGACATCATTTGGTCAAAAAATGCATTTTACACTTTTTTAAATCAATGTTTTATTCAACCAAGAATAACTTAATATGTATTAATAATTTTAACTTTTGGTTTAAATTCACATATAAACAAAACTCATATGGTCATATAGATATCATAAAATGGTTTCTAACTTGTTCGGTTGCCGAGAAATAGACGGTTTTCTACAGGTCACTTTTGAAGGTTTCGGGGCCATAAAAGGGTCAATTATTATTCGATTTTCATAAACGTCACACCATGTTATACCTAATGCCATTTGGGATTTCATACAAGTAATTTAAGATTTTCATTATCACCGGAAGTAACGTCATTTTGGCAAAAACTGTATTTTTAGCCTCCAAAACAGATATTTTATTCAAATGAGTCTGTTTTGAAATCTTTTTCAAATTATGGTATTTGATGCCAATCAACAAATAGAATGAACCCATACGATCATACAGATACCACAAAATGGTTTCTAACTTGTACGGTTGCCGAGAAATAGCCGATTTTCTACAAGTCACTTTTCAAGTTTTTTGGTCTTTAAAAGTGGCAATTATTATTCGATTTAACGTTTTTATTTATAAATATTATCTAGTCGTGTTGTGCACAGAATTAAAGAGTCATCTGACTAGCGCAAAAATGTTAAAAAAATTTGTCTCAGTAATTTTCCTTGGCCGCCATTAGCTAATTCAGTTTTTCAGTCCTAGATTAATTTTTTATTGTTCGATTTGTATAAAACAAAGTTCATATGCTTCGTTGTCCCAATTGTTATTTCTTTTATTACCAAAAGTGTTATCTAGCAAATTGGATTAAGGGGTGAAAAAAGGCGTAAAATTGACCTATTTACAACCCATTCAGGCTTTTCAGATTTTAAAATTTTTTTACTTAACTTTTATAAACCTGTCACTATAATCCATACGAAGAGAATGTATGTTAAAATTAGTTTCTAATATAAGCAGTTGCCGAGAAATGGGCAGTTTTGCATAAGTCACTGTTTTCGTAATGTTGCCTGTAAAATAGTCAATTATTAATGGATATTCACAAAAGTGACATCATTTGATTCAAAAAGCAAGTGTGCGTCATATCATGTTGATTACTATTTAAAATTGACACCGGAAGTGACGTCATTTAGTCAAAAACTCAATTTTTAACTTTTAAAATCGATCTTTTTTTCAACCAAGAATTATGTCACATGTAATAATAAAATTAACTTTTGGTTTAAATTCACATATTAACAAAACTCGTACGGTCAAATAGATATCATAAAATTGTTTCTAACTTGTTCGGTTGTCGAGATATAGGCGATTTTCTGAAAGTCACTTTTGAAGGTTTTTGGCCCATAAAAGTGTCAATTATTATTTGATTTTCATAAAATTTTCACCCTTTGAAGCCTAATGTCATAGACGATGTTATAAAACTAATTTAACGTTTTCATTATCACCGGAAGTAGCGTCATTTTGGCAAAAACTGTATTTTAAGCCTTCAAAACCGATATTTTATTCAAATGAGTCTGATTTGTAATGTTTATACAATTATGATATTTGATTCCAATCAACAAATAGATTAAACCCATACGGTCATATAAATACCAAAAAATGGTTTCTAACTTGTACGGTTGCCGAGAAATAGACGATTTTCTACACGTCACTTTTCAAGGTTTTTGGTCTATAAAAGTGGAAATTATTATTCGATTTACATAAAATTTTCACCATATGATGCCTTATGCCATTTCTGATTTCATAAGACTAAGGGAACATTTACATTATCACCGGAAGTACTGTTATTTTGTCAGGATCAATTACATGTAACAAATGTATAAAATAAAATTGCTGGATTTGTTTGATTCTGTTTCCATTTTATTTGATGTGTGCAATGCTTATGTGGAAACCTGTATATTGGTTTCATTGGTACCGGAAAGGACATATGTTCAAGGGTAACGTAGCACCAAAAGTGACACAAGTTCAAGTTCAAAGGTAACATGGCAAAAGTGAAACCCGTCATTCCTGCATGCAGGTCTAGTTATTATTATTATTATTATTATTTACCGCGAGGGCCTAGATCTCCATGATCGAAAACAGATATCGATCTGGAATTAGCTTTTCTATTGGGAAACCATGTGGTGGCTACTTGATAAAATATTTTTGAAATTTCTGCGCATACCGGAAGTGACCGAACTTTGTACTTTCTCTAAAAATTGAAAATCGGCTATAGTTTCGTCAATTCTTTATCCATTTTCAAACAAATTACATTTTTGGAATCCCTGGATCTTTTCTGAGAAAATGGCTATCTCACATTTTTCAATTTCGAACATTCGTCTATGACTTTTATAGTTCGAAAATTGAACACATGTTGTTTACGAGACAATTTTTGTTATTTTTCAAAATTTTCAAATTTGACCTACATTTTTGGATACCTGAAGTCCATCCGATTCCAGTAATATAAGTTTCATTCAGAGTTATCGCCCTTTATTTTTCGATTTTTTTCGAATTTTCTTCCCATTTTGTGAGCTCGGGTTTCGTTTTATGGCAGAATTGACGTTTCTGAAACTTCTGGAACATGAAGTTAAAGTCCAATATCAACAGGTAAAGCAATTTCGACAAGACTCCTTAAACCGGAAGTGGTCGAAATAATGTGCAAAATTTGCAAAAAAACGAAAAAAATGGGTGGTTTTGGGAAAAACGTGATTTCTTCGCCCGATATCAACGGATTAAAGGGATTAAGGTATCGTTGGGTTGCATGAAGAATGGACTATCGTATGATACCCAAATCATACAGATACTATGAAAAGGTAGCAAAATATGGCACGCTGAAAATCAAGTATTTTCTGATTTGGAGCGTTTTTGGATGCCTGTATCTCGAAAACTTAACCTACAATTTTTTTTATTTTTTTTCTATCGAGAGTCCTTTTGGAGGTATTTGGCATGAAGCCATCCAATAGGACTTTGAAATGTCTGGAATAGGATAAAAAAGGGACTGAAAATCGAAAAAAGTCGAAAAGTCGTGAAATTTTGGAAAATGCTCTACTATTTTTTTATTTTAAGAGATTTTTAAAAAAAGGTTGTATATTCAGATAGCTGACCTAATTACGATTCTAACGATGTATAATATGTATGTAATTATTAAAATTTAATTTTCGATATTTTAAATTTTTTGCATTTTTGGCACTTTTGAACATAGGATTTCTCAGGGGCATTTTATCTGATCAGATAATGTAATATATCATTACAGAGCCCTGTGGCTATTTTAGTGCCCAAACCGGCTATTAGAACTATTCCGACAATAATAACCATACCGGAAGTATTCAAAAAATGAAAAAAAAGAGTAAAAACATTGTCGCACTTGCGAAAAACTTGATTTCTCCCTTAGGTAATAGCGGACCAAAAGAACTAAAGTGTCGCTGGATAGCCCTATTAATGGACCATCATATGGTATCTAAATAATACGATTTCGATGGTAAGGAAATAAATTATTGTATGCCAAAAATCTAGTATTTTCCAATTTTTTAACATTCTGAGACGCCCTTTTCTCGAAAACGACGCCTACGATTTTTCTTAAACTTTTCTTACTCAAAGTCCTGTTAGTTGTCTATATAGGGAATCCAAAATGAAAAGCATTGAAATAATATAAGTGGTCGAAAAATGGCCTCAAACTTTGAAAAAAATTGAAAAATCGTTAAATTTTTTGAAACGCTCTTTAATTTATCTTTTTTTTCTAAAACTACTCAATGGATGTTTCTGACACTTTTGGTACAGAAAGTTAAGTATCCAAAGGACTTCGTAAAGCTATCACAACAACGATCGTAAAACCGGAAGTAGTCGAAAAAATGTCCGATATTTCGAAAAAAAATAATTTTTTTACGAAAACCTTTTTTATTTATGAATATTTTTTGATGATATTTTACACAGGGTTAAAATATCATCGTACTTGAGCAGAAATGAGAAAAAAAATTGTCTCGGTAATTTGCGTTAGCCGCCATCGGCTAATTTAGTTTTTCGTACCCAGAAAAATTATTTATTGTTCGATTTGTATAAAACAAAGTTCATATGCACCATGGTCCCAATTGTAATTTTTTTTGTTACGGTGAAATTTTTCTGTCGGCAACGGAAGTGACGTAATATTAACAAAAACTACAATTTTGACAGTTCGGTACCACTTTTTGAAAGCAAATATTATTTTTTTTCAAAACTGATATAACTAAAAGGATGCACCCTGCAAAGGTGCACAAAAACCTTAGCTCATATTTTTTAATTTCAACTTCATTTTCGGGCAATTTCGAATAAAATGTAAAATAAAGTGTAAAATTCAGTTATTTACAATTCATTCAGCGTCTTCATATTTTGAAATATTTATTTGTAATTTTCATAAACTCGTAGCAATAATCCAGACGAAGAGAATGTATGCGAAAATTAGTTTGTAATATGAGCAGTTGCCGAGAAATATGCAATTTTGCATGCATCACTTTTCACGTTATTTTGCCTATAAAAGAGTTAATTATTATTCGATTTGCAATTTTTTTTTTCCATTTGATGCCTAATGCCAATTTGGACTAGGTCAAGCCAATTTTACATTTTCACTGTGACCGGAAATGACGTCATTTGGGCAAAAACTGTATTTTTAACCTAAAAAACAAATATTTTATTCAAATGAGTCTGCCTTATAATATTTTTAAAATTATGATATTTGATTCCCATCAACGAATAAAATGAAGCCATACGACCATACAGATACCACAAAATGGTTTCTAACTTGTACGGTTACAGAGAAATAGGCGATCTTCTATAAGTCACTTTTCAAGGTTTTTGGTCTGTAAAACTGTCAATTATTATTCGATTTTTACAATTTATTTACCATTTCATGCCTTATGCTATTTATGACTTCTATGAACCAAGTTAAAATTTTCAATATCACCGGAAGTAATGTAATTTTTGCAAAAAACGTATTTTTAGCCTTTAAAACAAACATTTTTTTGAAAGGAATTTATATTTATTATTCGTATAACTTTATAACGTCTGACTCTAATGGGCAGTAAGACTGAATCAATACCATCATATTGATATCAAGAAAAATCTTCTAGCATGTTCCCTTGCCGAATAATAACCAATTTTCCGAGGGTCACTTTTCAGTTTTTTACCTTCTTAATTTCAGTTTATGGGTTATAGGTTAATTATTTATTGTCCGATATTTATAAAAAAAAGTTTGTATTTTGTATGTTGCGAATTTTCGACTTATTTTTCATCTATAAAAATTTCTTTCGGCACCGGAAGTGACATACTTTTGCCATAATTTACAATTTTGACCGGTCTTTTAGCCAGCAAATATTACTTTTACATATGATAGAGGGTGTCACTGAAGCAAAACAACTAAAGTATAGTTTGGTAGCTCAATGGATCGGCTATGGTATAATAAACTTCCTGTATGATTCCTGAAAGCCGGTTCAGTGCTGCTTGCAGGTCTAGTTAGGCTTTCAGACTTTCGTCTGAAAGCCTATTGAGATTACTAAAATTATTATTATTATTATTATTATTATTATTATTATTATTATTTACCGCGAGGGCCTAGATCTCCATGATCGAAAACAGATATCGATCTGGAATTAGCTTTTCTATTGGGAAACCATGTGGTGGCTACTTGATAAAATATTTTTGAAATTTCTGCGCATACCGGAAGTGACCGAACTTTGTACTTTCTCTAAAAATTGAAAATCGGCTATAGTTTCGTCAATTCTTTATCCATTTTCAAACAAATTACATTTTTGGAATCCCTGGATCTTTTCTGAGAAAATGGCTATCTCACATTTTTCAATTTCGAACATTCGTCTATGACTTTTATAGTTCGAAAATTGAACACATGTTGTTTACGAGACAATTTTTGTTATTTTTCAAAATTTTCAAATTTGACCTACATTTTTGGATACCTGAAGTCCATCCGATTCCAGTAATATAAGTTTCATTCAGAGTTATCGCCCTTTATTTTTCGATTTTTTTCGAATTTTCTTCCCATTTTG
This sequence comes from Patella depressa, assembly GCA_948474765.1. NCBI lineage: Eukaryota > Metazoa > Mollusca > Gastropoda > Patellidae > Patella > Patella depressa. The sequence goes on along the minus strand of OX419715.1, from coordinate 48,975,062 downwards.
TGAGCTCGGGTTTCGTTTTATGGCAGAATTGACGTTTCTGAAACTTCTGGAACATGAAGTTAAAGTCCAATATCAACAGGTAAAGCAATTTCGACAAGACTCCTTAAACCGGAAGTGGTCGAAATAATGTGCAAAATTTGCAAAAAAACGAAAAAAATGGGTGGTTTTGGGAAAAACGTGATTTCTTCGCCCGATATCAACGGATTAAAGGGATTAAGGTATCGTTGGGTTGCATGAAGAATGGACTATCGTATGATACCCAAATCATACAGATACTATGAAAAGGTAGCAAAATATGGCACGCTGAAAATCAAGTATTTTCTGATTTGGAGCGTTTTTGGATGCCTGTATCTCGAAAACTTAACCTACAATTTTTTTTATTTTTTTTCTATCGAGAGTCCTTTTGGAGGTATTTGGCATGAAGCCATCCAATAGGACTTTGAAATGTCTGGAATAGGATAAAAAAGGGACTGAAAATCGAAAAAAGTCGAAAAATCGTGAAATTTTGGAAAATGCTCTACTATTTTTTTATTTTAAGAGATTTTTAAAAAAAGGTTGTATATTCAGATAGCTGACCTAATTACGATTCTAACGATGTATAATATGTATGTAATTATTAAAATTTAATTTTCGATATTTTAAATTTTTTGCATTTTTGGCACTTTTGAACATAGGATTTCTCAGGGGCATTTTATCTGATCAGATAATGTAATATATCATTACAGAGCCCTGTGGCTATTTTAGTGCCCAAACCGGCTATTAGAACTATTCCGACAATAATAACCATACCGGAAGTATTCAAAAAATGAAAAAAAAGAGTAAAAACATTGTCGCACTTGCGAAAAACTTGATTTCTCCCTTAGGTAATAGCGGACCAAAAGAACTAAAGTGTCGCTGGATAGCCCTATTAATGGACCATCATATGGTATCTAAATAATACGATTTCGATGGTAAGGAAATAAATTATTGTATGCCAAAAATCTAGTATTTTCCAATTTTTTAACATTCTGAGACGCCCTTTTCTCGAAAACGACGCCTACGATTTTTCTTAAACTTTTCTTACTCAAAGTCCTGTTAGTTGTCTATATAGGGAATCCAAAATGAAAAGCATTGAAATAATATAAGTGGCCGAAAAATGGCCTCAAACTTTGAAAAAAATTGAAAAATCGTTAAATTTTTTGAAACGCTCTTTAATTTATCTTTTTTTTCTAAAACTACTCAATGGATGTTTCTGACACTTTTGGTACAGAAAGTTAAGTATCCAAAGGACTTCGTAAAGCTATCACAACAACGATCGTAAAACCGGAAGTAGTCGAAAAAATGTCCGATATTTCGAAAAAAAAAATTTTTTTTACGAAAACCTTTTTTATTTATGAATATTTTTTGATGATATTTTACACAGGGTTAAAATATCATCGTACTTGAGCAGAAATGAGAAAAAAAATTGTCTCGGTAATTTGCGTTAGCCGCCATCGGCTAATTTAGTTTTTCGTACCCAGAAAAATTATTTATTGTTCGATTTGTATAAAACAAAGTTCATATGCACCATGGTCCCAATTGTAATTTTTTTTGTTACGGTGAAATTTTTCTGTCGGCAACGGAAGTGACGTAATATTAACAAAAACTACAATTTTGACAGTTCGGTACCACTTTTTGAAAGCAAATATTATTTTTTTTCAAAACTGATATAACTAAAAGGATGCACCCTGCAAAGGTGCACAAAAACCTTAGCTCATATTTTTTAATTTCAACTTCATTTTCGGGCAATTTCGAATAAAATGTAAAATAAAGTGTAAAATTCAGTTATTTACAATTCATTCAGCGTCTTCATATTTTGAAATATTTATTTGTAATTTTCATAAACTCGTAGCAATAATCCAGACGAAGAGAATGTATGCGAAAATTAGTTTGTAATATGAGCAGTTGCCGAGAAATATGCAATTTTGCATGCATCACTTTTCACGTTATTTTGCCTATAAAAGAGTTAATTATTATTCGATTTGCAATATTTTTTTTCCATTTGATGCCTAATGCCAATTTGGACTAGGTCAAGCCAATTTTACATTTTCACTGTGACCGGAAATGACGTCATTTGGGCAAAAACTGTATTTTTAACCTAAAAAACAAATATTTTATTCAAATGAGTCTGCCTTATAATATTTTTAAAATTATGATATTTGATTCCCATCAACGAATAAAATGAAGCCATACGACCATACAGATACCACAAAATGGTTTCTAACTTGTACGGTTACAGAGAAATAGGCGATCTTCTATAAGTCACTTTTCAAGGTTTTTGGTCTGTAAAACTGTCAATTATTATTCGATTTTTACAATTTATTTACCATTTCATGCCTTATGCTATTTATGACTTCTATGAACCAAGTTAAAATTTTCAATATCACCGGAAGTAATGTAATTTTTGCAAAAAACGTATTTTTAGCCTTTAAAACAAACATTTTTTTGAAGGGATTTATATTTATTATTCGTATAACTTTATAACGTCTGACTCTAATGGGCAGTAAGACTGAATCAATACCATCATATTGATATCAAGAAAAATCTTCTAGCATGTTCCCTTGCCGAATAATAACCAATTTTCCGAGGGTCACTTTTCAGTTTTTTACCTTCTTAATTTCAGTTTATGGGTTATAGGTTAATTATTTATTGTCCGATATTTATAAAAAAAGTTTGTATTTTGTATGTTGCGAATTTTCGACTTATTTTTCATCTATAAAAATTTCTTTCGGCACCGGAAGTGACATACTTTTGCCATAATTTACAATTTTGACCGGTCTTTTAGCCAGCAAATATTACTTTTACATATGATAGAGGGTGTCACTGAAGCAAAACAACTAAAGTATAGTTTGGTAGCTCAATGGATCGGCTATGGTATAATAAACTTCCTGTATGATTCCTGAAAGCCGGTTCAGTGCTGCTTGCAGGTCTAGTTATTATTATTATTATTATTCAGATTCCAATTTGAATAGATCTCAGCAACTACGTGTCGCATCGTTACGATTTCTTCGGTTTTACTGGGAAAGTGGGTGTGACTTAGAGGATAAAGCTATTTTGAACGTTCTGCGACAATGCGAAATGTCCGAAATCACCGAAGTTATCGTTTTTGAAAATATTGCAGTAATTTTAACAATAATCATTGGATTTTAACTTTCGATACATTTTGGCATAACCTGAGACAGGGCACATAGCTACGCTACTTTCGATTTTTGATTTTCGGCAAATCTTTGAAGATATTAGGCGCCAAAAATGGAAAATTTAAAATTTTACAAAAAACTTTTTTATTTATGAATATTTTTTAGTCGTATTGTGCACAGAATTAAAGAGTCATCTGACTAGTGCAAAAATGTTAAAAATTTTTGTCTCAGTAATTTTCCTTGGCCGCCATTGGCTAATTCAGTTTTTCAGTCCTAGATTAATTTTTTATTGTTCTATTTGTATAAAACAAAGTTCACATGCTTCGTTGTATCAATTGTCATTTTTTTTATTACCAAAAGTGTTACCTGTCGGCACCGGAAGTGGCATAATTTTACCGAAAACTACAATTTTGACAGTTATTTTCCTTCTTCGAAAACAAATGTTATTTTTTGGAAAAATTATTTGAGTCAAAGAGTGTGCCCTTTCAAGGCGCAAAAAATGTAGGAAGCAGTTTTTTTAATTTCGATTTCATTTTCGAGCAAATTCGATTAAGAGGCTAAAAATGGTGTAAAATTGACCTATTTACAACCTATTCAGGCTTTTCAGATTTTAAAATATTTCTTCGTAACTTTTATAAACTTGTAGCTATAATCCATACGAAGAGAATGTATGTTAAAATTAGTTTCTAAAATAAGCAAATGCCGAGAAATGGGCAGTTTTGCATAAGTCACTGTTTTCGTAATTTTGCCTGTAAAATAGTCAATTATTAATGGATGTTCACAAAAGTGACATCATTTGATTCAAAAAGCAAGTCTGCGTCATATCATGTTGATTACTATTTAAAATTGACACCGGATGTGACGTCATTTAGTCAAAAACTCAATTTTTAACTTTTAAAATCGATATTTTTTTCAACCAAGAATTACGTCACATATAATAATAAAATTAACTTTTGGTTTAAATTCACATATTAACAAAACTCATACGGTCAAAAAGATATCATAAAATTGTTTCTAACTTGTTCGGTTGCCGAGATATAGGCGATTTTCTAAAAGTCACTTTTGAAGGTTTTTGGCCCATAAAAGTGTCAATTATTATTCGATTTTCATAAAATTTTCACCCTTTGAAGCCTAATGTCATAGGCGATGTTATAAAACTAATTTAACGTTTTCATTATCACCGGAAGTAACGTCATTTTGGCAAAACTGTATTTTAAGCCTTCAAAACCGATATTTTATTCAAATGAGTCTGAATTGTAATGCTTATACAATTATGATATTTGATTCCAATCAACAAATAGAATAAACCCATACGGTCATATAAATACCAAAAAATGGTTTCTAACTTGTACGGTTGCCGAGAAATAGACGATTTTCTACATGTCACTTTTCAAGGTTTTTGGTCTATAAAAGTGGCAATTATTATTCGATTTACATAAAATTTTCACCATGTGATGCCTTATGCCATTTCTGATTTCATAAAACTAATGGAACATTTACATTATCACCGGAAGTACTGTAACTTTGTCGGGATCAATTACATGTAACAAATGTATAAAATGAAATGATATTGCTGGATTTGTTTGATTCTGTTTCCATTTTATTTGATGTGTGCAATGCTTATGTGGAAACCTGTATATTGGTTTCATTGGTACCGGAAGTGACATATGTTCAAGGGTGACGTACCACCGAAAGTGACACAAGTTCAAGTTCAAAGGTAACATGGCACCAGTGAAACCCGTCATTCCTGCATGCAGGTCTAGTTATTATTATTATTATTATTATTCAGATTCCAATTTGAATAGATCTCAGCAACTACGTGTCGCATCGTTACGATTTCTTCGGTTTTACTGGGAAAGTGGGTGTGACTTAGAGGATAAAGCTATTTTGAACGTTCTGCGACAATGCGAAATGTCCGAAATCACCGAAGTTGTCGTTTTTGAAAATATTGCAGTAATTTTAACAATAATCATTGGATTTTAACTTTCGATACATTTTGGCATAGCCGGAGACACGGCACATAGCTACACTACTTTCGATTTTTGATTTTCGGTAAATCTTCAAAGATATTAGGCGCCAAATTTTGAAAATTTAAAATTTTACAAAAAACTTTTTTATTTATGAATATTTTTTAGTCGTATTATGCACAGAATTAAAGGGTCATCTGACTAGTGCAAAAATGTTAAAGAATTTTGTCTCAGTAATTTACCTTGGCCGCCATTGGCTAATTCAGTTTTTAAGTCCTAGATTAATTTTTTATTGTTCAATTTGTATAAAACAAAGTTCATATGCTTCGTTGTATCAATTGTCATTTTTTTTATTACCAAAAGTTTTATCTGTCGGCACCGGAAGTGGCATAATTTTACCAAAAACTACAATTTTGACAGTTATTTTCCTTCTTCGAAAACAAATATTATTTTTTGGAAAAATTATTTGACTCAAAGAGTGCGCCCTTTCAAGGCGCAAAAAATGTAGGAAGCAGTTTTTTTAATTTCGATTTCATTTTCGAGCAAATTCGATTAAGAGGCTAAAAATGGTGTAAAATTGGCCTATTTACAACCTATTCAGGCTTTTCAGATTTTAAAATATTTCTTCGTAACTTTTATAAACTTGTAGCTATAATCCATACGAAGAAAATGTATGTTAAAATTCGTTTGTACTATAAGCAGTTACCAAGAAATGGGCAGTTCTGTACAAGTCACTGTTTTCGTTATTTTGCCTGTAAAATATTCAATTATGATTGGATTTTTATAAAAGTGACATCATTTAATTCAAAAAGCACGTAGCGTCATATCAAGTTGATTACAATTTAAAATTGACACCGGAAGTGACATCATTTGGTCAAAAAATGCATTTTAAACTTTTTAAATCAATGTTTTATTCAACCAAGAATAACTTAATATGTATTAATAATTTTAACTTTTGGTTTAAATTTACATATAAACAAAACTCATATGGTCATATAGATATCATAAAATGGTTTCTAACTTGTTCGGTTGCCGAGAAATAGACGGTTTTCTACAGGTCACTTTTGAAGGTTTCGGGGCCATAAAAGGGTCAATTATTATTCGATTTTCATAAACGTCACACCATGTTATACCTAATGCCATTTGGGATTTCATACAAGTAATTTAAGATTTTCATTATCACCGGAAGTAACGTCATTTTGGCAAAAACTGTATTTTTAGCCTCTAAAACAGATATGTTATTCAAATGAGTCTGTTTTGAAATCCTTTTCAAAGTATGGTATTTGATGCCAATCAACAAATAGAATGAACCCATACGATCATACAGATACCACAAAATGGTTTCTAACTTGTACGGTTGCAGAGAAATAGCCGATTTCCTACAAGTCACTTTTCAAGTTTTTTGGTCTTTAAAGCCCCAATAACACTCTTGTTGTAACCGAAACATATGTCCCAATCTTCATTCTGGCCAACAAATCGTATTATTTTAGAATATTCCATTTAAATGATGATATAAATTTCATCTTGACACACCTGATTTAAAAAATTGGAAAAATTCAACCAATTGATTTGAAAAGTCTAACGTTAACCTTTTGAAATGTTACTTGGATTTTAAAATATTTTCGAACCCTCTGGACAAATAAAATAGGTTGTAATGGATAATTTACACAACAGGTAGGACATTTAAACATCTAGTACTTAGAATAAGGGTATTATTTATTTTCTGGAGCTACCAAGCCAGCAAGAATGTTATTGTCCCTTTAAAAGTGGCAATTATTATTCGATTTACATAAAATTTTCACTATATGATATCGTATGCCATTTCTGATTTCATAAGACTAATTGAACATTTGCATTAACACCGGGAGTAATTTAATTTTGTCAAGATCATTTACAAGTAACAAATGTATAAAATGAATTGATATTGCTGGATTTTGTTGATTCTGCGTCCATTTTATTTGTGTGCAATGTTAATTTGGAAACCTGTTTAGTGGTTTCGCTGGTACCGGAAGTGACATATGTTCAAGGGTAACTTGGCACCGGAAGTGACATGTTTAAGGGTAACGTGGCACCAGTGAAACCCGTCATTCCTGCATGCAGGTCTAGTCATATTTGAATCTATTTCTAACACTCACTAATGAGCACGATTTTTCCAATGTGGTGATACATGTACATGTTTTCTCTTCTGCATGTTAAAAGATGAACATAAAATCACATATATTTGAATACAACTCATTTTTATTAACATGATTTTGCTGACATAATATCATATATATTTGAATAAAACTCAATTTTTATTAACATGATTTTGCTGGTATTTAGATCAAAAGGTCATCTGGCATATTTTTTATTGTCTATTTCTAACCCAAACAGAAAAGTTAGTTTTTAGATATTTGTTCAAAGTGCGGTATACAGAATGTTCCAATAAATATCAAAAAGCGAAAATGTAATTCTATTGTAACCAAAAAAGCCAATATTTTTTATGGTTAGTTACTTATTTGTTCAATTAATGAGCCTCTATTTTGTGCTACCTATGCAACTTAAGCAATAGTGATTCATTTCCAAGGTAATCTTTGGAGTACAAAACTAAAAATGCTTTCAATCATTATCTAAACCTTATAAGTGCAGATGGCCACATGTTTAAACATTTTTTGAAGAAACGTGATATTTCTATATACATTACTTTTATAAACTTTAAACCCGGATACATTTTGAATCGGCAGGCAAAAATGTATGAAATTTCTGCTATTAGTGTTACACTCTTATTATCGGGATTATTTGGGGTTTTTTTAAGGTTTCTTAAAAATAAAGTCATTTTTCGACTCTTCTCGATGGCTTTTTAACAAGCAGCTGGTTTTGGTCTTATTTTTTTTCAAAATAGTGTTTAAATGTTATTCTTATTTCTTCTTCCCCTTCTTTTGTCCACTTGGTTCTCGTATCATTACGTTTGCGTCGTTTTGCAGTTGGTTCAATCGGGTCATCTATAAAATCCTCCATTTCAATCTTATCTATAAAATTCTTCTCATCAGTATTTTCATCTGCGATAGTATCTATAAGTAAAATATTATTGAACATTGTAGAAGTCAACCCATTCATATTAGCTTCACCTAATGTTTTTCAGTGGTTTACCACAAAGATATAAATTACAGATGGTTATTTGAAGACGGCAATCAAATAAAAAAAAACATATTCCTACATCGCAAGAAGTGAGAAATTATATAATATGGCATTCCTGTACGTGACACAAACCTGTGAAAATGAACCAGTTGTTCACGAAAGAGCAAGCATGCTCTACTTCACATGTGGCATGTTCATCTATTTGTTCAAAATATCATTTATTGCAGATTTAGTTTTCAGAGATCTTTATGTATGAAGACAACTTCAACAAGAAAATCTGTACTTACCATCTAGCTGAATGTTCTCCAATTTCTTGTTGGTGAACATTTCAAATGTATCAGTATCCTGCAATTGGTCGAAAAGTACATTTAAATGAAAGCATATCATATTTTTGCGCCAAGGGTATGTTTACACCAATATTGATTGAAATAAACCAATTAAATGATATTTCATATTGTTAATGTCAAAAATTATAGATAATAATGAATTTAAGATTTAGTTACTTATAACATAGCTTGCTGAAAAAGATCATACAACGAAAATAAAATTATAACACATAATTGAAACTAATTAATAAATTTTATCCAAACCAGTCTCTTTAAAGCAAATGTTTTAAAAGAAAAAACACTCTTACTACTGACACTAAATCTAAAGTCAAAGAACAAAGAGCTTATGTTTCAGAGAAACAGATCCATCTCAAATAAAGGGTGTTCTGATCAAATTCCTTCCTCTTTTAATTTTAATCACCATACTTCAATATGAAACACCATTGAGATGGATGAGGCTCACACTGACCACTATGTAAAATACTTACTCTGAATCAGCAGATTGACAGTTAACATCACATACTGTTAATTAAATTACCAGCATTATGAACTTCAACCACCATTACTGACCAGATGTCTTTACATCAGGTAGTTTTGCCCCTACTTTACACCCTGTAAAATAAAAATGTACACCTTTTATTAGTGTGCTACCTAGTTTGCCATAATATACAATAACAATAAGTAATATTTTCACGTGAACAAAAATATTTACTTGCCACTATATAGATTAAAAAAGGGAATATTTTCACTTTTGACAAAAAAACAAATTTAGCGATATTTTTCTTCGGGCCAAAACAAAAATTTCCATTGGACAATTATTCGAAGATTGTTTTACATGAGCTTCATTTGCAGTTCGGGGGTTCGTTTTTTGACAAATATGTAAAATGAGATGAGAGCGATTTTATTGTTGGAGGACAGCAATAAAAAGATCTTCTATTTTGACGTTTGCGCGATCTGAGAAAAGCGCGACCTATCACTCGCATCAAATGTGAAACACTGATATCATATTGTTATTTTTGTTAATGTACGAAAAAAGATATTCAAAATATGTAATAATTGGGCTTTTTTTATTTTGTGGGGTGAAAAAGACACATATAAGTGGGATGAAACGACCCGTGTAATTGTGGGGTGAAACAGCCCGGGGGAAACGGTAATGGGGTGAAACGACCTGCTCCCCATTTTTAACGGCATAATCAACAGCTCAATTATCATTAAGTCGATTACAGAAACAGGAATAGCCCTTGCTAAATAAAGACCTAAGAACTAAATCGACAAACCTAACATGTCTATTCATAAACCATATTTCTGTGATAAATTAATCACTTGGAATGTCGAACAAACAAAATAGCGATTCAGATCTCGGACTCAGTGTTACTGTAAGTTGAATTGGCCTCAACAGAATTTGGCAAACTAATAACAATGCGTGTCTGCTTGAACACGGATTAAAAAATAGGTTGCCAGGCAACGAAACATACGCCCACACAGCAGCCAAATCGTCCGGGCAGTCAACAAGAGTTGTCACATATTAAGGAATTACCAGAAAATCATTAGAATTTGTTTGGTTTTTATAATCAAACCTGTTTTTTTTTAAATCAGATAATAATTGTGACCTCCAGAGGCACAACAAGCTAAAAAGGGTGATTTTTCGTACAGTCAGGGGACATAATTCAGGAAGTAATGACCCGATGGGCGCAAATATCGAAAGGGACCAAGATCTTTGGGTTATAAACATACATGTCAAGTTTCATCAAAATCGATTCAAAATTGTGACCTTTATAGGGTCCACAACCTTGATATAACATATTTTCACACTATTCGTGTACAAACGGCGGCCATTTTGTCCGTCAATTCTAGTCCGATTTTCACGTAATTCGAACTCTCTCTTCATTACCATGTAACGGTGATATAGTCAAACGTTTTTTTAAATCGGATAATAATTTTGACCTCCAGAGGAACCAAAAGCGAACAAAAGCAATTTTTCGGACAATCAGGGGCCATAATTCAGGAAGTTACGATCCGATTGGCGCAAATATCGAAAGGAACCAAGATCTTTGGGTTATAAACATGCATGTCAAGTTTCATCCAAATCGGTTCAAAATTGTGACCTCTACACTGTTCACAACCTTGATATAACATATTTTCACACTATTCGCGTACAAATGGCGGCCATTTTGTCCGTCAATTTTGGTCCGATTTTCACGAAATTCAGACTCAACCTTCATAACCATGGCACGGTGATATAATCAAACGGTTTTTTAAATCGGATAACAATTTTGACCTCCAGAGGGACCACAAGCTAAAATGGGCGATTTTTCGGACAATCAGGGGCCATAATTCAGGAAGTTACGATCTGATTGGCGCAAATATCGAAAGGAACCAAGATCTTTGGGTTATAAACATGCATGTCAAGTTTCATCCAAATCGGTTCAAAATAGTGACCTCTACACTGTTCACAACCTTGATATAACATATTTTCACACTATTCGCGTACAAATGGCGGCCATTTTGTCCGTCAATTTTGGTCCGATTTTCACGAAATTCGAATTCAACCTTCATAACCATGGCACGGTGATATAATCAAACGGTTTTTTAAATCGGATAACAATTTTGACCTCCAGAGGGACCACAAGCTAAAATGGCCGCCATTTCAAGTTTCATCCAAATCGGTTCAAAATTGTGACCTCTACACTGTTCACAAGCTAAAAAACGTCATTTTTCGTACAATCAGGGGCCATAACCCATGAAGTTACGGTCCGATACATGCCAATATCGAAAGGAACCAAGATCTTAGGGTGATAAACCTATATTTCAAGTTTCATTGAAATCGGATAAAAATTGTGACCTGTAGACTGTTCACAAACAATTGTGGACGGACGGACGGATGGACGGACGGACGGACGAACAGGGGCGACGACAATATACGTCCACATGAAAATGTGGGCGTATAAAAATACATTACCTCTCTCTTTATTTAACTAAAGCTTGATCTACCATTAATCTTCAGGTTCAACCGCGAAATCAGCTAAAATGGGGTAGAAAATACCACAGAGTATAACCCCAGTCATAGAAATATATAAATAGACTAGAATGGCCGTCACGTGACCCGCGACATGTAAATAGGTACGCCATGTTTGTGCATTGATTATTGACGTCGCGTGCGGTGAACTCAATGAATCCAGCTTTGTTTCACGTTACGCTTGAAAAAAAGAAAGGTCGAAAAACAACCCATTGCCATACATATTCACAGGTTTTGCAGTACCAGTTTGTAAAATTTAATATATTCATTCTCTAATTTAATGGAATGACTCGCGAGGCAGTCTTAATATATTAATAGAGCCACGGTGAAACAGTTTACATAGCATAGGCTGCTAGGCCTACATAGATTATAGATGCCATGTCAAAATGAACCTATTTTCATCTACAAATTAAAGACACTGGATGGATGGATGGGCTATGAATTGTGGTATTTTTTTGGTTTGAAATTATGGAATCTCGATGATCGACAAGCAATAATTGAGCAATCAGTGGGATTGGTAATCAGCTCTAGGGGTGACATGCACCCAGCAATAATTGAGCAATGCGAAAAATACGATGCCTTGATGAATTATAATATGATGGTGATGAGTTTCAAATTTTTAGCGCAGAGAGGATGGGCTAAAAATGTCCGTAACGTGGAAGGTGTTCTGATTCAAGTAGTACTACTAAGTACTGGTGTAGGTAATTTGTCAAATAACGAATATTAAAATATTTAATTTTACTTAGGCCTATATTCAGTATAATTTAGTACCTGTTTGCATTTTATGGTTTTACTTGACAAACCTATCTCACGGCATTTTCCGAAGATTTATAAAAATAAAATAATACTAGGCCCCATGAAGATTTTGCATTTTGTGAAGATTTGTAAAGTTTAAATATAGGCCTACCATAAATATTTTTAAAAAATGACCAGCTCTCTCAAAAGTCTCGATAAGCAGGCTAAATATCCCCCAGCATTTTGTGAGGATTTGTAAAGTTAAAATAATAGGCCCACTAGGCCTCATGAAATAGGCCTACCTATTTCTGAAAACCCGTGAGCAGCTGTCAAAAACAAAAAAGCTGCAATATGCAGGCAGAATACTCACAGTATTTTATGAAGATTTGAAAACTAAATTTAAAAAAATACTAGGCCTTGTGATATAAAGGAAAAGGTGAGCATTTCACGATGTGCAGGCAGGATATCTCACAGCAAGAGAGAGAGAGAAATGGGGTTTAACGTCCACTCAACACAAACTAGGTCATTTCGGGACTAACATATGGTTTAATTTTATTTCAATAGTTCACTTGTGCGTAGGGGTCTTTAGCAGTGGGACGAAACCGGAATACCCAGAGAAAACCCATGAGGTTGAGAAGGCACCCCTATCTCCATGCCACATACACTCACACCAGGGCTCGAAACCACAGCCGCAAGCCAGAGGTGACCGGCCAGCTAGAGCCACTAGAGGTCGAAGCGAGGCACTCTAGACCACTAGGCCATCCCAACCCCCCTATCTCACAGCAGTTTGTGAAATTAAGACAATACTACTCATCATGATATAGGCCAACCTATTTCTAAAAAAAAAACAAAAAAAAAAACAGTGGTAAACTATCAAAAAAAATTAAATAAGGACACACGATATGTGGAGTATTTAAATTGTTTGGCAGCACATTTGTCTGATATTTATTACATTTTCTTCCTGGGGTGAATGAAAAGGGAAAAACCATTGTGACAGGTTATACCATAATATTAATTAAATAGAACGTGGTTTTCTGTTAAAGGTTGATACGGTTCTATTTGTGTCAGAATTCTAACACAAGTTAGCCATACTTAGCAAAACCCACTTGACCACTTATACTTAGCAGTAATTACATTATGACACTGTTATATACCTCTAACTAACATGATTCCTTTCCTTGTATTTATTTTACAGTGCTATCATGTAATTATCTAACATGATTGGGTAACCACTGTGGCTAAGTGAGTAAGATGCTGGTTTGCTAGCCGATAGGTCACAGGTTAGATCTTGTTGGCCAAGAAAGTTTGCCATTTTCTGTTGTGGTTTCCCCTTGTCAGTGGTGAAGGTCGGAGGGCCTGACAAGGATAGCTGTCTCTGTCTAGTTGTTTGGATGGGACGGAAAACCGAGGTCCAGTGTAAGTATTGGCATTTACGTAAAAGATTGATTTGGCAGTTAAAATTTTATATTAGAGTAGGCTGTAGCAAAATTTCCCTCATAGCACAATATTTGGCGTAAGCTGGTAGTCTTCACTAACAGGGGTCACACGGTGGCTAAGTGGGTAAGACGCTGGGTTGCTAGACTGGAGGTTGGGAGTTCGATCCCTGCATTGGCCGAGAATGTTGAATCAGATTTTCCGGCATGTTTCCCCTTGTCAGTGATGCAGGACGGAGGGCCTGACAAGGACAGCTGTCTAGTCGCCCAGATGGGACGATAAACCGAGGTCCTGTATACACATTGGCGTGCACGTAAAAGATCCCTTGACAGATGGAATTCGATATAACAGATCCCTTGACAGATGGAATTCGATATAACAGTAGGCCATAGTGCTGCTGCCCGGGCAAAATGTCCCTCATAGCACACTGCATTAGCCAAATTCGGATGTAAAACTATTTCATTTCGCTTACTAACAAGGAAAGTTTGAATCCGGTGTTCATCGAGAAAATTTCCTGGCTTCATCTTTTGTCAGTGGTGCAGGACGGCGCATCCGGAATGGAACAATGTCTAGTCATTCTGAAGGGATGAAATATCAAGGGTCTGTTGGCATGCACGTAAATGAACCAATGACATTTGGCATGCGAAATAAGGGTAGGCTGTGGAGCTGCTGTTCAGTTAAATATTCTTAATTTTATTTCATTTCAATTTTTCTACATTTCAGATAGCATTGTAAATATTATGCAAGCTGCAAGCATACTGATGTTTGACAAGAAGCATATTTTAAAATAGAGAGTGAATTAGATATTAAGACAAATTTTGGATTGGCACAAAGGTCATCTCTCATAGACTACCAAGAACATTTGTTGGTCTGCGAATCAGAACGAAATAATTAATTTTGTTTTTTAATAAATCTGAAATATGAACAGTTGTGGATTATAAAGCTTATATGTGTATTTACATTGCAATATAATAGAGGCCCACAAAATCTAAAGACTGTACTATGCTGATTTATCCCTATACATTATAGGCAAGGAGTAGGGTCGCCTGTCCAACTTCGTATGTTTCGCCAGGTACTCCGGTTTTCCCCCCACTGCTAACGACCCCTACAAGAGAGCAATTGATTGAAATAAAATTAAATTAAACCATATGTTAGTCCCGAAATGAACTAGTTTGTGTCAAGTGGGCATTAAACCCCATTTCTCTCTCACCCCTATACATTATGGTTGAAACTGTGAGTTTTTGTGACCTTGAAAATTTGCTCAAGAAATATACCATAGTTGCATTCACACATTGCAAGAAATGTTTCACACATTTGGTAATTTACATGATCAAAGAGAAACTTTACCAAATACATGGCAAAAGTAAAGTATGACATTTTCATTCACTGTGTACATGTTTAGTTTTCATTGCCAATGGTTGGATGAATTTAACTTATCAATGCATTTATGTAGCCCTAGGGCTGGACGATATTTGAAAATTTCAATATTGCGATATTTTTTCAAAATTCCTCAATATATTGTCAGTATTGCGATATTTTGGTGTACCAAGCAAGTGTTGTCGAAAAGCCTTAGAAAAGGGGGTACTAATCCTCTCCAACAGCAATGAGGCACCCCTTGAGTTTATTACCTTACTGGTTGTTTTAATTAATCACCCTGCATCATACTAAATATATATTTTATTTAACTAGAACCATGTCATGTTCCGTTCTGAGTTCAGAAAAACAGTTGATCATATTACAACCAATTAGGCGTACTTCTTCAGAAACAAAACACTTTTTATTTTATAGAGAGAGAGAGAGAGAAATGGGGTTTAAAGTCCACTCAACACAACCAGGTCATTTCGGGACTAACAAATGGTTTCAATTTTATTTAAATAATTCGCTTGCGCGTAGGGGCCTTTAGCCGTGGGAGGAAACCGGAGTGCCCGGAGGAAACCCACGAGGTTGAGAAGGCGCCCCTATCTCCATGCCACATACGCTCACACCAGGGCTCGAAACCACAGCCGCAAGCCAGAGGTGACCGGCCAGCTAGAGGTCGAAGCGCGGCACTCTAGACCACTAGGCCATCCCAACCCCCTTTTATTTTATAATCAGCACATGTATATGAACACAAAAGAGAATAATGAAATTAATTTTGTTACAATATAACATTTATCAATCATTCATCCACACTACAGTTATTTTCAGTTTTGTATCACCAAACAATTATACAAAAAATTGAACAAAACACGACTGCAGTTGAAGGGTTTTAAAATAAAATTAAATTCTACTTTCAATTAAAATTAAATTATTATGAAATAACACAAGACGTGATATATTATGTCTTCTTCAAAATATTAAAACCCGAGAAGAGAGCGTACAAATTACTTGTGTTTTCATTCTTGGTAGCTACGTTTCTTCTACACAATCTACATATAATTTTATTTTGACCAGTATCGTTTACGTCAATCCGAAGTAGGCCCTAGTGCCGAATCTGGCTTGTACAGCTTCTCTTCGGCTTCGGGACTCTGAAGTTGTCCCTTCAACTTCCAACTTCAACTATGTCGTCTGCCATTTTGTAAATCTACCGATAGATATAGACATCGACGACCAGCCGCAACTTTACAAATTAAAATTGAACATTTATAATCAAGACTAGATAAATGCCGAAAATAGCATCGGTTTTTCCGAGGTTTTTTATTTTCACTTTCGACTTTTTTTGTTGTCTCGATGTACCAGCCACGAGATCTCAATTGTTTACTGTGTGACTGGACATCGACTGGTCCGGATTTACCCGATAAATATGTAGTTTAAGCAAGTTCGGGACTGAATTAAGAGAATATTGCAGTGCATACCGCGGTATATGGCGTCAAACGATATATTGGAATATTGCGGTTTTTTTGAGGGTCTTAAAATTACCGTCAATATAATTTCCAAACCGCGATATATTGATTTATCGAAATTACCGTCCAGCCCTATGTAGCCCAGTATGGTAGTAATATCATACATTTGTTAGTGTATGTTTAAAATTATAAGGCACATAAAGCTACATACATGTACACATAAATTCAATAGAGTTTCATTGTAAAATGTTCGATTTAGGGGCCCCACGCTTGACAAAAGGGCCCCCCTGGTAAAGGGAAAGGGCCCTCGTGTCCGAGTCAATTGTTTCTATACATTGTTACTGTCGAATCCATTACTGAATGAGAATGCAGTCATTGTATTGGCATAAAAATCATCAATCAAGATGAACCTAAGTTATCTTGTCCCAAAGTATCAACCAATCAAATTGCTTATCTTCGAACTAAATCAAGGCATTAACCTAATAAGCATACACACCAATTTTGAACATTTTAACTCAATTCGAAGGAGAGTTATTGTGTTCCAAATTCTCGGGAAAACAAATTGATTATCGCTCTGCTTACCCTGAGCAGAAAATGCTCATTATCGATCTTAGTCAAGGCATTACTGTAATGAAACTATACACCAAGTTTCATCACTCTCACTTAATTAGAACTAAAGTTATCGTGTCCCAAAGCATCAACCAATCAAATTGCTTATCTCTGCTTACCCTAAGCAGAAAATTGTGTTCCAAAGTCTTGACCAATCAAATTGCGTATCGCTCTGCTTACCCTGAGCAGAAAATGCTCATTATCGAACTTAGTCAAGGTATTACTGTAATGAAACTATACACCAAGTTTCATCACTCTCACTTAATTAGAACTAAAGTTATCGTGTCCCAAAGCATCAACCAATCAAATTGCTTTTCCCCGCTTACCCTAAGCAGAAAAATGCTCAAATTCGAACTCCATCAAGGCATTGACCTAATAAGCATATACACCAAGTTTGAACATTTTAACTCAATTAGAAGGAGAGTTATTGTGTTCCAAAGTCTCGACCAATCAAATTGTATATCGTTCTGCTTAACCTGAGCAGAAAATGCTCATTATCGAACTTAGTCAAGGTATTACTGTAATGAAACTATACACCAAGTTTCATCACTCTCACTTAATTAGAACTAAAGTTATCGTGTCCCAAAGCATCAACCAATCAAATTGCTTTTCCCCGCTTACCCTAAGCAGAAAAATGCTCAAATTCGAACTCCATCAAGGCATTGACCTAATAAGCATATACACCAAGTTTGAACATTTTAACTCAATTAGAAGGAGAGTTATTGTGTTCCAAAGTCTCGACCAATCAAATTGCATATCGTTCTGCTTAACCTGAGCAGAAAATGCTCATTATCGAACTTAGTCAAGGTATTACTGTAATGAAACTATACACCAAGTTTCATCAATCTCACTTAATTAGAACTAAAGTTATCATGTCCCAAAGCATCAACCAATCAAATTGCTTATCTCTGCTTACCCTAAGCGGAAAATGCTCATCTTCGAACTCCATCAAGGCATTGACCTAATAAACACATACACCAAGTTTGAGCATTCTAGCTCAATTAGGAAGAGAGTTATTGTGTCCCAAAAAGTGTGACGGACAGACAGACAGACAGACAGACGGACCCATTTTAATAGTCCCCCAACTTTCTTCGAAAGGCGGGGGACAATAAAATTAAGAATATTTAACTGAACAGCAGCTCCACAGCCTACTCTTATTTCGAATGCCAAATGTCATTGGTTCATTTACGTGCATGCCAACAGACCCTTGATATTTCATCCCATCAGAATGACTAGACATTGTTCCTTTCTGGATGCGCCGTCCTGCACCACTGACAAAAGATGAAGCCAGGAAATTTTCTCTATGAACACCGGATTCAAACTCAAAATTTCCTTGTTAGTAAGCGAAATGAAATAGTTTTACATCCGAATTTGGCTAATACAGTGTGCTATGAGGGACATTTTGCCTGGACAATCGCGCTACGGCCTACTCTTATATCGAATTCCATCTGTCAAGGGATCTTTTACGTGCACGCCAATGTGTATACAGGACCTCGGTTTATCGTCCCATCCGGGCGACTAGACAGCTGTCCTTGTCAGGCCCTCCGTCCTGCATCACTGACAAGGGGAAACATGCCGGAAAATCTGAATCAACATTCTCGGCCAATGCAGGGATCGAACACCCAACCTCCTGGGCAACCTTCGGGTGCGCTTGTATGGTCACGACTAAACGACAGAGTATAGTTCACTACACCCGAACGAAAGCTTGTTCGACCATAGTCGTCAAAATGGACGCCATTACCTTCAATGAACTGCTACAGAATCTTTTACCTAACGAAAACGCAAATTTGCTTAATGAAAACTTTGATATGACCTCATCATTCTTCGGATGCAAATTCCCGGAACGTTTGCCAAAAGTTTCTGACTATGCTGAAAAAGCTGTACTTCAGGTAGAATATGATAACGATGATTTCAAGAAAACTACTCACAGTTGAGTTAGTGACAGAGTTATCCCCAGACAATAAAATAAACAGATCAACCAAATATCCAGAGTTTATTTACTGTTACATAATTTATATTTACAATGTATATCAAACGGATGTATTCAATGAACAAAATCGTTTGTTTGTTACTGTTTTTCCAAATAAAATTCACAAATAGTTGAAATTTTTTTTACTATAATACCGTCACTTTCAGTACTTTCACAATTTCAGTCTGACATCAGCCTTATGGTCAAATTGATTGACAAAAAATGATTTTCCACTTTATATAATGTAGAAACTACTTAAATAATGTTATATGAATTTAAATAACTTTCAGGTTCTGGAGCAACATTGGTAGTATACGTTCTTTCTTCAAATAACAATTCCAACACAAAACATTTTTTGTGGCCAGCCGCCATTTTTAATCTGACCTGACCAGCCTCAACCGACCTCAAAAGGTTGGTTAAGCATGGTCGCGACCGAGTTGAACTATGGTCGACCATTTGGACGAGCCGAAGGCGGCCCAGGCTAGCGACCCAGCGTCTTACCCACTTAGCCACCGTGTGACCCCTGTTAGTGAAGACTACCAGCTTACACCAAACATTGTGCTATGAGGGAAATTTTGCTAACTGCCAAATCAATCTTTTACGTAAACGCCAATACTTACAGTACACTGGACCTCGGTTTTACGTCCCATCCAAACGACTAGACAGCTATCCTTGTCAGGCCCTCCGTCCTGCACCACTGACAAGGGGAAACCACAACAGAAAATGGCGAACATCCTTGGCCAACAAGATCTAACCTGTGGCCTATCGGCTAGCAAACCAGCATCTTACTCACTTAGCCACAGTGGTTCCCCAATCATGTTAGATAATTACATGATAGCACAGTAAAATAAATACAGGGAAAGGAATCATGTTAGTTAGAGGTATATAACAGTGTCATAATGTAATTACTGCTAAGGTAAGTGGTCAAGTGGGTTTTGCTAAGTATGGCTAACTTGTGTTTTCATTCACCCCAGCAAGAAAATGTAATAAATATCAGACAAATGTGCTGCCGAACAATTTAAATACTCCACATTTCGTGTGTCCTTATTTAATTTTTTTTTGATAGTTTATCACTGTTTTTTTTTTTTAGAAATAGGTTGGCCTATGAGGCTATATCATGATGACTCGTATTGTCTTAATTTCACAAACTGCTGTGAGATATCCTGCCTGCACATCGTGAAATGCTCACCTTTTCCTTTATATGACAAAGCCTAGTATTTTTTTAAATTTAGTTTTCAAATCTTCATAAAATACTGTGAGTATTCTACCTACATATTGTGGCTTTTTTGTTTTTGACAGCTGCTCACTGTTTTCAGAAATAGGTAGGCCTTTTTCATGAGGCCTAGTGGGCCTATATTATTTTAACTTTACAAATCCTCACAAAATGCAGGGGGATATTTGGCCTGCTTATCGAGACTTTTGAGAGAGCTGGTCATTTTTTAAAAATATTTATGGTGCCTATATCATTCGGCCAAATATTTAAACTTTACAAATCTTCATGGGGCCTAGTATTATTTTATTTTTATAAATTCGTTATTTGACAAACTACCTACACTAGTACTACTTCAATCAGAACACCTTCCACGTTACGGCCATTTTTAGCCCATCCTCTCTGCGCTAAAAAGTTGAAACTCCTCACCATCATATTATAATTCATCAATCTGCTTAAATAAAACACATACATGTAGTAACTAGTAACTTGTCGAAAAATTCAAGAGAGATCGCGATTCGTGAGCGTACGTACTCGAGTTTTTTAGAATTTTTTCTACTTTTATTTTAAAAACACAAGTAGGCTTACTATCATTTATTTTCCAAGTTTGCATTTTACCGGTACTTAGAATTATAACCCGCGGGAATAATTGTTTTAGCTTTATATAACAATCAATACATTAAAATTTAAATTTCTCGAATCACTAAATGTACAGGCGGAGGAATAATGTACTGGTAATGGGGTTTGTTTGTAAACAAATCTAACTTAGACCGCAACCTATCGCAAAAAAACTACTGTGAAACCAAGGCTTAGTTAGAACCTACTATTTCGAGATTAATGTGAAATATTTTATTAGGATATGTTTGAATAATTGATTTACATACCTTGATAAACAAACTAAAATATCTGTTATTTTTCTATTGTAAAACAAGTAATTGGTACCGCTCGTCATTGATTCACATTCATTGCCTTGCAAGGCATCGAGTAGATTACCAAAGAAATCGTCACGAGACTTAGCGGCCTTATTATTATTGCTTGTCGATCATCGAGATTCCATAATTTCAAAATGCAATTCCCAATAAAAATTTCTACTTTCATAAAAAAAAAGGGTCTAGGCATTTTGTCAATTCAAAGTGCTATTTATCAAGATATGCATTAAAACTTAAAAGCGATTTGTATATATTTGATCAGAAAGAGGGTTTAGGATAAAGTTAAATTAGCTTTCTTCAAAATGTAAATTTAGGTACAATAAAGCTAGACAGGCTTAAAGGGTTGACACACAGGCCCTGGAAATATGACCACCTCTCGGACTGCTTGATATTCTTCATGTAAGTCCGCGTTTCTCAACCTGGGGTGCATTCACCCCCAAGGGGGGAATGGCTGGCATCCAGGGGGTGAATGACAACACTCCCAGTAACTTCAAAAATGATCATATAAAGGTTGTGCAGTTGAGATTAGCACCCTCAAACACTGTACCGAGAATAAAAAAAATCGTTTGTGACAATCACCAGGAGCAAATTTCGCACTGAGCTGGAAACAACGCATTTTCATTAAAATATAAATTCGGTGATTATTGAATCTCACCTTCGATCCGTATTCATTCCATATCAAGGCATCGAGTAGATTACCAAAGAAATCGTCACGAGACTTAGCAGCCTTATTATTATTGCTTGTCGATCATCGAGATTCCATAATTTCAAACAGAAAAAAATACCACAATTCATAGCCCATCCATCCATCCATCCATCCAGTGTCTTTAATTTGTAGATGAAAATAGGTTCATTTTGACATGGAATCTATGACTATAATCTATGTAGGCCTAGCCTATGCTATGTTATGTTATGTACTGTTTCACCGTGGCTATAAATATTAAAGACTGCCTCGCGAGTCATTCCATTAAATTAGAGAATGAAGATATTAAATTTTACAAACTGGTACTGCAAAACCCGTGAATATGCATGGCAATGGGTTGTTTTTCGACCATTCTTTCGTTCAAGCGTGCCGTACCGTGTACCGTGCCAATCTGGCCCACTGAAGTGAGGTGGTCTCGGTACCGTACTAAGAACGGCACACTTCAAATTTTTGTAGTGTAAACGATAACCGGTCTGAGTACGGATTATTGCGCATGAGCCAAATGAACCTTGACCTTTTTTCCCTGCAAACCTTGACAGTTCTGTCATCACTTCTGTCAAAATGGCTGCTCAAACTAAATCAGTCATCATAATTGTTTGCATCTGGGTAATTTGTACAGGGGCTGAAATTAACTTTTCAGTGAAGAGTTCCTGATTTGGCACGCTTGGCACGGTTCTGAGACCGGTTATTTTAGAGTAATGTAAACGGGTCCCTTTCTTGAAATTTATCGCGGCCTGGTCCCGTACCTAGTGCGGCACGCTTATCGCGGCCAAATGTAAACGGGGCTATAGATAATACCGTATTATCTATGATGCCATGGACCGTATCGTGGCGTTATAAAACTTATTTTATTACCAATTCAAAACAAAATAAATTCAAGAAATAAAGAACAATTAATCTTTAACTTGTGAGCTCGCTAAGGCCTACAACATATATTCGTGTTTAGTAGCATTATCATTTATCAATCATTGTTTCTTTATTTACCCAACCAGTAGAGCTGGACGATATAAGTAAAATCAAATATCGCGATATTTCCCCAAAAAAGGACGATATATCACTATATCGCGATATTTTAGTTTTATTATAAAAAGCTAACGATATATCACGATATATCACAATATCCCGATATTTTAGTTTTATTATGTGATGTATTTTTAAATGAACGTAACAAGTTGCTGGTGTTGCTGCCTATTGCAGCTACACGACGCTTGCAAAATCTACATAAAACTTTCGTTTGCGCTTCGTTGTTCTCATCAAAACCAAAAGCCATATACAACTCGTGCAATGTTTTTTAGGCTTTATTATTACTAATGTTCAATCAGCCTGAGCTTCGCAATGTTCCGCCATCTTTCAAAATGTTGAATAACATGTGGGTATGACTATGAGTAGACTCAAAGAACCAGATGTAATTTCCCCTATTCAGTACACTACAACAGCACGTTTGTCTAAATCTCGTATATCAAGACGCAATAAGGTTTTATTTACAAATAACATTTTATTTTTATTTATTTCGGCTACAGTTTAAAAATTGGCAAAAAAAACCAAAACACCCAAACACACGCACAAAATGATAGTTAACTAACAAACGCCATCATACATAAAATGATAATAACTGTTTCCAAACAGTGCCAATGATAAATCAATCGAAGACGGCAAAGAGAAGATATTACACCATGACTTACCTGGCTGGTTATACAAGTGTTGCACAGCATTAGCAATGGGTTTGACATTATAATGACAAGTATAATAAGTTTAATAATCGAGAAAACTACTAGACTAGTCATGTATTTACTAGGCCTTGTCAATGAACGAGTGACAAGTCATCTGAGTCATCGATCGTGACATAATGTCGTAAATATCGTGATAATATCGTGTAAATTGATAGAAAAACACAAGATACGATATATCATTATACCGCGATATTTTAGGTGGTTTATAAAATATTGCAATTCAAATTTTAATATCGCGATATATCGAATTACCGAAAATATCGTCCAGCCCTACCAACCAGTCGTGTACACCAATACCATTTTAATTATTTTACAAATTTAATTTTTGTTTTGCAAGAAAAAAAACTGTCGATTATAACTTTTTTTGTATTAAAATAGGATAATTAAGATGACTTTATTTAAAAGGGGTTGAACCTAAAATATATATATTTTTACAAAATAGATCTAGGCTTATATGGTGATAATGATGTAGTAATATTAATAGACCCAAATTAATAAAATGAAAAAGAAACTTTACATCATTTTCATTAACTTCATTAAAGTAATTTAAAGTAGCTAAGTCTCTAACTCAATATCATCCAAAGTCTTCAACATTGAAAACACGAATTATTTGTCAGTTCAAATCAACATTGATAATGTGATCTTACCGGGGAAAAGGTCGGCTTCTGATATGCAATATAACACAAAATAAACAAGCCAACAGTGAGGCTGATGTCCCCCGCCGAAATCCCAAAATAAATAGATGACACATATTAATTAATCGCACGAAGTGTCATCCAAAAATTGCTTATCTCTGCCTACCGTAAGAAGAAAATGCTCATCTTTGAAGTCCATCAAGGCATTGACCTAATAAGCATACACACCAATTTTGAACATTTTAACTCAATTCGAAGGAGAGTTATTGTGTTCCAAAGTCTTGACCAATCAAATTGCGTTTCGCTCTGCTTACCCTGAGCAGAAAATGCTCATTATCGAACTTAGTCAAGGTATTACTATAATGAAACTATACACCAAGTTTCATCACTCTCACTTAATTAGAACTAAAGTTATTGTGTCCCAAAGCATCAACCAATCAAATTGCTTATCTCTGCTTACCCTAAGCGGAAAATGCTCATCTTCGAACTCCATCAAGGCATTGACCTAATAAGCATATACACCAAGTTTGAACATTTTAACTCAATTAGAAGGAGAGTTATTGTGTTCCAAAGTCTCGACCAATCAAATTGCGTATCGCTCTGCTTACCCTGAGCAGAAAATGCTCATTATCGAACTTAGTCAAGGTATTACTATAATGAAACTATACACCAAGTTTCATCACTCTCACTTAATTAGAACTAAAGTTATCATGTCCCAAAGCATCAACCAATCAAATTGCTTATCTCTGCTTACCCTAAGCGTAAAATGCTCATCTTCGAACTCCATCAAGGCATTGACCTAATAAACATATACACCAAGTTTGAACATTTTAACTCAATTAGAAAGAGAGTTATTGTGTTCCAAATTCTCGACCAATCAAATTGCGTATAGCTCTGCTTACCCTGAGCAGAAAATGCTCATTATCGAACTTAGTCAAGGTATTACTATGATGAAACTATACACCAAGTTTCATCAATCTCACTTAATTAGAACTAAAGTTATCGTGTCCCAAAGCATCAACCAATCAAATTGCTTATCTCTGCTTACCCTAAGTGGAAAATGCTCATCTTCGAACTCCATCAAGGCATTGACCTAATAAACACATACACCAAGTTTGAACATTCTAGCTCAATTAGGAAGAGAGTTATTGTGTTCCAAAAAGTGTGACGGACGGACGGACGGACGGACAGACAGACGGACAGACAGACGAACATTTTAATAGTCCCTCGCCTTTCGAAGAAATCTACCATTGGTACACGAATCGTGTACCATAATGCATTTCAGGCCCATTTTAAACAAGGGACTTGAAGAACGCGGCTAGACAGTGAAGCATATTCTTTTCTGGAGAGCACACAAATAAATACTAATATGTAGACTGCAGATGCTAGAGTTTGACATTCGATTAAGATTATAAAGCAATTCCCAATAAAAATTTCTACTTTCATAAAAAAAAAAGGGTCTAGGCATTTTGTCAATTCAAAGTGCTATTTATAAAGATATGCATTAAAACTTCAATAAAAGCGATTTGTATATATTTGATCAGAAAGAGGGTTTAGGATAAAGTTAAATTAGCTTTCTTCAAAATGTAAATTTAGGTACAATAAAGCTAGACAGGCAGGGTTGACACACAGGCCCTGGAAATATGACCTCCTCTCGGACTGCTTGATATTCTTCATGCGTTTCTCAACCTGGGGTGAATTCACCCCCAAGGGGGGAATGGCTGGCATCCAGGGGGTGAATGACAACACTCCCAGTAACTTCATAAATGATCATATAAAGGTTGTGCAGTTGAGATTAGCACCCTCAAACACTGTACCGAGAATAAAAAAAATCGTTTGTGACAATCACCAGGAGCAAATTTCGCCGTCAGTAACCTCCTCAAACACTGGGGGTAAATGGGTTGGTTGAGAATTCATTTAGGGGTGAGCGGTGAGAAAAGGTTGAGAAACGTGGATGTAAGTGATGATACATCTTTAAACCCTGTACTACTTTCTTTGTATTTGTAGGTCTCATAAGATGAAATGTTTCCTGCTACATCCAGCCATGAATCACATAACAAATTTTTCAAAAGAAGACTTTATGTCACACAGAAAATGATATTTTACTGTTATTTAACTAAAAGATTCAAACATTTCGACTCACAACAGAAATGAAATGGAGTTTAACATCCTGCTGTTCTGCCCCGGCTGAGCAATGTGTACATTGGGCCTTGGTTTTTCGTCCCATCGAAAATTGTCCAAGTCGAGCCCTATGTAGGCCTACTGCACCACTGACAAGGGGAACCATGCTGGAAAATCCAGATGAACTTTCTCGGCCAACACCGAGAACAAACCAGCAACTCATATAACAGACAATTTTAAACATAAAAAAAAGTGTTCAAGAATGAATAAAGAAATTATTTTTATGAATATGATTCTTATTTGTTGATATTTTTGTGATGAATATTGTTCTATAACGTTCTAACAAGGACAGTGTGGTCTACTCGTTCAGATGGAGAATAAAACATATGTCCAGTCAGTTCCAGTTGTAGAAAATGCAGGGCCCAATTTGTGAGGCCTTAAGTTAACGGATATGAATACATTGCAAGATATGAATACTTTACCTAGGTCTAAATATTCATTCATATATACCTGAAAATAGCCACCAGACATCCAGATTACCTGGAAATTTTTTCAAGTTGATGAGTTCCAGGACCCAATTTGGGGTAATTGGTCAAATGTGCCTTGACTGTTCGATTATGAGCAATTTCTGCTTGGTCTAAGCAGAGGTATGCAATTTGATTGGTCTATGCTTTGGGACAGGGAGATGAAACATTATGTTGAATTGGGGGTGGAGGTGGAATGGTTAGCGTGTGCGGCACTACAGCCTACTCTTATATCAAATTCCACGCAAGGGATCTTTTACTTGCATGCCAACATGTGCACTGGTCACAGGACCTCAGTTTTTTGTCCCATCCAAATGACTAGACAGCTGTCCTTGTCAGGCCCTCATAAGTTAGAATCGTTCACAGAGGCTTACCAGTACATTCAGAAATCATGTAATTACAATGTTAAGAATATTCTTATTTTGAAAAGTCAATGAGGCAAAAAAATCATGGTAATTTATCAGACAAGCAATATAACTTGTATTGCCAGTATTATACAGGGGCCATGTGTGTAAGTGCCTTGTATCATAAGGGATGTCATTGAGTGAACTGGGGTGGTTTTTGATTCCTTGGTTGTACATAACAAGGAGTAAGGTCGGCTATCAAACCTTGTGGGTTTTCTCCGGGTCGTCCGGTTTCCTCCCACTGCGAATTATTAAAAAAAAATTTATCACACCAATACCTAGACTAAGGAGGGATCACGTGGCTAAGTGGGTCAGACACTGGCTCACTAGCCTGGAGGTCAGGTGTTCGATCCCTGCAGTGGCAGAAATAGTTCGTCCAGATTTTCCGGCGTGGTCTCCCCTTGTCAATGGTGCAGGACGGATGGCCTGACAAGGACAGTTGTCTAGTCGTTCAGATGGGACGAAAAACAGAGGTCCTGTGTACACACTGGCGTACGTACACATAAAAAAATCCCTTGGTAGTTGGAATTTGGTATAAGAGTAGGCCATAGCCAGGGCTCACACTGGCTTTCATTTTTTTTTCCGCCAAAATGGATCCTAATTTTTACGTAAAACAATGATGATATTTTTTTCCCGCCAACTTGAATATTTTATCTGCCAAAAATGTATGATAAAAAACACATGTTGTAATAACATAATTTTTTTTTTTTATTTCTTTAACATTCTATAACAACCATATTTACAATATACAAGATTCTCCTTTGATTTACATTAGCCCATTTTGTAAATGGTGTATTGAGATCAGGTTGGTTTTTAGTTAATGTGATTGACATCAAATTTGACAAGCCAAGGGTTGCCAAATTTCCAGTTTTCCTTGAATTTCCGTTTCGCGTCTACAATAGGCCTATTGTTGATTTCGGGAACGGTCACGGTATCAGCATCTGAATCGTTAATCGTAGCATCAAATTCATTTTGTCTAGAGGCTCTTCGTTAACTTTAGAACACTTCGGCGGCGGTAACGAAAAAAAAAAGGCAGACAGTTTTCTCAGTCCAGAATCGTCGCTATTCAACTCGCTCTTTTGTTTTCGACCCATTGCGATATATAATTTGGAATAATAATGTCCAATTAGCCATGCTTTAATATTTATACATGATGTATGAAGCCACGTACAGTAAACGAAATTCAACTATCAAATCATGTAACTCTCCTTCAAAAGAGTTGCCGGCAATGATCAGCCATTTTGATTACTCCCCTTTGTTTTCATTACACAACATCAAATAGTCACCGCTAATCTATTTGTTAGGGTTAATTAATGATGAACAATGGCTAGATATAGGCTTTATGATCGACAATTATCAATCAGTTGAAACCATTAATCCTAGACAAGTGTTTAGTGTTACTCATGACACTACTCATGATTATCAACAAGTTGATTGATTTATAGTATGCCGCTATATGGTTAATCAAGGATAAATACGGTTAGAATTTTATAAAATTTTTTCGCCAATTCTAAAAAAGAATCGCCAGTACCCCAAAACTTTATCGCCAAAATTTTCGCCAAAATGAAACTTTAATCGCCACTTTCATAATTTAATTGCAAATTGCGACTTTGGCGACCGACAGTGTGCGCCCTGGCCATAGCGCTGCTGCCTGGGCAAATTTTCCCTCATAGCACACTGTATGGTGTATGTCCGTGTTCATTAGCCCAGGTTAGTAGGATGTTAAACCCCATTTCATTTCATTATGGGGGTTGGGATGGCCTAATGGTCTAGAGTGTCGCGGTTCGACCCCTAGCTGGCCAGTCACCTCTGGCTTGCGGCTTGTGGTTTCGAGCCCTGTGTGAGCGTATGTGACATGGAGATAGGGGCGCCTTCTCAACCTCGTGGGTT
Organism: Patella depressa; assembly: GCA_948474765.1. Taxonomy (NCBI): domain Eukaryota; kingdom Metazoa; phylum Mollusca; class Gastropoda; family Patellidae; genus Patella; species Patella depressa. The sequence continues at coordinate 48,945,766 of OX419715.1, read as the reverse complement.
TCCTCCAGGCACTCCGGTTTCCTCCCACTGCTAAAGACCCCTACACGCAAGCGAATTATTGAAATAAAATGAAACCATATGTTAGTCCCAAAATGACCTAGTTTGTGTCGAGTGGATGTTAAACCCCATTTCTCTCTCTCATTTCATTATTACCTTGACTAAGTTCGCTGATGAGCAATTTGAAATTTGACACATGGCAAAAATAAGCAATTAAAAAATGTCAAGTGTGCCATATCTACTAATTACTCTTTTTATTAGGGACATCAGCCTCATTGTTCGTTTGTTCATACTAAAATACATTTTCATTATTACTTTTTATCTATTTTGATAAATCATACCAAATTTCTTGTCTGAGTATAACTGAGTCAAGGGGCGAATGAGAAATCTTTAAATGAACTATCAGGTTTAAGTATAAAAGTTTTAATAATGAATTAAAAAAAATGACCTACGTGTTTTTAATTATTTTATATGCTTAAGAAGGTAGCTATAGAATAGAAAAAATATTGGTAACAAAAATTTCCAACATAAAAAAATGGGTGTGGCAATTTCAAAATCCCACCACCACCACAATACCTGCTAGTTTGTGTAATTTTTAAAATATATGAAAAAATGTAGTAAAAAATATGATCTTTGCGTTTTTAATTATTTCATACACTTAAGAAAGTTGTGACACAATTTCCAACAGTCATCTAAATTATGATTTGGACAAAAAAAGTTAAATTCCATAATTGGACCCTAAAACTTTCAAGTTTTTTCTTCAAGAAATACATACCTTTTAAAAATATAAATAATGAAGTAAAAAAATATGATCTTCATGTTTATAAGTATTTCATATACTTATGAAAATTGTTGTAGAAGTTCCATAGTTCTCTCAATTACTACTGTTACAAAAAAATTGAATAAAATATCGGTGCCAAATTTTCAAGATGCCAATATGGGTGTGGCAGTTTTAAAATTCGATTTAAACAAAAACTACTAACTCTAAAATTTCAAACTAAACATTTTTGTAAATTGCAGGACACAGCCTTTTAGAGCACAAGTTTTTAAAGCAATGAATTTTATTTTACAAAATTTTTATTTAATTGATTTATTTTATTCTAAAAATACTTTTTACAGGCGCTATCGTCACTGTATCGGTCCGTATTTCCCTATGAAAAAAATGTTGAACGCTTTATTAATTCCCCCCAAAACTGTACAAAAATAAAGCTACGGTTTCAAATAATTAAATTAATATGTTGGGTTTGTCGATAGGACCCTAAATTCCTCCAAAAATTGATTGACTTTCACCATCAGTTTTCCGTTTGTTTACATTGGTTTTCGCGGCTTCTGCCCTGAAGGGAAATCTTGCGCTGTGTGTCATGGCGGCCCTGGCCAATCATAACGCGTGAGCGGTCTATCTATATATGACGTCAATGAGCAGTACTCACGCTTCGTTCTACTGCGCATGCATATCCAATAGTCTTGCTTCACAAGTCGTTTAAGAGAGATAACTCCCATTTTGAGCTGAGATTCACGGTAATAAATCATCCGTCCGTTCAGTTTGTCCGATTCAAATTTTGTCCGTAATAATTGAGGGGTGATTTTCCCATATTCTTTCAGCAGCCCACAAATATCATTTATGCACACTTTTGCATCATCACTTCCGTGGTGCACCCCGTAAGTGACCAAAAATCCCACAAGTAACCCATATACTGTGTAAAGACCCCGTAAGTATACCTACGGGAGAGCGTCCGGACGTCCGTCCACAATTTGTTTGTGGACTCTCTACAGGTCACAATTCTTATCCGATTTTGACGAAACTTGAAATATAGGTTTATCCCCCAGAGGGACCACAAGCTAAAAAGGGTGATTTTTCGTACAATCAGGGGACATAATTCAGGAAGTAATGACCCAATGGGCGCAAATATCGAAAGGAACCAAGATCTTTGGGTTATAAACATACATGTCAAGTTTCATCCAAATCGGTTCAAAATTGTGACCTCTATAGGGTCCACAACCTTGATATAACATATTTTCACACTATTTGTGTACAAACGGCGGCCATTTTGTCCGTCAATTCTAGCCGATTTTCACGTAATTCAAACTCTCTCTTCATTACCATGTAACGGTGATATAGTCAAACGTTTTTTTTAAATCGGATAATAATTTTGACCTCCAGAGGGACCAAAAGCTAACAAAAGCGATTTTTCGGACAATCCGGGGACATAATTCAGGAAGTTATGATCCAATGGGCGCAAATATCGAAAGGAACCAAGATCTTTGGGTTATAAACATACATGTTAAGTTTCATCAAAATCGGCTCAAAATTGTGACCTCTATAAGGTCCACAACCTTTATATAAGATATTTTCACACTATTCGCGTACTACAAACAGCGGCCATTTTGTCCGTCAATTTTGGTCCGATTTTCACAAAATTCAAACTCAACCTTCATTGCCATGTAACAGTGATATAATCAAACGTTTTTTTAAATCGGATAATAATTTTGACCTCCTTTTGAACCACAAGCTAAAAAGGGTGATTTTTCGGAAAATCAGGGGCCATAATTCAGGAAGTTACGATCCGATGGGCGCAAATATCGAAAGGAGCCAAGATCTTTGGGTTATAAACATACATGTCAAGTTTCATCAAAATCGGTTCAAAATTGTGACCTCTATAAGGTCCACAACCTTGATATAACATATTTTCACACTATTCGCGTACAAACGGCGGCCATTTTGTCCGTCAGTTTTGGTCCAATTTTCACGAAATTTGAACTCAAACTTCATTGCCATGTAATGGTGATATAATCATACAGGTTTTTTTAAATCGGATAATAATTTTGACCTCCATTTGGACCACAAGCTAAAAAGGGCGATTTTTCGGACAATCAGGGGCCATAATTCAGGAAGTTACTGTCCGATGGCGGCAAATATTGAAAGGAACCAAGATCTTTGGGTTATCAACATACATGTCAAGTTTCATCAAAATTGGTTCAAAATTGTGACCTCTATAAGGTCCACAACCTTGATATAACATATTTTCACACTATTCGCGTACAAACGGAGGCCATTTTGTCCGTCAATTTTGGTCTGATTTTCCCAAAATTCGAACTCAACCTTCATTACCATGGAACGGTGATATAATCAAACGTTTTTTTAAATCGGATAACAATTTTGACCTCCAGAGGAACCACAAGCTAAAAAGGGCGATTTTTCGGACAATCAGAGGCCATAATTCAGGAAGTTACGATCCGATTGGCGCTAATATAGAAAGGAACCAAGATCTTGGGGTTATAAAAAGCATTTCAAGTTTCATCCAAATCGGTTCAAAATTGTGACCTCTACACTGTTCACAAGCTAAAAAACATGATTTTTCGTACAATCAGGGGCCATAACCCATGAAGTTACAGTCCGATACATGCCAATATCGAAAGGAACCGAGATCTTAGGGTGATAAACCTATATTTTAAGTTTCATTGAAATCGGATAAAAATTGTGACCTGTAGACTGTTCACAAAACAATTGTGGACGGACGAACAGAGGCGACGACAATATACCTCCACATGAAAATGTGGGCGTATAAAAATGACCTTTTTTTTTTTAGCTTGTGGTCCCTCTGGGATCAGAATTATTATCCCATTTAAAAAAACGTTTGATTATATCACCGTTACATCGTAATGAAGGTCGAGGTCGAATTTCGTGAAAATCGGACCAAAATTGACAGCTGTTCTTGTCAGGCCATCCATCCTTCATCACTAACAAGGGGAAACCACGCCAGAAAATCTAGATGAACTTTGTCACCCAATGCAGGGATCAAACACCCAACCTCAAGGCTACCGAGCAAGCATCTTACCCACTTAGCAACATGATCCCCAGTCGAATTTGAAGCCTACTGAAATGAACCTTTATAACCCAAAGATCTTAATTCATTTCGATATTTGCATATATCAAATTCTAACTTAATGATGTAGGAAAAATCACTTTCGGTATTGCTTGTTCTCTATCCATCTAACGAAAATGTGGGCATATCCTGCCTGGCAGTGCCAGCCTATCTTTATTGATCATAGGATAATACTAAATGTCTTTAGTGCTTTTTACACAGTGCATACACCAATGAACAAATGAAATGAAATACAAGTCCTAATTTGTCTCCTACCTGAGTAATGGAACCGCCATATTTTCTCTCCATGTTGATACTCCGTAACTACCACCGAGATATACATCCCGACATTCACCATCATCAAACACTGATGGTGGTGGTCTGCTTCTAAATTTATCTAAAATTAAAGTAGCTAAGTCTCTAACTCAATATCATCCAAAATCTTTATAATTGAAAATACAATTTATTTGTCAATTCAAATAAAGTTGGGCTTCTGATATTCAATATTTAAAACAAAATAAACATTATACCATTGGTACACAAATCGTGTATGGTACCATAATGCTATTTAGTGCCATTTGTAACAAGGGACGCTAAGAACAAGGCTAGACATAATCCAAAAGTCATGTCAAGTCATGATTAGAAATTACAGTAGGGGGGGTTGATAATTTTACTTTCGATCGAGGACCCCTTAGAAACATGAGGCCTACTATACTGATTATTCAACAAAAAAAAAATTGGGGATCGGAACCCTCTAACCCCCCTGTACATAACCCCTGAAGATTCCTACCCCTATTTGACCCCAAAATAACGTTTTTTCGCGCAATTGTCCACAGAAATATGTAAAAGGTGGTTTGTATGTTGTCTTTTTACAAGTTTTAATGATGCTGAGTCTTATTATTGACTATATAATTATTTTCAATATTTCAAAATGACGGAAATTCAAAATGGCGATCACAGTGACCCCCATTTTGCTGGAGATCTTTGTTTATTTCTAATGTATGGCTTGTAATATGTCTTTTTATGGGTTTTCGCTGCTGCAAAGTCTGAATCGGATCTTGAAAAATAGTTTCGACCATCCAATATGGCGGATATTCAAGATGGTGGATACAAACATGGCCGCCATTTTGAACAAACACATACATAATCAGGTGACAACTTGAAAAAGAGCTCAAATTTAGTGTTTAATTTAAAGTGCTCATATGATCTCCATGTAATGGTAATGTCTGTATGTTTGTGTCTCTAACTGTGTCTACCATGTAACTAGATTAGCTAAATGTATACTCTGCAATTGTCTCATTCCATGCACGATTTGCAGAGCATTGGCGCAACAGTTGTGTACTTTCAGATGTTGTTATCGTAGTGTACTAGTGATGTCTTCCTATGTGTATCCTCCAACATGTACAGCTTATCAAAAATAGGTTGCCAGGCAACGAAACATACGCCCACACAGCAGCCAAATCGTCCGGGCAGTCAACAAGAGTTGTCGCATATTAAGGATTTATCAGAAAATCATTAGAATTTGTTTGGTTTTTATAATCAAACGTTTTTTTTTTCAAAATCAGATAATAATTGTGACCTCCAGAGGCACAACAAGCTAAAAAGGGTGATTTTTCATACAATCAGGGGCCATAATTCAGGAAGTAATGACCCGATGGGCGCAAATATCGAAAGGAACCAAGATCTTTGGGTTATAAACATACATGTCAAGTTTCATCAAAATCGATTCAAAATTGTGACCTCTATAGGGTCCACAACCTTGATATAACATATTTTCACACTATTCGTGTACAAACGGCGGCCATTTTTTCCGTCAATTCTAGTCCGATTTTCACATAATTCAAACTCTCTCTTCATTACCATGTAACGGTGATATAGTCAAACGTTTTTTTAAATCGGATAATAATTTTGACCTACAGAGGGACCACAAGCTAAAAAGGGCAATTTTTCGGACAATCAGGGGCCATAATTCAGGAAGTTGCGATCCGATGGGTGCAAATATCGAAAGGAACCAAGATCTTTCGGTTATAAACATACATGTCAAGTTTCATCCAAATCGGTTCAAAATTGTGACCTCTATAAGGTCCACAACCTTGATATAACATATTTTCACACTATTCGCGTACAAATGGCGGCCATTTTGTCCGTCAATTTTGGTCCAATTTTCACAAAATTCGAACTCAACCTTCATAACCATGGAACGGTGATATAATCAAACGTTTTTTTAAATCGGATAACAATTTTGACCTTCAGAGGGACCACAAGCTAAAACGGGCGATTTTTCGGACAATCAGGGGCCATAATTCAGGAAGTTACGATCCGATTGGCGCAAATATCGAAAGGAACCAAGATCTTTGGGTTATAAACATGCATTTCAAGTTTCATCCAAATCGGTTCAAAATTGTGACCTCTACACTGTTCACAACCTTGATATAACATATTTTCACACTATTCGCGTACAAATGGCGGCCATTTTGTCCGTCAATTTTGGTCCGATTTTGACGAAATTCGAACTCAACCTTCATAACCATGGAACGGTGATATAATCAAACGGTTTTTTAAATCGGATAACAATTTTGACCTCCAGAGGGACCACAAGCTAAAAAGGGCGATTTTTCGGACAATCAGGGGCCATAATTAAGGAAGTTAAGATCCAATTGGCGCAAATATCAAAAGGAACCAAGATCTTTGGTTTATAAACATGCATTTCAAGTTTCATCCAAACCAGTTCAAAATTGTGACCTCTACACTGTTCACAAGCTAAAAAACGTGATTTTTCGTACAATCAGGGGCCATAACCCATGAAGTTACGGTCCGATACATGCCAATATCGAAAGGAACCGAGATCTTAGGGTGATAAACCTATATTTTAAGTTTCATTGAAATCGGATAAAAATTGTGACCTGTAGACTGTTCACAAACAATTGTGGACGGATGGACGGACGTCCGGACGGACGGACGGACGGACAGACGAACAGGGGTGACGACAATATACGTCCACATGAAAATGTGGGCGTATAAAAACGCCATCTTGATCTTCAGCAAGGAAGGACCTGGCAGACAGAAAGTATATGGAAACTGCAGGCTTTTTAAGTGGAATATTGCCAACCAAATTGATGGTCATCAAGAAAATGATGTATCTACCTAGAACGACTTGAGCTAAACAAGATCAGCGAAGCAGGGACTCTGTCGAATCTATTCTATCATAAATTTTACAAGAATTTTGTAAGGATGAAGATGTTAGAAAGTGTTTAGAAGTAGTGTATGGTGTCAAGATGATCGAAAACGAATGGGAATTCCACGAATTCCTACAATATCTGCACAATCAGCAAAAACAGTTTTGGAAAAACAACATCATGATGTGCAGTCCTTTGAGTCAAATGAGAGCTAAAATAGAAGCAAAAAAACAGTCTGAGTAAGCAATAGACTTTAGTACTCTTTGAGATGAAGATGGTGCGAACCCATCCCAAAGTGATATCGATTATGGGCCACTATGGCATGATGAAAGTACATTTTTTTGTTTCTATTTTAGCTCTCATTTTCTCAAAGGACTGCATATCATGATGTCGTCTTTCCATTGTCTTCGCCTATTATTTGTCGACGAAACGTTCGCAAAACTGTTTTCCTGATTGTACTGAGCTTGTAGGAATTCCCACATCTTATTCCTCACAAAATATTTTAAATAGACATGTAAAATGTTCTTGTAAAATTTCAGATAGAATAGATTCGGCAGAGTCCTTACTTCGCTGATCTTGTCTAGCACTAGTCGGTCTAAGTAGGTACATCAAATTGATGATGACCATCAATTTGGTTGGCAATATTCCACTTAAAAAGCCTGCAGTTTCCATATACTTTCTGTCTGCCAGGTCTTTCCTTGCTGAAGGCAAGTTGGCGTGTTTGATAAGCTGTACATGTTGGAGGTACACATAGGACAACATCACTAGTACATTACGATAATAAAATCTGAAAATTACACGAATGTTACGCCAATGTGCGAATCGTGCATGGGATGAGACAACAGAAGTGCATACGTGTACATCTAGTTAATCTAATTACATGATAGACACAGTTATAGACACAAATATACAGACATTACTATTACATGGACATCAGTTATAGACACAAATATACAGACATTGCCATTACATGGACATGATAGCATTTTAAGCACTTAATTTGAGGCGGGGGTCGAGTTGTCACTAGATTATGTACCAGTATGAGTTTTACAAAATGGCGGCCATGTTTGTATCCACTGTCTTGAATATCCGCCATTGGATGGTCAAATCTATTTTTCAAGGTCCAATTCAGACTTTGCAGCAATGAAAACCTACAAAAAGACATATTACAAGCCATATATTCGAATCACTAAAAGCTTTGTTCAAAATGGCGGCCATGTTTGTATCATCAGCTTGAATTTCGGGCATATTGAATGGTCAAAACTATTTTTCAAGATCTGATTAAGACTTTGCAGCAGCGAAAACCCATAAAAGGACATATTACAAGCCATACATTAGAAATAAACAAAGAACTGGTCATTTTGAATTTCCGTCATTTTGGAATATCGAAAATAATTATAAAGTCAATAATCAGACTCAGCATCATTAAAAACGTATAAAAAGACAACATACAAACCATCTTTGACATATTTATGTGGCTTATTACGCCAAAAGCTGCTATTTTGGGGTCAAAATAGGGGTAAGAACCTTCAGGGGGTATGTACAGGGGGGTTAGAGGGGTCTGATCCCCCAAATTTTTTTCACACATAACGAGTACATCACACCACATAAATTGAGTAGGTCCTTGTGTAGCAAGTAGAAAATTTTTGATTTAACAACCCCCCCTAATTACAGAAACGATTGAACGCAAATTAGTTTATATTCATATTACATTATTATGTGTCAATTTCTAGGTCCCAAATATTAGCAATTTAGCTCAGTTTATATTCATATTACATTATTATGTGTCAATTTCTAGGTCCCAAATATTAGCAATTTAGCTCCTTTAAATCGTTCCACTCTTTATATAACTAAATCGTCATCCTATCTTGCAAGAATAGCAGCAAACACCAGCATCATAAATTAGATTTGATCATTATATTTAACTAGTGTATATTAAGATGGTAACTTACTTATAAAGCTGGTAAAGGGACTAATTAATCGAGAAAGAAACGATGAATTATAGGAAGGCCGCTGTAACAAAAATTAGGGTGTCTTGATTAAATTACAAATTTTAATATATATAACAGATTGACACGAAGTTTATCACAGAAGATATTGTTTGTGTACACTGTTTTTTTGCATATGGACCAAACGGATGTAACATTTTTCTTAACATTCATTGATTCAATTGTTAAGAATACAGGCTTAAAGTATCCTGAAATGTCCTTTTGATTTAGTCTCTTAAATTCTAATAATTTGTGACTTTATTTTCCTAATGTGATGACCCTGTCTACAGAAGTAAAATAGCTTACCCGTTTCTTACATTCTGTGACTAGACAACATAAATCTTCGAAAGTAAAGGAAGATACACGAGAATGACTTTGAATCCAGTTTGATGGTAAAACTTCACCAGTTAAACATTTATATGCCAACTGAACCTGAACAGATAACGATAAAATAAGGCAAAATATTTCGGACTAAAAGTTAAATATAGACATTCAGAGAGAGAGAGAGAGAAAGAAATGGGTTTTAATGTCCTGAGACCAAAATTTAGGTCATTTTGGGAATAAACTTATTTAAAAAAATTGTTTGTGTATAAGGGTCTTTACTTCAGAAGTGTCAGGAAACCTGAGGACTTAGGGTTGGTGGAGAGGTGTGGGGGGTTGCGGGTGGAAACCAAACGTGGTTGGGCAAGCGATTCTACTCTATGATTGGAACAATGCATCTTGACTCAATGACAAATCGTATTAACTAAAGCACAAGAGTCAAACAACTAGACCAGTAGACCACCCAACATCCCCCTAATCAAAACTATAGATATATATAATTAACACTGCATTTGACCATATAAAAGTACTTACGTCTTTACGACTCATTTTTCCGTTATTATCACAAGTTATAGAATTAAACGTTTCTCGCAGTTTCCTTTCAATAAAAAAAGTATTAAATCAAACATACATTATGCAAGAGCTAAATCTGCCAATTGCACGTCTTTCATTAGGCTTGAAATGTTATCTAAATTATTAATTAACTTATCCAGACCATAATCAACTCTTGATGGCATGGCTAGCCAGTGATATTTACTGGATTAGATTCATATCTGCAGCTTAACGTCCATTAATAATTAAATCAGAAAATTAATAATCGAGACTATGTTTTTTATCGTACCAATTTTTTTATCGTACCAATCAAAATTCAATCGCTAAAATCTCAAAGTGGATCAATTTGACTGAAATTTTAAGCAAATTCCCTTTATATTATCTAGTTTTTAATTATTATAGTGAGAACTGCCAGCTCTTTATCTAATCTCCCACCATGTATCTTTAAGTGCATATCTGTTTTGAAGGAACTTCTTCATTTGTAAATGCAAATAATTCTTTTTAGGAGTCACCAATAAAACTAAGACATATATTTCAAAAACTAATGTACTTATATCATTATGGTTAACTTTATACAATACGTACAATAAAGCATGTCCTGTTTCAAAATGTCCATGTTTTATAGGATTAGCTCCATGATGTTTTTCAAGATCTTGTACTGGTATACCCTGTAACAAACAACAATGCAATTTTCTTGTACAAACTTCACTTGGTGCCTGCAGTGGAACTTTTGTGACCGCAACGCAATTCTCTTGTACAAACTTCACTTGGCCCTGCAGTGGAACTTTTGTGACCGCCAGAATAATTTTGAGGTACATACATGACCATTATTATTATAGCACCTTGGATAGTTTATTTGGACGGACAGGGGTGTCGACAATCAAAATATATTTCCACAAGAAATGCAGACGCATACAACTTAAATAACATTACAACGCACATATTTAAAGTCCTAATAATATTCCATAATATAAACTGAAAACACAGACCACATAAAAACCATAATATTCATCCAAAAATAAGTGGCCAGGCAACGAAACATATACCCACCAGCAGCTAAATCGTCCGGGCAGTCAACAAGAGTTGTCATTAGAATTTGTTTGGTTTTTATAAAGTTCTGCCCCATGTTAACGTTTAGTATACGAAACATTTAATATTATGGATTTAGCTGTATGATTATCAAAATTCATTGACAATCAATATACTTGTTTATCACAAGACATAAACTCTGTCCACAAGATTTTTAAAAGTCATCAAGGGCCATAACTGTGGCAGTAATTATCAGAAAATGAGATTAAAATTGTGACCTCCACAGGAATTACAACCTTGATACCATATTTTTAAAGTATTCGCGTACAAGTTTTGGTTCGATGTTCACATTCATTACATAGTTACGGTGATATGATCAAACGGGTAATAATTTTGACTTCAAGACGTACCACAATCTAATAAAGTATTTTTCGCACAATCAGGGGCCATAATTCACACAATTACGATCCGATATGCCTAAATATCGAAAGGAACCAAGATCTTTAGGTTATAAACCTGTATTTCAAGTTTCATCAAAATTGATTTAAAATTGTGACCTCTACAGGGTCCACATCCTTTATATACGATATTTTTACACTTTTCGCGCACTAGCGACGACCATTTTGTCCGTCAATTTTGGTCCAATTTTCACGAAATTCAAACTCAACCTTCATTACGGTGTAACTGTGACATAATCAGATTATAATTGTGACCTCCAGAGGGACCACAAGCTAAAAAGGGTGATTTTTCGGACAATCGGGGGCCATAATTCAGAAAGTTACGATCCGATGGGCGCAAATATCGAAAGGAACCAAGATCTTTGGGTAAAAAACATGCATGTCAAGTTTCATCAAAATCGGTTCAAAATTGTGACCTGGGTCCACAAGCTGTACAATCAGGGGCCATAATCCATGAAGTTTTGGTCCGATACATGCCAATATAGAAAGCAGCCGAGATCTTACGGGGATAAACCTATATTTCAATTTTCGTCAAAATCGGAAAATAATTGTGACCTGTAGAGAATCCATGAACAATTGTGGACAGACGGACAGGGGTGACGGCATAATACGCAAGCCTGGAAATAAGGCACCTGTCACTGACAATGTCAGACACAGATTCAGGTTTTGTCAGGCACTAAACCTCTGGTGCCTGTCATTTTGTTCAGCACTGATTTGTTTTTTTTTTAATGATATTATTAATACATGTCCGGCACTAAGTTGAAAATGTCAAGTAGTATTTCATTAGTGCTTGACATTTTGTCAGGTTATTTTGTTATTTCCAGGCCTGATAATACGTCCACATGAAAATGTGGGCATATAAAAATTATTAAACATACCCACACAAGTTATACCCATCTATATAGTTTACCTTACTTTCTATTGATTCCATGCCACCATCTTTATTTCTAAGGACGGAAATAGAGATTACGTATGTACATACGGGCATTTGACCGTTTTATTAGTGCGCGGGAATCTCAGCTTCCGGTGAATGGATTCCTAGAAATTTTTCTCTAGCTGTGAGCTGCTGTGGCGTATTTTTAACAAGAATTACTGTGTTGCACATTTGTGGTGCTGTTGTTTTACTGTTAGACAAGCTTAGTTGTTTTGCGTAAGTTGTTCTTGTGTTACGAGTTTTTGATCAATTTCCTTTGCTTCGTTTGCCGTGTCATTCGGATTTATGTTTTTGTCACAATGATACGGGAGCCAACAATGGCGGCGGATACCAGTTCTCGCAATGCGAGCACGTTAGGTAGGAAAATATTGTAATGTCGGACAGACTTGTTTGTGTTTGTTAAGTAGAACGTGTGCTCTGAGTTAAGGAAAAAATTTCCTGATGAAATTCCTTTTCTTTACCAGGGAACTTGGATTTAGCCTATTTTTTCATGACTATGCGTGATGCCAAAATGGCGGCAGACAATGCTGGCATTGTTCACGACAAGTACCACACGCGAGTAGGAATTATTTTGTGCAGTCAGACTTGTCTGTTTGCTCTTGTGTCCTGAGTTTATAAAAATTTCCATTCCTTCCCAGCGGAACATGTACTTGTCTTATTTCCTCGCAATGATGAGAGAGAGAGAGAGAGTGAGAAATGGGGTTTAACGTCCACTCAACACAAACTAGGTCATTTCGGGACTTACATATGGTTTAATTTTATTTCAATAATTCGCTTGCGCGTATGGGCCTTTAGCAGTGGGAGGAAACCGGAGTGCCCGGAAGAAACCCACGAGGTTGAGAAGGCGCCCCTATCTCCATGCCACATACGCTCACACCAGGGCTCGAAACCACAGCCGCAAGCCAGAGGTGACCGGCCAGCTAGAGGTCGAAGCGTGGCACTCTAGACCACTAGGCCATCCCAACCCAGGCCAAATAGATGGCAGACAACAACGCATGCAAGCCGAATGGGAAGAAATTCTCGACCGCATTCACTATGCGTTATGGATCGTCGCATGTAAAATAGCTTTGCTTGGGTAGTAAGTAGATTACATAATTGTCCATGCTTGGCTGCTGTTGTTTTGACTGCTTGGTTGCTATTCAACTGTCCATGTTTGGGTGTTATTAGATGACATAATTGTCCATGTTTGGCTGCTATTTAATTGTCCATGTTGGCTGCAATAGTTTGACTACTATTTTAGTTGACCATGCTTGGCTGCTATGCAATTGTCCAGGTTTGGCTGCTATTTAATTGTCCAGGTTTGGCTGCTATTTAATTGTCCAGGTTTGGCTGCTATTTAATTGTCTAGATTTGGCTGTTATTTAATTGTCTATGTTTGGCTGTTTTTAATGGTCCATGTTTGGCTGTTTTTAATGGTCCATGTTTGGCGGAACTTCATTAGTCCACTTTCGGCTGAAGTTTAAATCGTCTATGCATGTATGGTTGAGATTGAATTATCCTTTTGGCTAGGCCTAGAGTGTCCATGTTTGATAGACTTTGATGTCAACCCTTTACGGTTACCTGGCACAGGTTTAGCCATGGAATGGCCCATGTGTGCCTTATTGTCTAATGTTAGCGCACGTTATTTACTGTACTGATGAAAAATAGGTTGCCAGGCAACGAAACATACGCCCACACAGCAGCCAAATCGTCCGGGCAGTCAACAAGAGTTGTCGCATATTAAGGAATTATCAGAAAATCATTAGAATTTGTTTGGTTTTTATAATCAAACGTGTTTTTTTTTAAATCAGATAATAATTGTGACCTCCAGAGGCACAACAAGCTAAAAAGGGTGATTTTTCGTACAATCAGGGGACATAATTCAGGAAGTAATGACCCGAAGGGCGCAAATATCGAAAGGAACCAAGATCTTTGGGTTATAAACATACATGTCAAGTTTCATCAAAATCGATTCAAAATTGTGACCTCTATAGGGTCCACAACCTTGATATAACATATTTTCACACTATTCGTGTACAAACGGCGGCCATTTTGTCCGTCAATTCTAGTCCGATTTTCACGTAATTCAAACTCTCTCTTCATTACCATGTAACGGTGATATAGTCAAACGTTTTTTTAAATCGGATAATAATTTTGACCTCAAGAGGGACCACAAGCTAAAAAGGGCAATTTTTCGGACAATCAGGGGCCATAATTCAGGAAGTTACGATCCGATGGGCGCAAATATCGAAAGGAACCAAGATCTTTGGGTTATTAACATACATGTCAAGTTTCATCAAAATCGATTTAAAATTGTGACCTCTATAGGGTCCATAACCTTGATATAACATATTTTCACACTATTCGTGTACAAACGACGGCCATTTTGTCGGTCAATTCTAGTCCGATTTTCACGTAATTCAAACTCTCTCTTCATTACCATGTAACGGTGATATAGTCAAACGTTTTTATAAATCAGATAATAATTTTGACCTCCAGAGGGACCACAAGCTAAAAAGGGCAATTTTTCGGACAATCAGGGGCCATAATTCAGGAAGTTACGATCCGATGGGCGCAAATATCGAAAGGAACCAAGATCTTTCGGTTATAAACATACATGTCAAGTTTCATCCAAATCGGTTCAAAATTGTGACCTCTATAAGGTCCACAACCTTGATATAACATATTTTCACATTATTCGCGTACAAATGGCGGCCATTTTGTCCGTCAATTTTGGTCCAATTTTCACAAAATTTGAACTCAACCTTCATAACCATGGAACGGTGATATAATCAAACGTTTTTTTAAATCGGATAACAATTTTGACCTCCAGAGGGACCACAAGCTAAAAAGGGCGATTTTTCGGACAATCAGGGGCCATAATTCAGGAAGTTACGATCCGATTGGCGCAAATATCGAAAGGAACCAAGATCTTTGGGTTTTAAACATGCATTTCAAGTTTCATCCAAATCGGTTCAAAATTGTGACCTCTACACTGTTCACAACCTTGATATAACATATTTTCACACTATTCGCGTACAAATGGCGGCCATTTTGTCCGTCAATTTTGGTCCGATTTTGACGAAATTTGAACTCAACCTTCATAACCATGGAACGGTGATATAATCAAACGGTTTTTTAAATCGGATAACAATTTTGACCTCCAGAGGGACCACAAGCTAAAAAGGGCGATTTTTCGGACAATCAGGGGCCATAATTCAGGAAGTTACGATCCAATTGGCGCAAATATCGAAAGGAACCAAGATCTTTGGTTTATTAACATGCATTTCAAGTTTTATCCAAATCGGTTCAAAATTGTGTCCTCTACACTGTTCACAAGCTAAAAAACGTGATTTTTCGTACAATCAGGGGCCATAACCCATGAAGTTACGGTCCGATACATGCCAATATCGAAAGGAACCGAGATCTTAGGGTGATAAACCTATATTTTAAGTTTCATTGAAATCGGATAAAAATTGTGACCTGTAGACTGTTCACAAACAATTGTGGACGGACGGACGGACGAACAGGGGCGACGACAATATACGTCCACATGAAAATGTGGGCGTATAAAAAGGTGGTAGTGATAGTGCGCCAGATGAAGATGCCAGACCAGCCTCTGCCAAGCTACCCAGGAATAGAAGAGATAGAGTGGGTGGTCCCATGATGACAACAGCGGAAGACCGGTTATCAGAGATCATCATTCAAAAAATGGTCGATCAGGGTTTGGTGTTTCCCCCCTTTAGTGCAACTACCACCTCCATGGGAGCTGCACCAGTCACAGATGCTCATCCTACGAGTGTCTTATCGCAACCAACGACTGCTAGTGTACCAACGCCAATAATTACTGTGGATCCAAGAGGTTCCACAGTCACTACAGATGCTGACAGATCCCCAAATTCAAATTCAGTTTTTGCGGTAAATGCTGCCACCTTGTTCCAGCAGTAAGCTGAGGCTACGGTTATGGTGCATGAACACAGCATTTCCCGACATGTGTCGGAAAAAACTAAATCTGACGTGTGGGCAAATGTTTTTGTGGACATGTCATCTTTGCTCCCAGAGACTGGTTCAGCTCAGTTGCCCTTAAATACCTTGGAGACAGAGGACAAGCCAGTCCTTAAAATATCATCTACTCCCAAACCCAAATTCTTGAGTTTTTCTCAATGGCAGCGAGCTTTCGCGATTCTGATGGACATTATGCTACAGAAGGATCCTGGCTCAGCTTCTGCTCTCCTTAGCTATTTGGCGCTTATGACTGAGTTGGCGCAGACTTATGGTATGCGTGCATGCAATTACTATGATATCCAATTCCGCTGCTTACGGCAGTCGAAACCAAATATTTCATGGGGTCAAATCAATGCTGATTTGTGGCTTAAAGTATGGCACATGGGAATTATATATAAGCTGCGAAAGTATGGTATTAGTTCGAATTTATGTGATTGGATATACAATTATTTAACAAATCGTAAACAATGTGTTGTCCTTGAAGCTTTTCGATCACTTTATTTGTCAGTTGAATCTGGGGTTCCCCAGGGATCAATACTCGGTCCTTTTTTATTTTTAATATACATAAATGATATTTCAGACAACCTAAAAAACAATGTACGATTATTTGCTGACGATACTTCCTTATTTGCAATTGTAAATGATAAACCATTAGAAACTGCCAATTCAATAAATAGTGATCTAAAGCTAATATCAATGTGGGCAAATAAATGGCAAATAAAATTTAACCCAAATAAAACAAAAAATTTAATATTCACATGTAAAAAAAACTAATCACCCTAATCTTATGTTTGAAAATGAAATTATTGATAAAATTACCTCACACTGTCACCTGGGACTAACATTTCATCTAAACGGAACATGGGCAGAACATATTTCTAAAATTCACAAAAAAGCTTGCAATAGACTCAACATACTACGCCAACTAAAATTTAAATTAAATAGATCTACGTTATGTACGATATTTACGTCATTTATACGTCCTCTTATGGAGTATGGGGATATTTTATGGGATAATTGTAGTAATAAAGATTCAGAGTTACTTGAAAATATTCTGATGGACATTATGCTACAGAAGGATCCTGGCTCAGCTTCTGCTCTCCTTAGCTATTTGGCGCTTATGACTGAGTTGGCGCAGACTTATGGTATGCGTGCATGCAATTACTATGATATCCAATTCCGCTGCTTACGGCAGTCGAAACCACATATTTCATGGGGTCAAATCAATGCTGATTTGTGGCTTAAAGCTACAACTTTGCATGGTGCACAACTGGGAAAAGTACAAAATATGTCAGGCCCAGTCACCTCCGGTCGTGAAGTGCACCAGCAAGGGGGTAATTTTAATGAAGGGATCTGCTGGCAGTTCAACCGTCCTTCTGGATGTATACGGCAATCTTGCATTTTTAGCCATGTATGCTCTAGATGTGGTCATAATCATTCTGTGACTAATTGTTATGCTGGGATGCGCCAGGTCTCACGATTTGGCTCCGCTGTTTCCTCCCTTGATTCCCCATTCCAACAAAATTTGACAATGCCGGTCCCACAAAATGTTCAGGGTCAAGGAGTAACACAAAGGGGTCCTTTTTCAACTACATTGATCTCTCAGACTAGTACTGCTGTTCAACAGTACCCTAGATCTGGTGTTGCTGCTTTGCCTCGTGGTCAGGGCCTGAGATTTCCTGTACCTTTTAAGAACCGCTATTCCTTTCGTAGGGGTAGTCGTCCATCCTTCGTTAAAGGTACCAACGCCGGTAGACTCGGATAGATTAAAGGCCATATTGTCTAATTATGACCCACTGAAGAAAACATTTTTAATTAATGGTTTTGTTGAAGGTTTCCGCATTCCTTTTCAGGTGTTCGAACTTTTAAAATGGCAAAAAATCATTTATCATGTTTTAAAAATCTGGATATGCTAGTGACTAAAATAAATGACGAATTAGCCTCAGGGAGAGTGATGGGGCCTTTTCTATGGTCTATCGTTTACCAACTGATAAAGTGGCTAAAGTTAGTCTTGCTCTTGAGTGGGCCTTACAAAAGAGAAAGATTACTTTGAGGGATTTACAATCCTTAATCGATCTTCTTAATTTTGCTACTCTTGTTGTGGTTCAGCAAGCCAGAATTTGGGCACCTTGGTTGGATACCAACCCACAGACATTGGATCCGGCCTATCTAAGGATCTGATGCCCACAGCAGTGCATTTAGTGGGAGCAGCTTTGGCACCATCCTCAAGGGAATCGTACAATAGAGCATGGAAAAGATAGGCTGGCAGGATACGCCCACATTTTCGAGAGATGGATAGAGAACAAGCAATACCGAACATGATTTTTCCTACATCATTATGTTAGAATTTGATATGTGCAAATATCGAAATGAATTAAGATCTTTGGGTTATAAAGGTTCATTTCAGTAGGCTTCAAATTCGACTGGGGATCATGTTGCTAAGTGGGTAAGATGCTGGCTCGGTAGCCTTGAGGTTGGGTGTTT
Organism: Patella depressa; assembly: GCA_948474765.1. Taxonomy (NCBI): domain Eukaryota; kingdom Metazoa; phylum Mollusca; class Gastropoda; family Patellidae; genus Patella; species Patella depressa. The sequence goes on along the minus strand of OX419715.1, from coordinate 48,926,980 downwards.
GATCCCTGCATTGGGTGACAAAGTTCATCTAGATTTTCTGGCGTGGTTTCCCCTTGTTAGTGATGAAGGATGGATGGCCTGATAAGAACAGCTGTCAATTTTGATCCGATTTTCACGAAATTCGACCTCAACCTTCGTTACGATGTAACGATGATATAATCAAACGTTTTTTTAAATGGGATAATAATTCTGACCCCAGAGGGACCACAAGCTAAAAAGGGCGATTTTTCGGACAAACAGGGGCCATAATTCAGGAAGTTACGATCGGATGGGCACAAATATCGAAAGGAACCTAGATTTTGGGGTTATAAACATGCATGTCAAGTTTCATCACAATCGGTTCAAAATTGTGACCTCTATAGGGTCCACAACCTTGATATAATATATTTTAACACTATTCGCGTACAAACTGTGGCCATTTTGTCTGTCAATTTTGGTTCGATTTTCACGAAATTCAAACTGAACCTTCATTACCATGTAACGGTGATATAATCAAACGGTTTTTTAATTCGGATAATAATTTTGACCTCCAGAGGGACCACAAGCTAAAAAGGGCAATTTTTCGGACAATCAGGGGCCATAATTCAGGAAGTTACGATCCAATGGATGCAAATATCAAAAGGAACCAAGATCTTTGGGTTATAAACATACATGTCAAGTTTCATCACAATGGGTCCAAAATTGTGACCTCTATAGGGTCCACAAGCTAAAAACATGATATTTCGTACAATCAGGGGCCATAATCCATGAAGTTCCGATCTGATACATGCCAATATCGAAAGGAACCGAGATCTTATGGGGATAAACCTATATTTCAAGTTTCGTCAAAATCGGATAAGAATTGTGACCTGTAGAGAGTCCACAAACAAATTGTGGACGGACGGATGGACAGGGGCGACGACATAATTCATATCATATTGTAGTCCGAAGGGGCTGTCTCCTACCTTTCCAATACCTAATAGTTTTGTTGTAAATTATTTAGCCTGTTTATTTGAAAGGGGTTGCTCACCCAGTACTATTACATCGCAGGTTTCTGTTCTTGCCTTTGTGCAAAAAATACTCAGCTATCCTGATACTATAAATTCATTTCTAGTCAAGAACTTGTTGAAAAGAGCTCGTAATTGTCATTCTGCAGACAATGCTAGATTACCAATCACCGCATCTATCTTGACACAGTTGTTAAGAGCTGTTCCAATTGTTTTTCCAATATGTTTTCACCAGATGTTATTAAAATCGACCTTCTCACTGGCCTTTGCAGGGTTTTTTAGGATTGGCGAATTAGTGTCCAAATCTGGACCAGGTGAAAGGAATGTTATTCAAACTCGCAATATTCAGTTTGTTTTTCAACATAATGGGGTTTCACATATTGAAATCTAAATGGATCGTTATAAGCATAAAACTAGCACTGAGCCGGTTAGATTGATACTCGGCTGTCAGTGTGCTGTAAATCCGGAATTTTGTCCTACTTGTCTATTATTGATATATATGAGGCATTTTACTTATTCTTTCGTTAATATCAGCTTAGGTAAATTAGTTTCCTTCTTTGGGTTAGAGGTCGAAATTTAAATTACATTCATTTCAAATAGGGACGCCTACCACTGCATTCATGAAAGGACTCTCACAGGACGTGATTCGAACAATGGGGCGATGGAAGAGTGATGCGGTAGAATCATACATAAGACTTCAGAAATTGGCATTGTAATAGGTAGCTTGTGCATACATGGGCAGCATGAAATTGTGGTAATGGGTAACAGTGTAGACTGTTACCTTTCTTTCTTGTTTATGGGTGGGGTCATAATGCATATTATACACAAGTTATGGGCATCAATGATTTATTACTGTATATTATAATGTATATATAAGTTGGGTTTTTTTTTGACTGCCAAAATTTACATGAATATTATATCGTTAAGGTTAGGCTAGTTTTTTATTTCATTTTGTATTTTATTTTTAATAACTTAACAGGTTAATTTGTTGTAATCAAAGTAACAATTCCACTTGTATTTGTATTCATAGTAACTAATGTGAAGAAGCTACACTATATTTTTGTAATTACAGCAGTTAGGGTAGGCTATACTTGTAAATTTTTGTAATTGTTGTAACTAAGGTTGGCTATGTAGTGACAAATGTATTTATAGTGTATGCATGCAATCATACAAATGGGTTATTGCTTAGGCTACTTTTAATTAACTGTGTATTAATGTAATGGCAGTAACCATGTATTTATCAACTTTTGTATAATACATTGATATTTTGATTATGATCACGTTTTTAGACTAGTTACATTAGTATGCTTAGATTATGGTACACAGTTTTACTAGTAGTAATAATAATAATAATAATAATCGTTTTCTATAGCGCTGAACATTCAGTCAGTTTGACTGCTCTGTGGCACTTTACAATGTAGATATGTTATAAAATAAGAATAAACAAAACAAAACATACATGTATATACAAACAAGCCAACAGTGAGGCTGATGTCCCCCGCCGAAATCCCAAAATAAATAGAAGACACATATTAATTAATCGCACATTTATTTTTTTCAATGTATCGAGCAATCAAACTGTACACGAAGTGTCATCCAAAAGTGTTTTATAAAGAAAAATGCTAAAACCCACGAGAAAAATGAAAATGTACCCTAGTTAGGGGGACCCTAAAGGCAGACAAAAGGACCCCTCTGGCCAAGGGTAAGGGCCCTCGTGTCCAAGTCAATCGTTTCTATACACTGTTACTGTCGAATCGATTACTAAATGAGAATGCAGTCATTGTATTGGCATAAAAATCATCAATCAAGATGAACCTAAGTTATCTTGTCCCAAAGTATCAACCAATCAAATTGCTTATCTCTGCTTACCCTAAGCGGAAAATGCTCATCTTCGAACTCCATCAAGGCATTGACCTAATAAGCATATACACCAAGTTTGAACATTTTAACTCAATTAGAAGGAGAGTTATTGTGTTCCAAAGTCTCGACTACTCTCGACCAATCAAATTGCGTATCGTTCTGCTTACCTTGAGCAGAAAATGCTCATTATCGAACTTAGTCAAGGTATTACTGTAATGAAACTATACACCAAGTTTCATCACTCTCACTTAATTAGAACTGAAGTTATCGTGTCCCAAAGCATCAACCAATCAAATTGCTTATCTCTGCTTACCCTAAGTGGAAAATGCTCATCTTCGAACTCCATCAAGGCATTGACCTTATAAGCATATACACCAAGTTTGAACATTTTTATTCAATTAGAAGAAGAGTTATTGTGTTCCAAAGTCTTGACCAATCAAATTGCGTATCGCTCTGCTTACCCTAAGCGGAAAATGCTCATCTCCGAACTCCATCAAGGCATTGACCTAATGAGCATATACACCAAGTTTGAACATTTTAACTCAATTAGAAGGAGAGTTATTTTGTTCCAAAGTCTCGACCAATCAAATTGCTCTGCTTACCCTGAGCGGAAAATGCTCATTATCGAACTTAGTCAAGGTATTACTGTAATGAAACTATACACTAAGTTTCATCACTCTCACTTAATTAGAACTAAAGTTATCGTGTCCCAAAGCATCAACCAATCAAATTGCTTATCTCTGCTTACCCTAAGCGGAAAATGCTCATCTTTGAACTCCATCAAGGCATTGACCTAATAAACACATATACCAAGTTTGAACATTCTAGCTCAATTAGGAAGAGAGTTATTGTGTTCCAAAAAGTGTGACGGACAGACGGACAGACAGACAGACAGACAGACAGACAGACAGACAGACAGACAGACGGACGGACGAACCCATTTTAATAGTCCCCCAACTTTCTTCGAAAGGCGGGGGACAATAAACACAATAATACAAAGGAATAGTTAAGTTACAATATACAGATAAAAAGTGAAGCATTTCAATTATTGTTCAAAAGTTTGGGTAAAAAACAGGGTTTTTAGATGTCGTTTGAATACAGCCAAGTTTGGACTATTTTGGACTTCCAGGGGCAATTTGTTCCATTCTTTTGGTGCTGCGTACACAAAGCTCTCTCACCAAATTTTGACTTTTGTACTGGACATACAAGCTGGTTTTTATGAGATGAACGTAAGGAACGAGAAGGTACATATTGCTTAATCAAATCGGATAAATAGGATGGTGCCAAAGGATCGTTTAAACAATTGAAAGTGATTGTGTTAATTTTGAACATAATGCGTTGATTAACCGGTAGCCAATGAAACTGTTTTAGAACAGGTGTAATATAGTCAGATGATCTGGTGAGAGACACAATTCGAGCCGCTTTATTCTGGATTTTCTGGAGCTGACATACAAGAGTTTTAGGAAGAGAATACAATAATGAATTACAATAATCTAAGGATGACATAATAAAAGCATTTATTAACATTTTAGTGGTATCAAGGTCAATATAGGATCGAATTTTGCCAATGTTATATAAGTGAAAGTTTGCCTTTTTGCACACCATGGATACATGGGTTTTCATATCGAAGGAAGAGTCAAAGAACACACCAAGATTCCTGACACAGTTGGTTGGGGTTATTGCTGTGCTTCCAATAGTCACATGGTTGATGTCAATGTTCTTCTTATTCCCTTATTAGTAGTTATATCTGTATTATTTCTAATCGTATGAGTATAATGAGGGCTTTTATAATTGTATGTATAACAAGCCAACAGTGAGGCTGATGTCCCCCGCCGAAATCCCAAAATAAATAGATGACATATATTAATTAATCGCACATTTATTTTTTTCAAACGTATCGACCAATCAAACTGAACACGAAGTGTCATCCAAAAATTGCTTATCTCTGCCTACCGTAAGAAGAAAATGCTCATCTTCGAACTCCATCAAGGCATTGACCTAATAAGCATACACACCAATTTTGAACGTTTTAACTCAATTCGAAGGAGAGTTATTGTGTTCCAAAGTCTCGGCAAATCAAATTGCTTATCGCTCTGCTTACCCTGAGCAGAAAATCATAATTATCGATCTTAGTCAAGGTCTTACTGTGATGAAACTATACACCAAGTTTCATCACTCTCACTTAATTAGAACTAAAGTTATTGTGTCTCAAAGCATCAACCAATCAAATTGCTTATCTCTGCCTACCCTAAGCGGAAAATGCTCATCTTCGAACTCCATCAAGGCATTGACCTAATAAGCATATACACCAAGTTTGAACATTTTAACTCAATTAGAAGGAGAGTTATTGTGTTCCAAAGTCTCGACCAATCAAATTGCGTATCGCTCTGCTTACCCTGGGCAGAAAATGCTCATTATCGAACTTAGTCAAGGTATTACTGTAATGAAACTATACACAAAATTTCATCACTCTCACTTAATTAGAACTAAAGTTATCGTGTCCCAAAGCATCAACCAATCAAATTGCTTATCTCTGCTTACCCTAAGCGGAAAATGCTCATCTTCGAACTCCATCAAGGCATTGACCTAATAAGCATATACACCAAGTTTGAACATTTTAACTCAATTAGAAGGAGAGTTATTGTGTTCCAAAGTCTTGACCAATCAAATTGCGTTTCGCTCTGCTTACCCTGAGCAGAAAATGCTCATTATCGAACTTAGTCAAGGTATTACTATAATGAAACTATACACCAAGTTTCATCACTCTCACTTAATTAGAACTAAAGTTATTGTGTCCCAAAGCATCAACCAATCAAATTGCTTATCTCTGCTTACCCTAAGCGGAAAATGCTCATCTTTGAACTCCATCAAGGCATTGACCTAATAAGCATATACACCAAGTTTGAACATTTTAACTCAATTAGAAGGAGAGTTATTGTGTTCCAAATTCTCGACCAATCAAATTACGTATAGCTCTGCTTACCCTGAGCAGAAAATGCTCATTATCGAACTTAGTCAAGGTATTACTATAATGAAACTATACACCAAGTTTCATCACTCTCACTTAATTAGAACTAAAGTTATCGTGTCCCAAAGCATCAACCAATCAAATTGCTTATCTCTGCTTACCCTAAGCGGAAAATGCTCATCTTCGAACTCCATCAAGGCATTGACCTAATAAGCATATACACCAAGTTTGAACATTTTAACTCAATTAGAAGGAGAGTTATTGTGTTCCAAAGTCTTGACCAATCAAATTGCGTTTCGCTCTGCTTACCCTGAGCAGAAAATGCTCATTATCGAACTTAGTCAAGGTATTACTATAATGAAACTATACACCAAGTTTCATCACTCTCACTTAATTAGAACTAAAGTTATTGTGTCCCAAAGCATCAACCAATCAAATTGCTTATCTCTGCTTACCCTAAGCGGAAAATGCTCATCTTCGAACTCCATCAAGGCATTGACCTAATAAGCATATACACCAAGTTTGAACATTTTAACTCAATTAGAAGGAGAGTTATTGTGTTCCAAATTCTCGACCAATCAAATTGCGTATAGCTCTGCTTACCCTGAGCAGAAAATGCTCATTATCGAACTTAGTCAAGGTATTACTATAATGAAACTATACACCAAGTTTCATCACTCTCGCTTAATTAGAACTAAAGTTATCGTGTCCCAAAGCATCAACCAATCAAATTGCTTATCTCTGCTTACCCTAAGCGGAAAATGCTCATCTTCGAACTCCATCAAGGCATTGACCTAATAAGCATATACACCAAGTTTGAACATTAATATTAACTCAATTAGAAGGAGAGTTATTGTGTTCCAAATTCTCGACCAATCAAATTGCGTATAGCTCTGCTTACCCTGAGCAGAAAATGCTCATTATCGAACTTAGTCAAGGTATTACTATAATGAAACTATACACCAAGTTTCATCAATCTCACTTAATTAGAACTAAAGTTATCGTGTCCCAAAGCATCAACCAATCAAATTGCTTATCTCTGCTTACCCTAAGCGGAAAATGCTCATCTTCGAACTCCATCAAGGCATTGACCTAATAAACACATACACCAAGTTTGAACATTCTAGCTCAATTAGGAAGAGAGTTATTGTGTCCCAAAAAGTGTAACGGACAGACAGACGGACAGACAGACGGACAGACAGAAGGACAGACAGAAGGACAGACAGACGGACAGACAGACAGACGGACGAACCCATTTTAATAGTCCCCCAACTTTCTTCGAAAGGCGGGGGACAAATATACTATTCAAAAAAAGTAGGGGATATTTGATTTTTAAGTGTTATTAAAGTCACCTAATGAAACTGACGAAGAAACAAATGACAAAATGAAATGAAGTTCACATTCATTGATTTATTCCAAATGATCGTTAGACTAAGTAAGGCACAGACTGACCATTATAAGGGTAAAATGATACCCGGGGTCAAACAGCAAAGTTACCACAGCATCACAACAAAGTCAGTAACGGGTAAATCCTCCTCTGTTTGCCAAACAAGCATTGATCCGACGTGGCATACTCCTAATGAGGTCCAGATTGTCCCATTCCTGTTGCAACGCAGCCGCAAGTTCTTAGACATTGGCAGGCCGTTGTTGACATTGACGTAACCTCTGTCCAAGCATGTCCCAGACATGCTCGATGGGGGAGAGGTTGGGACTCAGTGCTGGCCAAGGTAATGTGGTGATGTTCTAGATCTGTTGTTGGAGGTAACCTGTAACGATCCTGGCCCTGTGACATCTTGCGTTGCCATCCTGGCAGATGAAACGGCGGCCATGACGTCGTGTGAACGGCACAACATGGACTGCCAAGATGTTGTCCCGGTAGTACTGGCCTGTAACACGCCCTGCAACAACATGTAAAGCCGTTCTTCCAGCAACAGTGATGCCTCCCCATACCATAACAGAACCACCCCCCAAATCGATCATGTCTGATGACGTTAACGTCTTGGAAGCGCTCGTTTCGACAACGCCACACCCTCCTACGTCTGTCCAAAAAATCAACAGTGAACCTTGACTCATCTGAAAACATCACATTGCTCCAGCGTCGATTATCCCAGTGTTGACGTCTTGCCTGAATGTGATGATCTCTCAAACAAGGGATCACGTGAGGACGTTGGGCGCAAAGGTGACCCCTATGCAGATGATTCCGAATCGTCTGGCCACTCACTCTCACACCAGTGTCTTTTTGAAGACGAGCGCTGATCTGATTTGCTGTGATGACATGATTTCTCAAGGCCAAGGTAAAACAATTAAACTGATGTTTCCACCCTGGAATTCAATGCCACAATGACTGTAACATTCAAAGTCAGAGTCGTGCAAATTTTGGGTTGGACCCCCATGATGATCCCAAGCATCACCTGCATTCCATGCGGTAGCTATTGGTGTGTTTGGGCGTCACATGTAACTGGAAATGTTTCTTCTGTTAGGTTCTATAGTGACTTTTTTTGTATTCATTTGCATATTTTAGTATTATGCCCCCAAAATCAAATATCCCCTACTTTTTTTGAATAGTATATTAGCAGTATATAATATAGCTGCATCAATATGTGTTAATTATGATAACGGATTATACATGTACATGTAGTTAGCCACATTAGTATTCTGGGAGGTTGGGATCAATCTTACTATTATAATTAGGACCACGCAGTAGATAGTTGGTGGTGTTATTATTGTCTCTGTAGTTGGGCTGTGTCTGGCCTGTTTTAGTCTGAATTAAGCCCAACTGTTGTTGAGCAAGGAACATGATGTTAGAGTAACTTAATTGTTGCCAATTGGAATAGTCATGTTTCAGTCAATTAATATAATAAATTGACATTTTACACCACCAACTTGAGTTCTTTTTGTATATGCTCGGGGAAGATGTTTTCATGGGCTGAAAACACAAATTCATTTCTGTCCCTATACACTGATTCCCAAGATTGTATTTAATCTAATTTGTTTAAAAGTTACCAGTATTCAATATATTAGGTACATACCTCATGTACACAGTAGACAACACATTGTAAAGCATCTTTTATATCTGTAAATACAGGTATACTGTTTCTCTCTACTATATCTATTAATACATTTCTTACACGTTTCAAATCACTCTTTTCCCTAAAAAATATAAGATAGGCCTTTATCATAACACATATTACACCACATTTCTTTCTTTATAAATATAACACATATTATATCACACTTCTCTTTCTAAAATATGGCAGTGGGTAGGTGGCTGATTGGCTTTGATTGCCTGCTTGTTCTTGACATGGAATATGATCGCTTGTCCAACCTTGTTGGTTTTCTCGGACCCTCCTGTTTTCTCCCACTGTACATCAAGCAAATTATTGAAATAAAATTGAACCATGTTTGTGTGAAGAGGACATAAAATGTCATTTCTCAATCTATCTCAAAATACAACACTTGTTACTATATAAATATTACACATATTATACCACACTTATCTCTACAAAATAACACATATCATACCACACTCCACTAACTAAATAATACATACACTTCCACACTTCTAGATAAAATGTAACATTTATTAAAATATACCACATTTCTCTTTACAATATAGCACATATTATACCACACTTCTCTCTCTAAAATATAACGCATATAATACCACACTTCTCTCTCTAAAATATAACGCATATAATACCACACTTCTCTCAACCAGCGGCTGCCAGACAGGATAAGTCCACATTTTGCAAGAGATGCAGATACAGAACAAGCTAAACAAAAAGCAAGTTTTCGTACAATCAAGGGTCATAATTCAGGAAGTTATGATCTGATATGCCCGAATATCGCAAGCAATCAAGATCTTTTGATTATTAAGATATATTTCAAGTTTCATCAAAATTTGAAAAAAAATTGGGACTTTTAGAGGGTCCACAAACTTGATATACCATATATACTATTCAAAAAATGTAGGGGATATTTGATTTTGGGGGCATAATACTAAAATATGCAAATGACTACGAAAAAAGTCACTATAGAACCTAACAGAAGAAACATTTCCAGTTACATGTGATGCCCAAATGCACCAATAGCTACCGCATGGAATGCAGGTGATGCTTGGGATCATCATGGGGGTCCAACCCAAGATTTGCATGACTGACTTTGAATGTTACAGTCATTGTGGCATTGAATTCCAGGGTGGAAACATCAGTTTAATTGTTTGTGACCAGAAAACAAATTTTGATATGCGTCGGCTTACCCAAAATGAAAGGTTACGTGCCCTTGGCATGCTAAAGATCGGCACAACACAGGCGGTTGTGGCGCGGACGATGAATGTTTCTCAGTCTGTCATAAGCAGGCTATGGTCCAGATACCGTGATACACAATCTGTACAGGACAGAACACGCTCAGGTCGACCAAGGGCGACAACTCAAGCCCAGGATTGATTTATCCGTACCTTGGCCCTGAGAAATCGTGTCATCACAGCAAATCAGATCAGAGCTCATCTTCAAACAGACACTGGTGTGAGAGTGAGTGGCCAGACGATTCGGAATCGACTGCATAGGGGTCACCTTCGCGCCTGACGTCCTCGCGTGATCCCTTGTTTGAGAGATCATCACATTCAGGCAAGACGTCGTTAGTGTAGAGATTGTCAACACTGGGATAATCGACGCTGGAGCAATGTGATGTTTTCAGATGAGTCAAGGTTCACTGTTGATTTTTTGGACAGACGTAGGAGGGTGTGGCGTCGTCGAAACGAGCGCTTCCAAGACGTTAACGTCATCAGACATGATCGATTTGGGGGTAGTTCTGTTATGGTGTGGGGAGGCATCACTGTTGCTGGAAGAACGGCTTTACATGTTGTTCAGGGTTCCCGCGGTCCTTGAAAATCCTTGAATATCCTTAAATTTAAAATTTCATTTTCAAGGTCTTGAATATCCTTGAATTTCGCGGAAATAGGAAAATATCCTTGAATTTCAGTTGAGATCCTTAATTTTGTTGGCAATACTGGTAAGTTGATCTAAAAAAAAACGTTTAGATTATAAGTAATGCTGGTTATACTAAACAATAACTCTGAGTATACCTGTCAATCAACTGATCTAAATAAACAGCTGTGTTTTGTCACGTAATAACAAGACAAGCCAATGACATTTACCGTTAGGCAACCAAATACTCTCACGTGACTCTATTGTCCAATTAACATACTAGAAGCCACTACACTGACTAATCAAAATCGGTATTAGTAATTACATTAAACAATGTATAATAAGGAAAAGGGAAATAACACTGTTTTAAAAATGGCGGGAGTTTTCCCCGGTGTGCCGAAAGTCGATCTGTAATAATAAAAAACAGTTTATGTCTTCAATGTTTTTAAGATGAAAAATTGTAACTATAGGCTAAAATGTCCTTGAAAATCCTGGAATTTGACGTATAATTATCCTTGAATATCCTTGAAAAAATGTTTGACGAAGCCGCGGGAACTCTGTTGTTGCAGGGCGTGTTACAGGCCAGTACTACTGGGAAAACATCTTGGCAGTCCATGTTGTGCCGTTCGCACGACATCATGGCCGCCGTTTCATCTTCCAGGATGACAAAGCAAGATGTCACAGGGCCAGGATCGTTACAGGTTACCTCCAACAACAGAACATCACCACATTACCTTGGCCAGCACTGAGTTCCGACCTCTCCCCCATCGAGCATGTCTGGGACATGCTTGGACAGAGGTTACGTCAACGTCGACAATGTCCTGCCAATGTCCAAGAACTTGCTGCTGCGTTGCAACAGGAATGGGACAATCTGGACCAAAATGACCTTAGACGTCTCATTAGGAGTATGCCACGTTGGATCAATGCTTGTTTGGCAAACAGAGGAGGATTTACCCGTTACTGACTTTGTTGTGATGCTGTGGTAACTTTGCTGTTTGACCCCGGGTATCATTTTACCCTTATAATGGTCAGTCTGTGCCTTACTTAGTCTAACGATCATTTGGAATAAATCGATGAATGTGAACTTCATTTCATTTTGTCATTTGTTTCTTCGTCAGTTTCATTAGGTGACTTTAATAACACTTAAAATTCAAATATCCCCTACTTTTTTGAATAGTATATTTACACTAATTACGTACGAGGAACAGCCACTTTGTCTGGCAGTTTTGGTCCGATTTTGACGAAATTAGAACTCATTAGGGTTTAACGGTGATATATTCAAACGTTTTTTTCAAATCAGATAAAAATTGTGAACTTTACAGGGATAACAGGCTAAATTGCGATTTTTTGTACAATCAAGGGTCATAATTAAGGAAGTTATGATCTGATATGCACGAATATTGAGAGGAACCAATATCTGTGGGTAATAAAAATGTATTTCAAGTAGTATAAAAATTGTGATCTCTTGGGGGTCCACGACCTTGATATATTTTACACTCTTTGTGTACAAGGTGTAATATACTTGTGTTCTTTATCTTTGTCATATGTGTCTGTGTGAAGGACAACAATATGAGTGAAATAGTAACAGTAATGTTTTATTCAGATAGGCGAGCACATGGCATGTTTTACAAAACAGTTGTCCTGGACAATCCAATCTACATAAGGGAAGTAACTCTGGTCTGACCATTAAAGGGAACTAACTATGGTTAGTCTTAAAGGTGTCAGACAACTTTATATGAATGTATAATATCCTTACATCTCCCTTTCTTCAAAAGAAATGAAACTAACTTAAAATAAATACATCTAAATAGTTAACATCTGAACTTCAAATATTTCAAGCCATTAAACAAAAACCGATTAATTTTACAAACATTAATTATGTTCTAATTTCCAATCTTTCATAAGACATCACATGACAAATAAACTAACCCTCATTATCAGGTTTCTACAAATCTTTTTGGGGAACGGATATTTCTTTTAGGTCTATCATATTGTCTATTCTGATTAGTAGCATTTGAATTTACATCATCATCATCCTTTTCAGTGGAATTATGAACAGAATTTGGAACAAGCAATAATTGACGACGACTTCTTCTACAGACATTACCATTTTCTAATTTACATTGATAAGATCTAGGAGCAACTTGTTTAATAACAATAGCTTTATCAGCCCAAATACCATCCTTACTAACTCTAACAACATTACCTGGACATAGTGATTCTAATTGTTTTGTTGAGTGTTTATCGTGATACAATTTCTGACTTTCTCTCATTACTTGTCTCTTATTTACGACATAATCTGAATTAGGCACATTTAATAAATCAGTTTTCATTGGCAAATTAGTGCGTAATTTTCTGGACATTAATAATTCAGACGGTGATAATCCAATATGTTCTAAAGGAGTACTGCAAACCCATTTCAATATCTTCATTGTTTTCAAGACATTTCTTATAAACTGACTTAATTGTTTGTACAGTTTTCTCTGCTAAGCCATTGGAATTTGGAAATTTAGGACTTGATGTGACATGTAAAAAATCATAATCCTTTGCACATTGTCCAAACTCGGCACTACTAGAACATGGACCATTATCACTACATAATTGTAAGGGTAAACCATGCCTAGCAAAAACACTTTTCATAGCCCTTATAACACATTTAGTAGTCTGACTAGATAATTGAATTACTTCTGGAAAATTTGAATATGAATCTACAATAACAATATAATCTTTCTTATTTAATTCAAATAAATCCGTGGAAATTTTCTCCCAAGGCCTTTTAGCTAACTCATGACTTTGAAGTGGTTCTTGTGATTGTTGACTTTGATATTTTTGACAGCTTTCACAATTTTTAACCATATCAGCAATATCTGAATTTATATTAGGCCAAAATAAAACTTGTCGTGCTCGAAGTTTACATTTTTCTATACCCATATGACCTGTATGTATCTGTTTAAGCATAAATGAACGTAATTTAACAGGAATTAAAATACGATTACATTTGAAAATAACCTCATCAATAACTGACAATTCATCTCTATAATTCCAATATGGTACTAAATCATCTCTACAATATTTTTTACTATCAGGCCAACCTTTCAAAATTACATTTCTTAAGGCACATAAGGTTTTATCATTAGAGATTTCTTTCTGAATTTCTCCAAATTTATAACCAGCTATTGGAAGTGTGTTACAAATACTTAATACAAAATCTTCAACATATTCTTCCTCAACACTAGAAATTTGAGTACATTTTACAGGTGCTCTAGACAAAGTATCAGATACAAACATAAATTTACATGGCACATACGTTAAACGAAAATCATATCTTTGTAATCTAAGTCTAAATCTTTGAATTCTAGGGGAACAATCATTAAGACCTTTTGAGAATATAGCTATTAATGGTTTATGATCTGTCTCAATTTCTATAACTTGACCATAAATAAATGAATGAAAACGCTCACATGCGTAAGTGATAGCTAAAGCTTCACGCTCTATTGATGCGTAACGACTTTCAGTTTCAGTCATGGCTCTGGAACCAAAGCTACTACAAACCAGTCATTATCATGTTTTTGTTGCAAAACACATCCAATTCCCTTTAAACTTGCATCAGTCGAAATTTTTATAGGTTTCAAAGGGTCATAAAATTTAAGAATAGGTTCACTAGACACAAGTGCTTTAAGATCTTCAAAACATTTTTGATGATTTGGAGTCCAATTCCAAATATTATTTTTATCTAACAAAGATCTGAGAACAGCAGTTTTATCTGACAAATCAGGCAAAAATCTAGCAAGGTATGTTATCATTCCTAAGAAACGTTGAATATCTTGTTTACACGTAGGTCTCTCCATATCATTTATCGCTTCAACCTTTCTTTGATCAGGTTTCAGTCCATCTTTAGAAATAACCTCACCTAAGAAAACTAATTCAGGAACACCTATTTCACATTTGTCTTTATTCAATTTAAGACCTACTTCTCGCGCTTTATCTAACACCAATCTTAAACGAGAATCATGTTCAGTTTCATTGGAACCCCAAATTATGATATCATCCATAGAAGTGTCAACTCCTGGTAAGTGTTCAAATAATTGGTGTATCGTTCTGTAGTATATTTCTGGTGCACTACAAATTCCAAAAGGTAGTCTCAGAAACCGATATCTTCCATACGGCGTATTGAATGTACATAGGTAAGAACTTCTTTCATTCAGTTTTAGTTGTCAAAATCCATTTGAAGCATCTAATTTACTAAATATTACTGCATTTGCGAATTTAGACGTAATCTCTTCTTTTGTGGGTAACTTATAATGTTCTCGACAAATCTCTTTATTCAAGTTTCTCGGATCAAGGCATATTCTGATTTTTCCATTACTACGATATACAGGACATAAACTGTTAACCCAATCTGTTGGCTCTTCTACTCTGGCAATAACACCATTACTCTCCATTTTCTCTAATTCTACTTTCAATGTTTCTTGAACTGCAAATGGTATAACTCGACAGGCTTCTACTACAGGAACAGCATTTTCTTTTAATTTAATATTTACTTCTCCTGGTAGACATCCTTGACCAGTAAATAAATCAGAATAATCTTCAAAAAACTTAACAGACTTCTGTGACTGATTATTTGAAACTGTATAAACTAATTTCACCAATTCCATTCTTTCACAAGCCCGTCTTCCAAGTATAGGTTTGACATTACCGTCACATATCATAAATAAAGTCTTGTAAACATGATCTTTATGTTTGACATCTAAACAACATTGACCAAGAACAGGAATATCTGTATTATTAAAAGCTTTCAATCTTGTTTTGGTTTTCATCAATTTAGGCTTCTTCTTTCATTTTTTAATTTCGGTCTTGCCTAAAACATTAACATCTGAACCAGAATCAAGATTCATAACCATTATTGTATCATTTATATCTGTTTGAACTGTCCACTCTTCATTTTTATTCTTCTTCTCTATTGAACCAATAAAAAATACATTATCATCCTCTTCATAATCTGCATCTACATTACTGACTCTTTTACCACCATTCTTATATCTTCTATTCTGTTGTTGATTATCATTACCAGGTTGATAATTACTGTAGTTATTTCTGGGCCTTGTTCTATCTGACGTATTAGTACCTGGGCACATCTTTTGAAAATGGTTGAACCCATGACATCTATTACATCTCTGACCTGAGGCTGGACATTTACCTCCTCTATGTTGAAAATAACCACAAGCTTTACATCTAGTTGATCTATCTGCAGCATAATTACGATCAGGTGGTTGCGGTGGAGTAGGATTAAATGATCTATGTCGATAACTAGTCTTTCTATGTCTTCTATGAACTTCATTAGTAGAACTTTCACTTTCAGCAACTGATTTCTCTGACATCTGTTTATGAAATAATTGAGTTCTCTCAGCTGTTCTACACATGTCTATACATCTGTCAAGTCACCTTCACTCAATAATTTAGCTTTAAGATGAACATCTCTAACACCTTCAATAATTCTGTCACATAGAAGACCATCTTATAATTCACCACGTGGACAATCCCTAGCGAATTTACGTAATTCTGTTAAGAATTGGTCAAATGATTCATCAGGATTTTGTACTCTATGATTAAAAACAGACCTTTCAAAAGTTTCATGTTTTTTAGGGTTACAAAATTGTTCAAATCTCTGGACCAGTGGATCAAGCTTTTCTTCTTCATCTGCAGGAAATGTATTAAATAATTCTATAGCTTCTTCACCTGCAAGACTAAAGAATACAGCATGCTGTGACCTTTGACTCTTGGAATCTCTCCCAGTGGCTACCATATAAAGTTTAAATTGTTGATAAAATCTCCCCCAGTTTTCAGCTTTGTTGCCTTTCGTCAAAATTAGATGTTTTGGTGCAGGAATTTCAGACATTTTAGGTTCGATCTAATCCTTACTTCTGACACCATGTAATATACTTGTGTTCTTTATCTTTGTCATATGTGTCTGTGTGAAGGACAACAATATGAGTGAAATAGTAACAGTAATGTTTTATTAAGATAAGCGAGCACATGGCATGTTTTACAAAACAGTTGTCCTGGACAATCCAATCTACATAAGGGAAGTAACTCTGGTCTGACCATTAAAGGGAACTAACTATGGTTAGTCTTAAAGGTGTCGGACAACTTTATATGAATGTATAATATCCTTACACAAGGGGCGGCCATTTTGCACTTCAATTTTGTCAGATTTTCACGATCATTAGGGTGTAACGGTGAAATACTACAACAATCAAAATTGTGACCTCAAGAGTGTCCACAAGCTAAAATGTGACTTTTCGTACAATCAGGGGCCATAATCCATAAAGTTTCTATACGAGACATGCCAATATCGAAAGCAACCAAATCTTTTGGAGATATATTCAAAGTTTTGTCAAAATCGGATAAGAACGGTGGACAATTGTGGACGGACAGACGGGGGCGACGACCATATACGTCCAATTGAAAATATTGACGTATAAAAATATATACTTAACAGCAAAAAAACCCCTGGGAACACTGTAAAGATCACAATTTTTTTTCGATTTGGGTTTTAAACATGAAATGTATGTTTATAACCACAGATCTCGGTTCCTTTCGATCTTCGCGCATAAATTCCTGAAATATGACCTCTGATTTTACAGAAAACGCGTATTTAGAGGTCACAATTTTTATCTGACTTAAAAATCACTGTTACATCCTAAGGATGGTCGAATTCGAATTTCGTGTAAATGGACCGAAATGCTGGACCAATGGACTCTGCTTGTTCACAATTTTGAACTGATTTCGATGAAACTTGAAATACAGGTTTTTAACAGGGCCTATTTTTACGTGCCTACATGCACGGACGTGCCTCGGGATGAAAAATCCGTGCTCTGAAAAAAGGTGTGTATATCTTTGGGAATCTGAGTGTGTTTGGACTTTTCTTTGAACATCCGATGCCCTGACAAGCAGTCGGATATACATAAATCTGTCAGTCAATTCTTTGGTATTAAAAGTGTAAGTGGTGTGATAATAATTCTGGAAGTTATTAGTTTACTTCTGGTGAGTTTTATCCGATTGTTTTGTTCATAGTTCATGATCTGTTTGGTCACAATTTCTGAAAGCTAAGGAGCTACATTGAACCGATCACTTTCTACACGGAAATTGTGTTTCCGGCGTTCTCTGGCAGTCGAATTTTGAAAATTTTCTAGGAGCCGGGGGGATCAAACCCACCTGGACCCCCCCCCACCCCAAAATTATCCTTAAAATAGGACCTGGTTTATAACCCAAAGATCTTGGTTCCTTTCATTATTTGTGCATAAGGGTAGAGCTGGGCGATATTTCGGTATTTCGATATATATAATCACTATATCGCGATATTTTTTGAAAATATCGCGATATCTGTTTCTAGGTATATCGCCCAGCTCTACATAAGGGACTGTAACTTACTGAATTATGGCCCTTGATTGTACAAAAAGGTCACAATTTGTATCGGATTTAAAAAAAAACATTGAATGTATCACATTTACACCATACTGATAGTTGACTTCAAATTTGGTGAAAATTGGACCTAGTACAACAAGCCAACAGTGAGGTTGATGTCCCCCACCGAAATCCAGAAATAAACAGAGGACACATATTAATCAATTGCCCGTTCATGTTTTCAAAAGTATCAAGGAATTAAACTGATTATCAACTATACACTAAGTTTCATCACTCTCTATCAGATAGAATCAACCTAATGAACATCATGGTCAATAAACATTCTACCTCAATTGAAAGTAGAGTTGTTATGTTTCAAAGTCTTGACCAATCAAACTGCTTATTGCTCTGCTCACCCTCTGGTGACAATGTTTATTATCGAACTTAGTCAATGTAGTATTGCTGTAATGAAGTTATACATCTTGTTTCATCACTCTGACTTAATTACAACTGAAGTTATCATGTCCCAAATCATCAACCAATCAAATTGCTTATCTCTGCATACCCTAAGTAGAAAATGCTCATCTTTGAACTCCATCAAGATATCAACCTAATAAACACCTACACCTGAACATTCTAGCTCAATTAGAGGACACGATTGATGGAACTTGAAACAGATCTTTATGTCCCAAACATTTTGCTTCCTTTTGCTATTTGCGCATATCAGACCGTAACTTCCTAGATTATGGCCCTAGATAGTACAAAAAAAAAATCCTGTTTGTTTTCAGCTTGTTCTCTATCCATCTCTTGCAAAATGTGGGCATATCCTGTCTGGCAGCAGCTGGTTCCAAAATTTTCTGGGGTGACAGCACCGGTACCATAGGCAATCTGATTTTTGGGCAGAAGGGTAAAGTGAAAACAAGAAATAATACTTCATCTAGTTAGAAAAACAAAGTGTTTGAAATTTAATAAAACACTAATTTTACTTTTAATTGAATACCGTGAATTTGACCTGAATTGACTATGGATTCAAATATTTTGTCTGGAGCCACTCTACTTTGTGCGACATTTTTTGGGCATCGATTATTATTTGTGAATGCAGCTACAACAGTCGGATTGGGTGGTTGGAATTCAGGATGGCATAGAGTGGGATTTTGGTTATAAAACAATTGGAAATCTTAAAGTTGCTTAAAGGACAATATTAGTGTCATTATTACTTATGTGATAGAACTGGTTATATACATTCCAAATATAATTTTAACACAGAGATCATTGATACAGGAGATGTGTAACAAACACTGGAATAAACGGGAAATGACGTCAAACATGACAAACACAAGTTATCCTTCAATATAACTGACTGAACGAGCGACAACAGACACACGACCGAATTTCATTTCACTGATAATTCCGTTGATGATGAAAAGTTATTATATGAGACTGTGGGAGGATATCTGACAATTCACAGAAAGAATTGGCTATCAGTAGACAAAAGATAACGAACAAATTGGAAAAAGTCTGTGCATTACAATGTTTTTATAAAGAGTAAAAAGAATAAAAACAGGGGAATGCACAGGACTTTTCTATTTTTCTCACTTCAAAATTTTTTCACTTCATCATGTGACTTCTGTCGCCTAGGGGTCCCCATAGACCAAGTATGGTTGAAATTTGCTGATCCCCAGGGTTATGTTTTTTTTTCAATTTCTGCATGGTCCTCTCGCGGACACGTTCTTAACCAGTTATATCACATATGTAATAATGACTGACACCAATATTGTCCTTTAACTCATGGGTTAGAATAGCTGAAAGATAGGTTGCCAGGCAACGAAACATACAGCCACAGCAACTGAGTCATCTGGGCAGTCAACAAGGGTTGTCGCATATTTTTTCTTTTGTGAGTAAGGAGAACATTTACAACACATGAAAATCTTATTACAAGTAAGGCCACTCATTTTTGATTATTAGTTTCACGGATCCGCCGACGACAGTTCAATACTGCCGCTGGGAAAATAAAAAATGCGTGTGTTTTTTTATTTTTATTTAAACCGCCGAAGCACATAACGAAACGTGATTCTGAAAAAAATTGCTCAAAATTACATCGAAGCTTCTTTTTGTTTTAAAATACCGCCGTACCGGAGTTTTGGCAGATTAATCACGGCAGTCACTTTCTGGTAATATTTTACGAGCACGGTGGGACGAGCATGGCTCAAGCTGGAATTAACCAATTTGCAACTTACGGGCATGCCGATTTCCGTTACCTTGTGGTGACACGAAAAATCGGATCAACAATAACATTGAAGATGTAGCTATGTGACAATTCTGGCTTCTCGACAGTGCAAACTTTGTGAACAGCCTCGTTTTCGTTTGGACCGCCCGAACTTCAGCGTTGGTACACCCCCCCCTCATAAAATCGGTGTTTTGGTGTTTATTTACATTACTGGGGGGTCTACACACATTTTGCTGACGTAGATAACAAGCCCGCTATTACGCTCGTCTTGATTTTTTTCCGATTGGATTTGTAGAAGTTTAATACGAAGATCAACATTTTCTGCGATTTTTCAAGTCATCAAAATCACTTCGCTTTACTAGAAAATAATTAAAATATTTTTTAAAACTATGATAATATTTTACTGTGGTTATCTGACGATCTACTTGCCAAATTTCATGCAAATCTATCGACTCCCATGGAGTGAATTTGTCCGCGCAGTTATTTCGCCTCCGGTATTTCATTGGGGTTTGTTGGTCACGTGACCCATTTCCCCGCACACCCGTTGGCTGAATTGTTTGGCACAAGAAATACTATGTCCATCATATTTAATAATAAATACAACTGATATTGACCTGTGCAATTAATCATGTTTTAGACGTGTGGGGCTTTTGTTGTGCTTTCCAATGATACCAAGTCACAGGGACTTGAAGGGATTAAAATAAAACTTCTTACTACTGCTTGACTATAATAGTATAGTATTAGTATATAATAAAGGGATGTCAGACGCTATCTTTGTTATGACTTTTTTATGACATATCGTCTGCTGTCATCTCACTAGTTCTAACAGTTCATGTCATTTTTTTGCCAACGAGACTTTATTTGATCATTATTCACCGTACGATGTAATTAAATTGGTCCTTTTACAGCGTTATTTATAACAAATAGAGCCTACGAAGCGAGGCCGATGTTGAGCGAGACTTGGTCACCCAGTTCCTATGCACATATCGAGTAATGATAGGTTTATAAAGGGACTGGGTGATACAGACTTCTTTTGACCTTATTTCGGGTTACTTCCGGGCTTGTGAAGTTGTATATCGACAAGTGATAGCTTTTTAAGTTTGATTTGTTATTATATACTAATACTATACTATTATAGTCAAGCAGTAGTAAGAAGTTTTATTTTAATCCCTTCAAGTCCCTGTGTACCAAGTTTATTGAAATTGAACAATAATTGAGAAAGTGACAAAACATTTAGTGAGGTGTTAAAATGGGTCACAACACAAAGTTATTTCGCGAGCGCTATTGTTTCTTACAAAATTAATTGACACGTTAATGACTAATTATGCAACATTTAAATTGCCCTAACTTTCTTGCTATTTATTGCAGAAAGGTGATTTTGGTGTCATTGTAATGGCCTGCCAAAGGGCTTTCTAATAGTGGTATTTTTATTGCAATCCATTATTTTTTTTTGTCACATAGCTATGCGGTTGTGTTGGTTAGAGATTTCGTCTGTATATATTATATATATATATATGATCTGGTAAAATTAATCATTAGTCGAAAAATTATTTTTTTATTATAGCCCGACATCAAAATTTTACTCTTTAAAAAATCAAAAAAATAAGACACTGACATCTTTTTTTTTTTTTTATTTCGACCGACATCATCAATTCTATGTCCTAAAAATCCGTGAAACTAATAATCAAAAATGGGTGGCCTAATAGCCTGTTAAGTAATTATCAGAAATGGTTAGAATTGTTTCGTTTGTTTGTCTCATGGCCTTTGTCTACAAGACAAGATATTTCAAAGTGGTCAAGGGCCATAACTCTGGCAGTAATCATCAGATATCGCTGGAAATCAATAGGCTTCTTCATCTCATGACCTTAAACACTGTGTATAAATTTAAAGTCAATCAGATATTAATTATTTGGCCTCTAGAGAGTCCATAGATTTTTTGAAGCGATCAAGGGCCATTACTCTGCCAGTAATTATCGGAAATCAATGAAAATCAATAGACCTCTTCGTCTCATGACCTTAAAAATGGTGTATAAATTTAAAGTCAATCTGATATTAACTTTAGCGAGAGAGAGAGAGAGAAATAGGGTATAACGTCCACTCAACACAAACTAGGTCATTTCGGGACTAACATATAGTTTAATTTTATTTCAATAATTCGCTTGCGCGTAGGGGTCTTTAGCAGTTGGAGGAAACCGGAGTGCCCGGAGGAAACCAAGGCATCCCTATCTCCATGCCACATACGCTCACACCAGGGCTCGAAACCACAGCCACAAGCCAGAGGTGACCGGCCAGCTAGAGGTCGAAGAGCGGCACTCTAGACCACTAGGCCATCCCAACCCCCCGATATTAACTTTAGCCTCCAGAGTGTCCACAAGATTTTTCAAAGTGATCAAAGGCTTTAACTCTGGCAGTAATTATCGGATATTGCTTAATTAAAACCAATAGGCTTCTTCGTCTCACGACCATAAACACTGTGTATGATTTAAAAGTCAATCCGATATTAACTTTAGCCTCTAGAGCATTCACAAAATTTTTCAAAGTGATCAAGGGAGATAACTTGGGCAGTACTTATCGGATATCGCTAAAAATCAATAGGATTCTTCATCTCAAGACCTTAAACACTGTGTACTATAAATTTAAAGTCAATCGGATATTAACTTTAGCCTTTAGAGCATTGAGAAGATTTTTCAAAGTGATCAAGGGTCATAACTCTGGCAGTAATTATTGGATATTCTGAAAATCAATAGGTTTCTTCGTCTCATACCTTAAACACTGTGTATAAATTTAAAGTCAATCGGATATTAACTTTAGCCTCTAGAGCATTCACAAGGTGTATGTCTCGGTTAAAATTTTCTCAGGGAGCCTTAAGCCCCAATACCCTGTGACGATCGATTGGTTGTTTGGGATTCAGATAAGCCACCTAAGGAGATATTGGACCACATTTAAGTTGCTGTATTCACGGGCTGGAATTAGTCCGGTCAATTTATGAAAAAAAGGGGGTCAACCCTCAACAAATTGCAAGAAAAGGTTTTTTGATGGTTATTTGTAGCATTGGGTGTACTGAATGACATCCTAAAAGTTTACCAAAAGTTGAGTACTGGAAAGTCCCAAATTTTGAGGGTAAAGTTTGGGATTTAAGCCATTTCCCCTCAAAAACGTACAACTTTAGACAGACAAAAAGTCGACAAAACACATGAAACGGAGGGCTTGAATTATGGTGTCAGGGTCACACTTTTATATGGCATGGTTTTCATAGGTGTCCGGTGCTCTTTTGAACCATTTTCGTGGATTTCATTACCCGAGAAACATGCTGCCCAGAATCCAAATTTATAAAGGGGCATAACTCTGCATTGTTTTATCAATTTGTTCTTCATAAAGTGAAGGGACATGCCGTCTCTATGATTTCTAAGACATGTGGGGGTGATTTGTATGGAAGCCTATAACTACCATTCATAATTTCTACTTTTTGCCCCTACAAAACACGAAAGTAGAAAAGTAGAAGTTACGAAAAAATGTAAGGCGACAGCACGGTATATAAGCCAAAATGAACTCAAAAATAGGAAATTAAGAAATAATACACTGCGATAATAGCGCCTCTCGTTATTTCCTAATTTCTTATTTTCGAGTTGCATTTTGGCTTATATACCTTCTTGGCGACTTTCGACTTGGTCATATTTTTGTATTTTTTAATGTCTGTAAGAAGGCGACAACACGCATACCAAGCCATAGGAATTTAAGAAATAATCATTACTTCCTAATTTCTTATTTTCGACTTGCATTTTGGCTTGTATACCGTCTTGGCGACTTTTGACTTAGTCATATTTTTGTATTTATTGATGTCAGACAAAAGGCGACAACACGCAAACCAGGCCATAATGCAACTTGAAAAGTAGATATTAAGAAATAAACACACAAGCTATTAGCTACCTCGTTATTTCTTAATTTCTTATTTTCTACTTTTCGCCTCGGAAGTTGTAGTAGTCTCTACTTTCCAGATCACACTTGAATACGCACAGTCAGGGCTCACACTGGCCTTCATTTGTTTTCGCCAAAATGGATAAAACATTTTCTTCTAAAAAATGATTCACATTTTTTCTCCTCCTCAGTGGATTAACAGTGGCAGCCAATCGGACAGAATCTCAAGATCTGCATGTCAATTCTGCCTG
This sequence comes from Patella depressa, assembly GCA_948474765.1. Lineage (NCBI taxonomy): Eukaryota > Metazoa > Mollusca > Gastropoda > Patellidae > Patella > Patella depressa. The sequence continues at coordinate 48,902,444 of OX419715.1, read as the reverse complement.
TTTTGTGAGAGTAGACAGAACAGAAACACAGTCAGTCGCACCGCGGTCTACCGGTACTACTAACAGGGTGGCTCACTATAACCGTGAATATGATAGTGCTGAGTATAAGACCACAGAGGAGTGGAGTAATATCAGACAGCAACGTAAAATATTTAACTGAGTCTGACAATTTTAGTAAATTTCCTGGAAATTAAAGGACAATATTGGTGCCAGTCATTATCACATATGTGATAGAACTGATTAAACACTTTCCAAATATAATATTAACACAGAGATCATCGCTACCATTGAGGAGTAATAAAGGATTCGTGATTCGGAAGTGACGAACGCCAAAGGAAAACACAAGTTATCTCTCTATGTGAATGACTGAAGTGACGAGTGACGACAGATAAACGGCCGAATTTCTGCTCACTAATAATCCTTCGAAGACAAAAAGTTGTTATATGGGACCGCAAGAGGTTATCTGACGATACAATAAAGTAATTAAGCGTCATAAGATAAGAGAACACGGGAAAATAGAAATACTCCGTACAGCCCCTTGTTTTTATTCATTCTATAGGGGAGACCGGGGCACATTGAACCACTTTGTTCACATACATGTTTGTCCTCATTTCATATCAAATGTTTTTATTAGAAGACATATATGAACTTAAGTACAAGAATTTCCTAGGCTAAGAAGTTAACATGTATGGAAAATTTTTCTCTTTTAAGCGCTTTTTGAAAAATCCACTGCCTAAGAAAATAATTGACAGCATGTGGCAGGCGCGGATCGAGAGGGACCCCCCCCCCCCCTGCTCAGGCTTGAAATTGTATGATATTCTCTCACAGTGTCACACAGCAACTTTAGGTCTTCGAGGGAATTATTAGTGAGCAGATATTCGCCCATGTATCTGTTAACACTCGTCACTTCAGTTAGTTATATAGAGGCATAACTCGTGTTTTCCTTTGGCGTTCGTCACTTCCGATTCATGAATCCTTTATTACTCCTCTATGGTAGCGATGATCTCTGTGTTAATACTATATTTGGAAAGTGTTTAATCAGTTCTATCACATATGTGATAATGACTGGCACCAATATTGTCCTTTAAGTTCATTCATGGGAGCAAATTCTTTTGAAGGAGTTTATAAGAATGGGACAGAATCTCGGGGCCTGCCAATCAATTCTACCTGTTTTGTGAGAGTTAACAGACCATTTCTAGAGTCTGCCCCCCTCCCACGACCCACTGCATATGATAGTGAGAAGATAGTATAAGATTATAGAGGAATGGAAGAATGATGACAATGGCATCAAGCAAAAATATTTCAGATATGGACATATAATAACTGAGTTTTTGATTATTTTGGACTCTGTGAAGATTTTGTCTCATGGGGGCATGGTCCAGCTTAAGCATGGGCCTGAAGGGCCCAGGCCGAGGGAACCATAGTTTAGGGGGCCCCACAGTTCATAGCAAAAGGAGGAAAAATTAACTCAATCCCGTGATTTCACTTGTTATAACAGTTCCCCGCCGTTATATATATCATTTCCGCGCATTCAGAACTGTGATCAGATATTATGTAATTATTCTTGTATTAGATGTTGTTTAATCGTGTGTTACGCATACATGCCATTCAAAAGGTTCTGAATTTATCTTTTCGTCGCGCTAGAGGCCAACGATTCTAGTCAGGCCAAAGGCCCTGCTCCGGTGAGCTGGGCGTTGCATGGGGTGATTACTTGGTCTCCCCCCCCCTTCTTTTAGATGTCTCGTTTACATTAGTTAGGTATATGTCAACCACCTTGGAATTTACCAATTTTTACTGCTTTAAGGGACCAGTGGAGACCACAGGATATATCTTTAAATGCACCTTGTACATTGATTTGACATATGTTGGCCATCAAAATTTTATTAATTTTTACTGCTTTAAGGGACCAGCTAACACTAGGCTATTAGAATGACGCCAAGAGCATTCATTTATAAGTTCATTATACATTAATCAGATTTTTGAAGTAACCATTTAGAATTTTTGTGCACACATTATTGGTTGAGCAAATGTCAGCAATCTTGGATTTTATCAGATTTTACTTAGGACAGTATCTGTGATCGATATATATTAACAGAAAACCAAGTTTGCTCCGACTTTGGAACTTTAAGATATTTTTGCTTTAAATGATAGAACTAAATGTTCTGAACATTATATCAAAAGTTCCTAGATGGGACAGAAGCAGTAAATTAGTTCTTTGATCATATTTGTTTGTTGCGCGAAGAGTTGCTTTTATACTATATTTAGACTAGCGTGTTGCGTAGTATTCTTAAGTAGCCAATCACCGGCAAGTAAACACTTAAAACACGTGGTCTTTTCCACGAACTGCATGAGATGTTTTAGACACTACGGTAAACAAAACTACACGACACACTTTAATTAAACTTAAACGTATGAAAACTTCGATTCTAACATGATCTTAATTGTACCTTGATAGCGTAAATATCAATTTTACATAGTTTGATAATATTTTTCATTCGAGTTTTGTAAATTAATAGTTACGCTGTAATTAAATCCAACTCCCGAACTCGCCGGAGAATAGCGCACGGCTGAACGTGTTTCCTTGACAAATACTCGCTTATTTTTAGTTGTCAATAAAATAACTTTCCCAGTTTAGTCTTTATTAAAACGGATCTTGTTAAATCAAATTAAATTTCACTCTGCATTGAACTACAATCTATTTATAATTACTATGCTACGTTTGAAACTGGGGTCATTAGTTACAAGTACAAACAGTAGGCCTACTGGTATACTATTTTTTGCACACTTTACTCCCTAGTCCGATACACATATACTTGGCCAGTGCTTCAGTATTACTTATTTCATAACACAAATAACACCCCTTTGGCCTCCCTCTTTCCCATATGTTACTCCATAGATTTTGGCAAATGCTTTTGTATTATTTATCTCATAATACATATTACACCACTCTCCCATTCCCACATGTTACTCCATGTCATTACACATATTAGGCAAATGCTTTTGTAATATTATTTTATGACAGAAATTACACATGTTCATAGTCCAATACACATACTTCGACCATTGCTTTTGTATTATTAATCTCAAAACAAATAATTACACTTTTCATTTTCATATGTTTCCTTGAAAAATAACTGCATGTTTAAAGTATTGAATGGCCTATTTCCATACTTTAAACTTGTAATTATTAACAAGAAAAAAATATGAAAATGAATAAAATCATACACCCCTCCCCACCCCCATACCACACTTTATAATGACCTGATTGCACTGTAGTGTGTTTAACTTCCCACTGCAGCTCCGGTTAATTATTAATACCAAAATGAATTTTCAGAAATACACCAAATTATGTTCCTGCAGCCCCCTCTAACCCAAGCACCAAAATCAATTTCCACTTCCTTTCCTCCTTTACAATACAATTGTCTAAATTGTACTTCCAAGTTTAGACAAGGGTTTGACAGATTGGCTAGGTAGCAGCGGTCAGGTAAGAAAAGGGTTTAAATTGTGTGCTTTTTTAAGAACTACATACATGTACGTCTGTCTGCTCAGTATCATGTTTTTCACTTAGAGGGTTTTAATACACATTATTTTAAAAAGAAACATACTTAAAACATTTAAAATCTAATGCCAAAAAAGTGTTCATACAATATAATTGAAACATACAGAAAAAAATTGCACCGAAACCCGGTCTTTGAGCCCCAAAATATGAGTGAAACAGAAAACCTAAGTGTACATGTCAAATATTGGATTATTATTTAAAATCATTAACGCATAAGACACTTTCTTTTAACCGTTGTCGACATTTCCTTTCTTCACTCCACTCCCTCGTTTTGCTGTACACATGAAGTTTGTTGCAGGTTAAAACGTAAAACATAAGCTTTGAATGATAGCAAAACAATATTTACTGAGGGCTGCCACTTTCATTATTGTTGATTTATTATTGGTCAAGATGCGTCACATGGTCCCTTTAGTCACCTTTGACCGTGTCACATGACCAGTTTAATCAACACCGACAATATCAAAATTAAACCATTTATTTAGCAATAACTGCTGCGCCGTTACCTAGGAACTTTTTCGTGAGGCTTCAATATACGTTAATAAAGTTATTTGTTTTCTAAATTCTTAACGTTCCAGTTGTCGGAGCAAGGGTGACACGATAATCGATGTCAGAATCTGGCCTAACTGCTTTAAGGGACCAGTGAACACCACAGGATATATCTTCAAACGAAAGAATGACCCCCAAAACATAATTTACATGTTCAATTATTGTATTTTTTTCTACATTGATTTGACGAATATCGACCATTTTGGATTTTACTTATTTTTATCGCTTTAAGCTTCCGGCTATATCCTCAAATGAAAAAATGACCTCAAAAGCATTAATACATTCATAGGGTCTTAAACCAACAGTTTGGGGTTTTCTTGACCATTGATTAGGCAAATGTCGGCCATCTTGGATTTTACCACATTCTGGTGCACAAAATTTGGTAAACTTATGGGATTTTATAAACGCACAAATACACGAAAACATTTTCTTGCAATTTGTTGGGGGGTAAAATCATAAATTGACTGGACTAAATAGCAGGAAAAGACGTTTGCGGCAGTTAAATTTTTAAAATTAGCTACTGACGGTCCCGTTTCCATGGACTATAAGCGATTGACTAGTTGATCGGAATTTGATTCAGCCACTTAAGTTAGACTATATCAGACCACTTACTGTAATCAGGGACTTGAATAGCAAGAAAATGTGATTGCGGTCTTCAAACTATCCAAATTTTCTTGTGAGGGGGAAGGACGTCTGTAACACAAATTTTTTTTGGTGAATTTCAGGTTCTGCCCCCTAACATTCATAGAGCCTGTACGCCTAATGAGAGCACCCTAACAGGCGTATCCACGGACCTTTAAGTGTAGGTACACTGGCTTCTCAAGAAGCCCCATCAGTGTCCCCAGAAGGCTTTACCCCTCAACAACTATGTTTCTCTCAGTCTAATACTAATATATGACACATATTATACCACCACTTCTCTCTAAATATAATATATTTTACATTACATGTCCTTCATTTAGTATATTAAAGGATCTAATTGCTAATATATTTGGGACCTTGAAATCTACACAAATGGGCCGCAACACATGTCTAATATGAATGTATATAAACTGATTTACATCCCTTTCCATTTCTAATCTTAATTTCAAATCAGTTAAGATCGGAGAAGTCTCAATTGAATGGCAATCTCTAGCATCTGGTTATTCCAGTCTACACTGGTAGTATTTATTGTGCTTGCTCTCCACAATATGGTGTCACGATTTGACATGACTTGTGGGATTATGTCTAGCCTTGTTCTTTCATTCCCTTGTTACAAATGGCACTGAAACCAATTGCACAATTTGTGTACCAATGGTAAAATATTTATGGTGTCTTAAATATTGGATATCAGAAGACCATTTTTTTCCGGTAAGATCACAGCATCAATGTTGATTTAAACTGACAAATAATTCATGTTTTCAATGTTGAAGACTTTGGATGATAATGACTTAGAGACTTTGCTACTTCAAATTCATAAAATAAATATATAACAAACTTTATAGTTATACCAAGCTTCTCTCTAAAAGTATAAGACACTTAACATTACACTTCTCTCAATAAAAACAAGATGACTAGTCATCAATCATCCCGCGCACTTGCACTTGTTTGGAAGGAATAAGGAAAAATAACCTTCTTTATGCTATTGGTATATCAGATTTCACAGTGTCACTGGTCCTAATATTGTGGCCATGTATAGTAGATATTGCTCTGTATTTCTGAAAACTAATGCCTGATTGCTATTTACTAGAAGATTTGAGATAATTTATGGCATTAAACTCTGGTTTTAAAAATTGGACATGATACATAGCAAATAGAGATATACTGAGCGCCATAGAAAACGCATCACTTAGTTTATCGCTTAGTTTTTCGTATTACAGGGGGTGGGGGGGTGGATGGCCTAGTGGTCTAGAGTGCCACGCTTCAACCTCTAGCTGGCCGGTCACCTCTGGCTTGCGGCTGTGGTTTCGAACCCTGGTGTGAGTATTCAGTATATGTGGCATTGAGATAGGGGTGCCTTCTCAACCTCATGGATTTTCTCCAGGCACTCCGGTTTCCACCCACTGCTAAAGACCCCTACGCGCAAGCAAATTATTGAAATGAAATTAAACCATATGTTAGTCCCAAAATGACCTAGTTTGTCACTGGGAAACTGACATTGTTTAAGATGGGGTTTTTTGACTTTAAAAAATGCTATAGAGTTTGATTTCAAAACATCGTTTTATAATTGACAATAATCGTTTGAAAACTACAAAAATGGTTTAATTAGAACCATAGTTTAATTTAATGGTACAGCGTTTGATATCTCCGAGTGGGGGTTAAAAATGGACGAACCGTCGAATTATGTAATGCGTTTGATTACTAAACATCGCTTTAATTTCCGAGCTGCTGATTAATTTATCAAGTGTTTAAATATTAGACGAAAAATTTATTTGCTCGCGAGTCGTTTATCCGATCCGTTCATTTTGATTACGATTATTTACATATGAAATGAAGTACGAATAAAAAGGGTGGATATAAAAAAATGCACACGAAGATATGCTAAACTTACCGTGGTCGTAGTATTATTATCCATTAAAATAATGATTCACGGTACTATTGACAAATACATCAAAAATCGGTACGTCCATTGTTATTATACCATCGGAAATCGGTAGAGCACATCCCCGGTGATGTATTTTTCTTTAAATCACAAATGAATGAACATAGCTTTCCACGTGTACACGTGACTAGAAGACCTGGCAATGATTCCACCATTGACAAATACATCAACAATCGGTAAATCACGTCCAATGTTATTATATCATTGGAAATCGGTAAAGCACATTCCAGGTAAAGTATTTTCTTTAAATCACTAATGAATGAACAGAGCTTTTCATCTGCACATGTGGTCGTGTGATAATCTCGCGAGACTTGTATATTGGCGCCAAACGTTGCTATTCGTCGATCTCCGTAGACAAGCTGTCGCCCAGGAGGGGTGCGGGTCTGTTCATCCCATGACCCTGGGCTGTTTCATCTCAACCTAATTTTTTTATCAGACTGTTCATCCCGGGCTGTTTCATTTCGGATTCGGCTAGCGACATTTCGGATTAATAATTAAAAGACTGTGGAAAATTTATGTGACAGTACAGCCATTTATCTTTTCGTTTTATGGGAGGGTGATAGTTGCCTTATTCAGTTGATCGGCGACTGTTGAGATCGCGATTAACATTGCTAGTTCTCTTTTGTTTTGTTTCATCGGCGAGTAATAAACTAGGTAATAAAATATTGTTGAAAATTTGTGTATATTTAGTAATTTAGTAATTGTTTTTCTTTTATCAAATAGTAAACGAGCTTGATTGACCAATCACTGCCATTGGGATTTTTTTGTGAAACGGAATAATTGCAATCAACACACGGCCGCCATTATCGATGATTGACAACTCACGTTTTTCCTCATCCACCAAACAACCGTAAGATTTCTTTGCACAGCCACAACAATAACATGGGGATTATCGGCTAATCAGCTTTAATTATTCCACTTTGATCGTTGCTATTTCTAATATTTTCCATAGAAAAACATTGCTTTGTACGTACAAATTTATTGATTGGTATTGCCAAGCTTGTCGAGGAATAATGCATTTCAACGTGCAGCTCGCGGATTATCGTTAACAATTTCTAGATACTTGTAAAAAGAGTGCATGTCGTGTAAATATTTATTTTAATTTTTGTGTAGGTCATTTTCAAATCAATTCATCAGCATATTATTCGTTTTAAACAAATGCATTACTTTTTACGGGAAACGATGATTATCAAAGAACCGCAAGTGCATCTATTCACTAATGATTTAACGTTTGGTGGAGCCTTTTTACTAACCACGTATTTCGTGTTAATAAATATTTTCTTTTGTGTTTCGAATTGGCCTATTTCAAATAAATTCATCAACAACATTTTTATATAGATAGTACAGATATAAAAAAAATAAAACGCTCTTTTCGTAAACATTCAACATTTGAAATTTTGCCGTAGGTTTGTTATGCACAACTCCAGGTGCTGTACTTGATGGCGAGGTGTAAATTATATAATTCAACCTGCATGTTATTTGTGCGGGGGGGGGGGCTTATTATAAATTGATTTGACAGTTGTGTTAAACCTTTCCCTTAAACTTATTCCCCGAGTCAGAAGCGTCACCTACCCAAGTCAGAAATGTCACATACCTGAGTCTGAAACGTCGAGGTTTTATACTTGAGTCCGAAATGACGCAGGATCGAAATGGCAAGTAATCTATTCATTCCCGGCTGTTCCCCCCCACCCACCACCGTCCTTGTTATTGTTGTTTATTATAGATTTAACATCGAATACATTTAATATGATATTATGGACAGGTTAATTAAATTAAATTATTTACACATCATAGGTTGAAAGTTGGTTATTAGAATAGCAGTTAATTAACTAAGCTGTACTTATTGTTAAATAAACTGTTAAGCACTTACTTATAGTTAAACAAACGTGTACTTTTTTTATTTATTATTTAATAACAAGTAATTATTTATTTTGGATTAGTAATAAAAACATGCGGCGAGGGTTGAGTTGTATTCACACATTTAAGTAAGAAGCCAGATAACCTAACAATTAAAATTAATTACTGATCTATGTCTTCATTGCTCTTCTGTAATATCATTCTTTCACATATAATTTTTATCGCAAATTAGTCGGAATGCGAGAAAGGAATTCCAGGGGGAACGATTAGCTGTCCTCTGCACGTGATTAGAATAGTGTCATGTACAGGCGCGACGTCGTGTTTGATATTCATTTTTATACCGATATATCAGAATCCGAATTCGACGCCTGAACGGGAGTGTCATAGACTTATACAATAAATTTAAAGCATGATTTGGGACACGTGTTTTTACTTAGTGGAATCCATGTCACTAAAAAATAACATAAACACTAAAAAATAAACACTAAAAAATAACATGAACTCTTAAAATACTGGAAGAGACTGGTTCACAGATATAAAATTGGATGCATGCAATCACTAGTTTATACATATTATTATAAAGAACGTTTTAAAGACATTTATTTGCAGCATGCACATTAAAAAGAAATCGAACATTGGAATATCATGGTTTATACATATGAATAACGTTTGCAAGAACTAGCGGCATGCAAACCTCTTAATATATATCCCCATGTACATTAATTACAGAAATGGTCTGTGTATACACGGTATGCTGAGCTAGTCACCTTTTGGCCAGCTGAATATACGGTGGAGTCATAAATGTCCGTTATAAGTGTAGATTGATTATCTGTTTGGCCGAATGCTTAGGTTTTTCAAATCCTGGGTGCCATATGAAACGCATATTTTCAATATACATGTATGTTAGTACAGTATGGGTTAATCCTGAGATTGGTCGAAAGCTGTTGTTTTATTAATTATCACCTGTGCTCACCTGTCTGGGTGCCACACAGAATCATGTCTTTGAATATACAGTTGAGTCATAGGTGTCTTCCCATAACGCCGACTCACCAGAATTTGGAAAGTCGACCGCGGCACTCTTTGATGGGTTAAGAACGGATTAAAGGCGTTAATGAGGTAGGGACCAGTCATTATTAATATAGTTTACTTTACTTTGTTCAGATTATTAATAAAGTTCACTTAAATTCAACTCACTCATTAATTAATAAAATAATATACGACAGTTCAACAAGAAGCTGACAAGTGATCGAAATTCAGTTCATTGTGATTATTTCTCAAATAAGTATAAATACGTAAATAATCCCAAGACATTTCATATACATTTCTTTCTACGATGGATAATGTACAGTTACTATCTAAGTTTCTTCCTACAGCAACAGGTGGCAGTTACCTATGTGTTGCTGGTTTTAAGTATAGACTGGATAAGAGAAAGAATAACGACTTAATGATATGGCAGTGCTGCGATTAGAGAAAGGGATGCTACAGCATCAACCATTAACGATATAGTTAGCAGGATAGACGTTGACCACAACCACACACCAGTCTATTCCGATATACAAGTAAGTTACTGTGTTATAAAAAGCATCTTTAAAATTACGCTTGAATTCTCTTTTTTTTTTATTTCTGCCGTAAGCTTCTAATTTTATTTTCTACTATTTATTCATTGTTATCATAAAATAAATCTTATTTTTTATAGATCACAGAAATGATGCAGTGCTTAAAGGAAAAGGTCCAATCTACGACAAATCTGATTACACAACTTTACCAAGAAGAAATAAACGGAATGGTGAATGGACAGATGACAATAGAACCACCATCGCCAATATGCCAACTTTTACTCCAAGAAAAGCACCCTATATAGAGCCAGGAATACGAAATTTCCCAAATTACCTAAACATAGACGTGACATTGTTGTGCCCGACCTTTTTCAACAGACAGATAGCGGAGAACAGTTTTTATTGGGATACCATTACTGCCCGTGACTGATGTAAGTATTCATTATATTTAGTAAATAGTTAATATAAATATATAGTTAATATAGACATTTTGTAAATATAGACATTTTGTAAATATAGACATTTTGTAAATATAGACATTTTGTAAATATAGACATTTTGTAAATATAGCTATGCTATATTGTAAATATAAATAATTTATATGTATCTAATTTGCAGATTGATGACACATGCATCCAAATAATGGCCGAGGTACCACATAATGAGAAATTTCAACAACTGGCCGACTATATGGTTACCCAATGGTTAGACGGACAATTTACTCAAGTACAATGGAACCAAAACCAAACCACACGAATATTTTTGAAGTGATGGCATTTTTGAAAGAAGAGCAAAAGACGATCGAAATTCAGTTGTTGCAGTATTCGAGTGGCCAGCGACAACCACCTAAAAGGAAAAAAGACACAGATATAAACAGAAAGATCGAAGATGCAAAACATAGATATGAAGACGGAGTATTGAATTTGTTGGACATTTTATGCGTGCCAAAAGTTAATACTATTTGTAATGTTATGTGTTTAAGGTTGTTTTAAAAAAATAAATGCTCCCAAAATTACCGGCTTAATTAGTTCTATCCCCCAGCTTGGGTCTATTGTTCTTGGCCAGTCGACCCCTTAACACCGACCAAAATTTTTCTCCTAAAACTCGGTGAGTCGGCGTTATGGGAATAAACCGAGTCATAAATGTCCTTTTTAATGTGTTTTTTTTTATTTACATTCATTATTTGATTGGTCAAATGCTATTGTTTTATCAATTCCCACTTGTAGTTACCTGTTTGCGTTGAGGTGAAACATGTTTTTGTTATGACAAAGGGAGCGGTCTTATAAGTGTGATTTAAATTGATTTTTTAACATACAAGGACTTTTTATTTTTTTGTGTTAACCAATTGTATGTTTTTACCAACTTCCAACCCACGCAGTGTAAATAATTTAATTTAATCAACTTAATATCATATTAAATGTATTGGACGTTAAATCTGTAATATACAACAACATTGGGATGAAACAGCCCAGGGTGAAAAGATCGTGGGATGAACAGACCCGCACCACCCTGAGCGATAGCTCGTCTATGGAGATCGACGAATAGCGACGTTTGGCGCCAGTATACAAGTCTCGCGAGATTATCACACGACCACATGTGCAGATGAAAAGCTGTGTTCATTCATTAGTGATTTAAAGAAAATACTTTACCTGGAATGTGCTTTACCGATTTCCAATGATATAATAACATTGGACGTGATTTACCGATTGTTGATGTATTTGTCAATGGTGGAATCATTGCCAGGTCTTCTAGTCACGTGTACACGTGGAAAGCTATTTTCATTCATTTGTGATTTAAAGAAAAATACATCACCGGGGATGTGCTCTACCGATTTCCGATGGTATAATAACAATGGACGTACCGATTTTTGATGTATTTGTCAATGGTACCGTGAATCATTATTTTTAATGGATAATAATACTACGACCACGGTAAGTTTAGCATATCTTCGTGTGCATTTTTTTTATATCCACCCTTTTTATTCGTACTTCATTTCATATGTAAATAATCGTAATCAAAATGAACGGATCGGATAAACGACTCGCGAGCAAATAAATTTTTCGTCTAATATTTAAACACTTGATAAATTAATCGGCAGCTCGGAAATGAAAGCGATGTCTAGTAATCAAACGCATTACATAATTCGACGGTTCGTCCATTTTTAACCCCCACTCGGATATATCAAACGCTGTACCATTAAATTAAACTATGGTTCTAATTAAACCATTTTTGTAGTTTTCAAACGATTATTGTCAATTATCAAACGATGTTTTGAAATCAAACTCTATAGCTTTTTTTAAAGTCAAAAAACCCCATCTTAAACGATGTCAGTTTCCCAGTGTGTGTCGAGTGGACATTAAACCCCATTTCTCAAATAACAAAATGATCCTGTTAACATATCTTATCTATTTTGCTTCTTATTGTGAACAATATTCAAATGGGAACACATCAATAACATTTGTACACTTATACTAAAAACTAAGTGATGCGTTTTCTATGGCGCTCAGTATATTTTGCAAGTGATCAGGACTGGAGCTCAATTTAAAAAAAATCTGTTATATTATGTAGCTTGTACACATGTATATACATATATATATATATGGCTTTTATGAGATGTATAGCTGTTTGTATTGTTACAAATCAATGAAAGATTAGTACAATTGCAAATACCCAAATAACCTAAAACAGGCATCATATGCTATAATTGATGCAAAGTATCATTATGATTGTACCATAATTTATAATTTAGTATAATTAGGATTGTTTTGCAGACATTAACGCTGGCATGTAAATGATTTAGTACAATCCTCACATTTATTCACGTTTCCTCCTCTCTGCAAAACTACATGTATGTAGATAATTTATTACAAGCAAGATTTTTAAAATTAATGATGAATAATTGAATGAGCTTTATGAGACACAACTACAGTAATAGGTTGATGTATGTAAAAAGTTTCCGTGAAGATATTTTGCATGATTTATGAAATATGCTCTGGATACAAAATTGCACATCAAAAACTAAGTCAAATTTGTTTCCATGGAAACACAAAAAATAAAAATCTCAGAAATTCCTAAATAGCAAAAGGCACAACTACTGTAATGGGTTGATGTGTGTACAGAGTTTCAAAAAGATATCTTTAATGGTTTATGAGATATGCTCCGGAAACAAAATTATACACCAAAAACTAAGTCAAATTTGTTTCCATTAAAACACAAAAAATAAAAATCCCAGAAATTCCTAAATAGAAAAAAAGCACAACTACTGTAATGGGTTAATGTGTGTACAAAGTTTCAGAAAAATATCTTGAACAGTTTATGAGACATGCTCCGGAAACAAAATTGGGATGAACCCCCAAAACTGCACCACTACTGTAATAGGTTGATGTGTGTACAAAGTTGTAGACAGATATCTCGAACGGTTTATGAGATATGCTCCGGAAACAAAATCGGGACTGGGCTGTACAGAAGGAATGATGGATGGACAGACAGACAGACCGACAGACTGTCCCCAATTCCATATCCCTCCCTAACTTCGTTCGGCGCGGGATAAAAAGGAATTTGTTTTAAGGAATTGAAAAAAATAGACTTACGCATCTGTTACAGTTTCACCTTTGATAGTAATATCTTCATCTGTATCATATGGTTTCATTACAAATATAATCTGACGATAACAACCTGTAATCAACAGAGTCAATGTCAGATTTCAACAATTAATAATATATTACGAACATACCAGATGCAGTATATTAATATATTGCAATATATGGAATTATATAATATCAAAAAAATATATTGAAATGTATGAAAATTGTGTTATATTTCATATTTTATCTAAGTAATGTGCAAAGTAGGTTTGTGAAGTAAATAGTGGACTACATCTATTAGTGTCAAATCAGTACTGTACCCTGTTACATGTAGGGACACTATAAAATTTGAAAAATATTAATAGATGAAGTGAACAAAAATAAAATCATTTGTTACAGGCCTTTTACTATGTTTGTGATGATGCAAGATTTAAAAGAGAAAAATCATGGTGTGACTTACCGACTAGATATGATGTTTCTATCATAGAAACGACAGCTCGTGTCTGATTGTCAATCACAAAACACAATAAATCTGCGGCCTAAAGGAACATAATAAACACCCTTAGAAAATCATTGAATTTGGTAATGCATGCTGTTTATCATTATATCTTTCACTAGAGACCGGGTATCATTCAGATTTGATGAAAAAGGTAAGAAACTGAGCTTACCATCTAGAATCTAATACACATATTCAGTTAATAGATTGCCATCCAGAAAGTGTTAAATACCATCAAGTTTCATCAAAAACCTCCCAGTTTGTGCTACCATTTAGTTTGACATCATTTGTCTAGTTTATGAAACTAAAGGGTTATAAACTGGATGACCAATATCAAAACTAAGCTAAATGGTCATAAACTAGATGATGGATGTCAAAACTAAACGGTATTTCTTAAACTAAATGGTAGCACAAACTGGGCGGTTTTTGATGAATCTTGATGGTATTTAACACTTTCTGGATGGCAATCTATTAACTGAATATGTGTATTAGATTCTAGACGGTATGCTCAGTTTCTTACCTTTTTTCATCAAATCTGAATGATACCCGGTCCCTAGTGTTTGTAGGCTGTGCTCTGTGCTTATATATTACAGAAAATTTAACAGTGGCACTGAAAATACATGACAAGGGCATGACAAAATAAACAAGCCAACAGTGAGGCTGATGTCCCCCGCCGAAATCCCAAAATAAATAGAAGACACATATTAATTAATCGCACATTTATTTTTTTCAATGTATCGAGCAATCAAACTGTACACGAAGTGTCATCCAAAAGTGTTTTATAAAGAAAAATGCTAAAACCGACGAGAAAAATGAAAATGTACCCTAGTTAGGGGGACCCTAAAGGCAGACAAAAGGGCCCCTCTGGCCAAGGGAAAGGGCCCTCGTGTCCAAGTCAATCGTTTCTATACACTGTTACTGTCGAATCGATTACTAAATGAGAATGCAGTCATTGTATTGGCATAAAAATCATCAATCAAGATGAACTTAAGTTATCTTGTCCCAAAGTATCAACCAATCAAATTGCTTATCTCTGCTTACCCTAAGCGGAAAATGCTCATCTTCGAACTCCATCAAGGCATTGACCTAATAAGCATATACACCAAGTTTGAACATTTTAACTCAATTAAAATGAGAGTTATTGTGTTCCAAAGTCTCGACTACTCTCGACCAATCAAATTGCGTATCGCTCTGCTTACCTTGAGCAGAAAATGCTCATTATCGAACTTAGTCAAGGTATTACTGTAATGAAACTATACACCAAGTTTCATCACTCTCACTTAATTAGAACTAAAGTTATCGTGTCCCAAAGCATCAACCAATCAAATAGCTTATCTCTGCTTACCCTAAGTGGAAAATGCTCATCTTCGAACTCCATCAAGGCATTGACCTTATAAGCATATACACCAAGTTTGAACATTTTTACTCAATTAGAAGAAGAGTTATTGTGTTCCAAAGTCTCGACCAATCAAATTGCGTATCGCTCTGCTTACCCTAAGCGGAAAATGCTCATCTCCGAACTCCATCAAGGCATTGATCTAATAAGCATATACACCAAGTTTGAACATTTTAACTCAATTAGAAGGAGAGTTATTGTGTTCCAAAGTCTCGACCAATCAAATTGCTCTGCTTACCCTGAGCGGAAAATGCTCATTATCGAACTTAGTCAAGGTATTACTGTAATGAAACTATACACCAAGTTTCATCACTCTCACTTAATTAGAACTAAAGTTATCGTGTCCCAAAGCATCAACCAATCAAATTGCTTATCTCTGCTTACCCTAAGCGGAAAATGCTCATCTTTGAACTCCATCAAGGCATTGACCTAATAAACACATACACCAAGTTTGAACATTCTAGCTCAATTAGGAAGAGAGTTATTGTGTCCCAAAAAGTGTGACGGACAGACGGACAGACAGACAGACAGACGAACCTATTTCGAAAGGCGGGGGACAACAATAATAAATAGTAGATGTATCTTACGTTTCACAGGGGCAATTTTTGGCTGCAGAAAACATTCTAGAATCCACACAAAGATGCAATACATTAATTTTACCTGTTTAGCCTTATCTTCTAATTCTATCAATTCTGGTCTCCATGTGTTTACCTGCTATGGTAAAACAAAGATTAATGTTTGTCATGTGTTTACCTGGTGTGGTAAAACAATGATCAATATTTGTCATGTGTTTATCTGTTACATTAAAACAAAGATAAACAAGTTTAACGTTTGTCATGTGTGACTGTACTCCAAAAGACCACTACTAAATAACAAACAACACCAATAACCGAAAAAACCCACAATTTTTATGCAGGGCCTAGTCTGACCCATAATCCACCAAACAATTTTATGTGTGACCTAGTCTGATCCATGACCAAATCAAGTGTCCCACTATATTCATGCGTGCGATGCAAATACATATTACTGTAGAGAAAAATATTAATATGTTTCCGTTTAAATGCAAACTTGTAAAACAAAGATTAATGTATCATGTTTTTTACATAATACGTAAACTAAAACATTCATGTCTTTACATAATACTATTAATATGGTAAAACAATGATTAATATCTGTCATGTCTTTACATGACACGACAAAACAATGATTAATATCTGTCATGTCCTTACACACAGGTGAGAAACATAAATTATTACATGTATTTTTTTACAAAGCGCTTTTGTTATTTTTAATGTTATAAAATGTTATCATGCTGGTATTATATTGTTATAATACTTACAGGGTTATAGAATGTTATAATCTGTTTTTTAAGGAAAGGTATGGCTATATCATGTCTCCATGTTGTAGGATTACATGATCCACCCAAAAATACTGAAATAATAAAATACAGTAACACGAATTGAAAAGATAGGTTGCCAGGCAACGAAACATACCCCCACAGCAGCTAAATCGTCTGGGCAGTCAACAAGGGTTGTCGCATATTTTTACTTTTTTTGGTAATGAAACATTTGTAATACACTAAAATCTGATTAAGAGTAACAACTCATTATGTAATTATCTGAAAGTCATTAGAATTTGTTTGCTTTTTATAAAAGTTTTGCCCCCCGCTAGCAATTAGTATAGGAAACATTTAATATTATGGATTTAGCAGTTCAGTTATCAAAATTCATTGAAAATCAAAATACTTGTGGGTTTCAACACCTTAAACTCTGTGTATCAATCTGAAGTCAATCGGATGATAAGTTTGGCCTCTATAGCATCACAAAGTTTTTTGAAGTGATCAAGGGAGACAACTCTGAAAGTAATTATTTGAAATCGCTGAAAATCAATAGGCTTCTTCGTCTCATGACCTTAAACAGTGTGTGTGTATTTAAAGTCAATCGAGTATTAACTTTGGCCTCTAGAGCGTCCACAGGATTTTTAGATGTGATCAAGGGCTATAACTCTGGCAGTAATTATCAGGAATCGCTGATAATCAATAGGCTTTTTCGTCTCATGACCTTAAACAATGTGTATTAATTTAAAGTCAATCGGATATTAACTTTGGCCTCTAGAGCGTCCACAAGATTTTTTGAAGTGATCAAGGGCCATAACTCTGGTAGTTATTATCGGAAATCGCTGAAAAACAATAGGCTTCTTCATCTCATGACCTTAAACACTGTGTATAAATTTAAAGTCAATCGGATATTAACTTTAGCCTCGAGAGCGTCCACAAGCAATTGTCGACGCCGGACCGACAGACGGACGGGGGCGACGACAATATACGACCACATTTCAAAAATAATTAACCAAGCCCATAATACAGATTGGATGATAACTTTTGTTAATAGAGAGCTCACAAGGGATAAGAAGAAGTAAGAAATTGAAATTGCTGAAATTATATGCTTTTTCATTTCATCAATATGTAAATAATGCATGTAAATTTAATACAGATTGGATGATGACTGAAGTCGTTAAAACATTCACAAGTTACACAAGGGCCATAACTCTAGATGTTCTTAACAGAAAATAGGTAGGCTTCTTAGTTTAACTAATCAAAATAATGCAGATTGAATAATAACTTTAGTAGGTACAGCATTCACTATGTTCAACAAAGTGAAACACGCACTATAACTCTAGAAGAAATGGGGCTTCTTCATCTCACTAATGTAAACAATTTATATAAATTTCCAACTGATCAGATAATAAATGTACTCTGTAGAGTGGTCACAAGAAATTGTGGACAACAAACTTATGGACGGACAAATTTCCATATGAGCTTATCAAAATAATGTACATCATACTGTTTTAAACTGTAAAATTTCAAGAATACCCACTTTAATCTTCTTCAGACAATGGGATGTAAAAGTGTACAAATTTAGCATTTGAGATCTGTCAGTTGCTAAAATTTGAAGAGTAGTTCAAAAGGTTGATGCCAAATCAAATGTCAACTCTCACCAAATGCATACAAAGCCATAGAAAATAAAAATTACCATGTTTAATTTTGACATGTCTAGTTTACCTTTAAATTTAAAGAACATCCAAATAAGCAGAAGAACCATGGCCAATCTTCCTATAAGTTTAACAGTAAGCCTAAATTTTAAAAGTCAATCAAGCTCAACTTTAATTATATTATCATCAAGTTGAGATGTTTTAATTTATTGTAAACAAGATCTTCTGGTAGTATTATCATTAATAAACTTACCTTGAGAATTTGACTGACTTTCTGCAATAAAATAATATAAAAGACTAAATAAAGCCAAGCCAAAATATACTGATTTATACTTCAACAACTTCATAGTCATTATTATTATTATCAACATATTATGCGCTATGTGTGATTTATTATACAGTATAGAAATCACATTTATAAAAACACATTGACAAAAAAGTCTTATAAAAGGTCATTTGAAACAAGGCTTTTCTGGACCACATTTACTAATTTTTAGTCAAGAATTTGTGCCTGCACACAGTACATGAATGATGGCTTTAAGTTAACAGACTAGCAGTTTGTGCTAAGATGCTTGGCTAGTATCATCAAATCAGATGATCTTCAATTTCTACTTGGCTTACAAATAACAAGAATTTGAGACACATATTGAGCAGCTAAATTAATTAAATATATTCTATCATTTATGTGTAACTTAAAAAAATATTTTTATGGTATCAAAGACAGGAGAACCAGTGCTGTGTGTATAGAATAGTGGTAATGTGGGATGTAGATTTAAATGAGGTGACAAGTTTGGAAGCAGTGTTCAGTTCAGAACTTTCTGTAGGCCAACTAGCAGCAAGTAAAATTGTCAAAAGATTATTACAGAACAGGTACGATAGTATCATTAGCTGTATATTTTCAAATTATTCTGCATTTTTTAAATGATAAAAACTGGTTTTGTTACTAAGTTATAGGCCTACTTCTATATTTATGTGACAAGTCTATGAACATGGTTAAATCTGTCTATCATCCATAAATAAAATTTGGTTCATCTAGTTTGGTTTATATTCAAAATGTTAGACATTTAGCACTTCATATCATAATCAGCAATATATATGTATGTATTCATAGTAAATATTAAGGGAGCCAATTAGGAATACTTTTTATCGTTATTGTCTGGTAATCTAAATTAGCCTCTTAGCTTTAGAATATTGTTTCTTTAATTTTAATAAAATACTGTAGCACAGACCCAGATTACGAGATTTGATTTTGATATACATGTAATGATATTGGTGTAAATGAATAGTATATAACCCAGTAAGTGAAAGGATAATCTATATTTGCGAAAAATATTGCATAGTGGTGTAGTGTATTGTAAAGCTTAAAAAATAGGACCAAGTACCAATCCCTGAGGAACACCAAAGTCAAATTTTGCAGCGGGAATTTATTGATGACAACACAGTGTGCACTATTTTCTTTAGAAATATCAAGCTATATGGGCAAGTGCAGATTCATCTATACCAAAATCTGAACAGCGCCTTTCCACTAAGTTACTGTTATCCACATTATTTAAGACAATGGATAGATCTAAATCAAACAATATAAAAAAAGCAAAATTTCTATCATCAAGAGATATATAAAGTATTATTTGTCTATGTGGACTTTGGAACTAATCTATGAATTGAATTTTAGAGAGACTACCTATGGTAGAATTCTTTTTAATTCGACAGGATTAATGGATGACTGCTCCTTTGAAAGAAAACATTGTCAACTCCAAAAGAGCAATGTTACAACACAAGGGACCAGGTATTATTCAGATTTGATGAAAAAAGGAAAGAAATTGAGCTTACCATCTAGAATCTAATACACATATTCATTTAATAGATTGCCATGCAGAAAGTGCTAAATACCATCAAGATTCATCAAAAAACGCCCAGTTTTGCTACCATTTAGTTTGACACCATTTGTCTAGTTTATGAAACTAAATGGTCATAAACTGGATGACCAATATCAAAACTAAACTAAATGGTCATAAACTAGATGATGGACATCAAAACTAAATGGTGTTTCTTAAACTAAACGGTAGCACAAACTGGGTGTTATTTGATGAATCTTGATGGTATTTAACACTTTCCGGATAGCAATCTAATAAATGAATATGTGTATTAGATTGTAGATGGTAAGCTCAGTTTCTTTCCTTTTTTCATCAAATCTGAATGATACCCAGTCCAGAGTTGGGATTTCGCCCGTATATTCCGGACTTGTCCGAATTTTTTTTCCAAACGCACAATGTTGTCCGACCGGGAATATGCCCAATCGGACATCAAGACATAGTGAATAATATTCAAAATTCCAAAATTAATATAGTGTACTGAGAGTATAACTACCACTCAACCCGATTATCGTTGACAATAGGCAGGATTGATTAGGTAATTAAGTGATCAACGTATTTATCGTGTTATACCGTCAATTAACCTACCTTGATTAACTACTTAATCTGTCTTGATTGATTGACTTAATCCTTGTAGGACAATTCATCAATCTAATCTTAAACAGAAGTCATTGCTTTCCCTTTGTCGGACTATTCATCAATCCAATAAGAGTGATTATAATTTTAATTCACCTGTTTACCTCGTGGTCTTCAATTGTCGGGCATTTTAATCGCATTGATGTGAGCAGACAGCATCTATCAACTAATCATAGATGTCACATATCGTAAGAGTATATTGTTTTATAACACCCTAATTCATTTTGTCTACGATATCTTTTAAGAATCCATATATAAATTCTCATCCACAGTGGCACTTTCCCCGTGATCTCGAGCGCCGCACGAATATTGCTTAAAATGTTAGGCAGTGCTTACTATGAAGCTGTGTGCTGTAAGTCACGTACGCCATAGCGGCAACACGCTGAGGTCAGCTATGCCTTTTCTCATCACCACAAGTAATGTATGAAGCTGTGGGTCACGTACGCCATAGCGGCAATACGCTGAAGTCAGCTATGCCTTTTGTCATCACCGCAAGTATTATTTCGAACGCTTTTCTTTTGAATATTTTGTTGACATTTTATGAAGAAAAAACGATGTTCTGACATCACAAACTATTCTTATTTCGGAAGTTCGGCATTCATTTGCTGCAACGTAAATCTAAAGGAATATTACCGTTGTGAATTTTATGCCGAAGCAGGATCGGCAAGCTTTCATTCAATGTATTACGAAAATGCTTAATTTTGTACGACATTTACTGACATGAATTTGAATGCCGTACGGGAATTAGGTGTGAAAAATAGCGAGGTTCACCAATTTTTATTACGTACGGGATTTGAATATTTTGTTGACATGTGATTTTTAATTGTGGTATGTGGTATGAATTGAATACCGTACGGGAATTAAATATGAAAAATAGCGAGGTTCACCTATTTTTGTTATGTACGTGATTTGAATATTTTGACATGTGACTTTTAATTGTGGTATGAATTTGTCTGCTTAAATAACGATAAGAGTTATGCCCCTTTATTTTCGGTAAAATGTCCGACACGTAAAATTTTGAAATCCCAACTCTGACCCAGTCCCTAGTGCAAGACAGTAATAATTAAGATGAGTTGTAGGAATTTAAAGAATATGACTTTGAATATTAAGGTAATCGGATGCAGAGTTACTGCGTTACCACATGAAAATAAAAACCCCAAATTATACACAGAAAACATAGAGAACAAGCCAACAGCGAAGCTGATGTCCCCCGCTGACCTTCCAAAATAAATAGATGACACATATTAATTAATTGCAAATTTCTTTTTTTTTTCGAAAGTATGGAGCAATCAAACTACCCGGTATACACAAATTCTCATCACTCTAACAGATAGAATCAAGATTATCTTGTCCCAAAGCATCATCCAAAGAAATTGATTAGCTTTGTTTACCTTCAACTTGAAATGTTAATCACTGAACACAGTCAAGATATTCACCTAATGAACATCTACATCAAGTTTAAACATTCTACCTCAATTAAAAGCAGAGTTGTAATGTTCAGTCTTGACCAATCAAATTGCTTATAGCTCCTTAGCCTAAGCCAAAAAATCTCACCATCAAACTTAAGGCGTTTTTGTGAACCGATTAGATTAGACCGATTAGCTAGTATACGCATTTGTGAACCAAGTTGATTATGCTAATCGTTACATTTGTGAGACGATTTAACTCAACTGATTAGGCAAATCGACCTAATCGTCCCAGGAGGTGTTTAGGCGATTAGATTTGACGTTTTCAAAATGGCGGAATGTTCGACGTCGTAAGTAATTTTTAATGCTTATTGTTGTTTTTCTCCATGAAAAATGTTTTTTTAAAACGCATTTGATATGTTTAATGTTAACTTCATAGTCCACAAGAATGTTAGTTCACCTCTAAGCAATTTTAGGACCTCTGGGTGGCCTCATTTTAGTAAAATGTTACTCTGTCCCGTTAGGCCTAACAGTCGCCAGCAGTGTCACTGTAGGTAGTCTACTGCCTAGTCGTTAACTTGGACTGACTTAAACACACGCCCCCCGCCCCGTCATCTTTTGACATATCGATCAATATATGTAACCAGTCTCTCCCTGAGTAAGTATTATCACGTGGTTGTCACTGTTGCTTAAGGTCAATCTCTGTCCTTCTGTTCTGTATGCTGTGATACTCACATTGAGTGATAGAAAAAAAACCACGTAGGCCTTGTAGGCCTACTGATAGATAAAATGTTATTATAAAGTAAATTTTATTTTAATTTTTCAGGTATTGGCGAGATGTCCAAATTGACTTTGGAAATGGGAAACATGTCACTGTGAATGTAGATTTGCCGACATATGAAAAAATTGTTAATGGAGGTAGGTCTAGCTACTAATAGGCTACTGTACGTACTACTACTCAGAGTAGTACCATATTTGGGGGCGGGGGGGGGGGGGGGGGGGGGCTGTGTCATGATGCCCGTTGAAAGGTATCTAATTTATAAGTGATACAGCAAAAAGCAGGGGTGGGCTGCATCCCATAACAGGTTCCGAAAATGGGACAGCGCCTTTTTACAGTTATAAAAATATTGGCATGGCACCTGCCACAACCCCTCAAAAATATACACCAAGATGCAGAAAATTACGGTACTTATTTTGTCACCAAAAAATCTTAAATGTCCACTCACAAACCTCAAGCGCCCTCTTTAAATAACATCCTCGCTTTTTCAAAAGTAATAAATGGCTTAATTAAAACGAAAAACCCCTCTTTTAGCATTATTAATAAAAACATATAACTACTTATTGTAAACAAATAAATTTGATATTAATTAAAATTATATACCGTATCCACATTGTTTTTGCAGATCCAGACACATTAGAAAACATCAAAACAAATTTGTTGGCAGCGAATGTTCCTGATACCGGTTTAAATGGCAACACCGATAAGGGAGAAAATATTCAGATTCATGAAGGTATTTTATTTGTTATATTTGCTTTTAATCAAAAAAAATTCCAATTTAGCCTAATAAACAGAGCAGTATAATATGATGTTGTTAAACACAAATCAATCAGTCAGTCAGAATAATTTTGATATCTATTAGTAGGCTATAAAGTGTTCGCAGAGTCAACGCTAATGAATCATTTATCAACCTGGTTCTAATCTGTCTTTTTTTTTAAACTTTCAGAAGGTGCTTCTGGAGCTGGAAATAAAAAGAAGGGAGAAATGCCTGAGGGGGCTGTCCGCTTACTTATAAAGCTTCACAAGAAGTACAACAATAAAATGAATGACAAGAAGACACCAAAAAAGAATGTGTGGGCTTTGATGGCAACTGAAATGCAAAAAGCTGATGTAAAATACAGTTACACATGGATTCAACTAAAGTTAAAATGGAACAACATTTTAACACCATATAAGAATTGCGTCAAACATAATCAAAAAACAGGGGTTGAGCCTAAGTACTGCAAATATTATGATGACCTGGATGAGTATATTGGCTGTCGACCATTTGTTCGACCTCGCATAGTCCTGTCAAACTCCACGATTCAGCAGTCGAGTCACCCATTAACTTCCACGATTGGGCATTCAAATGAAGCACAGGCAGATGATGCTACAGACAATGATCAGTCAGATCTACTTATATCAGAAGAGGATGATATAAGAGGAAATCCATTACCAACCCCACCAGCGGAAAAACGGAAACGATTAACAAAACGAAATTCGGAAATCCTCCAAGTCCTGGAAAACCATGAATTAAAAAGACAAGGCGACACTGAAAAAATTCTTGAAGTCATGAATAAAGAACACCAGGAGGTTATGGAAATTGAAAGGAGAAGATTAGACTTGGAGCAATCGAAAATTGATATTTTTAAAAAGCTTATCGAAAAGTTTTAGATTATGGATATTCCAATTCGAAACGAATAATGTTATTGATTTTTGTATCATTTATAGTTTACTGTTAATTTTACGTTAGGCAGAGACTGCCCCGGTTGGAAACAGTTAATTTAGTTATTATCAAACGGACGAACAACAACTGCGAGAATGGTCATCAATTTTAAAGGGACAACCCCACTCTGGCTCGGTAAAAAAAAAAAATATTGCCTTACTTTTAAGTTTTAAATGTGTAGTACTAGTAGCTTAACTTTAGTAGTTAAAATTATCCTATTAAATTATATTTTACTCGTCCAAAAAATTCGAAAATATTTTAAATTTCAATTTTATATTGGGTACGTGCCGAATAGAAGTCTTTTTTTTTTATCGTGAATTAAGTAATAAAGTAATAAAGTCCAGTCGTTGTTGTGAAAAATAGCCTTTATAGACGTAAATACACGATATAAACCAAATGTTATACTCTACTTTTGATTTTGGTACTAGTTTTATGTTTTTATATTTTTAGATAACAAGTTAACCTTAGTTTTTCCATTTTTTAAAAAAATAGGTTGATTCAAATGCAATGTATTGTATAGCACCAATAAATTGAAATATCTTTTAATACTAAAATTTATTATTAATTATTAATGAAATATTCAAAATGAAGATTGGGCCATTTTTATACAACCAGAGTGGGGTTGTTCCTAAAAAATTACTTGTTTTACATGTATCCATGAAGTGCGACCATAAGAACAATTTACTTACCAGAAGACAGATTGTCTCTTTTAGTACTTTTGTTTACTGCTGTTAGGTATTACTATGCATTCTAGTTTTATGCATTTATTATTTTCTATTAACTTAAATCGACATAGTCTGTTTATTTAAAAGTTTATTTATGTTATTAAAACATCAATAAAAATTAAATTACATAAAAAGCATCAAGCTGATAGCATTGCGTTTTTGTTCGCCATTTGGTTGAGGTGTATCATCACCAAAATACTCGTTTTGATCACCAGCCTCTTCTTCAGCTAGACCTTCGTGCAGATAGTCATCTATAGATGTCTCATTCTGAAGACATATATTATGTAAAGCAAAGCAACTAGTTATAAAATGAATGAGTCTATCATGATCATGCATATCAATATATTTTAGCCGCCTAAACCGACCCTTTAGAATACCAAAAGCATGCTCGATGCGTATACGCGTTGAACTATGTTTAAAGTTATAACTTTTCTTAATGTCTGACAAATTGCCAAAATCTTTGTAAGGCACCAAAACATGTTGATGAACGGTTGGATATAGTCAATGATGACATCAAATGTTGATTTTTCACATCGGAATCTCTTTCTAAATTCTTCTGAGCTGTATTCATTTACAGTTTTTTCAATATATATTCCTCGATTCGAGGTTTTTTCAGGACACTTTTTACATATTTTGTAACTTCAGTTTTCAAAAAAATATTTGAACTTGTTGGACAGATGAGATTGTTTCTAACGGCAACCATTTTTCCCTTTTTGCGAAGATAACCTTCATTTGTCTTTAACAAGTCATCAATAATAAGCAGAGACAATTTTTTTTTCTGGTCGGTGTCCGTGATGGCAGCCATCTTACCAAATCGTAATTATCAAATTTCACATTTGTGGACCACAGCTAATCAAATCGAAATCATACCAAATCGTACTAGCAAATCAAAACCTAATCTAATCGACTCACAAAAACGCCTTTAGTCAAGGTAATGAATATTGAATCTATATTCTGAGTGTCATCGCTCTCACTTCATTAAAGCCAAAGTTACCTTGCCCCAAAGCATCAAATAGATTGCTTATCTCTGCTTACTGTAAGCAGAATATGTTCATCATCCAACTCCATCAAGACATTCATGCAATGAACGCCAACACCAAGTTTAAACATTCTAGCTCAATAAGAAGGAGAGTTATTGTGTCATCACTCTCACATCATTACAACCAAAGTTACCATGCCCCAAAGCATCAAGCAGATTGCTTATCTCTGCTTACTGTAAGCAGAAAATGTTCATCATCGAACTCCATCAAGACTTTCATGTAATGAATGCACTGTAAGCAGAAAATGTTCATCATTGAACTCCATCAAGGCATTCATGTAATGAACGCCAACACGAAGTTTAAACATTATAGCTCAATAAGAAGGAGACTTATTGTGTTCCAAAGTTTCAGCCAATCAAATTGCTTATCGCTCTGCTTATCCTGGGCAGAAAATGTTCATTATCGAACTTAGACAAGGTATTGATGTAATGAAACTATACACCAAGTTTCATCAACCTCAATTAATTAGCACTTACATGTAAATTATTGTGTACCAAAGCATCAACCAATGAAATTGCTTATCTCTGCTTACCCGAACTCCATCAAGGCATTGACCTAATAAACACAATACACCAAGTTTGAACATTTTAACTCTATTAGAAGACGGGTTAATGTGTTCCAAAGTTTTGGCCAATCAAATTGCTTATCGCTCTGCTTACCCTGAGCAGAAAATCATCATTATCGAACTTAGTCAAGGTATTGATGTAATGAAACTATACACCAAGTTTCATTACTCTCACTTAATTAGAACTAAAGTTATCGTGTCTCAAAGCATCAACGAATCAAATTGCTTATCTCCGCTTACCCTAGACAGAAAATGTTCAACTTCGAACTCCATGAAGGTATCAAGCTAATAAACACCTACACCAAGTTTGAACATTCTAGCTCAATTACGCAGAGAGTTATCGTGTCCAAAATAGTTTGACAGACGGACAAACAGACGAACCCATTTTAATAGTCCCCCACTTTCTTTCGAAAGGCAGGGAACAATTAAAAACACACCACAGATTACAATGCATTACAATAGGACTGTACCTATTGAGTCCATGATTTGCTATGTGCAGATACATGTGGATACCTTTCGATACGATCATCACAATTGCTACAACTGGTCTCAATATATGACAGAGGGAACCTAATCTGATTAAAGCACAGATCATACTTCGTTTCGCAAAGGCAATTAAAATTCAAAATTTAGTTTTAATTGTCTTTACTACACTTGGATCTGGAAGAGTTTGTTATATAACTTGTGTTCTTGGTGATGTGAGGGATTAGCCAAAGAAATGGCCTGTTACAGAGAAATTTTGGCGCGAGGTGCACGGAACAGTGAGTAAACCACTAGCAACGACAACGCTGATTGATAAATAAATGTCTGACGTCATAAGGACAAAAGCAACTTGTATCACTTCTGACGCAACCTTCCACTACAACTTGTCAGATCTTCATGTAGTGTAGGCATCGAAAGTACAGTGGACTCTGTCAAATCTGACATCGTACAGGATCGTTACAATATGTCGGAAGTCACAGAGTGTCTGAATACCCATTTTTGTCAAAACCGGAAATACTGTAACTCCGAAAACTGGAAGTATTATTATAATGTTGATTCAAATCACCAGAACGTTATTCTCTTTAATAATTCATTCAAAATTTTCTAACATTAATTTTTATTTCATTCAACCTGCGTGGGCATTTTGAATAGGTCAAGTCTGACGTTAATTTATTTTCTTCATCGTCTTCAGTTGGTCGCACACTTGTGTTTGCTATCACGTATTCATTGATAATCTGTTGTTCTATGTCAAGGTCGTCCTCACACGGTCCGGTGAGATCCGTAAGGTTAACAAACATTGAGCTGAAGTGAGCGGACGTTACGTTCTCAGTGGCTGTTTTATGACCTTGACCCTCATCGGCGAAAGCTGCGGTCAATGGTTAAAATACTACTGGGCGTTTGTTATACATTTCATCCGCTCACATAAACAAACACTGTGTTTAGTTAACCGCAGCTATTGACGATGAGGGTCAAGGTCATAAACCATAACGTCCGCTCATTTCAGCTCAACTTACGTTATTCGGGTTCATTCGGCATGCGCAACAAATGTTTCTAAAAGGTGCTAGGAATATTTGTACAACCGATTTTGTGGGAAAATTCGCAGATATTCTTTTATTTGTCACAATTACTGTCTTACAAGAGATTATAAAATTATCAAGGTAATCAACAAAGACCTACACGATAGCGAGTTTTAATCTTACCGATAATTGATTGGTGATTGCTTATTAATCTTTTGTGGCTTCGCACAAGTTTTAATCTAACGGACAATTGATTGGTAATTGCTTGACACCCAGGGACAGGGGCGTAAATGTGGGGGTGTGTGGGGGGAGCAAAAAAAATAGTCGGTCGCAAAATCAGTGCAGTCGGTCGCAAAGTAGAGGTAGTCGTTATCAAAATAAGTATACGTCACGCTACTCATGCAAAACTTTAGTATAAAAATCAGTGCAGTCGGTTGCAAAGTAAAGGTAGTCGGTATCAAAATAAGTACTCACTGTATACGTCACGCTACTCGCGCAAAAAAAATAGTCGGTTGCAAAATTAGTGCAGTCGGTCACAAAGTAGAGGTAGTTGGTATCAAAATAAGTACTCACTGTATACGTCACGCTACTCACGCAAAACTTTAGTATAAAAATAGTCGGTTGCAAAATCAGTGCAGTCGGTCGCAAAATAGGAGCAGTCTTAGTATAAAATAACCTTGTCAACTTATCATTTTTGAAAAGATGTAGTGTTTCACTCTCATTCTGTTGTGAGTATAATGTTAGTCTTACAACAATATGTAACCCAGGTCTCAAAATAAGTGCAGTCACTGCAGTCGGTCTCAAACACAATGCCAGAAAAGATCCCAAATACTGTATATTTGCGTGAATCCGGGAGCCTAAATTCCATACGTCACTCTTATTCTGTTGTAAGTATGTTAAATTGGTCTAACAACAAAATTTCACCAAGGGAGAAAAATAGTCGGTCACAAAATAAGTGCAGTCACTGCAGTCGGTCTCAAAAACAATGCCAGAATAGATCCCAAATGCTATGTATTTGCGGGAATCCGTGTGCCTAAATTGCATACGTCACTCAAAACTTACTATAGTATAAAATAACCATGTTTGCTTGTCACTCTTATTCTGTTGTGAGTATGTTGTTCTATAAAATGTTTTCTACCACGGCAAAAAATAGTCGGTCTCAAAAAAAAGTACTCACCGCAGTCGGTCTCCGACTAAATGAATTAATGAAATAAACATACAATCATAAAACAAGCGAAATTGACAGATAAGCCTCAAGATTCTGTCCCATTTCTTATCAACCCCAGTCCCAAATATTTAAAAGCTCTGTTACATATCTGAAATTTTTTTTCGCGCCTTCGGTGCAATTCCATTATAACATCATTCTTCTACTCGGTTACATATGTGAAATTTTTCCCGCCTGCGGCGCTCGATTCCATTTTAAAATCATTATTCTACTCGTCAGTTGTCTTATACTGTCCCAGCACAATCATATTCACGATTATAGTGAACTGCCCAGTTTGTAGTACCACTGGTGTGTGGGGCGGGGGTATGTGCATCAGTCGGTCGCATTTTGGCTAAACACCCCCCCAAACGAAATCGATATGTACGCCCCTGTTGACACCTACCAATTTAAGGCTGGATTATATGGTGACGATTCAATGGAAATTATGTGATAGGACGACTGATTGATGTCGTATTCCAGAACATACAGAGTCCGGATTTACCAGAGATATTTTGGCTGAAGTAATAAGGAAATAAATCAGGACATTAAAATCATGTCGGATATAACAGAGATCTGGATTTATCAGAGATCGGATGTGACAGAGTCCACTGTATAACCAGCGACTGCCAGACAGGATACGTCCACATTTTCGAGAGATGGATAGAGAACAAGCTAAAAAAAAAAAGTGATTTTTCCTACAATCAAGGGCCATAATTCACGAAGTTACAATTGGATATGCCCAAATATCGAAAGGAACCAAGATCTTTGAGTTATAAACAGGCATTTCATGTTTCATTTATTAAATCGGATTAAAATTGTGACCTCTACAGGGTCAACAAACTTGATATACCATATTTTTATACTATTCGCGTACAAGTTGCGGCCATTTTGTTCGGCAGTTTTGGTTTGATTTTCAGGAAATTCAAACTCA
The DNA here is from genome assembly GCA_948474765.1 of Patella depressa. Classification (NCBI taxonomy): domain Eukaryota; kingdom Metazoa; phylum Mollusca; class Gastropoda; family Patellidae; genus Patella; species Patella depressa. Next base: position 48,871,518 of record OX419715.1, on the reverse strand, counting down.
ACCTTCATTACAGTGTAACAGTGATATAATCGAACATTTTTTTTAAAATCTGATAATATAATTGTGACCTCCAGAGGGACAACAAGCTAAAACAGACGATTTTTGGATAATCATCGGCCAGGAAGTTACCATCCGATGGGCACAATGGAACCAAGATCCCTGGTTTATAAACATGCATGTCAAGTTTCATCAAAATTGGTACAAAATTGTGACCTCTACAGGGTCCACAACCTTGACATACCCAAGCACTGAAATAAGCGGCCGGACACGGACAATGTCCATTCGAATTGACCCCCTTTGACAGGCCAAATTGCCTTTCGTCTGGACATAATTGTCCGTCCGAGTTTGGGTAAAACAGTAAGCCAAAAATAGTAATTTCATTCGCGAACTCGAGTCAATCGCTAATTATTACTAAACTCGAAAATCCAGGCACAAAAATATCAACTACCCGAGTCATAGAGAAAATGTTACTATTTATATCTAGGCCGCGTGCAGATAAAACAATCAATAATTTTTAGAATCGGCTTTTTTACGCTGGTTATATCAACGACCCGGGTCCTAGTAAAAATGTTACTATTTTTTATAGAATCGGCTCAAAATCCAGACTCAAAAATATCAACGACCCGAGTCATAGTGAAAATGTTACTATTTTTATCTCGGCCGTGTGCAGATAAAATAATCAATAATTTTTAGAATCAGCTTTTTTACGCTCACGCTGGTTATATCAACGAAACGAGTCACAGTAAAAGTACATGTATTACTATTTTTTTTTTAAACCGGCTCTTTTAAGCTGGTTATATCAACGACCCGAGTCATAGTAAAAATATCATTATTTACATGTATCTCGGCCGCGTGAAGTTAAAATAATGAATAATATTGAGAATCGGCTCTTTTCCGCTGGTTATTCGAGCCTACGTGTAGCAGCTAGCTTTGCGTTACTTTCGTATATGATTAGGCCACCCATTTTTAATTATTAGTTTCACGGATTTTTAGGACATAGAATTGATAATGTCGGTCGAAATATAAAAAAAAAAAAAGATGTCAGTGTCTTATTAGGGTTTCACACTGCGTAGCTTGTGTGAAACACTATTGTTTTTGTTAAAATTATTCTTAATATTATTCTTCTTCTTATTATTATTTTTTTTTTTCCAATTTGCTTATATCTCAGCAACTTCGTGTCGGATCGACACAATTTCTTCAGTTTTACTGGGGAAAGTGGGTGTGACTTAGAGATTAAAGCTATTCCCGGCATTCTGCGACATTGCGAAATATCCGAAATCACCGAAAATGTCGTTTTTTGAAATATTGCCGTAATATTAACAATAATCATTGGATTTTAGCATATGATGCATATGAAACAGGGGACATAGCTATGTTACTTTTGATTTTTGATTTTCGACGAATCTTGGAAGATATTAGGCGCCAAATTTTGAAAATTTAAATTTTTACAAAAAAACTTTTTTATTTATTAATATTTTTATATGACATTTTAACCAAGGTTAAAGAGTCATCTGATTTGAACAAAAATGTCAACATTTTTTGTTTCCGTAATTTTCCTTGGCCGCCATTGGCTAATTCAGTTTTTCAGTCCTACATTAATTATTTATTGTTCGATTTGTATAAAACCATGTTCATATGTTCCTTGGTTCAAAATGCCATTTTTTTGTTACCGGTAAAGTTTCCTGTAGGCACCGGAAGTGGCGTAAATTCAGCAAAAACTACAATATTGACAGTTCGGTACCACTTTTTGAAAGCAAATACTATTTTCTACTAATCTGATCTTACTCAAAAGATGTGCCCTGTTAAGGTGCACAAAATCTCGGACTCAGTTTTTTAATTTCGATTTTGTTTTCGGGCCATTTCGGTTAAAAGGTAAAAAAAGGGGTAAAAATAAGCTATTTACAACCTATCCAGTGTCTTCATATATTAAAATATTTCTTCGATACTTTTATAAACTTGTAGCAATAATCCATACAAAGAGAATGTATGTGAAATTTAGTTTGTAATATAAGCAGTTGCCGAGAAATGGGCAATTTTGCATGAGTCACTTTTCACGTTATTTTGGCTGTAAAAGAATCAATTATTATTCGATTTTCAATTTTCTTTCACTGTCTGTTGCCCATTGCCACAGTTGACTATTCCAAACCGTTTTAACACTTTCACTGTTACTGGAAGTGACGTAAAGGCAATAACTGAATTTTTAGCCTTAAAAATACATTTTTCATTCAAATGAGTAGTATTTGTAATATTTATGAAATTTGGTTCCCATCAACAAATAGAATGAACCCATATGATCATATAGATACCACAAAATGGTTTCTAACTTGTATGGTTGCAGAGAAATGGATGATTTTCCACAAGTCACTTTTTACTTCATTTTGGCTCTAAAAGAATCAGTTGTTATTCGATTTTCATAAAATTTTCACCATATGATGTCTTATGCCATTTACGATTTCATAGAACTAATTTAACTGTTTTAGTATCACCGGAAGTGATGTCATTTTGTCAAAAACTGAATTTTTAGCCTGCAAAACAGATAATTTATTCAAATGCGTCTGATTTGTAATGTTTTCAAAATTATGATATTTGATTCCATTCAACAAATAGATTGATCCCATACGATCATACAGACACCACAAAATGGTTTCTAACTTGTGCGGTTGCAGAGAAATAGTCGTTTGTCTACAAGTCACTTTTCAAGGTTTTTTGTCTATAAAAGTGGCAATTATTATTCTATTTACATAAAATTTTCACTATATGTCATATGTCATTTCCGATTTCATAAAACTAATTGAATATTTTCATTATCACCGGAAGTAATGTAATTTTGTCAGGATCACTTACAAGTAACAAATGAATTGATATTTGCTGGATTTGGTTGATTCTTCGTCCAATTTATTTGATGTGTGCAATGCTTATGGGGAAACCTGTGTAATGGTTTCATTGGTACCGGAAGTGACATATTCAAGGGTAACGTGGCACCGGAAGTGACATGTTAAAGGGTAACGTGGCACCAGTGAAACCCGTCATTCCTGCATGCAGGTCTAGTTTTTTTTATTTTTTAAAGAGTAAAATTTTGATGTCGGGCTATAATAAAAAAATAATTTTAATTTTTCGATTAATGATTAATTTTACCAGATCATATATATATATATACAGACGAAATCTCTAACCAACACGACCGCATAGCTATGTGACAAAAAAAAAAAAAATGGATTGCGATGAAAATACCACTATTAGAAAGCCCTTTGACAGGCCATTACAATGGCACCAAAATCACCTTTCTGCAATAAATAGCAAGAAAGTTAGGGCAATTTAAATGTTGCATAATTAGTCATTAACGCGTCAATTAATTTTGTAAGAAACAATAGCGCTCGCGAAATAACATGTGTTGTGACCCATTTTAACACCTCACTAAATGTTTTGTCACTTTCTCAATTATTGTTCAATTTCAATAAACTTGGTACACAGGGACTTGAAGGGATTAAAATAAAACTTCTTACTACTGCTTGACTATAATAGTATAGTATTAGTATATAATAACAAATCAAACTTAAAAAGCTATCACTTGTCGATATACAACTTCACAAGCCCGGAAGTAACCCGAAATAAGGTCAAAAGAAGTCTGTATCACCCAGTCCCTTTATAAACCTATCATTACTCGATATGTGCATAGGAACTGGGTGACCAAGTCTCGCTCAACATCGGCCTCGCTTCGTAGGCTCTATTTGTTATAAATAACGCTGTAAAAGGACCAATCTAATTACATCGTACGGTGAATAATGATCAAATAAAGTCTCGTTGGCAAAAAAATGACATGAACTGTTAGAACTAGTGAGATGACAGCAGACGATATGTCATAAAAAAGTCATAACAAAGATAGCGTCTGACATCCCTTTATTATATACTAATACTATACTATTATAGTCAAGCAGTAGTAAGAAGTTTTATTTTAATCCCTTCAAGTCCCTGTGACTTGGTATCATTGGAAAGCACAACAAAAGCCCCACACGTCTAAAACATGATTAATTGCACAGGTCAATATCAGTTGTATTTATTATTAAATATGATGGACATAGTATTTCTTGTGCCAAACAATTCAGCCAACGGGTGTGCGGGGAAATGGGTCACGTGACCAACAAACCCCAATGAAATACCGGAGGCGAAATAACTGCGCGGACAAATTCACTCCATGGGAGTCGATAGATTTGCCTGAAATTTGGCAAGTAGATCGTCAGATAACCACAGTAAAATATTATCATAGTTTTAAAAAATATTTTAATTATTTTCTAGTAAAGCGAAGTGATTTTGATGACTTGAAAAATCGCAGAAAATGTCGATCTTCGTATTAAACTTCTACAAATCCAATTGGAAAAAAATCAAGATGAGCATAATAGCGGGCTTGTTATCTACATCAGCAAAATGTGTGTAGACCCCCCAGTAATGTAAATAAACACCGAAACACCGATTTTATGAGGGGGGGGGGTGTACCAATGCTGAAGTTCGGGCAGTCCAAACGAAAACGAGGCTGTTCACAAAGTTTGCACTGTCGAGAAGCCAGAATTGTCACATAGCTACATCTTCAATGTTATTGTTGATCCGATTTTTCGTGTCACCACGAGGTAACGGAAATCGGCATGCCCGTAAGTAGCAAATTGGTTATTTCCCGCTTGAGCCACGCTCGGCCTGCCGTGCTCGTAAAATATTACCAGAAAGTGACTGCCGTGATTAATCTGCCAAAACTCCGGTACGGCGGTATTTTAAAACAAAAAGAAGCTTCGATGTAATTTTGAGCAATTTTTTTCAGAATCACGTTTCGTTATATGCTTCGGCGGTTTAAATAAAAATAAAAAAACACACGCATTTTTTATTTTCCCAGCGGCAGTTTTGAACTGTCGTCGGCGGATCCGTGAAACTAATAATCAAAAATGGGTGGCCTTAGCTCTAAATCACACCTAACATGACATGTAATTATACAAATCATTAGTAATAAAAGTAAAAATATTTAAAATGTTACAAGAAAATGTTCAAGTTGACTATGGGTGTAATTAGGGAGAGATTTTTTATACGAAAATTAAAATATCTCACTTTATTGGACACATCCGAGGTGAATGTAAAAAGAAGAGCCTTGAACACATGTCAAATAAAATAACCTCTTATTTTTCCCAACCCTCGGGCACGGGATATCCCGGCTAGTGGGACCGTTCCAGAAAATTTTAAGACAGGTACTGTGTCTAATGTCTCTCAAAATGACATTTCTAAACGGGGATGTCGCCGTCACTACCGGTAGTTCGAAAATTACATACAATAAGAATCGTAGAAAAGTGGATCAAAAATGACGTAGCAAAATCCAATGCTGATGTGTGGTTAACATACGAAGAAGACGATGGTTTTGTGACTACACTAAAATGTGAACTCTGTAAAAAGTATTTTAAAACATATCAAATATATGAGGGAATTTTCCACTGCATAGAATAATGGTATTTGTCGGGCTGAAAATCTGAAATGTCCGGCTGAAAAACAGTTCAGTCTGACATGATGTCAGGCTGAACCTTAGCAGTTATTTCAAGGCTTGCACATACCATATTTTTACACTTTTTGCGTATGTAGGATATTTCCCTTATATTGGCGACTCAAAGTGTATGGATGGATGGTTCATTTGGAAAACAACACATGGATTTTTAGGACTGTATTTAATGGCTGACACTTTACAACAACTCATTTATCATGTCTTTCATAATTCTACAGAATTTGTAATGATGACATTCGTGACTATAACTTTTGGACAAAATTGATTTTTAAACGCTAGAGAGCAACAGTACCAGCATCAACCGAAAACGATAATAATTCTAATTCACCTACACTCCTCCCTGATGTCCAGAGGTAAATGGGACTACAATGACACGATGGGCATCACAAAGCTTATATTCTGAATCAAATAAAACTTAGAAAATATGAATGTCACTGGTTCACTAGTTACTGTCCACAATCATTTTAAAAACATTTTTTTTTTTAAGTCACTACACTACACACTAGGTCTGGTAACCACAGCTGTCTTCTATCGTCTGCTACTACGCTGCCTTTCGCTTATAACGAACAGCTAGGTTGTTGGATCTTCCGATTGACTGATCAGTTTGGTTATTGCTCCTCGATTAACTCAGTTTGACAGTTCTAGTGGGAACAAAAGTTGGGAGTGGCCGGTTGAGGGTTATTGGTTTTCCGGAATTGGTAGTGGTTCGATTGACTTCACCTCGCATTACGTTATCTCCACTTGGTAGCAGATTCGCCAATCGACCTAACTTCCATTGACCCCTAGGTAAGTTCTCATTAGACACTAAAACAACATCTCCTGGCTTAACGGTTTGTTGTGTATCTCCTATGTTGATGTGTGATGCTCTTAGTTCGAGTAAGTATTCACAACTCCACCTATTCCAAAAATGCTGAAGTAGACTGGACAAATAAGCCAATCTCTTTGTAGTGCCTTCGTGGGTTAGTGTGAAATCTTCATAATTGACATCTTGGTAGTGGAAATCTGGTAGATTCATAATACGATGACTAGTTATGAGGTGAGACAGGGTAAGTGCTTCATCAAAATCTTCACTCGATACATAAGTGAGGGGCCTGCAATTAAGCGTAGCTTCCACTTCGCACAATACTGTTGTGAGCTTTTCGTATATGAGTTTGGCCTTTCCAAGTACTCTCTTAAGGCATCTCTTTAGAGCTGGGCGATATACCTATAAACAGATATCACGATATTTTTAAAAAATATCGCGATATAATCACTATATCGCAATATTTTATAAAAGGTCAATACTTTCAGTTTATCACTTTTTAAATGTATATAAACATGCATAAAAAGTTGGAAATACCCCTCAATATTATATTTTATAAAAAGCGAATACTTTCAGTTTATCACTTTTTAAATGTAAATATTCATGCATAAAAAGTTGGAAATACCCCTCAATATTATTGTTTCTAATAAATATTATACAATACCAATTTCAAATTAACAAAACATTAATTCGAGCGGGTTCAAACACAGATCTATAGCCATGAAAACTTGCTTAAGTTGTTTATTACAATTTTGATATTCAAAATATCAATTATATTTTATTAAAATTAAAAATATTTCGAATGAAGGAGGCCCAAACAACATAAAACAAAGTTTGTGTTCTTTCGGCCGTGCATATTGTTACGGGTACGATTGGACTTTGTTTACCCTTACAAACTCTTTCTTTCCCATTTAAGAGTATACCATCTTGAAAATGCATAATTAAACAATACAAGGATACTAAATTAAACTATAAAACATAAGTACTATGCCAAAAAGTGACCATTGATTTCGTCAAATATTTTTTCCCGGATCACGACCTCCATTGGCATGACACTGAATGATAATCAGTCGATAATTGGTTGATTGGGACCATGGCTGATTGGGACCTGGCTGATTGGGACGTGGATGATTGGGACCAGATTTGTGACCGACTGGGACCAGATTCTTGGCTGACTGGGACCAGATTTATGGCTGATTGGGACCATGACAAGGCTTATTCGGACCATTACTTAAATGCCGCGAGTATTTAAAATATGTTTGCATATTTTTGATAATAAGACAACTATGGCAATAAATAGTGTAATTAGTCATAAATAATAGTGTAATTAGTGATTGACGGCTTCAATACAAATGAGCTAAATCACAGAGAATATGCTTCACATTCTTGGCTGATTGGGACCAGATTCTTTGCTGATTGGGACCATCATCAGACCAATGATAAGAGTGTTTTAAATATGTTTGCATGACAATAAATACCACCCAGTATTATAAAATTGTAACCCAATATCAAAAAGCCTCATATCAGTATAATTACTGCAATGAATGCGATATTTTGTAATGAATGAAGCTGAAATAATGACAAGACAAATATTGTTCTTTGTATAATATTTTACTTAGTAAATATCATCTTATTTCATATAGTGATTCAATTCCTTTACAAACCAATATTTTATTAAAACATACAAATATTTAAAATTATTTCATATAAAAATACACATTTCAAAATATTTCATATAAAAATACAGACCTGTAAAAAATAAACACATATATTTCATAACTTTTCATATAACAAAACAAAATTATTTACAAGCTATTATGATTTAGTCGGACCATATAAATGTGCGGCTTTGTTTAGTAAATGACTTGTGGTAATCTCATTTTCACAATATTGTCTCCACAATTCCATTATTTTTCCTTCTGTTTTTCTGGTTTTTGTTGTTTTGTTGTTAATATAAAACTCAGGTAGCAATATACAAGACCCTAATCACACCTTTTATTGTTAATTATATAATGACAAGCCTAATAATCCAATAAACAATCAGATCCAATCACACAAATTCCCTGTTGTGGCTGTCAGTAAGATCTGAGTAATTTTCATGTAGTAATATAGTACACCTTCCTAGATATCACCTACCTGTTTACTTGTGTTAAAACTGAGTCTATAAATCTATTATGTTTATATTCTGTACAAGGTAGGATATACATTTTGACTGCCTTTATGTACATCATATTTGAAATAATAGATTTCCGTTGCTACTGTATTGCTGGTATTAGTTTTCAAATTTGTTTGGTTTAAACATTATTTCTATAACATAATTACACACAATATATGTACATGTATAATCGTTTCGGATTTCCGTTATGCTACTGTATTGCTAGAGGCTAGTACCAGTATTAGTTGTCAAATTTGTATGACTTAATTGCAATTAGCATAAATTGGTTTAAACAGTATTTCTAACATAAAATTACACACAATGTATAGGCTATAATGTATTCCAAAGCAAGCTATGAAGTTTATAAAATAAAATAAAAAATGGTCTGTTTAAATTGCATAAAACGTATAATAATTTACATATAAGATTAATAAGATAATCTCTGTTAATATAATATAGTGTAACTGTGACATAAAAAAATAGGTTGCTAGGCAACGAAACATACGCCCACACAGCAGCCAAATCGTCCGGGCAGTCAACAAGAGTTGTTGCATATTAAGGAATTATCAGAAAATCATTAGAATTTGTTTGGTTTTTATAATCAAACGTTGTTTTTTTTAAATCAGATAATAATTGTGACCTCCAGAGACACAACAAGCTAAAAAGGGTGATTTTTCGTACAATCAGGGGACATAATTCAGGAGTAATGACCCGATGGGCGCAAATATCGAAAGGAACCAAGATCTTTGGGTTATAAACATACATGTCAAGTTTCATCAAAATCAATTCGAAATTGTGACCTCTATAGGGTCCACAACCTTGATATAACATACTTTCACACTATTCGTGTACAAATGGCGGCCATTTTGTCCGTCAATTCTAGTCCGATTTTCACGTAATTCAAACTCTCTCTTCATTACCACGTAACGATGATATAGTTAAACGTTTTTTTAAATCGGATAATAATTTTGACCTCTAGAGGTACCAAAAGCGAACAAAAGAGATTTTTCGGACAATCCGGGGACATAATTCAGGAAGTTATGATCCAATGGGCGCAAATATCGAAAGGAACCAAGATCCTTGGGTTATAAACATACATGTCAAGTTTCATCAAAATTGGTTCAAAATTGTGACCTGTATAAGGTCCACAACCTTGATATAACATATTTTCACACTATTTGCGTACAAACGGCGGCCATTTTGTCCGTCAATTTTGGTCTGATTTTCACGAAATTCGAAATCAACCTTCATAACCATGTAACGGTGATATAATCAAACGTTTTTTTAAATCGGATAACAATTTTGACCTCCAGAGGGACCACAAGCTAAAAAGGGCAATTTTTCGGACGATCAGGGGCCATAATTCAGGAAGTTACGATCTGATGGGCGCAAATATCGAAAGGAACCAAGATCTTTCGGTCATAAACATACATGTCACGTTTCATCCAAATCGGTTCAAAATTGTGACCTCTATAAGGTCCACAACCTTGATATAACATATTTTCACACTATTCGCGTACAAATGGCGGCCATTTTGTCCATCAATTTTGGTCCGATTTTCACGAAATTCGAATTCAACCTTCATAACCATGGAACGGTGATATAATCAAACGTTTTTTAAATCGGATAACAATTTTGACCTCCAGAGAGACCACAAGCTAAAAAGGGCAATTTTTCGAACAATCAGGGGCCATAATTCAGGAAGTTACGATCCGATTGGCGCAAATATTGAAAGGAACCAAGATCTTTGGGTTATAAACATGCATTTCAAGTTTCATCCAAATCGGTTCAAAATTGTGACCTCTACACTGTTCACAACCTTGATAAAACATATTTTCACACTATTCGCGTACAAATGGCGGCCATTTTGTCCGTCAATTTTGGTCCGATTTTCACGAAATTCGAATGCAACCTTCATAACCATGGAACGGTGATATAATCAAACGATTTTTTAAATCGGATAACAATTTTGACCTCCAGAGAGACCACAAGCTAAAAAGGGCGATTTTTCGGACAATCAGGGGCCATAATTCAGGAAGTTACGATCCAATTGGCGCAAATATCGAAAGGAACCAAGATCTTTGGTTTATAAACATGCATTTCAAGTTTCATCCAAATCGGTTCAAAATTGTGACCTCTACACTGTTCACAAGCTAAAAAACGTGATTTTTCGTACAATCAGGGGCCATAACCCATGAAGTTACCGTCCGATACATGCCAATATCGAAAGGAACCAAGATCTTAGGGTGATAAACCTATATTTTAAGTTTCATTGAAATCGGATAAAAATTGTGACCTGTAGACTGTTCACAAACAATTGTGGACGGACGGACGGACGAACAGGGGCGACGACAATATACGTCCACATGAAAATGTGGGCGTATAAAAATGGAATATAAACATAAATAACGCAGGCCTACATAAAAAAAAGCACATAATTATAGTCACGCTATAGATATAAGATAGGCTGGCACTGCCAGGCAGGATACGCCCACATTTTCGAGAGATGGATAGAGAACAAGCAATACCGAAAGTGATTTTTCCTACATCATTAAGTCCTGTATTTCATACTGTATTGGGAGCAGCCATTTAGTTGGTCAGTTCCAGTCTGATATTCATGAAATTCGAAGCCGACAATGATTATGGTGTGACGGTACACAACCTAGAAATGTGACTTTTCATCAATATCAGGATAAGAATTGTGACCTATAGAGAGTTCACAACCATGATATACCATATTTTTACACTATTCGCATACAAACGGCGATCATTTCGTCTGGCAATTTTGGTACGATTTTCACGAAATTATAACTCAACCTTCCTCATCAAAATCGAATCAAAATTGTGACCTATACAGGGTCCACAACCATGATATACCATTTTTTTAACAGTATTCGCGTACAAACGGCTGCCATTTTGTCTGTCAATTTTGGTCCGATTTTCACGAAATTCGAACTCAACCTTCCTTACAGTATAACGGTGATATAATCAAACGTTTTTTTAAATTGGATAATAATTGTGACCTCCAGAGGGACCATAAGCTAAAGAAAGGGTGATTTTGCGTATAACCAGGGGCCATAATTCAGGAAGATATGCGCAAATATCGAAAAGAACCAAGATCTTTGGGTTATAACCATGAATTTCAAGTTTCATCAAAATCGAATTAAAATTGTGACCTTTACAGGGTCCACAACCTTGATATACCATTTTTTAACAGTATTCGCGTACAAACGGCGGCCATTTTGTATGGCAATTTTGGTCTGATTTTCCCGAAATTCGAACTCAACATTCCTTACGGTGTAACGGTAATATAATCAAACGTTTTTTTAAATCGGATAATAATTGTGACCTCCAAGCTAAAAGATAGGCTGGCACTGCCAGGCAGGATACGCCCACATTTTCGAGAGATGGATAGAGAACAAGCAATACCGAAAGTGATTTTTCCTACATCATTAAGTCCTGTATTTCATACTGTATTGGGAGCAGCCATTTAGTTGGTCAGTTCCAGTCTGATATTCATGAAATTCGAAGCCGACAATGATTATGGTGTGACGGTACACAACCTAGAAATGTGACTTTTCATCAATATCGGATAAGAATTGTGACCTATAGAGAGTTCACAACCATGATATACCATATTTTTACACTATTCGCATACAAACGGCGACCATTTCGTCCGGCAATTTTGGTACGATTTTCATGAAATTATAACTCAACCTTCCTCATCAAAATCGAATTAAAATTGTGACCTATACAGGGTCCACAACCATGAGATACCATTTTTTTTAACAGTATTCGCGTACAAACGGCGGCCATTTTGTCTATCAATTTTGGTCCGATTTTCCCGAAATTCAAACTCAACCTTCCTTACAGTATAATGGTGATATAATCAAACGTTTTTTTTAAATTGGATAATAATTGTGACCTTCAGAGGGACCATAAGCTAAAGAAAGGGGGATTTTGCGTATAACCAGGGGCCATAATTCAGGAAGTTACGATCCGATATGCGCAAATATCGAAAAGAACCAAGATCTTTGGGTTATAACCATGAATTTCAAGTTTCATCAAAATCGAATTAAAATTGTGACCTTTACAGGGTCCACAACCTTGATATACCATTTTTTAACAGTATTCGCGTACAAACGGCGGCCATTTTGTATGGCAATTTTGGTCTGATTTTCCCGAAATTCGAATTCAACCTTCCTTACGGTGTAACGGTAATATAATCAAACGTTTTTTTTAAATTGGATAATAATTGTGACCTCCAAGCTAAAAAAAAGGCGATTTTGTGTATAATCAGGGGCCATAATTCAGCAAGTTACGATCCGATATGCGCAAATATCGAAAGGAAGCAAGATCTTTGGGTTATAACCATGAATTATAAGTTTCATCAAAATCGAATCAAAATTGTGACCTCCACAGGGTCCACAACCTTGATACAGGGTTCCCGCGGCTTTGTCAAACATTTTTTCAAGGATATTCAAGGATAATTATACGTCAAATTCCAGGATTTTCAAGGACATTTTAGCCTAAAGTTACAATTTTTCATCTTAAAAACATTGAAGACATAAACTGTTTTTTATTATTACAGATCGACTTTCGGCACACCGGGGAAAACTCCCGCCATTTTTAAAACAGTGTTATTTCCCTTTTCCTTATTATGCATTGTTTAATGTAATTACTAATACCGATTTTGATTAGTCAGTGTAGTGGCTTCTAGTATGTTAATTGGACAATAGAGTCACGTGAGAGTATTTGGTTGCCTAACGGTAAATGTCATTGGCTTGTCTTGTTATTACGTGACAAAACACAGCTGTTTATTTAGATCAGTTGATTGACAGGTATACGTCAGAGTTATTGTTTAGTATAACCAGCATTACTTATAATCTAAACTTTAGATCAACTTACCAGTATTGCCAACAAAATTAAGGATCTCAACTGAAATTCAAGGATATTTTCCTATTTCCGCGAAATTCAAGGATATTCAAGACCTTGAAAATGAAATTTTAAATTTAAGGATATTCAAGGATTTTCAAGGACCGCGGGAACCCTGTGATATACCATTTTTTAACAGTATTCGCGTACAAACAGCGGCCATTTTGTATGGCAATTTTCGTCCGATTTTCCCGAAATTCGAACTCAACCCACCTTAGGGTGTAACAGTGATATAATCAAACGTTTTTTTAAATCGAATAATAATTGTGACCTCCATGCTAAAAAAAAGGCGATTTTGCGTATAATCAGGGGCCATAATTCAGGAAGTTACGATCCGATATGCGCAAATATCGAAAGGAAGCAAGATCTTTGGGTTATAACCATGAATTTCAAGTTTCATCAAAATCGAATCAAAATTGTGACCTCCACAGGGTCCACAACCTAGATATACCATTTTTTAACAGTATTCGCGTACAAACGGCGGCCATTTTGTATGGCAATTTTCGTCCGATTTTCCTGAAATTCGAACTCAACCTTCCTTAGGGTGTAATGGTGATATAGTCAAACGGTTTTTTAAATCAATTAATAATTGTGACATCCAGAGGGACCACAAGCTAAAAAGGGTGATTTTTCGGACAATCAGGGGCCATAATTCAGGAAATTACATTTCGATAGCCGCAAATATCTAAAGGAACCAAGATCTTTGGGTTACAAACATGCATGTCAAGTTTCATCAAAATCGGTTCAAAATTGTGACCTCTATAGGGTCCACAAGCTAAAAACGTGATTTTTCGTACAATCAGGGGCCATAATCCATGAAGTTTTGATCCGATACATGCCAATATCGAAAGCAGCCAAGATCTTTTGGGGATAAACCTATATTTCAAGTTTCGTCAAAATCGGATAAGAATTGTGACCTGTAGAGAGTCCACAAACAAATTGTGGACGGAAGGACGTCCGGACGGACAGGGGCGACGACATAATACGTCCACATGAAAATGTGGGCGTATAAAAACTCCTTTAATTTATATTAAACTTAATTCAATATCAAAACCTAAGTTTCTAGTATTTTTTAATCGTGTGGTCCGAATCAGCCTAGTGGTGGTCCCAATCAGCCTGGAATGTGGTCCCAATCAGCCAAGAATGTGTTCCCAATCAGCTTTGACTTTTGTCCCAATCAGCCATGGTCCCAATCAGCCATGGTCCCAATCAGCTTGGGTTCAATCCAGAGTTGGGATTTCGCCCGTATATTCCGGACTTGTCCGAATTTTTTTTCCAAACGCACAATGTTGTCCGACCGGGAATATGCCCAATCGGACATCAAGACATAGTGAATAATATTCAAAATTCCAAAATTAATATAGTGTACTGAGAGTATAACTACCACTCAACCCGATTATCGTTGACAATAGGCAGGATTGATTAGGTAATTAAGTGATCAACGTATTTATCGTGTTATACCGTCAATTAACCTACCTTGATTAACTACTTAATCTGTCTTGATTGATTGACTTAATCCTTGTAGGACAATTCATCAATCTAATCTTAAACAGAAGTCATTGCTTTCCCTTTGTCGGACTATTCATCAATCCAATAAGAGTGATTATAATTTTAATTCACCTGTTTACCTCGTGGTCTTCAATTGTCGGGCATTTTAATCGCATTGATGTGAGCAGACAGCATCTATCAACTAATCATAGATGTCACATATCGTAAGAGTATATTGTTTTATAACACCCTAATTCATTTTGTCTACGATATCTTTTAAGAATCCATATATAAATTCTCATCCACAGTGGCACTTTCCCCGTGATCTCGAGCGCCGCACGAATATTGCTTAAAATGTTAGGCAGTGCTTACTATGAAGCTGTGTGCTGTAAGTCACGTACGCCATAGCGGCAACACGCTGAGGTCAGCTATGCCTTTTCTCATCACCACAAGTAATGTATGAAGCTGTGGGTCACGTACGCCATAGCGGCAATACGCTGAAGTCAGCTATGCCTTTTGTCATCACCGCAAGTATTATTTCGAACGCTTTTCTTTTGAATATTTTGTTGACATTTTATGAAGAAAAAACGATGTTCTGACATCACAAACTATTCTTATTTCGGAAGTTCGGCATTCATTTGCTGCCACGTAAATCTAAAGGAATATTACCGTTGTGAATTTTATGCCGAAGCAGGATCGGCAAGCTTTCATTCAATGTATTACGAAAATGCTTAATTTTGTACGACATTTACTGACATGAATTTGAATGCCGTACGGGAATTAGGTGTGAAAAATAGCGAGGTTCACCAATTTTTATTACGTACGGGATTTGAATATTTTGTTGACATGTGATTTTTAATTGTGGTATGTGGTATGAATTGAATACCGTACGGGAATTAAATATGAAAAATAGCGAGGTTCACCTATTTTTGTTATGTACGTGATTTGAATATTTTGACATGTGACTTTTAATTGTGGTATGAATTTGTCTGCTTAAATAACGATAAGAGTTATGCCCCTTTATTTTCGGTAAAATGTCCGACACGTAAAATTTTGAAATCCCAACTCTGGTTCAATCAGTCTACCGGAACTCTCAATGTAATTGGCATTATTTATATTTCTGCTTTATTAAAATTTAATTCAATCTTAAAATCAGTGATCTCTTTCAAAAATCAAAGTATCGGTCTACACAATTCGTCAAGATGTATAGAAATTGATCAGAAACAGGGATAATTCTACGGGTGGAAAGGTGAGCGAGAAGTCACGTGACGTAAACAAGCTCCGTATTGGCATTTGCAAAACTTTGTGGAATGAATGCTCAGGAGTTTATAGCAGTATTTTTTCGTGATTAAGCAATAAAATATAGTTAATAACATAAAAAAGAAAACATTTTGTTCAATATATATTATCCAGGAAAATCAAAACCGTAATATATCGCGGTATGTTCTGTTTTTCGATATTTTTCTGAAGACGGTATTTTTCACGGTTTTTATTTCTGTGACAGTTTTATATCAAAATACCGAAATATTGCCCAGCTCTACATCTCTTTGTTGACTGGATTAAACGTTCAAAGATTCCCCCTATCCACGGAGCCTTCTCTAAGTTGAATGACCATTTGACATGCTTGGAGTTAAAATAACTTAATATATCTGGACTGCTGAACATGTTGTTTAATTCCTTGGATGCTGCGATGAAAGTTTCGGCATTATCCGATAATAAGTGTTGTGGTACTCCACGTCTTGAGGTAAAACGATGGAAACATCTAAGGAAAGTTGGTGTTGTTAAATCTGGAAAAAGTTCTAGGTGCACTGCCCTAGTAACACGGCAAGTGTATAAACATATCCATATGTCTTAGGCGATGAAGCTTGGTGATTGGGTTTGATGAATAAAGGCCCGGCGAAATCTAATCCTACGTGAGTAAATGGGTGGGATTGCTGAACTCAAAATTCTGGTAGTGGTGGTTGTACCATAGGTTTGAAGGGCCTGCTATCAAATCTGCGACAGATTTTACATTGACTGACTATTGTACAAAAGTACTGGCGTCCTTCAATCAGCCAGTATCTGGATCTTAACTCAGTTAAGGTTGACTAAACTCCCTCGTGGCACACTCGGATTTGGGCTTGTTGGACTATGAGCTTGGTTAGTGGGTGATCCTTATTAAGTAAAACTGGATGCTTAGTTGACTCTGGAATTTTGGCATTGGCTATTCTTCCCTGGCATCGTAAGAGTTGGTGTTCATCCTGATAGATGCCAAACTGTTTCCTCCAGGGCTCGTAATTCTTATGGGTAGCAATTCCATTCTGTGATTCTCTTATCCAAATAATTTCTGATTTGGTGGTCTTTTCGTTATATGCTTCGGCGGTTTAAATAAAAATAAAAATACACACGCATTTTTTATTTTCCCAGCGGCAGTTTTGAACTGTCGTTGGCGGATCCATGAAACTAATAATCAAAAATGGGTGGCCTTATAATGGTTGATGAAGATTTGTTAGCTGACTTCAGAAAATTGACAAATCTGAATACCCAGACAGTTACTAATTTTGGCCTCCAGAGGGAGTTACAATCTGATATTCACAAATATCAAAAGGAGCCAAGATCTTTGCGTAAATAAACATACATTTCAAGTTTCATCAAAATTGGTTCAAAATTGTGACCTCTACAGTGTTCACAAGCTAAAAATGTGATTTTTGGTACAGGGGCCATAATTGCCCATAATCCATGAAGTTACACTCCAATACCTCCCAAGCTCTTAGGGAGATAAACCTATGTTTCAAGTTTCACTGAAACCAGATAAAAATTGTGACCTGTTGAGTGCTCACAAACAATTGTGGATGGACGGACAGGGTCTAGGACAATATACGTCCACATGAAAATGTAGGCGTATAAAAAGTGAAACGAAATATAGATCTAAATTTTAATCAGCATTAGTATCAATGAAACAAATAAAAAACAGTACCATTGATCTTAAAGGACATTTCGATTAAAGGTCAACAAATACAGAATGATAAAGTAGTGTAATAGTATGTTGACGATCACACACTGATCACTCACACAAAGAGAGAGAGGGAAAGAGAGAAATGGGGTTTAACGTCCACTCGACACAAACTAGGTCGTTTTGGGACTAACATGGTTTCAATTTTATTTCAATAATTTGCATGCGCGTAGGTGTCTTTAGCAGTGGTTGTTGCTTTTTAGACGTATCGATACAAGACTCATAGCAGCCATAAAAAGGATATAATAAACAGTACAAAATTCATATCGGTCTCCTTTATCTAAATTGCTACGCACACAACCGTTGCTATTTAGGCGTACCAGTAATCTAAGGTAGAAGGGGAGCACAGGTTTTTCAATATGATTTTTGAGAATACCATTTATGCAGACACACATTAACCAACAACAGTCCACCCGATAAAACCTCCAATTGGAATAGAGAATAAGTGTGATGATCAAAATCATAGAATTGGAGTACACAGTCAGTAAGTCGCCGAGGCCCCTCTTCGATCTCTTTTCAATACTTGCTGTTATTACAAGATCGCAAACTAGAACAATTCCTAATAAAGCTATGGAATTTTTTATTTAAATTGTTTCTGATATAATAACAAATTTACTAACTATGAAATAAACAATGTCTGTCACGACTCGTGATAATATAATTAATTATCGAAAAATAAAAATAGTTCCAAAGTTCATAATACAATGTAGACGGTGGTGTGTATTTTTGATTGCGTAAGAAGTGTGGCCCAACTATATGTCAAAAACACAGGGTTCGTGTTTGATTCCCGCTGTAAAATATTACCATGTGCTTCGGCCTATATATTTTGCTGTAAATGTCTGATATCAGTAAAACCGATAGGTGCCATATCAGACCATCACTAGTAATGTACATCAAAGTTTGCTTCACTAAATTTTCGCTGTTAAGCGAGAGAGAGAGAGAGAGAGAGAGAGAGAGAGAAATGGGGTTTAACGTCCACTCGACACAAACTAGGTCATTTTGGGACTAACACATGGTTTCAATTTTATTTTAATAATTCACTTGCGCGTAGGTGTCTTTAGCAGTTAGAGGAAAACGGAGTGCCGGGAGGAAACCCACGAGGTTGAGAAGGCGCCCCTATCTCCATGTCACATACGCTCACACCAGGGATCGAAACCACAGCCACAAGCCAGAGGTGACCGGCCATCTAGAGGTTGAAGCCCGGCACTCTAGACCACTAGGCCATCCCAACCCCTCTCGCTGTTAAGGACCTATACACAAAGGGAAATTTGGATGTCACAGACAAATAATCCTTTTAATGAAACAAACAATTAACATAGCATTGAACATAAAATTAGCAAACAGACAGACTGACCTTTTCTTTTTCTTCTGCTTTCTGTACCATCACATTTCAACTTGACAGCCGAAGAAGGGCATGGTAGGGGCTGACTGGAAGTAAAATATAAAATCATTATAATCCTGTTGTCCTATATAACTATGCCAGTTTTAATAAGTTCATTAAAGATACATTATGTAAGATTTAGATAAAGCGCTGGCCTTTCTTGCTATAATAAAATAATAGTTCAAAATGAATATATCAAAAACTTCATTTAAATTACTTTTATTCTGAGCAAAGATATTAGCTTTTAAAGGTTTGACAAGATGTGTGCACTGATAGCCTCGCTTCATCATTTTTAAATTAAATCATTAAATGGCTAAACCGTTCTAATTTAGTTGAAATGGTCCAATTAACATAAAATTACAGGCCCAAAGATGGACCTTTAATACTAATAGACAGATTTTGCTCTTGCATAATGCCTGTTTAATTGAAACTAATATAATTATACTGTCCATAACAATTTTGGGCATGTCATAAGAAGACATTCTCATACCCATCAGTTTCTTAGGTACCTTGACTTCAGAGATCTCTATCTTTAGACATAACCATCTCTTCAAATGTTTGGGATCATGGTGGTAAGACGCTGGCTCGCTAGTCTGGAGGTCGGATGGTCGATCCATGCATTGGCTGGGAAAGTTCATCCAGATTTTCAGTTGTGGTTTCCCCTTGTCAGTGATATTGGACGTGCACATAAAAGATCCCTTGGCAAATTTTAGAAGCAGAACAGTAGTAGGATGTTAAACTCCCATTTCATTTCAATTCTTAAAACGTTTCAACATAGAAATCTGTTACTACAGAACTTTTTCTATCGAGATATTAAAGCCATTTTTTAATAACATGAAACTGATATCTGAAGATATACAACTGGGTGTAGTTTTTTTCTTTGATGTCCATAGCAGTTATATCTCATAACAACCTCTCATGACGTCATCATAGGTTGATATTCGGTTCATATCAACCGCTGATGACGTCATGACAGGTTGATATATCATATCAACCGCTGATGAAGTCATCCAGGTCGCTATATTTGGCTCATATCAACTGCTGATGATGTAGATGATCTAAATAATACAAACAATACAAAAATAAAATTTTATTCTTTTGACAATAAAAAAAAAAAAATTGTTATAGTACAGTTTGTAGCATTCAGTAACGAAATAGACGGCGTACTTATCGGCATATTTAAATCGGCTATCCATACTCCATCTAAGATATCTTTCAGAATTTTCTTTCTGTCTTCATTATTTCTCCACACACTCCAAGTTTTCTTCAGGCTTTGGATAGATCCTCATCATATTTGCATTCACATCTATTCTATCGTCGTTATGGTGACTAAAAAGGATTGATTATTCGTCTGGCTTCGTTGTACTATCCCTTTTGTTTTTGCTTTCTCCAAAATGGCGACGTATAAATAAACATCTGCCTGTGACAGCTTCGGTAATTTTCGCTTTTTGGCGGAAACTGTCGAGCAATTATCCAATCACTGTTGCCTTTTTCAAAAGAGTCCATTAAATTTAAGGGTGAAGGTTGTATATGTCAGATATAAACCTACTCTCCCTCGGATTGATATCAACCTCGGATAGGTTAATATCCTATACAGATGGGAACAGGGGATAGTGAAATGGCAGGATATCTAGGTAGGCCTACATGTACGAGAATGATGGAAATCTCTCAATAACTTTACATATCTTATAATAAAACTAATCAAAAATCTAACTTTTTAATATAATGATGCTGTAATTCTTCCACTAAGACACAAAATTCACCAAACGTAATATTATTAGCTACACATGGGCTTCCATACTCTACAGCGCAATGGACCATCTGATGAACTGTGAAAAAAAAAATATATGTTTCATTTTTCACTATCTATTCTTAGGATAACCACATAATAGATTAATTGCTTTCAATATAGGTTACATGTGGCCATCAAACATACATGTACACGACTGTAATGTGTTTCTGCAAAACATAATAATTGTGCGATATGAGTGCTGTATGAATACCAGACAACAAATTTCAACAGAAAATACACATTGTCAACAAATCTACAGGCAAGTATTTTAAATACACAAGCTTATAATATGTGTCTGATTGAACACTGGAAACATAATTGATCTTTTAATTTTCACCACTCCTTATAATTATGTCTGTCTGTATCAAGAATTATGGTATGATAATACACCTACTGTCTGTCCCATGGTAAATATAAACGGATTTCTTCGATTGTGAAGAAACTACTTAACTTTGGTTATCATAAACTCACCTGTGTGTTTGAAATAAACTCCGGTTAAATAAAGTCCATTGCACAATTAAATATCCAAACGAATAAAAAAGTTCTCTCTTGAAAAATTTGACATGTTTACTTATATTTTCTACCAAGCGGAAGACAACAGGGCTTTCGTCACGCATTGGACGAAACCAATAAAGTCGTATTGGGGGTTTAATTTTGATAGAGAGTTTGACAACCACGTGTTACTATGAAAACAAAAAGCGATAGTTTTGATCGTTTGAGTGACGAAAAATATTAACTAAATGCAATTACATAGAAGATTTATATTGAAATCATTGATGGCCAGCCAGTCTACCAAATTTTATTCACAATGAAAATACCAATGATTGCACGGATACTCGTAAAAATAAAGTCATATTAAAACTAAACATTCCTTATCTACTTTATATTATAAATAATTAAGAAACAACATGAAGCTCACGACCGAAGTTTCCGAGTGCATAGTAAATTTAATATCATTTTTTAAAGGAAATGATAACTGTTTTAGCAACATATACAAGCGTGTTGCGGTAGTTTTGTTGGTTTATAGAGCCACTTTCTGTAAGATTCAGGCAAGACACTTTAGTGACCACCTTCAAATTCGCTATTTTTTTAAAACATATTGTACCATTTAGTACTACAATCACAATTCTAGAAAAAAAAAATCAAATTTTTTTTTGGTTGCCGAGATATGGGAGCTTGAAAATTGACCGAAATTTTCAAAAACAGCTTTTGGAGAACTTTAACTGAAAAAATATAACAAAGTACATGGTTACCCATAGGTTATTTGGGTGGTTCTTGTTAACTGCTTGGAGTAGAGATGAAAAATAGTGAAAAACCTGTGGGATACCTTTGGCTTTAAAATGTGTCGTGGCTCAAAAGTGCGCGAAAAGGAATTTTTCGAGCTTTTTCAATGGCCATTTTCTCTAAAAGCCATGGGTATCCCATAAGTTTCTTTTGTGATATTGCAAGACTACCTACATAATGTCTCTAAAATACAAAAATATTCATGGGACAGTAAAGGCTTTTGGATATATTTCAAGTCAAAAATAATTTTTGTATCCATTTTAACACACTTTGTACCCCTATAACAGCTGATGCCCCGCGTTTGTAAAAAAAACAAAGCATTAAAATTAAACCTGAAACATAACAATATTACTTTTTAAGGAGTAACCTATGGGATATTGACCTTCTCCTTTAAAAACTAATCTTTTGTAACATGTTTTATTATAAAAAAAACTATACTTTGACCTTGACCCTGTGACCCACGCGACCTTGAGATGACCTTTTACTTTTATTAAAAATTTAGCCTACACAATATCAGAAATTGAAGATATATAATTTTGATTATTTTTCTGTAAAATCAAGGTCAGTTCAATTTGAGAAACTTACTTGAATGTTGACCTACTTAGTTAATAATTAATTATTTATTATAAGTTATATAACGATGGGTTTTTTTACGTCAGAAATAGCAGTGGATGCTTATAAGAAGGCTAATATCCGTATCCACTCAGTTGATTTAATGTAATATTTTTGGTATTTATTGCTTGCAATGTCTGTGGGTTTGTCTTGTAGATTTCTGTTTGTGTGTGGGGTGGTCCTCCTGCATTTACTATAAAGTAAAATGTGGTGACTTTGACATGCTTTGGAAAATTGTCATCGCCAAAAAGTTATATTATGTTTGTACGGTATGATGACCCAATAATATTATTTCAATGTTAACAGTGCAAAATGCAAATGTCAGCAGTTCAAAATACGTAGGCCCCTATTTTAGTTTTACAAATTGCAATTTTCATTGCTCCACAATACCAATGTCACAGAGTTAAAATACAGTATAATAGTTACTTTGCCTATTACATTCTGCATAATAGTTTAAACCTATAGCTTATATGGAATCTCATTTGCACACAGAAAAAAAAAGCTGGACTAGGATGGAAATTAATAATTTACGCAATCAATCTACAAGGTCAAGGTAGCTAGATCAAGCTGGCATACAATATGTCACCCATACATCTCGCAGTATTTCGCTTGATTTGAGCTAATCTCACTTAACACTGGAGTTACAGAAACAAATTTCTGTTCCAAATTATGACTGGGCAATAGTATGATTAGCATCCAGTAGCTTACTGTGTAACAATATCATTACACTTTAAACAGAACTCCAAATTGGACCAAATATGTTTACATAACATTACGTCATGACTCACGATTTTATTATGCCATACTAATCAGTGCATAGCAGAATATTGCAGAAAAACTAACTGCAGGACAAACGAGGCTATCAACAATGGTACAATATATGCAATACTGTTTGGATATGAAATGAAATGAAATGGGGTTTAACGTCCTACTCTTTTGCACCTAACCTGGGCTAATGGAAGACGGGCATACGCCATACAGTGTGCTATGAGGGAAATTTTGCCCAGGCAGCGGCACTACGGCCTACTCTTATATCGAATTCCAACTGCCAAGGGATCTTTTACGTGCACTCCAATGTGTACACGGGACCTCGGTTTTTCGTCCCACCATTTGTATTACCCTACATCACCGTCCAAAGTGTTAGTTAAGACCCAGATTAAACGACATGCTGTCAAGTTGCTGTACTTGGGATAGATTTCATTGAACCGGAAGAATAGACACACTCAAGTATCAGAAGCCAATCCAGCAATGGCCAGAGAAGGATTTCTCGGGCCATTGCTTCAGTAATATGTAAGTCACCATACAATAAGTCGACTTGCAATGCAATAAGGGTGGGTTAAGCTAACATTTGTTGAATGACCATGACTTCAATGAAATCATGCTCCCAGTATAGCTAATCCGCCCCTTCGATAAGATCTGTATTTTTACTTCATATCACCCACCCCACCCCTTCACTTCAATTTCAATCTTTTTTTTTTCAAGGTATATAAATATAAATGTGCCAAAAAATTATTTATATATTTGAAACACAAATGGAAGTGCTTTTTAGTGATAATGAAAACGATATATTCACCCACAGGTATTTACCCCATGATTTAATAAGAGTTCCGTACCACCTGACTTTGAGCATTTATCTTTCCCCTTGTCTGACAAGGAGATGGAATGAAACAGGGTTTAACATCCTCGTGCTCCTACTGTTCTGCTTCAGTGGGGAAATGAAGATGGGCATACGCTATACAGTGTGCTATAACTACTGTAAGAGATATTTTGCCTGGGCACCGGCGCTATGGCCTACTCTTATATTGGATTCCAACCTTCAAAGGAACTTTTATGTGCACAACAATGTGTACACAGGACCTCTGTTTTTATCCCATGCGTACGACTAGACAGCTGCCCTTAAACATGGCAAGTCGGCTTATTGCATGGTGACTTTTTATATGCCAGTCTGATCTCGGCCCCATTTACTGACCTTGACCTTGAAGATTGATCGCGTCAATTGTTAATTTCCATCCTAGTCCAGCTTTTTTTCCGTGTGAGATTCCATATAAGCCACAGGTTTAAATATATTATGTGGCAAGTTCTATTATGCATTTGTCTATTATGCAGAATGTAATAGGCAAAGTAACTATTATACTGTATTTTAACATTGTGACATTGGTACTGTGGAGCAAAGAAAATTGCAATTTGTAAAACTAAAATAGGGGCCTACGTATTTTGAACTGCTGACATTTGCATTTTGCACTGTTAACATTGAAATAATATTGGTAAAGTTATTGGGTCATCATACCGTACAAACCCAATATGAACTTGGCGATGACAATTTTCCAAAGCATGTCAAAGTCACCACATTTTACTTTATAGTAAATGCAGGAGGACCACCCAACACAAACAGAAATCAACAAGACAAACCCACAGACATTGTAAGCAATAAATACCAAAAATATTACATAAAATCAACTGAGTGGATACGGATATTAGCCTTCTTATAAGCATCCACTGCTATTTTTGACGTAAAAAAACCCCACGTTATATAACTTATAATAAATGATTAATTATTAACTAAGTAGGTAAACATTCAAGTAGTTTCTCAAATTGAAATGACCTTGATTTTACAGAAAAATAATCAAAATGATATCTTCAATTTTTGATATTGTGTAGGCTAAATTTTTAATAAAAGTAAAAGGTCATCTCAAGGTCGCGTGGGTCACAAGGTCAAGGTCAAAGTAAAGGTTTTTTTGTAATAAAACATGTTACAAAAGATTAGTTTTTAAAGGAAAAGTTCAATATCCCATAGGTTTCTCCTTAAAAAGTAATGTTGTTATGTTTCAGGTTTAATTTTAGTGCTTGTTTTTTTTACAAACGCGGGGCATCAGCTGTTATTGGGGTACAAAGTGTGTTAAAATGGATACAAAAATTATTTTTGACTTGAAATATATCCAAAAGCCTTTACTGTCCCATGAATATTTTTGTATTTTAGAGACATTATGTAGGTAGTCTTGCAATATCACAAAAGAAACTTATGGGATACCCATGGCTTTTAGAGAAAATGGCCATTGAAAAAGCTCGAAAAATTCCTTTTCGCGCACTTTTGAGCCACGACACATTTTAAAGCTAAAGGTATCGCACAGGTTTTTCACTATTTTTCATCTCTACTCACAGCAGTTAACAAGAGCCACCCAAATAACCTATGGGTAACCATGTACTTTGTTATATTTTTTCAGTTAAAGTTCTCCAAAAGCTGTTTTTGAAAATTTCGGTCAAATTTCAAGCTCCCATATCTCGGCGACCAGAAAAAATTTTTGATTTTTTTTTTTAGATTTGTGATTGTAGTACTGAATGGAACAATATGTTAAAAAATTAGAGAATTTGAAGGTGGTCACTAAAGAAAGTCTTGATTTTTGCCTGAATCTTACAGAAAGTGGCTCTTTAAAATAATGCCAAAAAACCTATAAAACCTCGCAAGAAGTGTACCTTTACTTCAAGGTTCGACAGTTTTGATCGCAGCGTAATTAAGGAAACTATCCACAGTCTGTATAGAAAAGGTCAATATGTAAGTACAATTATGCTTTATATTACCAGTTTTGTGTTACTATTGGAGGCGTTTAACTCTTCCATAAAATTTCAAATTAAAAATGTGAATAATATTTCATAATTGATCCATTTCAATCAATATTCATGTTGTTATCTTGACATGAAAATATGCGGCCCAACTCTCTAATATTTAAGAAAAGACATAAGGAACAATTTATAATCACTTCACGAGTTGTGTATTCATATTATTTCAAAAGAAAATGTATAAACTTTGCAGTGATTTTACTAGAATTTAAAAACATGGTAATGAAATAAAGAGATATGTGCCGAACACCCAAACTTAATACAGAGCCGAGGCTAATACCATTATGTGTCTTGAATGTGTCGTAAAGTTTTTCGATGTAGCATGCTCTCACCCCTTTATAAGAAATGATATCTCCCGAAAAGTGACGTAATAAGCCTCCATTTTGGTATTGCCCTATGTCAAAAGTTTGTGGGAGTCAATTTTTCAAGAGAGAACTTTTTTATTCGTTTGGATATTTAATTGTGCAATGGATTCTATTTAACCGGAGTTTATTTCAAACACACAGGTAAGTTTATAATAACCAAAGTTAAGTAGTTTCTTCATAATCGAAGAAATCTGTTTATTATTTACCATGGGACAGACAATAACAAATCATCACATTGTTGTATATATATATTATTATTACATCTGGCTATTTATACAACAAAAGCTACTTTCTTTTTGCTGCCTTTGAAAACATAGAACACTGATTTTTTTGTAGAGATGAATGATATTACAGAGAGGATTCTTAAGCAGTACGAGAGGGGAAACAGAGGACCTGAAGAAAACACCAGAGGTTAGGCAGATGACCCAATTCCTTGTCACATATGTGGTATATCACATTACCACCTCCCCACAGTGAACAGTGATTAAAATAATAAGCATATATTTACCTTGAGAATGAGAAGGATATAAATTCAAGTCATGGAAAGCTGACACCACATTACACAGTGATAATCTACCATCTTTAGCATATCTTTCAAATATTTCCAATAAATGTCTAATAAAATTGAGATATCAGTAATAAATAAGCTGTAGATCACATGTGTATTTATGTTATGTACATAGAACCAGTATGACCGACACAACACGCTGTTATCCTATCCATGGCATCAGCTAAGTCGTCTAGAAGACGGAGATGTATTTTTTAACAGCGTGTTGTGTCGGTCATACTAGCGAGGTAAGCAAGGTCTTATTTTCTCACTATGATGTTCATTTACATTTGTTCAGGCTTTCATACATGGACTGACACGCGGCCGTTCAGCAGTAAAAAGTTGACCTGTAAATTTGACTGGGGCAGATTCCAGTTTCAACATGTATTGAATGGCACGGGACCTGAACGTAGAACATGTAATAGCAAGTGTAATGAGACCTACGTTCAGATATGAACTAGGCCAAACCATAACTGTATCTGTCTATAAATTACAAAAGTAGCCTAATTGAAGCTACGCAAATTCAACTCCATTCAATGCCAATATTGCTCATTTCATTCACTATTATCAAGTTGTGGTTAAAGGTGACATCCAAAATTAATCACTGGGCAAGGACATCTTTCTGCTTTCTCACTTCTGCAGTTCTTGCAAATAATATTAAGCCTATTATTATTATTATTAGATATATTTCTGTCACTCAAAATCATGAGTTTTCATTTCAAATGTTATAAAATATTATTATTGTGTGTCCCATGGTAAATAATAAACGGATTTCTACGATTATGAAGAAACTACTTAACTTTGGTTATTATAAACTTACCTATGTGTTTGAAATAAACTCCGGTTAAATAAAATCCATTGCACAATTAAATATACCAACGAATACAAAAGTTCTCTCTTGTAAAATTGAACTTCTCACAAACTTTGACACCGAGAAATAAAAAATGGAAGCTTATTACGTCACTTATCGGAATGGATCATTTCGTATAAGGGGGTTAAAGCAGTTCAAATTTTGTGTTGGTGCGTTCGATTACAGGCGCTTACTCTAGCCACCGCGAATGCGTTTAGATTACCGATGATGCCATGTGAACGGCTTACCAGAACGAAGTAACCTGCCCAAGGAGCCGGTTACTTCTGGAAGTATACCATTATTCAACATGGAAGCAAATAAATTATTTGATCGAAGTTATATTTGCAGATAAAGTTTAGGCGACGGAATAATTATTGTTGACACTTTTCTCAGTAGTGTTGTGTTTATTTTAGTGATTCTACCTCTTGGTTTAACGATTCCAAGAATTAGAAAAAGCCACTCAGCGTCCTTTCAGTTGCCCAAAGACACGCTCGATCGCAGAACTAAGATGTTTATTTAATATTTTTCTTTCTTGATAACGGGTCAGTTTCCCCAAACCAATGTATGGAGTCATAATTCCATGGCTAAAGAGAGCAGACTGGGTCCCCAAGTAGGAATTCTTCCTACTGAATTTGGTAACTGATTAGAGGAAAGTCTTCAAAACCCTAGCGTCATGTGTACACCCAGACCAGCCGATGTGAACATGAGTATATCGAATTCGATGATCACATAGCCTACAGCCTGGAGTACGACCGAGTGACCTTTTTGCGGCTTAATGTGTGATATTCGATTGTCCTTCATCTTGGGCGCCATAATTCGAATATGACAGCCATCCGATTATTCCGGGAAATTTACAATATTTAGCAAAACCGGAATAAATTTCTTCACGTTTGTGGAGTAATGGGCAATTGTAACAGGGACAGGAGATCTTCCTTTGTTTTTTTCGTTCAATAAGCATTTGTTGAATTCTATATTCCAAATCTGTCAGATAGTGAGCGAAATAAATCTATATAGTGTGCGATCATAACCTTGCCCTCCTTACTACAATTCTTGTAAGCCATGGAGCTCGTTAACAAAGTTAACAAACGTTACATTGGTTGAACGAAAATGTGATTTAAAGTATGTTCTGCGTAATATGGGCTTTATTTCGCTTCTCTGGATTTAATAGTTCCAATGAGGTACCAATGAAAAAGTCTAAAGTTTGTTGATGGATTATTGTCTGCTCGTTGTTATTTATCAGAACATCGAGCATAATTAATTGTTTGGAGGCGTTTATCTTCCATTTTGATATCCGAAGAAAGCGCCGCGCCTTTCGATTACCCATTCCCACTGCGCATGTCGAAACATACTCGAGGATCCTGGCCGAGTAAACACGGAGCAAATAATCGAACGCGACATGTATGAATAAGCTATTGCTCTGAGACCCGGTAATGAGTTTGGGCGTTTACAAACATAAATACGCCCATAGTCCGATATCTTGTTTCCGCCTTGTATTAATTATTTGGTTAGAGAATTCGGAGGGAATATTTTTCTTTTGAATTACATTTGTTTTACTGGCCTTGAATATCACCCATGAATATTTTTAATATTTCCTGATGATGAACTTAAGCAGTCCTGCCAATTAACCTCGGCAATCTGCTGTAGCCGAGGTAGGCCTAAATTCCGATGTATTTCACATTTGCCTCGGCAAAATTAATAGCCGAGGCCAGTGAATAGGAATATAACGGGGTTTTTTTTATAGATAAATACCAATAATTATTATCAACAAATCATACCGCGTATAGGTTTATTTATCGGTAGATAGTTCCATATATTTCTATTTCTCTTTGAATATTATTTCTGGTGTGTTCAGAATTATGAAATCTGCGGAGAATGGAATTTTCCGATGGCATTTCGTAGATCGCGATCATGTCCCAGCTAATCAACGCTTTGAATTATATTGCCGTAAAAGGTACCATGTCATATGAGTTATTGTATGCTACACAGATGGTTAAATTTAGTGCCGCGAAACTTGCACGAATTTTCCCCGCGGTCTGCATAATTAACACACAAAACCAAATAATACACGCAATCTGACGTGTGATTTTTTGTTTTAAATACATTTTTATAAAGACGATAAACGGTATTTAGACATCCTGAACTGTTCTTATCAAAGTTGACTATGATTGACTGGGCTGTAAATGTGTTTTATAAAAATATATATAATATTATACACGGGTGAAATTACGGGGTGAAAAGCAATATTATACATGTATATACGAGTATTCGTATAATTGGTAAATAAAATTTAGTAGACTGACAATAAAATGGTTCAAAATTAATGTCATTGTCTCCAGTTGCTATTTTCTTGACCAAACTCAAACGATCGAAAAGGCTGTGTGCTGTTTTGATTACAACACACGTGGTTGTCACAAATTACCCCCTTCAACATAATTACGATGGTTTAGCCCATAACGTCACGTGCATAATGTTGTGATGGTCACAGACGAAAATACAAGCAAAAACATTGACTTTCCAAGAGAGAACCCCTTTTTTCCGTTGGGATGTTTAATTGTGCAATTAATTTTATTTAACCGGAGGTGATTTTAAACACATAGGTAAGTTTATAATAACTTAAAGGGACAATAACATTCTTGCTGGCTTGGTAGCTCCAGAAAATAAATAATACCCTTATTCTAAGTACTAGATGTTTAAATGTCCTATCTGTTGTGTAAATTATCCATTACAACCTATTTTACTTTTCCAGAGGGTTCGAAAATATTTTAAAATCCAAGTCACATTTGAAAAGGTTTACGTTAGACTTTTCAAATCAATTGGTTGAATTTTTCCAATTTTTTAAATTAGGTGTGTTAAGATGAAATTTATATCAGCATTTAATTGGAATATTCTTAAATAATACGATTTGTTGACCAGAATGAAGTTTGGGACATATTTTTCAGTTACAACAAGAGTGTTATTGGGGCTTTAAGTAGAGTGTAGAGTAGTTTGTTCATAATCGTAGAAATCCGTTTATTATTTACCATGGGACACACAATAGTCCAAATAAAAGAAACAAGGCTGTCTCACCTAGTGTATGGTCCAAATATTCTTGGTTTCTCGGAAGTGTCTGTAACACTTTCATCCACAACGCTGTTATTGCCATTGACATAAGAAGATTCAGACATTGTTGGCAGTGGTCGATTTCTTTTTCCCGGCGATGACAAGCAACCCGACATAATTTCTATATTTAAGCCTACCAGTTTTCATCAAATACAAGATGTCGACAATTTAAAAGTGCAAGCAAATAAATCGAAGCCATTGCGAAACATTATTTCTTTTTTTTTTCTATTTCAGTAGCAAGCTTCGCTTACATCGGCCTACGCAGGTCAAATCATCTAAAATAGTTCATACCTTTGACCGGAACATAAACATAGTCTTGGATGATCAGGCATAATACTCTCGATCAACCAGATCATGAATAGTAAGCCAGGGCCGCCTTCGGCTCGTCCAAATGGTCGACCATAGTTCAACTCGGTCTCGACCATGTACAGCACACCCGAACTTGAAATGGTTAGACTATATAGTCGCGACCATGTTTAACCAACCTTTTGAGGTCTGTTGAGGCTGGTCAGGTCAGATTAAAAATGGCGGCTGGCCACAAAAAATGTTTTGTGTTGGAATTGTTATTTGAAGAAAGAACGTATACTACCAATGTTGCTCCAGAACCTGAAAGTTATATAAATTAATATAACATTATTTTAATATTTAAGTAGTTTCTACATTATATAAAGTGGAAAATCATTTTTTGTCAATCAATTTGACCATAAGGCTGGTGTCAAACTGAAATTGTGAAAGTACTGAAAGTGCCGGTATTATAGTAAAAAAAAATTCAACTATTTGTGAATTTTATTTGGAAAAACACTAACAGTATCAAACAAACGATTTTGTTCATTGAATACATTCGTTTGATATACATTGTAAATATAAATTATGTAACAGTAAATAAACTCTGGATATTTAGGTGATCTGTGAGTAGATTTCTTGAAATCATCGTTATCATATTCTACCTCAAGTACAGCTTTTTCAGCATAGTCAGAAACTTTTGGCAAACGTTCCGGGAATTTGCATCCGAAGAATGATGAGGTCATATCAAAGTTTTCATTAAGCAAATTTGCGTTTTCGTTAGGTAAAAGATTCTGTAGCAGTTCATTGAAGGTTATGGCGTCCGTTTTGACGACTATGGTCGAACTAGCTTTCGTTCGGGTGTAGTGAACTATACTCTGTCGTTTAGTCGTGACCATACAAGCGCACCCGAAGGTTGCCCAGGAGAACGCTAGATCGGAGACGGTCCTACGCAAATCGTGACGTCATATGTGAATTGTGGGTTAGGGCCACTGATCTATATATATATATAGATCAGTGGTTAGGGCATAGAAATATATACTGACGGGAATGTCCACATGACGTATTCAGCGTTATGACGTTGTATTATGTTGTGCAGCGCCTGCGCGAAACACGTTTTGCATAAGTGACTTCCGGCATAACACTGTCCCGTATGAAGTAGGAGAACGCTAGATCGGAGACGGTCCTACGCAAATTGTGACGTCATATGTGAATTGTGGGTTAGGGTAAGGGTTAGGCTTGATCATGGGTTAGGGTTAGGGCTAGCCCTGTTTATATCTCGGGACTTTGACCAAATCTACAGGTCCTAGCCCTTACCCTAACCCTAACCCACAATCTATATATGACGTCATATGTGCTAAAATGCGTAGGACCGTCGCCGATCTAGCGTTCTCCTATGAAGTAATGGCAGACACGAGTGATTTTCCAGAATTTGACGGCGTGATGATGCCGTGAATGAGGTAAAATTATGAATATAAAGATTACCAATTTGCTCTCAAAACCTAAATACCCGATTTAGATTACATCGAGGCTATTCAGATATCATAATAATATTTTTTAATGACAATATGTAATTTTGTGCCGTTCGTAAATTTTCTGTGTCGCCATTATTATATTATTCAATAGACCTAACTTTTGGGGTTTATATAGTTTATTTATCGTCATGGGAATTCTTCTCAGATTTTGTTGAGTTTGTGCTATAGATCATTATAATTAATATGGTGGGACTTACAATATTTGAGGTTTTATCGAAGTGAAGATTGGCGAAAAACGACCCGTAGCAGCACACGTGTTTTGATTCGAGAAATACTAGGCCTACTGCAAAGTGAAAGTAGAACGCGATTCGTCAATTTTAATTAAGAAATGGATCAATTGATTTTAATTGTTGCGCTCACGCTTTGTCGAATATAATTTATTTATTTAATTTTTTTTTTCAGTTAATGGTTCTCCAAAGATTTGTAAAAATATAATAATAGTAATAGGAGGTTTCATGAGATAGGCCTACAAATAATCAGCTGTCAGAAACAAAGTCCGGTTATGCAGGTAGAATAGTTCACAGCATTTCTAAAAATAAAATAATTAATACTAGGCCTAAGATGTCTACATATTGCTTTAAAAAAAAGTCATGCAGAATATATCTCACTGCATTTTGTCAAAAAATAAAAATTAATACTAGGCCTATTGATAGTACAGTTCTGCATCATTCATAAGCATTGCATTTTTGTAACCATAAAATAATATAGGTCTACTAGGCTTTGTGTTATATGCCTACCTATTTCTAAAAACTGATCAGCTGTCAAAAAAAAGTCATGATATGGCCGCATTTTTATGAAAACTTGTAAAATGTAAATAATACTAGCCCTTGTGATACATGCCTTCATATTTCAAAAAAAAAAAAAATAGTCGATCAGTTCTCAATAGATAATCAGGCAAGATATCGTACAGCATTTTGTGAGGATTTGTACAATTAAAAAAATACTAGGCCTCATGATATAGGCCTACCCATTTCTTAAGAACTGTAATTAGATATATAAAAAAAAGAAATGGGCAAAAGATATTGTATTTATTTACTACATTTGGGAGACAAAGTGGCACAGTGAGTAAGATGCTGTCTCGCTGATATGGAGGTCGTGGGTTCCATCCCAGTGTTGGCAAAGAAAATTCAGCAGGATTCCAGTGTTCCTCAAGACAATTTCCTGATCTCCCATTTTGTGTGCGGTGCAGGAGGGAGGGCCTGGCCAGGAACAATGTTCAGTTGTTCTGATTGTATCAAAAACCGAGGGCCTGTATGCATGCACATAAAAGAACCTTTGACATTTGGCATTCAAAATTAAGTGTATGCAATGGTGAGTTGCTGTCCAGGAAAATATTTAGAATTTTAGTTCATTTCAAATTTCTACATTCCAGGTTACATTGTAAATATTGTGGAAGCAACAAGCAAACAGATCTCAAGATTAAGTTTAGATTGGCACCAAGAACATTTGTCGGTACAAAATAATTCGTAATGGAGATCATAAATTTGAAATATGAAAAATTGTGGATTTGAACGCTTATATGTGGATTTACATTTGATACAAGAGATCCACAAAATCCAAAGACATTATTATTTTTATAATGGCAATAGTGAACTAATCTATAATAAAAAATACTTTGTAAAATGATCTGTGTGTAATGGCTTAATGAAGTTAATGCTACAAAATTCAAATCAAACTTGATAAATTTTGTAGCTTACATGTACATATGAGAGCTGTGTATATTATCAGTTGAATAGAAATTTACTCTACACAAATATCAGGTTTAATTTATTGAGTGAAGAGAATTCAGGGAACCACGGTGGCTAAGTGGGTAAGACGCTGGCTCGCTAGGCTGGAGGTCGGGTGTTCTATCTCTGCATTGGTCGAGAAAGTTACTCCAGATTTTCCGAAGTGGTTTCCCCTTGTCAGAGAATCAGGACAGAGGGCCTGACATGTACAGCTGTCTAGTCGTTCGGATGGGACGAAAAACCAAGGTCCTGTGTACACATTGGCGTGCACGTAAAATATCCCTTGGCAGTTGGAATTTGATATAAGAGTAAGCCGTAGTGCCGCTGCCTGGGCAAAATTTCCCTCATAGTACAGTGTATGGCATATGCCTGTCTTCATTAGCCCATTTTACGAGCAGAACAGTAAAACTTTAAACCCCATTTCATTTCCTTTCTGGAAAGAGAATTCATAATAAAGATAATAGTCGCTACATGCATACTAGTGCAGGTACGATATATTGTAGTATCAATGTATCATAATTCATTTTCTCATGACCCGCAAATTGAATCGCTAGAGGTTGAATCAATGGATTGCGATTCTTTTTCTATATTATTTTGTCACTTTAATCAAGAATTTATCACTCTTAATTATCCACTCCACACATTATTAGTAGGTTCGTATTTGGATCCATATCAATATCATGATACAAAACAGTTTTATTTCTTCAACATCATCGTGACTAAAAATATTAATTATTCATTTGTCTCATTTATTAAATATTGACCTGGCCCCGAGTTCACAAAGCATTCTCAGATTTAAGAATTCACTCAACTTTTGAAGATTGATTATGAGAAATATCTTTAACCCAGAAACATTAAAACAACAAAAGTTTTATAAAGGAATATATTATTTTAGTTAAAATCATCCGAACAATTTTGAGAAAATTCTTAACTTAAAGCGAGAATTTCATATTTTTAAAAGTTTATTAAAATAAAGCCTTAAAATAGATGGTATCTATAAACAGTAGTCCTACCCTGTTAAAGAATAATCCTATAATTCACAATTGCCAGTTGAGAAATTGGCAAAACTATCATTTTCAACTTCAAATTCAAACGTTTGAAGATAGCTGTTACATCGGGGAAATAGAAAAACATGGGAGGTAATTATTGTTATTATTTCCCGTGTGAATGAAATTTAAGTATGGGAAATAATGCCTATGATCGTATAATAGTGAGTTGACAACCCATTGAGCAAAAGACATAGAAATAATTATGTTTTGACTTTCTTAGAAAATATGAAATTCTACACGTAGCTTTAAGTCGGAGAATGCTTAAGTCTGAGATATGAATCCTAATAAATTGCTATATGTATCGTATCCTTACTGCAGTGGTAATATACCCAGCACTAATGTATACCTAGAACATTCGCCCAAATATTCAGTTACAGAAACAATTCACAAAAATACATTTAAGTTCATTCAATATATTTATTGGAAATTTATAACTAAAGTGGTTGATGTACAGTTCTGAGCTACCGTAAGTGTATTCCAATTCTTCACAAGATGTGTTTTAAAGTCATTTAGGCAATCACATAACAAGCCTGCTTTTCGTTCAATGCAAATAACTGTTGTAAAATTAGGATTTAGCAATGAATAAATCACTAGTTATTTAAGCCTAATATTTTATTGTCAGTTTTCCATGTTAGAAATTATTGGTTTAAAACTCCCTGTGAACATCAAAATAAAGCTCTTCAAAGTAAATAAATGGCGACTGTATTGGTGGTCTGAAAATAAAAAAAAATATACATGTACATTATATTAGTATGTTTGAACAAAATAGGCCTATAGTGTTTATTTAGGGATTTCTGTGTCTAAAAACATTTTTTACATGAGTTATGCATAAATTACAGATGGAAATCAAACTTCATGCCAAGAAAGTACATGTATCACATCACAGTTCAGGTAGTTGGAATTGGCACAAGACCTTAAAAACTTTTTTTTAAGGCTTCCTTCAACCAGAATTATTCACTTGACGTCTCTTTTAATTCTACCCAAACAAGGTCTCAATTTACATATTAATCCATTCTTTCAGTGACATCAATCTAATATTTTATGTCTTCATCATTACGATTACCATGTTAATCTACTCACAAAGAAATCACATTCAAAAACAAAATTCCACTTAATTAATAAATCCTGCTTAGGGAATGATGGGTAACTCTGGCCCTCAGACCAACTGGCGGTGAAGAATAGATGACACAAGAAAACAAAACTAGCTTGATTTATCCTTACCCTCATTCTCGGTATACTCTATGTGGTATATCGTTCCGTTTAACTCCACTAACCTCTGAGTCAACTCATATGATCAAATTGTAAACGGTTTTATGATTGGTCCGTAGAATCAAGCTACAACGAAGAACACATGATATGAATTCGTGAAAACCCTGTGAATATACCAAGAAGGTTAGTCGAGTAGAATGGAAGGATACCGAGAATGCTTCCTGCATACCTTTCATAAATCATTTCTCACCTCCGATTAAAAAATTTTTCAGGGAGAATGCGAAGATCAATTTTGTTTATTTAGTATTTAGTTAGAATAATATATATATGTATTAATATACCGGTATATATGTTCATTTTTTCCAAACAGATCACTTGAATCGAGGTCTGATTATTTTTTTACATTTTTGTTATGTTTGCATATAGGTTTACCCACATGATGCATTAATGAATACCTGACTATATATTTCTATATGCCTACTGTTCAGCTGGGCTAATGAAGATGGGACGTTGTTATTATTTCATGACTAAATAACATTTTTAAAAAATACATACATACAGTAATGTATCTCGTTACACTGCCTATAGTATCACAAATTACCTGCTAGCCACCGACTATAGAAATAGAGTAGACAGAATACTATATTACTAGAGGTGTAGTGTCCAGTCTTATATACTAAATTTAAAATGAGATCTCCGATTCTGTTTCGTTTTTATTTCCACGAATTATTTAAATTAGAATACCTGTAGTTTAGAAATTAAAAATAAATATATATTTATAAAAAATACTCCGATTTTAACGTACCCCGAGTAGATTGCATTTTTGTTTACGTTTAGGCCCATAATTGTCGTAGTTATAAAGACTCAACTTACCGGTACTTTACTAAACAAATACTGAAATAGTGAGCCTGCTGGGTCCTCCTTACTTGATTTTAATTTTATTATTGTTCAACAGTTGTGACATCTACTCTGGGTCTTTTCTCAGCAGTCGATGAAAAGAGAGACCACAGTTTCTCGTGTGTTAAGCGAAGCATCCACCGAAAACACATTTGCTTTCCGGCATCTCGACAGTAACCGGAAGTAGCGAATGCAAAACGGCATCATACGCAGCCGTCCCACAACATAACGCGATTACGTCATACGGTGGACATTCCCGTCAGTATATATTTCTATGGTTAGGGTAAGGGTTAGGCTTGATCATGGGTTAGGGTTAGGGCTAGCCCTGTTTATATCTCGGGACTTTGAACAAATCTACAGGTCGTAGCCCTTACCCTAACCCTAACCCACAATCTATATATGACGTCATATGTGCTAAAATACGTAGGACCATAGAAATATATAAATAGACTAGAATGGCCACGGCCAATCAAAAGCCGCTTTCACGACATCAGAAAAAGACTCACTATAAAGCGAGGACGATTGGGTTCAACGTGTGATATAAGGCAACGATTTTCTCTATATCTAGGATATATAGGATAATTTTCTTAATTTATATAATCAAATCACCCTAATATGTTTTTTTTTATGGAAATCAATTGAAAAAAATACTCCACAACACTTTAAACATAAGAAAAGAACTCGCTATAAAGCGAGCCCGATTGGGTTCCATGTATGGTATAAGGCAACGATTTCTCTATTTCCAGGATTTATAGGGTAATATTCCTCATTTATAAAATAAAATCAAGCTAATATCGTTTTTGAATGAAAATTAATTGAGAAAAATACTCCAACATCTTTTTAACTTAAGAAAAAGGGTCACTATAAAGTGAGGAAGATCGGGTTGAATGTGTTTTATAAGGCATATAAAGGAAAATATTCTTGATTTATATAATCAAATCACCCTCATATAGTTTTTGAATGGAAATTAGTTGAAAAAAATACTCCAACATCTTTGAAACATTGGAAAAAGACTCACTATAAAGCGAAGACGATTGGGTTCTATATGTGGTAAAGGGCAACCATATTCTCTATCTAGGATATATAGGAAAATATTCTTGATTTATATAATCAAATCACCCTCATATAGTTTTTGAATGGAAATTAGTTGAAAAAAATACTCCAGGATCCTTTAAACATCAGAAAAAGACTCACTATAAAGCGAGGACGATTGGGTTCTATATGTGGTATAAGGCAACAATTTTCTGTATATCTGGGATATATAGGATGATATTCTTAATTTATGTTATAAAACCACCGTATTATTGTTTTTTCTAATGGAAATTAATTGAAAAAAAAATACTCCAACATCTTTTAAACGTTAGAAAAAGATTGGGTTCTATATGTGGTTCCGGGTACTCCGGTTTCCTCCCACTGCTAAAGACCCCTACGCGCAAGCGAATTATTGAAATAAAAGTAAACCATATGTTAGTCCCGAAATGACCTAGTTTGTGTTGAGTGGACGTTAAACCCCATTTCTCTCTCTCTCTATATA
Organism: Patella depressa; assembly: GCA_948474765.1. Taxonomy (NCBI): domain Eukaryota; kingdom Metazoa; phylum Mollusca; class Gastropoda; family Patellidae; genus Patella; species Patella depressa. The sequence goes on along the minus strand of OX419715.1, from coordinate 48,831,838 downwards.
TATGTGGTAAAAGGCAACCATTTTCTCTATATCTAGGAAACATAGGATAATATTCTTAATTTATATACTCATATCACCATAATATCGGAGTTTTTTTATGGAAATTAATTGAAAAAATACTCCACGATCCTTTATACATAAGATAAAAACTCGCTATAAAGCGAGGGCGATTGGGTAATATGCATGGTATAAGGCAACGATTTTCTCTATTTTGAGGATTTATAGAGTAATATTCCTCATTTATATAATAAAATCACCCTAATATCGTTTTTTGAATGGATATTAATTAAAAAAGAATACTCCAACATCTTTTAAACATAAGAAAAAGACTCATTATAAAGCGAGGACGATTGGGTTCAATGTGTCATATAAGGCAACGATTTTCTATATATCTAGGATAATATTCTTAATTCATATAATAAAATCACCCTAATATCGTTTTTCATGAAAATTAATCGAAAAAAAAAAATATGCTGCAACATCTTTTAAACACCAGAAAAAGACTCACTATAAAGCGAGCACGATTGGGTTCAATGTGTGGTATAAGGCAACGATTTTCCCTATATCTACGATATATAGGATGATATTCTTAATTTATAAAATCAAATCACCGTAACATCGTTTTTTTATGGAAATTACTCCCAAATCCTTTAAACAGACACACTATACAGCGGGGCCGAAGAAAAAATTTACAGGAAGATGCAATATCTGATTTTAGCCTCTACTGAACTGTTAATCAATGATTTTCTCTGTTTCTAGGGTATGCAGGATAATATTCTTAAATTATATAATAAAATCACGCTGCCATTATTTTATGGAAATTAATTAAAAAAAAATACCCCCAAATCTTTCAAATATCAGTAAAAATCGAGGTCGATTGGATCCTATGTAATAGTGTGGTGATTTTCTCTATTTCTAGGATAATATTCTTAATTTATAATAAAAAGAATTACTCTAATATAATTATTTTATGGAGATTAGATTAATTGAAAGACATATCAAAATCTTTTAAACATAATAAAAAGAGTCACTATAAAGAGAGGCCGGTTGGGTTGTATATGTGGTCATAGGATAGCCTATATAGGATAATATTCTTAATCTATATAATAAAATCACTCTAATATCTTTATTTTATGGAAATTAATTGAAAGAAATACTCCAAATATCTTCCAAATATAAGAAAAAGACTCACTATATAAAGCGAAACCGATGAGTTCTAATTCTATGTGTCGTATAATGCGATGATTTTCTCTATTTCTAGGACATATACGATAATATTCTTAATTTAAAATAATAAAATCACTCAAATTTCGTGATTTTATGGAAATTAAACAGACGCACTTACAGCGAGGCCGAACAAATATTTACAAGACAGTAGATCCAACATCTGATTTTAGCCTCTACTATATATAATGTCAAGGCCGTACATCGAACTGTCAATCAAATTGACTGACATGTTCCTCGCTCTATATCGTACTCGCTTTATATGATCTAGCATTTTCCTATTCACAGAGTAAAAAAAACGGTAAGTGCTAAATGATATGAAGCCGGGACGATTTTGCTAAATTCTATAAAGCGAGTATAGTTTAAGCCCCGCCCTTTTGTTGTTTAGGTCCAATGACGTCTATAGACGTCATTGTTTAGGTCCTTCCCACTTTTTTGAAGGTTAAGGTTGCAAGGGGCCGTTTATTATTATTATTTTATAATGAACATAAAACTTATTCTCCCTGAAGTTGAGAATACTATCGTTGGATCTGTCTCTGAGGCAGGACGATTTCCAATACTACCTAATATGTCTACAGAAGTATTTCAATCTGATGAAAATTTTAATAAGTGTGTCGAAAATTTTTAAGTTAATTCCAAAACACGTTTTGTCGTGTCATATAACAGAAACTTTAATTTAACAGGTACAGTAATTTGTATATAACTCAGTTGCGTTCGGAGCCGTGCGCGTATTTTTAATTTTTAAAATTTATGTAATCACTATAAAGCCAGGTCGATTCGGTTCTATGTGGCGTATAAGGCGATGATGATTTTCTCTATTTCTAGGATATATAGATAATATTTTTAATTTATATAATAAAATCATTCAAATATCCTTCTTTTTTTTTAAAAGAAATTATTTAAATAAAATTACTCTACAATACTTTAAAGCAAGGCCGATTGGGTTATATATGTGGTATAAGACAACCATTTTCTCTATATGTAGAATATAGAGGATGATATTCTTTATTTATGTAATCTTACCATCTTAATATCGATTTTATTTTAATAGAAATTAATTGAAAAAAATACTCAAAAATCTTTTAAACATAAAAAAAGATTAACTATAAAGCGAACCGATTGAGTTCAATGTCCGGTATAAGGCAATGATTATATCTACTTCTGGGATATAGGGTAATATTCTTAATTTATACAATAAAATCACCATATCTTTTTTTATAGGAAATTAATTGAAATAAATAACCCAACATTCTTTTAAACATAAGAAAAAGACTCACTGTCATTGGCATGAGCGTCACACATGGGGGGGGGGGGTCCGGGCCCCAATTGTTTTCCTGGGGGGGGGGGGGGTCTGAATATACTTGGACCCACCAAAATTTGGCAAAGTGCCCGAAATCTAATAAAACACTAATTTTAGGACTGGAATAGCAGTAAAACACGTTTGAGGCCATCAAATATTCCAAAATTTTCTTGAGGGGTCGAAGAAAACTGTCCGCAGCCCGTAAACCTGCTTCGGGCATTTCTAGTTTTTCTACCCTAACTGTCATCGAGTCCTAATAAAACACTTATTTCACTTTTCTTTTAATTGAATACCACGTATTTGTACTGCGTTGACTATTGATTAAAACATTTTGTCTGGGGCCACTCTACTTTGTGAATGCAACTGCAACAGTGTGATTGGATGGTTGGAATTCAGAGTGGGATTTCGGTTACAGAACCATTGGATACTTTTGGAGTTGCTCACTAAGGCTAGAATAGCAGAAAACGCATTTGCGGTGGTTAAATTTTTAAAATTTTCTCCGAGAGAGTGAGTCTCCCATAGCCCGCGGCAAATGATTGGTTCTGGGCAGCCAGGTAGGCTATATTGGAACAAATTGAAATTGTATTCACAGACTACAGGCTGGAATAGCAAGAAAACGTGTATGTGGCAGGTCAATTTTCAAACTTTTCTCCCAACGGACCCGTCTTCGTGGGTGTAAACGAGTGATTGGAATTCGAGTCAGCAAGCCACCTTAATTAGGCTATATCAGGCCACTTTGAAATTGCTTTGTTCATGGATTGAAATAGCAGGGAAAAGTGTTTGCAACCGTCAAATATTCCCAAATTTTCTTAGGTGGGGGTAAGTAAGCCACGCTTCTTCGCCTCTCGGGGAAGACCGGTGCCAATGTGTATTGGTGTGATGTTAACAGAAGACTGAGACTTTAAACAAAATTTATGGGCGTATCCCCCACCCCGTTGCGGACCCCCCACCCCCCAATATATATTTCACGGCTACGCCCCTGGTCATTGGGTTCAATGTGCCGTATAAGGCAACGATTTTCTCTATATCCAGGATACATGTATACAGGAAAATATTCTTAATTTATATAATAAAATCACCCTAATTTCTATTTTTGAATGGAAATTAATTGAAAAATACCCCAACAAGAAAAAGACTCACTACAAAGCGAGGCCAATTGGGTTCTATATATGGTATAAGGCAAATATTTTCTCGTTTTTTGAATGGAAATTAATTGAAAAAATACTCCAACATCTTTTAAACATAAGAAAAAGATTCACTATAAAGCGAAGACGATTGGGTTCAACATGTGATATAAGGCAACGATTTTCTCTATATCTAGGATATATAGGATAATTTTCTTAATTTATATAATCAAATCGCCATAATATAGATTTTATTTTAATAGAAATTAATTGAAAAATATACTCCAAAATCTTTTAAACATAAGAAAAAGACTAACTATAAAGCGACGACGATTGGGTTCAATGTGTCATATATTTATAAGGCAACGATTTTCTCTATATCTAGGATATATAGGATAATATTTTTAATTTATATAATCAAATCGCCCTAATGTCATTTTGTGAATGGGAATTAATTGAAAAAAATACTCCAACATCTTTTGAACATCAGAAAGACTCACTATAAAGCGAGGACGATTGGGTTCTATATGTGGTAAAGGGCAACCATGTTCTCTATCTAGGATATATAGGATAATATTCTTAATTTATATATTCAAATCACCCTAATATAGTTTTTTATGGAAATTAATTGAAAAAATACTCCACAACCCTTTAAACATAAGAAAAGAATTCGCTATAAAGCGAGGTCGACTGGGTTCCATGTATGGTATAAGGCAACGATTTTCTCTATTTCCGGGATTTATAGGGTAATATGCCTCATTTATATAATAAAATCAAGCTAATATCGTTTTTTGAATGGAATTAATTGAATAAAATACTCCAACATCTTTTTAACATAAGAAAAAGACTCACTATAAAGCGAGGACGATCGGGTTCAATGTGTGTTATAAGGCAACGATTTTCTCTATATCTAGGATATATAGGATAATATTCTTGATTTATATAATCAAATCACCCTAATATAGTTTTTGAATGGGAATTAATTGAAAAAATACTCCAGGACGATTGGGTTCTATATGTGGTAAAGGGCAACCATCTTGTCTATATCTAGGATATATAGCATAATATTCTTAATTTAGATATTCAAATCACCCTAATATAGTTTTTTATGGAAATTAATTGAAAAAATGCTATACAATCCTTTAAACATAAGAAAAGAACTCGCTATAAAGCGAGGCCGATTGGGTTCCATGTATGGTATAAGGTAACGATTTTCTCTATTTCCAGGATTTATAGGGTAATATTCCTCATTTATATCATAAAATGAAGCTAATGTCGTTTTTTGAATGGAAATTGATTGAAAAAAAAATACTCCAACATTTTTTAAACATAAGAAAAACACTCACTATAAAGCGAGGACCATTGGGTTCAATGTGTGGTATAAGGCAACGGTTTTCTCTATATCTAGGATATATAGGATAATGTTCTTGGCAATATTTCACAGACATAAAAATCCCTGGCACAGAAAATAATAACACAATTGCTTGAATTACCTCCTTTGTTTTCCTATTTCCCTCAATGCAATGGCGATCTTCAAAAGTTTGAATTTGAAGATGAAGATGATATTTTTGCCAATTTCTCAACTGGCAATAGTGAATTATAGGATTAATCTTTAACAAGGTAGGACTATTTATAGATACAATCTATTTTAGGGCTTTATTTTAATATATTTTAAAAATATAACTAAAAAATATGAAATTGCAGTTTTAATATATACTATTCAAAAAAAGTAGGGGATATCTGATCTGGGGGGCATAATACTAAAATATGCAAATGACTACGGAAAAAAGTCACTATAGAACCTAACAGAAGAAACATTTCCAGTTACATGTGATGCCCAAACGCACCAATAGCTACCGCATGGAATGCAGGTGATGCTTGGGATCATCATGGGGGTCCAACCCAAGATTTGCACGACTCTGATTTTGAATGTTACAGTCATTGTGGCATTGAATTCCAGGGTGGAAACATCAGTTTAATTGTTTTAGTGACCAGAAAACAAATTTTGATATGCGTCGGCTTACCCAAAATGCCCTTGGCATGCTACAGATCGGCACAACACAGGCGATTGTGGCGCGGACGATGAATGTTTCTCAGTCTGTCATAAGCAGGCTAAGGTCCAGATACCGTGATACACAATCTGTACAGGACAGACCACGCTCAGGTCGACCAAGGACGACAACTCAAGCCCAGGATCGATTTATCCGTACCTTGGCCTTGAGAAATCGTGTCATCACAGCAAATCAGATCAGCGCTCGTCTTCAAACAGACACTGGTGTGAGAGTGAGTGGCCAGACGATTCGGAATCGACTGCATAGGGGTCACCTTCGCGCCCGATGTCCTCGCGTGATCCCTTGTTTGAGAGATCATCACATTCAGGCAAGACGTCGTTGGTCTAGGGATCGTCAACACCGGGATAATCGACGCTGGAGCATATGGAAGGGGATCGACGCCACATTAAAAGACATGTAAACACGAGTAGAAGTTACTATGTCAGCATATGAAAGTGTTGTTTTGATGATTTTTCCATGTTCGATTTTACAAAATAGAAAAGTGTTGTCCACTAACGAAAAAACACATGTACAAATGCGCCTTGTAACGTTTGTATTTTCTACATCTGATCTTTCAACTGTTGTAATTTCTACTAGTGCATAATCAACATCGGTAAATTCGACATCGGTATTTTCTTCCAATGTAATTTCTTCACATGTCACATCCATCAAGGCGTGGTTTGTAGCCTTATTCATTTATTGATTATTATATTGCTGATAATTGTTCCTCATTTACGTTGATAGAGGGCTCATTGGCAGTTTTTAGGCTATCCCATACTTTTCGTGAGTTTTGATGACTTGCGATTGCCTATGTTTATATCTAGGCCTAACTATATAAGAAGGCCTTAATTTATCGAGTTTTCCCGTAATCACGTAGATTTAACTGGAAGTAAAAGCTTCACCGCACCGGAGGTCTCCATAATTTTTATACCTTTATTACTAGGCCTACTAGAATTACTATTATTACTAGGCCTTTTACTAGTTTTAGACTTATTAGAGTATTAGTAGGCCCTACTCAGTTCTAATAAATGAGCTTTGCTGAAATCATAATATAGAAACCTAGATAGCAAGGCCTTAATTACTTGTTGAATGGGCCTGAATTAAAACTAATGTAATAGGATTAGTTTTACCTGATATAATTATTAGGACTATTATTTTTATGCCTAGTATTAGTACTAGTATAAATTAGTAAGTCTACAGATTAATTAAATAGATTGCAAGGCCTTATTTAATAGCTAATAAGCTATAATAGTATAAGCTAAATAGGCTAAACTAATTGATGGAGAATTAGTTATTTTACCCGTGAGAACCATTTGTTGTCCAAGAGGGACACCAGAGAAAACATTTTTTTATAAGCTCACCCGTCACCCAAGACTCATTCTTCACCCGAAGATCACCCGTCACCCAAGATTTATTCTTCACCCGAAGATCAGTCACCCGTCACCCAGGACTCACCCGTTACCCGATATTCACTCTTCACCCGAAGATCACCCATCACCCAAAGTTCACCCGAAGATTACCAGTCACCCGAGGTTCACCCTTAGCAACTTTTTTTCAATTGTTATGGAACCCGCTATTTACCTGTGGTGTAACCATAAAATATAACCTGCTTATATCATTGACCATTTTTAGAATTAATGCAATCACCATTCAGTGATTACCTGACCTTACCAATTGTAAAGAACTATAACAAGTGTTCTTGTATTGGAGACCTTAATTGCTAAAAGATAGGGTGGAAACCACACTTTTGTATTACGAGAGTCTGGAACAAAGGGGAATAATTCCTTCGTGTTACATATAATTATTTAAGTAAATTACTTTTATTAATCGTATAACTATTAACATTATTGTAAAGGCTATTTAATATATTTATTCATTGTAATTTGTATTATGTAAGTAAATAATTATAAATATTTGTTGAATAAAGGTTTATGTAATTTATTATGTAATTTGTTATTCTTTTGATTTATGTGCTTAGACTGAGACGAGCCCAAATAGCGCTGAAGGGGAGAACGCAACACTGGTGTCAGAAGTGGGATTTATCAATTAAAGAGCTCTCAGTGCATAGCCAATCAAAAGAATTAAAAATCAATATAAAAATTAATAATTGCATAAATAAACAAAATTAATATCTTACATAATTCTAAAACATATGCTTAAGAATATGGCTTCTTTGGAGGATTCAGAAGTTATTATAAATAACTGTCATGAACTTAATGAAATGTCACAATCAAATGAACATATAGACGATACTTCTCAAAGTCAGGAGAACCAAAGTGTAAATAATGGTGATTTACTAGCTATGTTAGGTAGACAGCTTGAGAAAGGTTTCCAGAATATTCAACAAACTCTTAGAAAAGAAATCAATGACAACATAAATGAGCTGAAATCAGATTTTAATTGCATAAAATTAAATGTTGACAGATTGGACCAAAAAGTTTATCCTCAAACAGCAGAGGGTCGAGACTATCAATTTTTGCCTGGCCCAGATATAAGACATAGTTCTCCAATAGCTGGATCTGATCAAAATCACAATCACACAGTTTCCACACCTCCAAGGTCAAATGGCATAAGCAGTGGCAGTATCAGAATGAAGCCTCAAACATATGATGGTAGCACTGATTTTGAAGAATATATCTCTCAATATGAGATAGTTAGCCAAATAAATAATTGGGACTACCATGACAAATCTTTGTATTTGGCAAGCAGTCTTACAGGTAATGCCAGGACCATATTAACTGAGCTCACTGTATCTGAAAGACAAGATTATAAGACATTAGTAAACCTTTTGAACATTAGATTTGGTTCTGTTGAACGATCAGAAATGTTTAGAGCTCGTTTGCAAACACGTTCTCGTGGTAAAAATGAAAGTCTCTCAGAATTACCTCAATCTATCAGAAAATTGACAAGACAGGAATATCCTACTGCTGGATCATCTTTGACCAATGTGTTGGCCCTTGATCATTTTATTGATGCCCTTTCAGATTCAGAAATGCGGTTGCGTATCAGGGAACTTAGGCCAAAGGACATAAACGAGGCTGAGACAAATGCCATCAGACTTGAAGCACACCGAATGGCTGACAAGCAAAGGAGTAGATCTGTTCATTCTATTGAACAAAATACTTACAGTGAATACCCAATAAATCAAGCATACCAACAGAGTGCTACTAAGCAGAATATTGATCTGGAAACCCTTAATAATTCCATTATTTCCTTGGATAAAACCACAAAACGACTGGTCCAAGTTGTAAGTCAAGGATCTTCTGAGAAAAATAATTCCTTTCCGCAGTCTCGAAGTACCTGGAATATAAATCCAAACAGTTATTATAATAGACCTAACAATCATAATAATAATAATCATTGGGTGAGAGGGCAAAGCCAAAATGGACAGAATGGTGGATATTCTGCAAATAACTCTAACCAATTGAGAGGAGGATCTAGGCCCCTGGGTGGTCGAAATGGTCAAGTTAATGAATCACAGAACCAGGAAAACTAATATTGACATTAAAGATGGACCCCAAACTATAACTATTAATAGTATATATGATGATAAAAATGGACTTTTTGTGCATGCAGGGTTGCATGACCAATCCGTTCCCTTGCTTGTTGATACGGGAGCTACTGTGTCAATTCTTGGTAACCAATATATCCAGAACTTAAGTCCTTGCACAAAGACCTACCTTAACACCTGTGTCCCTAAATTTAATTACGGCTACAGGCGAAAAGAAACCATTTTTAGGAAAATGTAATGTTAGTCTCAAATTGGGTAAGCAGATATTGGAGCACCAATTTCCCATTGCAGATATAACCCAAAAAGGAATAATTGGTATTGATTTTTTAACAAATAACTTTGTTAACATAATGTTAAATAAAAACTGCTTAAATGTTAAAGGGGAAGATATACCCTGTTTTCGCTTCCAAAATAGTGAAAATCCAATCTGCAGTCGAGTGTCAATAATGGAAGATGTAACAATACCCCCAAACTCAGAATATATTGTACCGGGTAAATTGATAGACCCTATTCCTAATAATTATACCACTATTGTTGAACCCACTGATTATTTTGCAAATAGAAATGATGTTCTGTTAGCAAAAAGCATAGTTGATCCGTCTAAAGGTATTATTCCATTACGCTTATTAAATATTAATGATGGGGACCTTAAATTGTATCGAAACGCAATAGTAACTATAGTTGATGCTGTGGATGTTTGCGATCAAAAATTTGATGTGCCAAATATCCCCATGGTAAATGCTGTGGATGATTGCTATGAAAACAGTCATACACCAGATCATTTAAAAGCTATGTACAATGAATCATGTTCTGATCTCAATCCCCAAGAGTGTGCAGCATTCAAAGAGTTATTAATTAAATATAAAAATGCCTTTTCCAAAGACTCCAACGAATTGGGCCTAACTAGTCTGACAGAGCATAAAATTAACACTGGATGTTCTAACCCAATTCGACAACATCCCAGAAGAATACCATTGTCCAATGTAAAAGAGGTCGAACAAGAGATTCAAAGTATGGCTGATAAAGGAGTCATTGAACCAGCAGATGGTCCATGGTGCTCACCAGTTGTACTTGTTCGGAAAAAGGACAAAAGTTTAAGGTTCTGTATAGATTACAGGAGATTAAATGATGTAACAATCAAAGACTGTCACCCTATACCTCGCATAGATAGTACATTAGTTACACTCGCTAATTCTGTGTGGTACTCCACTCTTGATCTAACCAGTGGCTATTGGCAGGTGAAGGTGTCACCTGAAGATAGGCCTAAAACCGCATTCTCTAAACCGGGTGGTGGACTCTGGCAGTTCCGAACTATGCCGTTTGGGCTTTGTAATGCCCCAGCAACTTTCGAGAGATTGATGGGGAAAGTATTGTCACAGTTATCATTTAAAATATGTATAGTTTACCTTGACGATATTATCGTATTTTCTAAAGCATTTCAGGAGCACCTAAATAATTTTGAACAGGTGTTTCAAAGACTTCTTCAAGCAAACCTAAAAATGAGTCCAAAAAAATGTGTCATGTTTAGAAAGCAAGTTTCATTTTTAGGGCATATAGTAAGCGGAACAGGTGTCGCTACAGATCCTAGTAAAACGGATGCAGTGAAAAATTGGCCAGTTCCTAAAAATGTGAAAGAGGTGCGACAGTTTCTCGGCCTCTGCTCCTATTATAGAAAGTTTGTGTATAAATTTGCTGATATTGCTCGGCCCTTACATAAACTGAGAGAGATAAACCATATATACTTTTGGGGGGTGGAGCATCAGACAGCTTTTGATAATTTAAAAAAGTCACTGACAAGTTCACCTGTATTATCATTCCCAAAGACAGGGGGAATATTCATACTCGACACCGATGCATCAAATGAGGGAATGGGTTCTCTACTATCCCAAATACAAGATGGTCATGAGCGAGTTATAAGTTATTACAGCAAAGCTTTTAGTCAGAGAGAAAATACTGTGTGACTCGAAGGGAGCTTTTAGCCATAGTATCATCTATTAGACAAGTTCACCATTATTTATATGGTCAGTCATTTAAAGTCCGGACAGATCATGGAGCACTAACATGGTTGATTAATTTTAAAAACCCTGAAGGCCAAATAGCACGATGGTTTGAGTTTCTATCCAGCTATCAATTTAAAATTGAATATAGGGCAGGTCGGATGCACAATATCGCTGATGCATTATCCCGCAGACCCTGTATTGAAGAATGCAAACACTGTACAAGAGCCGAAGATAATTATGGTTATATAATAGAACCAGAAACCGTACCTGAACATTATAATCTTCCAATAGAAATATGTGATGTAGAATCAAACCTAAATAAAAACCCGCATTCTACTTCTAGCGACTCTGAAATAAAAATAACAGATAATTACATTGACATTTCAGAGAATATGACTCATGAAAAACGTATACAGCTACAAAAAGCTGACCCATGTATCCGATATATATTTATAACTGGAGAACAAGCGGAACAGTTCCTCCATGGGAGGAAGTTGCATCTCTGAATCATATTGGATGAGAATTGAATCTATAGAATTAAAAAATGGTGTACTCCACCATAAATGGGATTCTGGGGAAGCCAGAGGTCCAATATATCAAATTCTTTTTCCGGAAGCTCTAAAAAGCACTGTGGAACATCAATTACACCATAGTGTAACGGGTGGCCACCTCGGAATCAAAAAAACCATATCAAAGGTCAGAGAACGATAGTTTTGGCATAGAATGACTAATGATATAAAGCACTGGTGTGCAAATTGCGATATGTGTGCATCTAGAAAATCTCCAAATAAACTGCCAAACAGCCCCCTAAAAACGTTTAATGTTGGTGCCCCTTTGGAAACATGGGCACTGGATGTTCTTGGTCCATTACCCGAAACTAAGCATGGTAATGTTTACATATTGGTCGTAGCAGACTATTTTTCCAAATGGGTGGATGCAATTCCAATGCGAAATCAAAAGGCAGCCACTGTTGCACAAAAACTTATAGATAGGATTATAACAATATTTGGTGTACCCACCACATTGCATTCAGACCAGAGATCAAATTTTGAGTCTGAAGTTTTTAAGGAAGTCTGTAAACTAGAAAAATCTAGGACCAACCCATATCACCCTGAATCAAATGGCATGGTTGAACGTGCAAACAGAACTATAAGCTCTATGTTATCCGCTTTCATCTCGGAAAATAAAAATGATTGGGACGATTACCTTAGTCTCCTCATGATGGCTTATCGTAGTTCAGAACATGAAAGTACCGGTGTCTCTCCACAGAATGGTATTTGGTCGTGATATTAACCTTCCAATCGACTTGATTTTGGGTAGAGTCAAATCTGAAAATATAAAATGTAGGTCAAATTATGCGTATGACCTTTCTGAAGCCCTAGATAAAATACATGAGTTTGCAAGAACCAAAATTAAGTTATCTACAATTAATATGAAGCGTAATTTTGATAAGAATATTAAACTTCATCCTTATGAACCTGGAGATGCCATATGGTATTACCAAAAATTTAAGTCTGGAGCTGGTTCCAAATTACGTTGTCCTTGGGAAGGTCCATTTTTAGTTATAAAACGTATTAACCATGCAATTTATAAAATAAGAAAGTCCCCTAGAAGCAAAATCAAGGTTGTGCACCATAACTACATGAAACCTTACTTGGGAATTAATAAACCAAAATGGTTTGATGGTACTTTGAATAATTAAATACATATGTGTAAACCCATAATAATTATATTATTGCAGGTGCCAGCGTACCAGTGTAGTTTTTGCCCTCAACAAAAATTTCACAGAATGCAACATTGTCTGCGACACATTACCATGGCCCATTCCGGATTTGGTTACCAATGCACTGGCTGTCTAATGGTTTGCAGCAGAGAGGATGTGAAACACCCTAGATGCAGGAATGCTACAATGCAACTTATAAAACGATCGAATATGAAGTCAGGGGACAACGAAATAAAAGAATTTCAAGCCTTCCAGGACCAGAGAAGAAGCCTTGTACACATTTTAAGCAATGATGCCTCTTTTCAGAATAATAAAGTTGTCCCGGAGGAGATTGAAACTAAAAATAAGATACCAAAAATTAATGAAATGCCTACAAGCAAGACAAATGTCACCGACATTGACTGTAAGAAATTACCAGCTATCAAGGTTAAGACACTATCTTCAAATTCTTTAAAACAAATGGAAATCCGACCTCAGAGTCCTGCGCCCTCTGAAAGTTCACAATCATCGTTGTCCTCATCCACCAGTACCATATCTTCAGAGTCACCAAGATCATCAATTTCCGCATCACCTGAAAAACCACTGACTCCAGGAAAAGATATTGAAAGTTCCTACCAATCACGTAATAATAACAATTATGAAGGCCAGAATAAAAGGATAATAATTAATATTGGAGGAAAAAAACACATCTTGTCTACCAAAACTCTAAAATCTGCCAAAGACACCTTATTTTCCCAGATTTTAGAGGACGATTCGCCAATTAAGCCGTACCTCTCTGGCGGAAAAACCGCTTATTTTTTTTGATAGGGACCCAAAACATTCGAACTTCATTATAAACTATATACGTTCTCCAAAGTATTTCCCCTTCGATGAACTTCTACCCAGCAGTCGAATGTATCTGGTAGAAATCCGGGAAGAGTCCATATTCTATAAGATTAATAACTTGAAGAACATTATTGATAAAAAACTAAATCAGAAATGTTCCAAATGCAATCAATATTTAAATCTAAAAGTAAATGGACTACCAGTAGTCTAATGAGAGTTATTTATTGATGCTGACCATTATTTTTCTCTTGTTGATTTCTCTTTGTTGATATAATTGTTTATAAATATGTATACCATTCAGTGCCGTGAATGGGAATAAAGTTGTTGTTGTATTTTTTAATGTTGAATAATTTTTATATTTACCTTATTCACCTGACAGCAACTTGTGGATTCTTGTGGTTGTGGTTCCAAATACGGAAACAAAATCCTATAATTTTGACACCTAATCTGCCATTCGGGACGAATGCTATATATGGAGGGGGGCAATGTTACGAAATTAGAATTGTAACCACATTTTACCCTGGTTTCTTATGTCACGTAAATATAGGCTTAGACATCCATAATTATTAATAATGATATATAATCATATTCACAGTTCGAGGGTCTGAGCTGTCATTTTATTTCACACGTTATAGATGGGAATTTCCTCATTGTTTACGATATTACGCATAGTCACGTCAATATACAGCTATCAAAAGGAAGCATTAATTACCACTGGTCCATATATTATGTATTTAACCAAATACGTAGCTCTTTTTATGCATAATAGTATTAGGCCGTGATGTGAAATTTCTAGCAAGCTTGCATCAGCTAATTCTTCTAGTATTACTTTGTATTTCCACACAACTTTTCTTTTATCAATTCTTTGACGTTTGACAGAAAACGTAAAATAAATATGGGCTTTACTTATCAATGTGCGATGGTATTTGAATTTCGCGGTGATTTGGTTTTAATAGATCACGTGACAAAGCTCACCAATCAGACACACACGACGAAAGGTCAACGGGTCGTGTACAGTGAAAGGTCACCGGTTTGTTTACGTTATGATAGTAAAAAAGCGGAAGAATAACTAGAGCTGTATACTCCGTGTAGATTTTGTTTAAAACACCGATGTAAAACCCTTTACTGTGAGAAACTGGGAAAAATAATTTAGGGTATGTGCTAACCAGTGGATCAAATTAGATGGAAATATTGATATGTTGGACAAAGAATTGTAGGAATGTGCACAGTGCAGACAAAACTCTCTCTCTCATTCTAACAATACAGACTTCTCACATACATTACCAACGTAAAAAAAAACAACAACTGTGCATGAATAAAGAACTATGTTTAGAGCAGCTAATATTTTACCAGCGAAATAAGAAAAAGAATAATAGGTCTGGTTTATTTGTTAAGGGGATCATATCTTAACATTTTCCAATTTTATTGCAAATGCAAGTTGATGAAGATATTCTCCTATTCCTAAATGTATGACCAAGACAGAAGACCACTATGGTAAAGACTGTGTCACCATTGAGGTGAAATACCATGTGCATTACTTTAAAGTTGCCTTACTGTAGCTGCGGAAATTTATGCCCTTCTTGTTAAACTCTACTGTAACAAATGACAGGGTTAGGTTGACTATAGAGATCAAGAACCAAACGATATTTTCTCTGTGGATGCAAATCAGGCTGCATTAGGCTACAGATAGTTGTATTTGTTACAAGTGAAAGCTTTCTAGTATGGATTTGTGAAAATTGTTCGAATATGAAAGTGACAGTCAAATGATATTGATGAAATTACGTAATTTTTTATGAATAGGCCTACACCTGTATACATACATATGTATTTTTGTAAGCGGTTTGGACATCGGTGTGCATGTAAAAAGACCCCTTGGCAGTTGGAATTCGATATAAGAGTAGGCCATAGTGCTGTGCCCAGGCAAAATTTCCCTCATAATAAACTGTATAGCGCACGCCCGTCTTCCTTAAAGTTCCAATTTCACATTTTCTAAGAAAGTCAAAACATGATCTGTGTGTAAATACATGTATTCTGTGCGGCTTAGCCCCCCCCCCCCAAATTGATGATTTCTTAGGAATATTCTTAGCCGGCCACATTTCAAAGCTAAGTTTCAGTCCTCCATATTTGATTAAATCAAAGTATCGCTGAAACATTTTAATCTATTTAATATCAAAGAAATCTCATGCCATCGAGTGTTGTTGATGCTGTATGAGCAAGTATATAAAATTGCATTCATTTCTTATTTTTTAGTACTGTATTTCTTTCTTTAAATAAATGTATACTTATTTGACATCTCTTATAATCTGTCTTTATTGGGTTTTTTTTTAAAAAAAACAAAAACAAGTATACATGTAATTGGTGCATGTTCAGGGTTGTTAAGTGAATCATTATTAATATTCTGTTGTATCAGTTGGCTCAGATAGTATTATTTTTTTTGTTTTTTTCTCAACATTATATATAATTATTATACCGAACCAGTATTTCAATCATGCCAAAAACGTTTTCATCTTTATACTATATTTATATTTCTTTTGGATATTGTATTGAAATAAAATGGAAAAAATATTTTTTCCAGGAAATATCACATTCATTGATACAATTTCGCTTTTGACCATATTTTTTGCCGCAAATCAGGGGCTAGCCGTGTTCACGGTGTCAGCACAACATTTATCTGATGTTATTGTCCCGTAATTCAGGCATATTTACAGAAAAATTCTCTCATACAAATGTAAACAAGACAACGTGTTCCGTCTCGTAAAAGGTATTCCCTGGTCTATTTATGGCTATTGACCCCTGACCTAATGACGTAGATTGCTTTTATGGTTTCTGATTGGCTTAGAATATGATTTCTTCACCACATTATGGCTACACTTGACGAATATAGTCCGAAGCGTAATTCGAGTGTTGGTCTGTTGTTCAAAACATCGCAATAGAAATGTGTACTACAGTGACGACTTACTTGTTTACTTGTGCAGCAAAGCGTCAGATTTTCGCCTGGAATTTGCTGAGACAAAATGAAACGATTTTCGTGGCTAAAGCACAGCCTATATTAATAGCCGTAATAATCCGCCAAAGAATGGTGATGTTTACTTTCTCGTCCATGCTGGAATATTCGCGCGTGCTGACGTCATAACTCATGCCGCGCAACGGTTGGTTAGTTGTGCTACAAAAAATAGACGTTTTGAATAACAGACGTGAGTCTTCCGGTAGTTCCCGTTGAGTTGAGGTCGCAGGGTGCAACAAGGGAAATCCATCATGTCATCGGTATGTTTACATTAGGCCTATTTTAAATGGGCTGTGGTGGTTTGTAGCCTTATTCATTTATTGATTATTTTATTGCTGATAATACTGCTATCAATACTATTGCGCCGCCATATTGAAATGGTGTAAGCGACCCTCGGGGTCAAAAGGTCATTCGGTGAAGAATCGGCTGCCGGAGAAATTAAGCGAAACGAGTGCACAGTCGTCGTAAAACTGAAAAAGAAATTAAACTAAAACGGGAACATACTTTTTATCGTTTCAGCCATGTGTATTAATGTACGTATCAATCTGTCAGTTGAGTTATGAAATTTAAATAGTTTTATTTAAATTTGAAAAATAATGATGATATATATGAAGCGATGTGTTTCGTGTAGGCCCATGAATGTCGTCCTCGAGTTTGGCGTATCGTCATTGACAACATTAATATTATTACAATGGTGTTAAAATTAAATCAACGCTAAATAAGCTATGTCTGGTGAAAATATTTATATTCAATGATAATTTTTGCATCCGAGCGTGTAGTTTATCACAGGCTATTTATTGATCAGACTGCTTTATCTTTGACGTTAGATTATTAGGCCTAGGCCTAGGCCTCAAAGATAAGGTTTTTTGTTTAATAAACGCTAAGTATCACCAGTAATAAATTAATAATTATTAATGGTTTTAATAAATTGTGATCATACGCCAAGGTTAATAATAAAATGATTTAACTATATACTCTAACTGAATATTTGAGGCTGTTTTTTTTTAACATGTAATATGAATATGAATGAAGTCTAATTTTAAGTAGGCCTATTTAACTGTAGCCTACCTACCAGTTATACAAGCAAAATTAATTCCTTCAATCTCATGCCCCACAAAGTCCCCCTTGTAATTTGGTTATAGGAGATCTCAGATCAGTTGTTGACAATTTCCACCACATGCACAGTAAAACTTAACAATAAAAGTATATAACACAACAAATGTTGGTGCCTTCTGGGAGGCGGGGAGTCTCTCAGATGTTAGAACGACAGAGGTCATTGCAAAACGTCGCATATATGTCTAACAGGCCATTAGGAGACTGAAGTGCTTCCGAATTCTAAAGTATGAACTCCCTCTCACACTTTTACATCATCTTGATGACATTGTTTTGATTGCTTCCGGTATCCCCCTCTTGCAAAATTCTTATATTAGTCGAAACCTTGGCATCGAAATAAAAAAAATCGTCATGTGAGAGAAAACTATAACAACTTTTTTGATTAAAATATTTATTATTTGATACTTGGCATTTTGTATAATACCAGTTATTAAATTTTATCAATGTAAAGAAGTATGGCTCTATTATTTGGTACCTTAAATGGGTCCAAAATCACATGTTACCTGTGATATGAAAGTATATAAAGTGATTTATATTCAATTTTTACAAAAAATATTGTTTTTTTAATCTATTACATTTATGTGTGGTAAATTACATGAACACTCCAAATTGTTTGTCTTTGGTCGTTACAAATGGCCTTAAATATTGGATATCAGAAGCCCATCTTTTCCCTGTAACATCACAACGTCAATGTTGATTTGAATTTACAAATAATTCTTGTTTTCAATGTCGAAAGTTTTGGATGATATTGAGTTAAAGACTTGACTACTTTTACACATAAAATTTATCAAATTAAACTTCCGATGTACACTTTTTACACAACCACTTTTTATCACTTAACTCAATCAATTGTGCCTTTGTCATTTGAACACATTTAAAATGAAACTAATTTTCACATGCATCACATAATATACTACGATCACTAAAAGACTTAATTAATGTCTGTTTCATCTTTAACAATATCTTGACAAATAGGACAGAAATGCACAACATTGCTGACACTGATGGCAGTGATGGGCTGATCTACTTCCATAAAATTAGCACTTTCAGAGATCTCACTCTGCAGAGGTCTAGTAAATAATTCAGGGATTACAAATTTATGAAAAAATTAATCAAGAGAACAAACCATGTTAGAAACAAATTCTTCGTCATATAAAATTCTTTCATAAAAAAAGCCGTTACAGTATATACAAAAAAATCACACCAAGGACGTTCAGTTACAAACATCTGTCCCTGCAACTGATGATAATTTTTATACGCCCACATTTTCATGTGGACGTATATTGTCGTCGCCCCTGTTCGTCCGTCCGTCCGTCCGTCCGTCCGTCCGTCCGGACGTCCGTCCGTCCGTTCACAATTGTTTGTGAACAGTCTACAGGTCACAATTTTTATCCGATTTCAATGAAACTTAAAACATAGGTTTATCACCCTAAGATCTCGGTTCCTTTCGATATTGGCATGTATCGGACTGTAACTTCATGGGTTACGGCCCCTGATTGTATGAAAAATCACGTTTTTTAGCTTGTGAACAGTTTAGAGGTCACAATTTTGAACCGATTTGGACGAAACTTGAAATACATGTTTATAACCCAAAGACCTTGGTTCCTTTCGATATTTGCGCCAATCGGATCGTAACTTCCTGAATTATGGCCCCTGATTGTCCGAAAAATCGCCCTTTTTAGCTTGTGGTCCCTCTGGAGGTCAAAATTGTTATCCGATTTAAAAAACCGTTTGATGATATCACCATTCCATGGTTATGAAGGTTGAGTTTGAATTTCGTGAAAATCGGACCAAAATTGACGGACAAAATGGCCGCCATTTGTACGCGAATAGTGTGAAAATATGTTATATCAAGGTTGTGAACAGTGTAGAGGACACAATTTTGAACCGATTTGGATGAAACTTGAAACGCATGTTTATAACCCAAAGATCTTGGTTCCTTTCGATATTTGCGCCAATCGGATCGTAACTTCCTGAATTATGGCCCCTGATTGTCCGAAAAATTGCCCTTTTTAGCTTGTGGTCCCTCTGGAGGTCAAAATTGTTATCCGATTTAAAAAAACGTTTGATTATATCATTGTTCCATGGTTATGAAGGTCGAGTTCGAATTTCGTGAAAATCGGACCAAAATTGACGGACAAAATGGCCACCATTTGTACGCGAATAGTGTGCAAATATGTTATATCAAGGTTGTGAACAGTGTAGAGGACACAATTTTGAACCGATTTGGATGAAACTTGAAATGCATGTTTATAACCCAAAGATCTTGATTCCTTTCGATATTTGCGCCAATTGGATCGTAACTTCCTGAATTATGGCCCCTGATTGTCCGAAAAAATGCCCTTTTTAGCTTGTGGTCCCTCTGGAGGTCAAAATTGTTATCGGATTTAAAAAAACGTTTGATTATATCACTGTTCCATGGTTATGAAGGTTGAGTATGAATTGTGTGAAAATCGGACCAAAATTGACGGACAAAATGGCCGCCGTTTGTACGCGAATATTGTGAAAATATGTTATATAAAGGTTGTGGACCTTATAGAGGTCACAATTTTGAACCGATTTTGATGAAACTTGACATGTATGTTTATAACCCAAAGATCGTGGTTCCTTTAGATATTTGCGCCCATTGGATCATAACTTCCTGAATTATGTCCCCGGATTGTCAGAAAAATCGCTTTTGTTCGCTTTTGGTCCCTCTGGAGGTCAAAATTATTATCCGATTTAAAAAAACGTTTGACTATATCACCGTTACATGGTAATGAAGAGAGAGTTTGAATTACGTGAAAACCGGACTAGAATTGACGGACAAAATGGCCGCCGTTTGTACACGAATAGTGTGAAAATATGTTATATCAAGGTTGTGGACCCTATAGAGGTCACAAATTTGAATCGATTTTGATGAAACTTGACAGGTATGTTTTAAACCCAAAGATCTTGGTTCCTTTCGATATTTGCGCCCATCGGGTCATTACTTCCTGAATTATGTCCCCTGATTGTACGAAAAATCACCCTTTTTAGCTTGTGGTGCCTCTGGAGGTCACAATTATTATATGATTTAAAAAAAACCGTTTGATTATAAAAACCAAACAAATTCTAATGATTTTCTGATAATTCCTTAATATGCGACAATTCTTGTTGACTGCCCGGACGATTTGGCTGCTGTGTGGGCGTATGTTTCGTTGCCTGGCAACCTATTTTTTTAAAGTCAAGATAGAGTTACTTCCCTTTTAAAGATATACAGGCAAAATACATGTGCAAAATTTAGAACAATGGTCACATTTTGTAACACTTAACTTCTAAAAGACCTTTCCCACAACAATCACACTCAACAAGTAAATCAGGTGATGCTGATAGATAAGGTCTACAAATATCTAAAAATAAACCACATTCTGCATATGAAGCATTTTTATGACTATCCAAATACATGCTTTTATATTCTAACTTTGCATGAGGCTCCATCTCCCGCCCACATTTTAATGGTTTTAAATTAAGATTAAGTTTAGTATAGCCCATGATTTTTTTCAGGAGCGGGCAAATATCTTCATCAACTGAATTGTCATGCTTTTTATACGCCCACATTTTTATGTGGACGTATATTGTCGTCGCCCCTGTCCGTCCGTCCGTCCGTCCGTCCGTCCGTCCACATTTTTTTGTGAACAGTCTACAGGTCACAATTTTTATCCGATTTCAATTAAACTTGAAATATAGGTTTATCACCATAAGATCTCGGTTCCTTTCGATATTGGCATGTATCGGACTGTAACTTCATGGGTTATGGCCCCTGATTGTACGAAAAATCACGTTTTTTAGCTTGTGAACAGCGTAGAGGTCACAATTTTGAACCGATTTGGATGAAACTTGACATGTGTGTTTATAACCCAAAGATCTTGGTTCCTTTCGATATTTGCGCCAATCGGATCGTCACTTCCTGAATTATGGCCCCTGATTGTCCGAAAAATTGCCCTTTTTAGCTCGTGGTCCCTCTGGAGGTCAAAATTGTTATCCGATTTAAAAAAACGTGTGATTATATCACCGTTCCATGGTTATGAAGGTCGAGTTCGAATTTCGTGAAAATCGGACCAAAATTGACGGACAAAATGGCCGCCATTTGTACGCGAATAGTGTGAAAATATGTTAAATCAAGGTTGTGAACAGTGTAGAGGACACAATTTTGAACCGATTTGGATGAAACTTAAAATGCATGTTTATAACCCAAAGATCTTGGTTCCTTTCGATATTTGCGCCAATCGGATCGTAACTTCCTGAATTATGGCCCCTGATTGTCCGAAAAATTGCCCTTTTTAGCGTGTGGTCCCTATGGAGGTCAAAATTGTTATCCGATTTAAAAAAACGTTTTCTTATATCATTGTTCCATGGTTATAAAGGTCGAGGTTGAATTTCGTGAAAATCGGACCAAAATTGACGGACAAAATGGCCGCCATTTGTACGCGAATAGTGTGAAAATATGTTATATCAAGGTTGTGAACAGTGTAGAGGACACAATTTTGAACCGATTTGGATGAAACTTGAAATGCATGTTTATAACCCAAAGATCTTGATTCCTTTCGATATTTGCGCCAATCGGATCGTAACTTGCTGAATTATGGCCCCTGATTGTCCGAAAAATCGCCCTTTTTAGCTTGTGGTGCCTCTGGAGGTCAAAATTGTTATCCGATTTAAAAAAACGTTTGATTATATCACCGTTCCATGGTTATGAAGGTCGAGTTTGAATTTCGTGAAAATCGGACCAAAATTGACGGACAAAATGGCCGCCATTTGTACGCGAATAGTGTGAAAATATGTTAAATCAAGGTTGTGAACAGTGTAGAGGACACAATTTTGAACCGATTTGGATGAAACTTGAAATGCATGTTTATAACCCAAAGATCTTGATTCCTTTTGATATTTGCGCCAATCGGATCGTAACTTCCTGAATTATGGCCCCTGATTGTCCGAAAAATTGCCCTTTTTAGCTTGTGGTCCCTCTGGAGGTCAAAATTGTTATCCGATTTAAAAAAAACGTTTGATTATATCACCGTTCCATGGTTATGAAGGTTGAGTATGAATTTTGTGAAAATCGGACCAAAATTGACGGACAAAATGGCCGCCGTTTGTACACGAATATTGTGAAAATATGTTATATAAAGGTTGTGGACCTTATAGAGGTCACAATTTTGAACCGATTTTGATGAAACTTGACATGTAGTTTATAACCCAAAGATCTTTTTCCTTTCGATATTTGCGCCCATTGGATCATAACTTCCTGAATTATGTCCCCGGATTGTCCGAAAAATCGCTTTTGTTCGCTTTTGGTCCCTCTGGAGGTCAAAATTATTATCCGATTTAAAAAAACGTTTGACTATATCACCGTTACATGGTAAAGAAGAGAGAGTTTGAATTACATGAAAACCGGACTAGAATTGACGGACAAAATGGCCGCCGTTTGTACACGAATAGTGTGAAAATATGTTATATCAAGGTTGTGGACCCTATAGAGGTCACAATTTTGAGTCGATTTTGATGAAACTTGACAGGTATGTTTTAAACCCAAAGATCTTGGTTCCTTTCAATATTTGCGCCCATCGGGTCATTACTTCCTGAATTATGTCCCCTGATTGTACGAAAAATCACCCTTTTTAGCTTGTGGTGCCTCTGGAGGTCACAATTATTATATGATTTAAAAAAAACGTTTGATTATAAAAACCAAACAAATTCTAATGATTTTTTGATAATTCCTTAATATGCGACAATTCTTGTTGACTGCCCGGACGATTTGGCTGCTGTGTGGGCGTATGTTTCGTTGCCTGGCAACCTATTTTTTTTTTTTTTAAAAGTTTGGACTCTAGTATGCACAGCATAGAAATTGGATGCTGTGATGCGATCTTCTCTCAGTGAATACCAACTGCTGTTTGTACTCTGACCCAAAGTTGCTTCATTGATATGAAAAATAATTTCTGATGTGGGTTTAAAGGGTCAATCCCGATAACTTTTTGGGGAATAAAACTGCTTAATTTTGTGTTAAAATCCCTTAAAACCCATTACCTAAGGCCGAACAACTAGCATGATATTTGTGATATGCTTGTAAATAACTTAAACCTGACAGTCTTCATCTGGAAATGGAGACCGTTGTATTATACAGTATAGGGATAAAACCAAACTTTTTTCTATAAAAATAATATATAGGTGAAATTTACCTTTTGTTATCAAGTGCAGTACATGTGTCATTCACTGTATAGACCTCTCAAGAAACGGGAATCGATTATCAGGTCACCCAATGGAAAAAATGACCCGAAACTTAAAAGGGTTACGTGTCCGGTTAAGCAGTGTTGACGTTAACGTCAAAACGACTCAATATTTTGAGCTGAAATTTTGAGACAAGGTAAATACACCATGCCTCTATATTTTGGTCCATAAATTTAATAAATGCTCGGACTTTAATTTTTGAGACTCTGTTCTTATCGGGATTGTCCCTTTAAAGAAAAAAATCAGTATTGCAATTCTCTTTAAATTTGTCCGTTAAATACTGTTGAGTATAACAGTTGACATCAAATATAATATAGGCACTGTGGGATGTACTGTTGGATTTACTGTAGGGTGTACTGTTATCACCTGTTCTCTTAAACTTGGAAGACCTGAAAAAAATCCATAACCTTATGTTAATCAAATAAATAAACTGGTAGAATATTATTACATGTATAAGGGGTGTGTTGCTGTCATTTGACACCAGTCCGTTTTAGTGTCTCACCAACTCACCTTGGATCCAATGTTAGGAATAGCAACATTGGGTGGACAACCTTGTGTTCTTGTAAATTAAGAATCCAATTTTGCCTTCATGACTCGATAACTGATTTTTACGATAACATGAAATGAAATGGGGTTTTATGTCCTGTCCTATTGCTTTGCTCTGACTGGGCTAATGAAGATGGGCATACGCCATATCCAGCGTGTTATGAGAGAAATTTTGCCCAGACACTAGCACTACTGCCTACTCTGATATTGAACTTCAGCTGGCAAGGGATCTTTTATGTGACGTGCACATCAATATAAACACAGTGCCTTGGTTTTTGATCCCATCCAAATGACTATACATTGTCCCTTGCCAGACACACTGTGCCACACCACTGACAAGGGGGATCACAAATCTTACTCACTGAGACACCATGGCTACTTTAAGGACAAATTATGATAATTTATAAATTTGCTTCATAATGGTAGAACATAATATAGGCCTACCTTTGAAAAGGCATGCTGTAGGTAGTACATCAAACAAAGCTTCGCTCAGTGTGTCGAGTTCATTGTGCACCTCAACAGGTTGAAAAGATTTCTTTAAAGGAGTGACAAGTGGTCTTTTGTTTCCTGCAAATAATAAAGTAAACATTAATTAAACAGTTAAATAATTCAAAGGTAATTTGCCAAAGTTTGATTTACCCTATAGATGTAACTAAAACTATATAACGCATTTTATGACTTTTTAAATATTGGTATGATTTAATTTAATACAGTGTACTTACCTGTAGTGCCATGCCTGGATTTCTTAATTGTCATTTCACTGATCAGTTTGGGTTCCAAGACGCTGCTTTTTTTAGGAACATTCCATGTACATTTTTGTGATGTACACGAGATATAATATATTTTTCTTGTCTAAGTCTAAATCCATTGTAAAACTAAAATCGCCAAACTTAATAATATATGAAAGTGCGCTAATATGATAATAGTAATAAAGTACCCTGTAAAGATAGGCCTTGGCCTTGTGGCATTGTCATTTGTTGTGATGAGATGGCGATCGATCGATGTCCCTGTGTCAATGCAATAATATGATTTATGATATAATCAAAATGTATATTTTTTTAAGCAGCATCTGTTGTGATGAGGTGGTGAATGTCTGTAATGCAAGTTTGCAGCATATGATAAAAACATAATTAGGCCTATAATAGTTATCGAATTCTATGCAGTAGCAGACGACGTGAAATCTCGCTTTTCCGCCATGTTGTTTATCTTCGCGACGATATTCACCGATTGACCTTTGACCGGGGCCCCTTATATCACTAGGGTGGATTCAAGTATTGTTCCTCATTTACGTTGATAGAGGGCTCATTGAAGTCATTGGCAGTTTTTTAGTTTTTAGGCTATCCCATACTTTTCGTGAGTTTTGATGACTTGCGATTGCCTATGTTTATATCTAGGCCTAACTATATAAGAAGGCCTTAATTTAGCGAGTTTTCCCGTAATCACGTAGATTTAACTGGAAGTAAAAGCTTCACCGCACCGGAGGTCTCCATAATTTTTATACCTTTATTACTAGGCCTACTAGAATTACTATTATTACTAGGCCTTTTACTAGTTTTAGACTTATTAGAGTATTAGTAGGCCCTAGCCTACTCAGTTCTAATAAATAAGCTTTGCTGAAATCATAATATAGAAACCTAGATAGCAAGGCCTTGATTACTTGTTGAATGGGCCTGAATTAAAACTAATGTAATAGGATTAGTTTTACCTGATATAATTATTAGGACTATTATTTTTATGCCTAGTATTAGTACTAGTATAAATTACTTTAGTAAGTCTACAGATTAATTAAATAGATTGCAAGGCCTTATTTAATAGCTAATAAGCTATAATAGTATAAGCTAAATAGGCTAAACTAATTGATGGAGAATTAGTTATTTTACCCGTGAGAACCATAATTGTTGTCCAAGAGGGACACCAGGGACACCAGAGAAACCATATTTTTATAAGCTCACCCGTCACCCAAGACTCATTCTTCACCCGAAGATCACCCGTCACCCAAGTCTCACCCAAGATTTATTCTTCACCCGAAGATCAGTTCACCCGTCACCAAGGACTCACCCGTTACCCGATATTCACTCTTCACCCGAAGATCACCCATCACCCAAAGTTCACCCGAAGATTACCAGTCACCCGAGGTTCACCCTTAGCAACTTTTTTTACCTGTGGTGTAACCATAAAATATAACCTGCTTATATCATTGACCATTTTTAGAATTAATGCAATCACCATTCAGTGATTACCTGACCTTACCAATTGTAAAGAACCATAACAAGTGTTCTTGTATTGGAGACCTTAATTGCTAAAAGATAGGGTGGAAACCACACTTTTGTATTACGAGAGTCTGGAACAAAGGAGAATAATTCCTTCTTGTTACATAATATAATTATTTAAGTAAATTACTTTTATTAATCGTGTAACTATTAACATTATTTATTGTAAAGGCTATTTAATATATTTATTCATTGTAATTTGTATTATGTAAGTAAATAATTATAAATATTTGTTGAATAAAGGTTTATGTAATTTATTATTGAATTTGTTATTCTTTTGATTTATGTGCTTAGACTGAGACGAGCCCAAATAGCGCTGAAGGGGAGAACGCAACAGCAGTCCATGTTGTGCCGTTCGCATGGCCGCCGTTTCATCTTCCAGGATGACAACGCAAGATGTCACAGGCCCAGGATCGTTACAGGTTACCTCCAACAACAGAACATCACCCATAGGCGTACGAGGCGGGGGGGCCGGGGGGCACCGGCCCCTCCAAATATTTTCATGAAAAAAAAAATAGAAATCTGAAAAGAGCTCAGAATTGTGAGATCGGTCATTAGCCGAGGAGTTTTTGAAAATGGGGTGGGGTAGGGGTATGGCCTTGTCGGGGAAGGCTATGGTCTTGTCGGGAATGAATGCTCAGTTTGTCGGGAAGCGTCGCGCCGTCTGTCGGGTTTTGAATATTTTTAATAATATGGAATCGGAAAGAAAGCAGTCCAGTCAATGATGAACACGTACGCCATCTGAATAGAACTAGCACGTACACATGGCCTGTCTCAGTTCTTGAGTACTGTGTTCCTGAATACTTACATCCAACTCCATGCACCGGACGAGCCCAGTGATAGAAGTGAGCAGCTGAAAATTTTCTTTAATAATAATTGATAAGGTTGTAATAATATTGTACCTTGTAGTCACATATAATATACATGTACGATGGCTCAATAGGCCGTAAATAATTCGATATTGAACCCTTTTCTCTGGAAATAAATATTCATAGGTGAATGTAAAGTGCCACTGGCAAGAATTATACAAAGATAACGTGCTCAACAACGCTTATAATATATGGTCATTCATATTTTAAAAGTAGATAAAGTATATACAAGTCTTCTATACATCTGAGATCTGGATAAAAAATGTGAAGTCTCTTAAAATGAAAAATGTGGCAAAAGTAAATCGTTCGATTTGTTCTTGTTTTCGAAGTAATAGAGCTTGTATTTTAAAGATGACTTTTTACCAGTTTTTATGCGGCAACTGACATAATTTACTACCCACTCCAAATTACTAGAAAGTATTCGAAATGCCTGGAAATCGCGTCTACGGCCGTCTGGTTTTCAAAATTTTCTAGGGGGAGGCCCCCAGACCCCCCGTCTTGTTTTCGAAGTAATAGAGCTTGTATTTTAAAGATGACTTTTTACCAGTTTTTATGCTGCAATTGACATAATTTACTACCCACTCCAAATTACTATAAAGTATTCGAAATGCCTGGAAATCGCGTCTTCGGCCGTCTGGTTTTCAAAATTTTCTAGGGGGAGGCCCCCCAGACCCCCCATCTTGTTTTCGAAGTAATAGAGCTTGTATTTTAAAGATGACTTTTTACCAGTTTTTATGCTGCAACTGACATAATTTACTACCCACTCCAAATTACTAGAAAGTATTCGAAATGTCTGGAAATCGCGTCTTCGGCCGTCTGGTTTTCAAAATTTTCTAGGGGGAGGCCCCCCAGACCCTCCGTCTTGTTTTCGAAGTAATAGAGCTTGTATTTTAAAGATGACTTTTTACCAGTTTTTATGCTGCAACTGACATAATTTACTACCCACTCCAAATTATTAGAAATTATTTGAAATGCCTGGAAATCGCGTCTTCGGCCGTCTGGTTTTCAAAATTTTGTAGGGGGAGGCCCTCCGTCGGTCGCTTCGCGCCTCCGGCGCTCCGCGGACTCTAAAGAAATATATTTGTCGGGAAAATATGCTGGCCCCCCCAAACAAGTTCGGCCTCGTACGCCTATGACATCACCACATTACCTTGGCCAGCACTGAGACCCGACCTCTCCCCCATCATGTTCCTTGCTCAACAACAGTTGGGCTTAATTCAGACTAAAACAGGCCAGACACAGCCCAACTACAGAGACAATAATAACACCACCAACTGTTGAGAAGCACATGTAAATGTCTTGTTTATTTCAACAAAACACTTTGACGAAGTTTCGATGTATTTTTATTGACGATTCGATGGTACATGTATATAACTGAACAGCAGAGAGCACACAAAAAAGTTAGACACACGGTGGTTACATACAAAATTCGGAATGAACCAAATAAAATGAAACGAAATACAAAAATAAACGAAACGAAAATACAAGTTACAAATTACATCATGACAAGTAAAATTCAGTTCTTAACACATCCCTCTCCTTGATGTGCCCTAAAAAGAAACATCAATATCAAATACTAACAATGTTGACGTTACAATGCGAAAAAGAACTATACTCATGCGATGTTCAAACGATGTTTAACTAGGCCTACGATGTCAATACAATTGATTGAAGCGATGTACAAAACAATTACGATGTCAATATAAAAACCAAACGATTTCGATGTCGATGCGAAGACGATGTCGATGCGTACATTATAACATTATCAAGTATCATGATCTCAAACATATGACTAAGAATTTAACTGAACATAAAATTTAAACAACACAGTTTGTAAATGTCCAGTGACATGTGCATGTAGTCTCTAAATTATGCCTCAAGGGGACACAATCGATGAATGGACCGTTTATAAATAGTGTCACCAACTTTGACCTCTACAACACGAACCAGTCCATCACTACCAGGAAAGGTCCTAACAATTCGCCCTAGCGGCCACTTTCCACGAGGCGAATGGGGATCGATGACTAATACGACATCATCGATTTCTAAGTTTTTCGAAGAATTGTTCCATTTATTACGATTGTTCAGGGTAGGCAGGAATTCGCGTAACCATCTTTGCCAAAAGTGTTTCAACAAGTCTTGTACGCGACGCCATCTCCTTCGTGGATTAAAACGGAGTTCGTCAACTGATTCAGGTGCAAGCGAGCCACCTAGTTGTCCAAAAAGGAAGTGGTTTGGGGTTAGAACGGGTTCATCATGACAACTATCTCCTATATAGCACAGTGGACGACTATTCATAAGTCCTTCAGCACCCACTATAGCGGTTAATAATTCTTCATCGGTTATGTCTGCATTACCAAATATCACATTCATAGCTCGTTTTGCAGATTTGATGAGGGATTCAAAAACCCCACCAAAATGTGGAGATAAGGGAGGGTTAAATTGCCAAACAATTCCTTGGTTCGATAAATGGTTACCTATTTTCTCTTCATCCAGAGCGGAGAGCAAGTCTTTAAGTTCCCGATTAGCACTCACGAAGTTCGATCCATTGTCCGATAGAATCTGAATAGGCTTTGATCGTCGACTTACGAATCTGTCAAGGGCAGATAAAAAACTATCAGTATCCATACTTCATGCCATCTCCAAATGGACTGCACGAGTGGCGAGACATGTAAACAAACATAAATATCTTTTAGTGTGAATGCGACCACGGCCTTGCTTTGTCAAATATGGTCCACCAAAGTCAACTCCAACCCTGGCGAAAGCACGAAGGGGTACTCCTAACCTCATCTTAGGCAATGGTGCCATCATTTGCTTAGCTGGGCGTTTTCGTCGTCGAATACACTCATAACATTTGGCTATGACACTTTTCACAGATTCTCTAGCACGTAATATCCAAAAACGAGATCTCAGATCTGAAAGAGTATGCGACACACCCAAATTATGATTCGAAAGCTTGTGAGCATGTGTTATGACTAGTTTAGTAACTTTATGTTTCGATGGCAAGATCACAGGGAACCGTGCACTGTAGCTTAAGTTGTCAGCTTTCTCTAATCTTCCCTGAACGCGTAATACATCCTCGTTATCCAGGAATGGATTAAGACTGGACAATTTGGAATTACTACTTATAGATCGATTTTTATGTAAATCGCGAATCTCATCACGAAACACTTCTCCTTGGACGAATCGAAACCACACACTTTCCGAACGTGAAATTTCTTCTGATGTAAGAAAGTTGCTAGTAACTTTATCCTTATTTTGACAATTCCGAACGAAACGATAAACCCAAGCAGTAAGTCTAATAAAACGTAACCATTTTGAATATCTATCCGGACTGAGTCTCCCGAGATCGATGTCCTGTACAACTGTAATGAAGGCATCAGTACTGACATTCCTACGAATTTCTTCACAGGCCTCTGTTGGATTAAAATTACGATTCACAGGCCAGTCTAATGGATCCTTATATAAGAAATCTGGTCCGTGCCACCACAGACTGCTGTGACAGAGTTCTGAGGCAGACAACCCTCTGGTTGCGCAATCACTGCTATTCAATTTACTAGGAACATAACGCCAGTTTTCAGGATCTGACAATTCATGTATTTCTCCTACTCGATGTGACACGAAAGGTTTGTACGTTCTTGATTCGCCCCGGATCCAAAACAAAACGTTCTGACTGTCTGACCAGTAAGTAATTTGACTAGGCAAAATGTTCAAAACACTGCGAATAGTTTGTGTCAATCGAAGACCAAGAACTGCACCACAGAGTTCTAACTTTGGAATAGATATAGTTTTCAGATATAGATATAGTTTTACAATCAATAGGAGATTTATCAACTAAACATCTGCGAACACTTACTGAACACAGCTCATCAAGTTCCGAAAACCAATTAGCCCATTTTCTTGCTAAATTATCTGGGAGTACGTCATCCCAATCTGTTCCAAGGATCCAAGATGACTGGATGCCAATTTTGGCACGTATTGTGAATGGAGCGAGAAGATTCAAGGGATCAAACAAGGTTGCTGTCTTGCTAACCACAAAGCGCTTAGTGAGTATAGAATCATTGGGAGGTTCGACATTAAAGGCAAAGGTGTCCTCACTTGCATTCCATAGAATGCCTAAAGTTTTTGTTGAAGGCAGTCCTTCATCTTGAAGCGTAAAGACCGCCGCACACGAGCGCATTTTGCGTAGGCATTTGACGCAGAAATACGGCGTCCGCACACGAGCCGAAAACGACGCTGCGCGAAAGCTACTGCGGCAATTGTGTCGTTCACGTGACCACCACTCATCCCAAAATGGCAGCGGTCTCGAAATTCTACGCATTTTGTATCATATAGGCAAGGATATTCTTGCCATAAATGCTCTAAAATTGCGTCACTGACGAACTCACTGGGTGCCGCCATTTTGCAGTAGTGATGACGCATGCGCATTGACGACGAATGAAACGCAAATAGCGCTGAGTCGCCCGCACACGAGAGCGCAGTTGGCGCTGCGTCAAAAAATATCAAACATGACAGATATTTGGCGAACGTCAAAATGCGCTCGAAAATACCCCCGCACACGAGCCGAAAATGACGCTGCGCCATTTGCGTACGCAGTTTTCGGCTCGTGTGCGGGGGCCTTAAGACTAGAAAGTCTATCCTTAATGGGAATATCTTCCAATAGGCGCGGTTCATTTGTCAACCACTTGCGAATTTCAAATCCACCACTCAATAACAAGTCCGAAATTTCATGTCGTAGCTTTAATCCGTCCGAAAGCGTGTCCACACTGTCTAATAGGTCGTCAACATACATCGAGTTTAATACAGCATCAGAGCCAAGCGGAAAATGTTTTTCGTTCATTTTTGCATGTTCACGTAAAACAGTCTGCGACAGGTAGGGGGATGCTGTGTTCCCAAACACCAAACGTTGGTATTCATACTCTCGTATGGGCGTGTCCAAATGCATATCACGCCACAAGAATCGATGGTATCTGCGATCTTGCGGAGTCATTTCCACCTGTAAAAACATTTCTGTGATGTCAGCCACAAGAGCTATGGGTGAGCTGCGAAACCTTATCAAAACGTCTATTAGCTCCCTTTGCAATTTAGGTCCCTGAAATATGCAATCATTCAATGACTTTTCTCAATATTGTGCAGCTGCATCCATTACTAGACGTACTTTAGTTGTGTTCTTATCTGGACGAACCACTGGGAAGTGTGGGAGATACCAGATGTTTTCAGAGTGTCTCTCTGGAGGTAGTACTTCTTTTATATACGATTTATCGATATGATCCTTTATAATCGCACAGTAAGAAGACGCAACCGATGGTCGCTTGACTAGTGACTTTTCGAGGTTCAATAATCTAGATTTTGCGAGTTCAAAATTATTGTACAAACTAGGTTCATTGTCTTTCCATGGTATTCCGATGCGATAACGATGATCATAGAATTCTAACGATGAACGAACTTTTCTGTCTATCTCAATATCTGACGTGGATAAACTTTGCTTCTGGGACGATGAAACTCCCATCGAGTCAAGTTCCCACATTCGACGAATAAGTGAGTTAGTATTATTCTGATTGTGCGTAAAAAATGCTCTAACGAAATGATTCTGAGTGTTGCTAAGTAATGGATCATATGGTCCAATACAAGTCCAGCCAAGTGGTGTCAAACGAGCAACTGGCTCGCCTGGCCCACCATAGATTTCTGTTACACAGCGATGGACACCTGGAACGTTAAGGCCTATCAATAAGTCTACACGATTACTGCGACCGACACGAGGAAATTCAATACCCGCTAAGTGGGGCCATTTTTGTGCATGTTTGTTCCAGTCAATCACTTTCATATCCCCTGTGACATCATTTACAGTAAATGCATCAAAATCAAAAATATTACTTCCATCAGCACTTTGCATAACAAGCTTTACGATAGTGGTGTTCAATGGCTTGGTTGTGCCACCTAAGACGCCTACATTTAGCGAAGTTAAAGGTCCGGTTAAACCTAACTCTGCAGCAACACTTTCATCAACATAACTGTCTGTTGAACACTCGTCTATTAAAGCGTTTGCCTGTATATACTTGTTACCGTTTACTAATATAACAGGTGCGACCCGCATTGCCACAAAATCACCATTTAGTTTATTAGTTGCGTGAGCACGTGTACTTGTGGGGGGTGCAGTTGCTGACGAAGGGGAACCACGATTCCATACATGAGTATCCGGTCCGAAGGCAGATCCCTCTCCGTGAAGGAGACGATGATGTGTCCGAGGGCATCCATCAATGCCACAGCGATTAGAGGTTCAAACACTTAGAACCAAAATGTGAGTTACTCAGGCAACGATAACATAGCTGTTTTTCTTTGGCGAAATCTCATCGTAAGTTGAGTGGCATAGATTGAAACGATGAACAGTTTTGAAGCTCATGAAAATAACCACACTTTAAACACAAAGGACTTTGATTAGGAGGGGGTAACTTCGATTTGTCAAAAGTTGTGTAAGCCCGTGAATTGTTCGATGAGGTTTTTGGTTTATAATAATTAAATGACTTCGCATTTACGAAACCCTCGACTTCTTCGTGCGCCTCGACACGATAACGTAACTCAATAGAAAGCCACTTATATAAACTTTGTAAATTCTCAGAGTTCTGCGTAGCTGCAGCCCAGCGTTTGTAGTGTGCGATATTGACAGGCGATATCTTAGACTTAGCAATGCTATAAAACATAGAGTTTTCATCAAACTCTTCAGTTCGACCTGAATCTTTCAGTGAGATAATAGCCAACTCCAACTTGTCACTAAAGGCTTCAACACTTTTTATGTCTTGAAATAATACAGGTTTCGAATGACGAATTGAATCGAGATGCAGAAGTATTTGTCTCCTGGGTCCTCCGAACTTTTCTTCTAATCTAGTTTTAGCAGATTCATATCCAACTGTCGATGCTGGAAAGCCCTCGATTGCCTTCAGGGCTTCTCCCTCAAGATACTGTCTCAGTTGGAGCATTTTGTACCCATCCGAGCATTTGGCTTTATCAATGCACTGGGTGAATGCATCTTTGAAGAGTTGATAATCTTTCTTGTTGCCATTAAACTTTGGGATTGCGACACGCTGTAATTGCTGGAACAGATCTCTGTCAATCTAATAAGCTTCATTATTCACTGCTTGCGGATCACCACTTTCACTGCCACTTTTAGGTGAAACTGATTCCACATTAGTTGTAGGCTGATCGCGGTTCTCAAGAGTTACGTCCCTTCCACATACTTTATTTTTAGTCGAAACACATAGCAATTCGGTTGCCTTGGCCAAAATCCCAATAATAGCAGGGTCATTCTGCACAGAGTCAAGCTCAGATTCATATTTTTCACTGTCGATGTCACACAATGAAAGCAAAATGTCAATTTCCTCTTCTTGATTGTTCAAGATTTGACCGACCGCGTGGCGAACGCTACTTTCGTTTTCCTCACCCGTCGCACTAGTAGCACATAACTTTGCAGTTAATTCGAGCCGTGCTTTTGTTAGCCGGGCTTTCAACAAGCGTTTCTTTTTCAGTAAGCTTTTAAGTCTATCATCTTCGGTCTGACGTGCCGAAACATTATCCGAATGTTCTGTCCTTTCCTTTTCAGGCTGATTAGCGTCCCTGGTTTCCGACATGGCGCCACGACATCCGATGTGACTTTTGTTGACTAGCGTTACACTTCAAACTTCACTGTTAAATTATAATGAAAGGCTCTCATTTTAACAGCCTATCACTCACCGACAGAACCACGCTCTGCTACCATAAACATGTTGAGAAGCACATGTAAATGTCTTGTTTATTTCAACAAAACACTTTGACGAAGTTTCGATGTATTTTTATTGACGATGTCGATGGTACATGTTTATAACTGAACAGCAGAGAGCACACAAAAAAGTTAGACACACGGTGGTTACATACAAAATTCGGAATGAACCAAATAAAATGAAACGAAATACAAAAATAAACGAAACGAAAATACAAGTTACAAATTACATCATGACAAGTAAAATTCAGTTCTTAACACCAACTATCTACTGCGTGGTCCTAATTATAATAGTAAGATTGATCCCAACCTCCCAGAATACTAATGTGGCTAACTACATGTACATGTATAATCCGTTATCATAATTAACACATATTGATGCAGCTATATTATATACTGCTAATATACTATTCAAAAAATGTAGGGGATATTTGATTTCGGGGGCATAATACTAAAATATGCAGATGACTACGAAAAAAGTCACTATAGAACCTAACAGAAGAAACATTTCCAGTTACATGTGACGCCCAAACACACCAATAGCTACCGCATGGAATGCAGGTGATGCTTGGGATCATCATGGGGGTCCAACCCAAGATTTGCACGACTCTGACTTTGAATGTTACAGTCATTGTGGCACTGAATTCCAGGGTGGAAACATCAGTTTAATTGTTTTAGTGACCAGAAAACAAATTTTGATATGCGTCGGCTTACCCAAAATGAAAGTTACGTGCCCTTGGCATGCTACAGATCGGCACAACACAGGCGGTTGTGGCGCGGACGATGAATGTTTCTCCGTCTGTCATAAGCAGGCTATGGTCCAGATACCGTGATACACAAACTGTACAGGACAGACCACGCTCAGGTCGACCAAGGGCGACAACTCAAGCCCAGGATCGATTTATCCGTACCTTGGCCTTGAGAAATCATGTCATCACAGCAAATCAGATCAGCGCTCGTCTTCAAACAGACACTGGTGTGAGAGTGAGTGGCCAGACGATTCGGAATCGACTGCATAGGGGTCACCTTCGCGCCCAACGTCCTCGCGTGATCCCTTGTTTGAGAGATCATCACATTCAGGCAAGACGTCAACACTGGGATAATCGACGCTGGAGCAATGTGATGTTTTCAGATGAGTCAAGGTTCACTGTTGATTTTTTGGACAGACGTAGGAGGGTGTGGCGTCGTCGAAACGAGCGCTTCCAAGACGTTAACGTCATCAGACATGATCGATTTGGGGGTGGTTCTGTTATGGTATGGGGAGGCATCACTGTTGCTGGAAGAACGGCTTTACATGTTGTTGCAGGGCGTGTTACAGGCCAGTACTACCGGGACAACATCTTGGCAGTCCATGTTGTGCCGTTCACACGACGTCATGGCCGCCGTTTCATCTTCCAGGATGGCAACGCAAGATGTCACAGGGCCAGGATCGTTACAGGTTACCTCCAACAACAGAACATCACCACATTACCTTGGCCATCGAGCATGTCTGGGACATGCTTGGACAGAGGTTACGTCAACGTCAACAACGTCCTGCCAATGTCCAAGAACTTGCTGCTGCGTTGCAACAGGAATGGGACAATCTGGACCAAAATGACCTTAGACGTCTCATTAGGAGTATGCTTGTTTGGCAAACAGAGGAGGACTTACTGACTTTGTTGTGATGCTGTGGTAACTTTGCTGTTTGACCCCGGGTATCATTTTACCCTTATAATGGTCAGTCTGTGCCTTACTTAGTCTAACGATCATTTGGAATAAATCGATGAATGTGAACTTCATTTCATTTTGTCATTTGTTTCTTCGTCAGTTTCATTAGTTGACTTTAATAACACTTAAAAATCAAATATCCCCTACTCTTTTTGAATAGTATATATACCGTTTACTTTCAAAACAACGTTCGACAATTGATAAAAATCGTTTAAGAATAACAAAAATGGTTTAATTTGTACTATGGTTTAGATTAATGGTAACGGCTTTAAATAGTTTTAGCTGATGTGCGTTTAAAACCTGACGATCCGTTCACTTATCTATTGCGTTCACTAATTAGACGATGCGTTTAATTTCCCGCGATTCGTATAGAGATCAACAGACGATTAAATTATCTACTGCCTTTACGTATTTGACAAGCCGCTGAATTTCCCGAGATGCGTACTCTTTAGATCAAAAGTTCATTTTGTTACGATTTTTACATATGAAATACGAATGAAAAGGTGAGTATAAAAATGCGCACCCATAGAATATTGTTTAATCTAAACAAAAGCAAATGTTTGTAATTACTGACTCGGGCTCACACATTTGTCTTGTGCAACCTCGAGAATTTGTCTAACTCACCCTCTTTTGAATACTCGCAATCGCTAGAACATTCTGATTCTTCCCACTTCACCCGTGTTATGCAACGGCGATGACATTATACTTAATCGTTTCAAAGGAGCTAAATCGCTAACTTTTGGGACCTAGAAATTGTCATATGAATGTATATAAACTCATCTACATGGTTTCCGTTTTTACTCTAATTTCAAATCAGTTATGTTTGGCGAAATAAGCCAGCAGTCTGGTTATTCCAGTCTACATATTACGCCCTTTGATATGGTGCAATGTTTCTAGCCTTGTTCCTCGATTCTCTTGCTAGAGCTGGAGCTGAAACACATTATGGTACACGATTCGTGTACAAATGGTAAAATTTTTATTTTGTCTTAAAAATTGGATATCAGAAGACAATCTTTTCCCGGTAAAATCACGGCATCAATGTTGATTTAAATAGATAAAACATTTCGTGTTTTCAATGTTGAAGATTTTGGATGATATTGAAAGAAAAATTTCAGTCAGCATACAAAAACAGCACAGTACAGAATCCGCCTTACTTCGTGATCACAATGATATTGCATGTAGCTTGGATCGGAAGAAACCAATGTCGCTAGTTTTATTGGATTTGAGTGCGGCATTTGATACGATAGATCAATCAATCTTACTCGGGAGACTTGAAACTCGATACGGTATATCCGACGACGCATTGCAGTGGTTTTAGTCCTATCTGGGCGGAAGACAGCAGAGTATTGTTATCGCGCATCTCAATCAATGCCTAAAGTTCTTGATTTTGGTGTTCCTCAGGGATCCGTATTGGAACCGGTTTTGTTCACAGCATACACTGCACCAATTCGAGATATTATCCGTGAGATTGGTCTTAACTACCACCGCTAAGCGGATGATACCCAGTTATATGTTGAACTCTATCCATCACCAGATACCATTACATCATTGCATGCATTGAACGAATTAAAATCTGAATGCACTGCATTTTTTTTAAATTGAACGATGACAAAACAGAAAATATAATAATCGGGAATAAAAAGAACATTGGCACCAACCATGTGACTATTGGAAGCACAGCAATAACCCCATCCAACTGTGTCAGGAATCTTGGTGTGTTCTTTGACTCTTCCTTCGATATGAAAAGCCATGTATCCATGGTGTGCAAAGCGACCTTTCACCTGTATAACATTTGCAAAATTCGATCCTCTATTGACCTTGATGCCACTAAAATGTTAATAAATGCTTTTATTATGTCATCCTTAGATTATTGTAACTCATTACTGTATTCTCTTCCTAAAACTCTTGTAAGTCAGCTACATAAAATCCAGAATAAAGCAGCTCGTTCCTTACGTTCGACTCGTAAAAACCAACTTGTATGTCCAGTACAAAAGTCAAAATTTGGTGAGAGAGCTTTTTGCGTACGCAGCACCAAAAGTATGGAACAAAATTTTAATTGCCTCTGTTAGTCCAAACTTGGTTATATTCAAACGACGCCTAAAAACCCTGTTTTTACCCAAACTTTTGAACAATAATTTAAATGCTCCATTTTCCATTTGTATATTGTAACTTAACCATTCCTTTGTATTATTTTGTTTATTTGTATAATATGTGTATGTTTTGTTGGGGTTTTAGGGTTTTTTTTTGTTAATAACATATCTGCATTGTAAAGCGCCACAGGGAAGTCAGACTGACTGAATGTTCAGCGCTATAGAAGATAGGTTGCCAGGCAACGAAACATACGCCCACAGCAGCTAAATCGTCCGGGCAGTCAACAAGGGTTGTCGCATATTTTTACTTTTTTCGGTAATGAAACATTTGTAATACACTAAAAACTGATTAAGAGTAACAACTCATTATGTAATTATCAGAAAATCATTAGAATTTGATTGCTTTTTATAAAGTTTTACCCCACGCTAACAATTAGTATATACATGAAACATTTAATATCATGGATTTAGCTGTTCAGTTATCTAAATTCATTGAAAATCAAAATACTTGTTCGTTTCAACACCTTAAACTCTATGTATCAATCTGAAGTCAATCGGATGGTAACTTTGGCCTCTATAGCGTCACAAGAATTTTTGAAGTTATCAAGGGAGATAACTCTGGCAGTAATTATTTGAAATCGCTGAAAATCAATAGGCTTCTTCGTCTCATGACCTTAAATACTGTGTATAAATCTAAAGTCAATCGGATATTAACTTTGGCCTCCAGAGCGTCCACAAGATTTTTTGAGGTGATCAAGGGCCATAACTCTTGCATTAATTATCGGAAATCGCTGAAAATCAATAGGCGTCTTTGTCTTATGACCTTAAACACTGTGTATAAATTTGAAGTCAATCGGATATTAACTTTGGCCTCTAGAGCGTCCACAAGATTTTTTGAAGTGATCAAGGGCCATAACTCTGGCACTAATTATCGGAAATCGCTGAAAATCAATAGGCTTCTTCGTCTTATGACCTTATACACTGTGTATAAATTTAAAGTCAATCGGATATTAACTTTGACCTTTAGAGCGTCCACATGATTTTTTAAAGAGATCAAGGGCCATAACTCTGGCACTAATTATCGGAAATCGCCGAAAATCAATAGGTTTCTTCGTCTCATGACCTTAAACACTGTGTATAAATCTAAAGTCAATCGGATATTAACTTTGGCCTCTAGAGCGTCCACAAGATTTTTTGAGGTGATCAAGGGCCATAACTCTGGCACTAATTATCGGAAATCGCTGAAAATCAATAGGCGTCTTCGTCTTATGACCTTAAACACTGTTTATAAATTTAAAGTCAATCGGATATTAACTTTGGCCTCTAGAGCGTCCACAAGATTTTTTGAAGTGATCAAGGGCCATAACTCTGGTAGTTATTATCGGAAATCGCTGAATAACAATAGTCTTCTTCGTCTCATGACCTTAAACACTGTGTATAAATTTAAAGTAAATCGGATATTAACTTTAGCCTGTAGAGCGTCCACAAGCAATTGTGGACGCCGGACGGACGGACGGACGGACGGACGGACGGGGGCGACGACAATATACGACCACATTTCAATGTGGGCGTATAAAAACGATAATTATTATTATAATTTTATTTGTCTTGCAAATTATTTGGTCATTCACACGCGCCGGTAACGCCGGGGTTTGTATCACATTTTTGATCCCTTATCTCTACTTTCCATGTATACCAAAATTGTCATACTTTTATAGGCAATAACCACCCGCTAAATACTTATCTGGGAACTGAAAATCAGGGCCTAAAATAAATGATTTTAGGGATTAACTTAAAATCCGTTATCAAAGTTCAACTTTTAGAACGTTTAATGTAAACTAAATTCAAAGAAAATGGTAATGATAACGTCAGTTGTCGCCGTGTTCCACATTATGTTGACGTCGCCTAACATGAGTACCATCCTTGACAAATTGTGAAACAGCTGAATCAACTTTGGAATTTATTTAAAGCCCCAATAGCACTCTTGTTATAACTGAAAAATATGTCCCAATCTTCATTCTGGTCAACAAATCGTATTCTTTTAGAATATTCCAATTAAATGATGATATAAATTTCATCTTAACACACCTAATTTAAAAAATTGGAAAAATTCAACCAATTAATTTGAAAAGTCTAACGTAAACCTTTTCAAATGTGACTTGGATTTTAAAATATTTTCGAACCCTCTGGACAAATAAAATAGGTTGTAATGGATAATTTACACAACAGGTAGGACATTTAAACATCTAGTACTTAGAAACAGGGTATTATTTATTTTCTGGAGCTACCAAGCCAGCAAGAATGTTATTGCCCCTTTAATTATGGAAGCGTATTTGGGTCACTACTTATTGAGATAATATCCCAACATATCGACTAAAAATATGTCAACTTTGTGAGTTATGTTACAAGAAATCGACTTAATAAAGTTGACTTGACGCATTAAATTCACCCTATGGCGACATGAACTATGTCGATATGTTTACATCATGTCAATTGTCGATTTGACTCTAAATCGACAGGTCAGGTTTATTGCATAATATATAGACTTAATAATATGGCCACAAACCACTAATGTTTTCCCCATTAACTTTTATGTTAATTCTCGTCTCTTAGACCGGCTCTAACTTTTCCCAACAATTTTTTGGGGTAGAACGCTTTCTGCCACAGATAAAACAAAATATGTGGCAAACTCTTGTCCAAAAGTATGTATGATGTTCACCATGAAAAATTTGAGATACACAAACTGGAAGTAGAGACAAGTAAACATGAAATTTTCGGTCCTACGTTTCAAAGTAACCAACCTCTCTTGTATCCTTCCGCCTCAAAATCGTGAATATTCACCAAAACCTGGCATAAAATGTATTTTCAAAAGCTTTTCTTTGATTTTACACAAAAAAAGCAAAAGGGGGCAAAGGGAAATGGCGACAAAGGCTAAAAATAACTATCGTCCTATGACTTGGAAATATTTGGTTAGATGTGTAGTATATAGGGGTAAAACTTCAGGTATCACCAAAAGGCCTTTGTTATAATATGCTCTCCATATGTTCTGAAAACATACAGGTGAAAGAAAAAGAAAAAATCAAAGAATAATTGCAAAAATGATGACCGTTTAAGTACACATGTTGCTTTATGTACATCGGTGCATTTCAGGTACATGGGTCTTTTGGGCTAAAATCTTTCTTGTTAAAGGCAGTATTTGAGTTCTGTGAAAAAATGGGACAGGATATAAACAGATTACACAGAAAACACTCATAATAACACTATTCAAAAAGCTCCGATACGATATGCACGAATATCGACAGGACAAAGATCTTTGGGTTATAAAGATATACTTCAGGTTTCATCAAAATCGATTAAAATTGTGACTTTTAGATGGCCCACAACCTTGATATATACTATTCAAAAAAAGAAGGGGATATTTGATTTTGGGGGCATAATACTAAAATATGCAAATGACTACGAAAAAAGTCACTATAGAACCTAACAGAAGAAACATTTCCAGTTACATGTGACGCGCAAACGCACCAATAGCTACCGCATGGAATGCAGGTGATGCTTGGGATCATCATGGGGGTCCAACCCTAGATTTGCACGACTCTGACTTTAAATGTTACAGTCATTGTAGCATTGAATTCCAGGGTGGAAACATCAGTTTAATTGTTTTAGTGACCAGAAAACAAATTTTGATATGCGTCGACTTACCCAAAATGAAAGGTTACGTGCCCTTGGCATGGTACAGATCGGCACAACACAGGCGGTTGTGGCGCGGACGATGAATGTTTCTCAGTCTGTCATAAGCAGGCTATGGTCCAGATACCGTGATACACAATCTGTACAGGACAAACCACGCTCAGGTCGACCAAGGGCGACAACTCAAGCCCAGGATCGATTTATCCGTAAATCGTGTCATCACAGCAAATCAGATCAGCGCTCGTCTTCAAACAGACACTGGTGTGCGAGTGAGTGGCCAGACGATTCGGAATCGACTGCATAGGGGTCACCTTCGCGCCCGACGTCCTCGCGTGATCCCTTGTTTGAGAGATCATCACATTCAGGCAAGACGTCGTTGGTGTAGGGATCGTCAACACTGGGATAATCGACGCTGGAGCAATGTGATGTTTTCAGATGAGTCAAGGTTCACTGCTGATTTTTTGGACAGACGTAGGAGGGTGTGGCGTCGTCGAAACGAGCGCTTCCAAGACGTTAACGTCATCAGACATGATCGATTTGGGGGTGGTTCTGTTATGGTGTGGGGAGGCATCACTATTGCTGGAAGAACGGCTTTACATGTTGTTGCAGGGCGTGTTACAGGCCAGTACTACCGGGACAGCATCTTGGCAGTCCATGCTGTGCCGTTCGCACGACGTCATGGCCGCCATTTCATCTTCCAGGATGACAACGCAAGATGTCACAGGGCCAGGATCGTTACAGGTTACCTCCAACAACAGAACATCACCACATTACCTTGGTCAGCACTGAGTCCCGTCCTCTCCCCCATCGAGCATGTCTGGGACATGCTTGGACAGAGGTTACGTCAACGTCAACAACGTCCTGCCAATGTCCAAGAACTTGCTGCTGCGTTGCAACGGGAATGGGACAATCTGGCCCAAAATGACCTTAGACGTCTCATTAGGAGTATGCCACGTCGGATCAATGCTTGTTTGGCAAACAGAGAAGGATTTACCCGTTACTGTTGTGATGCTGTGGTAACTTTGCTGTTTGACCCCGGGTATCATTTTACCCTTATAATGGTCAGTCTGTGCCTTACTTAGTCTAACGATCATTTGTAATAAATCGATGAATGTGAACTTCATTTCATTTTGTCATTTGTTTCTTCGTCAGTTTCATTAGGTGACTTTAATAACACTTAAAAATCAAATATCCCCTACTTTTTTTGAATAGTATAGTTGACCTCAGTATTAAAGAACAAAATAGGTGTCGTTGCCATGGCTAATTTACGAACGGGCACTGATGAATAGCACCTACTCTTGACTATTTTGAATCACTGTGGACCATAATTCGTCGCGAATTTGATATTTACAGCGACTATAATCTGCCGCGAATTTCATATTTTCAAGGACGATAATACAGCCTGAATTTTATATTTTCGGGGACTTTTTTCCTCTCAGAACGAATCTAATTCCACGGGGTATAAGTGGGAAAACACCGTAATTTTTGAGCGGAAAAGGGCCCACGAGGACTAATTTCATACTTTTACTGTAAATTAGGATTTCCAACCTAAACTATTTTTGTCTCCTTTACCGCGTGAATATATGGAGCTAAAAAATGTTCGCCAATACAAAAGATAGATCGGCACCTGATATTCGAATTCGAACAATAAACATATATATGGATATAATATAACAGGAAATGTGACAGAGGGCCAGAAATAGAAAGTTATAGTAATTGCAAAGGTCAAATAAAATGGAGGTTCAATGGTCCCGTGACATCGACGTTTGCTGGGGATAATTCCCGTGTATTTCAAAACATTACAAACGGCGACGTGAAATCAAGCTAATGTAA
Source organism: Patella depressa (assembly GCA_948474765.1). NCBI lineage: Eukaryota > Metazoa > Mollusca > Gastropoda > Patellidae > Patella > Patella depressa. Next base: position 48,786,965 of record OX419715.1, on the reverse strand, counting down.
ACCTTAAATACTGTAATTGAAAGCCCCGACTTCGTCTATAATATACTGTAATTGAAAGCATTTAAGAATTGCACATCAATTTTATAAACTTTGTTCTGGTACATTTAATCATAAAAGAGGTAAATATTTTAAATTATTATCACCAGTGTATGAGGTACCGATTATTAACTGCACGGAACCACCAATTGATGTACATACAGAGGAAGGCGAGACAGAAGCAATTGTAACTTGGAATGAACCGACAATAATTGATGATAATATAGGTCTAGACAGTAACGGGTTAGTAAATTCGATTTGCATATGAATAGCCTACGATTGAAAGGCGAGTACATCTCCCTCTGACCGTTTCTGGCTGTTGAACAAATTTTTGTTGGCAACAACCGTCAACCGTTTTTTATGAATGTACATACAATACTCGTCCAATTTGGTGACATTTTCAAATGCTGTTAGAATGATGTATAAAGGATTTCGTTTGTTGTACGTAAAGTAATTTTTTCGTATGATGCATAGCAATCCAAGGAAGTGTATGTGGTAGAAACGTAGGAAACAGAAGTGACCCGGTGCTCCCAGCAAAGGCCAGCGGGTATTGCTCGGGCCATTGCTTCAGGAATATTGGTGCTCCTAGAATGATAAATGCGGCATTCGGAGTACAGAATTATCTCTCACCACACTGACTTAAAGAGACATTATGTACGATTAAGATAAAGAGCTGTCCGTTCTTGCTATGATAGTTCAAAAAAAAAAAAGATAATGCAAAATGCATATATTGAAACTTCATTTAAATTACTTTATTCTGAGCCAAGTTATCACGGTTTGAAGTTTTGACAAGATGTGTGCATTGATCGTTCATTATCGTAACCACGGTACTGGCATATTCGAGACTTTAAATTAAGTCATTAAATGACCGAACCGTTCTTATCTAGTTAAAATCTCGAACATCCGATGGCATCGAATGCGGATTATGGTCTTGTCAATTTATTAAATCGCGACCTCAGAATTATAGGGTTCTACCTAACATTTTGGTCATTTTGAGAAAATCGCTTGTAAAATCTCTATGTGTTATGATCAAACCTCACGAGGTTAATTAGTCAAATGTAACAAATGTAGTAATATGGTCTCTGCCACCACATTATATCTTTAACAGTTCCACATATTGTAGAGAAGTTATATCTTAAGCCTGGCGCACACTACGCAACGACAAAGGCGATTTCGGTCGCCGACGATGAAAAATCAAAAACTCGCCAAATGTAAGCACTTGGTGTCGCAGCTATATGCGGCGCCTAAGAAAATTTAGACTTGCTGCTTCAGGTGTTCGGGATAGGATGAGGAGAAAGAATAACTCAAGATGGTTTTAAAAGTTTATATAAATATCTCATATCACATTGCTATAAAATTACAATTAACATCCCATCCCGCGAACGCGGTTATTGCCTATTGATGAATCACCAGTATGACATCACATGAACGACATAATCAGGTGCAAAACAACATTAGAGTGGTTCAGAGACACAATATTTGTCCTTATAAAAACTGACCCGCTTATCTGTGTGATTGCTCCGTCGAGAAATCTTCTGAAGTGAGCAGAAGTTAGCGCGTGGTTTAGGAAGTCGCAGCAAATATACGTCACATGAGGTATTTTTACAAACATGTATTGGTATATAACGCCGAGTAAAAAATACACTCATTACGGGCTTCGACTTACGTGTTTATTTAATAGCGAACGTGAGCAAAAATTTCGATTTCACTCCTTGATTTGATTTTTGATTTTGGCGATTTTGGTGATTTAAATACAGAGCTAGCTATAATAGCTTCGTTTCATTTCTAACTTTCAAGCAGGTGAAATCGCCCAGATAAATTCACTACAACCTTTCGAGATTTACTTTTATTAAGTGGCTACATTCTTAGTTTACGCTGGCATCTATTGTGATTAGGAAATAAATATTTGCTAGCTCTAAATACGCAGAACTATTTGAGACCGGAAAATAACCGAAACAAACTTTTTATTTGTAGTCTTTATTTTCCAGACCCTTTTCGGTAATATGGTGTGAATTATTTTATAATCATAGTATATTATCTAACCATCCTGTAGCCATAGGCTTTGATCGACGAACTTATTTTTTTCTAGATTTGAGACTGAGCCCTGCAAGATATCGTCCACGGATGATTTGCTATCCAGCATTGGATTGGACAAGTACCCCTATGATTTGGGAACTATAACAAACTACCTATGACAAAAATCACAAATAGGCTTTATGCTAGACAAATGTTAATAAATTCCCGACAACTTCGGAGCATCGGTCTATCATGACTGCTTTACATGACGAGTGTGTGACTTTTGGTGACAAATACATTCAAAATAGACTGGTCAGACTGACGACAAAGACTAGGAAGCTGAGTAAAAGTAAGGTTAAGTCCACTAAATGTATGAAATCATACGACGATTTTCTTGACACCTCATTTTTTCCGGGATAGTTTACGTTACTCCATCGGCAGACACAAACAAACAGAGAGACTCGGACATCTGCCGATGCGACCTTAACTGATTTAGATAGAAAAAAAAGTATTTGCGGCGATTGCCATAAAAGCACAATCGCCAGGTTTTTAAAAAAATCAACTTCCGAAGACTAAAAAAGAAATGATTTGCATGAAGGCTAATAATGAAAATAAAAAACAATTCGCAGGTAAAAAGAATGGTTGCAAGTCCAAACCATTTTAGATGAACGAAGGAATTTTTTCTGATGTCAAAAATCAAAGATACACAGCAGAATGCCATAATTTGGTCATGACACTTGAAAATTATCGCTGCGAATATCAGACTTGTTTGATATGATCGCCCAAGTCGTCGCTTCGCCGGCAACAAATGGTGTAATATGCTCACCTCGGCGACAACCAAGGAAATAAACTCACCTATTTAAAGCCCGGCTCAGATCGACCTTGCGACGCGATTCAACTGTCAGGGACTATCGTAGATTGCACTCAGATCGAATTCAGCAATTATCGCCGACCAGTTGCTATCGGTCGTACGATTGAACGCGAGCGCGCTCACATCGACACCGATACACCGACTTGTGGCGTCCTCGCGAATAGATCATGTGACTCGCTCAAAATGGCGCCACACAAGAGGTGGCCATGTTGATTTTTCATTCGCCGCTCTGATTGGCTAAAATTTATAGCGCAGTCGGCAACCGATCATATAAACGCACACATCGACGATGACGAGTCGGCGACTGGTTCCGTCGCGTCGTAGAAGTAGAACACGCCGATTGTGAAAAACTGTCGCACGACGGTCGTAGCTAGGCTCAGATCGACTAGAATCGGCGACAGAAATTGTGCGACGATCGGCGGCAGTCGCCGGAAAACCAGTCGGCGACCAGTTGAGTCGCGTCGTAAGGTTGATCTGAGCCCCCCGTTAACCAATTATTTTTGGTTATTCTTCTCATAAACAGCTACGAGGTTTCTCAGGTTTTTTTTCTCTGTTGCATGTATAAGTGACTCGGGTAATCTAGTTTAGGCCTAACTGACTTGTTGAAATCAAGTTTGCAATTCTGGGGCCTATTTCACGAAATTTTAACTAAGATAAGATCCCAATTTTAGTAATTTGATTGGATAATATTAGATTGATTTTAGTGCTTAGCCAATCAAAATTGAAGTATCTACTAAAATTGGATTTTATCTTAAGTTAAAATTTCGTGAAACAAGGCCCTGGCACTTATTAAATGTGTGAACTGGCGTTTTTTTCTTCTTCTAGTACCTGGATGTGAGAAAACGGAGGGTGATAGTCAATCGCTCACCGATTGGTTTTCTGATTTTGGTTGTTTGTTTGATAATAAGAGAGCTAATTGTTTTTAAGATACTCTAGAATATTTCTGGACTTATCCTCACGTATCCTGTTTTCTCTATAAGAGTCGCCCAATTTGAGCTTGTAGTAGTATGAGGGCCTGTCTGGCATTTTTTTGCACGTGCGTGCACGCATGCGCGTGGGTGCATGGGCGTACACGTGACCTTGTACTGGATGAGTTCTGCATGTGCGGGACCCCTTGCACGTGTGATTGCACGTGCGTGACCCCCTGCACGTGGGTGACCCCTTGCACGTGTGGGGAGAAAGAGGGCGCGCGCGGGAAATGAGAGAGAGAGAAGAAGAAGAAAGGAGAAGAGAGGGAAGACAGGAGGAGGGAAGGGGAAACAACTCTTTTACATTGATTAAGTTGACCCTGAAAAGGGCCGTTGTCCTCACTAGAATGTGAGGGTTAGCAGGAGCACTTCGGCTGCTCCCACCGATTGGGCTTCTTTGTGCATATTACTGAATGCTTGCTCCGCCTATGGTCGGTGTTCCCAATCTCTGCCCCGCACCAGAAACAGACTTAGTCTAGTCAAATTAGCATTTGACGTAGAACAAATTGCAACAAAAGGTTTTTTGTTTTCTATTGACTCATTATGATGTCCTAAGTAAGGAAAAGAAAGTTTACCAAAATCGGAGTCCAAATAAGGGCAGGGGGCGTGGACAAATCAAAGATGGCGGCTAACGATCAAAACTCGTGAATATCTCTAAAACTATTGGATTTAGACACCATAAATGTATTGCGGACAGATAGGAAGTCGGTACTGGCGAGTCCAAAAATGGCGACGTTATGTCTCTATGACGTCATGACGTTACTGTGACGTCACAACGGCATATCAGACGTCGCATTTCTTCCAAAACCCGTCCATTTACGCATGTTAACAGCAGAAACAAATACTGATGCAGAGAAGAACAAAATGTTACAATAATGTAGGAGGTTTAAAGTAAATAAATATTGCTGCATTGTCGGTAGGTGGTACTATTAGTGTAGCTGTAGGAACCCGGATTCATTTCAATTGTTGGGAGAAATGAAACGAAATGGGGTTATCCATCCTATTGGTCTACTCCGACTAGGCCGTCCAGGTGTGCCATGAGGGAAAATGTGTTCTGCAATGCCGCAACGGCCTTTACTGGAGAATTGCATCAAAGGTTGAATCGGCGGGGTTGATCAACTTTGACATTCGGCCTAAAAATTATCAGAAAGATTTTTCTTTTGACACAAATTTCTTAGATGTTCCCGAGATGTGCTACAAAACCATTTTTGGCGGTAATGTCGCAAAAAGCATTAATTAAGAGTGGTGTTTTGGGGGTCCAGATCATATCTGGGCTGATACGAGTTCGAAAAGGTGAAAATCGATAGGCACTGCTTATTCAACAATCAATGCACTTCCCCAGTACAAGCACAAATGGGTGTCAAAACATGGCCTCACTAAGCCCCTTAATGTCGCTTGTTTTTATCTTTTTGGCCAATGCATCATCGCTCTCATCCTCAAAATTGATTCTACCATCTTTACGTAGTTATTTTAGACCCCATTTTGAAGCAGTTCTAATATTTGTCACCAATACGACTCGTTGAATCCAAAGAGCTTTGGAATCGCCCCCCCCCTAAAAGTGAGGGCGAATTCTGCTAGGAAAACAAAATCAAATTGGAACCAATTTTGAGAGAAAATCACAAAGTTCCCTGTGTATGTTTTAGTGTACCCATAGTTCAGATATCAACATAAAATATGTTCCAGGAAGGTATTCCAATTTGACCGCTATATTTGCATTGGCGGGGTTTAACGTCCTACAGCTCTGCCCAAACTGGGATAATGAGCACGGTAGTTATGGTAATAAGATAGTGTGCTACGTTTAAACTGGAGGTTTTCCAGGTAGCCGAATTCATATTTGAACTGCTAAACTTACTATTTTCTTCCATGGTCTCCTGAACATGGATATTTTGTCGAATTTGAGCCCCATAATGGTGTTTTAATCGGTCATGGCACATTTTGCGATTGAGATATTAATTTGTCTACCTCGAATACCTACGATTTGACGTATTATACAATCACATTGCTAACATCGAAATTTCACGCAAAATTTGGCCATATTTTTAATAAAGCCGTCATATTGGAATACTAATATGTATTCAAATTGGCATCATCCGGATTCTGAATCGACACATATATAATCCATCAAAAAAACATTAGATTGTCTTTATTTCATGACCCTGGGACAAGCAACTCGGCAAAACGTTTTGCAAAACACCTAGTCTCAAGCGTCACTAGGCATATTTTATGTCTGGGGTAATTGGAAATCACTTTACCATAAGCACATCGGAAAAATGATGATGATAGCATCAAACGGAACGATAACGGGTCGGGGCTCCACGGCACTAAGGTTTGGGCAGGTGACTTACATTTTTTGATTTACCAATTATTCCATAAAAGGTGAACTGACATAATCCAATTCTAATCTTATCCCTGAAACTAGGTACCAACATTCAGAAAAGTTACCGGTTTTCTTCTGCTTTACGATCAAGTAAAAGTTTTTTTTATTTGTTCCTTTATACCAACAAATGTTGTTGAAAACATTACTTGGCATACCGTCGGTACCCTCTGAGTTCTAGACACCTGGACAAGTGTCCCAGTTGCCTCCCCCCTCCTACGGGCCCTGCTTTATTTCCATCGCAAGACTTCACCTGGTGTTTGACTACCGGACTAGTATCATTTCAGCTAGAGCCAATGGCAAAACGTAAAGATCGGGTAGACCAATTTTCACTTTTTTAAAATCTGTGGTACAATCTGGACATCTGATACACGCTACCTGTGAAGAAGTTATCTCAGACACATTCAGTAGCCATTATATCCCTATCACGTGAATGTGTCTGAATTCAATGAAAACTAATCATTTCTATAATATTCAATACATTGTAATTGCATAAGCATACACTTAATTTTTCCTTAAACTACCCCCCCCCCCCCTGAGATGACTAAATATTAGGGTGATTTAGTTAATGATTAAGTATGAGTCAGCGTTCGAGAATACCACATTTTATGGTATTCTCGAACAATGGTTATCTCAATGAATAGGCTAATCAAAGTTTATAAAAATGTTAGCTTAAAATTTAATGAGCCTTTCAGAATATGGATTAAATCTATGATTAGCACTAATCCACTTTCGAAAATACGGGCCTAAATGTCCAGAAGATTCTGCGATTAAAGAAAGTTGGCAGAGTATAATCTAGGAATGTATTTAGACATCGACATTTATGGTAAATTGACAGCGACTAACGCAAATACAATCCAGATTGGATTCTTCCTCATCTGACGACAAACTAGAAGTTGTCTTCACACAGGACATCTTCTTGCACAAATTTCTGCATACGCCCCTGATTCCATATAACAGTCATTGCGTTTTTAATGTACCTATTTGCTTACTATTAAATCAATACAGGTCAACCAGGTATGAAATATACCCCTTGAAACTAAACCGCCATATTCTTAAAATGAACATGCCATAGATACAGTGTCGTGTTTTGAAAGTAAATGGTTGCTCCTGTACTTAAATATTAATAAAGTGGTTTTAAACAAGTGGAACTACACGTGTAGCATTTCAACATTTCAGGTGAAGTACAGAAATTAAAATTTAATAGCTTCGTCTTATTCAGATCATGAGCAATAGAAATGTACAGGATTTCCATGAACTGGTTTAGATCACAGAGAATAATTCAGACTACAAAGTCGTGTTGATAAGATGGAAGTATCTCTGTTCTTAATATTGTCCTCAGTAATAGTAAATGTTATTGTGAATCCTGTCTGCGGTAAGTGTTATATACAATACTGTTCGCTCGCATATATAATGTATTTGTTTTATTATTACTGACGATTAAAATCCAGTAGACGTGGTACACGGGTTAATCAGTGAATTGGATGTATGAGATGTGTTGTTGACGTTTGGGAAAGTAGGTCGAGGGGAAATGTGTAGGGAGTGATAGTTAGATGTATTATGAATGGTTAGAGTGGCTGTGGTGTTACGGTGAAATACTATGCCGCTACCGTAACACCACAGCTTTATGATCTGTTAGACAGGACTGATGTAATAATGGGTGTCAACAACTGGGTTTCTGATTTTAATGTTGTCTTTTCCCACCGGCACTGGCCGTACGCCAGCAACTGAAAATAGCTGACGAAACAGCTAGGGCGTCGATTGTTAGTTCGCGTACAACTTGAAAAACCGAATGTCGTACGCCATTGTGAAACTGAAAGTAGCTGACGAAGACAGTTAGGGCGCCGATTGTTAGTTCGCGTACAACTTGAAAAAAACGAATGTCAGTATGGTATTTCTGACATAATTGGTTATCGGTGACCTGAAAGCTGGTAATCTCGACTCAAAGCGAGTAATCTCGACTCAAAAGTATAGTGTATAACCTACTTACTGTCTACAGTCGTCGCTAGTCTTCCTATAGGATAGTTCCTTCATGATTGTTTGTGGACGATTTACTACTCAGTAAGAAAGCCTGTGCCCAAAAAGAGTTCTCGTCTGTTATTATTAGTATAATGACTTCTTCATGTGCGGCAGGTTCGTTTGTTTTTAAAAACACTGTTTTTCGTTCCAAAAAATAGAAAAGTAATTTTTTACCAGATGGTCATGGTTTTTCACCGAGACTAGATAATTTCTCTCGGTGTAAGGATATTATCGCTTATGAATAAGTTCATACACTGTTGAGAAAATAGTCCCATTGGTTTGCTTAGCGGCAAATAGAGCGGGAATAAACTCTGTACTGAAAATTTTTTGCGTGATCTATATAAACTGTCTTCACACACTCGATTTATAATTAGCGATACACAGGTACAGTGGCAAGTGTTATGCTTCTCAGGCTAATACCTCAAAAGTACCTCCGCGCGAAAACCCAGATTTTGGTACATGCAAAAGAAAAAGAAATAGTGCCCGTGCGCGTGCCAGTAATAGGAAAACTAAGAGTTCGCGCATAAAAATGCACGAACGTACCAGGCGCGATGTCATCCAGAGGTAAACATAAAAGAAGAATAACCAATTCTTGCAATTTATTGTAGGTTGAAAATCAAGGCAATATTTATACAATATCGACATCTTCATTTGACAGACATGATGAATGGACTTTGCTTACTGAAAATTTGGCTACCCCATGGAATCTTTGGTAGTGCTTATTTCGGTTTGTTTTAAATGCGTGTTTTGGCGAATAGTCCACGACATACAACTTTGACATGGCAAATGTAGTCATGTAAGCCAAGTTCCATTGTCGTGCAAACATAAGAACCAGCGGAAAATGAATAAGGTTGAAACGTCGCTTTCAGCTTGGGTTGGGTTGAGCATTAGAATGACCAAGTTATTGTGTTACCGAGACGCCTGTTTCTTTCCCTATACTTCAGGGGCGTTTTAAGGTTGATCATGGCGGAGACTATACTATTTTGACGGACCTCTTTCGCGGAGGTCGATAAATTTTGCAAGATAGAAAACATTTTGATGCATTCTGGCATATCCTCCAGGCCGGTTTAATCTGAGGAGGGCGGTTACCTAATTCGATACCCGTCTGAGTCCAGGAATCGAAACAAATCACTTGTTCGTACCGGGAGCTCAATCAGAGGGGCCCTTTTGTCAGACGAAGGGGCCCTTTTGTCAGACGAAGGGGCCCTTTGTCCGCTTTTAGGGCCCTCCCTAACTAGGGTATATTTTCATTTTCTCATCGGTTTTAGCATTTTTCGCCTGTTTTAGTTTTTCAACTTCTTTGATTTTGTTCGCGAGGAGGCTTGCGCCTCAGCTATAAAACGCCTTTGCTATACTCCCAAATTTCGTCTAGTATCGCGTTCATAAGTAGATAAACACTCTTAATTTTGAGACTAAAATTATAATCAGTTCACGATCGTCTGTTTCTCTTGAACTTACCTTTTCTGTCAGGTAAACAGATATAAATTAGCGGAATCCCATACAAAACGTTTGACACAGTCTATGGACTAGTCCGGTCGTGTGTAGAGAAAATAAATCCAGATATTTTCATAAGGTAATAGTGACATGTCGATTAAGTTCATCAACAAGTTAAAAACATAATGTTTTTTTGTTATAGACCAAGAAATGGAGATAGAATTACAAATCTCAATACAAATAAACAGCCATATGTAGTTGGTATTAACACATTTAATATACAGATGTGGTGCCACCCTTTGATGCTGGCGTAGCATTATTTCAAATAATGGTACGGACAATGTGCCAAGCGTACATTATTTCCACTAGTTGCAATATTTCATTGAAATGCAAGCGCTGGATAGTGTCTCTATTTTAATCTCGTGCTAGACATGATGTAATATACAGATATCGCACTTACAATATCAACATATTACTTAATGTCTCGAACTCGACAATTAAACTACACATAATATCACTAGGACAACAAACAAACTCTAGGTTCAAATTTTAGAGCTAGATGCAAGTGCACATTGATCTTTCATTATATGAATCATCCGTAAACCTTTAAAAGTGCCCTCTCAACACATATTTTAGATGGAAACGTTTTTACAATGTGTATATTTGTCTGGGACCATTATGTGTATTTTTGTAAAGCTGATGTGCATTATGTGTAAACGACCCCATATTACCTCGCTAACCGTGAGTTCTCGGGTTCGCTCTCGTTAGTGGCCTACAAAGTTCCTCCGGAATTTGTTTGTCAGTGGTACAGGACGGAAAGCTTATCAGTGACGTGAACATAAAATAACCTTGACAATAACAGTAGATTGTAGTGTCGCAGTCCAGGAACAATTGCCCTAATAGAGCATTGTATTGTGCGTGTCAGTCTTCATTAGCCCAGTCGGTACAGAAATGTGGGACGTTAAATCCCATTTATTTCTTAAATTTTCTATTTCAGGTTTCACAACATTCAATCCAGCGACACAAGTAGAGGGGGACTTAATCAACCCACAACGTCTATCACGCTATCAAAATTCGACAACAACGACCAAAAACAGTTTATTAGATATCATTTCGGAATTTTACTCTGATAAAAATAACGTGGCGATGTATTTAGTGTTGCCTATAATTGTGTCCGTGTATGGGGGTTGCTGTGTTTTTTACTGTTTACATAAACTAAAGAGGTACATACACAAACAGAGAAGTCAGCCATTGTCTGCAGAATCAGAAGAATCTCCCGAAGACGACCAAGTACCCGAAAGCAGAAACTGGACTCAATATCGAAAGCCTGTTGAAACCCGTGAAATTCTCAAGCGATATGTACCACGAAACTTTCTAAAACCAACTCTACCCAGGGGACTGACCGACATCACTCAACCAAGTCATTGTCGACCCCTTGCTCCAATCAGTCATGTTGAATCATTGAACAATAGTACGCAGAACAGGGAACGAAATATTTTCAGACCCTCCAACAGAGATCTTATAGAAGCCGCACTGAGGCCGTCACTGGGTGGGGAAAAGAAATTAAGCCTTATAGATTTGAAAGACGAATTATTAACCCGTTTCGACACACTTTCGACATTCAGAATGTCGAATACTACAGCCGAAATTCTTCAGTTTAGTTCTAGTGGCGATGGTAACAAAGAAAACGTAATCCCCAAGAAGAAGATAATACTGATTGCGGAATAGATTCAGCACAATGTTGCCGATATGAGCGTCACAGATATTTTTATTGATGTTCAATTCATTTTATAATTTATTTTCACCTTTGACTTTTAAATCGACCTGAAATATCTGGCATTTGACTTCTTTGTTTGTAGACATCTACATCTAATTGTACATTATTGTGGCCCTTGAATGCTAGTCTGTTCGTCGGTCCAGAAGTGTTGGGGTAAAGATGCTACCCATCACTTTTGATAATCCTACATTACTCACCAACATTCTTATATTTTCTGGAATAATTAGCATGGGTAAACAAGCTCCATATTCCTTTGCAGTATTTTCGCAAAAAGTACTTCTATATTTATTGCATCTGATTGATTAGTCATTATAGTTCAGTTGGGGTGTGGGGTGGGGTGGGGTTTCGGGATGGCCTAGTGGGCTAGAGTGTCGCGCTTCGACCTCTAGCCGGCCGGTCACCTCTGGCTTGCGGCTGTGGTTTCCAGCCCTGGTGTGAGCGTATGTGGCATGGAGATAGGGGCGCCTTCTCAACCTCGTGGGTTTCCTCCGGGCACTCCGGTTTCCCCCCACTGCTAAAGACCCCTACGCGCAAGCGAATTATTGAAATAAAATAAAAACCATATGTTAGTCCCGAAATGACCTAGTTTGTGTTGAGTGGACGTTAAACCCCATTTCTCTCTCTCTCTCTCAATTCTGTGCAGATCTTCATCAGAATTCCCAGAATACTTTGTTTTAGGACGTATTTAAAGGGGATAACCACGTAAACATTATTTTCACACCGAATAAAATAGTATGACGGTATAAAGTATACTATTCAAAAAAAGTAGGGGATATTTGATTTTTAAGTGTTATTAAAGTCACCTAATGAAACTGACGAAGAAACAAAGGACAAAATAAAATGAAGCTCACATTCATCGATTTATTCCAAATGATCGTTAGACTAAGTAAGGCACAGACTGACCATTATAAGGGTAAAATGATACCCGGGGTCAAACAGCAAAGTTACCTCAGCATCACAACAAAGTCAGTAACGGGTAAATCCTCCTCTGTTTGCCAAACAAGCATTGATCCGACGTGGCATACTCCTAATGAGACGTCTAAGGTCATTTTGGTCCAGATTGTCCCATTCCTGTTGCAACGCAGCAGCAAGTTCTTGGACATTGGCAGGACGTTGTTGACGTTGACGTAACCTCTGTCCAAGCATGTCCCAGACATGCTCGATGGCCAAGGTAATGTGGTGATGTTCTGTTGTTGGAGGTAACCTGTAACGATCCTGGCCCTGTGACATCTTGCGTTGCCATCCTGGAAGATGAAACGGCGGCCATGACGTCGTGTGAACGGCACAACATGGACTGCCAAGATGTTGTCCCGGTAGTACTGGCCTGTAACACGCCCTGCAACAACATGTAAAGCCGTTCTTCCAGCAACAGTGATGCCTCCCCATACCATAACAGAACCACCCCCAAATCGATCATGTCTGATGACGTTAACGTCTTGGAAGCGCTCGTTTCGACGACGCCACACCCTCCTACGTCTGTCCAAAAAATCAACAGTGAACCTTGACTCATCTGAAAACATCACATTGCTCCAGCGTCGATTATCCCAGTGTTGGCGTCTTGCCTGAATGTGATGATCTCTCAAACAAGGGATCACGCGAGGACGTCGGGCGCGAAGGTGACCCCTATGCAGTCGATTCCGAATCGTCTGGCCACTCACTCTCACACCAGTGTCTGTTTGAAGACGAGCGCTGATCTGATTTGCTGTGATGACACGATTTCTCAAGGCCAAGGTACGGATAAATCGATCCTGGGCTTGAGTTGTCGCCCTTGGTCGACCTGAGCGTGGTCTGTCCTGTACAGATTGTGTATCACGGTATCTGGACCATAGCCTGCTTATGACAGACTGAGAAACATTCATCGTCCGCGCCACAACCGCCTGTGTTGTGCCGATCTGTAGCATGCCAACTGCACGTAACCTTTCATTTTGGGTAAGCCGACGCATATCAAAATTCGTTTTCTGGTCACTAAAACAATTCAACTGATGTTTCCACCCTGGAATTCAATGCCACAATGACTGTAACATTCAAAGTCAGAGTCGTGCAAATCTTGGGTTGGACCCCCATGATGATCCCAAGCATCACCTGCATTCCATGCGGTAGCTATTGGTGCGTTTGGGCGTCACATGTAACTGGAAATGTTTCTTCTGTTAGGTTCTATAGTGACTTTTTTCGTAGTCATTTGCATATTTTAGTATTATGCCCCCAAAATCAAATATCCCCTACTTTTTTTTGAATAGTATATAATACATTACTTTTGAAATCAATATTTTAACACACCAAATTAAAACCAGACTCCATGTGCTTTGATGTAATAGTGTACTTTTCTTAGCGAACAGGGCCCCCTTTCTCAATAACTTAAGCTAAAATCACTAAAATACATTTTAACGAAAATTAAAGTGTAATTTTAAATTTTATGCGTTTCACGAAGATCAATTGTAACCCGAAATGCAATTTTAAAGATACATTAGTTAAGACTTTGATAAAGAATTGGCCATTCTTGCTATAATAATTCAAAAATAGATGATAAAAAAAAAGAAAATATTGAAAATTTCAGTCAATTTACTTTATTCTGAACGGAGTGATCAGTGTTAGAAGTTTCGACTAGAAATGGGCATAAACTGCGTCTACACCTCTTGTCGATCGTTTCATTGGCAGACGAGAACTCCACCCATATATTCTTGATTATTCAGTTACGTTCTCAATAGCAGTAGTACTCTCGCTTGACAGGCCTTTCGTCACCAGTTTCCAGTAGCGACGTCACCGAGTAACAGTAAATGTTAGCTTGGTCAGCCTTTCCTGATTTAATTTTAAATGGACGATTGTTTAAATCCGAGCTGTATCTAAGCCATCTGAGGGCCTACAGATTTGAATCCGAGCTTGTCGTGTATATAAAGGTCTAATTTAATAATTTCTATAACATCTGAAGCGTAAATAAAGACTTACCTGATTTACCTCCTGTATAATACATGTTTAATAGATTTTAGTTAAAATCGCTTGCGCCCGCACAGTGCACACATCCGGTACTTACGGTGAAAGCAAATATGCTTAGAAACTGAAAACTGTTGACAGGTTGGATTAGCAGTTACAATATCGGGGGAAAGTTCATTACGTTTTAGTAATATTTGTACATGGTCAGACAGTCGTAGACAGGTGAAATAATGGGCTTATTGTGTATTAATTGTTTCGAAATGTATCGGTGGGTTGGCCTTGAACTTGACATTTGATTCGTGACCATGGCATTTGATTTACTCACATGCTTCAATGGAAATAATGTGTATTGATAAACTATATGTAAATCGTTTGAATTTCGTAGTTTTAAGGTATTTTGGATAAGGTAGACTATTGATAATTGTCACAAACATATTATGATATTTGTGATGCAAACGACTAATCTAGGCTGTAAACTTTTGTCTTATTTCAAAAGTAAATTATTAATCAACTTTGGAACTAATGTACCAAATAGCCACTGTTCTGATGTCTAGATTTGAAATGTCATTCCCATAGACCCCCTGTCATTGTAAATGATACTTTGAAAATGCCGAAATGCCTATCTATCTTACTCAATTAAATGATTTTTCCGCAAGATACAATACCTTTGTCTCCCTAAAATTTCTCTTATTTGTGTTGTTTTATTAACGTAAGCCTTCATTAAGAAATAGTAATAAATTTATATTAAAATTTAATTTCAAATAGGCCTATACCATTTTTCAATAGAAAAATTTGCGATTTATCTTTTTAAATCACCATAACCCCTAAAAGTACGAGTAAATACTACATATGGTATATCTAGTATTATAGGCTTTCCAATACCAGGAAATTGACCATATTAAACCATTGTACACACAGCTATTATCTTTTTAGATAAGAGTACTCTTCTTTCCATGTCACTGGATATAAATAAATGATTTCCTTTTTGTGTTTAGTTTACTGGGGTTTGGGTTTTTTTTTTATTGGACTACTAATATGGGGCGTGTTCCAAATGTTTAAATTATCTTACAACATAATAAACGGGTAGACCGTCGCTGTATTTCCCATGTTATATGTAAAGAAATTAAATAAGAATTGTTTTTGTGAATGATGATATGTTAAAATTATGTGACCCGGGCCGTTCACAATATTATCATTATTCCAATTATATCTATATGTTGCAATAGATTTAACAACGTAGCCCTAATCAATGTTTGTTGATGTCGTGATTTAAAGTTAGGATTGTCCTTAAAATAGGTTTGTGAAACAATATTACTTTAAGTTAGTATTAAATTTTAACTTAAAATATTACTTTAGTGGATTTTAAATCGTTTTGTGAAGGTCATCTATCTAAAGTTAGGATGAAATTTTAGTTTAAGACGATTTTAAGGAGATTTAAGTTTTGGTGAAACAGGGCCTTGGTGTTGTAAGTGACGATTTTGCGCAGTCTAAAACTGCGATTTGCGCCATCAGGATGCGCTACAATTAGCTTTGTTGGACCGTGATAGAATGGTGTTGATCTTGTTTGAAACTAGTTCAGCTCTGAACATAGGTCTCATTACACTCGCCATTACTACGTTCAGATCTCGTGCCATTCAACCAATGTCGAAACTATAATCTGTCCAAGTCAATTTTACTGGGCAACTTTTCACGGCACAACGGTCGCGTGTCATTCCCCGTGAACGCCTGAACAATGTAAATGAACATCTTAGTGAGAAAATAAGACATTGCTTACCTAGCTAGAACCAGTATGACTGACACAACATGCTTTTAAAAAATACGTCTCCGTCTGCTAGACGACTTGGTCGATGCCATTGATAGGGTAACGCACAAATTTACGAACTCGGCCATATAAGATGAAACGAAATTTAGTTAAGCCTGGGGGGGGGGGGGAATTAAAATCTTTGAAAAGCCGAAAATCTTCAGCCATTTATTGCTTTCTTTATTTCAATTACAATAATTTATAATCAAATTTTTTCAAAAATCCCAATTTTTCCCCCCAGGCTTACCAGAATTTCGTTTCATCTTATATGGCCGAGTTCGTAAAAACTACAACGTATTATCGTAATCTTGGATTGTCACAGTAGCAATTTGAAGAGCAAGGTGTGCTATTGCTGCGGTTTACGTCCATGATTGTCTATTATATGCCACGATTAACGGTGATTATGCAACGATTAGCTAAGATTGACAGTGTATTGCAGTGAGTTATTTAGTATTTTTAAAATATCAATTATTTTAAATTTAACAAAGCTAAAAATAAGCGCATTTAACGGCTATTATAACTATAAAAAATTAGTAGCACCCGATTTTTAAAATTTGTTGCCATTTGAGCTAATTTTGCATATACATGTACTTAACGCGAATATTTGTGTGTTGCATTTGTATTCTCCCTTCTTATTTGATATTGGTCAAGGCTGTTAATCATTAAATATGCATTATGTAACATTTAGTTAAAGAGCTAAAATAGTTTAAAATAGATAATACAAAATGAATATAATATTGAAATCATCATTCAAATTATACAACTCAAAAGAAGTTAAGGGTCAAACAATTATTTTTGTTTGACATTTTATTAGACACAGGGAACATGTAAATCAAAAATTTTAAGCACACTTTTGGTCAGAATAAGTTCAATATGTCTCAATGCTGAGTCTGTTATGCAAAGCAAATGCACTTTTTAAACACAACTATTCTGAGGATCTGATGAAAATTCGCCATTTTGAGCACAATGAGATCCAACAAAACTGTCTCAAATTCGATAACTTTGTTAACAACGAGTGAAACCACCGCGTGCTCGTAAGCAGTCGAGACAACGACGAGGCATGCTGTCGATCAGACGTCGAAAAAACATCGGGGGAACGGCCTGCCACTCTGCCTCAAGGAATTGCAGCAATTCTTGAAGATTATCAGGTTGCCTATGATTGTCTCTCACACGTCTGCCCAACTCATCCCATGCATGCTCAATTGGTGCCAAGTCAGGAGAGTACGCAGGCCAATCCATTCGTTCAATACCACTTTTGGTGAGAAAATCATTAACAACTCGTGCTCTATGTGGTCTAGCATCGTCATCTCGAAGAACAGAACCTGTATAATTTGACGAAGACTTGGGGTGACAAAAGGCTGAAAAATTTCGTCTATGTACCTGATACCCATCAAATTTCCTTTGACGACAAAAAGAGGAGTCCTGTGATGTACCGAAATTACAGCCCACACCATTACCGTACCACCTCCACTTGCATTTTGCAGTTCATCTCGCAGACATCTCGTTGTAACAACGCACTGACATAAGGCCATTTGAATGAGGCCGGTCTTGAAGTTGTGACGTGGATCTTGGCCAACCAGACCGTGTGCGATTCTGAATTGAATTGGTTGCCTGGAAACGCTGCCATAGTCTCCCAATCACACTATGGCCACAACATTCCTCTGTGTAAAACCCTGTTGAAGCCACACACTGGCTCTTTCTATGACCGTGGACGATTCCGAATTGAATTGGTTGCCTGGAAACGCTGCCATAGTCTCCCAATCACACTCTGGCTACAACATTCCTCTGTGTAAAACCCTGTTGAAGCCACACAATGGCTCTTTCTATGACCGTGGGCGATTCTGAATTGAATTGGTTGCCTGGAAACACTGCCATAGTCTCCCAATCACACTCTGGCTACAACCGCTTCTCTGTGCCACATTCCTCTGTTTAAAGCCCTGTTGAAGCCACGCAATGGCTCTTCCTCTGTCAAGTTCACTCAGCTGACGTTTGACCATGTTGAAATTTCAACTGAGAGCAGCACGGTCATGGAAGTGTTTTTTTTTTTATGCCAAAGCTGTTTATGGAAAATGCATAGTGCACGTGCAAGGACATAATCAACTATAAAAAGTCGTACCCTACTGCGTTTGGGCGATGCAAACAGTTTTTTGGAGCCTTGTTTTGAGCTTCAGTTTATGATTTGTAAGGAGACTGTCAAAATCGTTTTGTTTGAAAATGACATTCGTCCGATAGTTTATTTTTTTTCCCGTAGAAAACAACTGAAGCCCACATGTATTCCTACGCTCGTTAAGATTCCTTACCAACCGTTACATAACCTTATTTGGTGTTTGAACTTTTCACTATGGAATGCACACTCAAACAATGGGAAGATCGGTGCATTGTCGGCGTCTATCATAACCAATAGAACTGACGTGTGTTTGCTAACTGAGTCCTGGATAACTGAGAAACATAACGCTAACGCTACAATATACGTCCACATTCCTGCTTTGATTGATATGGTACTTTGTCAAGAAGGCTAGGCATTTGGTTTGTTTAGCGTTGAGGGTCGTGCCTCAACATCAAGATAATCCATTCAGAATTGTGGCTTTCAGACGCTAAAGGCAAAAAGTGGGCGTGGCTCTGCCCCTGGGGATCGGGACATTTTTTTTTTTTTTTTAAACAATATTTTATTCAGAAAATTTTGGATTGGGGAACAGGCTTAGCCTATGGACCCCCTCTCCATAGTATACAAATACAAACATTAAAATACAAAATAATAGTAATAAATATACAAGATAATTGAAATTTGATGGCTATTTACATTATATACAAATTTCACAGCCACAACAATGTTTAAATTCATAATTCATGACTTTAAAACCTCTTGGAGATGTCGAGAAAATGATGAACTGCATTAAATATCTGTGTTGCCTTATAGCTATCTTTTACGCCGAATAATAGGGAGTTAATATTGTGATGTTCTGGTTCTAATTGAAAAATAGTTTGAGAACGGGCATCTGAATGTAAGGAGCAAACTAACAGAAAGTGTTCAGAGTCTTCAAAAAAGTGACCGCAATCGCATGTAGGAATGTCCGAAATATGCCTTAGAAATTTATGTCCGTTTAAATCACTGCAAGAAAGTCGAAGTCGAGAATGGAGAATTTGATTCTTCCTGCAACCAATATAGTAGACAGACGGAACAGAGTTGTCTATAGCTCGTAATTTTGATTTAAAAGAAGAAATGGTAAGTGCGTTTTTGGTAGCATTATCAAGGTTATTCCATTCTTTAATAGTGGATGGTATGAAAGTAGAAGAGAAGAGAGTTGTTAGGCAAAAGTAATCTGGTAAATTGTTTTGGTTTCGTAGATTGTATGAATATGATTGATTGCAAGGAATAAGTTTAAATAAATAGTCGGGAGTAAAATGATTTAAAATTTTATACATTAATATTAATTTGTGCCGCCTTCGTCGTTCTTGCAGTGATATAAACCCGGTCTCCTGATATATTAACTTATGACTGGTACCCTTTACAGCACCGCATATAGTCCTGAGTGCATCTAATTGTAAATATTCTAGTTTGTTAGTCAGTTCATTAGTGCTCCCGTCCCATATTATGTCACAGTAGTCAAAATGAGGAAGAATGTAAGAAGTGTACATAATTTCTAGGGATTTGCGACTAAGTCGGTACTTTAGAGATCGAAGACAGTTCACGAGTTTACCAGTTTTTGTTAAGATGTTATTGATATGCATATCCCACTTACAATTATTTTGAAATGTCAGTCCCAGATGTTTGTGATACGAAACTTCTTGAATTGGAATGCTGTCTAAGTTTAGTGTCGGTAATATAATTTTCTTCTTAGTAGTAAGTGCAAGTGTTTCAGTTTTCAGCGGGTTAAAGGATACCAGCCATGTTTTTGCCCAAATATTTATTTTTTCCAGATCAGCATTAAGAACATTCGCACATGCCGTTGGGTCACTTACTTTTATATATAAACTTGTGTCGTCTGCAAATAGTCTGATGTTCGAGTCAATGTTTTTGACAATATCATTGATATAAACATGGAACAAAAGGGGTCCGAGAACGGAGCCCTGTGGGACACCAGCTGGGACAGTCAGGGGTTCAGAAGA
Organism: Patella depressa; assembly: GCA_948474765.1. Classification (NCBI taxonomy): domain Eukaryota; kingdom Metazoa; phylum Mollusca; class Gastropoda; family Patellidae; genus Patella; species Patella depressa. Next base: position 48,766,634 of record OX419715.1, on the reverse strand, counting down.
AGCACCCCCAATAACCACACATTGTTTTCTATTACTAAGATAGTCTTCAAACCACTCTAGTAGATCTCCTCTGATCCCAACTGCCCCTAGCTTATGACAAAGTGCAGCATGCCACACTCTGTCAAAAGCCTTGCTGATGTCACAGAACACCGTTCTCGTATACTGGCCTTGATCGATGGCTTGACAAAAAAAGTGAGTAAGGTCTATTAGTTGATAAGTAGTTGAGTCCCCGTGCAGAAAACCGCTTTGTAGATTAGTTATAATGTTGTGATCCTTAAAGAAGTTAAAGACATGTTTGTAAATGCATTTCTCAAAAATTTTTACAATAATACTTAATAGCGATACAGGTCTGTAATTACCACAAAGAGTTGGGTCACCTTTTTTAAAAATTGCCGTGATATTTGCAGATTTCCAAATAATTGGTACATGCTTACAGTTTAAAGAGATGTTAAATAATTTACATAATGGTTCACTTATTTCAGAAGATAGAGATTTTATTAATTTCCCGCTAATTTCGTCATGTCCTGTAGCTTTAGAAGTGCCAATTGTTGAAATCATGTCTCTAACCTCTTTAGGTGTTAGTAATATGTGGCACAATGAGTGTTCTTCGTGCTGGAGATCCGGAAGATTTGCATTAGTGTAGTCTAGCTGTGATTGGTTAATAAAAAATTCGTTTAAATAGTGTGCTTTATCTTTAGGGTTGAATAATGGGGTCCCATCTTTCATAAGTGGTGGAATTTCTCCACCTTTTTTATCCCTAACAAACGAGTTAACAAGACTCCACCACCCTTTTTTGCCAAAATTGTTTGTACTGTTAATTTTGTCGTCTAATTTTTGATAATAGAGAGGTTTCGCAACTTTACATTTACACTTACATTTACATTTAGATAAGTGTAAGTGTAACTGTCCATTATGACGTTTCGCTAATTTCACACTTACAGTTACATTTAGTAGGTGGCGACACTAAGAATAGCAGACGATAGGCACGGGAACATGGACGCTGACGGAATTTTAAGGTTAGCCTTGGAAAATGATGATGAAGAGACTTCAAACTATGTCATCCTATTTGGTATTGGCAGCCATGTCTCCAATTCAACTTACAATCCGGACTGGTCAAGATTTAATCTAAATAACCTCTCAGACGAACAGGTTAGGTGTCAATTCAGATTTGACAGGAATGGGATCCATCGTCTTGCCACAAGTCTTCATATCCCGGATGAGATGTTTTGTAAAAACCGAGCACGGGTAAATGGAGTTGATGCTTTATGCATTTTGCTACGGCGTTTGGTCTATCCTAATAGACTTGTGGACCTTGAGAAATTATTTGGAAGGCCGAAATCAACCCTCTCTTTGATTATAAATACAACCCTCGACTTTATTTATGATGCATTTGGTGAATTACTAAGTTCTTTAGATCAACCATGGTTAGGCGAGGAAAAGCTACGAGAGTATGCGGTTGCCATACATGAGAAAGGAGCCCCACTTGAAAATCTGTTTGGCTTTATTGATGGAACTGTGAGAGCTGTCTGTAGACCACGAGAGAACCAAAAAGTCTGCTACAATGGCCACAAGCGCGTCCATGCTCTCAAGTTTCAGTCGGTAGTCACTCCTAATGGACTCATTGCAAACATGTTTGGACCTGTTGAGGGAAGGCGACATGATTGTGCACTTTTAAAACTTAGTAGATTACTGGAGCAGTTAGAAACCAAAGATTTTAAAACTTCAAATGGTCAGTCTTTGGCATTATATGGAGATCCTGCGTATCCAGTACGGGATAATTTATTGTGTCCATTTAAAGGTGCTAATCTTACGGCGGCTGAAAATAACTTCAACTCCCAAATGTCAAGTGTTAGAGAATGCGTGGAGTGGGAATTTGGAAAGATAATAAATTTGTTTGCCTTCCTAGACTTTAAGAAGAATTTGAAGCTCATGCTTCAACCCGTCGCCAAATACTACTTGGTTGGTGCACTTATTTCCAACTGCCACACGTGTCTTTATGGGAGTCAAACAAGCAGTTTTTTCCAGTTACAGCCACCTACTATCGAAGAATATTTAGGAAGAACCTGATCTGGTGGTTTAATAAACAAACACTAAATTGTGACTTAGAACTTTATAACACAAAACTACAGTGTAATAAATAAACATATATATAATTTATTTGTGTAATATGTCACTTTTGATATTCTGACTAAGTCTTATTAATAATTCCATCATCTGTCGGTCTTTTTGTAATCTTGCCTCCCTCTCTTCTTTCTCCAATTCAAATTTCTTTTTATCCAACTCTAGCTGTTCCCATTTTAACTTGGATTCCTCTGAGTGTTTCTCCCTAAGAAACGTGATGTAGTCTGCAGTTGGTGTTGACAAGTGGGATTTTCTCTGTTTGGTTGGTGTTACAATGTCATCTTCTACAAAATGAATACATAAAGATAAGGAGCCTTAACATTTAATCATTAAAATTGTTTCTTCATATTATTTATATCAACATTTTCAAAAATTAATAATCTATAAATTTCAGTCGAATACAAAACATAAGTTTACCTTCAGTTTCCATAGATGTGCGTTTGGTCCCAGTAAGAGTCTGCATTGCCAGTCGCCTCACGTCCTCTCCCTGTTCCTGTTTCTTTTTCTCCAATGCCGAAGCCTTCCCCTTCTCTTCAATTTCAAAACTACATATTTCTGTTAATAATTGCTCTCTCTCCCCATATTCTTCATCCGTACCAGATCTGCCAATGAATAAATTCTTGAATATATATGAAAAGGCAAATAAATTTTAAATAACGCTTACATTAGGCTAACTTTCGAAATAGTATCATCACATTTTCTATTTTTTTTTATTTTCATGATAGCATAAAATACGGTATTTTCAGTGGCTTATGGGTCTGTATACTTACGCTCTGAGTGATGATAATTCATCCTTTTTAAATTTCTGTAATAAATCTTGCTTCCGACTTCTGCAAGCTCTTACTGAAACTTGAGAATTTGGCCGTATGATCTGCAGAACCTCATTGACGCTCTTTGCCACCGATTCCCATGACTTTGAGTCGTTCGGTCTCCTCGAGATCACTTCTTTAAGTAATAGTATATCCAACGCCGGCCAGAATCTAACATTCTGGGGCTCATCGGGTGAAGACGACGGCATTCTTGTTAAATTGTTGAGGGGAAATGATCCACTTTCGCTGAAAAATGTAATATAAATACATGCAGATAAAAATGGATTTCATTCGTAGTATTTAATTAGGCTAACCCACGGCACTGTAGCTAGACTACCGCTTGGCCTGTAAGTTAGTAACGCCAAAGCAATCGAACATGGTTTTGGGGGTGGGGCGTCTAACGCGTGCATGGAGGGGGGGGGGTCTATCGCGTGCATGGATGGAGATCTAACGCGTGCATAGATGGGGGGGGGGGGGACTTACGCGTGCGCTTTAGCCAAGATCATAATGTCTATTTATTTGGCAAAGCAGCTATGATGAGTACCTAAGTAAGACTGGGTTTCCTATATTTATAAGTAAGCTATAATTAATCTAGGCTTTTGTAGTTGTACGTGGCAAGGATTTAGCCCCCCCCCTCCCCCATAGTTGGTTTTCTCCAGATTCTTCGATTTCCCTCCACTGCAAAATAGAGTGTGGAGGATAACCAAGCCTTCGCAAGGTAGCCACAAACTAGGCCGGGTTCACGATATCGATAGGCTTGCATAGCACCATAGGGTTATAGTCATACTACATAGGCAGTTCTAAAGCACATCACGGATAGATCGTTAAATTACTAAAGCACGCACGTTTTGACTCAGCCCCCTCCTTTTTGTCTAGGAGACGGTTTTCTCTGTGGTTGCAGTTCGTTAAAACCACAATTCAGAAAACAATTATGGACTTGATCATAGAAATCAATCAAGGTTTAGCTAAGTGTTGTGAACTTACATTTATGGAGTCTGCTATCCGTCTGCCACACTTTTATGACGTGCGCTCTACGTAAGACGTCACAAAAACTGATGACGTTTTACCGTCTAAATGTTAATGTAAGTGTAAATGTAAAGTTGCGAAACCTCTCTAATATTCTTTTTTACAGTTTCTTATTAAATTAATATATGTATTTCTAATATGTCTAAAATTTTGCCAATCAGTTGCCAAATTAGTTTTTACAGCTTTCTTGTGTATTTTATTTTTTTTCCTTCTCATTTTCCTAATAGAGTTATTCATCCATAATTTATCTTTAGGTCTAATAGTAACTTTTTTGTTCGGAATGTATTTTGTTGCTAGTTGTATTAACTCGTTTGTAAAGGCTATACTAGAGCTTTCAATTGAACCATTATCAAAGATGGAGTCCCATGGTATACTCCTAATGTCATGTCGAAGATTGTCAAAGTCTGCCCTATCGTAGTTCCTTATTGTTCGAGAAAAGCTATGTAGTGTTTGACGATGAAAATTTAACCGACAGTACACAGGGCAATGATCACTACAGAAGTTATCTAATACACCAGATTCGTAGATATATCCTGAACAATTTGTTAAAATTAGATCAATTAATGTTTTCCCCCCTTTATTGTCATATCTTGTTGGTTCTGTAATAATCTGTTTAAAATCAAAAACTGAGATAGCTGAGTGAATAATAGTATTTGCTTTAGTCAAAAGATCAAAATTAAAATCGCCAAATATAAGGAGGTTATTTATATCATCTGATACTGCCAATGACAAAGAATCAAATATTGATTTGTTAATTTGGGTTGAACAATTTGGAGGTCTGTAAAAGGTGCCAATTAAAAACTTTACATTATTAATATTTGTTTCAATCCAAATGCACTCTGTACTGTCGGTTTCTAAATCAGTCCTACGTTTTGCTAATATGTTCATACGGTAATATAGTGCAACGCCCCCACCCTGTCCGCCTGTCCTGTCTTTTCTTATAGGTGCATTAAAACCAGGGATAGATAGGGTGTCAGATGAAACGTTTTTGTCAAGCCATGTCTCTGTAAGTAAAATAAAATCATAATTTTCTGATAATTCTTCTGTGACAAGATCAATTTTATTTCGGATGCTCCTAACATTCAAATGCACCAAGGAAAATTTATTTGGTCCAGGATTCTGTTCGACATCTCCACTCTGTAACAATAAAGATAACATAAATATTAAAATGCTAATGAAAATTGAAACATGATAATCGTAATAAATGTAGGATTTATGAATTGGCCATAATTGATTATATACAATACATTGGCAATAAATACACGAAATCAACTTATTTACATTTATGTACAAGAGGTACAACGCTACCGCACCTCTGTGATTGCCGTATAAAATAACGACAAGCTGCATATGTTCAGACAGATTAAAGAGAGAACTTTAATTAAAGAATAAGTTAGATTTAAATATCGCATTAAAATTATAAGAAGAAATAACTATTATCAAAAATATTAACAAAATTTAAGCTATATTTTAACTACACGTACTTCAGTATTTTATTTAAAAAAAAAAAAAAAAAAAAAAAAAAAGTGTAATGTTTGCATATAAGAAACCGTTATCTTATTTATATTGTGTCAAAATATTGTATCAATGCGTATTAAAATAAAGTTTTAGCATAGTATTTTATTATAAAGTACTATTAAAAAGAGCTATTTTCAACATACATATATACTATTAAAGTATTATTTCTATTGCATCAATGAGTGTATTCAAGTGTTCAAAACGTTTTGAAGTATGAAGTTGTAAAATAGTCTAACATAATAATTCTGAGATGTCTTGATATACCCAAAAGTTTCTCTTATCTAAGTATGGTCACGCTTTAATATATCAATATGTTTGTAGAATGCTGATCAATAAGTTTTAACATAATATATTATTCTGTTGTATCACTATGTATATGGAATACTTTTTGTCTTAAATGCATCTATATTTTTAATACTAAAGCACGTTCCAACATAATATATTATTGTGGAATATTGTCTGTGTTATTAACATTTTTTAAATTTAGGTACAAACAAGTTTAAATAATAATATGTATCCTCATCATAAAATGCTGTCTTAATAATTTTGTAGAATATAAAAATCTAACCAAAAGATTCCAAATAACATATGTGTGTTGAGTACTTTTGTCTAAGTATAAACAACTTTTACACTAAATATCATTATGAGCATGAACAAGTTTAATTTAAGATATAATTTGAATTATTGTGTCAATATGTGTACTACTCTAGGTTTAATTCTAAAAATTTTGTACAGAATACTGTTTTCTGAGTATGAACAAATTTCAGCATATAATTTAAATATGTGAGTAGAGTACTACTGTCTTAGTAGCAAGTTATAAAATGTTGTCTTAGTGTGTGCATTGAATACTTTTGTCCAAGTATTAACAAGTTTTAAGCATAAAATATTATATGAAATTCAGTTTTGACATGTTTACAGAATACTACATGTATTATCTAAGGATAAACTAGTTTCAATATAATATATCATTATACAATGTTGTCTTGATTTGTTTATAAGATACTATTTTCTAAGATCTAAGAGCAATTTGTGAAATGATAGATTATTATGAAATATTGAGTATATTGTAGTAAATTCTTTTTTCTTAATCTAAACAAAATTGCAATACAATATATCATTATAATTGCTGTTTTAAAATGTTAATATAATAGGCATTATTATATAATACATGTACTGTCTTAATCTCTTTATAGAATACCATTATTTAATAATTATTTAAATAATTGCAACATAGCATATTATTATTACCTATTGTGATATTGTATCAATAAAATCATAGACTAATACTATTGCCTAAAAAAGGAGAAAAGTTTCACTACAATATATTTTTATGGAAAATTGTATTGAATTAGTGAATGCTGTTTCATAGAAACGCTGGCCATTGATGGGTCAAAATTTTATTAGTATTTTTACATAACACTAGTTACACTGCTATCTTAGTATAAAGATCCTGACAAGTTTCATAACTTATTACTATGGAATATTATATCAATATTTTGTCTTTTGAATAATTTTGTCTAAGTATGAGTACAGTATGACCCAGTTTCAATATAACATAGTATTACTATGTAAGGTGTACAGAATACTAATATCATAATATGAACCAGTTTCAATCTAACATTTTATTGTGAAATATTGTATAGACTTAAATATGACTAAGTTACAACATTCGGCCTTATTTTGAAAATGTTCACCTGATATGTGTACAGAGTGCTAATATTTAAGTATGAACCAGTTTCAACTTAACATATTACTATGAAATATTGCATATAAGTCTCACATAAGTTACTATTATACAATGTTGTGTGTACAGAATACTATTATCAACCAGTTTCATCCTAACATATTATTTAAAGTATTCTATAATCTTAAAGTGACAGTCCCAGAAAGTTCAGGTCTTTAAAACTAAAAGTTCGTTTATGCATGAAATTTAAACGCCAATCTCTTAAAAAAGAAAAAAAAAATGTTGTAAAACCCGGGTCTTAACAAAAGCGACTATTTACTAATGTGTTAAAAATTGAAAGCTCGTCGGGTTTCATTAGCCTCAAATTATATTCACAGATGAAAGGCATATAGACTCATCTTACTGTTTTTACTTTTCTAAAACGGTTAAAAAATGAATAATATGGAATGTAATAGTTGTACAGGTCTAAAGTAGGGGTTTATAATTAATTTTCATAGAAAAATTAAACATTTGTATCTTCCAAAAATCATCTGGGACGTTCCCTTTAACTATGAACTACTTATAACTTCACATATTTTTAAGAAATATTGTATACGGCCTGTAATGAATAATATGGCCTGTAATAGTTGTACAGGTCTAAAGTAGGGGTTTATAAGTAATTTTCATAGAAAAATTAAACATTTGTATCTTCCAAAAATCATCTGGGACGTTCCCTTTAACTATGAACTACTTATAACTTCACATATTTTTAAGAAATATTGTATACGCTTAAAGTTTCAATATAAAATTGTTTATTTACTTAAATATGAATTTAAAGAAACTTACATACATTGTTATATATAATTAGAATCTTGAAGCTTGGCTAGATTTATTTGGTGACATTGTTGGTGTTGGGTTTTTGGGTGTTGACGTCATAACCCCAAAGTTTACTATGGATTGTTGTCTTGTTGTCTTCTGTCCTTCGTTTATAGATGCTAGGTCTCCAAATATATTTCGCCTGGTATCTCCTTGTTGCGTTCTAAGAACAGGTCTTGTTGTTGCTGGTACTGATGTGAAATTTTTCAAATCGTCTTCATTATTTATCAGATATGTTCTGTCGTCATCTAGATTTCTGACGTATATTCTCCCATCATACGTCCAACAACTCTTTACTAGGCCAGCTTTGAAAACTCCTCGTGTTTGTTTGTATATGTAGGATCTTCTCTTTGTTAAGGCTTCGTTGATATAAATTTTGGATTCATTAGTAGTGTTATAATCCTTTAAAAGTTTTTTATTTCTAAACACAACAGCTCTGTACCTATAGCTAATAAAACGCACAATTATGTCCCTTTCATATCCGACATTTTTGCGGCCAACCCTGTGCGAGCGTCCAATATGATGAAGATTTAACCTTTCTTCACTCTCTGGTAAAATTTGTGAATTGATAAGATCTAAGATTAATTTATCTGTGTCTTCATCTTTTGTTTCTTTTATCCCACTGAATTTAAGACAGGTTCTCCTCGAATATTGTTGTAATTCTTCGATATCGTTTTCTAATTGCACAATTTTATCATTCATTTTTTCAAATATCACTGGTTTTATCAGTTGGCACATAAGTTCTTCTCTTTTGTAAATTTCCCGAATTAAGGATTTAAGAGATTCATCGTCTTTTACCAATGTGTCAAGAAAAGCAGATATGCTTGCGGAACTGGTACTATCATCAGGTTTGCTTCGCTTGTTGTTTTTCTTGTTCGTCATTTTAAGTTACTTGTATTGGTTTTCTATTGAATGTCTGACTGTCCTCTTCTTGACTCTAACTAAAACGAACTTCGCTCACCTGAGCACTTCTAAGTTGAAATCGTCGAGTAGACAAAGAAAACCTCAAATAACTTGTAATAAAATTGATTATTTGTTAAAGTTTTATAATGTAGTAAATTTTAACATCACAATTGTATTATTTGCAAAAGTACATACTATTTTAATCACTGGATATCATTAAAATTAGCTTAAAATCTGTCTGATCATTCACTCCACTCTACTCGTCCGCCATTCACCAAAAACAAAAGCCAAGTACCAAGCTGATTCATTCAGAATTGCGGCCTGTAAACCACAAACACATAAATTGGGCGTGGCTTGCCTCTGGGAGTCGGGACATGCAGTTGTCGTCCTTAGGCTATAAGGAATACATATCCCAAGTTTAAAGACGATCCATTTATACAAAACACACAGACACGAAGTAAAAATGGACATGGCTCTTCCCCTGGTTGATAGGAAATCACCCAAAACAATAGGGGTCATCCTTAGGGTATAAGGAATAGGTATACAAAGTTTTAAAAGGATCTATTAAGAATTTCATCCTGTAGGCGAAGACAAGACACAAAAACATTGGGCGTGGCCAGTCCCAGGGGGCCCGGCATGCACCAAAAATTATAGTGGTCAGCCTTAGGGTAAAAGGAATAAGTATAAAAAAGTTTTCAAGATGATCGATTAAGAATTGTGGCCTGTAGGTGGCACACCGACACACAAAAAGAAAATGGGCGTGGCACTGTCCCTGGGGATCGGGCATGCACCAAAAACAATAGGGATCTTCCTTAAGGTACCAAGAATAAGTTTGCAAAGTTTCAAGATGATACGTTAAGAAATGCAGCCTGTAGATGACAAACAAGTACAAGAAAGGGGGATGCTGTCCCAGGGGGTCGGGCATGCACCCAAAACAAAAGGGATCATCATTAGGGTATAAGGAATAAATTTATTAAGTTTCAATATGATCGATTACGAATTGTGGCCTGTAGGCAACACACAAAAAGAAAATGGGCGTGGCACTGCCCCTGGGGGTTGGGCATGCAACCCAAATGATAGGGATGTCCCTTATGGTACAAATAATAAGTATTCAAGATGATACGTTAAGAAATGTGGCTTGTAGACGACAAACAAATAAATACAAGGTATGGGCGTGGCTCTGCCCCTGGGGTAGGGCATGCACCAAAAAACAATACGGATCATCCTTAGGGTGTAATGAGTAAGTATACAAAGTTTTAAGAAAATCCAGTAAGAATTGCCCCCTGTAGGCAACACACGGGTAAACAAAAAGAAAATGGGCGTGGCTCTGCCCCTGGGAGTTGGGCATGTACCCCAAACGATAGGGATCATCTTTAGGGTCTAAAGAGTAAATATACAAAGTTTGAAGAAAATTCAATAAGAATTGTGACCTGTAGGCGACACAAAGACATCCGAAAAGAAAATGGGCGTGGCTCTGCCCCTGGGGGTCGGGCATGCACCCCAAACGATAGGGATGTTCCTTTGGGTACAAAGAATATGTATGCAAAGTTTCATGGTTATAAGTTAAGAAATGTGGCCTGTAGACGACAAACAAACAAATACTAGAAATGGGCGTGGCTCTGCCCCTGGAGGTCGGGCATGCACCAAAACAATAGGGATCTTCCTTAGGGTATAAGGAATAAGTATGCAAAGTTTGATGAAAATCCATGAAGAATTGCGCCCTGTAGGTCAACCACAGACATACACACATACACACACACACACCCAGACCCAGACAGGGGCGACGGCATAATACGTTTACATTATGAATGTGGACGTATAAAAATGGTGCACTACTAGATGCGGACTTCACTTCATCAATAGCAGGCTACAAACCATTGCACGCTCCAAGTGCCAAGGCGGTGGTGTCGCTCTTCTATTCAGATCTAATCTCAAGGTAAAACGGAATCCATGCGACAAGTTCAAATCAATGGAAGTGTTGGATGCAAGTATTCACGCTGGTAGTACACTGATGCGTGCCATAACCATTTACAAACCTGGGTATTCAGAAAAACACAAGTTTGGCGTCCCAACGTTCTTTCAAGAAGTTGGTGAACTTATGGAAGGTCTCATAGTGTCGTCGAGCTACCTATTGATTGTCGGCGACTTCGATCCACACATAGACAAAGCGCGGTGTTCTGAAGCTCAGCAGTTTCTCGATTTAATTTCTTCGCTCGGACATGTACAACACCAATCGGTTTCACAGAGAATTACCTACGAATTATCTCTTGAACACATGCAATGACACTACGCGGCTTCAATCATTGGCTCAATGGCTCGTGCATTGTTTACATAAGACGTAACGGCTCCGGGCAAAATGATGCTTTTTACTCATTTTAATACCCATTTACACTAAATAGAAGATACTTTTTATCTACAATTACTTCAAACGTCTACAATTACTTTAAACTTGTTTTTCTAATACATACAAACAATGTTTTAGAAGTTAATTTGTCGAAAGACAAAAGCTAATATGGGGGATTCATTAAGTCTTCTCGATGGCATACTTATCAATGATTGTAGCGGCCTAGCGAATATTCACTGCTGATCAGTGTGGTACAACACGTGACCGGAAGCACGCACCATCTGATACATGGATTGGAAATTTCGTAATCGATCGCACAATGCCTTCAGATCATTGCGCAATTCACTTCACGTCCATTATTCACCGATCCCCTCCAATGAAGTGACCAGGGATCATCGCGCTTTGAAGGAAATTGATTCTTCTGCATTGAAGGCCTCTATAGTGAATTCACTAAAGCAGGTGGAATCTATCGACGATGTCAATTCACTTGCGACTACCTATAATTCTGAAATGACAAATGTGATGAATGAACACGCTCCAGTGAAAAAGAAGACCCTGATAGACAAACTCAGAGCCGAATGGTTTACTTTTGATTTGTTGGCAGAATCGCGATCGCTCCGAAAGCTTGAATGCCAATTTTCGGACACTACATTGGAAGTTCATCATCAAATGTTCAAGGCTGCCCGGGCTAACTTTAAACTACAACAGACTACTCGAGGAACCCAAGGCGCCATTTCATCGCAATCGAATTGGGGCAGCTGACAATAATTCTGAAGGAAGCTGGAGCGGATTCATTTCAAACTGTCCTGTGTAATTTTCAAGTTAATACACCATAGTGAGTCAGCGCCTTGCTACCTCTCTGTTATCCTTAGTATTCAAATTCCATCTTATCGGACTAGAAGCAGTGATGAGGTGAAGCTGCGACCCCTTTCCCGCAAAACTCATAGAAAACAAACCAGTGAATTGTATGACGATCGCGCCTTCAATCGTGTCGCGCCTACTCTCTGGAATAAGAAGCCAATAAGACTTAGATCACCCACCAAATTCAGCGTGAGACAATTTGTATGTAACGGCCTATAAACAATGTATATTATTATTATTAATGTGTTCTCCATCATTTTCATGTAACTCATGCTGCACGAGTTGTTCAGTGGGACCAGCCCTATAAAATGCACCCCCATACCTGGTAGTCCGGGAGCTAGGTGGGATTTATTCAACATGGAAGGTGTGGAAGGTTTGGGATGCTAGTGGTGTATGGCTGAGTTAGGAGACCCCAGAAACTCAATTCTTAAGTTGCGCGAGTGGTGGGTGTGGTAGGAGGAGCCACCCATAGTACCACAAAAAATCGGTTTATTCAACATGGAAGGTGCGGGTTCCACTTCAGTGGCATTTGATAGAGAATTGTGCCCTGAACCAGGAAATATACCTTAAGAATGGAATTTTTGGTGGAAAGGTCACTTAAGAAGAGGTCAAAGTCACCAATTTGCAATTTTTCGATTCTATTCTGAACTATTTTTCGTTATCTCGTGATCTATTCCACGTATTTAACACAAAACTGCATGGACATGTTTTATACTGCTAGGAGCAACAACATGACACATAAAATTAATGAAGTTATAGCTATAAGTATCACATAATCTCAAAAATAACGAAAACATCACTTGGCCCCCATCGGAAATTAAAAAATTTTAATCAACATAAAAAGTGCGAGTGTGAAACCAAGCCTAAATTGTACGGAATGATGAGAAATCATTATCATCAACTTAAGAAAGAAATTTCTGGTGGCAAATGTACTTAAGAAGAGGATAATGCTGGTGTGCACTCAGTGACCCCTATTTAGAAATTTAATTAATATGAAAGGTGCGACATTGGAACAAGGTGTAAAGTGTAGGGAGTGATCATAGGATTCACAACCATTAACTTAAGAATGAATATTTTGGAGGTAAATAAACTTAAGAACATCCGATATGACCAATGGCCAGCAAATTCAGTGATAAGCAGTATCAGATACTAATAGTGATCTATGTCATGTTATTGCAGACCCAAAACTAAGGTGGAAAATGTAGGGGGTCATAAGATTCACAACCACTAACTTAAGAATTAATAGTTTGGTGGGAAATGAACTTAAAACAATTCAGTGACAAGCAGTAAAATATGGCCGAAATGTAAAGTGTCCTCTTGATCTTTGATACTAACAATGATTTATTAATTTCCGCTTACCGCCTTCATACGAAATCATTTAAAACATAGATATATGTCATGTTATTGCAGACGTAAATCAGGACCCAATCACCCAAAAACTAACATAAGAGAGGCAACTGTCTTCATCAGAGGAAGCAATGTCGAAGTTCATCGTAAGAGGTATCCTGATCAGATTCCCCAATGTCCTCTCCAACCAATGACTCCCGGAGTTCAGGACCATTGATATGATTTGATACCGCCCTTCCCTCAACTCCGAGCCATCTTTTAGCGATGGGTGCTGGTTAATTCATGATTTGTCAGCTCTTCCCCATGTCATCTTTGCGACCAGTAGTGCCCTTTTGATCTGTAGTGACATTTCTAATTTGAAGGGAAGAATTATGTTACCATGAATACCCTTCAGTTTCTCCAGAAGATTATTACATCTTACCTTAGACTCATTACGCCTTCCCTAACACGGCTTAGCGATGCCTGTTGAGTGAGGACATTGCTTGTCCCTTAGTCCCATACATCTGCTAGCTTTCTTCTAGTCGCAGTCTCTTTTACAAGCTGTGCATATGGCCGAACCATTCCTTTTCTGTGAAAAGCTAATATTGATGACATTCCAACATCCATTCATATGTGACCATCCAATTGTATTCATTGGTGGAGGCAAATTCACACATTACTAGGTCAGACTAAGCATCAGCTTTTCACAAAAAAGGAGAGGTTCGGCCATATGAGTAGCTTTTAGAAGACACTTCGGTTCAGAGGGCATTTTCGGCGATGGCTAGAGGGAAGCGAGCAGATGGTGACCAAAAAACCCTGATATCAGTCACCGCGTAGATGTATGGGGTTAAAGAACAAGCAATCTCCTCACTCAACAGTACATCGTGCTTGGGAAGACATAATGTGTTTAAGGCAAAATAAAATAAAGGGCGTCTATAATACCATGATTCCTCCCCAGCGAATAAGTAGTGTCACTACAAATCAAAAGGGGTATCCTTTGGACGCAAAGATTTGGGTGGGGGGGGACTAACAAATCGGGAATTAACCAGCACCCATCGCCAGAAGATGGTTGGGAGTTGAGAGAAGGACATATGGTTTTAATGGTCGGTCCTGAACTCCGGGAGTCATTGGTTGAAGAAGACATTGAGGTATCTGATCAGGATACCTATGAGCATACCGTCAAATTGCTTCCTCTGATGGAGACAGTTGCCTCTCATAAGTTAGTTTATGGTTGATTGTGTCTTGATTGATGTCTGCAATAACATGACATAGATCCCTATTAGTGTCAGAGATCAAGAAGAAACTTAGCATTACGGCCATATTTTACTGCTTGTCGCTGAAATTTTTGGGGCATTGGTCACATCTGATGTTCTTAAGTTTATTTACCACCAAAATATTCATTATTAAGTTAGTGGTTGTGAATCCTATGATCACTCCTTACATTTTACACCTTGTTCCAGTGTCGCACATGTTAATTAAATTTCTTATTAGGGGTCACTGAGTGCACACCAGCATTATCCTCTTCTTAAGTACATTGGCCACTAGGAATTTCTTTCTTAAAGATACATTATGGGAGATAAGATAAAGAGATGGCAGTTCTCACTATAATAGTTAAAAACTAGATAGTGTAAAGGTAGTTTGCTGAAAATTTCAGTCAAATTGATCCACAATTAGCCGAGAACGAAGCGAGTGAAATAATATTCACATAGACTCGGTTATCATTACTAAAATCATTAATATAAACAGCATAGTCTCGATTATCCACTTGATTAATTTAATTATCAATGGCCGTTAAGCGGCATATAGGAATTTAATCCGCTAACAACGAAGGCTAGCCTTGACATCAAGAGTTTATTATGGTCTGGATAAGTTAATTAATGTCTAATTGATTATTTAGATAACCGGGGCTAAAGAAAGGCCTGTAATAAGCAGACTTTGCTCTTGCATAATTCTTTTTTAAGTTGATGATAATGATTTCTGATATAATTCCGTACAATTTAGGCTTGGTTTCACACTCGCACTTTTTATGTTGATTAAAAGTTTAATTACCGATGGGGGCCAAGTGATATTTTCGTTATTTTTGTGACTATGTGATACTTATAGCTATAACTTCATTAATTTTATGCCATACGTTTGCTCCTAGCAGTATAAAACATGTCCATGCAGTTTTGTGTTAAATACCTGAAATAGATCACGAGATAACGAAAAAATAGTTCAAAGTTAAATCGAAAAATTGCAAATTGGTGACCTTTCCACCAAAAATTCCATTCTTAAGTTATATGGTTGAAACCAACAACGGATGATCGCCTCCGTACTGGTAGTCCGGGGTTACCACAAGGCGACAAGACCGCCATGTTATGCGACAGTACCTCTTCACACAATTATCTGAGACAGCACGTCAGGCAGTGGGGACACGCGGAAGACCCATCTGTGCTGATACAGTGCGCCGACGTCTCACCAGACAGAACACCCATAACCGCAGACCCTACCATGGACCGATCCTCACACCTCGCCGTCGACGTGAACGTATATAGTTTGTCCAGCTGCAGAATATGGCGTCGACGTCACGTCAGTCAGTGGGGACACACGGAAGACCCATCTGTGCTGATACAGTGCGCCGACGTCTCACCAGACAGAACACCCATTACCGCAGACCCTACCATGGACCGATCCTCACACCTCGCCATCGACGTGAACGTATACAGTTTGTCCAGCTGCAGAATATGGCGTCGACGTGTCCAGCGTTATTCTGACCAATGGCACGAGACTCACGAGGAGGTCCAAGCATATGTAACACTATCGTAGTGATAACAGAGGTCAATTTATGGTTTATTTACATCAAACAGTTGCATAGATACAACAAGACCACACTACATCGGGAACTATACATGCAACAGGAATACATATAAACATATTAAATCTACCATTCCGCCCATCTGCCAAGGCAGCGGCTGAACTCGGGTGAGTCCATGTACTCGTCCACGCCTTTCTTCTCTACCCGTATGTATCTGCCTAACTGTCAGCAAACTCCGCCTTATATAACGTACGATAATTAGGAAAAAGTGATTATCATATATGGTGTTGTTTATTTATCAGGTGATGGTATCTGTGTATTTCCTTTGAAGTCACGAAGTTCTGCCGAGTGTTATACACAGATCATGTGTAGCCTATATTGAATTAATTAGTCCGTACCTTAACAGAAGTTTATACAGAGGTGAAACGTAAATATCATATATTTTCAAAATTAGCAAAGGTCATACAGTTCTATGCACCTAAATGGTCGTTCAATTTGATGAAAGATATAGTATAGATCACTTTGTCACACATAATGGTTTTGGGTGGAATCGGCTTGAACCAGAGAGTGGGTCCTTTGGTGTTTCAAATTCTTGGGTCCAGGGAGAGGAGGCGGCATCACAGCAGTGCGCTACATCGACCAAGCTCTCAGACCCCACGTCCTATCATATTTAGCACGTCATCGAAACAACGTTTTCCTGCCCACACCGCCAGTTACTCGGGACTTTTACGGCAGAACTGTGTCAACGTTATGCACCGACCAGTTCTTAGTCCGGACATAAACCCACTTGAACATCTTTGGAATGAAATTCAGAGGAGACTTTTAAAGCCGTACTGGTAACATACACGGCCGATGAATTGCGACAGGCTTTTCTGAGAGTGTGGTTCCAGGTGCCAATGGCGTTCATCAACCGCTTGGCCCACATATTGTTCACATATAATTGCATTGATCCATTTAGTAAGTCTTAATATTTGATTCATTCAAGTGCATCTCTGATTTTGAAATCGTACTGTTTAGTATATTTGCTGACACTAATTTTTTTTTTTACTTTATTGTGAAACGTGTCTGGAAAAGGTGAAAATCAGATGTAAGTAACTTGTCTGCCCACCTCTATCAGCCACACCTCTAGGAGATACGCCTGTAGACGACTATTTGTTGGAATCTTCTTCACTCTCGTCGTAATGTTGGTGCCAGTAGCTCTGGTACTCGTGCCCCCTTGAAATAGCACGGTGACGTGTACCCTGTGTTCAGGTGTCCACTTGGGTATAACAATGCATTTTCCACATAATGGTCAGTGTTGTACTGGCCCTACCTTTTTAAAAGTCCCAATCCCATCACCTATGTCTGGAAAATGAATTCGTGATTTACAACATTCCCACTCTGTCGAATTCAATTTTATAGATATTTAATATATGGCAGGGCTAGATTAAAGGGGGCTAATACTTGTGCCAAATACAAATAAATCTATCTCCCACCCTGACGCATTTGTGTTAATGTGAGAGGTGGTCTACGATATCACCCTTGGTGAAAGTGGACGTAAAATGCCAGAAACAAACGAACGATGTGACAGACAATGATGGACATATCAACAGTTATATTTTAGCTGTTTTATATCTTGCGATTCCAGTGCGTCTCAGATTATTTTTCGAAATTGACGAGCCAACAACGAACACCATACCCTTTTCGACCTCTTTGATAAAGCCCTGTCTGTTAGACCACCATTATGTGTAGGATTATTAAAGATAAAAGAAGTTGCAGAAAGAGAACGGCTTATTGTGTAAATTAATTAATGTTTATTTGGAAAACAAAATATTTCTTGGTCTATTTGTTCAAGTTAAAATCTTGTTAGAGTTAAAATTCTTTAACAGAACAGAACTGTGCGATCTGTACTGTAAATCAATTAAACATTTTTGTCTGTCCATTCATTCCGTAATATTAATAATTTAACTCCCTTGTTGAACTCTTGAGAAGGGGAGTAGTGCGCGCCATTGCTACAACAGACGGGCTGAATACAGTCCTTTTACCGTGTGATCCACGTTTGTATCTTATTGTTTCATGTATGCATCAAAAGATTATATAAACAATAATAATATAAACACAGGACTTGGTTAGCTATCTGTAATCCTTCACTTGTTAAGTCCGAGCGAGGTAGACAGAATAGTAAAAGGACTGTCGGCAAGCCGAATCAAAATTCCAGAATTTTCCACACTCCGACATCCGTGTCATCAGTGAACGTTAATTTGAGAATTTTCCTAATTGACATCCGTGTTAACATTGAGCGTTTTAACTGGAGGAGCTTCAACCACAGGCTTCATTCAACATTTAATTTACGTTACCAACCAACTACAAATTCTTACTACAGCCACGTAGGCCTAATTCTAAGAATATTGTATGGTCAACAACATAGTGACATTTCCTAATGAAAATGGAGAATTCCCAAAACGGTGAAGATATTTCAGCCTACAGAACTAGATCAGTTGCATCCTCAAAGTCTATCACGTCTTTGATAGCACGCAAACGTGCAGAAGCTGAAGCTGCACGGGCCAAGCTAAAGTTTGCAAGAAAAGAGAAAGATCTTAAAACACAAGCTGCACACCTAGATGTAGGAAAGAGAAGCAGCTGTAGCAGAAGCTGAATTAAATGCTCTACTTTCGGAAGGAAAAGACTGTGCATCTCCTACTCCTAGAGTAAATTTCTCTGATGTGCCTTGTGATAATCCAGCTGATCGAGTTACCCAATTTATAATTCACCAAGCAGAACCAGTCCAACCTTCTGTTGGAGAACCTCCTCCTCCTCCATTTACACAATCAGAAAATGTTGGCGTCACCAATTTATGTAATTCAAATCCACCTTCTGTTGGTAATCAGACCCGATTCCAGGAAGAGGCTCCATACACGGAACCATGTAACCCCCTTGCACACTCATCACAGCAAATCAGGCCAAATGTTGAACCTTGTACACCAAAACAATTTGGAAATAATTCCTCAAGCTTTCAAGGAAAGGTCTACTCTCTTACACAGCCATGTCAACCACAGCATGATCAAGATTCAGCCACAAATGATCTTACTAGGTTTCTCCTAAAGAAGGAACTTTTAATGTCTAGATTTACAACCTTCAATGATCGTCCTGAAACCTATGCGGTGTGGAAATCAGTCTTTCTTAGCATCAAGTCAGAACTTCAGGTAACTCACGTGGAAGAACTAGATCTCTTAGTAAAGTGACTTGGTCCAGAGTCATCTCGCCAGGCAGTCAGCATCCGTGCAGCAAATGCAAACAACCCGGCAAGAGGTTTAAGTCTAATTTAGGAACGATTAGATGAAAGATTTGGTTGTCCAGAATTGGTCGAGGCTGCCTTAAAGGGAAAACTTGCAACTTTCCCAAAGATCATTTACAAAGACAACAGGAAATTGTATGACTTGTCTGACATATTGTCCGAAATCGAATCCGCCATGGAAGATGAGAGATATGGACCTCTACTGGCATACTTTAATACATCGTCTGGAGTCATTCCTGTAGTCAACAAACTGCCCTACGGGTTACAGGAGAAGTGGACTTCGCAGGCTGTAAATTATAAGCTTCGTTATCATGTATCATTCCCCCCATTTTCCTACTTTGCTTCTTTCATCAGGGAAGTTAGTAAAACAAGGAACGACCCAAGTTTTATGTATGATAACAGCTTTTCTACCTCACAAGATAAAGACAGAGGTTTCAACAGACATGTTCCGCCTAAAGGATATGTTTCTACACGAAAAACAGAAATAAACCAACAACCTTCTGAACAGAGTTGCATTCCCATGAAACTTTGTCCGATTCATTTTACAACACATACTTTGAATGAATGTAGAGGTTTTCAAGCTAAATCTTGGGATGATCGCAGAGAATATTTGAAGAGGAACAGTGTCTGCCCCCGCTGCTGTGAAAGTAAAGACCATATAGCATCTGCATGCAACAAACCACTCAAGTGTACAACATGTGGAAGTGAGAGACATGCCACAGCTATGCACATTAACTTCACAACCCCAAACACACCAGACACCAATTCCACTCCTTCAGCTTTACCACATTATGGCGGGGAGAAGAAAGACTTACCACCTGTCACATCCAAATGTACAGAAATTTGTGGAAAGGGATTTTGTGGCAAATCCTGTGCTAAAGCTCTCTTGGCAAAAATGTTCCTCCAAAATCAACCTGATTTCATCAACGAAAATACTCCTCAGCACAAACAGAAGGGATTTCCCTAAACAGCATACTTCTCAGAGGGCCAGTCCTGATAAACAGTCTTCTTGGAGTTTTGCTGCGGTTTAGGAAAGAGCCCATTGCGATAACGGCAGACATTCAACAGATGTTCCATTGCTTCTACGTGAGAGAAGATCACCGTAACTACTTGCGGTTTCTGTGGTACCGTACCAACGACTTCAACAACGAACTTGTAGGGTACCGGATGCGCGTACACGTTTTTGGTAATAGCCCATCCCCAGCTGTGGCAACCTATGGCCTCAGACGCGCAGCACGGGGAGGTGAGGCTAAATTTAGATCAGATGTCCGAGAGTTTGTCGAACGAAACTTTTATGTGGACGACGGACTTGCTTCACTCCCTACAAGTGATGCCGCTGTTGACTTGATGAAACGCACTCAACAGTCATTACTCTTAAATGGTAATCTACGTCTACACAAGATCGCCTCCAATTGTTCAGATGTTATGAAAGCCTTCCCTCCGGATGATCGCAACAAAGATTTCAAGGACTTGGACCTCGGTACAGATTCAGTGCCCCTTCAGAGAAGTTTGGGACTTGCTTGGGACCTGAAGTCGGACACATTTACCTTCCGTGTGTCTTCACCGTGCAAGTCATTTACTAGACGAGGAATCTTGTCGACGATAAACAGCCTATTCGACCCTATTGGATTTTAGAAACCTTATCACAGAGCCAGTTGATTGGGACGAACGTCTGCCTGCTGATAAACTACAGGATTGGGAAACCTAGAGGAATTCACTGCATCTCCTTGAGAACCTGCAAATTCCTCGCACTTACACATCTTCAGTTTCTGCATCCATAAGCAAAGAACTTCATATATTTTCCGATGCATCTGAAAAAGCGATTGCTACAGTCGCGTACCACAGAACTACTGATCAAAATGGACATTCACGACTTGAATTCGTTCTTGGTAAGGCAAAGGTTGCTCCAACTAACAGCCACACCATTCCCAGATTGGAGTTATGTGCTGCGGTGCTAGCTGTAGAGATGTTCGAAGTGATAGAAGACACCCTGGACACAAATCTAGACTTAGTCAAGTTTTACACTGACAGCAGAGTTGTCCTTGGTTACATACTTAACAGAATCCGGCGGTTTTATGTTTACGTTGGGAACCGTGTTGAACGCATCAGAAAATCATCTACTCCATCCCAGTGGAATTACATACCTACAGATTTAAACCCAGCGGACCGAGGTACCCGATCCATACCAGCTTCAGAGATTGGGGATTCGACATGGCTCAGGGGCCCTCTTCATCTCTTACAAAACACCTCACCAACCGCATTCGAGACCTATCCACTTGCGAACCCAGATGAAGACTCTGAGTTAAGACCACAAGTAATCTCGCTCGCTACTAGAGTAGAAACAAGATACACACTTGGATCCAGTCGATTTGAGAGATCTTCTTCTTGGAAACGACTCGTAAGAGCCATTGCCCTCCTTCAACATGCGCAAGAACATTCCATAATAAAGGTGATGATATTATCTGCAAAGGTTGGCATCATTGTTCTCAATATCGTAGCGTCAGTTCCTATACAAAGGCTGAGAACTTTATCATTCAACAAGTTCAGCTCGAGTTTTATGGAAAGGAATTAGACTCAATTAAGACGAGTGTTAACTTGCATAAAGACAGTTCCCTTCTCCGGTTAAACCCAATTTTGGATGAGGGCGATATTCTCAGGATTGGTGGCAGACTTAACAGAGCAAACCTACCTCTTCAAGAGAAGAATCCTATTATCATTCCAGGGAAAAGTCAGCTTTCAACCCTTCTTATACGTCACTACCATGAAAACGTCGAACATCAAGGTCGTCATTTTACAGAAGGCGCCATAAGAGGAGCCGGATACTGGATAACTGGATCTAAACGACTGATCTCCTCACTTATCTACATGGAAGCTACGTGGTAAAATGGAACATCAAAGGATGTCAGAACTTCCTACAGATCGCCTGACACCCTCTCCACCGTTCAGTTTCGTCGGCGTTGATATGTTTGGCCCATGGCAAATTGTTACCCGCCGAACAAGAGGTCACCAAAGTAATCCACCCGTTCAATCCACATTGAAGTCGTGGAAGATATGAGTACCTCAAGTTTCATCAACGCTCTGCGACGCTTCATCCCAATCAGGGGACCTGTTATAGAGTTTAGGTCAGACCGCGGAACTAATTTCATAGGAACCGTCAATGAGCTCAACATGGAATCGCTGCTTGATTAAGACGGTCCGATAAAACCCTTTCTTAATGACAGAAAGACGGAATGGGTCTTTGACCCTCCACACTCATCCCACATGGGTGGTTAATGGGAGCGTATGACTCGATGCTGTTAGACATCAAACATAAGAACCTTACTCATGATGTGCTCATCACGCTTTTTGCTGAAGTCTGTGCAATTGTGAACGGAAGGCCACTTGTCACGGTTTCAACTGACCCAGATCAACCATTCATTCTTTCTCCATCAAACCTCTTAACACAGAAAACTGGTACTCAACACAAAAATCTTGCTCCGGTAGACATCAGAGACCTTTACAAGTCCCAATGGAAATGCGTGCAGTATTTGGCTGAAACTTTCTGGAATCGCTGGAGAAAAGAATACCTTCAGACACTTCAACCCAGACGCAAATGGACTGAGTTGCGCCCAAACCTTAAACTCGGTGACGTCGTTTTATTAAAGGACAATTCAGTGCATCGTAACGAATGGCCAGTTGGTATTGTTGAAAAGACCATACCTGTTCGTAAAGTGGTGCTTCGTATTGTGAGAGATGGTGTTCAGACACATTTTACGCGCCCAGTCACAGAAACTGTTTTGTTAATATCAGATACTTAGACTATCTTAATTGTTAACTTTAATCAGTGACAATTATCGCTGTCAGACGGGGAGTGTACTGTAAATCAATTAAACATTTTTGTCTGTCCATTCATTCCGTAATATTAATAAGTTAACTCCCTTGTTGAACTCTTGAGAAGGGGAGTAGTGCGCGCCATTGCTACAACAGACGGGCTGAATACATTCCTTTTACCGTGTGATCCACGTTTGTATCTTATTGTTACATGTATACATCAAAAGATTATATAAACAATAATAATATACACACAGGACTTGGTTAGCTATCTGTAATCCTTCACTTTTTAAGTCCGAGCGAGGTAGACAGAATACGACCAATAGAACAATATAGCAGTCCAATAAAATCTAAACGGGTGAGGAGGGACAAACTATCTTAATCTCCTGTAAATCGGTATTCAGATTATACATAAACACGTCTTCAGATATTAATAATGTATACAAAATATTGCAAATACGATACATATATATATATACATTCTTAGAACAATAGATTTCCAAAACAATGGATTATAAATATAATATTAAGTAACATACAACAAAAGGTTAAAAGTATATAATACATAACATGACATTAATCTACATAGTCTTCCTGGTATAGTTTGACAATAGACCAATTATGTAATCTGGTTATAATAATTTACATAGTCTTCCTGGTATAATTTGACAATAGAACCATACAGAAGTGAAGAGATTAAAAAAAATGTCAATAGATCAATTATGTAATTTGGTTGTAAACTTGTTTATATCCACCTTATTCTCTAATAAACCGATAGAGAAATAAAGTCATACAGGTTTTAAAATCCCCTTAAATGGTGTTGAAGTAAAAAGTGTAAAAATATATTAAGATTTTATTTAAAATTAGAATTTTAACACGGTGGGAAGGGGGCAAATTAAGCATTTAAATCCAGTATATATATATATATATATATATATATATATATACTGAATTTAAATGCTTAAAGTTCCAATTTCACTTTTTCTAAGAAAGTCAAAATATAATTATTTCTATGTTTTTTGCTTAAAAGGCTGTCAACTCACTATTATACGATCATGGACAAAATTTTGGGGGGGTTAGAAAGGGTGACACTAGTTGATTGAGGAAATAGTTACTCAATTACCTCCCTTGTTTTCCTATTCTTCTCCATGGACGGCCATCTTCAAACGTTTGAATTTGAAGTTGAAAATGATATTTTTGCCAATTTCTCAACTGGCAATAGTGAATTATAGGATTAATAGGATTATTCTTTAACAAGGTAGGACTGTTTATAGGTTTAATCTATTTTGGGGCTTTATTTTAATAACTTTTAAAAATATAACTTAAAAAAATGCTATTGGAACTTTAATTTGCCCCGTTCAGATTATACATAAACATATATATATATATATATACTTAAAACTACCCCTCTATTGGGGCTGCCTTTTCAAACGTGGTTACTGGGACCAACAAGAAGTACTTATACTACACACGACCTTTTTACATATTTTCTGTTGGTATGTATGCCTTAAAATCCAATATATCCATCATACTTTAGTGGGCATGTGGTTTAATTTTCAGACCCTGTTGTTGGCTCCGGCCCAGGTATTTACTTGGGGGTCGGACCCAATAACTCCTGTATACTCATTGGTATTATAATAGGGATAATATTGGAACGTGTGCTATTTTTTAACATTTGTTGGCAAGTGTTCATGCCTGGAATCCTATAATCGGTAATTTTAAACATTAAACGGAACGCGTCCTTGTCAGCTGTTGATGGCATTATCGCTGTCAACAAGTTTTGGGTATCTTTTTTAACAAATTTTGGTATCTTTTTAAACAATAAGCCGCTTCAAGAGGGTGGGTATTTTCTTCAAAACTTCCCCTACAAGACAAAAATCGAGCCAAATCTGATTGTGGTAATTATTGTTGTTTTAATGTAATAAAACTTACATCCCACTTCTACCTCGTTACCAGTGGCAACTTTTGATAAAACTGTCCTGTTTATTGCTCAGGGTTTAAAGTGTCTGTGTATCAGAGATGGACAGTACACTTTCCAGGAAGAGTATTGTTCATTTTCGACAAAAAAGCACTTTTATACAAGTGTTGAAATAAAGCAGGACAGGCCGATAACAAACGCCCAGAAGGTCAAAATATTTTTTTTATTACAAATAAATTTCAGCTGAGGAACCATCCGCCGATACACACTTCACCAGGATTGACCTACGTGTCCTTTAGATTACTTTTAATATCTGCACGATTTTAAGATCACCTTTCTCTGGTGCAGGTCGTTTTGGCGGAGGCGGCTGTAACACATCCGATATCCCCTTTGCTTACATGTAGAAGTACATCTGTAGACTCTTACTGCGTCTTATCGGTGAATATTAAAGACCGTTTCGGCCGGGGGCACCCTCGCCTCAGCTGGGCTCCACGACCAAAACTGTCCTGATATTCACCTATACGCCGAGGAAAGTGTGCTAATAACTAATACAAACTGACAAGTAGTACAATCAATTGAATTGCCCCTCCACCTTCACCCCCAGATATACATTTAATTGAAACATACAACACATCCTTTGATAAACGGATCTTGATTTTGAGTTTATTGGATGGTAATTAAAAGGAAGTTTAAACAAAAATTTATTTCTAAGCTTAAATTCAAAGACTTCTTTATCCCAGGGCGGGGTGAACACGACGATGTAACGATATGGAATCCATACATGCACTGTAATTTGGAAGGCTGCATGGGTTACTTGATGTAGCATTTTGGCCTGCCACAAATTTGTCAGCGACATATTTGCAGAATTATGATATAACCAAATGTAGCAGCTGTTCATAAGTTTTAGGTGTGTGGTCGCACATGACCCATTAATCACTTATACAAGATTGTGACTATTGGGTCCACACTTATCCCCCCTTTGACCACAATCGGTGGAAAAGCAGTCACAGACCACATTTATACGCATGGTGTCCAAATTAAACGATCCAATATTTTGTTTAAAATTTTTTTTTTAACATATTTGTCTCTTTCTGTGAGCCTTTGACTTTATATATTTGTTTTCCAAACAAATAGTATGTAATTTACATGTCTCCATTGCATGGTACTAGTCAATTAGCCCTTGTCAACTACTGATTTCATTATAGGCTACAACCTGTGACCAAATACAGATCAATATGCTAAAATGACCTGGTTGCATACCAGTTGGCCCCATGACTGTAGAACAATTATTGGCTGGGCCATAGAATTTCTGGCCAACTCAGACAGCGTGAATTATCGGGGTCAATAACCCGCGGGTTGGGGCTTAGACAGTGAACAACTCTACTTTGCTCCTACACAGCTCAAAGAGACAGAATAAATAAAGTCCATAAAAGCAGAAAACTGAAAGCATAATAGTTGTTTAGTCCCATACAGACCGTTCCGCTTCAGAAAAGTAAAACCTTAAATCCCCATTTAATTTCACTCCCTAGACCCCTAAAGGGTTCAAAATAGCTTCGCCCTCTGGACAAGCTTGCGGGCTTACGCTTCCCAGACCCAATCTTTTGGTTTGCCGATTCCTGCGGCAGCTACTTAATCCCACTGGGACGCCGTTACAAAATCTTGCCCCCGTTGCTACGACCGTCCCACCACGCCACTTAACATATATGTTTATGTTCCAAGGCCATCAATAGACCCCCTTTACAAAAGGCAAAGGATTGAGTACACAGGTTGCCATCGTTGGAAAGTGGCAATGAAAGATTTGGCTTTTAATCATGACAACAAACCACCTGTTTGCAAACATACCCAAAAGATTATTTAATATACACCCACTTTGCAAACCAAGCCTCTAAAAATGACTGAAGGGTCATTCTCTCTTTGCCACAAAGTGTAGAAAAAGCGGATTTCACAAAATAAATACTTTATTTCCATTACAAATAATTATTCTTAACAGCAACAACATTGTTCTTGCATTGACAGACATTGCTTGAACTGACTAGTAAAAACTTTCACATTCGAAACAAACTAAAATATCTATTTGACAAAATAAAATATCTATTTGACAACATAAAATAAAATATCTATTTGACAACATAAAATATCTATTTGACAACATAAAATATCTATTTGACAACATAAAATATCTATTTTGGAACTTCATTAAAAAGAATTTTACAAAACTATCGGTTATTCATAACATGTTTCGTAATCAAACCAAAATAAAATATCTTTTTGAGAAAAAAACACAAGCAGTTGCCATGCAAGATACGCCCACACTTTGCAAGAGATGGACGGAGAAAAGGGTGTTTTGCTTCACACCAAATTTGCAAATAATATGTTAAAAACTGTAGCCTCTATTGCAAAATGCAGATTATTGATAGGGTTCGTCCCTGGCGGACAGACTGATCAACAGAGAAAGATGAAAATTGATAGGCTTCATGCTCACATGTTCCCAATTTATCACACTAGATAGCCCCCAAATTTTGTTACACATTGTGCGTAAAAGGCGGGGGCTGGCATAACCCAAGAATTTGCGGTCCAATGCGTACCAAAATGTATTACATGCTTTGCCACTATTTGCGTAAAGGGGAGCGGCAATTTTAACAGGAAGTTACATGCCGATTTAAACCATTATAGAACTCCTCCGCGATTTTGTGTAATGAACATATATTTTAATGTTTATCAAAAATTGTGACCTCTAGAGGGTCCACGAACTAGGAAGGTAATTTTCGTACAATCAGGGGCAATAACCCAGGAAGTTATGGTCCGATATGTGCCCAAATAGAACCCATCTGAGATCTTTGGGATATAAACATCTCTTTTAAGTTTCCTAAAAATTGGGAAAAAACTGTGACCTCTTGAGTGTCCACAAAAAAAGGGTAACGGACGTCCGGACAAACTGGTGCGACGTCATAATACGTCCACTTGAAAATGTGGGCATATAAAAATATCTATTTTGGAACTTAATCAAGAAGAATTTTACAAACTATTGGTTATTCATAACATATTACAAAACATGATTATCGAAATTGGTTTCATATTCAAACCAAAATAAAATATCTATTTTGGATCTAAATCAAGAAGAATTTAACAAAAATATTAGTTATTCATAACATATAACATTCAACATGATTATAAAAATTGTTGGATCAGTGATCTCACCGATTTTATTTTTTCTGCAAGAAAAGCAAAACTAAAGATTCAGAGCCTTTTTGGTTCTCCATAAAACTAATAGTTGACTAAAATCCCTTGGAAAATTTGAAGATTACTGTCTAGCTTTTTAAAAGATAGGTTGCCAGGCAACGAAACATACGCCCACAGCAGCTAAATTTAAACACTGTATAAATTTATAATAAATCGGATAACTTTAGCGTCCACAAGATTTTTTATAGTGAACAAGGGCCATGACACTGGCAGTAATTATCGGAAATCTCTGAAAATCAATAGGCTTCTTCGTCTCATGACCTTAAAGACTGTGTATACATTTAAAGTCAATCGGACGGTAACTTTAGCCTCTAGAGCATCCACAAGATTTTTCAAAGTGATCAAGGGCCATAACTCTGGCAGTAAGTTTTTCTAGATTGATATATGTTAAAGGGAAAAAATAAACAAAAAGAAAAACAGTAAAATTACTTTCTGATTAAACACTTTCTATTAACATCATTTTTTCTGTAAATACAAGGCAATTTAAATTAAAAGATACAAATTTAAGATCATCAAACTGCCCCACAGCACACACTTTACACCTCACCACGCCTATACTTGGGTAGATTCATAAGGAACTCCTACACCTTAAACAGGATAATTAACATTATATTCAGAGTTCAGGAGCAAAGTTAATCAGCTACAAATCATTTCAAATGATGTACCTACCAATTAAATGTATAAGGTATGGAATTCAAATTACAGAAAGAGATCAATTTATGAAAATGATCCAGACTGACGAACATAAACCCTGGGTACTGAATTCTGTCAATGTATTTAAAAACCAGAGTGGATTGAATATTATGGCACATGTGATAAGAAAATATCAAAATCAATTCATCCTCACTGCAGTATTCAAAAAAAATAAAATATCGAACAGCCATTTTTAAAAACATTACAATGAATGATGTCATTTCCTGTACACTGAATAATGATGTATACTGAATAATGGGTCCTTGGATGCATTCGTTCAAAGACCCAATCGAGCAATCAAACTGCTTATCTATACTTAGTCTATGCAGAAAATGTTCATGAAAGAATTTAGTCAAGGTTTTGATGTAGTGAAACTATACACTATGTTTCATGAATTTAGATGTTCAAGTTATCGGAAATCATTGACAATCAATAAGCTTCTTCGTCTCATGACCGTAAATACTGTGTATAAGTCAATCGGATGATAACTTTGGTCTTTAGAGTGTCCACAAGATTTTTGAAAGTGATCAAGGGCCATGACTATGGCATTAATTATCCGAAATCATTGAAAATCAATAGGATTCTTCGTCTCATGACCTTAAACACTGTATAAATTTGAAGTCAATCGGATATTAACTTTAGCCTCTAGTTGCTTGTGGACGCTGGACGCCAGACGGACGGGACAGACAGCAATATACGACCACATTTCAATATGGGCGTATGAAAATGTACAAAATCAGCTTTCTTTGAAATTTCACTGAAGGAATTAAGGCCATAGGCCTACTATTGGCTAGATTCAGTTGCTGAAATAAGAATCGGGATAATAATCATATGAAATATAGTAAGAACGACATCCAAAAAAATCAAAACATGAAAAGACTGTATGGAGTGTTTTCAGGTGCTGACATTCAGACTGTTTTATAAATATTATGGCACCAAATGATCCCATTTAAACATCGAGGCAATTCATTTGTTTGATTCACCCAAAGATTCAATAACACACTGGAATTATATTTTCATAGCCATTTCTTTTTTCTTGTGGTTTTTAAATTTCACTGGCCAATGGGAGTGAAAACGAGCTGATTCGCCTTAGATAAATCTCTATCAAGTAATTTGTAAAATCTGATTATCTAGAATTTAACTTTTAATTATTTTTTCCGATACATGTCAACATGGTTGGTCACCATCACTAGAATTCTATAGTTTGCTGCAAGCTAATATCAAAATCACCTGACTGACCCCACACATTGCTGCAAATGTTCATGATAGAATTTAGTCAAGGTTTTGATGTAGTGAAACTATACACTATGTTTCATTACTCTCCCTCAATTAGAATCAAAGTTATTGTGTCCCAAAGCATCGGCCAATTAAATTGCAAAGCTCTACTTAGTCTTAGCGGAATATGTTAATCATTGAACTCAGTCAAGACCTTGACCTAATGAACATCTACACCAAGTTTGAACATTCTACCTCAATCAAAAGCAGAGTTGTTATGTTCCAAAGTCTTGACCAATCAAATTGCTTATCACTCTACTTTGCTAAGCAGAAAACTCATCATCAAACTTAGTCAAGGTATTGATATAATGAAACTATACACTAAGTTTCATCACCACTCTCACCCAGTTAGAATCAAAGTTATCGTGTTCCACAGTCTCAACCAATCAAATTTCTTATCTCTGCTTAGCCTTAGTGGACAATGCTTCAAGGCATTCCCCTAATAAACACCTACATTCTACCTCAATTTGAAGGAGAGTTATTGTGTTCCGAAGACTCGTCCAATTAGACTGAACTCTCTACATAGTCTAAGCACAAATGCTCATCATCGAACTTAGTCAAGGTATTGATATAGTGGAACTATACATCAAGTTTCACCACTCTCACTCAATTAAAATCAAAGTTATCAAGCTCCAAAGTCTCGACCAATCAAATTGCTTATCGCTCTTATTACCCTGAGCAGAAAATACTCATTATCAGCTTAGTCAAGGTATTGATGTAATGAAACTATATACCAAGTTTCATCACTCACAATTAAAATCAAAGTTATAGTGTCCCAAAGCTTCGACCAAGCAGAGTATGGTCATCTTAAAACTCCATCAACGCATTCACCTACACCATGCTTGAACATTCTAGGTCAATTAGAACGAGAGTTATTGTGTCCCAAACAGTGTGACAGTCAGACCCATTTTAATGGTCCCCTGCATTCTTTGAAAGACGGGGGACAAAAAGCAGACACTGTAAATCCATTTTAAAGTGCATATTCTAGGTGTAAAGATTACCTGCTGGTTGAGATGTTTCCAAAGGGGATTTCTGGACTGACTGCAACACCATGTTTTCATTATCAGTACATGTATCACTTCTGTCTTCAATTTCAATACCAGGTAAGTCTGTTTAATAATAAGATTAAACATAAAAGCAATTAGGTTTCATGACAAATTACTAGAAACATGTTTAGCTTGGATTGTGACACTGTGCTTATCTGTAATGAATGAATACGAGGCTTGATATGTTTGGTGAATATGGTAGCCTCAGAATTACCATGGAAACGCCGATAGCTCTAAGGAGGTCAATGTACTCAAACGTATGCAGTTTAAAAAGATACAAAAACTGAAAGTAGTTTATTAACCTCAATATTTAGAAGAGCGATTTAGCTAATTTGCGGGCGTCTTTAATGACTCCCTCAAAGGGAAGTCGAGGTGCATCCAGAGGCACAGGACCAATGGAATTGCTTAGCTTTGATTAGTCTTAGCAGAAAATGTTCATCATTGAATTCAGTCAAGACAATTTACCTAATGAACATCTACACCGAGTTTGAACATTCCTCCCCAATTAAAAGCAGAGTCTTGACCAATCAAATCGCCTATCGCTACTTAGCCTTAGAAAATTCACATCATCGAACTTAGGTATTGATGTAATGAAACTTTACACCAAGTTTCACCTCTCTCACTCAATTAGAATCAAAGTTATTGAGCTCTAAAGTCTTAACTAATCAAATTGCTTATCTCTGCTTACCCTTAGTGCAAAATGCTCATCATCAAGGCATTCACCTAATGAAAACCTACACCAAGTTTGAACATTCTACCTCAATTAGAAGGAGAGTTATTGTGTTCCAAAGTCTCGACCAATCAGATTGAAGTCTCTACTTAGCCTAAGAAGAAACTGCTCATCATCGATCTAAGGGAAGGTATATATGTAATTGAACTATACACCAAGTTTCACCTCTCTTACTTAATTAGAATCAAAGTCATCGTGTCCCAAAGCATCAACCAATCAAATTGCTTATCTCCGATTAGCCTAAGCAGAGTATGCTCATCTTCGAACTCCATCAAGGCAGTCACCTAGTAAACACCTACACCGACAGACCCATTTTAATAGTCCCCTGCTTTCTTCGAAAGGCGGGGGACAATGAAGGGACACTCAGCTCTAAACCAGGGCATAATAAATCAAGACCTAATAACTTACCCTCTATATCTATATCAGATAGCCTTTTGTCTTTCCATCTGTTCAGTTCACCTGCATCTATGGCAATTAACATCTGCGATACCTTTATTTAAATAAAAAAGAAATGTCAGAATAAAAGACAATCATTTATAGAATAAATATCATTACACAAATTCCAATAAAGCACCAGCATTAATATCCACAAAAACAACTTGCCTTAGATAACTCTAATGTCGAACTGTTGAGGCGATAAAAGTCCTTGTGAGTTCTCACATCATGACCTAAGTGCTTAGCTAGGACTTCCAACTCTTTGTCCGTCATATCCAATATCTTTAAGAAAAAAAATAACATGTTTAAGAACCAATGAACTAACCAAGGAATGCTTGCAGGCAAACTAAAATATGTCAACCAACAGAGCTGTATTTTTAAAGAAAAAGGTGGCATTTCATTGAATATATATTCGAAGAATAAGACCAACTTGAATTTCTGAACTTTTACAAGGCCAAGCAGTAAAATATTTTAAATTTTGATGGATTGCTGAGTGATCATTCAGGCCCAGTTGGATTGAATTAGAATTATAAATTCTCAAGAAAAATTATATTATCGTAACATGAAAACAAACCTGGGATACAGTTGCTGTGTACTTTCTCAATAATCTGGAATTTATTCTTTCGGGATATTTTAAGCCTGGACAACTTTCTGCTAGTTCCCTCATTTCCAAATTCCCTGATAATGGAGTGTCTGAGTAATGTCTGGCAAAGAGGTAAGGATTGGAATGTCTTATTCCGGCTTCGGCTCTCGTTGCCATCATTAAGTCTACAGACTGTTTACAGTCAGGGGGAAACAAAACATATGCGTCAACATTTTTGCGTGATTTTCCGCCAGATATCATCATATCCATCCTAAAAATAGATAATTTTAGAAAATTAAACAAAATTGAATTTTAAAGATGCATCATGTAAGAGCTAAATCTGCATATTGCGGGTATTTTTTTCAGGCTTCAAATGTTATATAAATTGTTATTTAGACATTTATTTACCTAACAAGCCCATAATCAACTCTCCAGACCATCAGATGGCTGAGATATTGACTGGATTAGAACATCTGCGACATCTAATAATCAAACGCTAAAATAGATAATCGAAACTTCAAACATTCATAACTTCGCTCAGAATAAAATAATTTGATTGAAATCTTCAATATATTCATTTTGCATTATCTATTTTTAAATGGCCAGCTCTTTATCTAAATCTTATATAATGCATCTTTAAAGTACCAGTTCCAATTATTGAACATCTCCTACATATTGCAAAGACCTATAAACTTCCTGTTTTCATTAGAAGCTGGAAAGAAAAAATCTTTGACTAAAAATGTCAAACTTACTTTAATGTATTTCATCATCAGATTATTGCCAAGTTTGTCTTAAGAGTAAAACTATGTTGTAATAAATTACCTTCTAGAAAGAATCTGATCAGTTTTAGAAAGAGACAACATGATTTCTTGATTTGTATCTTCATTCCATTTCGGTCTCTTTTCATAATCGTCCACTTTAAGCTCTATTACTTCAGCTCTCCTCCTCTTGTTGAACAGAATAAGTCTGCAAAGTGTGAGTTTTGATAGCCTGTTCCAGTTTTCAAATGTTCTATCTGTGTTTAAAGAATCTTTTGCAGATTTCATGTTGTCGGTAATGAATTGTCTGAAAGTTTTTAAATCTTCCGTAATGGGTATAGTCTGCAATTGTTTTCTTTTCAAAATGTTGTGTTTTTTTAAGCATACTGAATTAACTCTGTTATTCCATTCAGATTCATATAGTTTTTGGAAACCTGATGCTTCTTTGATCTTCACCTCGTTATTATTCCTTAAACTCTGGCCGATTTTAACTTGGATAATATGGCCTAGCAGATTTCCTAGAAATCGTCCTAAGGACAAAACGTCACGTTCATGCGACATTCTTTTGGCACATTTAACGACCAAATCAAAATTTTCTGGTTTTAACAAAGAATCCATATTGATGATACCATTTTTATTAATCTTCTTTGCTTCTAGAACCAACCTTACAAGAGTTCTTGCCTTTTGTGTAACAGTGTAAACATCGTTGGTCTTTTGATCCTCTTTATCTCCAAGACCCTCCATTTTTAAGACTGCGTATCTTTTAATTAGTGTATCACTTATTATTACATCTTTAACTTCATCATTTTGAATTCTGTCCAAAAAGTTTACAAGATTTCCATCTTCTTCTAAAAGTGCACTCTGTAGAAGATTTCGCCCTCTTCTTACAGATTGGTTTGAAGCATCTGTGTCAGTTTTCTTTTCATCTTCACTTTGAAAATAATACTTCCAAACTGCACAGTTTCGTCTATGATGCCATAAATTGGCTAATAAAACAAATTTCTTACAAAATTCACAAGGGAGGTAGTCCTTTGGTTTTGTCCCTTTTTCTGCACCAGACCTTCTTGCAACAACAATAAAACCTTTTTTTTTCTTCAAAACATCTATGTTGTGCTTAAAATTGCCTTCATTAACAATGACTTCAAATTGAATCAACCTCTGTTGAGAGCGTTTCGGTAGACGAGAAATACTCCTTATTTTTTCTTCATCCTTGTGCAACGACAAAAGATGTCTTGTAATCTTGGATTTTATTCCTTTTTCACAATAATAGCAGTAATTGATTTTGTCATACACTTGTTTACAACCATCTTTGATCTTCCCACGTTTACTCACCCCAAAATTAGAATCTAAATCATTGATATATGCATCTGGAGAGGCATCCAAAATAGCTGCATCTCTATTATTTGAAGAAGAAACTTTGTCTGCACATGGATTATTCCCTTGGTCCATACTCACCCCAAAATTAGAATCTAAATCATTGATATATGCATCTGGAGAGGCATCCAAAATAGCTGCATCTCTATTATTTAAAGAAGAAACTTTGTCTGCACGTGGATTATTCCCTTGGTCCATGTTTTTCCATCTATTTTGAAGAAATGGAAGAACATCATCTTGATATGGTATATGGTCTGATAGTTCACTGTCACTCACATGGTCTTCATAAGTCTGAATGTATTTATGTTTTCTCTGTTTTCTTATAATTATTGGTTCATCTTGATCACTTGAGGAACTCTCACTTACACTTTTATACACATAATCTGGGTCTTCACCAGAGTCTGAAGAGTCCAACTCTTCTGGTGGTGCAGCTATCATGGCAAAATGATGTGCGAATTTTGATGCTTCTTTCGTGATTTCAGGTGCTTTTCTTTTCATATTGGTAGTCGAACAAGATGTGCTTCTAGGAGCTCCATGCATCAGATCAGTTGTAGAGTCACATGTGGTTTCAAAAGTGCCAGTCATATCCATTATAATGGGGTTATGTGTGGTTTCTGGCCCTTTCAGTGTACTATTGGTTGTGGCTGTAGATTTTGGGGAGTTACATACAGTTTCAGGAACTTCTAGTGTTGTATTAATTTTGACAGAATTATATATGGTTTCGGGTTCTTCGAGAGTTGTGGTGTTACATATTGCTTCAGGATCAGGTTCTTCCAGCGTCGGAGGGTTATGTGTGGTTTCTGGCCCTTTTAGTGTACTACTGGTTGTGGTTGTAGATTTTTGGGAGTTACATACAGTTTCAGGAACTTCTAGTGTTGTATTAATTTTGACAGAATTATATATGGTTTCGGGTTCTCCGAGAGTTGTGGTGTTACATATTGCTTCAGGATCAGGTTCTTCCAGCGTTGGAGGGTTATGTGTGGTTTCTGGCTCTTTTAGTGTACTATTGGTTGTGGTTGTAGATTTTTGGGAGTTACATACAGTTTCAGGAACTTCTAGTGTTGTATTAATTTTGACAGAATTATATATGGTTTCCGGTTCTCTGAGAGTTGTGGTGTTACATATTGCTTCAGGATCAGGTTCTTCCAGCGTTGGGGGGTTATGTGTGGTTTCTGGCCCTTTTAGTGTACTATTGGTTGTGGTTATAGATTTTTGGGAGTTACATACAGTTTCAGGAACGTCTAGTGTTGTATTAATTTTGACAGAATTATATATGGTTTCGGGTTCTCCGAGAGTTGTGGTGTTACATATTGCTTCAGGGTCAGGTTCTTCCAGCGTCTGAGCAGTTTTTGTAGTTGAGCTTTTGTAGTTTGCCCACTCAATATCTTTTATAAATTTTTCTAAATATTTTCTTCCATTTTGGGATTTCTCGAGTTTAGCTAAAATTTAATATAAAAGATGATAAAGAGACTGATTGTAAACCAACCCAATCTAATGTTACTGTACATTAGTGCTCCTAAGGTTAGGAATTTTTGTTATTCGAATAGCCGTAGCTATTAACCGGTTAGTAACCGTTAACCGTATGGTATCAATTTTAAACATAAAACAGAGCTTGTCAGGAGCTACGAGTCATTACTCGTGCGCACGCTATACTCGCCTTATTAAAGGCATTACACGCGCAAAAATTTCAGGAATTTTTTCAGACATGTACAATTCTTTAATGAAAATTTAAACTATCTAAGGCCGTAGCTATTTATTTACCTGGTTAACTTGGTTCATTTGAAACATTTTTTTAATTCAATATAACGATAATATACAAAACAATACTCAATTTCCCTTCGTACGTGACAGACGGCGATAATATTACGATTACACAATGTCACTAAGAATAGAATAAAGTAAATTCGAAGGCGTCTATTGATTGGACAATAAAGAAATAATTCCTCGCTTGCAAGTAGAATTTTTATGATCGGTTAATTTAACTGAAAACCAAAGTAGAATTCATTCGAGAAATTACGAGATATGAAACGTGTTCAATGCCGTAACGAATCTAGTATAATGTCATTTTCTAGCCTTTATGATTATATTTTGAATGGTGGTTACGTTTTGAAGTAAATAATAAACAAGGTAGAATATAGTTAGAAATGCCGAGAAGTATTTAGATTGGATTAACAATAGCAAAAGTCGAACAAGGTCCGTTGACTTTGCCGTATGACTATGGCGAGTGCTATTAATAGTATCATTGTTTAGCAGTCGACATCGTTGGACGACTGTTACATTCTAAAATTTTAAAACATCAAATACAAAATTACAACGGGCAAGTTTTGTTATAAAGAGGAATATAATCAGACACAACTCTATGTAATGGGGGACATCTCCGAATATCCGTACCGTTGAATTCAAACCGTTTAACCATCCAGTTCTAACCGTTTACGGCTATCCGACTAGTCGTAGGAGCACTACTGTACACCATACTTACAGATTACTATTTACATTACATTTAATGTCAAAATATGGTCAAGATATGACTTATAAAGATTTTGAATTTTTAAATCAAGAACAACCAGTCTTTATTGACATGGATGTAGAATTTATCTGAAAATGAATGAAATTGTAAATGGCGGATTCTATGGTAATTGAACATAATGCTGGGACAAATATAAAAAATTTCAATTAGCTTTGCTGCAATGAATTCAAACCTTATTACAGTCCAAAATAACTCTACTTTGATATGTAATACAAGGGAAGATATTGGTCATAACATTTTAATTTCTTCACAAGTTTCCATCCACTACTAAAATTTATTTTTTCAAGAACATTACAGACATTTGATATTTATATATTTTTCCGCTCGCACGGTAAATTAACAAGCAAATATAGACGTTACTTGATCAACTGATTTCTTCTTATGTAGCGATTTATATTGATATGGGTTTAATAATATGTGAGACGATTGAAAATTCTCTGACTGTGATTAGTAATGGATTTTTGGTGATGATGATACAATGCAATGAGATTTATTCAATTGTTTATCTCAAGTAACGAACATTACAGACATAACCATCATAAGTAGGTGTTTACAAAAATGCAAAAAAAGTAAAAAAGAATTCAACTCCGTAATCATTTCAAAATTACCCACATTTGAACAATAACTAAGCATTGCACAAAACCAAAAACCTTTCCTCACGTACCATTAGTATTTGATCAGTTTTAAGAATAAAGAATGGACTAAAGCTGATGTCCCAAATCCAAGACTAATTTTGCATTTCACAGAAGGTTTTAACCAACAAAATACAGCCCTAACAACATATGTTTATTTATTTTATCTCGGAATACAACATAAAAACATATTCTGCTTTTAAATTATTGATATTTCCATTTCATATTGAAAATATGCACTTTGTTTGGCGCTACTCATTTACATGTATGTTCAATTACCGTAGAATTAGCCAAATTCAAAGATAACAATAACAAACAAACTTTGCATACAGCCTCTAATGTTCCATCCTTTAGGTATGGCTTAACTCAAAGTTGGTCACTATAACCCAACAATTTAAGGATACGCCCACACAGCAAATTTCATGGCAGCTTCATTGTTTATGTGTCAATTTTGATAAATTTTCATTAAGTCATAGGTAATAACTCCTCAACCACTAATTAAAATATGCTAAAAATTGTCAATTATTGCATTTGCAAGACGATTTTGACATATTTTCACTCATTCAAGAGCAGTAACTCCGGGGCTGCTGGTCAAAAAGCAAAATTCAAATTCATCCGATATCTCATCAAGATGATGCAGAGTTTTATTCAAATTCAATGGAAACTGTAATCTCTATTGCGTTCACAAGCCAATTTTGACACCTTTTCGCTAAGTCAATGGAAATAACTCTCTAACTCCTGGTCGAAAAAATTGTCAAATTTGAGCTCTTCCGAGATCTCATCAATATACATTTAAGCATACCAAATTCATCAAAATTCAATGTAAACTGTAGTCTCTATCACGTTCACGGACTTCCCAACTGTCACATGAGTATAAAAAGTGGCACATTTGTGCGGGCTTTAAAAAACAAAAGAAAATTCAAATCCACAATCTAGTCAAAGGACTAAAAAACAAAAGATAGTTTGCCAGGCAACGAAACATACACCCATAGCAGCCAAGTCGTCCGAGTAGTCCACAGGGGTTGTCGCATATTTATTGTTTTGCAGGTAATGGGAGCATTCAAAAGACACTAAAAACTGATCAAGAGTAACAACCCATTAAGTAATTATCAGAAATAATTAAGATTTGATTGGCTCCTAGTTCTTCAAGATCCTTACTTTTAGCATGTGCGGGTAACAATGATAAAATTAGCTGTTCGAGATATCGGAAATCACCGAAAATTAATAGGTTTCATCACATAAACACGGTGTATTAATATAAAATCAATTGGAAAATAACTTTAACCACTAGAGGGTCCACAAGATTTATAAAAGTAATCACGGGTAATTATAACTCTGAAAGTAAATCTAGGCTTCTTCACTTCATAAACATTAACACTGTGAAATATAAAGGCATTTGAAAAATAAAGTTATAATCTCTAGCATCTACAAGATTGTTTAAAGTGATCAAGGGCATTAACTCTGGCAGAAATTATCAGAAAATTTTGAAAATCAAAAGGTTTCTTTGTCTAATTAGCATAAACACTGCACATGTACAAATTTAAAGTCAATAGGATAACTTTAGCTTCTAGAGTGTCCACGATGCTGGCCGGTGGTGACAACGACAATATACGACCACATTTCAATGTTAGCGTATGATAAAAACTGAACAAAAATAAAGAAAATGTACACGACACCTGGTCTTAAAATTCAAACAAATTTGGAACTTGGACAAAAGGGTGCAATAATTCTGTAGGCCTATCAGCATATTTTTAACAAATGGAGCAACATAATGCAAGTGTCTTCTAATTGCATAGTATTCCGCAAGTCTATGCATGTAACTATTGGGCCATAGCACAACTAAGGTCAATCTTACAGTTTGAAGCTTGTGGGCTACATGTACCTTTGTGTGGAAATTTTGACTTTCCCAATAACAGATTTATTTTCAAAAAGTATTGCTAATACTTTTCTACGGTATCATGATTATATACATGTACATAGCTACATATCTATGGAGCACTTTTTGGTTCAGAATAAAATGTTCTGCTAATATGTCTAATCCAATGTTTAACAAGCGGTTGCCATGCAAGATACACCCACTTTTTGAAAGAGATGGACGGAGAACTGCGAAAATCGATACGGCTCATCCTCTCATTGTCCCAATACTTCGAAATTTGCAAATAATCGGTTAAAACCTGTAGCCTCTATCAAGTTCATAAGGTTTACGGCAATAGGGCTTAACTCCAGAACCGAAGGTTGTGGAATGCTTCACACCAAATTTGAAAAAGATCTGATAAAAACTGTAGCCTTTATTGCATTCACAAAGTTTTCGACTAAAGGGGCTTAACTCTGGAACGAAACCTTGTGGAACGCTGATTATCAATAGGATTTGTCCTCTCATGACCCCAGTGCTTCAAAGCAAATTTGAAAAAAATCTGATAAAAACTATAGCCTCTTTCAGAAGGATTGTATTTTATCATTTAAAAGTGTAATATGAAGAGTTCAAGGTGGAAAATGACAGTAAAGTTTACAGTATCTATCATAATAAGTATTTATACATTTTACTTTTAACAATTCAACAATGGATTAGACATACTGGCAGATTATTTATTCTGAACCAAAAAATTGATTGAACTTGTTCATATTGCAGTATAATCAGATATTTGCCTATTGCACCCTTTATCCATTAAAGCATACCTTTCGACTTGACCATAAGGATCTGGTCGTGTGAATCATACTCTTTAATGTTCTTTTTTGAAACCTCCTGACTGATGATTGAAATGTAAGCTTATGTCATTAAAATAAACTATTTTGAAAACAGATCAGAGTTATTGTATGGTCAGCTTTCAATTTCAAAGATACATATAGGATCGTATTTTAGCTCTAATATAAACCTAAATATAAACATCAATGACACAGTAAGATTGATCAGTAATAAATTTTAGGCATAAGAAAATGTCTAATTAGACTTATGTCCTGAACTTGAATATTATTAACTGATGCAATTCATCTGACCATAATGCCCTATTTCTGATTGTAGTTACATTTCAGGTAACGTAAAACTCTGTAAATGAATTCCATGTTCCCTACATTCCAACACAAATTAAGCTAATTTTTGTGCTCCGGGTCATTGTTTTTAAAATCTGATAATATATACAGGAATCAAGTATAAAGAATGACTCTAAATAATGAAATTCCAGTTGTTCTTCAATGACCAAATTCATTTTGACAAATCCCAAAAGCTAGCAACTTTATCTACAGATCAGATAAATTTCAAATTTTGTTGCTAATTTATATTCTGGGCTATAAAGTGCAGAAATTGTCTGCGGATAGGCCATGGAAAGAAATTGTGGCAAATTAACAGTCTGAAAATAATTTTGGCACTCCATTACTTATAGAATTAGCAACAACTTTGAAATATATCGGATTTGTAGATGTGTGCCAAAGTTATTTTGGGTTCTATGATTTTGGTTATTGAATAACAGAAGAAATTCAATAATTTATACTTGATTCCTTTGAGTTTTGAATATTTTTTGTTTCAAAATTCAGTAGATCTAGCACTATCTAAATAAGACAACTGCATCAGAACGTGGGAACCTATAAAGGTCTATATGATTGTGAATTGAAATTAAAAAAAAATTATGCTTACAGATCATCTTCTTCCCGGTAGGTAACGATAAACCTGTTACTGGGAAGCACTTTTGCTATTTCTTCAGGCCACCATACTCCCATTTCTTGCCTCACCAATACAATTTTGCCCTGTATTAACATTAATATACATGTAACGTAATAATGATTATTATATTATGTCCACACATACAGGTTTATTAGCTTAGAAGAAAAATCATGTTTTAATTTATTTTTATTGCAATTGGTGCTAGTAGATTGGACATTTTTCAAATTTAATGCCCAGCAACTATTTGTGCAGAATCACTAATTTCGGAGAGTTTGTCTGGACGTCGTAACAAACAATTGATATGTTCCATTCATTTCCCCTAAAAACTCTAGTCTG
This sequence comes from Patella depressa, assembly GCA_948474765.1. Classification (NCBI taxonomy): domain Eukaryota; kingdom Metazoa; phylum Mollusca; class Gastropoda; family Patellidae; genus Patella; species Patella depressa. Next base: position 48,724,107 of record OX419715.1, on the reverse strand, counting down.
TTACAGGCTTAAAATGTGACATTCTTCAAATGCAAAATCAAGTAAGCTTACTTCAGAAACAATGCTATGATTCATGAAAATAAATAACAGATACAAGTTCCATTGAAGTGGGACAATCCATCCATTTTAAGAGATTCAAATGCAATTTTTGAGGTAATTAATGAGCAGTGCCAGCACCAAGGAACTAAATACATACATGTACATACCTGTGAAAACTTAACTGAAGACTCAGTTCTACCAGACCTAGGCTTTACTCTATCTGAACTCATTGAAGAATCGCCTCTAGACCAGCAACTCATTTTAATTCTAGGTTTCCAACAAAAAACATAACCATGCAATGCGTGGAAATACACCCACCTGGCAGTTATAATTCAAAGGAAACTCTGGGATAAATAATTTTAGCCTGTAGAGTGAGCACGGGTTGGTACATATTGCTATTGGAATGAATATGCTATGTCCGAGGCCATATCTCGGAGAAAATTTATCGGATCTTCACCAAATTCGATAGGGATCATCTTCATAACGATATTGATACACAAAACAAAAATAGAAAGAATCCATAAATAAGTGTAGCCTGTAGAGTGAGCATGAATTGGTACATGTTGCTATTGGAATGAATACTGTACGCTAAGTCTGAGGTCATATCTCGAAGAAAATTTGATATGAATCATCTTCATAATGATATTGACACACAAAATAAAGATACATGTAGCCCTGCAATGCGTGGAAATACACCCACATGGCAGCTATAAATTGAAGCAAACTTTGGGGGTTTTAACCTTATTTAACAGAAGTCGCGCGAACAAGAAATAGATGACGCGCAGTCTGCAAGATGGATGGAACACAGAAAAGTATGAAACATGTTAGGGACAGAGTAAGGTTGCAACGATATCAAATTATTTTATCACGATTAATCACGATAACAGCTTTTCGAATTATCGCGATAAATAGTAATATTGCGATTATGTATTTTATCATGATAGTTCTCTTTTATCGCAATAAAAATGATCCATGATGGCATGATGAGAAAGAAAATTGAAACATCCAGGGTGTTGAGCATTGACCAGATTCTAATATGTCGGCGTTTTGGGCAGTGTGATTGTCTAAATACGAAAATATCAGCTTATATATACTTTTGATACCATCGATGAATGTTGTTTATTTAAAATAACTTCTATTCTTTCAATAATCAGTGATCTGGCGATAATTAGATTTATCGCGATAACTGAATAAATTTCCTGATATACCGGGGATGGCGATTATCTATTTTGGGCCGATACGATATCATAATTAAAAAAATAATCGTGATTAATCGGCATCCCCGGGTTATCGCTGCAACCTTAGGACAGAGTGTATAAAGATAGGTTGCCAGGCAACGAAACATATGCCCACAGCAGCTAAGTCATCCGAGCAGTCCACAAAAGATGTCGCATATTTATTCTTTTGAAGGTAATGGGAGCATTCACAAGACACTAAAAACTGATTATGAGTAACAATCCATCAAGTAATTATCAGAAATAATTAAAAATTGATTGGCTTATACAAGTAGTTCTTCCTGTGTATATATTTTAAGTCAATCGAATGATAGCTTTAACCTCAAGAGCATCCACAAGATTATTCATTCATGACCATAAACACTGTGTATAAATTTAAAATCAATTGGATGGTAACTTTAGCCTCTAGAGCGTCCACAAGCAATTGTGGACGCCGGACGGACGGGGGTGACGACAATATACGAGCACATTTCAATGTGGGGGTATAAAAATCAAAAGAATCCATCAAGAATCGTAGCCTGTAGAGTAAGCACAAGCCAAATGGGAATGGACATACGGAAAGGGTGCCAACAATTATTATTGACCAGTGCTAGCAAGGAATTAAGCTTGCTTGTTGTGCAGGCAGTCAAATGATTGTCTTGATATTCAAGTCTATATAGTAAATAAGTCATGGCGGACCCGGCAATCTGTTTTACGTGATAGTAGATACTGAAAAGTAAAAGGTCTGGAAAATAAAAAAGTTATTGATCGAATCGTCTGCTTCATATGTAAATAATTTTAATTAAAATCAACCTGTCCATAATATCACAACTAATGTATTGGATGTTAAAATCGTAATAAACAACAACATAAGATCATCTGAAATTTGGTGCACGGTCATGATTTGTCAGCCTGAACATCCCCTGAAAATTTCATTGTAGTAGCGCCGAATATTTTGGGCCTGTATTTCCTACAGGCCCTGTAGGGATGGGCGATATCCTGTTTTTTGGTACTATTTCAGTAAAGTACCTCTACCAGTTCCTGTGATCGTAGAGACTTGAAATTTTGAGGGGGTGTTCACGGAGACTAGCCATGACCTCACACGAAATTTAAGCCGAATCGGTCAATAACTTTTTATTTTTCCGTAGTTTAGCTTCTATAGAGAGATAAATTTATCCAATTTTGACGCCATTTTGTTTGTTGACTATTAAGGCTCGGATGACGTCATATGTGGATTGTGGGTTAGGATAAGGGTTAGGGTAAGGGCTACGATCATGGGAACTGGTAGAGGTACGTTACTGAAATAGTACCGGTTTTTTAACATTGTGATACCAGTATTTGTATTTTTATAATGCGAAATTACGGTATATCGTGACGATATTCAGTGTGCTGTTTTTTACAATATAATCACGACTTTAACCAGATGCGTAGTTTTTTGTCTTTTGATTCAGTTACTTTTCTTAATTGACACTTTCTGCCAAGAGAATACATGTAGTAAATGAGAGTAGGTTTACATTTTGACAACTTTCCACGCTTTCGTTGATTCTGTACACTCCTTATTGTCTTCCGCGGTTGAAAAGGGCATTCCAGCTATCCATTAATAAAAATAGTCTTACAACAACCCTGTTCAATCTAAATACAAGACAGATCAGAATTAATGAAGTTACGATAGCAAAAACACAAAAAAATGACAACACCACCAGAATAAACGTGTCGACAGGACTATCGGCAGCCATCTTTATAAATCATAAGCGGCGAACGATCCAATATGATATTGACAAGACCCTCCAAATTTTGTGTACAAAAGTTTTTAGAAGGAGAAATACAGTTTGCAAATAGAACAGACAGTTAGCAGATAGTACTTGATTCCGAAACATAGACATTACAACTTACTTTTTCCTGTTTTCTGTCAAACTTAATAAGTATTGGGTCGGTGGAGAACCCCGCGAAAGATAATCACGTAGTCTCTATCATTCAGACGAATATTACGTTGAAGAAGACTAAGGGCTTCTTGGTGACCGAGACTAATAATCACGTGACTATTTAGACCGGGGATATTAGGTTCGTACACTTATTAAACATCTACAATTTCCGTCTACACTTCCATTTGTTGTACGACATATTTATATGAAAGCCAATAAAATGCTTTCATTATAAACTAGGTAACGGGTTAATTCGTCCACACGCTAACTGGTTCATAAACTTCAGTTTAATTGATTCAGTTATATATATCATCCGCGCACCTCACGTCGTTTACCCACCAAATGACGAATTTAATATTTAGACCGAGACGACACTGGCTACCTCGCATTTTCACTTACCTGTTAGAGATTTTCTGAACATTTTCTTTTGATGCATCCTTATTGATAGCTTATTCATCAATGATCATTTTTGTGTAATTAATATGACTTTTTGACTGATAAAAAATTATAAAAATAAATAAATTTAATCTGTCCAAACATACCCGGCGGCATAGACTGTTGCGTGAGGGGATCTTCGGACACCATACGAAACTTACGCAGTCTATCAAATGCAACTTAATACAAACAAAACGGAACCTAAAGCTACGGACGAAGTATTTAGAGTAAAACTACAATCAAGCACCGCGCATGATATTTATTACAACAATTACATGTACACGTAATGCTATTGCCAATATGCATATAGTTCATGACAGCTCAACCTACACATGTATAATCAAATGTGATTTGGCAAACTCTTGAAGAAAGTTTGAAAGACAGAATGGCGCTGTAAGACCTCGCCCAGTTCCCAACTTTTCTTGCACGCCTGATTTCCCAAAAGTACGCTTTTAGAAAGTGATTCCCTGAGAGAGATTAAAAACTTTAGTGGTAATTGGCAAGTGTTTGATCAAATTTATTCAATTAATGTATTGTACATAGCAGCGATATACAGGACTCGTATGTAAATATGCAGATCTCAACCCAATATTTGAGGAAAGTTTTTGTACTAAAATCGTGATAATTAATGATTTTCAGGGTGCTATATTGAAATAATGTCGTGGAATAACAATTAATCCCCTGATCAATAAATCTTAGTCGATCGACAAAACCATACCTATATGCAATTTAAGATGCCTTGCGAATGACGGCTAATTCGATCGCGAAGCGTAAAAAAATGTGTTTGAACACAAAATGTAAAAGAAAATTACATTTTAATTGTAGCCTACTGGAAATGCATCCGGAAATTAAAAACAGACAGAGAAGCCATGACCCCCATTTACATACAATCTACGCCGTATTTCTACCGATTTTAAAATCGTGGGAATATACCTTATGTTCATGATAAAGCGATGGCCTTTGTCGAAACTTTCTCAATGACGACTGTGTCTCCGTTCCACCATTAATAGTCTCGAATATACAGTCGTTATAGCACGCATATCCGAATATATGACACCCGAGTCTATTTGTAAGCCATGTGAACGTAAAGCGATCGATGATTGGTCATGTATAATAACGAATATATATCGCTCCGGGGAAAAGCTAAAATTGAACCAGGCGCGCTATTTTTAGAAATTTTGGACCCAGCAATTTTGTATGGGAGTTAGCAATGTACTAGTTATGCGAGGCCCGATAATTCGAGATATACATACAATTTTACTGGGGCATTTAATTATTGGGACCAAGACTCACTGCTCAATAAAAGACCCAATACTTCGAGTGTCAAAATTAAGAATGACCCACGGAACTGGTGATTTTAAAACTATATATATATATATAATAAAATATAGGTAAATACAACTCCAAGTTAATATATATATAAACTAAATTAAAGAAAGACACCAAAATACTAACATGACGGTTAGCGCTTTCTGTTCGTACTGAACATCATCAGACCATTTTTATTTATGAAGAATTGCGTAGAACAATAGACGCAACGTCTTGAAGTTACTATAAATATATCAAATACAACATAAAATATCATTTACACATTTTCACATTTAGTAAATAATCACTAAAAAGAGAATTACTTCATCTATTAAAATCAGAATTATCCAGCTTTTGTCAAAAACTACGATTGGCAGAATATTTTACGGACTTTCCGCATTCAGATCAAGATGAAGATGGGAATATTATTCAGGAAAGTGGATCGGAAAGTCTAGTCCGTAATAAATCACCCTTCACACCCAATCCCGGTAGAGATGTTCACCTTGACAATTGTATTCATACAATATTAGATCAGGGTATCCAGGCAAAGGCTTGCAAATCAAATCTATCACCCCTAGAAAGAAGTAGCTTACAGAAACTTCAAAATAATGAGAATATTATTATCAAAGAAGCCGATAAAGGGGGTGCTATTGTGTTGATGAACAGGCTGTACTATAGACAGAAAATCATATAATTATTAGGGGATTCTAATTACTATAAATTGTCAAATTTAAATAAGGAACAGAAAGTGAAAAATATAGTAATTAGATTTATCGAAAGTCATAGAGGAGAAATAACAGAAAAAGAATATGCTTACTTGACCAAATTATAGCCTAACCATGCGAATTTTTATGGCTTACCAAAGATTCGTAAAAGCCAGGAAATTCGAAATGCAGTAATGGAACAAAAGCAGGAAGTGATTACCATTCCAGACCCTACTGATTTGAAATTTAGACCGGTTGTAGGTGGACCAAATAGCTCAACACAACGTTTAAGTAATTTTATAGATATTATTCTCAAACCTCTATGTAAACACATCAAGAGCTACATGCGGGATGATATAGATTTCTTATGTAATTTACCTAGTGAAGCTGAACCAAATAGCGTACTTGTCACGTTTCATGTTGAAAGCTTGTATAGTAATATTGAAATTGAACTGGACATAAGATCTATACATTTCTGGCTCGATAGATTCGAATCCGAAATACCCACACGTTTCTCCAATACTTTTATCATAAATGCAGTCACGATAGTCATTTCCAATAACATTTTTTATTTTGATAAACACTATTACGAACAAATTAAAGGTGTGGCTATGGGAACAAAAATAGGCCCAACATACGCGACTTCGACTTTAACACTAGGCTACCTTGAAGAAATTTGGTACACTAATATTGGAGAACGTTTCGGTTTGGAATTAAAATTACAGATTGAACATTCATGGAAACGTTTCTTAGATGATTGCTTTATCATATTTGTTAAGGATATGTTTTATTAAATGAATTATATCTCATGCTTAACTCACTAAATGAAAGTTTAAATTTTATAATAGAAAAAAACTTTAAATCAATTAACTTTTTAGATGTAACGATAACATTATCTGAAAATGGGGACATTACAACGGATCTATATTATAAAACTACTGACAAGCACCAGTATTTAGATTTCAATTCATGTCACCCTTCACATACCTTGAAGAAATTTGGTACACTAATATTGGAGAACGTTTCGGTTTGGAATTAAAATTACAGATTGAACATTCATGGAAACGTTTCTTAGATGATTGCTTTATCATATTTGTTAAGGATATGTTTTATTAAATGAATTATATCTCATGCTTAACTCACTAAATGAAAGTTTAAATTTTAAAATAGAAAAAAACTTTAAATCAATTAACTTTTTAGATGTAACGATAACATTATCTGAAAATGGGGACATTACAACGGATCTATATTATAAAACTACTGACAAGCACCAGTATTTAGATTTCAATTCATGTCACCCTTCACATACAAAAAGAAACATCCCGTTTAATCTTGCTAGGAGAATTTGTACAATCGTATCATGTGAAAAGAAAAAACTCATAAGGTTACAAGAATTAAAACAATTCCTTCGAAATCAAAACTATCCTTTTGGCTTAATAGAAAATGTTATTTAACAAGCATTAAAAATAGATCAGGAAATTTTAAGAAAACCTAAAGTTTTAGGTAAACAAAATGAAATTTTGACTTTAGTTACAACACATAATCCTTCTCAAGAACGGGGTATGGACATAATTAGATCACATTTACCACAGTTATTTAAAAGTGAAAAACTTTAATATATTATCAACAAAACAAATGTGATCAACAGAATAAAACAACTACGGAGCCCCTTAAGTGCACGATTCCACTCTTATATAATTTTTTCGTACATGATTCCACTCATATATAATTATTTCGTTTAAACGGAATATTAATTCGTTATAACGAAATATTAATTCGTTATAACGAAATATTAATTCGTTTAAACGAAATATTAATTCGTTTAAGCGAAATATTAATTCATTTAAACGAAATATTAATTCGTTATAACGAAATAATTAATTCGTTTAAACGAAATAATTAATTTGTTATAACGAAATAAGCATATAACGAAATAATTAATTCGTTAAAACGAAATAATTAATTCGTTAAAACGAAATATTAATTCGTTATAACGAAATAATTAATTCGTTAAATCGAAACGATTAATTCGTTTAAACGAAATAATTAATTCGTTATAACGAAATACTAATTCGTTTAAACGAAATACTAATTCGTTTAAACGAAATATTAATTCGTTATAACGAAATAATATTTCGTTATAATATTTCGTTATAACGATATAATATTTCGTTTAAACGAATTAATCGAATTAATATTTCGTTTTAACGAATTAATTATTTCGTTTAAACGAAATAATTAATTCGTTAAAACGAAATATTAATTCGTTATAACGAAATAATAATTCGTTTAAACGAAATATTATTTTGTTTAAACGAATTAATTATTTCGTATAAACGAATTAATATTTCGTTTAAACGAATTAATATTTCGTTTTAACGAATTAATATTTCGTTTTAACGAATTAATTATTTCGTTTAAACGAATTAATTATTTCGTATTATTTCGTTTAAACGAATTAATTATTTCGTTATAACGAATTAATTATTTCGTTATAACGAATTAATATTTCGTTATAACGAATTAATATTTCGTTTTAACGAATTAATTATTTCGTTTTAACGAATTAATTATTTCGTTATATGCTTATTTCGTTATAACGAATTATTATTTCGTTATAACGAATTAATTAATTCGTTTATACGAAATAATTAATTCGTTTAAACGAAATAATTAATTCGCTAAAACGAAATATTAATTCGATTAATTCGTTTAAACGAAATATTATATCGTTATAACGAAATATTATTTCGTTATAACGAATTAGTATTTCGTTTAAACGAATTAGTATTTCGTTTAAACGAATTAATTATTTCGTTTAAACGAATTAATCGTTTCGATTAATCGAATTAATCAATGTCGATTTAACACGTCGACTAACCCCAATGTTCGAAACACCGAAGTTAAAAAAAATTTAACAATCGTGATCTCTATCGTTATCGATATACGGGATGTACACGTGGTTTATTTTTATATCAATAATTCGTTTGCGCGTAAGGATATGTAGCAGTGGGCCCGGGGAGAACCCACGAGGTTGGACAAGCGATCCCGCTGCTTGTCGGTCGCGTAGAGACGGTTAATTAAAATAACGGCACTTGACCCAATAACAGACCTCATGTTTAAACTGTATTCGTACTGGGGATCATGTGATTGGTATGGACTCTATGAAGCACTGGTGACATAAAGAGATGACCCGGGTTCCTCCTCCCCCTATTCTGAGGATACACTTTAAATCAGTTTTTTCTCTTCATAGGTTTTCGTAATGGGGATCATGTGACGAATATTGAGTCTATGAAGCATTGGTGACATAAAGAGATGGCCCGCGTTCCTCCTCCCCCTATTGTGAGGATACACTTCAAATAATTTTTGTTTTCTTCATATATTGGTGTGAAGCATTGGGGTTAATGAGAAAACGGATCCTATCGTTTCCGCTACCTACTTCTCCAGAGACCCAGTTTCCAAACATTATCCCCCTTACGAAAACCCTTTTTAACATATATTTTAGGGAATTAACCATTGGGTTCACAAGCTTTCGAGGTCGCTGGTACGTTCTCGGTGTTTGCGGAAAAAGTTCATCTGGTTTTTATCAGTGATGCAGGACAGGGGGCTTGACAAGGAGAGCTGTCAAGTTCGGACTCGACGAACAAACGAAGTCCAGTGTACACCCAAATGATCAAAACTCCAAATTTGAAAATAAAAGATGTTAAAAAAACCCCCAAAAAACAAAAACTTTATCAATTTGCGGTTGGTTTGAGTCGGTAATCTTGGAACAGAAACACAAACTAGGTCATTTCGGGAATAACACATGAAATCCGCTTTCACGTAGGGGTATTTAGCAATGGGGTGAAACTGAAGACCCACGAGGATATACAAGCAGCCATACATCTTGTCACGTACATGCAGTCAACCGAAACAACGCCGCTTGACCCAATGACAGACCTCATAGTTTCACACGCACCACTAGACCACCCAACTTCCATTTCGCTGGAACGGCAAGTCACGTAATACTAACAAATCGATAGGGTGTATACCCTTATGAAATGGACTTAAACGTCCTATTGTTCTGCCTTGAGTTTGACGGGGCTATTGAAGATGGGCATACGCCAAATATTGTTCTTTGGGGGATATTTTGCCCTAACAAAATCGCCACAGCCTACTCTTATATGAAATTGCAACTGCCAAGGGATTTTTGTTGCGCACGCCAATCTGTATACGGGACCTCGAATTTTTCGTTCCATCCAAAAGACTAGACAGTTGCCCTTGTCAGACCCTCCTTCCTGCATCACTCACAACTGGAAACCACGAAGAACACCCCAGATGAACTTTCTCCGCCAACACTGGGGCGAATCAGCGACCTCCTGGCTAGCGCGCTAGCGTCTTATCCACTTAGCCACCGTGGCTCCTGCATACGCTTATAAACCAAACGGTTGATACCCCAAAACATATGTTAAAACATTTGCTGCTATCGGGTTAACAAGGTTTTCGTAATGGGGATCATGTTGGGGGACACGAGGCCTGACATTGAAAATAGTGGCATTGTTTCAATTGACCGCTTCTACGTGACATGGAGCAGGGTCACTTGTCTAACCTCAAGGGTTCTTTCCGGGTTAACATTTCTTTTTTCAAATTCGGTGTTTGGAGCATTGGGGTTAGTCGATGTGTTAAATCGACATTGATTAATTCGATTAATCGAAATGATTAATTCGTTATAACGAAATAATTAATTCGTTATAACGAAATAATTAATTCGTTATAACGAAATAATTAATTCGTTATAACGAAATAATTAATTCGTTATAACGAAATAATTAATTCGTTATAACGAAATAATTAATTCGTTAAAACGAAATATTAATTCGTTAAAACGAAATAATTAATTCGTTATAACGAAATAATTAATTCGTTATAACGAAATATTAATTCGTTTAAACGAAATATTATATCGTTATAACGAAATATTATTTCGTTTAAACGAATTAATATTTCGTTTAAACGAATTAATATTTCGTTATAACGAATTATTATATCGTTTAAACGAATTAATATTTCGTTTAAACGAATTAATATTTCGTTATAACGAATTAATATTTCGTTTAAACGAATTAATTATTTCGTTTTAACGAATTAATTATTTCGTTTTAACGAATTAGTTATTTCGTTTTAACGAATTAATTATTTCGTTTTAACGAATTAATTATTTCGTTTTAACGAATTAATATTTCGTTTAAACGAATTAATTATTTCGTTTAAACGAATTAATATTTCGTTTAAACGAATTAATATTTCGTTATAACGAATTAATATTTCGTTTAAACGAATTAATTATTTCGTTTTAACGAATTAATTATTTCGTTTTAACGAATTAGTTATTTCGTTTTAACGAATTAATTATTTCGTTTTAACGAATTAATTATTTCGTTTAAACGAATTAATCATTTCGTTATAATGAATTAATTATTTCGTTATAATGAATTAATATTTCGTTTAAACGAATTAATATTTCGTTATAACGAATTAATATTTCGTTTAAACGAAATAATTATACAAGAGTGAAATCATGTACGAAAAAATTATATAAGAGTGGAATCGTGCACTTAAGGGGCTCCGTATAAAACAAAGCATGACATGCAAATAAAAAGATGTAATTTATCTCATCGTATGCTATGGTTGTAAAGGGAAATACATTGGTAAAACAGAAGGTCAACTAAACCTTCGAATGAACCTTCATAGATCTCAAATTAAGATACCCAGTAATCGAACGATACCTTTAAGTGCACACATCGAAACGTGTGGAGGTGGAAAATTCAATGCATTTCCCTTGTACAAATTGAATTTTTTAAATAATGATTTATTTGAATGTAAAGAAAATTATTTCATCAAAAAGTACAAACCCGAATTAAACAAACGGATATTATAGTAAAAGATGAAGTAATTCTCTTTTTAGTGATTATTTACTAAATGTAAAAATGAGGTTAATGATATTTTATGTTGTATTTGATATATTTATAGTAACGTCATGACGTTGCGTCTATTGTTCTACGCAATTCTTCATAAATAAAAATGGTCTGATGATGTTCAGTACGAACAGAAAGCGCTAACCTTCAAATTAGTATTTTGCAGTCTTTCTTTAATTTAGTTTATATATATATATATATATATAAAAATGGGCCCTTATTTGTAAATAGACATATCTTTAAATGTGCGGAACATCTACAAATAAAATTTCAAATTTTCCCTTTTTATAACACCACGAAAAGGAAATTAATGGAAAATCATTTTATTAAAAAATACATTCCTCGACTTAATAGTCAATAAGTAACAATTGGCAATTAGCCTCATTTATTTATTAATTTTCTTTAATCTATCTCATGACAATCTTCCATTCATTGTTCCAAAATTAAACCCATATACTACAGATTAACACACGTGTGTACATGTTTTGTATTAGTTAACGATATGTAACCATAGACAATGGTAACTATAGCTAATTAAAACCACAGTGTTACTGTGTAAATATGTATAAATACTATAATACTATAATGTCCATCTTTATACAATGACATTATTTATGAATAGTCCCAAGACGGACGAAAAGTACTTTAAAATGTTAAAATGTTATTAAACCAGTGTTGAAATCAGTTTGTGTCGGCATACCTTTTATCTTTTTATCATTTACCGTGAAAAAAAGTAGTGCAACTTTGCGGTTGTCCTAATAATTTCGGATATATATGGCAAAGGACAAGGTCTAGTCGTTCGGATGGGACGTTAAACCCATTCCATTTCATTCCACTGGTGTAAATCGTTGTCTCTTGGGTTTATGCGCTCCTAGAAGGGTCTAATGTAGAATTCGGTTTTCCAAGAATGTGCCTATAGTGAAACCGTTGTGCTCACGAATACCTGCCCAATAGAACACGTGATCAATTACTGTCACTTTGGAAGACAAACTTTGTATATTGTTCCACTAGATTTATTTACATTATGCACCTCTGTACCGAGACCCCGTTCGTATTTCTAGTCGTAATTAATTTCTTCCATTGAGTAACATAATTAAATGAATAACTTTTATTCAAAGTTACTTTTTTATTAATCAATAAAATGACAATATTGAGAAAGTAATTGGAGAATAAATCATTTTATGTTTTCAGACAATTAAAAACAATATTGTTCACTTCAAAGCTTTATAGAAATATAAAGTAAGTTAACCACCAGTCTTAGCGCATAGTTTCAAGTCATAATTATCTTTTTAAGTTTCTTGATCAATTTATTCTAGCACAAAAACGATAAAAAAGACCCACTCATACAATTTTATTAAAAGAAGAAGAGCCGAACAATTGCAACATTATATTTATGATGTTCCATCGATACAGGTGTGCCCCAAGGTGACAGAATAATTGTTAGTTAGTAACGAAGTTTATTTTCAGATCACACGGCATTGATAGCAATAACGACCGTGGCTCACTATTAACGGAAAATTGTATGCCATCTATATCCGCCCTGGGTAATAGTCCATTGTTTAAGCTCATGTAGATCGATACTGGGATTATGAAGGGGATGTTTGAATCTGTATGTATTGTGATATTGGGACTTTATCAATATAAGTTTTATCACTAAGCAACGTCCATTGCAGTACCGTAAACAGGTCGATATACAGTTTAACAGCTAATGTAACCATTCTTTACTTTGTCGATATAAAATATATTTTCCTGAGCACGCGGTCGTTTCTCTCGTTTGAATACGAGACAGGCGTCCAAGAACCCGAATACACAAGTACGTACGGATCCCTGAGGACTAATTCACAGCCGTTGTTCGATAGTTAGTTTAGGAGTAAACTTTACCGACTTAGGCGTATACTTTTTTGATTAAACTTATTAATATCTGATAATCTGAAGAAAAAGGAATTTGAAAGTTCGAGGTAAAATATGGATGTTATACCAGCGTTTATCCTCTTTTTATTGAGCATTTATTCACAAGTAGGTCCAGGTTTAGGTGAGTTGATTTTTATAAGCTCTATTAAATTAATCAATGTGTGAACAATCGTTTATAAAAGTAACTTTTGTAAGGTATTACAATGGACCAAAATTCTAAGCCAATTGGTTTTATATTAATTTATATAGACGGTGGTTTTAAGACACCGTGGTCGCAGAAATCCACCGCCTTAAGTCGCGGAGTGGGGGGACACCCTCTATCCACTGGCACAATCTTTTCTGTATTTAAATAAGATCTAGATGTAGATGTTAATCACCATTATTTTATGTTGCAATATATATTAAGCACGCAGTCTGTCTGTTGTAATTAAGCCTTTAGAGATCACAAGTTTCATTTTCAAACATGTCAGAAGAAGGAACACTGTCGAAATTCAGAGCTATGCATCGAATTTACACAAATTTATTCCCCCAGTTCATCGTAAATGCTTTTAGGGCTTTCAAGGTATATTTAATCAATATCTAAAGTTATGAAGCGAAAACTGGTTTACTGATTTTTTGTTATAGCATTAGCTTTCGTCACCAACCAACACCCTGTGATGTCCTTGCTGCGTCCCGATTTATCATTTTTTCTCCATTTTAATTTGAAAAACAATTTAACAGTATTAGCCCCTTTTTGTAACCCTTCACCTCGTCTTTCTATATGTCATTCCCACCTATTTTCTTTGTACTTATACAATTCCTCTAACAGTGGATGCATCAGTTTAAAGTCCTTTTGTGGACATGCACATAGTAAAGAGCTTTAACTGAACAAAACTTGCAAATGTTTATTGTTATAATAAGATGTGTCGTGTTTTATATTTAAATCCTTTCCTAGTTTCAGAAATTTCGTTCACAAGATTAATTGTTTTAAGAAAATAAAAAAGAAAACTATTTTGATGGCAATTTTGCCAAATCTAAAAAAAGTCTGTCAGTGTGCTATAATGGAATCGAGCGCCATAGGCACGAAAAAATTTCAGATATCAACGTATGAGCTTCTAATTGTTGGGACTGTGACTTAAAACTTTTAGTCACTTTCCTGACATTTGAGTTCATTGATGGGAGCAAATTTGTGTGAACGAGAGAATAAGAAATGGGGCAGAATCTCTGGGCCCGCCTGTCAATTCTACCTGCTTGGCGAGAGTTGACAGTGCATTAATTTTCCAGTCTGTGATTACACGACCCACTCACTAGTTCTACTACTAACTGGGCGGTTCACTTTAATAATATATCTGAGCTTTTAAATTTTTGGGACTGGGCATGATAGGACTTTTTGTCAGCGGGCGCTTACTTGGTCTCATGGCGGGGGGGGGGGGGTCTCTCTAAATCCGTGCCTAACGTCAATCATAATAATTTCTGTTAAGTAATAATTCATTGCGTGTTTTTAGAACGTTTTGCAGCTGATATTATATGGATATACAGCAATTACGTACTCAATCACAAACTATCTGGTCAACGTTATTTTGCCACAGCATAACTCATACACAAAACATATGTACGAAACTTTGTACTCACATCACTTTATAATACTATTTATAATTTTTGTGTTTCGAAAAAGTTCACAACGCAATTTAAATACACATCTCCCTATTCTTATTACATATAAGGTATTCTGTATTGATCTTAGGCACTCGATTCCAAGAAAAGGGCCATGGCCTAGTTAAACATAAAGGTTGCCAGGCAACGAAACATACGCCCACCAGCAGCTAAATCGTGCGGGCAGTCAACAAGAGTTGTCGCATATTAAGTAATTATCAGAAAATCATTAGAATTTGTTTGGTTCTTAAAAAGTTCTGCTCCATGCTAACGTTTAGTATACGAAACATTTAATATTATGGATTTAGCTGTTCAATTATTAAAATTCCTTGAAAATCAAACCATCATTAATTTGTAACAGGGATATAGTCAAATGTTTTTTTTTAATTCGTAATAAAATTGTGACCTCCATAGATAAAAAACATGATTTTTTCGTTCAATCAGGGGCCATAATTCATGACATTATGGCTCAATGCGCGCGAATATCGAAAGGAACTGCGATCTTTGGGTTATAAACTTACATTTCAAATTTCATCAAAATTGGATTAAAATTGTGATCTCTACTGGGTCCACAACATGGATATATCATATTTTTACACTATTCGCGTATTAGCGGCAGCCATTTTTTCCGGCAGTGTTGGTCCGATTTTTACGAAATTCGACCTCAACCTTCATTACAGTGTAACGGTTATATAATCAAACGTTTTTTAAAATCGGATAATAATTGAGACCCCTAGAGGAACCACAAGCTAAAAAAGTCGATTTTGCGTACAATCTGGGGCCATAATTCAGGAAGCTACAATCCGATATGCGCAAATATCAAAAGGAACCATGACCTTTGGATTTTAAACATGTATTTCAAGTTTCATCAAAATTGGATTAAAATTGTGACAGGGTCCATAACCTTGATATACCATATCTTTACACTATTCGCATTCAAGCGGCGGCCATTTTGTCTGGCAATTTTGGTCCGATTTTCGCTAAATTCGAACCCAATCTTCATTACAGTGTAACGGTGATATATTCAGACGATTTTATAAATCGAATAATAATTATTACCTCTAGCGAGACCACAAGCTAAAAAAAGGCCATTTTTCGTACACTCAGGGGCCATAATTCAGGAAGTTACGATCCGATATGCACAAATATCGTGAGGAACCAAGATCTTTTGGTTATAAAGATGTATTTCAAATTTCATGAAAATCGGTTCAAAATTGTGACCTCTATAGGGTCCACAACATTGATATAACATATTTTCACACTATTCGCGTACAAACGGCGGCCATTTTGTCCGTCAATGTTGGTCCGATTTTCACGAAATTCGAACTCAACCTTCATTACCATGTAACGGTGATATAATCAAACAGTTTTTTTTAAATCAGATAATAATTTTGACCTCCAGAGGTACCACAAGCTAAACAGGGCGATTTTTCGTACAATCAGGGGGACATAATTCAAGAAGTTATGATCCAATAATTATGTGCAAATATCGAAAGGAACATCTTTGGGTTATAAATATGCATTTCAAGTTTCATCAAAATCGATTCAATATTGTGATCTCTACACTGTTCACAAGCTAAAAACGTGATTTTTCGTACAATCAGGGGCCACAACCCATGAAGTTTCAGTCCGATACATGCCGATATCAAAAGGAACCGAGAGCTTAGGGTGATAAACCTACATTTCAAGTTTCATCGAAATCGGATAAAAATTGTGACCTGTAGACTGTTCACAAACAATTGTGGACGGACAGACGTCCGACGGACGTACAGGGGCGACGACAATGTGGGCGTATAAAAATGTGTGGAGGACAAAGCTGCTTGATAACGGCTTTCAAGGATGTGCAATAATTATATTCCATATAATTGTGAACTACTTATTTCTATTTCAATAACTGAATGACAGCGTTGGTCGTAAACATAGTGTTTACGAATATAAATTACCTCGTAAATGTTGTTATGAATACGAGACCTAATTACCGCGTAATTAATTTACCCTAACCCTAGCCGAACCATTGTATTAGGGTAGGTTTGGATTAGTGATGCGGCATGGTATAATCGATTAAATTTTGTTCCTAGATATAAAGCGGATGTCGGCATGTTTACTAATCTTAATTTCCATTTTAGTTTATTGAATCGACAATGGCTCATAATATCGGTCATATTTTAACATTGGATTTAGGACATAAACATTTCCTGTTACGTATTTAGAGGGGGTTGTTGTCCATTTAACCATAAATGAATCATTATAACACGAGACGCGATAGCGTCGAATTGTTCAAATGGATAATTCAAGTATGGTTAAATGGACAATAAACCTCCTCTAAATACGTAACAGAAACGTATTTATCGATAATGTAGCATAAATACGTTTAGTTTTTCTTTTGAACTATTTCTCAAATGCTTCCAGTGGCATTTTAAAAATAGTCGTTAGAAAGCCACGAGCGAGCCATATTCCTGAAGCAATGGCGCGAGAAATCCCTCTCTTACCATTGCTGGATAGAAGTCATATTCTTGAAATTGGGCGGGGCGTGTCTCTTTTTAACGTCCAATCAAATCCCTCCTCTCTTCTCGCATTCGGCATAATTTTCAAAATGGCCTACGAAGAAAACATGTTGGCACTGGATAATCGAGCATAATAAATTTCGCGGGATATGACGTAAACAAGTCGCGATTGTCACTAGATACATTGCGGTAACATATTTTGAGGTCTGGTTAACCCCGATATTGTTTGTTACAATGTAGGTCATTGGTTGGTAATGGCACTACTGACCAATAATAATTTAGCACAACAATGTTCACTCAAGATAGCAGTGTGAAGTGGATTAGTTCTAATCAAACGAAGCACTGCGCAGGAGTATGCGAGCGAGCATTCTTCGACCGACGTCATACAATCGCTGGTCTTTCGAGCGTCTGGATAATCACGTCAATTGCGGGAAACCACTAATTATTCCACTAACTGGCGTAAAAGCCGAAGGGCCAACGAATGGGATTTATAGATGGAAAAACAACAAACAATAAGTTCAAGATACGTTATTATAAATGAAGAAAATATCACATGTTCAACAATATACAGACAAATAATAATATACGTACATGGATGAAATTTATGCAAAAAGATCCCCGATTTCATTACGCTACCCCCTGCAAAATGGACTCTTCAAGGCAAACAACCGCATGGAAAAAATCTGTCAACACACTTTTTTTTTAATCAGTTGCAGGAACAGAAATACATGGAGTTCGCGAAACTAACACGTGGTTATTCGCCTTGCTAAAACAGAGGGGGTTTAATGTCCATTCGACAACATTTTTCGACCAATCAGAATCAAGGAAATTTCAGATTTGTGCTACAAGTTATAACTATAAACTTTAACATTTCATCCAATAATATAAATTAACGTAATATCGAATGAAATCGGCCATTTCAAACAAATAACATATTAAACCTAAAAGTAATATTTTAGCGATGATTCGGATTTTTGCTTTATATCAGTGAGATCTTGTCAAATGTGACCACGCTTCCTCAAGCCATTGTGCTCGATTTGGAAATAAAACCTTGATGAAAACTTACATGAGGCAACTGGGTTAATAATATTATATGAACTCTACTGCACGAAATTTAGACGCTAAAATACTTTTGTAGATAGTGATGGAAATTTATATAAATAAAAATAACACTGAACCCCACATGTTTCTTATAGTATATGGCATAGGCTTATAACTTCTACACAATAAGCAGGTATTTTGTGTGCATTTTAATGAAAGACTTATAAATACCCCCCCCCTATTATTGGCAATTTTCTTTATTAAATAGAATTTGCACAATATATACGATAACATGTAGAATATAAAACTCCATGATAATGATGACCTTGTGTTTTTAGACCCAGCTTCTTGTAAGATGTTAGGACCCATTTTCGTACCTGCCTGAAGCCATAGAAGACTCTGTGTTTTCTGTATTTAAAGAGACTTGGTTAGGGAGAGACTGTAGAGAAGAAACATGGTGTCGGGACGAGCTAAAACGAGCTTATAAACTCACCCATGTGGGGTCTCTACCTTGGCGGGGGTGGGTGGTGGAGGACGTTTTAAATTAGTAATGTACCGTGGTCATGTTATTGTATAAATTCCTATTTGATTTATGTTCCTGTTGTATTTATGCATGCTTCTGTAATCTGTTTCCTCTATGTTGCCGATGGAATTTTAATAATCTTTATTCGACGCCACTTATCTAAGTAAAAAGAAGAGACCCAAAAGTGTATTTTTGAGAAACAAACAAGCCAACAGTGAGGCTGATGTCCCCCGCCGAAATCCCAAAATAAATAGATGACACATATTAATTAATCGCACATTTATTTTTTTCAAACGTATCGACCAATCAAACTGAACACGAAGTGTCATCCAAAAATTGCTTATCTCTGCCTACCGTAAGAAGAAAATGCTCATCTTCGAACTCCATCAAGGCATTGACCTAATAAGCACACACACCAATTTTGAACATTTTAACTCAATTCGAATGAGAGTTATTGTGTTCCAAAGTCTCGGCAAATCAAATTGCTTATCGCTCTGCTTACCCTGAGCAGAAAATGCTCATTATCGATCATAGTCAAGGTATTACTGTAATGAAACTATACACCAAGTTTCATCACTCTCACTTAATTAGAACTAAAGTTAGCGTGTCTCAAAGCATCAACCAATCAAATTGCTTATCTCTGCCTACCCTAAGCGGAAAATGCTCATCTTCGAACTCCATCAAGGCATTGACCTAATAAGCATATACACCAAGTTTGAACATTTTAACTCAATTAGAAGGAGAGTTATTGTGTTCCAAAGTCTCGACCAATCAAATTGCGTATCGCTCTGCTTACCCTGAGCAGAAAATGCTCATTATCGAACTTAGTCAAGGTATTACTATAATGAAACTATACACCAAGTTTCATCACTCTCACTTAATTAGAACTAAAGTTGTTGTGTCCCAAAGCATCAACCAATCAAATTGCTTATCTCTGCTTACCCTAAGCGGAAAATGTTCATCTTCGAACTCCATCAAGGCATTGACCTAATAAGCATATACACCAAGTTTGAACATTTTAACTAAATTAGAAGGAGAGTTATTGTGTTCCAAATTCTCGACCAATCAAATTGCGTATAGCTCTGCTTACCCTGAGCAGAAAATGCTCATTATCGAACTTAGTCAAGGTATTACTATAATGAAACTTTCAATCTCACTTAATTAGAACTAAAGTTATCGTGTCCAAAAGCATCAACCAATCAAATTGCTTATCTCTGCTTACCCTAAGCGGAAAATGCTCATCTTCGAACTCCATCAAGGCATTGACCTAATAAGCATATACACCAAGTTTGAACATTTTAACTAAATTAAAAGGAGAGTTATTGTGTTCCAAATTCTCGACCAATCAAATTGCGTATAGCTCTGCTTACCCTGAGCAGAAAATGCTCATTATCGAACTTAGTCAAGGTATTACTATAATGAAACTATACACCAAGTTTCATCAATCTCACTTCATTAGAACTAAAGTTATCGTGTCCCAAAGCATCAAACAATCAAATTGCTTATCTCTGCTTACCCTAAGCAGAAAATGCTCATCTTCGAACCCCATCAAGGCATTGACCTAATAAACACATACACCAAGTTTGAACATTCTAGCTCAATTAGGAAGAGAGTTATTGTGTCCCAAAAAGTGTGACGGACAGACAGACGGACAGACAGACAGACAGACAGACGGACGAACCCATTTTAATAGTCCCCCAACTTTCTTCGAAAGGCGGGGGACAAAAAAGGAATGAAACAAAGCATTATTAAAACAATTCAGTTTTATTTAACTTAGAACTTTGTTAGTTATTGATCAAACTTTGTGAAACTGTAAGAAAATCAATCACGTTTATTGAAGTACTGAACTAGCAGCATCACTTCTAATATCAATTTTATTCAACATTCCATGTCGCAAAAAGACGAAAACAAATATCAATATCTAACAAGACTAAAACATATTGATCACATTGAAAACAATGGCTTTATCTGTGCTTAATATCGCAATTGGTAGAACTGTCTGAATAATATTAATAATCCTTTACCAAACAATTATAATCAAAGTATAATAGAACCAAACTGGTTAGAGTCTCAAACCGATGATTCTTAACTCTTGGCAAAATATGTAATTTTAAAAATCAATTAGTAAGACGTTAAACCTAATTTCATCTCATTTCTATTTCTCAATCTATTGTCAACCATGATTTAAAAGTAAATAAAATTGGTCGTTTTCAGATTATACTCAACGATTGACTTAGTAAACAACTAAATGTCTCCAAATCACGTGAATCGGTTTCAGATAATTCCCAAAAATTGAACTGAAAAACTAAAGCGCGTTATAGGATTGTCTTCGCTCAAAATGTTTCCTTTCGTCACCAGGAAAAGTACAATAAAATTAACCATACCACTTTATTTATACCGTTGAATTAAATCACATTTTCACGGATAAAATCATTTTAAAGAAAAAACGAATATATCCATTAGATCTTTTTTGGGGGCAAATATATTTTTTATTTAAAAAGGTTACTCGGTGCTATAGCCACTGCCCCAAGGGTTCACAAAAATTAAGTCAATAACAATCATAATGTGACAAACTTTATGCCAACTTGAATAAAACTGATTTCCGGCAGTTGTACAGAGTTACGAATATACGTAAATTTGAGTTTGCGTCAACATGGTTTGGTGAAGATGAATCTCCAAAATGGTGTAAAGAATCACTTAACACCACTGTGTATGTCTTGTTGGTTGGTCATTCGGTTGGGGTTCTTTGGCAGGCTAACTATACCACTGTGCTGTACTGTGGTGAAGTATTCATGTCATTATTCGATGGCAAATTGCAAAACGCATTTAGACTAACTCTCTTGTATGATATTGAACTGTTATAACGGATATTAAATGATATGCCAAGTACAGTCACATCTAACTACACCGACATGCAAACAGTACCTATATTGTGATTGTTTATATACTTCGATGACTTTATAGGGAATATTTTTCCAAACAAATGCCTTCTTTAAGTGCTACCAATTGTGAAATCATCAAGAGTGGATATGCCGTGGTTACCATGGCAACAGTATTTAAAATAGTAGCTAGGTTTAGTATGGATAGCCGCAAGGTACCACAAATGTTTTTTTCCAACTGAGGAGCATAAAAAAACGTGATCACCAAACAATATATCTTTTTTCAAAGCTAAAAGCGTTGAAATTGATGGTTGCCCTGACAACGGCTATAACCGTCACTTTGGCTGAATTTAAAAAATGGCACCGACCGATTCTGAAAATTTTGGGTCATAACGAATAGTTTGGTATACGGTGCAGAGCGGTTACCATCTTTTTCTACAAAACTGATTTCAGTTTCATAACCCTACAGACTATTAGGACTGATGTGGTAATACCATTTGATTAAAGAAAAAGCTACAAATATCAACAGACATAATTGTAAAATATTTCATTCGACCACTTTATAAATCATTTGAAGTCCTATGACGTAAGAATAATTTGAACTTTGTCGGCAATTTTGTCTTTGATCATTCATATCTCTTGAAAATGACAAAGTCAAGTGTAACATGCTTTAGGACTGATGTGGTAATACCATTTGATAAAACAAAAAGCTACAAATATCAACAGACATAATATATCCACTTTTAAAAATAAATCATAATTGTAAATGCTACAAGAGATTGCCTCTGAAAACAACAGAATCGCAGTGTAATGTGCCAGGATGATGCTAACAATATATCGACTTACATTCGGATTAAAATACAGATCTATGCTTCGTTTCGATTGCCTACACCACATAAAGATCTGACCAGTTGTAGTGGGAGTTCGCGTCACGGGTCATACTCGCGGATTTTGACCCTTTGTCATCAGACTTTTGATTAACTAATCTGCGTTGATGTTTGTACCGGAATACCCACAGTTCAGCGCAATGCACGCCAATAACGCGCCGTATCAGACCGTAGTAAAGACAAGCAAAACGAAATTTTGAACTCTAAAAAACGACACTAAAAATTATCTGTGTTTTAATCAGATTGATCGACTTATTTTGTATTGTGAATTTGAGTGAGATTTTCTGGTATTCTGTAATATTTTCTAAAAAAAACCCCTAAAGATACAATATTAGTAATTATTTAACCAATTATTTTGTTTTTCAAAATGTCAAATTATTAAATTCTTACCAACTGAACCATTAAAATGAACCATTACAATAACACTAAGTGAAACTCGTTCTAGTCTATTAGACATGTCCATTCCATGACTATCAAACGATAAAATATATTCAAATCGAATTGTATTTTTAACTCAAATCGAACGGCTTTATTATTTTTAAAGTACACACGTTCAAATAGCGATTATATGAATAAATACAAGAACACCATTCAATTTGATGAAAAATTCAATAACACAATTGTAAATACATGTTATTCGTCTCTTATTTTGCTAATGTAATGGGTTTACAATTTCGAACAACAAGAAATAATAAGATAATATTATTTACTTTTAAACAATCGGGTTATGCAAAAAATAACTTACTGTTAACCCTTATGATATGTAATGGATAATTCACCAAGGATGCTATAGAATGGATATTTCACTTTTCTCAACTTGGAATACACTGACGAATTAATACAGGGAAACGGTGACAATAGATACAATGGAAAATTAACTTTAAAACAATATATTATGCAATAGATAATTCATTTTACAACAGTTAGGTTAGATAAGTCACTGTAATAGAGAATCTAGAAACTGTGAGGGCGTGGGGGGGGGGGATTCCAAATCTAGGGCGCAATCCACAAAGTCACCCAAAAATAAATGTCAACATAGATTGTTTTGGCTTTACTATAACAGCAGTTTTATGCACGTTGGGATAGGGGGGGGGGGGCTGAAGACGGCGGGTGGAGGGGGCGAAAAATACTTGTTGGTCAGGCAGAAAATATCTTTCTTTTTTATCATGGGTTTATGGGTTAGATTGGAAATATTCAAGTGAACTAATAAACTACACCGATACTTGCTGTAGGTAGTTATTTTAAATACTGTGAAGTGTTATTATATTCGTTTCCTAGCACTTCTAGCTTAATTACTCTGTAAGATGCTGTAAAATATTGCGGATTCGGACTCTTATAAAGAGACCCATTTATTTGGCCTTGGAAATGTGAAAAACTGATTAGGGTCGGTTTAGGCTAATACAAATAGAGTAGGCCGAGTAATCGTATACCTGGGTATTTTTGTTTTTGGCCTTTAATCT
Organism: Patella depressa; assembly: GCA_948474765.1. Taxonomy (NCBI): domain Eukaryota; kingdom Metazoa; phylum Mollusca; class Gastropoda; family Patellidae; genus Patella; species Patella depressa. The sequence continues at coordinate 48,699,694 of OX419715.1, read as the reverse complement.
TTCAGGTTGTAAAATGAGCAAATCAATATAACACATTAGCTGCTGGGAACTTCTTGAAACATTTTTGATAAATCCTCATATCAAAATATGATTTAACTTGTAGACAATTTGGGGTACATGCCCTCTTTACTCATTTTCTTCTGTACTGGCCATCAAATGTTAACAGCCAACTTTATTTATATTAAACAATTGACGTCACTCATGAAAGGTGAGATATACACGTTTATCTAAGATCGTTAATTGAATTCAAAACACAAACAGACATAGATCCTGTGTGGCATTAAAGTTTTATTATTCTAATTCGCTATTGTCAATGTCTGGACTTTTGTGTGTTGTGTTCTATATTATCTCTTCCAATCTTTATATATATACATGTATATAGATATTTTACCATAAAAAGCCAGCATCAGTATGCAAAGTAACGAAACAACTTAAATATGCATCAAATGTGCAAGGACATGTACTGCACTTTCATGTAATTAAGGTATGGGGCATCGATTTTGTCATTAATGTATTTCAGTTTACATTTCGGTTTTGTTGTAAAATCGCAATAACTATGACGTAGTTGTATGTTAATTAAAAAAAATCTGGAAATGCTATTGTAGTTTTATTCAAACCACTTTAACTTAATATGCTTAAGATAATAAAAGTGGGTTCAAGAATGTTGTTCAAACGTAAAAAATATGGCGATGAGTCTGTTTACTGGTTCTGATCAATTTTCTAGCTGTTGTGAAGTGACAGCTAGACTTCTTTTCTTAACGCGGTAACGTAACGTATATTCCTGAATTGTAAGTGTGACTAATTAATCGCATACCACAATAACTTCGGCAATTATACAGAAACGGTTATATGGGCTATGGCTAACCCCCGTGTGGAAATGGAAAGCTTGCATTCATCGAAATATTATTGGCCTACCGACCTTACATCTACACAGGGCCAGGGAAGCAAATGAAATGAAATGGGGTTTAACGTCCTACTCTTTTGCACCTAACCTGGGCTAATAGAAGACGGGCATACGCCATACAGTGTGCTATGAGGGAAATTTTGCCCGGGCAGCAGCACTACGGCCTACTCTTATATCGAATTCCAACTGCCAAGGGATCTTTTACGTGCACTCCAATGTGTACACGGGACCTCGGTTTTTCGTCCCATCCGAACGACTAGACAGCTGTCATTGTCAGGCCCTCCTTCTGCATCACTGACAAGAGGAAATCACGCCGGAAAATCGAGATGAACTTTCTCGGCCAATGCAGGGATCGAACACCCGACCTCCAGGCTAGCGAACCAGCGCCTTATCGACTTAGCCACCGTGACCCCCTACGCTCCTATTAACCAGTTTAGCTTAAGTATATTTAAGAGTGTACATGTAACTAGGACTTGTCATTTAACAAAGTGCATGATGGTAGAATGCCACCTTAGATGTTTTTCAATGGTTTTGTACCTCTGAAAAGGCTACGCGATGTATTTTTGATAGAATTGAAATGGAGTTCAATGTCCTATTGTGCTACCCCAACTGGGCTAATGGAGACGGATTTTTGAAAGATAACGCATTAAACGTTCGATAAATGGATAACTTAAAGTCCGTCAAGAGTGAAATCACCTGAACTTTAAAGGTTGGTGGAAACTAGGGTAGGTTCTAACTGACCCGACGAACCCTGTCCGTTTACCACCAAACCAGTCATCAAAATTGGCTGAGAAAGAACAATATCTGAAATCAATCATGAAACTTAAATGACATGTGCTACATATCGATAAATCTCCCGGTTACACATCCTTTCCTAACCATTCCTATTATATTAATATACTATTCATCGATTATTTTTCAAAAATGGTTGTTGGTTTGATCTTTGTCGATTACACGCCCCGGTATTCAATCAGCTATTGCCAAAAGTCTCTACTGTGTGACTCATATTCAGTAGTCACGCGCAAATACGATAACAAATACGATAGGGCAAACGAAAACAGGAACAAAACATCTTTACTGTTATATTCACAATATATAATTATACTACTTCATATTGCTTTTAGGGGACGGGGACAGAAAGCTTTATAACGCATGCGCTTTAGACCACAAGTTCTGCCATTGAGTCACGAGGCGTGGTTTCACCCAACGCTTGTATGTAAGGAGGAGGATTGTTTGATCAACCTTCGGGTGCTAGATTCTTCCTTCAGAGAACCAATAACAAAGGGAATGAACAACAGAAATAAAGATGAAACCAATCCACCATACCGGACAATAAACCCAAATGGGGGAAGAATAGACCAGGCCTTACACTCACCAACAAGCCCCAAGGAAGAGTTGCACCGCCCTGCCATTCAACCGGACAAATCGACCAGACCGATTGGTCGATTTCTATATACTTTAAAATGTTAAAATAGGTTGCCAGGCAACGAAACATACGCCCACAGCAGCTAAATCGTGCGGGCAGTCAACAAGAGTTGTCGCATATTAAGTAATTATCTGAAAATCATTAGAATGTGTTTGGTTTTTATAAAGTTCTGCCCCATGCTAACTTTTAGTATACGAAACATTTAAAGTTACAGTATGGGAGATAAGATAAAGAGATGGCAGTTCTCACTATAATAGTTAAAAACTAGATAGTGTAAAGGTAATTTGCTGAAAATTTCAGTCAAATTGGTCCACTATTATCCGAGGAAAAAGCGTTTGAAATATTCACATAGCCTCGGACATCATTACTTAAATCATTAATTTAAACAGCATAGTCTCGATTATCCACTTAATTGATTTAATTATCAACGGCCATTAAGCGGCATATAGGAATTTAATCCGCCAACATCGAAGGCTAGCCTTGAATTTAAGAGTTTATTATGGTCTGGATATGTTAATTAATGTCTAATTGATTATTTAGATAACATCTCAGGCCTAAAGAAAGACCTGTAATAAGCAGATTTTGCCCTTGCATAATGCTATTTTAATATTATGGATTTAGCTGTTCAATTATCGATTTTCAAGAAATTCAAACTCATTAATGTGTAACGGGGATATAGTCAAACGGTTTTTTAATTCGGAATAAAATTGTGACCTCCATAGGGTACACAAGGTAAAAAAACATGATTTATCGTACAATAAGGAGCCATAATTATTATTCAGGAAGTTATGGTCCAATGTGCCCAAGGAATCGCGATCTTGGGGTTATAAACTTACATTTCAAATTTCATCAAAATCGGATTAAAATTGTGACCTCCACAACCTTGATATTTTTTACACTATTCGCGTATGAGCGGGAGCCATTTTGTCCGTCAGTTTTGGTATGATATTTACGAAATTCGACTTCAACCTTCATTACAGTGTAACGGTGATTTAACGGTGCCCCCCCCCCCCCCTAACTTTCGGGCAAGCTGACTTTTCGGGCAGACGGGTAAAGTGAGAAAAAATTATTATTTCATCTACTAGGCAAAATAAAGTGCCCGAAATCTAATAAAACACTAATTTTACGGGCTGAAATAGCAGAAAAAGGCGTTTCCGGCCGTCAAATATTTAAAATTTTCTGGGGGGGGGTCTATACAAGGTCAGCTCCACTTCTTCGCCTCTTGACAAAAACCAGCGCCGCTGTATGTAAACCTGAAATTTTTTCGAGCATTTCTAGTTTTGCTCCCCTAACTGTCAAAGAGCCCTAATAAAACACTAATTTTACTTTTCTTTTAATTAAATACCACGAATTTGTACTGACAATGGGTTAAAACATTTTGTCTGGAGCCACTCTGCTTTATGTGACATTTTTCGGGCATCGATTAGTATTTGTGAATACAGCTGCAACAGTCTGATTGGATGCTTGGAATTCGGAGTGGGATTTGTGTTACAAAAACATGGGATACTTTTGGAGTTGCTTACACGGGCTAGAATAGCAGAAAACGCATTTGTGATGGTCAAACTTTCAAAATTTTCTCCGGTTGTTTGGAATTCGGGTCAGCAGGTAGGTTGTATTGGACTAAATGGAAGTTGCTGTATTCACAGTCTGGAATAGCGTTTGCGGCAGTTAAATTTTCAAAATTTTCCCGTCTTCGTGGACTGTAAAGATTGATTGAAATTCGAATCAGCCACCTTGATTAAGCTATATTAGACCACTTTGAAAATGCTTTGTTCACGGGCTGGAATTGCAGGGAAACGTGTTTGCAGCCGTCAAATATTCCAAATTTTCTTCAGGCGGGGGGGGGGGGGGGGGGGGGGCGCTGTCTGTGAACTCGAAAATTTTCGGGCAATTCGGGCTCTGCCCCCCCTAACTGTCATCGAGCCCGTACGCCTATGATTATGACCTCCAGTAGGATCACAAGATAATAAAGACGATTTTTCGTACAATCAGAGGCCATAATCCAGGGGCCTATTTCACGAAATTTTAACTAAGATAAGATCCCAATTTTAGTAATTTGATTGGATAATATTAGATTGATTTTAGTGCTTAGCCAATCAAAATTGAAGTATCTACTAAAATTGGATTTTATCTTAAGTTAAAATTTCGTGAAACAGGGCCCAGGTAGTTACGATCGATCCGATATGCGCAAATATCGAAATGAACCAAGATCTTTAGGTTATAAACATGTATTTCAAGTTTCATCAAAATTGAATTAAAAGTAGATATATATTAAAGTAGATAAAGTACATTGGATTATAAATGATATTGGATAACATACAACAAAAGGTTTAAAATATATAATACATAACATGGCATTAATCTCCATAGTCTTCCTGGCATAGCTTGACAATGGTCAATTCAAGAATAATGAGAGGAAAAGACGTTCATGACATAGACCAATTAGGTAATCTGGCTATAACAAAACTTAACCTTTCATAAATTTACAAAATCTTCCTGGAAAAATTAGACAATAAAACCATACAGAAGTGAAAGAATTAATTAAATGTCAATAGATCAATTATGTAATTTGACTGTAAACTCATTTATCAGGCACGGATCCACGGGGGGGGGGGGGGGCTAGGGGTCCGTGTCCCACTCCTCAGCACCAGTGACATTTCTAATTTTCATTTTCGTTTGCTTTGTTACTGTTGTAGTTCACATATCTGCTCTTCAATAGACGATATAAACATGTTTTTAGCATTGTCTCCGCCCGAACAATCCAAAGTTGTAACATATTACCCCTTTCTCCAATATGTGCTCCCCCCCTCGACAAAATCCTGGTTCCGGGCCTGTTTATATCTGTCTTATTCTCTAACAAACCGATTATAGAGAAATAAAGATATACAGAGTTTAAAATCCCCTTAAATAGTGTCGAAGTAAAAGTGTAAAAAAACATATATTAAGATTTAATTAAAAAATTATTAGAATATTAACACAATGGGAGAGGGGCAAATAATTAAGCATTTAAATCCGGTTTGAACCGGTCAATAAAATATGCTTCCATATTTCTTCTCTTGGTGGTATTGTCAATATTGACTTTATAAAAAGGAAAAATACTAAATTTAATATTTGATTCTTAGCACAAGTATTTAAATGTTTAGAAACTATATATATCCAAAATTATATATATATATATACATATATGTGTTGGATATATATGTTGGATATATATATAGCAAAGCTGCACTACTTTGTTTCACGGTAAATGATAAAAAGATAAAAGGTATGCCGACACAAACTGATTTCAACACAGGATTAATAACATTTTAAAGTACTTTTCGTCCGTCTTGGGGCTATTCATAAATAATGTCATTGTATACATATGGACATTATGGTATATTGATACATATTTACATAGCAACACTATGGTTTTAATTGTCTATAGTTACCATTGTCTATGGTTACATAGTATATTGTTAACTAATAGAAAACATGTACACACATGATTGTGCTAATCTGTAGTATATGGGTTCAATTTAGGAACAATGAGTGGAAGATAATCATGAGACAGATTTAAGAAAATAAATAAATGAGGCTAATTGCCAATTGTTACTTATTGACTATTAAGTCAAGGAACGTATTTTTTGATAACATAATTTTCCATTAATTTCCTATTCGTGGTGTCATCGACTTTAATTTTATAAAAAAGGAAAAATTTGAAATTTTGTTTGTAACTATTTCACACACACTGATTAACCTCCTGTTTATTCCGATTCCCTGCCACTTCTAAAGACGTCGAATTACAGTTAAAACAATCTTGTATTTGTGTCTGGGACCATGGAGCCAGTCTGCCATTGTTGACTGGTACATTAAAGACGCCATTACAGCAAAGGATGTGGCGTGATTTTTCCAACCATATCTAGATAAGGAATCGGGGATGGGACTGCATATGTACATTATTGACTGAACCCGGAACTTGGACAAAGTGATTAAGCGGGTAATCCTCCTGGTTACGGGTTTCTGTGAGCTTCAGTTTAGGAATAATAATATCGAACTCTCGAAGTACAAAATTGGTGTCATATAATTTATATATACTATTCAAAAAAAGTAGGGGCTATTTGATTTTGGGGGCATAATACTAAAAAATGCAAATGACTACGAAAAAAGTCACTATAGAACCTAACAGAAGAAACATTTCCAGTTACATGTGACGCCCAAACGCACCAATAGCTACCGCATGGAATGCAGGTGATGTTTGGGATCATCATGGGGGTCCAACCCAAGATTTGCACGACTCTGACTTTGAATGTTACAGTCATTGTGGCATTGAATTCCAGGGTGGAAACATCAGTTTAATTGTTTTAGTGACCAGAAAACAAATTTTGATATGCGTCGGCTTACCCAAAATGAAAGGTTACGTGCCCTTGGCATGCTACAGATCGGCACAACACAGGCGGTTGTGGCGCGGACGATGAATATTTCTCAGTCTGTCATAAGCAGGCTATGGTCCAGATACCGTGATACACAATCTGTACAGGACAGACCACGCTCAGGTCGACCAAGGGCGACAATTCAAGCCCAGGATCGATTTATCCGTACCTTGGCCTTGAGAAATCGTGTCATCACAGCAAATCAGATCAGCTCTCGTCTTCAAACAGACACTGGTGTGAGAGTGAGTGGCCAGACGATTCGGAATCGACTGCATAGGGGTCACCTTCGCGCCCGACGTCCTCGCGTGATCCCTTGTTTGAGAGATCATCACATTCAGGCAAGACGTCGTTGGTGTAGGGATCATCAACACTGGGATAATCGACGCTGGAGCAATGTGATGTTTTCAGATGAGTCAAGGTTCACTGTTGATTTTTTTGACAGACGTAGGAGGGTGTGGCGTCGTCGAAACGAGCGCTTCCAAGACGTTAACGTCATCAGACATGATCGATTTGGGGGTGATTCTGTTATGGTGTGGGGAGGCATCACTGTTGCTGGAAGAACGGCTTTACATGTTGTTGCAGGGCGTGTTACAGGCCAGTACTACCGGGACAACATCTTGGCAGTCCATGTTGTGCCGTTCGCACGACGTCATGACCGCCGTTTCATCTTCCAGGATGACAACGCAAGATGTCACAGGGCCAGGATCGTTACAGGTTACCTCCAACAACAGAACATCACCACATTACCTTGGCCAGCACTGAGTCCCTGCCTCTCCCCCATCGAGCATGTCTGGGACATGCTTGGACAGAGGTTACGTCAACGTCAACAACGTCCTGCCAATGTCCAAGAACTTGCTGCTGCGTTGCAACGGGAATGGGACATTCTGGACCAAAATGACCTTAGACGTCTCATTAGGAGAATGCCACGTCGGATCAATGCTTGTTTGGCAAACAGAGGAGGATTTACCCGTTACTGACTTTGTTGTGATGCTGTGGTAACTTTGCTGTTTGACCCCGGGTATTATTTTACCCTTATAATGGTCAGTCTGTGCCTTACTTAGTCTAACGATCATTTGGAATAAATCGATGAATGTGAACTTCATTTTATTTTGTCATTTGTTTCTTCGTCAGTTTCATTAGGTGACTTTAATAAAACTTACAAATCACATATCCCCTACTTTTTTTGAATAGTAATTTACACTAGTTACCTGTTAAATATCGAATTCATTTTAAGATTTTATTACTTACTTTTAAATGTTTAAATAATTTAGCTCCTGTTTACCTCTCAGATCTCTTAGAAATTTTCACACCTGGTCTAACATTACGTACATCAAATAAACTACTTTTAAAAGCCCGAAACTGTTCAGCGCTCTTTTAGATATCACGCACCTGTTTTATGGAATAATCTACTATTTAGTTGTACATCTCTATATTCTTTTCAAAACAACAAATTAAACCACATTTTTATTTAATCAGGCTTTTATCTGATGCATGGTTGTGTGGGAACCGTTGAATGGCTGTCAGAGTTTATAAAAATATGCAGCCGAATCTTAAAATTGAAGATCAGGGTGCCACTTCTAATATATCCAACAAAGTAGCTAAGCAATGTTGCACTTAATTAACGGATAAATCTTATTTTGACAATACTATTATTATTGTATAGTAATTCTTTACGGATCTGGAATTAACTACATATTATTTGCTCTGATTTTGTTGATTAATACGGGTTCTTTCTATGTTATATATTTTCAGGTGTACCGTTATTCGACCCAATAATTGAAATGGATGAAAATGTCTCACATGGACAGCGTCAATTGTTACAAGTTACAGAAGCAACAACAGAAAGTTCACCACCAGTAGATGAGGGTTTTTTTGCAGACGTGTCTGCGTTTTATTCTGATAAAAACAACATGGCCATGTATTTAGTGCTACCTGTAATTGTGTTGTTATATGGTGGATGTAGCTCAATTTATTGCATCGCTAAATGTCGCAGATATCTTCGAAAACGGAAACATCAGCGTCTATCAGGACCAGAAGACGAGGAGCAGTTGACTCAAAATGAACCTAATAACTTGAATCAAGATGGCGGAATAGATAACCCAAGACACGCAATAGCTAATAACATAGATACTAGCTCTACTGATGTCAAAGTAGGGGTTGAGAGAGAAAATAGCACTCCATTGCCTTGGCAGGTACCAGAAGACGTCACACCCTCGGATGTTAAGCCAACTTCGGTACCTCCTCTAAATAGACCTATGATACCACTCGAAAAAATACCAAAACCCGGGGATGATCAGGAGATACCGAAACAAAACTTACCCGAAACTGCAAAGCCTTATAATGGCCGACGGTTCCCTCAGATTGACGACCCGAGTCCTATTGGACAACATGTCCCAGTTCGACGTGTTAATTCAGATGACGATTTGCCACCAACAAAGATTTTCAGACCTCCAAACAAGGACTTAATAGAAGCTGCGCTACGACCACCTCCATCCGGACGAGAAAGCGTAAGCACCATAGCAATGAAGGACGAACTACTAGCCCGTTTCGATGCATTTTCTACTTTCGCCATGGCTAAAAAAGCTGCTGATATCCTAAGAGTTAATTCAATGGGCGGTGACAAAAAAGATTACGTTAAACCTAAAAACAAACTAATATTTATAGCCGAGTAACATATACCTTTATGCTTACCTATATTTTTATATTATTTTACCTACCATTATATTAGTACATGCAAGCTATTATTATATACAAGTGTAAAATATTTAACATACTATCTCTAATTATAAAAACAAGTACGTACAAGCTCTGGACCAGGAACAAAGCATGACTTTAATTGTTGCGGCCATCTTGTAATTGGGACGCCATATACAATATGAAGTTCCTCAAGCGATGCGCAGTTGTCCGAGGAACAGTTATGGCAAGTGCCATGCCGACCATACCTAAATTGACAGAGCCTTAGGCTATTTTCAAAGAGCGTTGACAAGTTCCTGGTCTAAAAATGGCAAGACAATGACCGATTCTATTACACAATATTAAAAAAAAACAGCTTATGTCATAAGAATCTTATGAAAATAACCTATGAAGTTGATAAAAATAAGTGGCATGGATCAATATTACCCAACAATACACTATTTAACGTATACAAAGACATACTTTATTACACACCGGTACACTTTATTGAAGTTAAAAACGCAGTTAATTATATAAACTATGCCACTACACACCAATACATTATTTTTTTAAAACAGCGCCGTTATACACCAATCAATCGATGGATTGAATATGGTTAACCGCTTCGTCGTTATATTATGTCAGACTAACCCAAAACCTAATTGCCGTCGATATTCAGCAAACTGTCTCTGAAAGCACATGGCTGTTGCTGCAATATTGAAACAGTCATTGACAAGGTTTCTTTGATTTCGCAAACAATTTATGGTAAGTAGCGAATCGCTACAGTACATGTTAATCCACGAATAATACAGTTTTGTCAGCAGTGTTTTGTCTAAGTGTATAATTAGATAGCTTATTAAGTGTTTTAAAGAAAATATATTATGTGTTGAATTTAAGTCATTCTCTATAATGTGCCTTTCACTTAAATAATATATGTCTTGTGATGTTTTATAGTTGATTTCCCGTGGTAACATTTTGTGTGTGCCATGTTTGATTGAATATGTAAACAGAGATACCAAGTGCATTGTGTCTGAGTGTTCGGCTATGTTTACATTCATCTACATATGACACATTGACTTTACACGTTTAATATTGAATCAAATAAATTATCATTGTGATCGCATGACATCGTGGTATTAAACTCTAAAACAGAACTGTAAGGTAATTTATGAATTTAAAGGGTAATACACAACGTAATTGAATTTTAATATTAAGCCCATTTAACTTTGATTGGTTGTTATGTCAAGTTAATTAGAATCTAATTATGTCTAAGTCTGAATAATCAATAAGTGTGTTATAAAAGTGTCTGATTTTATTATAAACGAATCAAAGTTGACGTGCATTGCGTTTTAGTATGCTGTCCTACATCTTTAACTGTCTTCTGTGTGAATCTGATTAGGCGTAATTTGAAAATAATCACAAAATTAATTAGAATTAGTTAGCCTATTATGTCAAATTAATTATAATCTAATTATGTTTTAATTACTAATTATTTTTATAAACAATAATTATAATAAACACACGATTTTATATTATCGAATATAGAGTCAAATTTATTAGACTTATGTTTATAAAAGTTTAAAATAGCATTATGCAAGAGCAAAATCTGATTATTACAGGTCTTTCTTTAGGCCTGGAATATTATCTAAATAATCAATTAGGCATTAATTAACTTATCCACACCATAATAAACTCTTGATGTCAAGGCTAGCCTTCGATGTTGGCGGATTAAGTTCCTATTTACCGCTAAACGGCCATTGATAATTAAATCAACCAAGTGGATAATCGAGACTATGCTGTTTATATTAATGATTTTAGTAATGATGAATATTTCACTCGCTTCGTTCTCGGCTAATAGTGGATCAATTTGACTGAAATTTTCAGCAAATTACCTTTACACTAACTAACTTTTAATTATTATAGTGAGAACTGCCATCTCGTTATCTTATCTCCCATAATGTATCTTTAATATTCCGTCCATTATTTGTTGTTTACGTTTCTGTTGTGTATTTAAACCGCATGGTGTTTATTGTTATTTAATATATTTCTGTGTTTTCAAATTTGCTACTAGTTATTGTGATAATCACGCTTATTTTATTTATGTATTTTATTACAAAACCACGTTTACATTTTGAAATATTTAAGAGCTTACACAATGAACAGATTCAATTTTTTTTAATCCAGTCGCAATCTGATTAAAACACAGATCCTATTTCGTTTCATTTTTTATAGTTCAAAATTTTGTTTTACTACATATAGTGTAGGCCATTAAAAGTATAAAAAAACGAAACGAAATAAAGATCTGTATTTTAATCAGATTCATTCAGTCATGAAGCATTTTTAGGTATGGTGCTTGACAGTCGGAAAACCGTGGTACACTCGTATACATATTATGAGCGTGGAGATTAGAAAATTTAGGAGGAGTAGACGGAAACACGGATGTCCGGACAAAAGCTTCCTACCTCGCATTTCACTTGTAACCTTAGACGTAAGCAAAGTACTACCTTGTTTGTCACAAAATGACCGAAGACATTTAACCTCATTCTATTTAAATCTTACAAATTATTTAATACCTAATTACATAACGCGAGATTTTGTCGTTCCATCGTGCAACACCCATATTTGAAAAGAAATATAAATAAAACTCTAAACAAAAAGCTTATATTTGTGGGTTTTAATCGCACATCTACTTAAAAGATTTCTTGAAAGGAAAGGTTTAGTTAATCGATATATGGTAAGAAATTAAAATGTGTGTACCGTCCACTGCGTACTTTGTGTTCTATTATCAGCTGTGAAGATAATTATTAAGCATGTTCTAAGGTTTGACAACAATATTATACACTAAAAGTTGTTTATGAACTAATCTCAATACAATGACGAAAATGTTGAAATTTCAATTACTGCTAACATGTAAGGAGTGTATTTAATGATATATCATTAGTACGATCTGGCCAACAGCGATCATGTAATTTTGGTAAATCGACATTTGAAAAATAAAACCAAATATAAAATAATCAGTGTCAGTGGAATATAGTTCTACATACGATATACTTGATCAGATGTCGGAGCTGTGTAGGATTCCGAAACTGCACACTACTAAGACAAATTAATGAGCTATTTCGTTACCCAATCACGATTGACACAATAATTGGCCAGAATCTCCCTATATATGGATCTGGATGGGAGGTGGGATCTGTGTTACATGTATTATATCTTAACAACCTAGATTATTGTTTGATTTTAACATAATATGCCCTTGGTCGAAATATTTGACTTGTCCGTTTTCTAATGTCTGTTAAAGAAATATGTGGAGCGTCGACTGATATAGAAATTAAATCATATATTGATCTGAATTTACTCAAGAAACTCTGTGATACTTATATTAATTTGTACTAAATTAAGCATGACGAATCTGTTATTGTTTTGTTAATTTACATTTTTATTTGTTAAAAGCGTGAACATTCTATTAGTAATTACACATAATTTGAATATAATGCAACAACATATTAATTCTATTAAATCCGTCCAAATAATGTAATGTGTTTGGGTTTCTGTAGCACAATTGTGTAATACATCATTTATTCAACAGCGCTCAGGTGACAGCAAGGTTTGAGATAATAGTCGAACACTTTGAAGCTGTATATAGTTTGAATGTCCCAACCGCCAGTTTTTATAAAATTTAGAAAAATAATGCTGCCTGAAACACGTTTTTCGGCCACTTTGGTGATATCTAAAATTCAAATGTGTACATTACACGGCCGATTAGTTTTCACGGGCGGCAGACTTTTTAGAAGGGGGTATATGCTCCTGGTGCCCCCCCCCCTTGGATCCGCGCCTGTGGTGGCGCCCCATAGCATCCACATAAGTGATATAAGAAAGCTTGGGTGCCCTTAAAACCGACCACCCGATCGTTGCCATAAAGGCATCAGAGTGTGATCATAAGCACTAACCAATGTATTATTTTATATTTTGAAAGGTTGTCATTTTCGTAATTCTTTTTCTTGGGGGGGATTTTCCTGGGGGTGCAATGTACCCCCTGCACCCCCGCTAGATACGACCCTGCATCCAGTGTGGATCTATTTTCAAAGTAGACAGTTCTCTAGATGCAGACTGAAGTTGTACCAGCATCCCAGAAAGAGTAAATATACTCAGGACAGTCAGACAGAATATAAACATTTATTTACATTGCCATATATCCCTGTTTAAAAGTAACGCCATTTCCTTTGCGCTCTTCTGTAGTTTCTCATATCTTACATCGATTTAGAAATGAAATTAAATAGGGTTTAACGTCCCACTCTTCGTTTGGCTAATGAAGACGGGCATACGCCATTTGGTTTGTTTTTAGAGACATTTTGTCCGGACAACAATGTTTACACGGGACCTCAAGTTGCGTGCCACCCGAAAGACTCCTCCTTATCGCTTGCAACGCCGGAAATTTAGATAAACTTTCTTGGCCAACACCGGAATCGAACACAAGACCCCACGTTAGGGAGACAACGTCTTACTCACTAAGTCACATTGGCTCATTAGGCAATACCGCCATGGATGATTATCATTCTTTTTAATATGTAGTCTTAGATTTTATAAATATATTTTATATTTAGGGTGGGTCTTTGAAGTCAACTGGTACATACATATCTGCAAAAGAATACAGCATGTCTTTAGATTGATGCATTTCCCGTGTACATTCCAACTGTCGATGGATGAAACAATCATATCTTGGTAAGCACGACGTTTCACGACAACATTTATTAGAAATCGTATGATCTGTGTTTAGTGAAATTACAAAGAAATTGTACAAATAAAAACATTAATTGTCAATGCTCAATGGTATCCCATAAACATTTAAGACTATATACATCTCATTTGCGACCCATTTACAGTGGACTCTGTCACATCCGATCTCTGATAAATCCGGATCTCTGTGACATCCGACATGATTTTAATGTCCCGATTTATTTCCTTATTACTTCAGCCAAAAAATCTCTGGTAAATCCGAAATCTGTATGTTCCGGATTACGACATCAATCAGCCGTCACATAATTTCCATTGAATCGTCACCGTATAATCCGGCCTTAAATCGGTAGGTGTCAAGCAATTACCAATCAATTGTCCGTTAGATGGGTGTGAAGCCACAAAAAATTAACAAGCAATCACCAATCAATTATCGGTAAGATTAAAACTCGCTATATCGTGTAGGTCTTTGTTGATTACCTTGATAATTTATAATCCGATCCGATCCCGTACGACAGAGTCCACTGTACTTAAATTCAGCACTGCCAATAGATACTGATTACGGTTACACGGCTATGATAAATTCAATAGCTAAACATGCAGTTTATAGAGTCCGTACTCTTAAGACGGTGTACCCCGGTTAAAGGTAACAATCAATACTGTTTTACTTACTTAGAGATCTAGTAGTTAAGGATCAACCTCAAGAATTTACAAATCACCACCTGAAATCAATCATCGTTCATAGTCCTATATACATGCTATGACAACAGTACAATGAGCAATAATGACCAATCGATGTTTCCTTCAACGACCCATTTATACAATCGTTATCAATTTACATTTTATAATAGAGGTGACCAAGGTCCATGTAACCAAGAATGCTTTGTGTTTGGCAGGATCGGACGTACAGCAATTAAACTATTTCTTTTATGGAATGGTATCGCTGCCAATATTAAATGCTCTGCTAAAATGTATTTTCTATGATTACGTGTAAAAAGTACAATGTATAAAGTCTTAATACCGGTAATGATAATATCGAAATACCTCTAATGCCAAAGTTAAATATAAAACGTTAAATGCAACGTGTCAAATGAAAAATGTTTCATCGGAAAATGCTGTTTTGGCGTGTGTACAATAGACAGTTCCCTCATTACATTTGCGCTCTGCCACTTCTCATTTGTCGTTTACGCTTTGTATATATCATCTTACGCAGAGCATCATCTTCGGGGTATGCAAATGTAGATATCACGTGACTTATTAACATACATATATATGGAAACGAGGCCGAGATCATTCTGGCATACAGTAATCCAGCACACGATAGCGATCTGCATACTATAGAAAAAATTATTTACCCTGAAAATTATACACGATCAAAATTGGATGGCACTAAACTATATTACCATGATTACGGATAGAGGGTATGCAGTGTCAACACCCGAGTCATAATAAGATATCATGTTACATATACCAATGAAAAGCACGTTCATGTACAATGCTCCCGTAATCTGGGAAAACTTAGTAACACTGTTGAATGTAGTTTTGAGTAAGCAAAGGAAAACTGTTTTGTTAAAGCCCCAATAACACTCTTGTTGTAACTGAAAAATATGTCCCAATCTTCATTCTGGTCAACAAATTGTATTATTTTAGAATATTCCAAATAAATGATGATATAAATTTCATCTTAACACACCTATTTTGAAAAATTGGAAAAATTCAACCAATTGATTTGAAAAGTCTAACGTAAACCTTTTCAAGTGTGACTTGGATTTTAAAATATTTTCGAACCCTCTGGACAAGTAAAATAGGTTGTAATGGATAATTTACACAACAGGTAGGACACTTAAACATCTACCACTTAGAATAAGGGTATTATTTATTTTCTGGAGCTACCAAGCCAGCAAGAATGTTATTGTCCCTTTAAGCTACTGAATATATAATCAATTTTATTTTGTCTTTTTAGATGAAGATAATTAGAAGTCCTTTCGATGAAGGAGAAAAAACCTATTATTATATACATGTGTACTAAGACCAAATATGGGTCTAACTCAATTTTCACCAAAATTTGACTGGCTAGGTTTTTCCAGATTACGGGAGAATGTATAGCATACTCTTTCCTCCCTCTAAAGTAGCTAAGTCTCTAACTCAATATCATCCAAATTCTGCGACATTGAAAACACGAATTATTTGTCAATTTCAATCGACATTGATGTTGTGATGTTACCGGGAAAAGGTTAGCCTCTGATACCCAACATTTAAGACAAAATAAACATTTTACCATTGGTACACGAATCGTGTACCATAATGCGTTTCGGTGCCATTTGTAACAAGGGTTTGGAAGAACGAGGATGATGACATTCTCTCTCGTTCGTTCTTGGAAATTTTACCTCCACTTCCATCTGAAGTGATATCGTAGACAAGAATATTCTATCTTGAAAGCATGTACAATAAATACTATTGTTGTAGACTGGAATAACCAGACGCTGGAGACTAAAGGTGTATTTCGCCGAACATAGTTGATATGAAATTAGAGTAAAAACGAAAACGATTGAACGTAAATCTGTTTATATACATTCATAATACATTACATGTAGTATATGCGTTACAGCCCATTTGTGTCAATTTCAAGGTCCCGAATATTAGCGATTTAGCTCCTTTAAGTAGTCTACATGTGTTGCTACCCGACAGTAACCTATTATCTGTCCCATGGTAAATAATAAACGGATTTCTACGATTATGAACAAACTACTCTACTTTGGTTATTATAAACTTATATGTGTGTTTGAAATGAACTCCCGTTAAATAAAATCCATTATACAACTAAATATACCAACGAAAAAAGAAGGTTCTCTCTTGTAAAATTGAACTTCTCACAAACTTTGACACTGAGAAATAAAAAATGGAAGCTTATTACGTCACTTGTCGGAATGGATCATTTCGTATAAGGGGGTCAAAGCAAGATTCTTTTACGACAGTTCAAATTTTGTGTTGGTGCGTTCGATTACTGGCGCCGCGCTTACTCTAGCCACCGCGAATGCGTTCGGGTTACTTCTGGAAGTATTCCATTATTCAACATGGAAGCAAATAAATTATTTGATCGAAGTTATATTTGCAGATAAAGTTTAGGCGACGGAAGAATTATTGTTGACACCTTTCTCAGTAGTGTTGTGTTTATTTTAGTGATTCTACATCTTGGTTTAACGATTCCAAGAATTAGAAAAAGCCACTCAGCGTCCTTTCAGTTGCCCAAATGCACGTTCGATCGCAGAACTGAGATGTTTATTAAATATTATTTTTTTCTTGATAACGGGTCAGTTTCCCCAAATCAATGTATGGAGTCATAAGCCATGATGGCTAAAGAGAGCAGACTGGGTCCCCAAGTAGGAATTCTTCCTACTGAATTTGGTATCTGATTAGAGGAAAGTCTTCAAAACCCTAGCGTCATGAGTACACCCAGACCAGCCGATGTGAACATGAGTAAATCGAACTCGATGATCACATAGCCTACAGCCTGGAGTACGACCGAGTGACCATTTTGCGTTTATGTATGATATTCGATTGTCATTCATCTTGGGTGCCATAATTCGAATATGACAGCCATCCATACCTCCGATTATTCCAATCCGGGAAATTTACAATATTTAGCAAAACCGTAATAAATTTCTTCACCTTTGTGGGGTAATGGGCAATTGTAACACGGACAGGAGATCTTCCTTTGTTCTTTTCGTTCAATAAGCAGATTGTTTTACCTCTACTAAACTCACTGGGGCGTAACTGTGCAATAACTAGACATTTGCAGTGTTATTGCACACTTTTGCTGGTTTATGCTAGTTTTAGTAGAAATCATATAGAGAAGATGGATGGGTTTTCCGTGCAATAACAACGATCATGTTGAACAGGTATCAGTATTACAATCATTTATATCACGCTTCATTCGCTACCAGGTTTAACACAGGTCTCTGTGTTAAACCTGTTAACTCATGAAAGTCGTGCTATAAATATAACTTTTCATAAGAAAGTGTGCGACATATACAGTGCATTTGTTGAATTCTATATTCCAAATCTGTCAGATAGTGAGCGAAATGAATCTATAGTGTGCGATCATAACCTTTCCCTTCTAACTACAATTCTTGTAAGCTATGGAGCTCGTTAACAAAGCTAACCAAAGGTTACATTGGTTGAACGAAAATGTGATTTAAAGTATGTTCTGCATAATATGGGCTTTATTTCGCTTCTCTGGATTTAATAGTTCCAACGAGATACCAATGAAAAAGTCTAAAGTTTGTTGATGGATTATTGTCTGCTCGTTGTTATTTATCAGAACATCGAGCATAATTAGGTGGCGTCTATCTTTCATTTTGATATCCGACGAAAGTGCCTCGCCGTTTGATTACCCATTCCCACTGCGCATGTCGAAACATACTCGAGGATCCTGGCCGAGTAAGCACGGGGCAAATAACCGAACGCGACATGTATGAATAAGCTATTGCTCTGAGACCCAGTAATGAGTTTGGGCGTTTACAAACATAAATACGCCCACAGTTCGATATTTTGTTTCCGTCTTGTATTAATTATTTGGTTAGAGAGTTCGGAGGGAATTTTTTTCTTTTGAATTACATTTGTTAAACTGGCCTTGAATATCACCGTTGAATATTTTTAGAATTTTCTGATGATGAACTTAAGCAGTACTACCAATTAACCTCGGTAATCTGCTGTGGACGAGGTAGGCCTAAATTCCGATGTATTTTACATTTGCCTCTGCAAAATTAATAGCCGAGGCCATTGAATCATTGAATAGGTATATAACGTTTTTTTATAGATAAATACCAATAATTATTATCACCAAATCACACCGTTTTATTATCGGTAGATAGTTCCATATATTTCTATTTCTCTTTAAATATTATTTCTGGTGTGTTCAGAATTTTATAATCGTGAAATTCACACGGCTGTTTATCCATAAGATTGTATTCTCAGTTGTTAACCAATTTTGAAATCCACGGAGAATGGAATTTTCCGATGGGATTTCGAAGATAGCGATCATGTCCCAGCTAATCAACGCTTTGAATTATATTGCCGTAAAAGGTACCATGTCATATGAGTTATTGTATGCTACACAGATGGTTAAATTTAGTGCCGCGAAACTTGCACGAATTTCCCCCGCGGTCTGCATAATTAACACACAAAACCAAATAATACACACAATATGACGTGTGATTTTTTGTTTTAAGTACATTTTTATAAAGACGATAAACGATGTTTAGACATCCCGAACTGTTATCAAGAATGTTTCGATTTCAGTATCTGTCGAATGAACAAAAACAAGTAATTTAATCAGGAACATTTATGATATGAACAGTCGGAACGTGAATAAAATATGGAAATTATTGAGAAGCGGTGGTCTTTTTCATACGAAATATTATGATCAATTAAAATTAAGAAATAAAGTGTGTTTATTTATATATGTTAGCCACAAAGTTGACTATGATTGACTGGGCTGTAATGTGTTTTATAAAAATATATATAATATACACGGGTGAAATTACGGGGTGAAAAGCAATATTATACATGTATTTACGAGTATTCGTATAATCGGTAAATAAAATTTAGTAAACTGACAATCAAATGGTTTAAAATTAATGTCATTGTCTCCAGTAGCTATTTTCTTGCCCAAACTCAAACGATCGAAAAGGCAGTGTGCTGTTTTGATTAAAACACACGTGGTTATCATAAATTACCCCCTTCAACATAATTACGATGGTTTAGCCCATAACATCACGTGTATAATGTTGTGATGGACACAGACGAAAATACAAGCAAAAACATTGACTTTTCAAGAGAGGACCTCTTTTTTCCGTTGGGATGTTTAATTGTGCAACGAATTTTATTTAACCGGAGGTGATTTTAAACACATAGGTAAGTTTATAATAACTTAAGTAGAGTAGTTCGTTCATAATCGTAGAAATCCGTTTATTATTTACCATGGGACAGACAATAATTGCTAAATATAGACTGTACTTTTAATTTAACCGAGGTCCCGTGTTCATATTGGTGTGCACGTAAAAGATTACTTGGCAGTTGGAATTCGATGTAATAGTAGGCCATAGTGCCGCTCAGGGGCGTACATAAAGATTTTGTTTGAGGGGGGGGGGGTTAGCAAAAATGCGACCGACTGATGCACATGTCCGTAATACGAGTAGGGGTTTGGATGGCCGAACGATTAGTACTTACGCGCTCTAAAGCCTGGGTCGTGGGGCGTCAGGCGGTAAAAAAGCTCTAAAATCTCTTGCACAGCAGGCGGGATTGACAGGGTCAGATTTCGATATTTCGATGGCACTTGGCTGGGTGGAAGATCATTCTCCATTTGATCTAGTTGATCAAGGTCAGTTTGGAGTGTGTCAGCGCTGCTATCAGAGTAAACTGTCGGGTACATGATGGTGTCGTCAGCGAACAGACGTTATCCGGCAGGTCGTTTATGTATAGTAGAAATAATGATGGGCCTAGCACTGATCCCTGGGGAACCCCGGACATCACATCCATCTGCTTTCTCGGATGTTTCTCCTTCCACAACTACTGCTTGTTCTCTGTGTGATAAGAAGTCTTGGATCCAGGTGTTGACGCTGCCACGTACGCCATAGTGATTGATTTTGTGGAGGAGTAGACTGTGACATACCTTGTCAAACGCCTTTGAGAAGTCCATTAACAAGACGTCAGTTTGGAGTCCATCCTCCATGTTGTTTGTCACGTCCTCAACGAAATCGATCAGTTGTCTGTCACATGTTCTTCCTCTTCTAAATCCGTGCTGTAATGGGTAAAAGATTTACTGTTCATCTACATGGTTCATAACATGGCTGGTTACAATGTGCTCCTTGATCTTGCAGCATACACGTGTGAGAGAGATAGGTCTGTAGTTTTCTACCATGTACCTCTGCCCTGTTTTGTAAATCGGTGTTACGTTGGCCATTTTCCAGTCTTTTGGTGATTTTCTAAAAATTCTGGTGAGGATCGGTGCAATACTGTGGGCCAGTTCCTTGAGTACCTTTGGTTTGATGCGGTCAGGTCCTACAGCTTTGTTGGGGTTTAGTTTAGTTAGTAGACGTTCAATTCCTGGAGTGGTAATGTTGATTGGCTTTATGTCTGGGAAGCTACCTCTCATTGGGTATTTCTGTAGGTCATTCATGGTTTCTAAGGTGTCCTTCATATCTTTGGCGATCGTGTCCCAGCATGCCTTCTTGTAGAGTGGGATTTTTCGCGCTACTTGCTTAATCCTTGTTGGTGTTGGTGTTGCATCGGCCTCGCAGTGCACAATATCGTGATCTGATATCCCCGGTATAATGTCGATGCGAGGAAACTTTGTTGGTTTTTTGGTAAGAATCAAGTCCAATTTTTTCTGGTTTCTCGTTGGTTCTGTGACAATCTGGGTAAGACCATTATCGTCCAGTATGTCACCGAACTGGTAATGAGTTGGTGGATATTGGGCGTTCGGCTTTGGAGTCTTTGTTGACCAGTTCCAACCTGGTAGATTACAGTCTCCGCCAAGTGTGATGAAGGCATTGGTGTTATGGAAAATCCTTCCGGGGCTTGAATCCAGGTCTGTGAGGCTCGCGTTTGACGTTTTTGGGATTATAGAAGGAGCCTGCATACATGTCACTAGTTCCCACAAGTTGGATTTTCGCTCAGATGAGCTCATAGTTGGTCTGCAATTCAGGTGCTGGTGAACTAACGTGACGGTCGCTGATGGCAAATTAAACTCCAACTCCATTACAGTTTATGTCATTACGATAAACATTATATGATGATTGAAAGATCTGTGAGTTTGTGATAGTGGAATCAACCCATGTTTCTGTTCCGATTACGATGTCTGGTTTGACACTATCTATTAAGTTGTGTAGCATGGACTGTTTATTTTTGATTGATTTGAAATTAACATTAAGGATCTTCAAGGGATGTTGTTCTTTCCCTTTGTATCTTATAGTATTTTCTGGTGTGGATGAGTGAATAGGTTTGATATAATTATCCCTGGATGGGCTTTCGAGCGATGTATCCGACAAAACACTGTAATGATTTGATGTTGAGACGGCATTTTCAAAGTAGGTTGTGGAGTAGTTAGGATTACCACATGCAAGGCAGTCCCACACCATCACATTGTTGTTAGCTAGCTCGTTATAAGATTTTGTATTGGCAGTCTATATGGTACCATTGATTACAGGTTTCACACATAATGCCTCTGTCTTCCCATGTGACAGGATGATCGCATGTGCCACATGGGTAGATTGATGATGTTTCAGGACCAATGTTTGTTTGGATGTCATTTGATAGTGAGAGCAGCAGTGCTGTTAGGTATCACTATAAACCTCAGAATGCCTCGTTCGGCATTTCTGTCCAAACGAGGTAAAAAAAATGCCTCGTTGTCTGCAGTTCCAAAACGAGGTTTTTTAAATTGCCCTTTTTTTGGAACGAGGTATTTCTGTCAGAACGAGGCTTGGTAAAATGTCTCCTTTACTAAACGTGTTTTTTTCAAGATAGTTATTAGCGGTATATCGGCCAATTTGTACAAATTAAAATTTATGTTATGTAATGCGAAAATAAAACCAGTTCAAACTATATTATTATCAGAGAAATTGACAAGACAAGAATACACACCATCGGTGGAGGTGTAAAACCATTGCAGACACATAGCTATACCTTGATTGATTTATTGCCCCAATCAGGTATAGGTGTTAAGAAACAACTGTGGTGTTGTGACATTTTATTGGGGGCAATCAATTAATCAAGGTATAGCTGTGTGTCTGCAATTGTTTTACACCTCCAACGATGGTGTGTACTCTTGTCTTGTCAATTTCTCTGATAATAATATAGTTTGAACTGGTTTTATTTTCGTATTAAATAACATAAATTATAAATTTTAATTTTTACAAATTGACCGATATAACGCTAATAACTATCTTGAAAAAACCACGTTTAGTAAACGAGGCATTTTACCAAGCCTCGTTCTGAACCAAATACCTCGTTCCAAAAAAAAGGGCAATTTAAAAAACCTCGTTTCGGAACTCCAGACAACGAGGCATTTTCTTTACCTCGTTTGGACAGAAATGCCGAACGAGGCATTCTGAGGTTTATAGTGTATAGCAGTCCCTTATTATTTGATTTTTTCGTCGATCTGTTCACTTGCAGTAGGAAATGATTGATACATCCCATAAGGTATTATTTTTTTTGCAATACATACCGCCGAGAAGGAGCCATCCTTCACATAGGTTTGTGGTTTTTGATGTGACATTGTGTGTGGTGATATGATCTTGATGTTTAGGGCTAGAAAGATAACGATTACAACAGGTGTCATAATGTCGGCAAGTTTGTTTACGTTCCAGCCGGAAGTGGTGAAGACCAGTGATAAGAATGCAATTTTCGGGTTTGTTACAAGTGTCTAGTGGTTAAAAGACTCATTTTGAACACGATTGATTACACTTTACCATGTTTTTAGTCTAGTTGATAAACATTTTCAGATGTTGAAGTTCACCGAGAAAAAAAAAGACGTCCATTATCGACGCATGCGCACCGAGTATCCCTTAAAGGGAACGAGATCTTTAAATTACGCTAAAACAACACTAATAATAATAAAGCCTTAATTCCCATATTGCGAATAAAGATTAAGAACATTACTGAAAACAGTAATAAGAAACCATATCTTATTGTTGATACCATTAGTCGCTAACTGTTAAACATCAATATATAACCGGTTTATTCCCATATCGCTGACTCACCGAGTTTTAGGGGGAAATATTGGTCGGTGTTAAGTGGTCGAGTGGCCAAGAACAAGAGACCCAAGCTGGGGGATAAAAATTATTAAGCCGATAAATTTGGGAGCATTTATTTTTTAAAAAATTTATAACAACCTTCAACACATAACATTACAAATAATTTTTAACTTTTGGCACGCATAAAATATCCAACATAGTCCAAAAATTCTAAAAAATTCATTCTTCCTTCTTCATATCTATGCTTTGCATCTTCAATCTTCCTGTTGATATCTGTGTATTTTTGTCGCTGGCCACTTGTATACTACAACAACTGAATTTCGATCGTCTTTTGCTCTTCTTTCAAAAATGCCATCAATTAAAAAATATTAGGATGAGCTTTTCCAATTATTTTGTTAGACGCCCGTGCCATCCCTCTAAAGAGTTGTTGGTTCATCGCCTGGTTTGGTTGTGCGTCAATTATATTTGAGTAAATTGGCCATCTAACCAATGGTAACAATATACATGTAGTGGACCAGTTGTCGAAATTTCTCATTTTCTGGTACCTCGGCCATTATTTGAATCGCTATTCTTTCTCTACCATCTTTTCTGGTATCTGCCATCTTTTGCTGTAGGAATAAACTTAGATTGTAACGGTGCATTAGCCATCGTAGAAAGAAAAGTATATGAAATGTCTTGGAATTATTTACGTATTAATACTTATTATGAGAAATAATCACAATGAACTAGTTAGTGAGTTGAATTTAAGTGAACTATATTAATAATGACTGGTCCCTACCTCGTTAACGCTTTTAATCCGTTTTTAACCCATCAAAGAGTGCCGTGGTCGACTTTCCAAACTGTGGTGAGTCAGCGATATGGGGAGACACCGTGTAACCAATGATATTATAACAAAAAATCTAGTGCCCTAGATAAAACAATGATAAAAGGAAGTAAACATATATGTCTCTGTTTAACAAATGATCGTTAGAGAATTACAAAAGAAATAAAATTAATGGTGTGTGTGGGTGTGTGTGTGTGTGTGTGTGTGTGTGGGGGGGGTGAGACAATCTTAACACCCATACTATTAATGACACGAATTGCAAATGTACCGGTACATATGTTCCAAAGGAACGAAAGCTCATAGGCGGTATTTGGCAATTAATACGTAATAAACACAAACCGATATTATAGAAACAGTATTTAAAGCGACGTACCGTCGAGAGTTAATTCTGTCCACAAGGATTGATGAAGGACAATAGAGTTAAAACCACATGGCTTGTGCCGAAAAGTCTTACGATCACAGTAATTAAGTCCCTCACTTTTATCACAGTAAGTCTGTCACTTTTACACAGAGAACGAATTATAAAACATTTCCTAAGATTAAAGATACATTATGGGAGATTTTTATAAAGAGTTGGCCATTCTTGCTATAACAAAAATATATGATGAAGGAAGAATATATTGAAAATTTCAGTCAAATTACTTTATTCTGAACAAAGTTATTACCATTGAAATTGTTGACTAAAAATAGTAGTTAACTGTATGTCTCCGAGAATGGTTGATCGTTTGATTGACAGGCATCAACTCCATCTACATAATCTTGAATATCATGTAACGTTTTCAATGGCTGTGGTACCGTTAGGCTATACGGTTTGAGACGGTGCTGCAATTCCATTCGTACTACATTTATGTTTTACTACAAAAATATAGATAAGATATTAAGAGAAAGTCAGCAATAGGATTTTAAACTTTGAAAGGAATGGACCAAATCAATGAGGCAGCATTTGTACATAATTATAGCCGACTTCTTGTGCATAATTATAGCCGACAGTACTCGTGTACTGTAGCTTAAATGGTACTTTTAGTGTATTTTATTTTCTTTTTTTAAAATTGTACACAAAAAGTACCCCGATTTACCGCGACATAAATGTTCATATCTTGACTTCTAATTAAGATATCTTCAATCTGAAAATATTTTTATGCTATTTAAATGTAGCTTTATCAAATAATTCCATTAATAAATGTATTTTGCATTCATAGTAGTACTGGTAGTAGGCCTATGTGACTCCCGAAGCAGACAAATAGGAAACAGTGACCGGGGCTGCAATTCAACTGGGGTGATGTTAGCTGCGATGTTTATCAATTTCCATAATTTTAGTGTAAACGCAAGTGACAAAGGAGGTATAATATCGACATCCAAACTCTCATTTTAACCAACAACTAAACCTAATATCAAGGCCGTATATCGAGCTGTCAATCAAATTGGCTGACATGGGGCCTCGCTCAATAGCGGTCTCGCGTCGATCATCACTGCGTTTTATGGAAAATTTCAGGAAGTATGACGTCAACGTTACGGTTAATCTCCGCTTACTACGCCATTTAAGTAATTTATTAACCGATGAAATCCTGTTTAAACCTAAGCATTCCGTGGGTCTAAAGGATATATTCTGGGCTTGTTGTGTAAATAAAGATCCAATTTATAACTTATAGGACACCGGAGGCCCACAGGAAGACCGACGATAGGCAGATTTATCTCTTTCATAATGTATGTTTAATGAGTCATAGCGCGTGGTTCAAATCTCGTGGGTTTTCTCCGGGTACTCCGGTTTCCTCCCACTGCTAAAGACCCTACGCGCAAGCGCATTATTGAAATAAAATTAAACCCTCTCTCTCATAGTTTGTGTCGAGTGGACGTTAAACCCCATTTCTCTCTCTCTCTCGCTTTCTTTCTCTCTGTCTCTCCCTCTCATAGCGCGTGGTAGGTATTCTCCAGTATCCCGCTTGAGTTCTGGTGTTGGCTTCAAGGATTTTTCTGCTTTGTTTCTGGTGTTGGCTTACGGCTAGCGTTTGCGTAAAGTCCTAATTAGGGTTTCACACTGCGTAGCTTGTGTGAAACACTATTGTTTTTGTTAAAATTATTATTCTTATTATTATTAGGCTTTCAGACTTTCGTGATTACTAAAATTATTATTATTTATTATTATTATTTTATTTTTCGGGGGAGCCTATTTCTCAGTGTCTGTAACAGATACAGATCTGGGACATAATATTTTCTATCAGGAAACCATATGGTGGCCACCTAATCGACTGTATTTGAAACTTCTGCGCAGACCGGAAGTGGCCGAATTTCGTGCGGTGCCAAAAAATTAAAAAACGGCCGTAGATTCGTCAATTCTGTGCCTATGTCCATACAAATTACATTTTCGGAAACCTTGAGTCTTTTCTCGGACGATAGCAGTTGAAAATTTTTCAATTTCAAAACTTCGCCGCTGACTTCTGGCGTTCGAAAAATGAAAATATGTTGTTTAAGACACATTTTTTGTTATTTTTCAAAATTTTCAAATTTGACCTACATTTTTGGATACCTGAAGGCAATCCGGTTCCAGTAATATAAGTTTCATTCAGAGTTATCGCCCTTTATTTTTCGATTTTTTTCGAATTTTCTTCACATTTTGTGTGCTTAAGTTTCGTTTTACGGCCGGATCGACGTTTCTGAAATTCCTGGAACATAAAGCTATATGGTCAAACCACCGTTTAAAGCAATTTCAACAACAATCCGTAAACCGGAAGTAATATGCGATATTTTGAAAAAAATGTGAAAAATGGGTGTTTTAGGTAAAAACACGATTTCTCCGTCCGATATCAAGGGATTAAAAGAATTAAGGTATCATTTGGTCGGGCGGTGATTGGACCACTGAATGATACCCAATTCGTACGGATACGATGAGCAGGAAGCAAAATGTGGCACGCTGAAAATCAAGTATTTTCTGATTTGGAGCGTTTGTAGATGCCTGTATCTCGAAAACTGCGCCACAGTTTTTTTTATGAAACTTTCTCTATCGAGAGACCTTGCGGTAGTCTTGTGTACGAAATATCCCATTACGACTTTGAAATATCTGGAATAGGTGAAATAACGGACTGAAAATCAAAAAAAGTCGAAAAATCGTGAAATTTTGGAAAATGCTTTAATATTTTTTTATTTTAAGAGTTTTCCCAAAAAATGTTGTATATTCACATAGCTGACCTAATTACGATTCTAACGATATATAATAGGCATGCAGTTATTGAAATTTAATTTTCGATATTTTAAATTTTTTGCATTTTTGGCACTTTTGAACATATGATTTCTCAGGGGCATTTTATCTGATCAGATAATGTAATATATCATTACAGAGCACTGTGGCTATTTTAGTGCCCAAACCGGCTATTAAAATTATTCTGACAATAATAACCATACCGGAAGTATTCAAAAAATGAAAAAAATGGTTAAAAACATTGTCGCATTTGCGAAAAACTTGAGTGTCGCGGGATAGCCCTATTAATGGACCATCATATGGTATCTAAATAATACGATTTCGATGATAAGGAAATAAATTATTGTATGCCAAAAATCTAGCATTTTCCGATTTTTTAACATTCTGAGACGCCCCTTTCTCGAAAACGACGCCACAGATATTTCTTAAACTTTTCTTACCCAAAGTCCTAACGGTTGTCTATATAGTGAAAAGCATTGAAATAATATAAGTGGTCCAAAAATGGCCTCAAACATTGAAAAAAAATTGAAAAATCGTTAAATTTTTGGAAACGCTCTTTAATTTATCTTTTTTTCCAAAACTACTCAATGGATGTTTCTGACACTTCTGGTACGCAAAGTTAAGTATCCAAAGAACTTCGTAAAGCTATCACAACAACGAATGTAAAACCGGAAGTAGTCGAAAAAAATTCACAGGAATTATTGATATAAAATTAAACCATGCTAGTCCCGAAATGACATAGTTTGTGTCTAGTCGACGTTAAACACCATTTCTCTCATCTCGGTAGTGCCGGTTAATTTGAGATATATTTTGTCTCCCTTTAAGTTTTTTACCTTTTTAATTTCAGTTTATGGGTTCCAAGTTTATTATTTATTGCCTGGTGTGTTTAAAACAATCCTCAATTGCGAATTCTCAACTATTTGTTACCGATAATGATTTCTTTTGGCACTGGAAGTGAAGTAATTTTGCCAGATTTTAAAATTTTGACCGGTTTATTCGCAAACAAATATTACTTACAAATCTGATAGAGGGTGTCACTGAATCATAACAACTACAGTATCGTTTGGTAACTCGAAGGATCGGCTATTGTATGACGCACATCCTGTCTGATTCCTGAAAGCCGATTCAGCACTGCAGGTCTGCAGGTCTAGTTATTATTATTATTATTCAGATTCCAATTTGAATAGATCTCAGCAACTACGTGTCGCATCGTTACAATTTCTTCGGTTTTACTGGGAAAGTGGGTGTGACTTAGAGTATAAAGCTATTTTGAACGTTCTGCGACAATGCGAAATGTCCGAAATCACCGAAGTTATCGTTTTTGAAAATATTGCAGTAATTTTAGCAATAATCATTGGATTTTAACTTTCGATACATTTTGGCATAGCCTGAGACAGGGCACAATCGATTTTTGATTTTCGGCAAATCTTCGAAGATATTAGGAGCCAAATTTCGAAAATTCAAAATTTTACAAAAAAACTTTTTTATTTATGAATATTTTTTAGTCGTATTGTGCACAGAATTAAAGAGTCATCTGACTAGTGCAAAAATGTTAAAAAATTTTGTCTCAGTAATTTTCCTTGGCCGCCATTGGCTAATTCAGTTTTTCAGTCCTAGATTAATTTTTTATTGTTCGATTTGTATAAAACAAAGTTCATATGCTTTGTTGTCTCAATTGTCATTTTTTTTTATTACCGAAAGTGTTATCTGTCGGCACCGGAAGTGGCATAATTTTACCAAAAACTAGGCGCAAAAAATGTCGGAAGCAGTTTTTTTAATTTCAATTTCATTTTCCAGCAAATTCGATTAAGAGGCTAAAAATGGGGTAAAATTGACCTATTTACAACCTATTCAGGCTTTTCAGATTTTAAAATATTTCTTCGTAACTTTTATAAACTTGTAGCTATAATCCATACGAAGAAAATGTATGTTAAAATTAGTTTGTAATATAAGCAGTTACCAAGAAATGGGCAGTTCTGTACAAGTCACTGTTTTCGTTATTTTGCCTGTTAAATAGTCAATTATTATTGGATTTTTATAAAATTGACATCATTTGATTCAAAAAGCATGTAACGTCATATCAAGTTGATTACAATTTAAAATTGACATCGGAAGTGACGTCATTTTGTCAAAAACTGCATTTTAAACTTTTTAAATCAATGTTTTATTCAACCAAGAATTATTTAATATGTATTAATGATTTTAACTTTTGGTTTAAATTCACATATAAACACAACTCATATGTTCAAATAGATCTCATCAAATTGTTTCTAACTTTTTCGGTTGCCGAGAAATAGACGGTTTTCTACAGGTCACTTTTGAAGGTTTTGGGGCCACAAAAGTGTCAATTATTATTCGATTTTCATAAACTTTACACCAAGTTATACCTAATGCCATTTAGAATTTTATACAAGTAATTTAAGATTTTCATTATCACCGGAAGTAACGTCATTTTGGCAAAAACTGTATTTTTAGCCTTCAAAACAGATATTTTATTCAAATGAGTCTGTTTTGAAATCTTTTTCAAATTATGATATTTGATGCCAATCAACAAATAGAATGAACCCATACGATCATACAGATACCATAAAATGGTTCCTGGTTGCAGAGAAATAGCCGATTTTCTACAAGTCACTTTCCAAGTTTTTAGGTCTTTAAAAGTGGCAATTATTATTCGATTTACAAATTTTTTTTCACTATATGATATCTATGCCATTTCTGATGACATAAAACTAATTGAACATTTTCATTAACACCGGAAGTAATGTAATTTTGTCAAGATCATTTACAAGTAACAAATGTATAAAATGAATAGATATTACTGGATATGGTTGATGTGAGCAATGTTTATTTGGAAACCTGTTTAGTGGTTTCGTTGGTACCGGAAGTGGCATATGTTCAAGGGTAACTTGGCACCGGAAGTGATATGTTCAAGGGTAACGTGGCACCAGTGAACCCCGTCATTCCTGCATGCAGGTCTAGTTCACACTCTTTTTGCCATGAACCGCCTGAGCCCCTGAGGCCCATGCCTAAACTGGGCATTGACAGTCTTTCCTTTGCAGTACTTGACTATGTGTCCAAGTTTCTGACAGCGCACTGCCTTATCCTTTGCACATAGGGGTGGGTATGTCAGTTGGGGTACGCGATTGTAAGGGCCTCAGGCGCTGTACCTTTCTTGAATGTTAGGGCGACGCTTCCCTGATCCTTCCCTTCGGCCTTTAAACCGGTATACCTCAGTTGACTGGTACCCCATCTCTATAAGGTCTTCCAGAATGTCATCTTCGGTATATTTGGGCGGTATCCCATGAACAACCGTCTCATTATCTCGGTCGGTGCAGAATGGTAGTACGTTGAACCTCATTCAATTTATGGTAGTTAGTAGACTTCCCTACAATGGGAAAGTATCAAATAAATCAGTGCCTCAATAGCCAAATCATATCAGGTCTTCCAGAAGAATAAGCATCGCTTCACGGAATGTGAAGTAAAAATTTAATACCAACAAAAATATGATAAAAGTTATACAGACATATTATTTATTTCTAGAACACTTCAAACACCAAGAGATCATGGTGTACTATTACAATTATATCACTAGTGTCTAGTACAATTCCTGTACGATTGATTGATTGATTTAGGTGGTAAATAGCCATACCCTAGATCTCCTAACTATTATAGATGACGAAGATACATTTTGTAGAAACTAACACCAGTGCAATGGCTTACAAAGTGGCTTCGCTGACAATTCACACGAACGTTGGAACATGATTGATAGTTCAAAAGGAACCCCCAGATGTGCTCGCAACCGCTATTAAACTTTACATTTGGAAACCTATAAAAGGACAGACGGGCGCGTTTCCTAGTAACGTCAGATTCAGTAGTCGACGCTCGGTAATAATTAATGTATATTAGGTAATTTGAGTCTATAATTTGATTTTTCTTGATCATTACACATTTCATGTGACATCGAATTGGGGGCTTAAATAGATTACCCAGTTATACTCATCGAATTTTAATTTAATTAAGTGAAACCCAAATAACTTTCAGCTTTTGATAAAAGATAGGTGTTTTTACAATTATTTTTGTTTCATAAAATCTGCTAAGATCCATGTTGATATATTTATTATTTTATAATGTAATTGCCTTTTCACTGACAATATCATTTTACCCGGAAAGCTGCGTTTCTGCTCTTCGTCAAAGTGCAGTGTCAAGGGATCTTTTACATGCAAGCCATCGCTTACACGGGACCTCGTTTTTCATCCCATCCGAATGGCAAGACACTGTTCCTTGCCTGGCCCCCGTACTGCACCGGGGACAAGGAAAACCAGAAATGTGATAGTGTGGAATTTTGGTGTTTTAATTATATAATAGGTTTTAGTCCACACTGCACTACACTGACAGCAGCTTAATAAACAATAACAAACTTTCACTTTCATCTGATCTTTGAACCCTTATATTCATAGTCACTGGATGTTCAGCTTCTGGACAGGTCTTTGTAACAACATCAGTGACTATCATCTCATCATCTCCTCGGATACTTTTCCTAACAAACCCAACTTCCTGGGTTACAGGTGTAACAATCAAATTCAGTTTAACTTAGGATTTTGAATGTGTCAGATGCGTAAGATTACCTTCTAGATCTTTAACTTGTGTCGTGCGTTCAAAGTGAATAAGTTGTTTCAGTTTCTGAAGATACTTTTGGTCAAGTCTTCATTGATCTAATTAAAGGTATGTGTATTTGAGTATCATTGGTATTGTCTGGGGATGTGGTGAATGTAAGATGTGTAAATTAGTTATTTCATATATTATTCTTTACAAACACAGTAAAATACATTTATACACATTCTACAGCTTTTAAGCAATAAGTAATATCATTTAGTAATTAAGTTTAGGTTTAGTTTTAGCATGAAGTAATCATAGAATCATTTATTTATATAGGATACATGTACCTTCTAGCTGATAGTTCTATATGGTAGTGTTTTTTCAACACTGAGATCTTTAAAACCCCTTTTAGGGTATGTTATTTTATATATAAATATTATCTTTAAATAATTACAGATATAATAGAAATCACTACTGTAAATATATGAGTACGGTATAGAATTAAATATATAGTCTTATGATATAATAGTAATACATTGTAATGTTGGATCTATTTTAAAGTGTATTATATGTATTATAAATTAAATGTTACTGATGTTAATTCTACGTATGTATATTTTTACAGGGTTTTATAATAAATATTTTAACGACCTCGTCTTTTGCTTATATTAGACCCGGTTACAGAAACATCCCGAAGAACTTTCTTGATCAACACCGAGACCTCGTGGCTAGCGAACAATATCGCCATTTCAATAAATTTGGTTAAGTAAATAGTTGTTTTTCTTGTTTCTTATGAGAAGTGGTATCCGGTGTTTAAGACAGATTAAGTCAATCGTAATCGGTTAAACAGTAAAAGCTACTAATATCATATATAGCTTTGATCCAAAACATTTTTATGGCTATTATGGACTACGGATTGTATGACAAAATCGTACATAATTTTATGCGATAATAAAATTTTGTTCTCAGGTTTAGCCTGAATATTTTTCTTCAACTGAGTAATGATTTGTTATCAAACTGCCTGGAGATCTAGTGCAATACAAAGCTCGATCATCAATATAATGATATAAAGGACAAGCGTGTGAATAGACAATAATAATCAATAAAATGAACGAAATTGATTGCAAATAAATAACAATAAATAACAATATAGAGTACTAATATCAATCATCAATGTTGCCAGGATATAGGAGCGATGGTAGTTGTGTTGTTATCGCAATAGTCGCATTAACCATGTCGGCATGGACATTTTCTTGGTTGGCGCACACGGATTTATAAACATAGGTCCCGTGTACAAATTGATAATGCAGATTCCCTGGCATTCGAATTCGAACAAGAGGGGGTGGGGGAAATGCTGCTGTTCGGGCAGAATTCACAACTCGTTTTAGGTAATAGTAAGTTTTATTAGGCAAATGTTGTAATTTTATATAACAAAGGCCCGAATGGGATGTGAAATCGGATGTTCTAAAAGGGATAAGCATATCCCGTACAACTTTATGAAAAGCGTAGAATATTTTTATACAGTGTGATAATTTGTCGGTGAATCACAATTTCCTGATTAAGCAGTACTGTTTGACTCAAACCAACAAATATCCAGGTACTACCGCTGGTCGCCAGGCAGTGGAATGATTGAAAGCTTTTTAAATATTCTGTTCAAAATTAGGTATCAAAAACTAGCTGATGTCAATTTTCGACATAAAATTGTTTATGGCGTTGCTGACGTCGGCAAACTTGTACGATCTATATTTGTTAATAATTCTTAAAATCTATAAGGCTGAACGAGAATACAAAACAAGAAATGAAGCCTGGAGCTCATGAATGTTGACGACTGATCATGGTGCAAATTTAATAAACCTGTTAAGCATTTTAATCAATTACAAGCTATATGACAAGGAAGGTTTACTTGTTCGTAATGAAAGGTAATATTGATTTCTTAGGAAACCGTTATAGCAATAAAATGATGTGACTCTATTCTGTAATCAGATAAGTACAGTATTCGGATAATAGTCCGATGATGTTCAATATATGGATAACTTTTTGTGTATAAAATCACTTATCTTCCCGGGTACCGAAATGTTGTGGAAGAATGTATAAAGAGATAATATGTAAACACTCTTACACACAAAACACATCAATACGAAACTATGGCCACCAAGAACCTGTTAATGTCTGCGTTAATTATAATTGGATAAAAGCTGCAGCACACAATAGATTCTTTTAAATAGGTAGGTTGTGTTAGAAGTAAAGTAAACAATGCCAAGTTAGACAGACTGAAAATCATTAGACGATGCCCTAGATTCATCGGATATTAAAACAGAATCAATACTAAAATGTTTTTCAGATGAAAATGTTTATGAAATTGACTTAGATAATGTCTTTAAAACAACGCATGCTATATTATCAAAGTATACTATTAAAAATACGTCGTCATGGAAACGCCAGTTCCTTTCACATGGTCCCTTGGTAAGGATACACAATTCATTTTGTATTTATAGGCCTTTAATTTGATATCAGTTCAGGATCGACGGAAACTACGCAATGTATTATTGCTGATGAAAGGTAAAATGTGATAAGAAAAAAAAAGAGTTTACGTTCGCCCCAAATTTCAATTAGCCAAGGAAAGTGAAGAGTGGCGGACACCACAGTGACAGTGGTATGCTTAATGTCTAGAAGACTTGATATCACTTGTCCTTTATTTGGAAGGTTCACATAGTTCACAATTTTCATTATACGACGTGTTGGCTTGGCAGGGGAGGGGGGCATAGGCTCGGGTCTTCCCATCTTTAAAAATCATTAGAATCGTTCTTTGACATCTGTTAAAATATAATATATATTATAAGCAACATTCATTTAGGAGGTGCATTGTTTTCTGGCGAGTTTTGTTTTTGATAATCTAAGAGGAAAAAAAATAAATTATCATCGCTTCGTTCGGCGTGCACGTATGAGAGATTTCTTCTTTGACTTGGTCGCTGGTTAGATGTGGAAAATATGCCGGGAAAAGTCCCAACATCCAACGTGTGACGCATACTCTCTCTTTTCTGCTACATATTGAAGAACAGCCTTTGATTGTCTTTGTATTTTAACTGTCGTCTTGGCTTCCCCTTCACATTGCGTATTCTCTTCTTCTTGTCTATCTCAGTTAGTTAAGACATGCAACAGTTCGTTTTTGCATTTTATATATCAAGCTGCTTACATATGGTACAATGCACAATAAAATAAAGTCATTCTATCAATCCCAATTCCGTTAGACTCGGCAGGGCGAGTCCGCTGATGGAAATTTTCCCTTCTAGAATCAAGCTGCTGTCTGACAAATATGATAGTTCTGTAGCGTTGGGTTTTGAGGTTCAACTATCTAATTGGTAAAATATGATGTAATTAATTATAGCGATTGGTTACTCAAGTCAAATGATGCAATAGGTAAATTTCCAATCACTATTAAACATGATATTATTATTTCCGCGGAACCAGTAAATGTTTACCAAATTATAGCTCTTTTTTATATAACAATCTGGCATTCATTCGCTCATTTTGATTTTTACGTGAAGTGAAATGAAATGGGGTTTAACTGTTCTGTTCCTAAAGTGTGCTATGTGGGAAATTTTGCCCAGACAGCAGCACTACGGCCTACTCTTATATTGAATTCCAACTGTCAAGGGATCTTTTATGTGCATGCTAATGTGTACACGGGACTGTCTTTCGTACCCTCCGAACTACTAGACAGCTATTCTTGGCAGGTCCTCCCGTCCGGCACCACTGACAAGAGGGAATCACGCCGGAAAATCTGGATGAACTTTTTCGGTCAATGCAGGGATGAACCACCCGACCTCCAGGCTTTTGTACCAGCGTCTTACCAACTTAGCCAACGTGACCCTCTTTGATTTAAGTACATATACGTGAATCTAATAATTTGCTAAAGATATTAAATTAATTAAATGCTACTAATTCAAAGTCTTATATTTGTCTCTTTCTTTAAGATTTGTTGCTCAATATTAGGTAAAAGATTCAATGAATCCTTTACAACAACCATACCAACATCTATAGAATTATATAAATATTCATACATGTAGCAGAAATCTCGAAAATCGATATTATATATCCATGACTAAACCATATAATTAGTCATACAACATGCACATATATATATAATTTAATGTATGTCAGAATGAAGTAAAGTGGAGAATTTTTTACCTGGACGTATTTTTCTATTTTATATATATATATATATATATATATATATATATATATATATATATATATATATATATATATAATAAAATATAGGTAAATACAAC
This sequence comes from Patella depressa, assembly GCA_948474765.1. Taxonomy (NCBI): domain Eukaryota; kingdom Metazoa; phylum Mollusca; class Gastropoda; family Patellidae; genus Patella; species Patella depressa. Next base: position 48,662,883 of record OX419715.1, on the reverse strand, counting down.
TCCCAGTTAATATATATATAAACTAAATTAAAGAAAGACACCAAAATACTAATTTGACGGTTAGCGCTTTCTGTTCGTACTGAACATCATCAGACCATTTTTATTTATGAAGAATTACGTAGAACAATAGACGCAACGTCATGACGTTACTATAAATATATCAAATACACCATAAAATATTATTTACACATTTTTACATTTAGTAAATTATCACTAAAAAGAGAATTACTTCATCTCTTATTATAGTATCCGTTTATTTAATTCGGGTTTGTACTTTTTGATGAAATAATTTTCTTTACATTCAAGTAAATCATTATTTAAAAAATTCAATTTGTACAAGAGAAATACATTGAATTTTCCACCTCCACATGTTTCGATGTGTGCACTTAAATAGTAAGTGCAGGAGGACCGCACTACACGAAAAACAAAAACCCACAAAATAACCTGCGGAAAATATCAAATCAAGTGAATGGATCCGGGGGCCAGCCGTAAGCGTCCACTGCGCTGTACAGTCCCGAGCCTGTTATGGTACAGGCTTCACTAAAAATGATTTGAAAAAAAAGAGGTAACAGAAATAATGCGACCGATCGTGACAATGGTCGTCTCTTCAATGGCGATAGTCTGCCAGTTGACGTCAGATGTTAGAACGTCAAACAATTTCAACAATAAGGGCGATAATCCGGATAGAATCTCGGAAAACGCTAAAATAATAAGTGTAGTGAGCAAACAGGAGCAAAACCCGACAACGAGAACATTCTACAGTACGAAGGGTTAAAACTCTACTCTAATAGTAAGTGCAGGAGGACCGCACTACACGAAAAACAAAAACCCACAAAATAACCTGCGGAAAATATCAAATCAAGTGAATGGATCCGGGGGCCAGCCGTAAGCGTCCACTGCGCTGTACAGTCCCGAGCCTGTTATGGTACAGGCTTCACTAAAAATGATTTGAAAAAAAAGAGGTAACAGAAATAATGCGACCGATCGTGACAATGGTCGTCTCTTCAATGGCGATAGTCTGCCAGTTGACGTCAGATGTTAGAACGTCAAACAATTTCAACAATAAGGGCGATAATCCGGATAGAATCTCGGAAAACGCTAAAATAATAAGTGTAGTGAGCAAACAGGAGCAAAACCCGACAACGAGAACATTCTACAGTACGAAGGGTTAAAACTCTACTCTAATAGTAAGTGCAGGAGGACCGCACTACACGAAAAACAAAAACCCACAAAATAACTTGCGGAAAATATCAAATCAAGTGAATGGATCCGGGGGCCAGCCGTAAGCGTCCACTGCGCTGTACAGTCCCGAGCCTGTTATGGTACAGGCTTCACTAAAAATGATTTGAAAAAAAAAAGAGGTAACAGAAATAATGCGACCGATCGTGACAATGGTCGTCTCTTCAATGGCGATAGTCTGCCAGTTGACGTCAGATGTTAGAACGTCAAACAATTTCAACAATAAGGGCGATAATCCGGATAGAATCTCGGAAAACGCTAAAATAATAAGTGTATCGTTCGATTACTGGGTATCTTAATTTGAGATCTATGAAGGTTCATTCGAAGGTTTAGTTGACCTTCTGTTTTACCAATGTATTTCCCTTTACAACCATAGCATATGATGAGATAAATTACATTTTTTGATTTGCATGTCATGCTTTGTTTTACATGAAAATCATTGGATTCATTTATTTTAATGGAGCTTCCTTCGACTATCATATTACAAGTTAAACATCTTTCATCCCCACATTTGGAAACAACAGGTTGTTTAGTTTCTAAATCAAATTTTGAGGAAGTGAGAATTCGTCTCAAGTTCGGTGGTTGTTTTAGACTGTTGACCACATTTGTTTTGTTGATAATATATTTAAGTTTTTCACTTTTAAATAACTGTGGTAAATGTGATCTAATTATGTCCATACCCCGTTCTTGAGAAGGATTATGTGTTGTAACTAAAGTCAAAATTTCATTTTGTTTACCTAAAACTTTAGGTTTTCTTAAAATTTCCTGATCTATTTTTAATGCTTGTTTAATACCATTTTCTATTAAACCAAAAGGATAGTTTTGATTTCGAAGGAATTGTTTTAATTCTTGTAACCTTATGAGTTTTTTCTTTTCACATGATACGATTGTACAAATTCTCCTAGCAAGATTAAACGGGATGTTTCTTTTTGTATGTGAAGGGTGACATGAATTGAAATCTAAATACTGGTGCGTGTCAGTAGTTTTATAATATAGATCCGTTGTAATGTCCCCATTTTCAGATAATGTTATCGTTACATCTAAAAAGTTAATTGATTTAAAGTTTTTTTCTATTATAAAATTTAAACTTTCATTTAGTGAGTTAAGCATGAGATATAATTCATTTAATAAAACATTATCCTTGACAAATATGATAAAGCAATCATCTAAGAAACGTTTCCATGAATGTTCAATCTGTAATTTTAATTCCAAACCGAAACGTTCTCCAATATTAGTGTACCAAATTTCTTCAAGGTAGCCTAGTGTTAAAGTCGCGTATGTTGGGCCTATTTTTGTTCCCATAGCCACACCTTTAATTTGTTCGTAATAGTGTTTATCAAAATAAAAAATGTTATTGGAAATGACTAACGTGACTGCATTTATGATAAAAGTATTGGAGAAACGTGTGGGTATTTCGGATTCGAATCTATCGAGCCAGAAATGTATAGATCTTATGCCCAGTTCAATTTCAATATTGCTATACAAGCTTTCAACATCAAACGTGACAAGCACGCTATTTGGTTCAGCTTTACTAGGTAAATTACATAAGAAATCTATATCATCCCGTATGTAGCTCTTGATGTGCTTACATAGAGGTTTGAGAATAATGTCTATAAAATTACTTAAACGTTGTGTTGAGCTATTTGGTCCACCTACAACCGGTCTAAATTTCAAATCAGTAGGGTCTGGAATGGTAATCACTTCCTGTCTTTGTTCCATTACTGCATTTCGAATTTCCTGGCTTTTATGAATCTATGGTAATCCATAAAAATTCGCATGATTAGGCTCAAATTTGGTCAAGTAAGCATATTCTTTTTCTGTTATTTCTCCTCTATGATTTTCGATAAATCTAATTACTATATTTTTCACTTTCTGTTCCTTATTTAAATTTGACAATTTATAGTAATGAAAGATGTTTAACTTGTAATATGATAGTCGAAGGAAGCTCCATTAAAATAAATGAATCCAATGATTTTCATGTAAAACAAAGCATGACATGCAAATCAAAAAATGTAATTTATCTCATCATATGCTATGGTTGTAAAGGGAAATACATTGGTAAAACAGAAGGTCAACTAAACCTTCGAATGAACCTTCATAGATCTCAAATTAAGATACCCAGTAATCGAACGATACCTTTAAGTGCACACATCGAAACATGTGGAGGTGGAAAATTCAATGTATTTCCCTTGTACAAATTGAATTTTTTAAATAATGATTTACTTGAATGTAAAGAAAATTATTTCATCAAAAAGTACAAACCCGAATTAAATAAACGGATACTATAATAAGAGATGAAGTAATTCTCTTTTTAGTGATAATTTACTAAATGTAAAAATGTGTAAATAATATTTTATGGTGTATTTGATATATTTATAGTAACGTCATGACGTTGCGTCTATTGTTCTACGTAATTCTTCATAAATAAAAATGGTCTGATGATGTTCAGTGCGAACAGAAAGCGCTAACCGTCAAATTAGTATTTTGGTGTCTTTCTTTAATTTAGTTTATATATATATATATATATATATACAATTACTATAGGGTTAACATACAAGATTACATAAGATCTCAATAAACAAAATAAACAAAAATCAAAAATCGCATGCAATAGCTCTCCAAAAGTTCATCACTGTACTTTAAAGTCCTATGAAAATTCATTTTAACCTAAACACAGAAAACACAAATTGTAATTGTTTATTAAATCTTCATGTGTCCTAATTTCAAAATACTAACATATCACTTCTAATTATAAAGTCCAGGTTTCACTTTAAATGATGTATCAGGAAATATCAATTTAGTAAATTGGTAAACCATTTCCTCTTCTTGGATATCTATTGGTCTGTTCTAGCTACCATAGGCTCAGAATTAAAAAAATTGCATTTTCTTATCAATAAGGAGTCTAAGTTTTCAAAGGATATCTTAAATCTAAGATAGTCACTTAACTACTAGCTTTCCCTTTAATATACGTAACTTCCTGTAAGTTAAGGGCAAGTAGTATTCAAAGGCATTGTTAAGTATCAAATTTTCCCTTAAAATTAAGCTGCCTTAACTTTTAAGTGTTAGTCTTTAAGTGGTATTCAAAGGCCAGTTTAAGTGAGAAATATCCACTTTAACTTTAATTGATCTATGGAAGGTACCTTAAAGTTAAGTGAGATTATGATGACTTCTTTTAATGCAGTTCCGTAATGGCGATTTTAAAAGATAGGGATTCAAATTAAAACAAAGACAATGTCGCCGAGCGTAGTTGACCTCAAATTTATTTTTCCGTCGTCAACTTTGATGTTGCAGTGCCATAATAGAGAATAAGGATATTACCACCGATTATTTATCATGTTATGTTTGTATATTTCCATGACTGTCATTTAATAAAGTTAAATTCATTTGTAATGACATGGCTTTAAGGATTTCAGAAATTATTTATACTACCGCTAAGAGCAAGACATGGTCTATTCTTTACAAGCCTTTCCCATATACGTAATCGGTAGTATTTATGTAGGTAAAATATAATGCAACATGAATATTTCGTACACACAATGTACCGTCGATGCCAGGCCTGTCAAATTCAAAAATGGAGATAGTCACACAATATATATGAATTTATCAAATCATAAATTTGTAAACAACAATGTATAAATTGTCCAGTGCTTATTGTTTGTATGATAGTGTTAATAAGATAATCCTAACACTTTCTCCCGCCTTAATTTAGAACACAGTCTATTCTATTTAGAGTCACAGATATAATCATCAAATTTAGCTGGTTTGTAACGTGTTCTAGCAGGATAACGATGAGCGGGCGGACTTCTGGGTTTTATCGGTGTGGTCTGACGAGATGTTCTTGGAGATGTTGCAAGTTGATTTGGAGGTGCAATTTGCGCTGGTGAATCTGGAATATAATCTGGATTTAATGGAATGTTTTCATCTGGAGGAACATTGAACTTCGCATCTCGAAGTTGATCTGTATGACATCTTCAGATAACATTTTCATTTGTTTCAACTTGATAAGATACCGGACCAGTGCGATTACGAATTACACCGGGTACCCATATGCTGGAGCCTCTGTAGTCACATACTGCTACATGTTGACCGTTCTCAAAACTACGATGTGATTTTTGCGATATCTACATATATCTTCTTGTTTAGTATTGATATAGGCAGACAAGTCCGGATTAATCAGTTGTAATTTTGTTCTGAGCTCTCGTCCCATAAACAATTTAGCAGGTGATGTGTTGGTTGTACAAAGCCAATAGAAACTTGGATAACCTTTTCTGAATAGTTCCTTTTTCTTGTCTACTAGAATACATGGCTTGCTTGAATGATTGAACAAAACGCTCGGCCAATCCGTTACTGGCTGGGTGATACGGGTGAATAGGCGCTGACTTTGCCATGTGTTGAGATTTGCTGACATCCAGTACATTGTTTTGCTAATGTTTCTATATCACCATCAATACCAGGTCACCAAATATAACTTCTGGCTAACATTTTCATTTTCACAACACCTATTTCGTAATGAACAGTTAACTCATGTCTTCTTGTATAGAACGCATTTAGTTCTTGATTACATTTCGCGGTCGGCCATCCATAATTGGTGTACTGGACAACCTAGGTGATATCACAGGATCTCGTCTGGTTTCCTGTTGTACTGAAGATGTAGTAACCGGTAACGAATCAACTTGAGCTGTATTTAAAGCATTTATACCCATATCAGTACTAACTGTCTCCTATTCTACCTTTAAAGGTAGACGTGATAATGAATCAGCATTGGCGTGTTTAGACGTCTTTCTTAATTCAATTTTGTAATCGTAACCGGCAAGAATAATCGCATATCTCTGTAGACGTGCTGATGCAGTTACCGAGATTCCCTTTTTGGGATTGAAAATATATGATAAAGGTTGGTTATCAGTCACAAACGTGAACGATCTACCATAGAGGTAAGAATGAAATTTCTTTATACCCCAAATAATTCACAAGGCTTCTTTATCAATATGAGAATAGTTTGTCTCTGCCTTTGTTAGAGTTCTAGAAGCGAAAGCGATGGGTTGCTCTTTTCCGTCAGACATCACATGGGATATTATAGCTCCTAATCCATATGAACTAGCATCGCTTAGTCTCACCTAGATTCGCTATCATGTGATCAATGTTTGGGAGAGGATATTGATCTATCTGCAAACATGGATTAATGGTAATACGAAAATCTGCACAAATTCGAACCTGGCCGATTTCTTCAATACAGAGACTATGGGTGTAGCCCAATTACTATGTGATACTTTAGTAATTGTACCCTCCGCTTCAAGTCTATGTAATTCATCATCAACTTTTGGTTTTAAGGCAAAAGCGACAGTCCTAGCGTTACAAAGCACTGGTGATTGGCGTCTGCTCTTCGAACTCTGACTAGTAGTAGAGCGAATATTATGCCTCTGTCTAGTATCGGATTGATTAAACCGATTTACTCCCCTGGTTGTTTAACTGGTCTTCCATATCTAGCTTGCAACTCAAGAGTGTCTTTACCGGCAGTTTCCAGGGCAACACTAATTTCAGTTGTTCGATTTAAAGTTAAATCTGAATCACTGTGTGACATTAATCTTTTCTAAATGTGTGTATTACGTAGGCCACATATAAGTCTATCCCTTATGGTCTCACTTAAGGTTTCTCCAAAATTACTATGTTCAGATAACTTTCTCAAGGCAGCAACAAACTCTTATACACTCTCTCCCTCCTCTTGAAATCTTGAGTGAAAACGCCATCTTTCTGTTATAAGATTTTGGGTAGGTGAATGATGATTTCTAAGAAGTCTTACTAGTTCATTGTAAGTTTTAGTACTTGGCTTTTCTGGACATGTCAAATCTCTAGAGAGAGAGAGAGAGAGATGGGGTTTAACGTCCACTCAACACAAACAGGCTTCAAAATGGCGGTGATGCGGTCAAAACAATTGTTGACTTCATATGTGTTATAATCTAAACTAATCATATTCACACACAGTGAAGCTGTGGTTACGTCCAAACGTTGGACATGGAATCATTGTTATATAATATGTGACCGGAATTATCGTTTTCAGTCGGAAGTCGGAATCATTCATTTTGCGTTATAGGCAAAATACGGCAGTCAATGGTGAAATTATTGATTTTCAGTTTTCATCACCAAACAATAGTTTGAAATGTTGTCTTTCGGAATTCTAAACCATTTTTAATTATTCGAACTCTAAATGCCTCAAAAATTGATTTTAATAAAACATGTAGAATGTTACGTAATCAAAATTCTCGCTAAAACAATCGAAATTAGTCGTCACTTAACATGTCAAATAAATTTTCAACCGGTAAAAATTTGGAGGCAATATCCCCATCCTAAGATACTGGTTGCTATAATGGTTTGAAAATTTTTAGTACCCAGACTTCAATCTGCGTTTTCTCAGAATGTACTTATGTTGACCTTGAAGCTTCAAAATTTCACAACTCAGTCAATTTTTGAGATATCAACATAATTTTTGTTGCATTTGAAAGCCCACAGTTGTGGCTTTCAGAAAATGTATAGAACTCAATTTTGGTGAAGTGATCCAAGTGACTGATTTTGCTGGCACCAGCCACATATGCTTATTGTTTGTATGATAGTGTTAATAAGATAATACACAACATCAGTCATTTAAATCATGATGACCATTACAATGACCACACGTATTGTTTGCAGTAGTAGCGAATGCTTGTGACTATATTTTTACACGCCCACATTTTCATGTGGACGTATATTGTCGTCGCCCCTGTCCGTCCGCCCCTGTGGACTCTCTACAGGTCACAATTCTTACCCGATTTTGACGAAACTTGAAATATAGGTTTATCCCCATAAGATCTCGGCTGCTTTCGATATTGGCATGTATTGGATCGAAACGTCATGGATTATGACCCCAGATTGTACGAAAAATCATATTTTTAGCTTGTGGACCCTATAGAGGTCACAATTTTGATCCGATTTTGATGAAACCTGACATGTATGTTTATTATAAACCAAAGATCTTGGTTCCTTTCGATATTCAGGCACATCGCATCGTAACTTCCTGAATTATGGCCCTTGATCGTACGAAAAATCGCCGTTACTAGCTTATAGTCCCTCTGGAGGTCACAATTATTATCTGATTTAAAAAAACGTTTGAGAATATCACCGTTACAGGGTAATCTAGGTTGAGTTCGAATTTCGTGAAAATTGAAAAAGCAAAATGGCCGCCACTTGTACGCGAATAGTGTAAAAAATATGGTATATCAAGGTTGTGGACCTTATCGAGGTCAAAATTTTAATTCGATTTTGATGAAACATGTTTATAACCTAAAGATCTTGGTTCCTTTCAATATTTGCGCATATCGGTTTCTAACTTCCTGAATTGTGGCCTCTGATTGTACGAAAAATCGCGTTTATTATCTTGTGGTCCGCCTGGAGCTCACAATTATTACCTTATTTAAAAAAAAAAACGTTTGATAATATTACTGTTACACTGTAATGAATGTTTAGTTCCAATTTCATGACAAAAATTGCTGAACAAAATGGCCGTCACTTTTACACGAATGGTGTAGAAATATGGTATATCAAGGTTGTGGACCCTGTAAAGGTCACAATTTTAATCCGATTTTGATGAAATTTGAAATGTAAATATAACCCAAAGATCGCGGTTCCTTTTGATATTCGGGCACATTGGACCATAACTTCCTGAATTATGGCCCCTGATTGTACGAAAAATCACGTTTTTTACCTTGTGGACCTATGGATGTCACAATTTTGACTATATCCCCGTTACACATTAATGATGGTTGAGTTTGAATTTCTTAAAAATCGATAATTGAACAGCTAAATCCATAATATTAAATGTTTCGTATACGTTAGTATGGGGCAGAACTTTATAAGAACCAAACAAATTCTAATGATTTCCTGATGATTAATTAATATGCGACAACTCTTGTTGACTGCCTGAACGATTTAGCTACCGTGGGCGTATATTTCGTTGTCTGGCAACCTATTTTTATTAGATTTGCCAAAGTGTCGATCCCTTTGTTTTCTATAATCAATAGAAGGAGAAAGTGCGGATTTACCATAAGGTTGGGTCCATAGCTTTTCGTAAGCATCACGAACTCAACCACATCATGAAATGATGGGCGTTTTTTATGATCTTTTACATTTTGAACAATACCACACCAACGTTCGTATAAAGCAGATGGATTTTTTTTAAATAACTTCTTCATGTTTTCTGAATAATCCAAAACCTTCAAAGTGTCTATTTCCAACATAGCAAACTCACATTCAGCTAGAAATATCCCGTAGTCCCCAAAAGCTCTGCCATCATCATCTTTATCCAGGGCCAACTGAAGGCCTTATTTACATGTGCGCAAGCTAGGATTTCAGGATCACCATATTTGTATTCGAACTCACGCATTACCGACACGAAACCATTCTCTGCGTCTAGATAGCTGTTTCCCCCCCTAACAATTCTGTTAGGTTGGTCAAAAGCATATTGTTCTAAATGGTTCATTTTTTCACCCGGATTCCATATGTGTACTGCAAAATTTTAGTGCGAAATTGCCTTAACACAAATATTTTGTTTTCCACCGATGGCATTTTAAGTTGACGAATAATCATCCATAGTTGTAAGTGAACCGTGCAAACGGATTTAACGGAGGTACATGAACATTATTGTCCTCGAGAAAAGGGTTTAGAGGTCTTAAAACTTCCGGAAACATTTGCAGAGAATGTCTGTTAACATACTGATTAGTCTGTGGCTCTGGTGTAAAAGTTGACTGCTCCACGTTTAGGGAAGCGTAAGACCCTTTATCAACTTCATCTTCGTACGAAGCTATTTTCACATCACAAAGTGCCAATTCTGAATCAGTTTTAACTGCTCTTCCTTTATTCGTAATTCTAACCCTTCACGTTCTAATTTAGTACGTAATTCCAATTGTCTTTTCTTTTCATGTAATATTCGTTGATTGTGGCGTTCCTCTTCTAATTTCGAACTCGTATGAGATGCCTCATCAACTTGCGAAACACTGTCTGATGGTAGGATTCTGCCTTCACTTGTATAAGGAGAAGCCATTTTATAACAAAGTCGTAAATGAGAATATAGACCATGACCAAAAATAATGAAATAATAATAATTAGGAATCGTATGTATACTCACCAGACGATTTTATTTCTACCATTGATGATGATGATGGTGATTTACTAAAAAATACAAATATGTTTCAAGAATTAAAACATTAATAGAATTCAGTAAATCATATTAAGTGAGTAAATTTCTACAGTATGAAATTCAAGGTAAGATGACTAGAGGGGGACAACTCTTGTTTTGCGATGCTTCCACAGACCTCCAAAACACACAGTTGCCAATAGAAATCCTAACGTGCATGGTAATATTACAACATGCATACTATTAAGTATACATATGTATAAATGAAAAATAACTTTGCTATGCAAATACAATGGTCGAATGCCGGGTACCTAATGCAAATGCCTGGCGGGCTAGTTGAAGAACTACAAACCAGCATGCACAAGCAAAACTGACATTATCTTAATATTGTAAGGAATGGCCATATTATATATCAATTTATGAAAGATTATACTGTGTGAGTATGTGTGTGTATGTATGGGTGTATGTGTGTGTGTCTACAGGGCGCAATTCTTAATGGATTTTCTTCAAACTTTGTATACTTATTCTGTATAGCCTAAAGAAGATCCCTATTGTTTTTGGTAGATGCCCAACCCCCAGGGGCAGAGCCACGCCCATTTCTAGTATTTGTTTGTTTGTCGTCTACAGGCCACATTTCTTAACGTATAATCTTGAAACTTTGCCTACCTATTCTTTGTACCATAAGGAACATCCCTATCATTTGGTGTGCATGCCCAACCTCCAGGGGCAGAGCCACGCCCATTTTCTTTTTGTATATCGCTGTGTCGCCTATAGACCACAATTCTTAATCGATCATCTTGAAACTTTACATACTTATTCCTCACACTCTAAAGATACTCCCTATTGTTTTTTGAGTTATTTTTTTGTGAGACGTGGGTTCGCTTATTTTATTACATGATATCTAATTAGGGGCTTAACCATTAAGATATTTCTAATAAAAATAATAATCTTCACTTGTATAAGGAGAAGCCATTTTATAACAAAGTCGTAAATGAGAATATAGACCATGACCAAAAATAATGAAATAATAATAATTAGGAATCGTATGTATACTCACCAGACGATTTTATTTCTACCATTGATGATGATGATGGTGATTTACTAAAAAATACAAATATGTTTCAAGAATTAAAACATTAATAGAATTCAGTAAATCATATTAAGTGAGTAAATTTCTACAGTATGAAATTCAAGGTAAGATGACTAGAGGGGGACAACTCTTGTTTTGCGATGCTTCCACAGACCTCCAAAACACACAGTTGCCAATAGAAATCCTAACGTGCATGGTAATATTACAACATGCATACTATTAAGTATACATATGTATAAATGAAAAATAACTTTGCTATGCAAATACAATGGTCGAATGCCGGGTACCTAATGCAAATGCCTGGCGGGCTAGTTGAAGAACTACAAACCAGCATGCACAAGCAAAACTGACATTATCTTAATATTGTAAGGAATGGCCATATTATATATCAATTTATGAAAGATTATACTGTGTGAGTATGTGTGTGTATGTATGGGTGTATGTGTGTGTGTCTACAGGGCGCAATTCTTAATGGATTTTCTTCAAACTTTGTATACTTATTCTGTATAGCCTAAAGAAGATCCCTATTGTTTTTGGTAGATGCCCAACCCCCAGGGGCAGAGCCACGCCCATTTCTAGTATTTGTTTGTTTGTCGTCTACAGGCCACATTTCTTAACGTATAATCTTGAAACTTTGCCTACCTATTCTTTGTACCATAAGGAACATCCCTATCATTTGGTGTGCATGCCCAACCTCCAGGGGCAGAGCCACGCCCATTTTCTTTTTGTATATCGCTGTGTCGCCTATAGACCACAATTCTTAATCGATCATCTTGAAACTTTACATACTTATTCCTCACACTCTAAAGATACTCCCTATTGTTTTTTGAGTTATTTTTTTGTGAGACGTGGGTTCGCTTATTTTATTACATGATATCTAATTAGGGGCTTAACCATTAAGATATTTCTAATAAAAATAATAATCTTTATTAAAAAAAGCAACGTTCAATGAATAATATTAAGACTTATTTACATTAGATTATTGACATTGAAATTAATAGTGTATATTATAGAATATGATGATGTCCAGGATAATAATCTTGTTATTTAAAATGTCGAAGGATAAGTTTGACAGATTTACATAAATTTAAGATTTCCTTCTAATTATTGAATAAGTAGCACATCTTTAAGAGTTGAAGGTCTATTTACATATCATAAGAAAAAGTTGTCATATGTGGCTATGTATTGTATGTAATGTATTCTATCGAGTAGTACGAATCTTCGTAGATGATTTCGATTACAGATGAATAATACTGCACACAATGAAATGAAATGAAAAACGTTAAACCCCATTTCATTTCATTTCATTGTGTGCAGGATTTAGTCTACAGGTAAAATTAGACGTGTTAATTTATCAATTCCTTAAATGACACCTAGAAGCACGGGTAACTATTCATAACAAAACACAACACAAGGTATCAACGCCGGATTAACCATGGTGGGGGGCCTGGAGCCTGGAACATGTGGGGGGCCCCTGATTACCGACCGCAGAGCTAAATTAAATTCCTCCATAAAATAAGCCCATTCTGGCGTTATTTCAGTAGACCAATCCATGCGAGTGCTATGAAATGATGCATTTCTAGAGGAGGGGACTGGAGCCGTTAAATCTGCCACTGTTAGTGAGCAGAGCTACATCAAACCTAATTTTGAAGTCGCTCAGTGATAAATAACGGGTTCAAGAAATCTGAATATTTCGTGTGATCATGATGTTCATCTCATCAAATTTAGCTTATACTTACATTAAATATCAACAACTACAGCTTATATACAATCGCGCTACTCGAAATGATGGGGACGGGTAATTTGTTCGAGTTATACGATAATTCGAGTTAGACGATGTTCGGTCTGATAGAAGATCTTACGACATTAAAAGACCATGTGTTACACCTATCACCGGATTACGCAGACTACTCGGATGTCGATCACGACAAACCATGGATTGAGAGGGCCCCAGGGACTTCCGATGGAGGCATGGCACGGCATGGACCTAAAGGGCCTAGGCCAAGGGCCCCGCGGTTTAGGGGGCTCCGCGGTTCATAGCAAACAGAGAAAAGATTAACAACTCAATCCGATGATTCCACTTGTTATGACAGTTTCCCCGCCGTTATACATATCATTTCCGCGCACTGTATGCCATTCGGAACATAATAGATTTCGAGATCAAATATTATGTAATTATTATTGTATTGCAGACCGTTATGCGTGCCATTCAAAGGGTTCTGAAATAATATTTTCGTCGCGTTAGGGGATCCGCGATTCTAGTCAGGCCCAGGGTCCCGCTGCGGTTAAGCTGGGCTTTGGATGGAGGGCCCTCGGATCATCGAAGGGACCCCGTCACTAGGTCTCCGGCCGTTGGAGTCCTCGGTACGACCATGCTCGAGGCGCGCAACTGAGATTTTTGTGGGGGGCCTCCTAATGTGGGGGGCCCTGGGGCATGTGCCCCATGGTTAACCCGGCGTTGCAAGGTATATATGGATATAACTATAATTTGATTGATAACGACGTTTCGTAACACATACAGGTCACGTATTCAAGTTTATGATAAATATCCGTTCCTGTTGTTGTTTATAACAGATTTAACGTCCAATACAATGAACATGACATATTGTTGTTTATTAAAGATTTAACGTCGAATACATTAAATATATTATGGACAGGTTGATTTAATTAAATTATTTACACTTTATGGGTTGAAAGTTGGTAAAAACATACAATTCAGATGTCATTGTATATTAAAAGGTCAATTTAAATCTCACTTGTAAAACCGCTGTCGCGAGAATAGAGGGCCGGTCATCTTCTGTCAAAATAAAACACATGTTAAGACAGTAGGTCCAGCTCACAGATTGTTGGTGCCCTCAGTGCGGATAGAAAAATAAAACCCGTGGGGAAAAAGAATCCTCTTGCGTTATGTGGAAAAGCAAAGTGCTCGCAGCAAAAACCACATAGCTGGACACGCCATACTGTCCTGCAACAATAGTTCCTTCATTTGTAACAGTAACTAGATATATAGTTCCCTATCTTAACGTTAATTTGTATGATATTATTAAAGCATCCAGATGGCTTAGGGGCCAACCTTGTCTACACAACCAGTTATCTTTCTTTGACTAGTGCACTTTTAGTGCGGCTAAATTAACATTTAATTACCGATTCTGCTATGAATTTCGAGATAGCTTCATAAATTTTATATGACATATAACATGTGACATATCGTATCGGGAGTCTTTTCTTTTGCAATTTATTGCACCACGCAATTATGACCTGGTTAACGGTCAAATTTTGGTTTTGTGATTAAACTACAGATTTTGCGAGATGGGTGATTGGCCTCAGCTTTTACAACCAGGTCGTTATTTAATTTGAATCTAAAAGCGTTTGCCTTGGCCAACTCAGTTTTCCATTCGGATTTAATCTTAGTTTTAATAATGCTGTTAAATTCATGAATGCTATATTTTAAGAGATCGAGTCTTTTGCGAGCCAGATTGTCTGCAGACTCATTTCCTACTATGCCAACATGGGATGGTATCCACGTAAATTCTATGGTTTTATTTTTCGCTCGATATTTCTGAACAATTTCTGGTTTAGATGTTGTTTTATCATGTATTATTGACTTTATGCTGCTGAGGTAGTCTGACACAATGACTGCTCTTTGATTGGTGGATGACATAAGCCGCCCAAGAGCTGTGGATATTACCTTTAATTCTGCGGTATGGGTGGGGTGGTACATCGTTGTTGTTGTTTATTACAGATTTAACGACCGATACATATAATATGATGTTAATATGGACAGGTTGATTAAATTAAATTATTTACACTTCATAGAATAGTGTTGACGTAAAACGGTGCCTTTACGAAACACTTACCCATAAATGGTAATTGTTCCGCCCTAATAGCTGGCACAGTATACATTCTATATAGGAGAGAGTTTGTTTGATTTACGCTCAGACAACATTTGAGAGGTATAAGGGGAAGTACATACCGGGAGCTGCCCGGCTTCCAGGCTGGACGCAGACAACATTCGAGAGAGCCAAGGGGAAGTTCACCCCGGGAGCTGGCCTGGCTTACTGATGAAGCCATATACAAGACATTATAGTGGTTAACGTTTTAAATACCTAGAAAACAATAGTTGTATCTGTGCTGTAGAATATATTATGGTAACATATAAAGAATATCTCAGGATTACAGAAAAGAGTTTGAAGTCTTATTGATCACAACGTCAAGTCCTACCTAGACAAATGACACTGTGACACAGAAGATTTGGCCATACGGACACAGAGTACGTGTCTCTAGAGTGTCACACGCGTCGATTTGGTACCGCGAGACAGGATAGTATTACAGTCCAACAACGTGAAGTCCGAAGAAAAGCCCTCGACGTCATTGTCCTATCGGTGGCACCGTAGTGACACAGGCTGCTATTTGGAGTCCGTGACCAGGATAGTCCCGACATTATCCTACCCGTAGTGTCACAATAAAACCGCTCCCTTTGTCATAGTAAAAACATGTTAAAACAGTAGGTCTAGCTGACAGATGTTTGGCGCCATCAGTGCGGATAGAAAAAGACCCGTGGGGAAAAAGAGACCGCTTACGTTATGTGGAAAAGCCAAGTGCTCGCAGTAAAAACCACACAGCCGGACACGTTGATTATGATTGATCGCTGTCTTCGTGTAGATCTTGTCATCCAGCTGGAATCTGTATGTGTCAAGTTCAACGAGCTTTATTTCCCAGTTTGAATTGACCTGTCTTCTAACCATACCGTAGATTTCCGTGGTGCTGTAGTCTATGGTGCGGAATGGTGCTGTGCCCATGAGACCTTCGTTGGCGAGTCGATCTGCCTCTTCGTTTCCTCTAATGTTCACTTGTGATGGAATTCACACGAGCTCCAGTTTACTTCCCTTCTCTAGGACCCTCTGGTGCAGCTGTCTGATTTCCAAAATGACTTCTGGTCTTGAGGCCGAGTTGTCATTGTGGATTGAAATCAGACTGCTCAGAGGGTCGCTTGGGATGACGAGTTTACCTGTCTTTTGATGGGAGATCCATGATATAGCATCACGGATGGCCACAATCTCTGCAGTGTACACCGAACAGTTATTGGGCAGTTACCTGCTTATTCCCTGTTCCCCGTTTGGCAGGTATATTCCAAACGAGCTGATGCCCCTTTCAGGATTGCGTGAGCCATCCGTATAAACATGTTCCCAGTCATCAGACGGCCAATTGTCTTCCATTTGTTCTAGGGATATAGCACGCGCAGCAATGGGGTTGTTTTTCTTGTCGGTTTTCTGAAGTAGATCGAGATTGACTGGAGGTATCGGGAGTGTCCAAGGGGCGTCAACTGGTGAGCCGTGTTCATTTATCACGAGCTCCTCCAGTCGTAGTTCCTTGACTGTTTCTCTGATACATTGGCCGAAGCTTTTCTTTCTTGGATCTCTTACACATTTTGTCTTCTTTAAGCTGACAAAGGTTGGGGATCTGTCGCCCAGTTGCGAGATCTTAGCCCAGTATCTTGTAGCTAGTTCTTTTCTTCTTAGAGATAGGGGCAACACTCCGGCTTCCTGTAGTAATGCTTCTCTCTTAGTCCCAAGCCCTACACCAGTCGCAATACACAGAGCTTTGCATTGTATGGTGTCAAGCTTACTTTAGAGTGTTGGCGCACAATTCATAAAGGCCAAAGAGCCGTAGTCTAATACAGAGCGTATTAGAGCAGGATACACAATTATAGTTCCTTGACTGTTTCTCTGATACATTGGCCGAAGCTTTTCTTTCTTGGATCTCTTACACATTTTGTCTTCTTTAAGCTGACAAAGGTTGGGGATCTGTCGCCCAGTTGCGAGATCTTAGCCCAGTATCTTGTAGCTAGTTCTTTTCTTCTTAGAGATAGGGGCAACACTCCGGCTTCCTGTAGTAATGCTTCTCTCTTAGTCCCAAGCCCTACACCAGTCGCAATACACAGAGCTTTGCATTGTATGGTGTCAAGCTTACTTTAGAGTGTTGGCGCACAATTCATAAAGGCCAAAGAGCCGTAGTCTAATACAGAGCGTATTAGAGCAGGATACACAATTATGGCTCCCCATGAACTGCCCGTTATTTTTCTCATTAGGTTTAGGATTTTAGAGCATCTGTCTACAGACCAGTCGATGTGCGGTTTCCAGGTCAACCTTCGATCAAAGATTACGCCAAGGAACTTGGTTTGGTCTTTAAATTCGATGATTTTCCCGTTCATACACATAGTCATTCTGCTTATCCCTCTATCTCTGCTCACAAGCATGTCGACCGTTTTCTTCTCTGGGACTTTAAATCCCCAGTCGTTTGCCCATGCCATGAACTTATCTAAGGCCTTCTGTATGTTCTCTTGTAGCTCACAGAATCTCGTTCCTTTCCTCCATATTGTACTGCCATCAGCAAATTTTGCCAACTCAGTTCTGCCGTCGAGGTAGGACGATTTCTGTTTGTCGTTGATCATGATATTGAAGAGAGTGGGACTGATGACTGATCCCCGAGGCGTGCCATTTTCTTGTGTTTGCTCGGCACTCAGGAATCTGCCAATGTTCACCTGTACCCTTCTATCGCTCAAAAAGCTTTTAATCCACCGAAACATAATGCCCGTTATACCGATACGCCTTAGCTTAAAAATCAGTCCGTCTAACCAGACTAAATCGAAAGCCTTGGTTAGATTTACGAACACGGCACATAACACGTGCCCCGAAAGGAGTGCCCATGACATGACTTGCTGTAGTTGCACCAAGTGGTCCATTGTTGATCTTCCTTTCCTGAACCCGCTTTGATTTTCGTCGATCAGTCGGTTACTGTTACAGATAGAACTGTAATCCGATGTTAACCATTGTCTCCAAGGTTTTGCATAGTGTAGATGTCAAGCTTACTGGACGATATCTGCCTTTGTTCTCACTTTTCCTGGTTTCAGTAGTGGGATGACGTTGGCTTTCCGCCATTCTTTAGGTACCTCTCCTGTCAGCCAGGATGTGTCGAAGAAGTTTAGCTGTATCTTTTTGGCATTTCTAGGAGTATCTTTTTGTCATTTCTAGGCAGATGTTTGAGCAGTGAGTACTTTACTTTGTCCTCACCAGCCGCACTATCCTTCTTGAGGGAAAGAGCCTTATTTAACTCTTCCTCGGAGAAGGACTGGTTGATTGGTTCAGCATTTTCATTAAACTCAATAACCAATGAAGGGTGCTGTGAGTAAAAGATTTCCTTGCTCTTTTGGAATTGGTTGTCGTCCCTGCTAGCGTCTGCGAATGTTTTTGCTAGTAAGTCTGACTTTTCGGTGTCGTTAGTAACGTACTCTTCTCTGTTTTTAAGGTTTAGTATGTTGAATGATCTGCGTTTCCCGTTCATCGCGATCAGTTTCTTCCAGACGACATTCGTTTGCGTGTTTTTGTTCAACGCATTACAGAATGTCATCCAGTGCCTTCTTTCTTTCGTCAACTGCCTCTTGACATTCTGGGGACCACCATGGTTTTCTAATCCTTGGTTTCCTACCAGATGTCTTGGAAATTGAGTCGTTTGCTGGCAGAGTACACGTCGATGTTGGTATCAATGATGTCTTCGGCAGCCTACACGGAAGTTGGTGGCTTCTTTCATTTTCCAATTGGGTCTTCCGTTATAGACCCTGATTGTTTCGGCTTGAATGCAGAATTCTATCACCAGATGGTCACCGCCTAGTGTCTCGTCTTCGTGTACTTGCCAGTCGCAGCGATTTGCCATACCAAGCGTACAGAATGTAAGATCCAGGTGCGTAGGGGGGGCATTTCCTCCAACAAATGTAGGACTCTCATCATTCAGTACACATAGGTCGCTCCCTTCTATTATTGAGCATAGGCTATTCCCCTGCAGTCATTCCTCGGTGACCCCCACAGAGCGTGCTTTGCGTTGAAGTCTCCGCAAGCACAGATTCGCCCCGTGGAAGTTCATCGAGAAGTGACTGGAAGTCATCTATTTTTATTGTGACCACTGGGGGGTGCATAGACATTCAATGTTGTCCACTTTGTTTTACTGCTCAATGTGATGGCTATGCCCATTGCTTCTAGAGGGCCCTCAACGTTTAGTGAAACAGAATATAATTTATGTTATCACTGACGTAGATGGCAAGACCGCCGCCACGTGTAGTGCTTCCCGGTCTGTCCCTTCTCTGACAAGTGTATCCGGGTAGGTGGATGTCGTTCTTTGTCGGTAGTACAATGTAGTTTCGTCTCCTGGAAGCATAGCACATCTTTTGGGTGGTGCTTTAGGTATTTTCTCAGTTCATCACATCTGGAGGACAATCCATTGGCATTAAGTTGTAGAACTGTAACCTGTCCAGACATGATGACTGCCTGGAGAGTCGCGAGTCGATGCTTCGGATCTATTGATCCACAGGTGTCTCGCTTCCCACAGGTGGTGCCACACTCATGCCTGCCTCCGCAGCCAATACCGGTATGCTGCTGGGGATATCTCCAGCGCTAAAGTGGCGTACACGAGTGATCCTCCTTGGGATTGCAAGATTTACCTGAGGACCAAGTTTCTCCTCTTCATCGTCTGCATCTCTTGACCTTTTAGATGTTTTTTTTTGCGGGGGGAGTTGGCTGTATGGCTGCCCTTGCAGTTTGAGCAGTTAAATTTGCTGCCCACCCAACACTCAGTCACCGCGTGTGCTCTCCCACATTGGGAGCATAAGGTTTTTCCCTTGCAGTACTTCGCCGTATGACCCAATTTTTGACATTTGGCGCACTGTCGCACCCTCTGTACATAAGGATGTGCCCGTCTGTTGGGATACACTATTTTTATGACCTCGGGTGTCGTATTTTTCCTAACGGTCAGGGCAACGCTTCCCTGCTCCTTCCCCTCGGCCACTCTAAACCTGTATACCTCAATGACGTCATACTCCCTATCTTTCAGATCGTCAATTATTTCTTCTCCGGTATAGAGAGAGAAATGGGGTGTAACGTCCACTCGACACAAACTGGGTCATTTCGGGACTAACACATGGTTCAATTTTATTTCAATAATTTTCCATACCACATACGCTCACACCAGGGATCGAAACCACAGCCGCAAGCCAGAGGTGATCGGCCAGCTCGAGGTCGAAGCGCGGCACTCTAGACAACTAGGCCCTCGATACCCTCCGGTATCCCATGAACAACCACCTTGTCTGTTAACAAGGTGGTCGGTTCGGATACCGTCACGGCCAAACCGAGTAAGATGTCCTGGACCAGTGCTTTGTCCATGTCCGACTTACTTTGTAGGGCAAGTCTGTCATATCTGGGCACCGTTATTCTGATATCAGGTATATTACTGATACCCCACTTAGTCCGTAATTCCGTTCCCACTGTCGTAAGTTTGACCTCTTGGAAGGACTTGCCTTCAAGTGGCTTCACCAACACGACGTGGGACTGTTCCTCTCTCCTTTTCGTTTCAGGGAAGAATTTCGGTGCAGGGCTGCTTTTAAAAGCGTCAGCCATTGTCATGGTTGAACTAGCCTCTAACGCCATCGTTCTTGTACTGCCGAAAAATACCCGAAAACAAAAGGAGGGACTGAACAGTGTTGATTGGGATCGTGAGTTGGCGTTAATTAGGGTTGTAAGCTGAAATAACTGTTGTTAACCCTTTCCACAAAGAGTCGTTAGTCAATTAGTGTTATTAATACTAATTAACTATAGGTTACTTTTGCTTGTGCGGGTTTATTGAACAGTTGTCAGGCTTGTTGGCTGTACAAAGTAGTTTAGCTTGTTATTGTTTAAAGCTGAACTCCGGTTACAAAAATGCCGAAATAATTAAATAAAAAAAAGTTAACGCCTCCAGCCGCCATACTTGTTTCCAATATGTGAAATAAATATGGCGGACATGGAGGCTTGTGACCTGGAAAGGTTAGCCGATCTCACTTCCAGTTTGTTGCTTATCAGCCACCTGTACACATCCGGTTTTACGCTTCACTAGTGATTGGTCTATTTTTCCCAACAGTATACCAAATTATTGAAGATTGCAAAATGTCTGATCAGGTAAGCCTGTAAATATTTATATGAACCGCGTCTACTACAATATAGTCTAAGCTTTACTCTAAAACAAAAGATACAAAAAGATGACTTACCCCGACGTGAAATTTCCAAGCAAAACAAATCAGCAACACAAACTACTGTCTTCTTCATATTATTATTATTTTTTCCACGTCTTCATGTGAATATCTCACACATATATGTAAATCACCAAAAAAGTTATCGCAGCATAATGTCCAATGTAATTATAACTAATACTGTGCAATAAACAGATAGTTTATAAATAATATTATGCAATAAACAGTTAGTTTAGATTGGATTTTCACAGGCTGCACTGTCATTAGAGTGGTTCAGGCTAAAAATGTTTTATAACAAACAGACACTATTTCGGCACGGTAAAGACATTATATATGATAAGACTTACTATAAAAACTTCATTGATCAACAATGGAAGTCTGGCCACTTCTGATTTTTGAGGATATATAACCATTTGGACATATGTTATAAATGGCTCAAAATCTGCCCGGCTTCCATAATCAAAGGAGTTATCTCTTAGTGAGAATAAGAGCTACGTCCCTTGGTTGTACTAAAAAAAATATGCTCCAAGCCACGCACGTCCCGGAAACGAAATAACTTTATCGCAGTCGGAAAATATCGTTTATTTCCATACTGCAAAGTAACAGATTACACTCTATGAGACGATTGGATTTGATATATGTACGCATGCGCGAACGCTTAGTTGTTTTAACAGTAAACCCGCGCCTTCAAATGTCTTTATCTTAACTGTGTTTATAATGCTACAGTAGAAATTAAAATACATGTTAAGCTGGAGATGAAAATATCGGCATTTGACATGAATTATTTCAAGATTAGCCTAATACATACATGTATATTAAAATGAACAGTGCGTTTACTTATTTATACCCAGACACTGGCCTATTTATAACGGCATGTTTACAGAGGGAGCGAGGGAGAGAGAGGGGTCTATAAATCTAATAATGTAACACTTTAATGTGAATCTCAAAGATAACTAAATATTATATTGTGCAGTACGATGTTTGTTATGAAAAATAAATTGCCGGGTAAAGTACGAGGAAAATATAATGACATGTAATACGGGGAGTGAGAGAGAGGGATTACCCCCCCCCCCGCCCCCATAAAACTATTAATTTAAAACTTTATTTTTTGTCCCTCAGATAAATAAATATATTGTACTGCATGATGTTTGTTATGAAAAAAAAAGAACACATTGCTGGATAAGTGGCGTATGCGCCGAGCCAGCGATTATTGCGTATGTACCGAATTTAGAGCCAAATTTTGTAGTTTCGTCTGTATAAAGGGTGGTATTTTTCGCCGACTTCAAGGTTTCCTAAACATTTGGACACCGGCGCGCTCACATGATATTCTTTGAACTGTAGATTTTGATGGAGTGTAATTAGATTTAGTCCCGCGAGAGCCAAACATGCGGTTAACCACTGCTACGTTACCATTGGAAACGTTAAGATTTTTAAGTTTCATGACCAAATTATGGCATTCTGCTGTATATCTTTTATTTTTGACATCATACAAAATTCCTTCGTTCGTCTAAAAAGGTTTGGACTTGCAACCATTCTTTTTACCTGCCAATTGTTTTTTATTTTCATTATTAGCCTTCATGCGAATCATTTCTTTTTTAGTCTTCCTAAGTTGATTTTTTTTTTAAACTTGGCGATTGTGCTTTTATGACAATCGCCGCAAATACTTTTTTTCTATCTAAATCAGTCAAGGTCGCATCGGCAGATGTCCGAGTCTCTCTGTTTATTAAATTAATTTCACTTGTGTCTGCCGATGGAGTAACGTAAACTATCCCGGAAAAAATGGGGTGTCAAGAAAATCGTCGTATGATTTCATACATTTAGTGGACTTAACCTTACTTTTACTCAGCGTCCTAGTCTTTGTCGTCAGTCTGGCCAGTCTATTTTGAATGTATTTGTCACCAAAAGTCACACAGTCGTCATGTAAAGCAGTCATGACAGACCGATGCTCCGAAGTTGTCGGGAATTTATTAACATTTGTCTAGCATAAAGCCTATTTGTGATTTTTGTCATAGGTAGTTTGTTACAGTTCCCAAATCATATGGGTACTTGTCCAATCCAATGCTGGATAGCAAATCATCCGTGGACGATATCTTGCAGGGCTCAGTCTCAAATCTTGAAAAAATAAGTCCGTCGATCAAAGCCTATGCCTACAGGATGGTTAGATAATATACTATGATTATAAAAATAATTTACACCATGTTACCGAAAAGGGTCTGGAAAATAAAGACTACAAATAAAAAGTTTGTTTCGGTTATTTTCCGGTCTCAAATAGTTCTGCGTATTTAGAGCTAGCAAATATTTATTTCCTAACCACGATAGATGCCAGCGTAAACCAAGAATGTAGCCACTTAATAAAAGTAAATCTCGAAAGGTTGTAGTAAATTTATCTGGGCAATCTCATGTGGTCGAAAGTTAGAAATGAGACGAAGCTATTACAGCTAGCTCTGTATTTAAATCACCAAAATCGCCAAAATCAAAAATCAAATCAAGAAGTGAAATCGAAATTTTTGCTCACGTTCGCTATTAAATAAACACGTAAGTCGAAGCCCGTAATGAGTGTATTTTTTACTCGGCGATATATACCAATACATGTTTGTAAAAATACCTCATGTGACGTATATTTGCTGCGACTTCCTAAACCACGTGCGCGGCGCTAACTTCTGCTCACTTCAGAAGATTTCTCGACGGAGCAATCACACAGATAAGCGGGTCAGTTTTTATAAGGACAAATATTGTGTCTCTGAACCACTCTATTGTCATGTCTGCTGTTGCTGTTGTTGACGATGAAGGGGCATAACTACATTTTTGGGGGCGGCTCTCATTGGGGAGTATTTGACAGTGCTAAATTTATTGATGTTACATTTTTTTCTGTTTTACCAAGGTGGAAGAAATTGATATCCATGAATTTCTCACTGACCCTGCAATGCCTTATGATGTCGATGGGCCGAAAGATATCAATGGTGGCTCACAAGAAGACGTGGAAAAAATAATAATAATAATATGAAGAAGACAGTAGTTTGTGTTGCTGATTTGTTTTGCTTGAAAATTTCACGTCGGGGTAAGTCATCTTTTTGTATCTTTTGTTTTATAGTAAAGCTTAGGCTATATTGTAGTAGACGCGGTTCATATAAATATTTACAGGCTTACCTGATCAGACATTTTGCAATCTTCAATAATTTGGTATACTATTGGGAAAAATAGAGCAATCACTAGTGAAGCGTAAAACCGGATGTGTACAGGTGGCTGATAAACAACCAACTGGAAGTGAGATCGACTAACCTGCCCAGGTCATAAGCCTCCATGTCCGCCATATTTCTTTCATATATTGGAAACAAGTATGGCGGCTGGGGGCGTTAACTTTTTTTTATTTAATTATTTCGGTATTTTTGTAACCGGAGTTCAGCTTTAAGTAAGCTTGTGACGAGTTCAATCAGTTGATTGGCGTGTTCACCGAGCTTTTCGACTGGTGAGTGGTAGATAGATAAAAGGAAAAAAAGAATAAATGAAAAGAAAAATGAATAAAAAGTAACTAAATAGCGTAGATTATAAAATATAAATAGCGTAAATTATAAAGGTGACAATAGAATAATTAAAAAAGCCTATATACGGTAAAAAAAACCGATATTATTCTGAGAGTAAGGTAAATTATAATTGAGAGAAAAAGAAAAAACAAAAAAAAAAAAAAAAAAAAAAAAAAGCTATCTATATGGTAAGTAAGAAAAGAAGAAAGAAAAACAAACAATATTATCCTGGAAGTAAAGCACGAAAGAAGAAAAAATGGACAAAACAAGAAAATAAATTTAAAAAAAAAACAAAAAGAAAATAAAAGGTAAGCAGTAACGATAAAAATAAAAGAAATGTAGAGAAAAAAATATATAGATAGATAAAATAAATATAGGTTTATACTTTGTGGAGGTATAGAATATAAAATAAAAACGACCTTAAATTTGCTTTAGGACTAGAAGACCTTTGTAGTATCTAGTAGTCTTTCTGTTCCTTTCCTCCATATTGTACTGCCATCAGCAAATTTTGCCAACTCAGTTCTGCCGTCGAGGTAGGACGATTTCTGTTTGTCGTTGATCATGATATTGAAGAGAGTGGGACTGATGACTGATCCCCGAGGCGTGCCATTTTCTTGTGTTTGCTCGGCACTCAGGAATCTGCCAATGTTCACCTGTACCCTTCTATCGCTCAAAAAGCTTTTAATCCACCGAAACATAATGCCCGTTATACCGATACGCCTTAGCTTAAAAATCAGTCCGTCTAACCAGACTAAATCGAAAGCCTTGGTTAGATTTACGAACACGGCACATAACACGTGCCCCGAAAGGAGTGCCCATGACATGACTTGCTGTAGTTGCACCAAGTGGTCCATTGTTGATCTTCCTTTCCTGAACCCGCTTTGATTTTCGTCGATCAGTCGGTTACTGTTACAGATAGAACTGTAATCCGATGTTAACCATTGTCTCCAAGGTTTTGCATAGTGTAGATGTCAAGCTTACTGGACGATATCTGCCTTTGTTCTCACTTTTCCTGGTTTCAGTAGTGGGATGACGTTGGCTTTCCGCCATTCTTTAGGTACCTCTCCTGTCAGCCAGGATGTGTCGAAGAAGTTTAGCTGTATCTTTTTGGCATTTCTAGGAGTATCTTTTTGTCATTTCTAGGCAGATGTTTGAGCAGTGAGTACTTTACTTTGTCCTCACCAGCCGCACTATCCTTCTTGAGGGAAAGAGCCTTATTTAACTCTTCCTCGGAGAAGGACTGGTTGATTGGTTCAGCATTTTCATTAAACTCAATAACCAATGAAGGGTGCTGTGAGTAAAAGATTTCCTTGCTCTTTTGGAATTGGTTGTCGTCCCTGCTAGCGTCTGCGAATGTTTTTGCTAGTAAGTCTGACTTTTCGGTGTCGTTAGTAACGTACTCTTCTCTGTTTTTAAGGTTTAGTATGTTGAATGATCTGCGTTTCCCGTTCATCGCGATCAGTTTCTTCCAGACGACATTCGTTTGCGTGTTTTTGTTCAACGCATTACAGAATGTCATCCAGTGCCTTCTTTCTTTCGTCAACTGCCTCTTGACATTCTGGGGACCACCATGGTTTTCTAATCCTTGGTTTCCTACCAGATGTCTTGGAAATTGAGTCGTTTGCTGGCAGAGTACACGTCGATGTTGGTATCAATGATGTCTTCGGCAGCCTACACGGAAGTTGGTGGCTTCTTTCATTTTCCAATTGGGTCTTCCGTTATAGACCCTGATTGTTTCGGCTTGAATGCAGAATTCTATCACCAGATGGTCACCGCCTAGTGTCTCGTCTTCGTGTACTTGCCAGTCGCAGCGATTTGCCATACCAAGCGTACAGAATGTAAGATCCAGGTGCGTAGGGGGGGCATTTCCTCCAACAAATGTAGGACTCTCATCATTCAGTACACATAGGTCGCTCCCTTCTATTATTGAGCATAGGCTATTCCCCTGCAGTCATTCCTCGGTGACCCCCACAGAGCGTGCTTTGCGTTGAAGTCTCCGCAAGCACAGATTCGCCCCGTGGAAGTTCATCGAGAAGTGACTGGAAGTCATCTATTTTTATTGTGACCACTGGGGGGTGCATAGACATTCAATGTTGTCCACTTTGTTTTACTGCTCAATGTGATGGCTATGCCCATTGCTTCTAGAGGGCCCTCAACGTTTAGTGAAACAGAATATAATTTATGTTATCACTGACGTAGATGGCAAGACCGCCGCCACGTGTAGTGCTTCCCGGTCTGTCCCTTCTCTGACAAGTGTATCCGGGTAGGTGGATGTCGTTCTTTGTCGGTAGTACAATGTAGTTTCGTCTCCTGGAAGCATAGCACATCTTTTGGGTGGTGCTTTAGGTATTTTCTCAGTTCATCACATCTGGAGGACAATCCATTGGCATTAAGTTGTAGAACTGTAACCTGTCCAGACATGATGACTGCCTGGAGAGTCGCGAGTCGATGCTTCGGATCTATTGATCCACAGGTGTCTCGCTTCCCACAGGTGGTGCCACACTCATGCCTGCCTCCGCAGCCAATACCGGTATGCTGCTGGGGATATCTCCAGCGCTAAAGTGGCGTACACGAGTGATCCTCCTTGGGATTGCAAGATTTACCTGAGGACCAAGTTTCTCCTCTTCATCGTCTGCATCTCTTGACCTTTTAGATGTTTTTTTTTGCGGGGGGAGTTGGCTGTATGGCTGCCCTTGCAGTTTGAGCAGTTAAATTTGCTGCCCACCCAACACTCAGTCACCGCGTGTGCTCTCCCACATTGGGAGCATAAGGTTTTTCCCTTGCAGTACTTCGCCGTATGACCCAATTTTTGACATTTGGCGCACTGTCGCACCCTCTGTACATAAGGATGTGCCCGTCTGTTGGGATACACTATTTTTATGACCTCGGGTGTCGTATTTTTCCTAACGGTCAGGGCAACGCTTCCCTGCTCCTTCCCCTCGGCCACTCTAAACCTGTATACCTCAATGACGTCATACTCCCTATCTTTCAGATCGTCAATTATTTCTTCTCCGGTATAGAGAGAGAAATGGGGTGTAACGTCCACTCGACACAAACTGGGTCATTTCGGGACTAACACATGGTTCAATTTTATTTCAATAATTTTCCATACCACATACGCTCACACCAGGGATCGAAACCACAGCCGCAAGCCAGAGGTGATCGGCCAGCTCGAGGTCGAAGCGCGGCACTCTAGACAACTAGGCCCTCGATACCCTCCGGTATCCCATGAACAACCACCTTGTCTGTTAACAAGGTGGTCGGTTCGGATACCGTCACGGCCAAACCGAGTAAGATGTCCTGGACCAGTGCTTTGTCCATGTCCGACTTACTTTGTAGGGCAAGTCTGTCATATCTGGGCACCGTTATTCTGATATCAGGTATATTACTGATACCCCACTTAGTCCGTAATTCCGTTCCCACTGTCGTAAGTTTGACCTCTTGGAAGGACTTGCCTTCAAGTGGCTTCACCAACACGACGTGGGACTGTTCCTCTCTCCTTTTCGTTTCAGGGAAGAATTTCGGTGCAGGGCTGCTTTTAAAAGCGTCAGCCATTGTCATGGTTGAACTAGCCTCTAACGCCATCGTTCTTGTACTGCCGAAAAATACCCGAAAACAAAAGGAGGGACTGAACAGTGTTGATTGGGATCGTGAGTTGGCGTTAATTAGGGTTGTAAGCTGAAATAACTGTTGTTAACCCTTTCCACAAAGAGTCGTTAGTCAATTAGTGTTATTAATACTAATTAACTATAGGTTACTTTTGCTTGTGCGGGTTTATTGAACAGTTGTCAGGCTTGTTGGCTGTACAAAGTAGTTTAGCTTGTTATTGTTTAAAGCTGAACTCCGGTTACAAAAATGCCGAAATAATTAAATAAAAAAAAGTTAACGCCTCCAGCCGCCATACTTGTTTCCAATATGTGAAATAAATATGGCGGACATGGAGGCTTGTGACCTGGAAAGGTTAGCCGATCTCACTTCCAGTTTGTTGCTTATCAGCCACCTGTACACATCCGGTTTTACGCTTCACTAGTGATTGGTCTATTTTTCCCAACAGTATACCAAATTATTGAAGATTGCAAAATGTCTGATCAGGTAAGCCTGTAAATATTTATATGAACCGCGTCTACTACAATATAGTCTAAGCTTTACTCTAAAACAAAAGATACAAAAAGATGACTTACCCCGACGTGAAATTTCCAAGCAAAACAAATCAGCAACACAAACTACTGTCTTCTTCATATTATTATTATTTTTTCCACGTCTTCATGTGAATATCTCACACATATATGTAAATCACCAAAAAAGTTATCGCAGCATAATGTCCAATGTAATTATAACTAATACTGTGCAATAAACAGATAGTTTATAAATAATATTATGCAATAAACAGTTAGTTTAGATTGGATTTTCACAGGCTGCACTGTCATTAGAGTGGTTCAGGCTAAAAATGTTTTATAACAAACAGACACTATTTCGGCACGGTAAAGACATTATATATGATAAGACTTACTATAAAAACTTCATTGATCAACAATGGAAGTCTGGCCACTTCTGATTTTTGAGGATATATAACCATTTGGACATATGTTATAAATGGCTCAAAATCTGCCCGGCTTCCATAATCAAAGGAGTTATCTCTTAGTGAGAATAAGAGCTACGTCCCTTGGTTGTACTAAAAAAAATATGCTCCAAGCCACGCACGTCCCGGAAACGAAATAACTTTATCGCAGTCGGAAAATATCGTTTATTTCCATACTGCAAAGTAACAGATTACACTCTATGAGACGATTGGATTTGATATATGTACGCATGCGCGAACGCTTAGTTGTTTTAACAGTAAACCCGCGCCTTCAAATGTCTTTATCTTAACTGTGTTTATAATGCTACAGTAGAAATTAAAATACATGTTAAGCTGGAGATGAAAATATCGGCATTTGACATGAATTATTTCAAGATTAGCCTAATACATACATGTATATTAAAATGAACAGTGCGTTTACTTATTTATACCCAGACACTGGCCTATTTATAACGGCATGTTTACAGAGGGAGCGAGGGAGAGAGAGGGGTCTATAAATCTAATAATGTAACACTTTAATGTGAATCTCAAAGATAACTAAATATTATATTGTGCAGTACGATGTTTGTTATGAAAAATAAATTGCCGGGTAAAGTACGAGGAAAATATAATGACATGTAATACGGGGAGTGAGAGAGAGGGATTACCCCCCCCCCCCGCCCCCATAAAACTATTAATTTAAAACTTTATTTTTTGTCCCTCAGATAAATAAATATATTGTACTGCATGATGTTTGTTATGAAAAAAAAAGAACACATTGCTGGATAAGTGGCGTATGCGCCGAGCCAGCGATTATTGCGTATGTACCGAATTTAGAGCCAAATTTTGTAGTTTCGTCTGTATAAAGGGTGGTATTTTTCGCCGACTTCAAGGTTTCCTAAACATTTGGACACCGGCGCGCTCACATGATATTCTTTGAACTGTAGATTTTGATGGAGTGTAATTAGATTTAGTCCCGCGAGAGCCAAACATGCGGTTAACCACTGCTACGTTACCATTGGAAACGTTAAGATTTTTAAGTTTCATGACCAAATTATGGCATTCTGCTGTGTATCTTTTATTTTTGACATCATACAAAATTCCTTCGTTCGTCTAAAAAGGTTTGGACTTGCAACCATTCTTTTTACCTGCCAATTGTTTTTTATTTTCATTATTAGCCTTCATGCGAATCATTTCTTTTTTAGTCTTCCTAAGTTGATTTTTTTTTTAAACTTGGCGATTGTGCTTTTATGACAATCGCCGCAAATACTTTTTTTCTATCTAAATCAGTCAAGGTCGCATCGGCAGATGTCCGAGTCTCTCTGTTTATTAAATTAATTTCACTTGTGTCTGCCGATGGAGTAACGTAAACTATCCCGGAAAAAATGGGGTGTCAAGAAAATCGTCGTATGATTTCATACATTTAGTGGACTTAACCTTACTTTTACTCAGCGTCCTAGTCTTTGTCGTCAGTCTGGCCAGTCTATTTTGAATGTATTTGTCACCAAAAGTCACACAGTCGTCATGTAAAGCAGTCATGACAGACCGATGCTCCGAAGTTGTCGGGAATTTATTAACATTTGTCTAGCATAAAGCCTATTTGTGATTTTTGTCATAGGTAGTTTGTTACAGTTCCCAAATCATATGGGTACTTGTCCAATCCAATGCTGGATAGCAAATCATCCGTGGACGATATCTTGCAGGGCTCAGTCTCAAATCTTGAAAAAATAAGTCCGTCGATCAAAGCCTATGCCTACAGGATGGTTAGATAATATACTATGATTATAAAAATAATTTACACCATGTTACCGAAAAGGGTCTGGAAAATAAAGACTACAAATAAAAAGTTTGTTTCGGTTATTTTCCGGTCTCAAATAGTTCTGCGTATTTAGAGCTAGCAAATATTTATTTCCTAACCACGATAGATGCCAGCGTAAACCAAGAATGTAGCCACTTAATAAAAGTAAATCTCGAAAGGTTGTAGTAAATTTATCTGGGCAATCTCATGTGGTCGAAAGTTAGAAATGAGACGAAGCTATTACAGCTAGCTCTGTATTTAAATCACCAAAATCGCCAAAATCAAAAATCAAATCAAGAAGTGAAATCGAAATTTTTGCTCACGTTCGCTATTAAATAAACACGTAAGTCGAAGCCCGTAATGAGTGTATTTTTTACTCGGCGATATATACCAATACATGTTTGTAAAAATACCTCATGTGACGTATATTTGCTGCGACTTCCTAAACCACGTGCGCGGCGCTAACTTCTGCTCACTTCAGAAGATTTCTCGACGGAGCAATCACACAGATAAGCGGGTCAGTTTTTATAAGGACAAATATTGTGTCTCTGAACCACTCTATTGTCATGTCTGCTGTTGCTGTTGTTGACGATGAAGGGGCATAACTACATTTTGGGGGGCGGCTCTCATTGGGGAGTATTTGACAGTGCTAAATTTATTGATGTTACATTTTTTTCTGTTTTACCAAGGTGGAAGAAATTGATATCCATGAATTTCTCACTGACCCTGCAATGCCTTATGATGTCGATGGGCCGAAAGATATCAATGGTGGCTCACAAGAAGACGTGGAAAAAATAATAATAATAATATGAAGAAGACATTAGTTTGTGTTGCTGATTTGTTTTGCTTGAAAATTTCACGTCGGGGTAAGTCATCTTTTTGTATCTTTTGTTTTATAGTAAAGCTTAGGCTATATTGTAGTAGACGCGGTTCATATAAATATTTACAGGCTTACCTGATCAGACATTTTGCAATCTTCAATAATTTGGTATACTATTGGGAAAAATAGAGCAATCACTAGTGAAGCGTAAAACCGGATGTGTACAGGTGGCTGATAAACAACCAACTGGAAGTGAGATCGACTAACCTGCCCAGGTCATAAGCCTCCATGTCCGCCATATTTCTTTCATATATTGGAAACAAGTATGGCGGCTGGGGGCGTTAACTTTTTTTTATTTAATTATTTCGGTATTTTTGTAACCGGAGTTCAGCTTTAAGTAAGCTTGTGACGAGTTCAATCAGTTGATTGGCGTGTTCACCGAGCTTTTCGACTGGTGAGTGGTAGATAGATAAAAGGAAAAAAAGAATAAATGAAAAGAAAAATGAATAAAAAGTAACTAAATAGCGTAGATTATAAAATATAAATAGCGTAAATTATAAAGGTGACAATAGAATAATTAAAAAAGCCTATATACGGTAAAAAAAACCGATATTATTCTGAGAGTAAGGTAAATTATAATTGAGAGAAAAAGAAAAAACAAAAAAAAACAAAAAAAAAAAAAAAGCTATCTATATGGTAAGTAAGAAAAGAAGAAAGAAAAACAAACAATATTATCCTGGAAGTAAAGCACGAAAGAAGAAAAAATGGACAAAACAAGAAAATAAATTTAAAAAGAAAATAAAAGGTAAGCAGTAACGATAAAAATAAAAGAAATGTAGAGAAAAAAATATATAGATAGATAAAATAAATATAGGTTTATACTTTGTGGAGGTATAGAATATAAAATAAAAACGACCTTAAATTTGCTTTAGGACTAGAAGACCTTTGTAGTATCTAGTAGTCTTTCTGTATTTGAGGAGTCTTTAGATTATTGAGTCTTGGCTTCTTTATCTATGATAAACTTTTTGTAGTCATTTGACTAAAAAACTTGCGCAAAAGGAACTCTGTAGGAAAAGCCA
This sequence comes from Patella depressa, assembly GCA_948474765.1. Lineage (NCBI taxonomy): Eukaryota > Metazoa > Mollusca > Gastropoda > Patellidae > Patella > Patella depressa. The sequence goes on along the minus strand of OX419715.1, from coordinate 48,629,567 downwards.
CTACTGAGCCTGAAGTATGAAGTATGTCCCACTTTGGATTCAAAAACTTTTGTACATTTTTCCTAGATATGAGGAAACTGTGAATGTTAATTGCCATACATATCAATTCATACTATATTGGCCTATTTCTATTCAATGTCTCTAGTTCCTAGGGGTTTCAATGTAGCTACGAGGAGAGCCTCAATGCGTGTCCTGATTTTCTGTTTCAAAATGTCATTACCGTTACCTCGCTGCGTATTTCACAAATATCTCAGCTTTATTCAACAAGGCTATTGTCAACCTCAAGATAAAGGTCTTTCTTGAAAGAAAAAGATGAAAATGTGTTGTTCTTTTTCTTTTTTCAAAGCAAAACGTGTCTTTACCGTTACCACTTGATGTCTTTACCGTTACCATTTTTAACAGTAAAGATTATACAAAACTCAATAATGCTGATCAAGCATTGCAAACATGATTTTGAACAAAAGAACACCTTCTACTTCTGATTTGTGAATTTTTTTTACATACATGGCCTCATAAAAAAATGAATGTGTCTTTACCGTTACTTGTCACTTTTTCTGAGAATGATCCTAATGCCAAAATTGACAATGACTGACAACACGTCAGAACGATATACATAGCAACCACTTGAATCATAGGCATCACATAGTTTTAAGGGTATATGCAAGAACTGCATAACCAGCAATAAAATTGTGTTGACGGTCTACAATAATAAAGGCTAAAAACTCACCCATGTTATCATAACCTGCGAAAGCGAAGCCATCATTGTTGCCAAGAGTTGCCTGAGCTGTGGAGTCTCGGTTAACAGGCCGTAACTAATTTCTTCACGACTGGCACAACCGGTCAAAAAGATCACACTAAGGCTAATTTATTACTAATCTTTTTAAAAATTTTCAAACATTAAAAATATTTTGTTTGAAATATTCGAAAACCATTTTCTTTCATAATTTATTTAAAAGCGACCAAAGACTCAAGTATTGAGGTTTATAAAGCTTGAGAACGGCTGTCATCTGTTGCGAATCCTCTACCAACGAGAGGTTCGTCTTTGTTTTGGGAACGCCCCTTGAGCTAGATACGTGGAACCAACAGAAAGGACAAGACAATTAACTTTTAATAAAACTTTACTAAACACAGAAAAGCAATAATACAACAATATAATTTGAATAACATGTACAATAATCTTAATCAATTAAATGAAAACCGGAACTCGAACTTCTAATGCCACTGGATGACTAGGGTTGCTTTAAGACCACAGTCTCTGAAATTTAATACAAATGCTAATCGCGGAATAAGATAATATGCTATACACGGAAATATATCCGCTGGATAGCTAACGTCGCTGGATCACTGGAATCACTGTATGACTGGAATCACTGGATGACTGCAGTGACTGGATAACTTCAGCCACTGGAATATGTAATTATATGATAATACAAAATAATATGCTATACACGAAAATGTATCCGCTGGATAGCTAACGTCGCTGGATCACTGGATGACTACAGTCGCTGGATCACTGGAGTGTCTGGATTACTTCAGGCACTGGAATATGTAATTATATGATAATACAAAATAATATGCGGTGTCTTCCCATAACGCCGACTCACCAGAATTTGGAAAGTCGACCGCGGCACTTTTTGATGGGTTAAGAACGGATTAAAGGCGTTATTGAGGTAGGGACCAGTCATTATTTTAATAATGACTTTACTTTACTTTGTTCAGATTATTAATATAGTTCACTTAAATTCAACTCACTCATTAAATAATAAAAGAATGTTGGATATTTTATGCGTGCCAAAAGTTAATATTATTTGTAATGTTATGTGTTAAAGGTTGTTTTTTTTTAAAAAAAGAAAAAGAAATAAATGCTCCCAAAATTATCGGCTTAATTAGTTTTATCCCCCAGCTTGGGTCTATTGTTCTTGACCAGTCGACCCCTTAACACCGACCCAAATTTTTCCCCTAAAACTCGGTGAGTCTGAGTTATGGGAATAAACCTAATATGCTATACACGGAAATATATCCGCTGGATAGCTAAGGTCGCTGGATGACTGGAATCGCTGGATGACTGGAATCACTGGATGACTACAGTCGCTGGATAACTGGAATCGCCGGATCACTGGAGTGACTGGATAACTTCAGTCACTGGAATATGTAATTATATGCTTATACCAAATAATATGCTATACACGGAAATATATCCGCTGGATAGCTAACGTCGCTGGATGACTAGAATCGCTGGATAACTGGAATCACTGGGTCACTGGAGTGACTGGATAACTACAATCGAACCCAAATTATTGCTAACTACAGAAATGCAAAAATCATTAATACTCAAATGTCGCTATGTGTGGCTGCAGCCACTGGATCAGACCACTGGAGAGGTTTTAACACGCTCAATAGGGTTATCGGGTTTGTGATCATCCCATCATCGGATTGACCTGGGCTAGTGTCCGTTAAACTTGAAATCCGGCAGGTCTATAATGGGACTTGTATTATTGCTGACTGGAGGACGGGCGCTGGCTTGGTTTACTTAAACCGCCATCCCGCGGCTGGATCCAGACTGGATTACCGTACCATTAAAGATTCCATCTTTAGCTCCAGTTCCAGTTTAGAGTTCACCTTCGTAAGGCGTACAGAAAACCTATGCAATGAATTCCTGACGTCAATCTAATTTATACCGGCGATATGTGACGTCATGACGTCAACATACCCTCATCCAATAGGAACGTCCACCAGGGGACGTTAGGAACTGTCATGGCTGACCATGTCAAGTTTTGTCCCAAATTTGCCATGTGAATTATGTAAAAAATGCGATATACGTCTCAATGAGGGAGTCGTGAACAGTAATTTGGACTCCTTGGTGATCATAGTTACTTACTCGACAACTTCTTTGGATATCATGCCGTCTATACACGGTAAGTGCTACTTTTGTTCCCACGTTAAGGCTGACGTTTCATCCCGACGTCAACGGAATAGAAAGATTAATTGTATACACTGTACAATACTAATAAAATGGGGCTTAGCTTGCTTGTGTGGACAATTCAATAGGTATCAATTGACAGGTTCGTAACACATCGCAAACCCGCGGCGCTCTAACCACACGTCTTCTACGTGTATCTGGACTGCACGGGTGTTTCCATCATGTGATTACGGCGACTATATAACCCAATTAGATTTTTTTTTCGAAATTTATAGATTTTTGAAACGCCCGTTTTCAATGCAAGTTGTACACGAAAAGCGGGGTCGCCATACGCGAGTAATGCAAGTGTGGTAACCGCGCCATGGTCTTTGGTCATATTAAGAACTCCATAAACGTAGTGGGAACCTCATAACATCGCCATATGCGTAGTGGTAGCCCCATGAGGTCGTGGCGCAATCGCGCAACAGTGGTGGAATCATCGTAACATCGCCATGAGGACTCAAAACGCTTGGTGGTTGTGGTGAAGACGCCATGGCAAATGTTACAATTTTCGCAGCGTCTTTACCATGTGTGTACTACGTTCATAGAGCTGTTCCCGCGCCCCACCATGTTCTCTCGGCTTTCCAAGTCATATAGCAGAACCTTGGCGTTTGTTTTGAACATACTCAACGCAAACGCTGTGACCCAGGGATGATTGGAGACCACTGCATTATATCTGGCGTTTCCACCACGCTTATGGCGATCTTGACGCAATCCGAGACCATTTGTTGTCGCCGTAACAGCGCAGTAAGGACCTTCGCGACTCCATCACGTACTCGCCGATTCCCAGGTCATATGACAGAACATAGGCCTTGTTTTGAACATGCTCAAAACAAACCTCGTGGCTCGGCGATCATGGGAGACCACAGCACGATATCTAGCGTTTCCACCACGCTTTTGCCACGCTTATGGTGATCTTGACGCGCTCTGAAACCATTTTTTTGTCGCCCTAGAGAAGCACAGTAAGGACGCCAACCAGGTCTGACGGGGATATTACGTCACAACGTTTTTTTATTATTATTACGTCATTCACCGATTCGCAGGTTGGCGAATTTTGAAGGTTACACAAGTTCTTTTGAAATGCTGAAAAATAGCATGTTATAATGTCGATAACGCGTCTTGAGTCCTAATGATCTCAGGACATGTCTATTGGACAAAAACACCCCTCTAAATGAGAAAAAGGAGGTGTTTACCTCCTGTTTATAAGCATTGCATCATTATAACAGGCCACATTGCTCTAAATTGATCCCTAATTGAAACGTATGTGTTTATGTACATAATTAATAGATATTAATTACACTAGGGGAACGATAATAGGTTCTATATCGTAATTTCCTGCATTATGGCCCCTGATTGTACGAAAAATGGGCTAATGAAGACGGGTTACCTCTAGAGGTCACAATTATTATCCGATTTAAAATACCGTTTGAGAATATCACCGTTACATTGAAATGAAGGTGGAGTTATAATTTCGTGAAAATCAGAACAAAACTGCCGGACAAAATGGCCGCCGCTTGTACGCAAATAGTGGGAAAATATGGTTGTGGACTCTGCAGAGGTCACAATTTTAATATTCATGGCCCCTGATTGTACGAAAAGTAACGTTTTTTACTTTTTGTCCCTCTTAAGTTCACAATTATTATCCGATTTAAAACAAAAACGTTCAAATATCACCGTTGCACCGTACGGTTGGTTGAGTTCTGATTTCGTGAAAATCGGACTAATACTGCCAGACAAAATGACCTCGCCTCGTACGCAAATAGTATAAACATCTTGTATATCAAGGTTGTGGACCCTCTTGAAGTCACAATTTTGATCCGATTTTGATGAAGCTTGCAATATATCGTACGCAAATAGTATAAACATCTGGTATGTCAAGGTTGTGGACCCTCTGGAAGTCACAATTTTGATCCGATTTTGATGAAGCTTGCAATATATCTTTATAACACCAAAATCTTAGTCGATATTTGCGCATATCGGATCGTAGTTTCCTGAATTATGGTCCTTGATTGTTCGAAAAATCGCTTTTTGTGTAGCTCTTGCGTATCCAGTATGGCAGCCGCTGGTTAACTATTAACATATATCTAGTCTCCCATAATGTATCTTTAAAAGAGACTCGCCCAGAACACATAACACAGAAATTGCTTTAATTTTAATTAAATATCTAAAAGCGAGACAGAATATTGTAAACCCTAGATTATAATGGATTTATGTAGTAAAAAAAAGTTTTCGTGAATCAATTGATAATTATGTATTTTTTTAGAGAATGCACCTCAGCGACATGTATATGGATTTTATGTTGAGAGCGTATAAAACCTGTTACATGTTGTCACAAAACGACTTATATTCGATTTGGGTATCTTAAGATACCGACTGGTATTCGTTTCTATCACGCAGATGAAAACCTATGATGAAAAAACAGTAAAAACTATATTTTCTATTGATTTTACTAAATAAGGTTTTGTCCGAACCAAGGTGACAGTCTAATATGTTCTACTTTACACGTGATCTATATATCTATTGAATACACAAAAATATAAGTGTTTGAAAAAAGAACTAGATTATTTGTAGATAACGAGCACTTTCAGTAATTTTATTAAGCTCATTGGGTAAACAACATTTAATAATACAACAATGTATATAACGTCATAGTAACGCAGTAGTACAAAAATGGAACATAAATAGAATATCAGATCATAGGTCTATATATATGCAATGAAACTACTACAATTTTGCAATAAACACATGTTAGAACTGTTATAAAATGAAAGGCGACAAGATTGTTTAGCAGCAGAAACATCGGCAATAAAAGAGTAAACAGCAGGAGTGGCTTGAAGGTTATGAGACAAAATATAGGAATGATAAATTTAAGTTTCTCAAACCCCCAAATTTGTCTGAAATAAAATACCACAAACTAATCAAAAACTCCAAAGGGAGAAAACTAATCAAAATATCCGATCAAAACAAATGGAAAGTCGAACGTCCCTAGATCAATCTTGTGCAGATCACCGCAACTCTGCAGGATCAAGAGGGGGACCGCCACAGAATAAGATCACCTGAGAGAAGATCACCATAAAGAAAGCCTATGCAGCAAAGATCACCTCAACACAATAGTTATAAGAACGAGTATAATGATTGGACGTCCACATCGGTATGAAGAACAAAATTATCTTTCTGAGCGACGGTAAAGGACGCTGAGACATACCAACTATCCAAAAACGAGAGAGGTAGAATATAACCATTTTTTAGATACTAACTTTAGCCCCTAGAACGCCCACAAGATTTTTCAAAGTGATCAAGGGCACTAACACCATCAGTAATTATCATCGGATATCACTTGAAATCAATAGCAATCTTCCTTTCATAACATTACACACTGTGTATAAAATTAAAGTCAATCAGATATTAAATTTAGCCTCTAGAGCGTCCACAAAAACATTCGAAGTGATCAAGGGCCATGGTCTGAAGGAATAGATCCTACCAGCAGGAAAACAGTTCTTGTGGGTCTATAAGTTTAACCTCTACATTGTGCAAAACATTTGAGACTATGGTAAATAATAGGCTAAGATATTATTGTAAAAAGAATGGATTTATCAGCCCAAATCAAAGTGGATGTAGACAGCAGCGCTCCACTATTGAACACATTGTCAGGTTACAGCATGACATCACTATCTAAAAAGAACAATTATATATGTGCAGTATTCCTCGACCTGACCAAGGCATTTGACTTAGTTTGGGTGGATGCCGGATGGCCTGCTCAAAAAAAGTACATGGGCTGGGGGTAACAGGATGAATGTTCCACTGGATTGAGGATTTATTTTCTAAATGATAGGCAAATTCATGATATAGACAGCAGCGCTCCGCTATTGATCATATTGTCAGGTTACAGCATGACATCGCAATCTAAAAAGAACAATTATCTATGCGCAGTATTCGTCGACCTGACCAAGGCATTTGACTTAGTTTGAGAGGATGGCCTACTTAAAAAAAAAGTACATGGGTTGGGGGTAGCAGGATGAATGTTCCACTGGATTGAGGATTTTCTAACCGATAGGCAACTTCAAGTTAATGTAGGTTTCTCAATAAGCAATATGAACTCGAAAATGGCTCATCACACGGTTCCGTTATAAGCCTGACACTTTTCAATATCATGATTAATGACTTTCAGTATGATAACTACATTAAGAAACTCATTGACGTTGTAGTCTATACAGAAGACAGTTCAATCTTGCATTCAGCGAATAACTACGGCATGGTTAGAACGAGAATGCAAGAAGCTGTTAACAAATTATCGAAATGATTAGGGATTTCGACTGTCTCAAAGTAAAACAGTAGGTATGCTCTTAATAGGGAAGTGTCGTCTATGAAACTGGAATTGAACAACATCCGAATTGAATTCAAAGACGAGGCAAAGTCTCTAGGGGTGATCTTTGATCGCAAAATGACTTTTATACCACATATTGAACATATTAGGACAAAATGTAATGAGATGTCTGACGGGCAGGTCCTGGGGAGCAAATAAAACCACCCTGCTAATGATATATGGGTTCATGATAAGATCAATATGTGACTATGGTTGTGTTTCGTTTGCGAGTGCAAATAAAACGGCTCTTGCTAAACTAGACAGTTTACAATATCAGGCGAAAAAGATAGCCACAAGGGCTTCATTTGGCACTAAAAGTGAAAGTCTATTGCAAGAAATGAGAAGAACACACTGATATTGAGATACTGGGCTTAGCTTGCAATATCTTGGGTACAGCTGTCCAACATTTAGCTGTACAAAACACCAAGAAAAAAATTCAGAAGAAATGCTAAATCAGAGACTCAACCGTTCGGTCACAGAGCAAATGATCTAATAAAAGACCTTCGATTAGATCACTATCAGATTACTAACAAGGCATTTTCGTATCAAGCCCCAGAGCTGTACAAAAACCCACACTATGTCATACGCCTAAGCAATGTTGTTAATAAGAAAGAAAATCCACAACACGCTCAAATGTTATCTAAAGTATTCTTGAACGAAAAATGGTCATCTCAAGTGAAAATATACACGCACGGATCCAGACACAACCAAAACTGCATTAGGTGTAAATATTCCTGAATTAAATGTCAAAAAGGCTAAAGGCAATATCCACAGTTGTTGGCTGGCTTATGTCATCCACCATTCAAAGAGCAGTCATTGTATCAGACTCCCTTACCAGCATAAAATCAATAACACATGATAAAATAACATCTAGACCAGAAATATTGTTCAGAATATTCGCGCGAGTGTCTGCTCCCTCCGAAAAGAAAAATAAAACCGTTGAATTTACATGGATACCATCCCATGTTGGCATAGTAAGCAATGAGTCTGATGACTGTCTGGCTCGCAAAGGACTCAGTCTCTGCGAGACCGAAGACTTAAAATATAGCGTTCATGAATTTAACAGCATCGTTGAAGCTATCTCAAAATTCATAGTAGAATCGGGAATTAACTGTTAATTTAGTTACATTAAAAGAGTACTAGTCTAAGAAAGATAACTGGTTGTGTAGACCAGGTTGGTCCCTAAGCCACCTGTATTCTTTAATAATATCAAGAAAATTAACGTTAAAATAGGGAACTACATATCTAGTCACAAATGAAGGAACTATTGTTGTAGGAAAGTATGGCGGATCATCTTGTAACATGTTTTTTATTTACAAAGGGAGAAGATGACCCGACTTCTCTTCTCGTGACCACGGTTTTATAAGTGTGATTTAAATTGACTTTTTAATATACAAGGACTTTTTTTTTATTATGACAGCGGTTTTATAATTGTGATTTAAATTGACTTTTTAATATACTAAGACTTTCCTTTATCAGTAGGCAGAAAAGTAGTCAACAGAACAGAAAAATGATGTGTGATTTAAATGGACTTTTTAATATACAAGGACTTTTTACGTTGTGAGTTAACCAATTATAAGGAGACTCTAGACATACACGGACATCCAAATTGTATGTTTTTACCAACTTTCAACCCATAAAGTGTAAATTAAATCAACCTGTCCATAATATCATGTATTTGACGTTAAATCTTGAATAATCAACAACCACTCCATCCGCCTCATCACGCTTTCTGTGATGTCACAATATGACTGCGAAGCGGCGCCTCATTGAAGGGCACTACACCGTCATCTAGTACGGGGATGCTGTCTCTCACTTAGTGGGCTTGTAACATTCTATTCTAGAATGATTGAAAATGCATATTTTATAGGAAAATGTTTGTAAGTGGATGGATAATGGCTAAAAGAAATGCTATAATAACTTGTATATTCTATGCCAAAATTATGGAAAATGTTGTATAGTTGGTAGGAAAATCTTAAGTAGTGATTACATTACTGGTTGATTCCCGATACTGCTTGTATCTTGTACATTATGAAAAATTATAATTTTGTATAATAATCTGTAAAACGTTTTGATGTGAAATGGAACAAGCCATCAGTGAGGCTGATGTCCCCCGCCGAAATCCCACAATAAATAGATGACTCATATTAATTAATCGCACATTTATTTATTTTTTTTTCAAAAGTATGGAGCAATCAAACTATACACTAAGTTTCATCACTCTCTATCAGATAGAATCAAGATTATTTTGTCCCAAAGCATCGACCAATGAAATTGATTAGCTCTGCTTAGCTTGAGCTTGAAATGTTAATCATTGAACTCAGTCAAGACATACACCTAATGAACGTCTACATCAAGTTTAAACATTCTACCTCAATTAAAAGCAGAGTTGTTATGTTCCAAAGTCTTGACCAATCAAATTGCTTATCGCTCCTTAGCCCAAGCAGAAAATTCTCACTATGAAACTTAGTCAATGTAATGATATAATGAATGTATATTCTGAGTTTCATCGCTCTCACTTCATTATACCCAAAGTTACCGTGTCCCAAAGCATAACCAATTAGATGCTTACTTCTGCTTACTGTAAGCAGAACATGTTCATCGTCACACTCCATCAAGGCATTCACCTAATGAACGCCAAAACCAAGTTTTCTATCTCAGTTCGAAAGAGGGTTATTGTGTTCCAAAGTTTCAGCCAGTCAAATTGCTTATCGCTATGCTTACCCGGAGCAGAAAATGTTCCTTATCGACCTTAGTCAGGGTGTTGATGTAATGGAACTACATGTATACACAAAGTTTCATCACCCTCACTTACTTAGAACTCAAGTTATCGTGTCCCAAAGCATCAACCAATCAAATTGCTTATTTTCGCTTACCCTCAGCAGAAAATGCTCATCTTCGAACTCCATCCAGGCAATGACTTAATAAACACATACACCAAGTTAGAACATTTTAACTCAATTAGAACGCGAGTTATTGTGTTCCAAAGTTTCGACCAATCAAATTGCTTATCGCTCTGCTTACCCTGAGCAGAAAATGCTCATTATCAAACTTAGTCAAGGTATTGATGTAATGAAACTATACACCAAGTTTCGTCAGTCTCATTGAATTAGAACTAATGTTATCGTGTCCCAAAGCATCAACCAATCAAATTGCTTATCTCCGCTTACCCTAAGCATAAAATATGCTGATATTCGAACTCAATCAAGGCATAGAAATATATAAATAGACTAGAATGGCCACGGCCAATCAAATGCCGCTTTCACGACATGCGCAGAGGTCAGCCATACTAGTACATTGATCATGCACAACAAAATGGCGTCGTTTGATTACGCGAAGGAAAACATAACTTTTACGTTTTCAGTATCCACCAAAGGCACACAGTGTTTTGCCATTAACTGTACAAATAACCAAAACCCACATCAAAATTAAATGGAATAACCTTCCACAGGTAAGAAATTCAATAGTGATTATATTTTTAAAAGACAAAATGTTCAGCGACAGCGTGGACTTGCACTTTTTGGAGTCCCGTGACAGACGACCAGCAGTGTTGTCGTACACTGTGTTTATCTTTAGTTGCCGGCCTATTATTATGTAACACTCACACTGCATGACTAGCCTATTTTTAGACGTTAAACAACCTGAGACTTATAGGCTACTTTTATAAAAGTATTTATTTATTTATTAGATAGGCCTACACTTACTACTCACTAGGCCTAGTCTTTAGTAGTACCGTAGTAATACTAGTAAAATACACTACCATGGACCGTACTAAAGTCCACTGGCACCCGTAGATCTACTAGGTCTAGTTCAAATTCACGATAGGATAGGCTTTCCTGGACTGACGACGAAGCTTCCTTTGTAATTTCACTGAGACTGAGGGAGTGGTGACTGATTGATTGGCTGTTGTCAACGAACCTACTTTGTAAATTCATTCCAGACTTCCTTAAATTTTAAATGTTCAAACATACTAATAATAATTAATATGTATTTTTTTCAGCCCACCAATATAGCAGCCACTGTATTTACTTCCACTTCTATGAAGAATTTTCATTTGATGACCACAGGGATTTTTAAACCGATAAATTTCTAACATGATGGAAGGGCAATGTGAATAATGCTTAAATAACCATCGTCACTGCTCAATAAAATTAATTCATTCATCATAATCTTAATTTTAAAAGTTTTCATTGAACGATAAGCAGGCTTTTTATGCTAGTGCCTGAATGACTTTGAAATGCATATTTCTTGTAAAGAATTTGAATACATTTAAATCTCAACTGTAAATTAATTACATATTTCTTTGTTTTGAAAGAAAATTCAATAAATATATTAAATGAAATCATTGGATTATTGTGAAATATTTCTTTCTGACAGAATATTGGGAGAATGTACTTGGTATAGAGACTATTTATCTACTCATGAAATTATAAATTTTCCTCACTCAATGAAATGAACCTGATATTTGTGTAAAAGTTAATTTCTATTACACATATATCTCTCATGTGTACATGTATTCAGTAAATTGCAAAATTTTTCACTTTTGAATTGAATTTGTCTTGCACCCCCCTTTATGATGGCATAAAACCATTTATTTTAACTTTTATGACAGATCACAATTTTCAAAATATTTTTGGGACACTAGAGTTTTATTCATATAAGGTATTTTCACATTTGGCCACATTTACCATGGAATATTAAATTCGAATTTCATAAATAGGTTACAGGCGACCCTTCTCCTTGCCTATAATGTATAGGCATAAATTAGCGTAGTGCAGTCTTTAGATTTTGTGGGCCTCTATTATATTGCAATGTAAATACACATATAAGCTTTATAATCCACAACTATTCATATTTCAGATTTATTATTTCCATTAAAAAACAAAATTAATTATTTCGTTCTGATTCGCAGACCAACAAATGTTCTGGGTAGTCTATGAGAGATGACCTTGGTGCCAATCCAAACTTCGTCTTAATATCTAATTCACTCTCTATTTTAAAATATGCTTCTTGTCAAACATCGGTATGCTTGTAGCTTGCATAATATTTACAATGCTATCTGAAATGTAGAAAAATTGAAATGAAATAAAATTAAGAATATTTAACTGAACAGCAGCTCCACAGCCTACCCTTATTTCGAATGCCAAATGTCATTGGTTCATTTACGTGCATGCCAACAGACCCTTGATATTTCATCCCATCAGAATGACTAGACATTGTTCCTTTCTGGATGCGCCGTCCTGCACCACTGACAAAAGATGAAGCCTGGAAATTTTTTCGATGAACACCGGATTCAAATTTTCCTTGTTAGTAAGCGAAATGAAATAGTTTTACATCCAAATTTGGCTAATACAGTGTGCTATGAGGGACATTTTGCCTGGACAATCGCGCTACGGCCTACTATTATATCGAATTCCATCTTCAAGGGATCTTTTACGTGCACGCCAATGTGTATACAGGACCTCGGTTTATCGTCCCATCCGGGCGACTAGACAGCTGTCCTTGTCAGGCCCTCCGTCCTACATCACTGACAAGGGGAAACATGCCGGAAAATCTGAATCAACATTCTCGGCCAATGCAGGGATCGGACACCCAACCTCCAGGCTAGCGACCCAGCGTCTTACCCACTTAGCCACTGTGTGACCCCTGTTAGTGAAGACTACCAGCTTACGCCAAACATTGTGCTATGAGGGAAATTTTGCTACAGCCTACTCTAATATAAAATTCTAACTGCCAAATCAATCTTTTACGTAAACGCCAATACTTACACTGGACCTCGGTTTTCCGTCCCATCCAAACGACTAGACAGCTATCCTTGACAGGCCCTCCGTCCTGCACCACTGACAAGGTGAAACCACAACAGAAAATGGCGAACTTTCTTGGCCAACAAGATCTAACCTGTGGCCTATATATCGGCTAGCAAGCCAGCATCTTACTCACTTAGCCACAGTGGTTCCCCAATCATGTTAGATAATTACATGATAGCACTGTAAAATAAATACAGGGAAGGAATCATGTTAGCTAGAGGTATATAACAGTGTCATAATGTAAGGTAAGGTAAGTGGTCAAGTGGGTTTTGCTTAGTATGGCTAACTTGTGTTAGAATTCTGACACAAATAGAACCGTATCTACCTTTAACAGAAAACCAAGTTCTATTTAATTAACATTATGGTATAACCTGTCACAATGGTTTTTTCCGTTTTCATTCACCCCAGGAAGAAAATGTAATAAATATCAGACAAATGTGTTACCAAACAATTTAAATACTCCACATATCGTGTGTCCTTATTTAATTTTTTTTGATAGTTTATCACTGTTTTTTTTTTAGAAATAGGTTGGCCTATATCATGATGACTATTATTGTCTTAATTTCACAAACTGCTGTGATATATCCTGCCTGCACATCGCGAAATGCTCACCGTTTCCTTTATATCACAAGGCCTAGTATTTGTTTAAATTTAGTTTTCAAATCTTCATAAAATACTGTGAGTATTTCGTCCTGCATATTGAGGCTTTGAAAATTGTTTTTGACAGCTGCTCACGGTTTCAGAAATAGGTAGGCATATTTCATGAGGCCTAGTGGGCCTATATTATTTTAACTTTACAAATCCTCACAAAATGCAGGGGGATATTTAGCCTGCTTATCAAGACTTTTGAGCGAGTTGGTCATTTTTTAAAAATATTTATGGTAGGCCTATATATCATTCGGCCAAATATTTAAACTTTACAAATCTTCACAAAATGCAAAATCTTCATGGGGCCTAGTATTATTTTATTTTTATAAATCTTCGGAAAATGCCGTGAGATAGGTCTGTCAGGTAAAACCATAAAATGCAAACAGGTACTAAATTATACTGAATATTGGCCTAAGTAAAATTAAATATTTTAATATTTGCCCATATTCGTCATTTGACAAATTACCTACACTATATAGTGGTAGTAGTACTTGAATCAGAACACCTTCCACGTTACACGGCCATTTTTAGCCCATCCTCTCTGCGCTAAAAACTTGAAACTCCTCACTATCATATTATAATATACTATTCAAAAAAGTAGGGGATATTTGATTTTTAAGTGTTATTAAAGTCACCTAATGAAACTGACGAAGAAACAAATGACAAAATGAAATGAAGTTCACATTCATCGTTTTATTCCAAATGATCGTTAGACTAAGTAAGGCACAGACTGACCATTATAATGGTAAAATGATACCCGGGGTCAAACAGCAAAGTTACCACAGCATCACAACAAAGTCAGTAACGGGTAAATCCTCCTCTGTTTGCCAAACAAGCATTGATCCGACGTGGCATACTCCTAATGAGACGTCCAACGTCATTTTGGTCCAGATTGTCCCATTCCTGTTGCAACGCAGCAGCAAGTTCTTGGACATTGGCAGGACGTTGTTGACGTTGACGTAACCTCTGTCCAAGCATGTCCCAGACATGCTCGATGGGGGAGAGGTCGGGACTCAGTGCTGGCCAAGGTAATGTGGTGATGTTCTGTTGTTGGAGGTAACCTGTAACGATCCTGGCCCTGTGACATCTTGCGTTGTCATCCTGGAAGATGAAACGTCGGCCATGTCGTCGTGCGAACGGCACAACATGGACTGCCAAGATGTTGTCCCGGTAGTACTGGCCTGTAACACGCCCTGCAACAACATGTAAAGCCGTTCTTCCAGCAACAGTGATGCCTCCCCACACCATAACAGAACCACCCCCAAATCGATCATGTCTGATGACGTTAACGTCTTGGAAGCGCTCGTTTCGACGACGCCACACCCTCCTACGTCTGTCCAAAAAATCAACAGTGAACCTTGACTCATCTGAAAACATCACATTGCTCCAGCGTCGATTATCCCAGTGTTGACGATCCCTACACCAACGACGTCTTGCCTGAATGTGATGATCTCTCAAACAAGGGATCACGCGAGGGCGCGAAGGTGACCCCTATGCCGTCGATTCCGAATCGTCTGGCCACTCACTCTCACACCAGTGTCTGTTTGAAGACGAGCGCTGATCTGATTTGCTGTGATGACACGATTTCTCAAGGCCAAGGTACGGATAAATCGATCCTGGGCTTGAGTTGTCGCCCTTGGTCGACCTGAGCGTGGTCTGTCCTGTACTGATTGTATGTCACGGTATCTGGACCATAGCCTGCTTATGACAGACTGAGAAACATTCATCGTCCGCGCCACAACCGCCTGTGTTGTGCCGATCTGTAGCATGCCAAGGGCACGTAACCTTTCATTTTGTGTAAGCCGACGCATATCAAAATCTGTTTTCTGGTCACTAAAACAATTAAACTGATGTTTCCACCCTGGAATTCAATGCCACAATGACTGTAACATTCAAAGTCAGAGTCGTGCAAATCTTGGGTTAGAACCCCATGATGATCCCAAGCATCACCTGCATTCCATGCGGTTGCTATTGGTGCGTTTGGGCGTCACATGTAACTGGAAATGTTTCTTCTGTTAGGTTCTATAGTGACTTTTTTCGTAGTCATTTGCATATTTTAGTATTATGCCCCCAAAATCAAATATCCCCTACTTTTTTTGAATAGTATATATAGAGTGGTTCAGAGACACAATATTTGTCCTTATAAAAACTGACCCGCTTATCTGTGTGATTGCTCCGTCGAGAAATCTTCTGAAGTGAGCAGAAGTTAGCGCCGCGCTCGTGGTTTAGGAAGTCGCAGCAAATATACGTCACATGAGGTATTTTTACAAACATGTATTGGTATATAACGCCGAGTAAAAAATACACTCATTACGGGCTTCGACTTACGTGTTTATTTAATAGCGAACGTGAGCAAAAATTTCGATTTCACTCCTTGATTTGATTTTTGATTTTGGTGATTTAAATACAGAGCTAGCTGTAATAGCTTCGTTTCATTTCTAACTTTCAAGTAGGTGAAATCGCCGAGATAAATTCACTACAACCTTTCGAGATTTACTTTTATTAAGTGGTTACAATCTTGGTTTACGCAGCGATCTATCCTGGTTAGGAAATAAATATTTGCTAGCTCTAAATACGCAAAACTATTTGAGACCGGAAAATAACCGAAACAAACTTTTTATTTGTAGTCTTTATTTTCTAGACTCTTTTCGGTAACATGGTGTAAATTATTTTTATAATCATAGTATATTATCTAACCATCCTGTAGCCATAGGCTTTGATCGACGGACTTATTTTTTTCTAGATTTGAGACTGAGCCCTGCAAGATATCGTTCACGGATGATTTGCTATCCAGCATTGGATTGGACAAGTAACCCTATGATTTGGGAACTGTAACAAACTACCTATGACAAAAATCACAAATAGGCTTTATGCTAGACAAATGTTAAAAAATTCCCGACAACTTCGGTCTATCATGACTGCTTTACATGACGACTGTGTGACTTTTGGTGACAAATACATTCAAAATACACTGGTCAGGCTGACGACAAAGACTAGGAAGCTGAGTAAAAGTAAAAGTCCACTAAATGTATGAAATCATACGACGATTTTCTTGACACCCCATTTTTTTCCGGGATAGTTTACGTTACTCCATCGGCAGACATAAGTGAAATTAATTTAATAAATAGAGAGACTCGGACATCTGCCGATGCGACCTTAACTGATTTAGATAGAAAAAAAAAGTATTTGCGGCGATTGTCATAAAAGCACAATCGCCAAGTTAAAAAAAAAATCAACTTCGGAAGACTAAAAAAGAAATGATTCGTTTGAAGGCTAATAATGAAAATAAAAAAAACAATTGGCAGGTAAAAAGAATGGTTGCAAGTCCAAACCTTTTTAGATGAACGAAGGAATTTTTAATGATGTCAAAAATCAACGATACACAGCAGAATTTGGTCATGGAACTTTAAAATCCAAACGTTTCCAATGGTAACGTAGCAGTGTTTATAACCGCATGTTTGGCTGTCGCGGGACTAAATCTAATTACACTCCATCAAAATCTACAGTTCAAAGAATATCACGTGAGCGCGTCGGTGTATCTTTAAAACATGTTTATGAAACCTTGAAGTCGGCGAAAAATACCGCCCTTTATACAGACGAAACTACAGAATTTGGCTCTAAATTCGGTACATACGCAATAATCGCTGGCTCGACACATACGCCACTTATCCAGCAATGTGTTCTTTTTTCATAACAAACATCATGCAGTACAATATATTTATTTATCTGAGGGACAAAAAATAAAGTATTAAATTAATAGTTTTATTGGGGTGTTTATCCCTCTCTCTCACTCTCCGTATTACATGTCATTATATTTTCCTCGTACTTTACCCGGCAATTTATTTTTCATAACAAACATCATACTGCACAATATAAAATTTGGTTATCTTTGAGATTAACATTAAAGTGTTACATTATTAGATTTATAGACCTCTCTCTCTCCCTCGCTCCCTCTGTATAACATGCCGTTATAAATAGGCCAGTGTCTGGGTATAAATAAGTAAACGCACTGTTCATTTTAATATATGTATTAGGCTAATCTTGAAATAATTCATGTCAAAAACCGATCTTTTCATCTCCAGCTTAACATTAACATTAAAAACACAGTTAATATAAAGACATCTGAAGGCGCGGGTTTACTGTTAAAATAACTAAGCGTTCGCGCATGCGTACGTATGTCAAATCCAATTCGTCTCATAGAGTGTATTCTGTTACTTCGCAGTAAGGAAATAAACGATATTTTCCGACTGCGATACAGTTATTTCGTTTCACTTTCAGGGACGTGCGTAGCTTGGAGCATATTTTTTTTTAGTACAACCAAGGGAAATAGCTCTTATTCTCACTAAGAGATAACTCCTTTGATTATGGAAGCCGGGAAGATTTTGAGCCATTTATAACATATGTCCAAATGGTTATATATCCTCAAAAATCAGAAGTGGCCAGAATTCCATTGTTGATCAATAAGTTTTTATAGTAAGTCTTATCATATAATATTGTGGTGATCTGATACGCATATTTATAGCCCGATCCGCGTCCTCAGTTTAGACGATTTCATCGCGCAGGTTTCAGTCTTTGTTTATTGGAAATCCGTTTCCCTCACAGTTAGTATTTAGTAATTAATAATTATCTAATTTGATTGTACATTTTTAACTTTAGCTTTGTTATTGTGTCGCCTATATTTTAATGCTTATGTATATTGTTAATTCATTTTCGTAACTCAGTCCTTACACGCGCTGTCATTAGCCCGCTATCTATTGGTTGCACGTGCTTAGGATTGACAGCAACAGTAGGCGTGTCTTGTATCACGTGGTTGTGTCACGTGATTTCAGGGTATATACTACCTTGCGCTGGCCAGTTTAGTCGGAGTTGAAGTTGTGATCACCCGAGGTAAGACAGATACCAGTCGATTAGAGTCTGACCCCGACTTATAGGGAGCGATAGAGATAGCCCGGCAAGGAGCGTTGTAGTCTGACCCCGACGTATAGGGAGCGATTAATAGAGCCCGGCAAGGAGCGTTATAGTCTGACCCCGACTTATAGGGAGCGATATAGAGAGAGCCCTTCTATGAGCGTTTAGAGAGCCCGATAAGGAGCGATTAATAGAGCCCATCAAGGAGCATTTAGAGAGCCCGACTAGGAGAAGTATAGTGCTGACGAGTGTTGGTCGGAAATGAGCTATTTTTGTATTTAGGAGAATAATAAAGAGAGTTGCTGATTAATCTGGTGTTAGTCTTTCTGAGCCAGCTGCTTGGTTGGCTACTTCCACACCTCTACAGTAGTGAACCCTCAACGGAACAAACGGATAGAGCCAGGCCCACTCTACCACAGTAATCTGCTCTATCCGGAGATCCAGTTCACTACAGAAGTTTTCTGGTGGCAGAGGTGGGATACAGATTGACAAACGCCGAGACGGAACCAGACCCCAGGATACAGATTGACAAGCCCCGAGACGGAACCAGAAAACCCGGATACAGACAGACAGACCGGATGGAGCCAGATAGCCAGACTTCTCCGAGTTATTTCAGAGCTGAGAGAGGAGCTGCCCAGTTTGATGTTAGCTCAACTATAGAATCCACAGAAGAGCCCAGGAGGAAGAATGCATTAGAAAGGCTTCGCGATACGATCTCAAGACAAAGAGCGAAACCGGTTAGTCATAATGCACAGAGCCTGATGAAGAATTTGTCGGGAGCCAGAGCCAATGCTGAAGAATCATTTGATGCTGGTTTTACGGAACAGAAGAAAGAACTAGATTATCAACAGTCGGATATGTTGACTCCAAGGAACAGCTCTGAAGCTTCAGTATGTGATAACTGGCGGTCAGCAAGTAATTGTAGAGGCCCCGTCAGAGCTGCGACTCCTGATGTCATGGGAAGTCCGGATTTAATTAGAGATGAGAAACTTTATCATCAGGAAATGCCGAAGCTCAGTGAAGATGAGCAAGATTTTATTTCTGGACCGAGCCGCGGTATAACAGAATTGAATAACACCAAATGGAAAGAGCAGGATCAGAGGAAGTCTAATATGCCCAGAAGGAACATGATTACTCCTCAGCCATTTGATGGAACGAGCTCAATTATGGATTATCAGATTCATTTCGAGACCTGTGCTGAATTGAATAGATGGGATGAAACAGAGAAGGCTTTGTACTTGGCCGGAGTCTTAAAGGGCAGTGCGCAATCTGTGATGCCATCGATGCCGACGGAAGAGCGAAGAAATTATAAAAGACTAATGGAAGCTCTCAGAAATAGATTTCTACCTCCAAACCAAACCCAGATGTACAGAGCAGAGCTTAGAGCCATGCGCAGAAAAGTTGGAGAGACCCTGCCAGAACTGGGACAGGCGGTTAGAAGAAAAGTGAGTCTAGCGTACCCTACTGCTACTTTAGAGCTACAAGATGTCCTTGCACGAGATGCATTCTTTGATGCGCTACAAGAGAACAGAGAATTGGTCTGGAGAATTCAGCAATCAAGACCATCGAACTTAGAGCAAGCAATACAGGTTGCAGTTGAATTTGAAGCTTTTATGTATGCAAGTAATCGAGGTCAACAACCAAGTCGTGCAAGAGCTGTTGAGACTGGATCAGAAACCGAGAGACTTCGAAAGGAGATTTGCGAGCTGAAAAGTACTATAGAGCAAATTAAGACCTTGAATGTTAAACCAGAACCGAAAGAACGTCACGTAGAAGCCAGCAGACACCAATTTAACGCAACAGGGAGAGACGGAGCAAGTTTTGGTGATCAACGAACATGCTTTCGATGTGGAGGAAAAGGACACATTGCTCGTCAGTGCGGTACCCGGAGAGCTGAACTTAGCGGAATTTCAAGGAGGCGTAGGATAAAGAGCCGAATTTCTTCAGCTGTGTTCCGTGAACCAAGCGAGTCTGGTCTACATATAGCTGCCACGGTTTGTGGTAATCTCGCTTATTGCCTCTTGGATACCGGTGCAACGTTGACAATCGTTTCATTGAGGTTGTATGAGAGCATCTCGAATCGACCGGAGTTATTACCAATTGGACAAGTCCTAAAAGCTGCCAATGGTGAATCATTAAAATCATATGGGAAGTCCATTTTCACTTTTAATCTGAATGGAGCTGAATACAGACAGGAAGCGGTAGTTGCCGAGATTGGATCCCAATGTATCATTGGACTTGATTTCATGCAAGCTCACGGATGTAACTTTGGATATTACAGGGAAGTCATTGACAGTCGAAGATGTAGAGCATCCCGCTCAGATGCAAGGCTCTATTGGTATTTGCAGAATACAATTAGCTGAAACAGTTACAGTACCCCCGAAACATGAACAATTGGTCAAAGCTTATTTGAAGGGAAACCAGTCGAAGCTCTTCATGTCTACCCCTGGAATAATTGAGCCCGTTGAAGATTTTGTAAATAGAAATAATGTAATACCTGCCCGTACTTTAGTTGAGGCGAAAGAAGATAAACATGAATTTACTATCAGAGTCATGAATCCTTCAGATAGTGCAAAGACGTTACACAAAGATGTGACCGTTGGAAGTTTTGCCCCCGTTGATATTGTGGAGAAACCGGAAGATGTCCTTAATGGTGGAGCCGAGCAGAAACGTAATGACCTCCCAAGGCATCTACTAGACTTATATAGCCGTTCGGTGGAAGGGTTAACGACGGAGCAAGCACAGGATATTGGAAAACTTTTGGCGCGTCATCAGACTTTATTCGCTGCTTCATCTGATGACTTGGGACGAGCCAATAAAGTGAAGCACGAGATAAAGACAGGCTCCGCGATATGACGAGTCCCTATCCATCAACGAAAGGATATTGAAACTCTATTGCAAGACATGCTCAAGAGAGATGTGATAGAGCCTTCAGTAAGTCCTTGGGCGAGCCCAATTGTATTGGTGAGGAAGAAGGATGGATCCCTTAGGTTCTGTGTGGATTATAGAGAACTAAATATGGTTACCGAGAAAGATGCGTACCCCTTGCCACGGATTGATCAAACATTAGACTGTCTTGGAGGTGTCAAATGGTTTTCAACGGTAGATCTATTGTCAGGATACTGGCAGGTGGAGCTGAAGCCAGAGGATAAACCTAAGACAGCGTTTACCACGATGCACGGTCTGTTCCAGTTCAGAGTCATGCCATTCGGTTTGTGCAACGCCCCAAGTACTTTTGAGAGGCTTATGGAGTCAGTGCTTGCTGGACTACAGTGGGACATCTGCTTAGTGTATTTAGACGATGTGATTATTTTCTCAAAGACGTTTGCTGAGCATGTACAACACCTAGATCTAGTCTTTAGTAAGATTGAAGCCGCTGGTTTGAAGCTGAAACCCTCGAAGTGTTTCCTGTTGAAGCATAAGGTAGAATTCCTGGGGCATATAGTGTCGCCAGAGGGAGTATCAACAGATCCAGAGAAAGTGAAATCAATTAGAGAATGTCCAGTTCCCGCCGATGTGACACAGCTTAGAAGTTTCTTGGGAATTTGCAGCTACTATCGGCGTTTTATTGAAGGTTATGCCAAAATAGCAGCGCCTCTTCATAAAATGACCGAGAAAGGAAGAGCCTATTTGTGGACTTCGGAGTGTCAAGAAGCTTTTGAGATGCTAAAGGATCGGCTCACGAGCGCTCCTGTGTTAATTTATCCAGATCATACCATTCCATTTGTACTGGATACTGATGCTAGTGGATGTGGCATTGGAGCCGTACTATCCCAGATTATCGACGGAAAAGAAAGAGTCGTGGCTTACGCGAGCCGGAGCTTAAGTAAGGCAGAGCGTAACTACTGTGTAACCAGAAGGGAACTCTTGGCTGTAGTACATTTCGTAAAATACTTTAAGCCATATTTGTATGGACGAAAATTTGAGATAAGAACTGATCACGGAGCACTACGGTGGCTGCTGCACTTTAAGAACCCCGAAGGACAACTCGCCAGATGGCTCGAGGTGCTGGCTTCTTATAATTTCAATATTGTTCACAGAGCCGGAAGAGTCCATGGAAACGCTGACACACTATCCAGGAAACCTTGTGTTCAGTGTGGACAAACACACGAATCAGCGAGAACACCAGGAGCAGTGAACGTTATAGAAGTTGAAAATACAAGGATGAAAGATCAACAAGGAGCTGATCCAGATATCTCAATGGTGATTGGTTGGAAGGAAAGTGATCTTAAACCAGAATGGAAAACCATATCTCCAGAGAGCATACTGGTGAAGAAACTTTGGTCTAAATGGAATCAACTTTATGTTCGAGACGGTGTCCTGTGTCTAGAAGAGAGAAAAGAATTACGACCCCTACGAAAACGAGTAGTTGTACCCTTAGCTGCTAGAAGTGAAATTATTGCTCTTTCACATGACCCTCCCACGAGCGCTCACCTGGGTATAACGAAGACGATAGACCGAATAAAACTGAAATACTTTTGGCCAGGAATGAAAGCCGATGTAGAAGACTATGTGAAAACGTGTAATATTTGCTCTCCAATTAAACTTAGGAAGCGAAAAGCTGCTTTGGAAGCATACACTGCCGGAGCACCAATGGAGAGAGTAGCTGTTGACATCGTTGGAAGAATTGAGCCTGCTACCACTCAAGGCAATAGTTATATTTTGGTTGTGACAGATTATTTTACTAAGTATGCTGAGGCCTACCCGATGCCGAATATGGAAGCAATAACAGTTGCCAAGGTTTTGGTGGAGAAATTCTTCCTAAGGTTTGGACTCCCCCGCCAACTTCATTCGGATCAAGGGAGACAGTTCGAGAGTGAACTTTTTCAGGAGATGTGCAGACTTTTAGGTATCAACAAAACCAGAACGACACCCTACCGCCCGCAATCAAATGGCCAAGTTGAACGAATGAACAGAACTCTGAAGTCGATGCTGTCATCGTATGTACAAGAAAAGGGAGATAACTGGGATGACGTGTTGCCCTATGTCATGTTTGCCTATCGTTCCACGGTACATCAATCTACCAACAGCACTCCGAATTGCTTGATGCTTGGGCGAGAGGAAAATACACCTGTCGACCTCCAGTTTGGTTTGCCACCTGATGAAGTCTACAAAGAGACCCATTATTGGAGTCGAGCTCTTCGACAGACGATGGAAGAGGCACATTCATTTACGAGACGTTACCTAAGTGGACAATTAAGAAGACAGAAGAATTATTACGATCCAAAGCAGGGACGAGAGCCGTTATATGAAGATTCACTTGTTTGGTTGTATTCCCCTGTGAAGAAGAAAGGGATTCCGAACAAGTTACAGAAACACTGGAGTGGTCCGTACCGTGTCACGAAGAAGATATCGGACATAACATATGAGATTTGGGACGAAGAATCCGACCGACGACAAGTGGTCCACATAGACCGTCTTAGAGAGTATCGGAGGAGAATTATTATTGATCCGGAAGAAGATTATCACAGTGCCGTATCGGAGCAGGAGTCTGACCAGGAACTCTCTGATGGCTGTATTGGCGATAATGACGAAGACACTGACGGCGACTATCCTTTAAGGCTAGGTTTCCGTTCCCGTACCGGTCGACTATCACGACGTCCTCATTACTTGGAGAATTATGTGTGTTAATAGAATAATGGTGCTCTTTAATTAGATGTTCGGAAATCTATAGTTTATCCTGTTATTATTAGAGACTTTGCGGTTATGGTGTGATTTGTGTTATTCATGTACGTTACTGGTGGAACCCTAATGGTGGATGAACGTTGGTGATATCTGTGGAACTTCGTGAACTTTTAATTATTTTGAGAAACTTTATTTTTATTAAGTGACAGTACAGTTGCTTCATAGTTTTATATGTAGATGTGTTTGATACTTTATGTGTTTTATTTCATAACTGTTTTGTAACTTTTGTTCATTTTGTATAATGTGGGACGCATTAGGCGGAGGCGTGGGTTATGTGGTGATCTGATACGCATATTTATAGCCCGATCCGCGTCCTCAGTTTAGACGATTTCATCGCGCAGGTTTCAGTCTTTGTTTATTGGAAATCCGTTTCCCTCACAGTTAGTATTTAGTAATTAATAATTATCTAATTTGATTGTACATTTTTAACTTTAGCTTTGTTATTGTGTCGCCTATATTTTAATGCTTATGTATATTGTTAATTCATTTTCGTAACTCAGTCCTTACACGCGCTGTCATTAGCCCGCTATCTATTGGTTGCACGTGCTTAGGATTGACAGCAACAGTAGGCGTGTCTTGTATCACGTGGTTGTGTCACGTGATTTCAGGGTATATACTACCTTGCGCTGGCCAGTTTAGTCGGAGTTGAAGTTGTGATCACCCGAGGTAAGACAGATACCAGTCGATTAGAGTCTGACCCCGACTTATAGGGAGCGATAGAGATAGCCCGGCAAGGAGCGTTGTAGTCTGACCCCGACGTATAGGGAGCGATTAATAGAGCCCGGCAAGGAGCGTTATAGTCTGACCCCGACTTATAGGGAGCGATATAGAGAGAGCCCTTCTATGAGCGTTTAGAGAGCCCGATAAGGAGCGATTAATAGAGCCCATCAAGGAGCATTTAGAGAGCCCGACTAGGAGAAGTATAGTGCTGACGAGTGTTGGTCGGAAATGAGCTATTTTTGTATTTAGGAGAATAATAAAGAGAGTTGCTGATTAATCTGGTGTTAGTCTTTCTGAGCCAGCTGCTTGGTTGGCTACTCCCACACCTCTACAGTAGTGAACCCTCAACGGAACAAACGGATAGAGCCAGGCCCACTCTACCACAGTAATCTGCTCTATCCGGAGATCCAGTTCACTACAATATCTTTACTGTCCCGAAATAGTGTCTGTTTGTTATAAAACATTTTTAGCCTGAACCACTCTAAAATTCATCAATCTGCTGAAATAAAACACATACATGTAGTAACTAGTAACTTGTCGAAAAATTCAAGGGAGATAGCGATACGTGAGCGAACGTACTCGAGTTTTTTAGAATTTTTTCTTCTACTATAATTTATTTTCCAAGTTTGCATTTTACCGGTACTTAGAATTATAACCCGTGGGAATAATTGTTTTAGCTTTGTATAACAATCAAGACATTAAAATTTAAATTTCTCGAAGCACTAAATGTACAGGCGGAGGAATAATGTACTGGTAATGGGGTTTATTTGTAAACAAATCTGACTTCGACCGCTACCTACCGCAAAAAAAAAACTACTGTGAAACCTAAGCTTAGTTAGAGCCTACTATTTCGAGATAATGTGAAATATTTTATTAGGATATGTTTAAATAATTGATTTACATACTTTGATAAACAAACTAAAATATCTGTTATTTTTCTTTTGTAAAACAAAAGTAATTGGTACAGCTTGGTACCGCGAACTCGTCATTGATTCACATTCAATGCCTTTCAAGGCATCGTATTTGCTGGGTGCATACTGCATGTCACCCCTAGAGTAGATTACCAAAGAAATCGTCACGAGACTTGGCGGCCTTATTATTATTGCTTGTCGATCATCGAGATTCCATAATTTCAAACAAAAAAAATACCACAATTCATAGCCCATCCACCCAGTGTCTTTAATTTGTAGATGAAAATAGGTTCATTTTGACATGGCATTTGGCATCTATAATCTATGTAGGCCTAGCCTATGCTATGTTATGTACTGTTTCACCGTGGCTATATGTATATTAAAGACTGCCTCGCGAGTCATTCCATTAAATTAGAGAATGGAGATATTAAATTTTACAAACTGGTACTGCAAAACCCGTGAATATGTATGGCAATGGGTTGTTTTTCGACCTTTCTTTCTTTCAAGCGTAACGTGAAACGAAGCTGGATCCATTGAGTTCACCGCACGCGACGTCAATAATCAATGCACGGGCATGGCGGACCTATTTACATGTCGCGGATCACGTGACGACCATTCTACTTTCTAGTCTATTTATATTTCTATGCATCAAGGTATTGACCTAATAAACAGCTACACCAAGTTTGAACATTCTAGCTCAATTGGGGGGGGGGGGGTATTGTGTC
Source organism: Patella depressa (assembly GCA_948474765.1). Taxonomy (NCBI): domain Eukaryota; kingdom Metazoa; phylum Mollusca; class Gastropoda; family Patellidae; genus Patella; species Patella depressa. The sequence goes on along the minus strand of OX419715.1, from coordinate 48,602,841 downwards.
CCAAAGAGTATGACAGACAGACAGCCAGACGGACGAACCCATTTTAATAGTCCCCCAACTTTCTTCGAAGGCGGGGGGACAATAAAATATTGAATTGAACTGTCTTTCAATGAACTGCTTTAATCCTCTGTTAGACCCTTAATTAATCCTAATTAATCCCGATTGTTGCATTGTTAATTAATCTCTTATCAAAGGAACTGGCATCAAATCGATTTTACCATTGAATTCTACGTCGCAATAATTAACAGCGTTACTCTTATTTACTAGAAATATACTATGGATACCTGATCCCATTCGGTCTTTAAAATCAGATACATTTCAATATTTCTATATTCCTACATGAAACAATGGAATTCGCCACACGTTTAAAGACACTTACAGCAGACATGTTAAGTTTAGAGTGTATCCCAAAATTTTACACAAATTTGCCACGCTATACACAACTTTTAACTTTAATGTACTACAAGCCGCACTGGTTTCAAAGGGGCTTAGGGAATGCTTATTCAAAATACTGTACATCGATTTGGACAGTTTACAGGTAATTACAAAAATATGTTTAAAATTAAATTAAATGGAATTTAACGTCATATACCACCCGACCTAATGGCGATGGAATTACAATTACTAGTATTGTCTTGGTGTGAGTGGCAGTGTCTTTTACAGACAAGACTACTTGTATTTCAACACGTGAAACTGAGTACCATATCAGGAAAAATTAAAAGCGCAATAGAATGTCAATACGGTAGAAATTACCGTTTTTAAATTATCGACAGCCAATCAATGTAAAAATGAAAACTAAAACCTACACTGTTTGATAAGTATTGTATTCTTCATATACTATTGGTAAGTTTTTTTTAAAGGAATACTATTGACAATCGAACAAAGGATGATATTGTGGTTAGACTTACAGATCCATCAATGCCACGCATCAGGAAACAGGTATTTACCGAACCAATTAGCCTCCCTGCTGCAGGCCTAGAAATAAGACGGCGATCGATCGGTCGATCGCCTGGACGAGATTTCAGGAGAACGATAATTTGATCTCCCCGGTTATGTCGGGTGATCGGTAAAAAGTTTATAGGGAACACCAATTTAAATCCACATTTTAGTTGGCTCAGCAAAACTGTGGCCAACTCACGGAGAATAGTGTTGACTAGTTTGATGGTTTCTATAACCAAATAAAAGACGTCCAGGGGCGTGGTGAGGGGAAATATTGAGAAGAAATTATGAGTAACAAAAATGATTTTGGCACAAAAACCCTTTTACTGACCGCGGAGCTGTGGCCGGCGAAGCCGGCCACCGCGTGCGCCGAAGGCGCGAGCCCGCGGCGGGGGGTCCAGGGGGCCCTCCCCCGGGAAAATTTCGAAAATTAGAAGCCCAGAAACGCAATCTCCAGCAATCCGAGACAAGAAATACGGTAATAAAATATGATTAAATTTTCCAACTTGACTCTTTCAAAAATTTTTTAATTGGGTCAGATGAAACAATTTTTCCACTTACAAATGTTTTTCATTTTTTGAGTAATTTGATTGTGATTTTGGCGCAAAAACTTTTTGGCGCATGAGTATGGCTACTCATGAACTCATTCTCACCACGCCCCTGAAGACGTCCTGATGTCTGAATCTGTGTATTCCAATTCTTCAAAGCGCCATGAGCAGAGTGTGTGGTTTCTGGGGAATTCCATAGCTTGTGATGTTGAACACAATGCTAGGGTGCCCCACGTGCCAACTGAAAAGTTGTTCTTGACACGTTGATCCTGCACGTTTTAGTTCAATGACTTACTACTGATTTCTAACAGTCTCGCACACTCGTTGAGGCTATAAATAGCAACAGCATGCGGAAATGTTCAAAACACCAAACACTACTACAGCCGTAAAAAATCTATTGTTGACGATTCTGAATAGCAATAATATTTAACTTTTTGGTTATTACGGCATCTTTAGAAATTACGCTCGTTTTATTTTTTAAATTGCCTTATAATTAGCTGTACCATTAGAAGCTGCATATTTTGGTTAAGTACAAATAATATCTCTGACTCCAGGTCCGTATGGAAGAATAATGATCAAAGCAGTAGTTTCATTTTACTTTTACAAGGTTCTTAAAAATATTGTTGAGACGCCTGATGTTGGTGCTTCTAAATTCAATTTCTTGTTCCATGTTTCGTAAAAAAAAGTAGTCTTGATTATCCCGACCCGTCAATTAGACGTAGAATGATCGGTAGACTAGTTAAGCGAGACTAATTTCAAAACAAGGGCACGTAACCTATCTTTTACTCAAAAGTGTCTGGATGTTATTTACGCCACTCCAAACCATTTTTCAGTATTATTTATGTATGGTTTAAATGATCATAGCTTATGAAGTACAGCATGGTCGTTTATTTAGTGACTATAAATGTGTGAAACAGATTTAAGGCTTTCTAAATATATTAGTATTGTGGTGTAATTGTCGAGATATTTGGAGATATTCATTTAGGGTGGGGCACCCTAACAATGGTCAAATTGACAAGCTGTGTCCAAATAAGGAAATCGGTGACTTCGTCTGTTTACGATCTTTCACGAAGTAACATCTCATAGCATACGATTGGACTTTGTGATTTCGCAAATTAATTACATATTCAGCGGTGACGTGGGACAGTACCAATAATAGACTGACTCTTTCGCTGACATCTATGCAAAGTATTCTGGGAGTCCCTGTTATGCAAGATGCCCCGGCTGTCACAGTTTTCTCAACACGTGGTTGTGTGGATTTTAAGGATTTTGGTCGAGTTGCCAAAATGGCCACGCCAGTGAAGAAAAAAGAGACAATCAATATAAGAACATTCAAAAAATGGGAATTCAAGGACGAATTTGAGATTTTGAGAAAGGACGACGACGGAAACATAACAAAATTGCGGTGTAAAAGTTGTGTAGATCATTTGTCTGACGTGCTGAACGAAGCAAGGAGACGAAATATGAGAGGAGTGGTCGTGAACAGTATCATGCACCTCGCAGATGGCGTGGAGTGCGTGCATAAAGGGAATTTGTTCAGGCACACCAGGTCTGGTGGATTACACGACTGGGCAAAACGAAAGTACGGCACAACGGACAGCATCAGCTCCCCTAGTCCATCAACATCTTCAGGTAGGTACCCATTCGTACCGCGTCGTGGTTAGGTTTAACTTTCAGCTGTATGCTAATTTGTGTTCTTGTAGTTCCTATCCTCGACGTTTTGGTCAGAATATACTTTTCGTGGAGCAGTGAAACTCATTGGTGCATCAAAATGATCAATTATGCATAACTTGTCACCTTGTCAGTCACAGTTTCGAATTCATCCAGAAATAAAGACACAGATCTGTCAATACCGCTCAGGTTTTTTTAACCCCTGTCGTTAGGCGACCACGTTGTTGTTGCTGATCGGGATGTTCCTCCTTCCAGACTAGGACAGGAGCACCCTCAGAGAGGTAAAAGTTTTGAGATGTAGAAGTTCAGCGGTGTTAATGTTAAAATATACTATGTATATGCAATGCGACTTGCTCTCTCTCCAGCCCCCGCCCCCAACTCTCTCTGGTTGATGGTTATATTTTTTATATTTTATACCTCCATGGTTAGGAGAAGCGAGGCCCTTTCTGCAGATTTCTTTTTAAGTTTCCGTAGATTCTGTTGACACATTGGCAGAGAAATATACAAAAGAGCTCAAGATGATTTCGAAGTTTCAATTAATATTATGACCAAACCATTGCAGATAGGAATTACGTTATACACAATAATCATCTGCAGTGCAGGTATACAAATATAACATATTCAGTAGATCTGAATATCTATGTACACCGCTATGTTATTTGGCTTTGGCGCGGTTAAACCACCATTGAAAGCCTGAATAAAAGGAAACGGAATAGAAACGGGCCCACAGAAAAATCTCGTGAACATGTACCCATGCACATACTTCTCATTATAAATGGTATATTAGACTTGCTTACAGTTTGGCGAATCCAGGAAATTTGAATATTACGCAAAAAAGTGAGCTCATTGAACCAATGTATAAAACGTTCTGTTCTATATTTTCTTAAACAAGTTTGAAGTGTTTCTGACGATAATTTTTTTAAAATTAATTAATATTTCAGGAGCTAGTGGATCCTCCAAGACTCTTGATAGTGGAGGGTTACCCACCCAGCCGAGAATTGATTTACTGATCAACTCGACAACTCGTAGCGGATACAAAAACCGCTTCAAAACAGCACTGTTCATTGCAGAGAAGAGAGAAGCCTTTTTTGAATTTCCAGCAATGATTGATCTTCAGAGAAGACATGGGGTGCACTTTTTAGCTGGGAAAGACAGTGATAAGTGTTGTCGAGAATTTGTCTCTTGCCTTGCGACTGTTTTACGAAATGATATTTTGATTATGATGCAGAGAGCAAATTTCTTCTCGGGCTTGATGGATGGCTCACAGGCACGCAAAACTGGTTTGGAAAAAGAACTTATGGCAAAATAGTTGTGAATGGATGTCTGACTGAACTGCTCTTGAAATGTCAGGACATGTGTGAAATCGGAGGGGAAGATGCTCAGTCTTTTAAGAGTGCTTACGATGAAATGTTTATAGATGTGTGTAAGATGCCTGAAGACAGATCCGCAAAGTTAATGGTCAGCGTCAGTACCGATGGCGCGAGCGTGAACATGGGGGTGTATAACGGTGCCTGCACACAGTTGAAGGCAGACGTGATCGCAACTGGCTGTTAATTATCCATTGCTCAAACCATCGCCTGGAATTGGCGATCAAGGACGCCTTCATGGCCGATGCAGCTTTCCGGGATATTGATGATATCATGATGCAAATGTATTACCATTTTCGGAATAGCGGAAAGGCGAAGAGAATTTTCATTCAAGTTGCTCTTGGAGTAACCTGTGTGAGTTTGGTCAAGGCCCATGATACACGCTTCCAGAATCATAAGTATCGCGCCTGCAAATCCATGGTTGTGAACTATCTACCCCTCTGTATTGCGAAAATATGATTGAAACATCTGGGGCATGCAAGGCTGACACAGCAGCAAAACTGAAAGGATTCCTAAACAGATACTTACCGGTCTGTCTTGCACTTCTACCGCCAAGTACTGCAGATCACAGCTCACCTGGCGTACGTAATGCAGAGGAGCTCTGTACTGTTGACAGACATCGTAGATGTAATTGCAGAAGCCAAGCAAAACCTGAATGAACTTGCTGAATCAGATATTGACTTACCATTTGAAGCAAAGGTGAATGAAGATGATTCGGTCTCAATAGATGCAACAAACTTACCAGTAACTCTGTCATTCAGAGAAAAGCACCAGCTCACAAACAAACAGAAGAGAAGATTTGAAAAACTAACAAAAGTTACAAAACAAGAATACACTCTCACAATTGTAAAACAGGGACAAGCGTCTGTGAAACGGGTCAAAGAAAAATTGCTTCCAGCAATCAATGATGCCATTGATCGACGCTTTGCTCCTTTTTTGTGCAAAAAAGAGATCTACAGTTCAATCCAACTTGCAGACCATTCCAGTTGGGACTATGATGACCAGGAGTTTGGCATGGACAAAATCAGGAAGCTTAGTGATCATTTCCTTGTTCCTCTTGAATTCCATGGCTATATTGTTACCAGAGCTATGGTTGAATTCAAACAGCTGAAGGCTACAGGTGTGGAAATCCATATTTTGTCATCATGGAAAGAAATGTCCACACATACTGCTTCTTATTGAACTCTGTCTGTCTGTTTGTCTGCCGACTGTGGAGAGGGGATTCAGTGTGTGTGCACGTACCTTAACAGACAGCAGAACATCAATCAAGAAAGACACCTTGAATGATCTTTTCATGTTACGAATCAACATACCATCATTGGAGCCCTGGATTCTGGATACACCTATGATTTGGTTGACAAGGCTGTCAGCTATTACCTTTCGAAACCAAGACGAAACAGTTCAACGAAGAGGTCACAAAAGCATTTGACAGTGCATGCGCCAGACCAGAGCAGGGACACGCACAGCACTGCATTTCTACCCAAGCCATTCAGTACTCCACTGAATGAGCTCCTGGAAGACGATGAGTTCCTGCATGTGAGAGACAGTTCCGAAAATGCTGACGAGGAAAGTGACCAGGATGATGTTGACATGGACTCTGACATTCACATCTATGATGATGACACCATGGATGCTAATGTCCCGTCCTCAGATGACGACTCGCATGTTACTGAAATCGATATAGCAGTAGATTCAGACATATCTGTAGACACGGGGTGATACTGACAGAGCCGAAAAATCAATCGGTTGTGAGACAGTTAACATGAAGAACAATTACTTAATAATCAACAGTGAACAGTGAACTTTGGAACACAATAACTCTCCTTCGAATTGAGTTAAAATGTTCAAAATTGGTGTGTATGCTTATTAGGTCAATGCCTTGATGGAGTTCGAAGATGAGCATTTTCTTCTTACGGTAGGCAGAGATAAGCAATTTTTGGATGACACTTCGTGTTCAGTTTGATTGGTCGATACGTTTGAAAAAAATAAATGTGCGATTAATTAATATGTGTCATCTATTTATTTTGGGATTTCGGCGGGGGACATCAGCCTCACTGTTGGCTTGTTAAATTATATATTGTCTAGTTCGGTATGGTGTATGCATATACATACGGATAGAAGGTCAGATTCCTGTGGTAAGACACAAAATGAGTTCCACCTTCAAGGAAAGGTCAACATAAAATAAACATATACGTGTATTACACTTCTCCCGGAAAATCCAGCTGAAACGAAAGTGAATTTTCCTACAATCAAGGGCCATAATTCATGAAGTTACAATTCAATATGCGCAAATATCGACAGGAACCAAGCTCTTTGGATTATAAACATGCAATGCCAAGTTTCGTCAAAATCGGATTAAAATTGTGACCTATACATGGTTCACAACCCTGATGTACAGTGAAATCCCTCTATTAAGACCACATGCGGGACTGTCAAGATGTGGTCTTAATAGTGAGTTGGTCTCATTACTGAGTGAGCATGCTTGAGGCAATTTCAAAGAAAAACAGACAGTGTTAGGTAATTTATATACGGTAAAACATGCACTTTATTACTAATAACAGATGTAATGTTAAAATACACCATGAAAACATAATAATAATTATACATGTAATATTGTCTTTTATCAGGTTATAATTTTTAATTCATAATGCTTCTTTTATTTATCTTCATTTTTCGATTAAAATCCTGCAACTACCCTTTAAACAAAAATTATGTCATCCATGCTTTTTTTATTATTGGATCTCCACGTAACCCGCAGACGACAAATGTTCAAATAAAAATCCTGTCATTCATGCTTTTTTATTATTGGATCTCAACGTAACCGGCAGACGAGAAATGTTAAAATAAAAATCCTGTCATCCATGCTTTTTTATTATTGGATCTCCACATAACCGGCAGACGAGAAATGTTCAAATTTCTACACCAGAACAAGTTTCGCCACGAACAGAGAGCGTTTTATCAGGGAGGCCACGATGATAATTCACTCCTGTCTCATCCATGTTGTAGATATCCCGGGCCTCGCGACCAATGACAATGTCAGGTACCCTATCAGTCCATTCTTTCACAACGTCGCCATCTACGCTAGCACTTTCAACGCACATCTTGAAATATGGAATACTGTGTCTTTCTCTAAATCTGCAGAGCCAGCCATTGGAAGCTTTTTCACGAAGCGTAGGTTCGGAGATCGGCACATCTTTGTCACGCACACGCTGAAACCTCGCCCACATTCTTCCATCGGCGAGCGAACACAAGAGACGTTTCCTGTCGCTGTCTCTATTTCCTTCGTATCCATCAAGAATTTCTGCCTTTCTTTTCAAAACCGTGTGTACCTGGGTCTTACCAATTCCAAATTCTTCGGCCAATTGTCTTTGGCTTCTACCCTCACTCTACTTTTGCTTTTAGGCTTAATTCTACACGAGTACGCTTATTACTACGGGTTTTTTTCCATTACACAGGTGAAGGTCGAATAAGAAATGATACCCTTAAGACAAAATCGTACAAACAGACGAAGACCGAATAAGAAATGCCAATCTTGACAAAATTTACTCTAGTAAGATTAATTATTATTAATTTCTTCGTTTAAATTAAACAAACAATGAGAAATTCCATTGTTTAAAAAATGATATCAACAAAGGAAGATTAGCGGCTCGTTAAATTGTGGCGATAAATCAGTCAACCACGACTTGTTTGATATTGGTCGATTGATTGACTAATCCCTGTCAGTGGTCGTTATCGCTTTAATCTCGATCGTGAGCTGATTAATCCCAATCAGTGGTCGTTATCGCGAGTCACGAAAACAATGAAATTGACTGATTGGGACTGGTAATTTGTATGCTTGATAACGACTAGTGAATTCTTGTCGAAACGTCGTGTGTGTATGTTCTGAATGTAGTCGAACTGATAAGACGTGTTTGTGGTCGCTCCGGGGTGCAGTGAAGTGTCAATTTTAAACTCATCACAAAAAGAAGACTTACCCATGCTAGAAGTATTTGAATTAATCAAAAACAATAGTGCAACATTACATAGATTGGAACAACTTGTTACCAAATTGGATAATAGTGTTGCAATTTTGCCTTGTTCCGGTAAACCGTCTGGATGACGGAGACTACCCGCTGAGTTATATAGGCACGGGTTCGCCGTACAACGGGACCAGTTTTGCTACAGTTTTCCGATAGATGCCACAATTACATAGTTGTTTGATACGTTGCGGACTCGCCTTAGGATTCCAAGTGGGTCTTGGAGTAAATATAATACATACACTCGACACAATAATTTGGTAGTACTGATAAACGAGTACTATTTAATTACTAATTCTTTTTCGTTAATAAACGGGGGAGGAAAGTTATAATAAATTATTTTTTATTCATAGGTTAAAATAAAGATTGTTTACTTTATTGTTTTGTTTTGTGAATCTAAGTGTGAAGGGTTGCGTTTGTGAGCGTGTCTCGCAAGTCCAAACACAACTTATTAAAGTTACATTATGGGAGATAAGATAAAGAGATGGCAGTTCTCAATACAATAGTTAAAAACTAGATAGTGTAAAGATAATTTGCTGAAAATTTCAGTCAAATTGATTCACTATTAGCCGAGAAAAAAGCTTTTGAAATATTCATAGCCTCGGTCATCATTACTCAATTCATTAATATAAACAGCATAGTCTCGATTATCCACTTGATTGATTTAATTATCAACCGCCATTAAGCGGCATATCTGATTTTAATCTGCCAACATCGAAGGCTAGTCTTGACATAAAGAGTTTATTATGGTCTGAATATGTTAATTCATGTCTAATTGATTATTTAGATAACATCTCAGGCTTAAAGAAAGATCTGTAGATTTTGCTCTTGCATAATGCTATTTTAAGGGCAAGGTAAAGTGACAGCATTTTGTCACAACACCTGAAATGATGAAAAAATTATTTCAAAAACCAAAACAAGGGCCCTTGGATACAAAAGTCTAAAATAAAAAACATTACTCACAGACCATTTTTTGTACTACCACTGGTCCTTTAAACTTATTCTGGGATCACTGAGGCCTAAATTTGTGGTGAAAATATCGCAAAATGTCCAACAAACGCGGTTACACCTACAACATTTATTTTAACTTTCTGACGTTACTTATTAAACTCAACTATTGTCCCATGGTGTGTACAACAACCGTCAAGACTCGCTTTTTCAATTAACCCCTCTCTATTAATGTAATACGTATTTCATTACGTTGGGTACATACTCGCATGTGCTTTAGCCATTTTGTTATTTCGTTGACATATCACTGAAGCACGAAAAATCGCCAGGTTGATCGAACCTCCTGACGGAATACAAATCATGGGGGATCAATTATTTACATACCTATGTACCTTTTAAAAGCCCTGACCTTTTCTTTTTCTTTCTGATCGCCCATTAAATACAATACATAGTTCCGAAGACAGTGCAAATGACCTTCACCTTATACAGACATTACTCCGCGTTCAGTGAGTTTCTGTCTTAATTTTATAATTCGCTTTAGTATGTGTCATATTATGTGTTATAATGTTTGGCTCATATCAGTAAGAGTATGTTGTATGTATTACAATTTGTTGGTGAAGTGTAACTTATGGAATTCACATTGGCTGTATCGAACTATTGCCATTCGCTGCAGCACTTCCAGAAGATGTCATTCGGCCCCCAAATGTCAACAATTATGAAATTTGGCAAAAACTCTATTTTGTGAATATTTTGAGAGAAATGATTTGTAAGGAGAAAATTTGAAAGGTACTGTAGCATCATGTTGCATGGATGTCACTTGTAATCGGATAGCCGATCTCTGGAGATGTGGGTCTTTTTCGAAGCGGCGTCGAAGGGTGGGATGAACTGTCAAAAAAGTTTGTACATGTGGTTTCGTCGTCAAGTGACTTCAAATTCGTTGAATAAATTTTATTTTCATATTGGTAAGTACACACTGCATTCTTGCTTTGCAACTTATATTGTGGTGGTATCCATTTGAGAAAATAATAGTTTTTAATAGTTGTCCTGTATTTAGTTTGGGACTACGGAACGCCATAGGTAGCACGTGCCAAAGACGACAGTCTTCAGTTTATTTGACTAATCATTTTACTCCGCTTTTTGAAATTAAACCTTTGCATTAGGTCTATTCATTTTGTGGCTTTTGTATCCGTTAAAATTATCATGTTTTAGCCTATATTATTACTAATTAGGCCTAAATTATTTTCTTTGGCTTAGGCATACTTTTAAGACATGGTTTGTTGGGGTTTTCATATTTAAAATTCTTATATAATTATGTGTCGTTTATTTAAGATTTGTTTCATGTAAACTCTTCATTGATATAACCACTGGTACATTTTTATTCTTATTTTACAGAAATGGACAAGATAATCTATGCAGATAATGGCGGGCGTGTTGACTTAATTACAGGAGGTAAATATTTGAGACTAATTGACACAATGGGTAACACCGTATATAATAATGTAATATGAATGTATATAAACTGATTTACTAAAATTTCAAATAAATTCTCTTCTGCGAAATATGCCAGATGTCTCAACCGAATGACAATCTCTAACATCTGGTTATTCCAGGCTACAATGATAGTATTTATTGTAGGCCCTAATGGTCTCCAGATAAGAATATGAACAAAAAACCCTTACAAAACAAACATTCCTATTCAAATAAAATATGTGAATATGTGTGGATTTAAAATCCTCCAAACTGATGGCTAATGTATGTACCACGGTAGCTGTCTTTTTTTAAATGTAGCATGTCTAAAGCAACCATCATGCCAATAAAAACAATTCCCTATCTTGACAGTAAAGTTACACTTTTGCAACATGATGAGTGTTGTGCATGGGCAGGGTGTACCCAAAATATCACAATTACACAAACTCGTTTGACAAGTTTACAAATCTACAACATACCAACCCTTCTAGAAGACATGTACATGGTACATCTGTGAATGGATGTGATTCATATCTGTCAGCATCTAATTAACTAGAACATCTGATATCACCTCCCATTGGAAGTTTGCAAATAATGCTGAATGCTTTGCACTTGTACATGTATATTGATGTTTGATTATAGAATTTGTGTGGATTTAGAAAATGAATGGAAAAATACACCATTACATTATTTATTTTTTAGAAATAGGAATACTTGTCTAATGAATGCCAGGAACTGAAATGTGATTTAGGATTTGTTGACTTTAATAACAGGTGCGTATAACAACTTGTAAAGAATGTGGGTTATTCCATTTGATGTACATACCTGTACATTACTAGATGGATGCTTTTTGAGTAAAGGGGGTTGGATGCCACTAGTAGTACACCATACATCTGCAGAGAAAGTAGTGCATGAAACAAAATGGCCTTTTGTTTACAAAATATTTGCAAACTTTGAGGTCCTATATCTAAGTTTTGATAATTTTTTTTCAGATTTCAAGTCTTGATGGTTGGAGTTTGATTATCTGAGCAACTTTTGGGCGGTTTAGTTTTCCTGTGTTTTTATTTATAAAGCTTGTAGCTGCGCAGCCCTGACTTAGGAATTTGCTTTATTATTTGGTAAATATTTTATTTCAAAGTCATTATTTTGGATTTCCATCCATTTTTTTATTGTTTTGTATCATCTCAGGCACATGTAGATACCAAAATATTGCCATTAAAGCTAGTGTAAGTCCCTTTTTGAGAACCCCCCATTTCAGGTGTTGTGACAAAATGGTGTCACTTACCTTGCCCTTAACACCTTTTTGTAAATTTGTTTACTTAACGCACGTGTGAAGCGACTGCACGTGCAACTAGCCAGTCAGTACCAGACGTATTACACGTGGTATAACTTGTATTAATTTTGTCAACAAATTATCACCAGACGATAAGTGAGTTACACCCTGGTAATTATTAGTTGTATTTAATAGGTTCTTTTTAATTGTTTAAGAATTATTTAAAGGGACAATATGCCATATAAAATAAATGTTAACAATTGTTCATATGAACAGTTATGTGACATTGGGGTCAGTCAAATAGCTGCCGAAAAAATATGTGACGCTAGAGAGGCTATGGGCGTTATTGATAGGGAGGAATTAGAACAGATTCCGGAGGTACTGAGTTTATCCGCCTCAGTATTTTTGCTCTTAGGCACAGAGGAAGTAGAGGGTAGGCAACCTAATGGGAGTTCGAATGGTAATAATTCTCCTTCGACCCGATTGCCTACGGGTAATGGCGGAGCCCATCAACGTCGTCAAACCACATCGTCTGGAAACAATTCTGAATTTAACCGGTCTGGCCGGACTTACACAAATTCGCCTCCAGATGACCGTCGTCGAAGGGTCTCATTCCCACCTAAGTCATTGTCTTATGATGGTTCGACAAGTTGGCAGGCATTTTCTAGCAAATTTACGCGTTACGCTTTGCTACAGGAATAGAGCGATTCTGAAAGCAAGGATCAATTATGCTTTTGCCTTGAAGGGAAAGCCAGTGATTACTATTGTGTAATGGCAGAAAGATATAATGAATTGTCATTTTTTGAACTTTTAAGCAAATTGGAAAAACGATTTGGTAATCAAGAATTGGCTGAGTCGGCGATGACCCAGTTTTATAATTTACGCCAGAATAATGGGGAAAATACTAACGATTGGGCAGACCGTGTTCTATCTGTCGCTACACGGGCCTTTAGGGAATGTTCCGATGAACATATAACTAGTCAAGTTGTCTTGAGATTTTGTCACGGTAGTATAGATAAAGAAGCTGGACAGTACGCCTGTAATATGCGCCTGAAAACTCTGGGTGAAGCCATTCAATCTACTAAGTGGTACAATCATAATAATATTGCGATTTACGGTCGAAATTCCCACAGAGAAACGCGCAGCCCAGTTAGGGAATATGAACCTCCGAGGGTAAGGTCTGTCAATGCCACTGCAAAAGCAAGCAGTTCACCCAAGTCTTCTAATATAGACTCTCGACTTCAGAGTTTAGAAGAGCGAGCCATTAAATCCGACAATAAAATGGAGAGTGTTTTAAAAACAATGGGAGAACTTTCAGATAGTGTTTCCAAACTCAGCTTGAATATGTCAAGATTTAGACCGCGCTCAAGATCGCCAGCTAGGTCGCCGCCACGTGAACATTCCTCATGCTTTCATTGTGGTAAATTGGGTCACTTCAAACGAGAGTGCCCAAGTTTTGTAACCCCAAAACAGAGTACGCCTAATCCGACTATGGAACAGAAACATGTTAGTTTTGTCCGTGATGATGAGCGGGATTTAAACTACCAGGGATCGAACGAGGAGGCGAACGTTTGATCCGTTGTGCTTTACCATCGCCGATATTATTTTCAGAAAGTGAGACGTCGAGCGAAGCTACGGGCGTAAATGAAAGTGGAACCGTTAGCCGTTCGACCGGTTCTAAATCCACCGTTACCGTCGGTGATGAGCAATATATCACCACCCCGGGGGTGATCAAAAGTTCCTGGATACCGTTACTACTGGTGTCATTCCAAGAATCGACTCAATCGATTCGAGGAAACGTGCGTATTAGCTTCGACGTCTATCCGTAGGGTATCTTCCGATTCGATGTATAAGCTTAATGTGAAAGTTCAAAACATGACAATTTTGACCGTTTTAGATACTGGTAGTCAAGTCACCATACTTTGTGATCGTCGGTACGATGAATTGCCGGAAAAGCCACCCAAGATTAGGGATGTGCGCCTACATACTGCAGGTCGTAAATTAGATTTTCCAGGTTTTATTGTAGGACCGGCTAAATTAAAAATCGGTAATTTCGAAATAGAACTTAGTCAGTTGTATGTCGCTCCAATAGAGGATGACATGTTATTAGGACTTGATTTTATGCGCGCAAACAAAGTGCATATCGATATGTTAAACGATAGAATGCAAATAGGCGACGATGTTTTCAAGTTATTTTATGGCGATGTTGATGGGAACTCCGATAATGCCAATATTTCCGTAGCTAAACGGATAGTCATTCCACCATTATCAGTAGCTAGGGTACGGTGTAATTTAAATAAAAATTTATCTCATTATCTGATAGAACCGCTGTCACACCCAAAGTTATTAATTGCCCGGTCAATACATTCACATATTGAGACAGAATTCCCTCGTATTTGTTTGATAAACCCGTCTGAAGAAAGGGTAATACTGGACACGAACGAACAGATAGCTAAGGCTATTGAGTTAGGGAGCAAGATATTATTAATCCGTTACAAGCCGATGGCACCGACAGTATAGATTGCGCAAATTTTGAGAATATCCCTGAGCATTTAGTTGATTTATTTGAGCGATCTAAGACGTTGTTAACAGAATCGGACCAATTAAAACTTAGGCAGTTATTAATCGATTATCAAGATGTCTTTGCAAAACATCAGTTTGATTTAGGAAATTTTACGGCCATGGAATACGTGATCGAAACCAATGACGCCAAACCGATTAAACAGAGTTTAAGGCGTACCCCTATTTGTTTTGCGAGGGAGGAAGAGGAACATTTAAAAAAAATGTTAGAAGCTAAAGTCATTCAGCCGTCAAATTCTGATTGGGCATCCCCACCGGTTTTAATACGGAAAAAAGATGACACGGTTCGATGGTGCATAGACTACCGGAAACTTAATGCGGTAACCACTAAAGATGTATTTCCCTTACCCTTGGTCGATGAATGTATGGACGCCCTATCGGGAAATAAATGGTTTTCAAAGCTTGTTGCGAATTCCGCTTATTGGCAAATTCCTCTGAGACAGGAAGATAGGGAAAAAAACGCCTTTATAACAAAATACGGTTTATTTGAATTTACTAAACTACCATTCGGTTTAACGGGAGCCGTTTCAGGGTATTCCAGGAGTATTGGATTAGTACTTAATGGACTTAGTTGGGATATAGCATTAGCCTTTTTAGACAATACGATGGTCATGGGAAAAGATGTAGATGATCATTTGGGCAATCTAAAATTAGTATTAACTAGATTTCGGGAATATGGGATGAAATTAAAACCTAAGAAATGTGTACTATTTCAACAGGAGGTTGAGTTTTTAGGTAGAATGGTTAGTCAGAATGGACTCAAGGCGGGTAATAATTCAACTAAAACCGTAGAAAAATGGACGGTTCCGACTTGCACAAAAGAAGTCGAATCTTTTCTGGGCTTTGCTAACTATCATAGAACGTTTATAAAGCAATTTGCCGAAATAGCTTCACCGTTATATTCGATTACGGGTAAAAAGCAATTTATGTGGGGTGACAAACAACAATTTGCTTTTGATAACTTAAACATCTGCTTGTGACAACTCCTGTACTGGCTTTGCCCACGGAACATGACACGTTTATTCTGGATTGTGATGCTAGCATGAACGCCGTATCTGCGGAATTATCACAAATACAAGGAGCGGGTTATCGCATATAGTAGTTTTTCTTTAACGCCAGAGCAACGTCGCTATTGTACGACAAGACAAGAACTTTTAGCAATTATACGTTTCACTCGACAATTTAGACATTATTTACTGGGTAAACTTTTTATAGTGAGAACGGATCATGCTAGTCTCACTTGGTTGTTAAGGTTTAAACATCCGACCGGACAATTAGCACGTTGTTTGGAGGAATTGCGTCAGTATCATCGGAAAGCACGTTTGCATATAAATGCTGATGCCTTAAGTCGAATGAAATTGCCAGATAAACCGTGCGATGACTTTAATATAGACGTACAATTGGCTGATTTGCCGTGCGGTAGCTGTCGTTATTGTGAAAGAGCACATAAAAATTGGATAGAATTTGCGACAAATGTGGATGACGTCATACCTTTGCCGTTTAAATCCGGTATTAAGCGGAATTTATTGTTAGAGAAAGAGTCTGCTTTAGAACCCGTTAGCATAGCGGTTTCAGGGTATCCAAATGATCCGCGGGTAAATGTTGTGACCGCTGACGAGATTGAAAATGATGACGTAGACGGTGATGGTATTTCATTAAGTAGTTATTCTCCCGAATTCATTAAAACTGCACATGCAAATGATGAAGATTTAGAAATAATTATGATTTGGTTAACATCGGGGGTTGAACCGGAACAGGCTCAGCTAATGCTACAGAGTCCCGCCGTAAAACATTACTGGATTAATCGGAATCTGCTTGTTCTAGACAAGGGGATTATACGAGTTAAACGTTCGAGTAATTTATCGGAGACGCAGTTGTTGGTACCGGAGGAATTAAAAATTGATATTTGTCGATTATGTCATGACATACCCTTGTCGGGTCATCAGGGAATTCAGAGAACAAAAAGTCGCATTAAACAGCAATTTTATTGGTACGACATGACCGAATATGTGCGCGCATACGTTGCCTCTTGCACCATATGCAACATTAACAAGAATACCCAGGAAAGGGTGCATTTGGATTTCTTAGGTCCATTGCCCATTACGCCGGAGGGAAATGGATACATATTAATGATGGTTGACCAATTTACTAAATGGGTTGAATGTATCCCTCTGCCGTCGCAAACCGCATAAATTACAGCCCGGTCTGCAGTTAATGAGTTTTTCTCGCGTTTCGGTTGCCCATTTCAGGTTTTTATCGATCAGGGAAGAAATTTTGAGAGCAAACTATTTACTGCATTGTGTGATGTACTACAAATATATAAGACCCGCACGACATCCTACAGACCCTCGTCGAATGGCCAATCTGAGCGGTATAATCGGACATTAGTAGAAACCATTAAATGTTATATTGACGGTGGTCAGAGTGATTGGGACGTGTATCTACCACAACTTGCGAGTGCGTTAAGGTCAAGTGTGAACCGACAAACTGGGTTTACGGCAAATAAACTAATGCTAGGTCGTGAAGTAAATCACCTCGCAGACTTAATGTTCCGTTCACCCGTTGGAAACGATGGTGATGTAGACTCCTTTGTCGAAAAATTAGAAAAAGCTATGACCGAAACGCATAGGTTAGCGCGAGAAAGGCTAAAAACAAACCAAGAACGAATGAAGAAAGATTACGATCTACGTTCAAATGTTAAAAAATATAATGTAGCAGACGCCGTTTACATTTGGACACCGCTACTAAAAAGGGTAAATGTAAAAAGTTATCCCCATCCTGGAAGGGGCCGGGGATTATTACGCAAGTTATCACCCCTAATCTTTTCAGAGTTAAAACCCGTAAAAATGAGTCTGTTCTGAATCATGATCGTATTAAGCTTTGTCGAGACAGGGAATTGCCAAATTGGATTCTTAATTTCCGTCGCCGTTCGGATTCTGATGAGTCTTTACCGACTGTTACGGGGAATGCAGAAGTTTATTGCATTTGTAGGGAACCAGATAAGGGCACACCGATGATTTGTTGCGACAAATGTGACGACTGGTTTCATTATCATTGCGTTAATATAGCCTTGGATTCCCATTGGGAGGATAAAGAATATATTTGTCCAAATTGTACTGAATGATTATTTGGTTCCGGTTCTGATGCGGAGCACAGGGGGTGGGTTTAGATAATGTTATATTTCGTTCCGGTTCTGATGCGGAGCACAAGGGGGGTTTTGATTTGAGTAATGTAGTTACTGTCTACACCGATTTTTTTACGGTGGAGGCAGTGCGTTGTTGTTATATTTTTTAGATTACAGATAATGGAAAACTCATTCGGACAGGAGTCCTGGATGCTGCGTCCGGCTAGGACATCCCGGAACTTTTTTCCAGGTGTTAATGGGAGATCTGGCCGTGGAAATCGGGGAATCGTCAGACAGGCCTATCAAGTTCCGGTGGGGGATTTAGGGATTATTGAACCTCAGCCGTCTGTACCGGCTCCATATATTGTCCGCCCGACCGCGCCTCAGGAGTCTATCTCACAACCCAGACACAGACACAATCAAACTCAGAGAATAACTTTCCCTGTGGCAGTCACGACACAGAGGCCATCATCAATAACCCCAAATAGACCTACACCATCCCGAAGTTGGCTGCCGCAGGTGCAGCCATTCTTTCCCCAGGCATAGAGTTACCAGATTGCAAGGTAGGAATCAGAAGTGTCCGATCATAGGGTGTCCAATTTGGAACCGAAAAATTAAGTTTTATGTATTCGCCTACCACTTGCCCCCATATTTTGCCCGGGAATGGGACTGCACCCCGGATGTCGTGGGAAGGAGACTAGAAGCTTTGAAGACCCTATGCCGCATGCTTGGAGAGACTCCCCACTCCATGATGAAAAAAATAAACAGAGAAGCGTGGCTTCCCGATGGCTGTAGGATAAGGAGGTGCCATCTTCCGGCACTGGCTTCCATTTGTGAGCAGGCGGGCTGGGTTGTTCCCCAGAGGGATAATTTTACGCTATTGCCCATTAACTCTCCCGCAGGCCTCACCTATTGGAGGTGCTTAACACTGATGTTAAACCACCTAACCCCCACACAGCAGGGTGCCTTTGCGGCATATTTAGTGGCTAGAGATATACCCCTTCCAGGATAAGAAATAACCGAGGATTGGGACCCAGCGAGCGACTGGGAACGGGAAATGGAAGAGGTCACGGTGACGGTTTAAAACCGTATTTCAATAGTATGAAAGGGTGTGCATGCTCATGGTGTAAAATATATACCGCTATCCGTATGTAAGTGTGAGTGAAAGTTCTTCTAGATAGTTCTGTAAATAGCGTAAAATATTTTTTAAGATGATTATTGTTATTTGGCACAGGAAGTGCCCTTCCTTTTCAGAAAAAATAAAAGGGAAGACGAGTGTTGCAATTTTGCCTTGTTCCGGTAAACCGTCTGGATGACGGAGACTATCCGCTGAGTTATATAGGCACGGGTTCGCCGTACAACGGGACCAGTTTTGCTACAGTTTTCCGATAAATGCTACAAGGTAATTACATAGTTGTTTGATACGTTGCGGACTCGCCTTAGGATTCCAAGTGGGACTTGGAGTAAATATAATACATACACTCGACACAATAATAGAATAGAAATGATGGAGGGAAATATCAAAAAGATAGATGAGGTGCACTGTATAGTTTCTAACTTGTCAACCAAAGTGAGTAATCTTGAGATAGATGTGAACGAAATAAAAGCTAAACAGGTAGATTTTGAATCTAAAACAAACTGGTTAAAAGAGAAACATATCGAAATATCGAAACAATGTGAAGAGGATAGACTTAAATTGGACTGTGTGGAAAGAGATTTTATAGCGTCGAAATCAGTGAGCGCACACAACTCTGAAGAGATCGAATGTATCAAAGAGGAAAACAGTGAACTTAATCGAACACTTATCGATCTACAATGTCGTTCGATGAAATACAACTTGATCTTTAATGGTATAAAAGAAGACACAAATGAAGATACAGAGTATGTAATCAAAGACTTTATATATCATAAGTTAGGTATAGATCGGCATATTGATTTTATAAATGTCCACCGTTTTGGTTCCTTTCGTACAGCTAGACACCGCCCGATAGTAACGAAATTCATATTCTTTAAAGATCTTGGGGCTGTTAAGAGTGCCGCGTATCACTTAAAGGGGTCATCATATGGCATAAATGAACAATTTCCAGTTTCCATCGAAAATGAAAGGAAACAGTTGTACCCAATCATGAAAGACTTAAAACACAGAGGTGAAAAGGTCAGACTGGTCAGAGATAAGTTGTTTGTGAACGATAAACTGTTTGACGGAGAAACTGATAAAACGAAAAAACACCAGACCAGGAGAAAGCAGGTCTCTAATATCCCAATTCTTAGTCGTCCATGGCAAAACGATGGCCGTCGACAAGCTACGAAGAGGCATGCGGGATATTTATCAACCTCATCAGAATCTTCTCCCCCCAGAACCGCCTAGGACAAGCCCGAGAGGGATCTGAAAATATTATCATGGAATGTTGGTAAAGGTGTCATCAGCAAACTACAAAACGTTGATTTCCAGCTATCCTTAAGTGAATACGATATTATTTGTCTTTCTGAATGTTGGCTACAAGAAGAAAGTAAAGTCGATATACCGGGTTATTGTGTTAATGTTTCCCGAGAACGGGTGATATTAAAGGAGGGGCATACTTATAGGCATAAAGTTAGAATTGATTGCTAATTGTACAATTATTGAACAATTCCAAGACTGTTTTGTATGTTTAAAAATCACGCAAACTGTAAGAAATTATATTTTAATTATTTGTTATTTTCCGCCCATAAGTAGTATATATTATAATAAATATAATATTGATATATTTTACTCTTTTGAATAGCTGGTATGTAAATATCAAAACCCAGATAATATTGTTATCGCCACGGGTGATTTTAATAGTCGAACATCAACACTTAATGACTTTATTAAACATGATAAATTATGTAAAAAATCACAAGAGATTATTTAAGATTTGATAGAATATGTACCTGACATCGGTGACATTTTAGAAATACATAGAAACCTTGATAATACTGTAAATTAGTTTGGTAGAAACTTGATTTCGTGTTGTAAAACGACTGGATTACGTATAATTAATGGCAGGGTTGAATCTGACAGAGATGGTCAATTTACCTTTAATTCTTCAAAAGGGTGTAGTTTAATTGATTATGTTTTAATTGAACATTGTTATTTTGATTCAATATGTAACTTTCAGACTGGTATTTTTAATGAGTTTTCTGATCACGCGCCATTGAGTTTTAATTTGCATTACAAACCTCATTTGAGGTCTGAGCAGGTTGAGGAGAATTCACCCGTTTTTAAATCCTTTAAATCTATTAAGTGGGATGAGGCCAAATCAGACCAAATCCGATTAGAGTTAAGCAAGGTGAATACATGTATGTTAGGAGTATGTGAATCTCATATTAGAGATCAAGAAAGTATTGATCAATGCGTTGAGCGTTTTTCAGAGATTGTAACAAATATTACATCGCCCTTTTGTGTCAAAAATATAAAAAGTGTGAAGACACGTCACAGAAAGCATGGCAATCAGCCAGACAAGCCATGCATGGTTCGGTGACTTGTGTAATCAGAAGTACGGGAATTATAAAAAAAAGCCATACATGATTTTAACCAAAATAAATCCTATGAAAACCATACTAAGTTAGCGATATTAAAAACCCAATATAAACAATATGAGAGAAAACTTAAAAAAGAATATAAAACACAACAGGGCGATATATTAGCTTACTTGCAAAAACATAATCCTATTTTTTAAAAAACGGAAGACAAGTGTAAGTAACTCGGTTAACATTGCTACATTCTATAATCATTTTAGTAGTTTATCATCAGAGATTTCGCATCACAATAATAACACAATTATAGAGAGTTTAAACAAGCACGATTTAAATAAATATAACAATGAATTAGACCAAAGGATAACGGAATTGGAAATTAAAATAGCAATCAAAAAACTTAAACGTAATAAAGCTTGTGGTAATGATGAAATCATTAATGAATTATTCATTGAATGTGCAGATCAGTGTTTACCTTGTCTTTTAATTTTATTTAATAATATATTAGATAGTGGTTGTTTTCCATCTTCATGGTGTGTGGGTAATATCGTACCCGTCCATAAGAAGGGCGATCCCACCAATCCGGAAAACTATTTTGAGTTGTATGGGTAAACTATTTACGTCAGTACTAAATAATCGATTAGTTAAATATACTGAAACACATAGCACTATCTCAAATGTCCAGTTTGGTTTTAGAAAATCCTTATCCACAATTGATGCAGTATTTGCCTTACAAACGCTAATAAATCGTTCACTTAAGTCTAAGAAACGATTATATGTTTGTTTTGTGGATTATAAACGCGCCTATGACTTAATTTCAAGGTCAAACCTTTGGTATAAATTAATTAAAGAAGGTATTGATGGAAGAATATTAAAACTTATTCGCTCACTTTATGACAAAGTTAAATGTTGTGTCAAGGTAAATGGCGAGGTTTCGACAGCCTTCAATCTTGATTATGGTCTCTTTCAAGGTGAAATTTTATCACCATTATTATTTTCGATATTTATTAATGATGTTGAATTTCATTTGCAATTAGATAACTGTTGTCCCCTTGATTTACAAGATCTTAGTTTATTTTTGCTCTTATATGCAGATGATAAAGCTGTATTTTCAGAAACACCCGACGGCCTACAAACTATTTTAGACTCTCTATATAAGTGGAATTTGACAGTAAATATTAATAAAACAAAAGCTGTTGTATATACTATTAAAAAAAGTAGGGGATATTTGATTTTTAAGTGTTATTAAAGTCACCTAATGAAACTGACGAAGAAACAAATGACAAAATGAAATGAAGTTCACATTCATCGATTTATTCCAAATGATCGTTAGACTAAGTAAGGCACAGACTGACCATTATAAGGGTAAAATGATACCCGGGGTCAAACAGCAAAGTTACCACAGCATCACAACAAAGTCAGTAACGGATAAATCCTCCTCTGTTTGCCAAACAAGCATTGATCCGACGTGGCATACTCCTAATGAGACGTCTAAGGTCATTTTGGTGCAGATTGTCCCATTCCTGTTGCAACGCAGCAGCAAGTTCTTGGACATTGGCAGGACGTTGTTGACGTTGACGTAACCTCTGTCCAAGCATGTCCCAGACATGCTCGATGGGGGAGAGGTCGGGACTCAATGCTGGCCAAGGTAATGTGGTGATGTTCTGTTGTTGGAGGTAACCTGTAACGATCCTGGCCCTGTGACATCTTGCGTTGTCATCCTGGAAGATGAAACGGCGGCCATGACGTCGTGCGAACGGCACAACATGGACTACCAAGATGTTGTCCCGGTAGTACTGGCCTGTAACACACCCTGCAACAACATGTAAAGCCGTTCTTCCAGCAACAGTGATGCCTCCCCACATCATAACAGAACCACCCCCAAATCGATCATGTCTGACGACGTTAACGTCTTGAAAGCGTTCGTTTCGACGACGCCACACCCTCCTACGTCTGTCCAAAAAATCAACAGTGAACCTTGACACATCTGAAAACATCACATTGCTCCAGCGTCGATTATCCCAGTGTTGACGATCCCTACACCAACGACGTCTTGCCTGAATGTGATGATCTCTCAAACAAGGGATCACGCGAGGACGTCGGGCGCGAAGGTAACCCCTATGCAGTCGATTCCGAATCGTCTGGCCACTCACTCTCACACCAGTGTTTGTTTGAAGACGAGCGCCGATCTGATTTGCTGTGATGACACGATTTCTCAAGGCCAAAGTACGGATAAATCGATCCTGGGCTTGAGTTGTCGCCCTTGGTCGACCTGAGCGTGGTCTGTCCTGTACAGATTGTGTATCACGGTATCTGGACCATAGCCTGCTTATGACAGACTGAAAAACATTCATCGTCCGCGCCACAACCGTCTGTGTGTTGTGCCGATCTGTAGCATGCCAAGGGCACGTAACCTTTCATTTTGGGTAAGCCGATGCATATCAAAATTTGTTTTCTGGTCACTAAAACAATTAAACTGATGTTTCCACCCTGGAATTCAATGCCACAATGACTGTAACATTCAAAATCAGAGTCGTGCAAATCTTGGGTTGGACCCCCATGATGATCCCAAGCATCACCTGCATTCCATGCGGTAGCTATTGGTGCGTTTGGGCGTCACATGTAACTGGAAATGTTTCTTCTGTTAGGTTCTATAGTGACTTTTTTCGTAGTCATTTGCATATTTTAGTATTATGCCCCCAAAATCAAATATCCCCTACTTTTTTTGAATAGTATATTTAGAAATGGGGGTAAAATATCTGGAAATGAAGTATGGAAAATTGGCAATAACAAAATAGAAATAGTAGACGAATTTAAATATCTTGGAATCTTACTAAACTTTAACGGGAAGTTTCTTAAGACATAGAAGCATATATCAGAGCAGGGGAGAAAAGCTTTATTCAGTATTATTAAAGTCTGTAATGAAAATTATTTTAATGTTGAAACGAAATTAAAGATTTTTGATATTTATGTAAACAGTATTTTGAATTATGGATCTGAGATTTGGGGTTTTCATAAAGCGTATGACATAGAAAAAGTACATTTAAACTTTTGTAAACGATTATTGGGTGTAAAACAGTCCACTAATAATAGCATGGTCTATTATGAACTGGGTCGATATCCATTGTATATCCAAAGAAAAATACACATTTTTAAATATTCTTTAAAATTATTATGTATAAAAAATAAATTGTTAAAGTCGTGTTTAAATGTATGGTTGACCAATGTAAAAAGCGAATTGTACTCGATTGGATTGGGGTATATTTGGGAGCGTTTTGATTATAATAAATCCTATCTTCCTATTATTAGAAATAGAATTTTAGACATTTTTAAACAAAAGTATACAGAAGATATTTGTCAGTCAGCTAAAGGTATTTTTTATCAACATATTATTTCTCATTTTGATCTTCAATATTATTTGAGAAAACCAGTACACTATAAGTATCAAAGATTATTATGTAGAATACGTTTATCTTCCCACAATTTGTGTATAGAAACTGGTCGTTTTGAGAAAATAGAACGCGAACAGAGAATTTGTAGATTATGTAATTTAAATGAAATAGAAGATGAATATCATCATATTATTATATGTCCATATTTAAATGATTATAGAAAAAATATATAAAATCATACTATTTTGTTAATCCAAATCTCTTTAAATTTTTTCAGTTATTATCGGTACAAAATATCAAAGAACTGAATAAGCTTGGTATATATCTTTCTCGTACCGGTAAAAACCGAAATGAATATATCTGTTCGCTTCCAAAATAGAATTATATCATATATATGATTTGTTTAGGTTTATAAGCGTTATGTGTAGTTCAATTTTATTTATATCCTTCACTTTCCGACCACAAACTAATGGATATATTTTAGGTCTTTCTCAATAACAATACTAAACAATAATTGTATATATTTGTATATTATATTTATTTATTGTATTTTTTGAGTTGCCCGTAATTCTGAGTTTGTCGTCAAGCGGGATTTCCATTTTTTTTTAAATCGGGTAATAATTGTGACCTCCAGAGGTACCACAAGCTATTTTTTTCACTATTCGTGTACAAGAGACGGCCATTTTGTCCGGCAGTTTTGGTCCGATTTTTACGAAATTCGAATTGAACCTTCATTACGGTGCAATGGTGATATAATAAGTATGTCGAAAATAAGTATTGTGAAGCACAAGCAGGCTTTAGGAAAGGTTACTCTACTGTCGATAATATTTTTACTTTACATGGTCTTATTCAAAAATATCTCACAAAATCAAAGGGGAGAATGTGAGAATGTATTCTTTATTTGTAGATTTTTCTCGTGCTTTTGGCTCATTGAATCGAAAGAAACTATTAGCATTAATGCTAACAGAAGGTGTGAATGGTAAGATGTATTTAGCATTAAAAGCATGTACTCCAATGTATTATCGAGTGTAAAATTAGCATCCAACATAACCCTCTATTTTTATTGTTTATCAGGCGTTAAACAAGGATGCATATTAAGTCCTCTTCTATTTTGTGTTTATGTTAATCAACTCGTAGAAATGATGGAAGCTAGCGATGTAAGAGGGTTGTTCACTACGCAAGAAGCAAAGATATAATTATGGTATTATATGCAGATGATCTTAGCATATTATCAGACTCGGTTGGTGATTTACAAAGAAAACTAAATATTTTGTATAAATTTTGTACTAATTTTAATTTAAATGTAAACCTTTTAAGAACAAAGATTGTAATTTTTAGAAATAGTGGTATTACTGAGAATAACGAAGTGTTTTATTATAATAATGAAAACTAGAAGTTGTTTCTTATTACAATTATTTAGGTATATTATTTTCGTCGCGATTATGTTGGAGTAAACCTTTGTATAATTTAAGTGTCAAAGCTGATAAAGCTCTTATACCCGTAAAATGTCTTCTTAGAAGTGTCGATTATATATCCCCTAGATCATGCTTTAAAAAATATTTGATGTAATTATCACGCCGGTATTGTTGTATGGGTCACAAGTATGGGGCTTCGAATACAGAGAAGATATTGAGGAAGTTCAAAGTGCATACTGCAAATACATTTAAGGCGTACACAAATCTAGCACAACCGCAGGATCACTGGGAGAATGTGGCCGCTATGGTTTATCGGTATCTTATATTTCAAACTGTATTAAATACTGGATCAAATTATTAAATATGAACTCAGATAGATACCCTAAGCAAGTATATATAATGTTGCGTAATTTAGATAGTGCTGGAAGGGAAACATGGGCAACCAAAGTAAAACACGTGCTTTGTTCTTTGGGATTCGGCTATGTATGGTTTAACCAAAATGTTGGAGACAAACGAATATTTATGACATTATTAAAACAACGATTAACTGATATTAACGCACAGGAATGCTCATCGAAACTACATGTAAAAGAGAGCAGTAGTCTATCAGAATATAAATGTTTCAAGCTTCATTTAATTCCAGAACAATACTTGTCTGTAAATATCCCAAAAGTAGCCAAAAGAAATATCACTCTGTTACGTTTAAACTTATTGCCATTATATGTAAATATGTTTAGAAGAAATTTAAGTAAAAAAAAATTGTGTCCATTATGTGAATTAGAACCAGAAGATTCATTTAATTTCATATGTAAATTATTACAAGACATTCGCGCTAAATATTTAGATTTTGTAGACTCTTACGATATTATTTGTCCCCCGCCTTTCGAAAAAAGTTGGGGGACTATTAAAATGGGTTCGTCCGTCTGTCCGTCTGTCTGTCCGTCACACTTTTTGGGACACAATAACTCTCTTCCTAATTGAGCTAGAATGTTCAAACTTGGTGTATGTGTTTATTAGGTCAATGCCTTGATGGAATTCGAAGATGAGCATTTTCCGCTTAGGGTAAGCAGAGATAAGCAATTTGATTGGTTGATGCTTTGGGACACGATAACTTTAGTTCTAATTAAGTGAGATTGATGAAACTTGGTGTATAGTTTCATTATAGTAATACCTTGACTAAGTTCGATAATGAGCATTTTCTGCTCAGGGTAAGCAGAGCTATACGCAATTTGATTGGTCGAGAATTTGGAACACAATAACTCTCCTTCTAATTGAGTTAATATGTTCAAACTTGGTGTATATGCTTATTAGGTCAATGCCTTGATGGAGTTCGAAGATGAGCATTTTCCGCTTAGGGTAAGCAGAGATAAGCAATTTGATTGGTTGATGCTTTGGGACACGATAACTTTAGTTCTAATTAAGTGAGAGTGATGAAACTTGGTGTATAGTTTCATTATAGTAATACCTTGACTAAGTTCGATAATGAGCATTTTCTGCTCAGGGTAAGCAGAGCTATACGCAATTTGATTGGTCGAGAATTTGGAACACAATAACTCTCCTTCTAATTGAGTTAATATGTTCAAACTTGGTGTATATGCTTATTAGGTCAATGCCTTGATGGAGTTCGAAGATGAGCATTTTCTGCTTAGGGTAAGCAGAGATAAGCAATTTGATTGGTTGATGCTTTGGGACACAAAAACTTTAGTTCTAATTAAGTGAGAGTGATGAAACTTGATGTATAGTTTCATTATAGTAATACCTTGACTAAGTTCGATAATGGGCACTTTCTGCTCAGGGTAAGCAGAGCGATATGCAATTTGATTGGTCGAGACTTTGGAACACAATAACTCTCCTTCTAATTGAGCTAAAATGTTCAAACTTAGTGTATATGCTTATTAGGTCAATGCCTTGATGGAGTTCGAAGATGAGCATTTTCCGCTTAGGGTAGGCAGAGATAAGCAATTTGATTGGTTGATGCTTTGAGACACAATAACTTTAGTTCTAACTAGACCTGCATGCAGGAATGACGGGTTTCACTGGTGCCACGTTACCCTTTAACATGTCACTTCTGGTGCCACGTTACCCTTGAACATATGTCACTTCCGGTACCAATGAAACCATTACACAGGTTTCCCCATAAGCATTGCACACATCAAATAAATTGGACGCAGAATCAACCAAATCCAGCAAATATCAATTCATTTGTTACTTGTAAGTGATCCTGACAAAATTACATTACTTCCGGTGATAATGAAAATATTCAATTAGTTTTATGAAATCGGAAATGACATATGACATCATATAGTGAAAATTTTATGTAAATAGAATAATAATTGCCACTTTTATAGACCAAAAACCTTGAAAAGTGATTTGTAGACAATCGACTATTTCTC
Source organism: Patella depressa (assembly GCA_948474765.1). Lineage (NCBI taxonomy): Eukaryota > Metazoa > Mollusca > Gastropoda > Patellidae > Patella > Patella depressa. The sequence goes on along the minus strand of OX419715.1, from coordinate 48,574,210 downwards.
TGCAACCGCACAAGTTAGAAACCATTTTGTGGTGTCTGTATGATCGTATGGGATCAATCTATTTGTTGAATGGAATCAAATATCATAATTTTGAAAACATTACAAATCAGACGCATTTGAATAAATTATCTGTTTAGCAGGCTAAAAATTCAGTTTTTGACAAAATGACATCACTTCCGGTGATACTAAAACAGTTAAATTAGTTCTATAAAATCGTAAATGGCATAAGACATCATATGGTGAAAATTTTATGAAAATCGATTAATAACTGATTCTTTTAGAGCCAAAATAAAGTAAAAAGTGACTTGTGGAAAATCGTCCATTTCTCTGTAACCATACAAGTTAGAAACCATTTTGTGGTATCTATATGATCGTATGGGTTCATTCTATTTGTTGATGGGAACCAAATTTCATAATTCTAAAAATATTACAAATAATACTCATTTGAATAAAAAATGTATTTTTAACACTAAAAATTCAGTTATTGCATAAATGACGTCACTTCCGGTAACAGTGAAAGTGTTAAAATGGTTTGGAATAGTCGACTGTGGAAATAGGCAACGGATAGTGAAAGAAAATTGAAAATCGAATAATAATTAATTCTGTCACAGCCAAAATAACGTGAAAAGTGACTCATGCAAAATCGCCCATTTCTCGGCAACTGCTTATATTACAAACTAAATTTCACATACATTCTCTTTGTATGGATTATTGCTACAAGTTTATGAAAGTATCGAAGAAATATTTTAATATATGATGACACTGGATGGGTTGTAAATAGCTTATTTTTACACCTTTTTTTACCTTTTAACCGAAATGGCCCGAAAACAAAATCGAAATTAAAAAAACTGAGTCCGAGATTTTGTGCACCTTAACAGGGCGCATCTTTTGAGTAAGATCAGATTAGTAGAAAATAGTATTTGCTTTCAAAAAGTGGTACCGAACTGTCAATATTGTAGTTTTTGCTGAATTTACGCCACTTCCGGTGCCTACAGGAAACTTTACCGGTAACAAAAAAAATGGCATTTTGAACCACGGAACATATGAACATGGTTTTATACAAATCGAACAATGAATAATTAATGTAGGACTGAAAAACTGAATTAGCCAATGGCGGCCAAGGAAAATTACGGAAACAAAAAATGTTGACATTTTTGTTCAAATAAGATGACTCTTTAACCCTGGTTAAAATGTCATATAAAAATATTAATAAATAAAAAAGTTTTTTGTAAAAATTTAAATTTTCAAAATTTGGCGCCTAATATCTTCCAAGATTCGTTGAAAATCAAAAATCAAAAGTAACATAGCTATGTCCCCTGTTTCTGGCTATGTCAAAATGCATCATATGCTAAAATCCAATGATTATTGTTAATATTACGGCAATATTTCAAAAAACGACATTTTCGGTGATTTCGGATATTTCGCAATGTCGCAGAATGCCGGGAATAGCTTTAATCTCTAAGTCACACCCACTTTCCCAGTAAAACTGAAGAAATTGTATCGATTCGACAAGAAGTTACTGAGATATAAGCAAATTGGAAAAAAAAAAATAATAATAATAAGAAGAATAATAATAAGAATAATTTTAACAAAAACAATAGTGTTTCACACAAGCTACGCAGTGTGAAACCCTAATTAAGTGAGAGTGATGAAACTTGGTGTAGAGTTTCATTACAGTAATACCTTGACTAAGATCGATAATTATCATTTTCTGCTCAGGGTAAGCAGAGCGATAAGCAATTTGATTTGCCGAGACTTTGGAACACAATAACTCTCCTTCGAATTGAGTTAAAATGTTCAAAATTGGTGTGTATGCTTATTAGGTCAATGCCTTGATGGAGTTCGAAGATGAGCATTTTCTTCTTACGGTAGGCAGAGATAAGCAATTTTTGGATGACACTTCGTGTTCAGTTTGATTGGTCGATACGTTTGAAAAAAATAAATGTGTGATTAATTAATACGTGTCATCTATTTATTTTGGGATTTCGGCGGGGGACATCAGCCTCACTGTTGGCTTGTTATTTTTGTAAATTGTGTACATATAAAGATAGCGAATTTTTATTATCTTTGTCAAATTTTATAAACGCAGCCATAAAGATTAGAAATCATCAAATTAAGAATTAAACTGTTTACTGTAAATAAATTAACACTTTTTATAATGTTCATAATAGTATCTAATTTATTTATTTAATGACCTGTTTGATATATTTGTATACATGTATATATTTATTATTTATATATTTATAATCTTGTAACTTTGGGTCGATGACCTATTTACTGAATAAAACATCATTATCATATCATTATCAATGGTGATATAATCAAAGGTTTTTTTTTAAATCGGATAAAAACTGCGACCTCTCGAGAGACCACAAGCCAAAAACGTGATTTTTCGTACAATCAGGGGCCATAATTCAGGAAGTTGCGATCCGATATGCGCGAAGAGAACCAAGATCTTTGGGTTATAAACACGCGTTTCAGGTTTCATCAAAATTATGACCTCCAGAGAGTCCACAAGCTATTTTTTGTACAATCAGGGGCCATAAACCACGAAGTTACGTTCCCTCACATGCCAATATCGAAAGGAACCGAAATCTTGGAGATAAACCCATCTTTCAAGTTTCGTTGAAATCGGATAAAAATTGCGGCCACAAAAAAATTGTGGACGGATGTCTGGGCGGACAAACAGGGGCGGCGACAATATACGTCCAGATGAAAATGTGGGCGTATAAAAACTACCGCCAGTTGTATATTCATATTAATAATTTAATGGTGTCATAAGCTTGACTATCTATCCCGTTTTTTTAAATCGGATAACAATTTTGACCTCCAGAGGGACCACAAGCTAAAAAGGGCGATTTTTCGGACAATCAGGGGCCATAATTCAGGAAGTTACGATCCGATTGGCGCAAATATCGAAAGGAACCAAGATCTTTGGGTTATAAACATGCATTTCAAGTTTCATCCAAATCGGTTCAAAATTGTGACCTCTACACTGTTCACAAGCTAAAAAACGTGATTATTCGTACAATCAGAGGCCATAACCCATGAAGTTACAGTCCGATACATGCCAATATCAAAAGGAACCGAGATCTTAGGGTGATAAACCTATATTTTAAGTTTCATTGAAATCGGATAAAAATTGTGACCTGTAGACTGTTCACAAACAATTGTGGACGGACGGACGGACGTCCGGACGGACGGACGAACAGGGGCGACGACAATATACGTCCACATGAAAATGTGGGCGTATAAAAAAGTAGTGCCCATTGCACCAATCATTTGTTAAATTATCGATTACCATCACTGGCCTAATAATTGATATCAATTGTGGGTAGAAATAAATTGTTCTTCATTCTTTTGGTATTCGTCCTGTGACATGTATACCTGGACTGAAACCGTAACACATTGTTTCGATTTTTATTTTATCTTGGCAAGAAAACAAACGAAAGTGGATACATGTAGTTATAAAACGTAGTCAGTAGCATATTTTCGTAAAACTCCTAACCAATGGTATCCACTGCCCGTATTAATTAAAGTAGCTAAGTCTCTAACTCAATATCATCCAAAATCTTCCACAATGAAAACACAAATTATTTGTCAATTTAATTCAACATTGATATTGCGATCTTACCGAGAAAAGATGGGATTCTGATATCCAATATTTAAGACAATATAAAAAATATATCATTGGTACACGAATCGTGTACCATAATCCGTTTCAGGCCCATTTTTAACAAGGGACTTGGAGAACCAGGTAAGACGGTGACGCATGGAGAGCATACGCAATAATGTAGACTGGCATAACCAGACGCTACAGATTGGCATGCTATTGAGGCTTCAGGCGTATTTCGTCGAACATAACTGATATAAAATTAGAGTAATGACGGAAATAAATGGATGTAAATTAGTTTATATACATTCATATAAGATTATTTTATTCGTTGCGACCCATTTGGGTAAATTTCTAGGTCCTAAATAATAGCGATTTGGCTCCTTTAAAGCAGGGAGAATTACCATCTGGTTTGTGTGATTCACCTTTAGCATTTTGCTTCAAAATCAAAGGAAGATCTAGGTTGTGTAATTAAATGACCCCATGGCCGCAGATGACTAATAGAATTGCTGAAATTTCGCGGAAGACAGAATTTGATTATTATTTCAAGGATCTTCATTTAAATTGTTAAAGTTACTACTTTAATAAACTTTCTAATAGAATAAGGTAATCAAATTATCCAACATGACAATGTCTGTGTAAACAGTGGCAAACTCCAGTTATAGGAATTAAGTCTTAATAATTTACCAGTTTACACCCGTCATCAATGGCAGGAGAAAGACACCGGTTAGCTACGTCTCAATAGGTCAATTCTTGATTGATTAGAGTCAATAATATCTGTCAGCCCTGCCTCCCATTGAGTAAATAGTGTAGATAATAAACTACTGTCTGTTCCAGGCAACACTACAACTCGAAAATTGCTTGCTATTTCTTCAGTTTTTAATTAAAATGGTTAAAACTGAACGACCTACCTGGAATGATCACCCCATTACTTTCTTCGTTGAACCTTAACGCCAATAAGTTCGATAAAATCCTCTATTCTCTTGTAAATTTCACATTTTTCGAAACATTCAATTTCTCAGAACATAAACATTGACTCTGCGCATGTGTAAATTGGGTCACTCGTATATCATATAGGGGTAGAAGGTATTCCACAAATCGGGTGCATTTGGTTAATAATACTTTGGGCGGGAGGTTTCGCACCGTCATTTTGCGGCAGTAATACTTAATTTCGATTATTTTCAGAGCTTTTTTCAAAACGTTTCATGCAAAATAAATACATTTATTGTTACAATATCAACAATTTGTGTGTGCGTGTGTTTTGGTTTGTTTTATTTGGTTCCCGGTATTTTAATATTCCTTGGAAATATTCACAGAAGTGCATGTCTTCTAAAATATTCCTCACAGAACACTTATTTTCAGCATTAGATAGCATGGTAACCTTTCGGATGAAGTGTAAATATTTTACGATATCTTATAATTTTATGGACTAGTATCGATTATCGGTATCATTTTTTTATTTATTTTCCCGTTCGACAGGCGCACACGGTTTGTTTCAGATATTATCGTTGAATAGATAAAAAAAAACTAATCGTAAAAAATATAACCCATTGGATGGGAAGCGGAAAGATTAAATGAAGAAGTACCATTGTCAGTGTATTCGGAAGTGACAGTGAGTTCGAGTATGAGAGTGAACAGAATGTCAGTGGAGAGAGTGAGAGTGAAAATGTTGCTGAGAATAGGGATGGCGGTGGTGTTGTGAATGAGGATTCGATTGCTGATAATATAGATGTGTTTGTAGTGTATGTGATTGTGAGAACCCACCGGGAAGTGAGTCGGATGCGATTGTTGATTGGGTGGGCTCTGATTTGTGTGAAAGGTGGATGCATGCGAAATGTACTGGCAGGGAGATTGATGTGAGCGCGAGTGTTGTGAAATGTGTAGATTGTGTACGTAAATTGTATAATAAATAGCGTGAATGTAGGCCAGACAACTTCAGTGATGTATATAGTTGGAGCATTTTCTGTGAATTTGTGTAAATAAATGATTTCTATAAAACAGTTTATTTCTGCTTTCTTGTTTAAAAGGTAGACTTGCGGAAATTTAATGAAGTTCAGGGTTAATCAATATGAATAAATTAAATGTAAAAAAAAAATAACTCGTGGTCTGAACACAAAAACGCAATGACGTGCCTTTGATCTAACAGAAGTTGACCTTGTGTGGCTACTACCCCTTTCCGTTTTCTGTCAAAGTATCATTTGCTTAGGGGGCATTTCACAAAATACAAAAAAAAAACTAAATCAAAAAAGAAATAGACTAGACTATCTAAAAAAAATACTGTAATAGCAAATTTAATATCTAAGGCAGTGGAACAAAAAACTGTGGTCTGAAACCAAATAACAAATTTCTATTACTTCCCTTAAATAGCTCTTTTAAGCAAATTATATTCTACTAGATCGAAACAACTATCTAAACATTCAGATAGGATGAAATGACTCAAAGCCATATCCACACCCCTGTTCGATTTGGTTTATCCCAAATAATTAGGTCAAGCATGGCAGACTTCATTACCGCGAAGTAAATAAAGAAGGGTTTTTCAAGAGAGAAAGGTTAGATATCTTGATCTGAAATTGGTAAACGTGCGATAGAAAGTGACGGGATGACCATTCCAGGTAGGTCGTTAAGTTTTAACCATTTAAATTAATAATTGAAGAAATAGCAAGCAATTTTCGAGTTGTAGTGTTGCCTGGAACAGACAGTATCGTGTTTACTACTGATCACGTAAACAGAACACTAAACATCCTAGACAATAACTTACATAAAGCTCATTCCCCAGGTAAGCAAATAACAATAAAATACAAGTTACATGTATTAACGGGACACCAATTAATAGCAACAATATGCAACTACATAATACGGTCATACCAATTGCAATTGCTATCGTCCAGTATAAATTTGTTAAAGTAGCTAAGTCTCTAACTCAATATCATCCAAAATCTTCAACATTGAAAACATTTTTTGTCAATTCAAATCAACATTGATGCTGTGATCTTACCGAAAAAAGATGGACTTCTGATATTCAATATTTAAGACAAAATAAACATTTTACCATTGGTACATGAATCGTGTACCATAATGCGTTTCATCCCCAGTTCTAGGAAGAGACTCGAGGAACGCGGCTAGAAACATTGCACCAAATCCAACCGCGTGTGTAGACTGGAATAACCAGACGCTAGAAATTTGCATTCTATTGAGAATGCTGGCTTATTTCTCCGAACATAACTGATTTGAAATTTAGAGTAAAAACGGAAACCATTTAATGTAAATCAGTTTATATACATTCATATTACAATATTATATGCGTTGCGGCCCACTTGTGTCAATTTCTAGGTCCCAAATGTTACCGATTTAGTTCCTTTAAGTTTGAGTTTTAATAAAAAATATTTGTTTTTGTTTTAGTCCAGTCAATTTATGATTTTACCCCCAACAAATCGCAAGAAAAGGTTTTAATGCATTTTTGCGTTTATTTAGGTGTACTTTATAAAATCCCCAAAGTTTACCAAATTTTGGTTTAAGACACTATAATTGTTTTATGAACATATCAATGAATGCCTTTGGGGTTATCTTTTCATTAAAAGATGTAGCCAGTAGTGCACTGGTCCTTATAGCGGTAAAATAAGTAAAATCCAGGATAGAAGAAAATCGTATAATTGTAATATGAACATGTAAATTAATGTTTATTGGGTCATTCTGTCATTTGAAGAAATATTCTGTGGTGTTCACTGGTCCCTTTTTTTAATGCAGTAAAATCTGGTAAAATCCAAGATGGCTGACATTTGCCTAAACAATGTACACAAAAAATCTAAATGATTGGTTTTTAAAACCCTAATAATGTATAATGAACATATACATTAATATTCTTGAGGTCATTCTTTCAATTGAAGATATTGCAAGTAGCCTAGGGTTAACTGGTAAAATCCAAGATGGCTGACATTTGCCTAAACAATGTACAAAAACAATCTAAATGATTGTTTTTTAAGACCGTAATAATGTATAATGAACATACATGTATACATTATTGCTCTTGATGTCATTCTTTCATTTGAAGACATTGCAAGTAGCCTAGGGTTAACTGGTCCCTTGAAGCGGTAAAAGTAAGTAAAATCCAAGATGGTCGCCATTTGTCAAATTTATGTACAAAAAAATCCCAAATGCCCGGTTTAAGTGTAATATAAACATGTAAATTAATATTTTGGGGGTCATTCTTTCATTTGAAGATATATCCTGTGGTCTTCACTGGTCCTTTAAAGCAGTAAAATCTGTAGAAATCCCAAATGACAGATATCTGCCTAACGAATGTAAACAAAACATCTAAGGGGGGGAGGTGGAGGTCATGAGACCTAGTAAGCGGCCCGTTAGACAAAATCTCCTCAGGCCCAATCCAAAATAATCAAAACGTCAGTTATTATTTGTCCATATCTTAAATGTTTTCGCACATAAGGCGCTCGATTCCATAGTGTCATCATTGTTCAACTCCTCTATGGTCTTATACTATAGTATCACTACCATATTTACGGTTATAGTGAATCCCCCAGTTAGTAGTACGTCTAGTGAGATGGCCATTGGGGGCAACAGGCTGTAAAAATGGTCTTTCAACGCTCACACAACAGGTAGAATTAATCGACAGGCCCCGAGATTCTGTTCCATTTCTTATCATCAGGCCCAATCAAAAACAATCAAATACTCCATTATTATATGTCCATATCTGAAATTTTTTCTTATCCTCTGGTGCACAAGAATTCGCTCCATCAATGAACCCAAATTCCAGGAAATTTACTAAAATTTTCAGGCCCAGTCCAAAATAATTAATCTGATATTATTCCACTCCTCTGTAGTCTTATACTATCTGAGCACTATCATATTCACGGTTATAGTTAGTAGTATCGGTGGGCGACAGACCGTACCACTGTTCTGTCAACTGCCACAAAACAGGCGGAATTGACAGACAGATCCCAAGGTTCTGTCTCATTGACCGGCATTTCAAATCCTCTCGTTCACAAGAATTTGCCCTCCACAACGATGTTTTAAAAGCTATGATGCTGACTCAAATTTTCTTACCGTTAGATTATAAGAGATGAACTTTATGTCACATAAAAATAAAACTACTTTCTGGCAAGATAACGAACCACAAACAGCTATAGGCAACACGATCTATGCTCTTTGAAGGGGTGGGTCTATGCTCATTGCGCGGTGAGATTATGGATAGCACCCTAGACTTATAACCGCCCCACCCTATCCACAACCTCTAGATCCGCTACTGGTGTTACGTTAAGGTCCTTTAAATGTATATCAGTAAATGTGATTCAAACTATAAATTTCTATAGTCAAGCAAACGGAGATTGGCGCTTACTTTAGCAAAAGTTGCCCAGTTAATGAAAAAAAACGTGATTTTTCGTACAATCAGGGGCCATAACCCATGAAGTTACAGTCCGATACATGCCAATATCGAAAGGAACCGAGATCTTAGGGTGATAAACCTATATTTTAAGTTTCATTGAAATCGGATAAAAATTGTGACCTGTAGACTGTTCACAAACAATTGTGGACGGACGGACGGACGTCCGGACGGACGGACGAACAGGGGCGACGACAATATACGTCCACATGAAAATGTGGGCGTATAAAAAAGTAGTGCTCATTGCACCAATCATTTGTTAAATTATCGATTACCATCACTGGCCTAATAATTGATATCAATTGTGGGAAGAAATAAATTGTTCTTCATTCTTTTGGTATTCGTCCTGTGACATGTATACCTGGACTGAAACCGTAACACATTGTTTCGATTTTTATTTTATCTTGGCAAGAAAACAAACGAAAGTGGATACATGTAGTTATAAAACGTAGTCAGTAGCATATTTTCGTAAAACTCCTAACCAATGGTATCCACTGCCCGTATTAATTAAAGTAGCTAAGTCTCTAACTCAATATCATCCAAAATCTTCCACAATGAAAACACAAATTATTTGTCAATTTAATTCAACATTGATGTTGCGATCTTACCGAGAAAAGATAGGATTCTGATATCCAATATTTAAGACAATATAAAAAATATATCATTGGTACACGAATCGTGTACCATAATCCGTTTCAGGCCCATTTTTAACAAATCTTCCACAATGAAAACACAAATTATTTGTCAATTTAATTCAACATTGATGTTGCGATCCTACCGAGAAAAGATAGGATTCTGATATCCAATATTTAAGACAATATAAAAAATATATCATTGGTACACGAATCGTGTACCATAATCCGTTTCAGGCCCATTTTTAACAAGGGACTTGGAGAACCAGGTAAGACGGTGACGCATGGAGAGCATACGCAATAATGTAGACTGGCATAACCAGACGATCTATGCTCTTTGAAGGGGTGGGTCTATGCTCATTGCGCGGTGAGATTATGGATAGCACCCTAGACTTATAACCGCCCCACCCTATCCACAACCTCTAGATCCGCTACTGGTGTTACGTTAAGGTCCTTTGAATGTACATGTATATCAGTAAATGTGATTCAAACTATAAATTTCTATAGTCAAGCAAACTGAGATTGGCGCTTACTTTAGCAAAAGTTGCCCACTTAATGAAAAATGGGTTGCCAGGCAACGAAACATACGCCCACACAGCAGCTAAATCGTCCGGGCAGTCAACAAGTAATTATCAGAAAATCATAAGAATTTGTTTGGTTTTATAAAGTTCTGCCCCATGTTAACGATACAAAACATTTAATATCGTGGATTTAGCTGTTCAATTATCGATTTTCAAGAAATTCACACTCAACCATCATTAATGTGTAACGGGGATATAGTCAAACGGTTTTTTTAATTCGGAATAAAATTGTGACCTCCATAGGGTCCAGAAGTTAAAAAAATATGATTTTTCGTACACTCAGGGGCCATGATTCAGGAAGTTATGGTCCAATGTGCCCGAATATCGAAAGAAACCGCGATCTTTGGGTTATAAACTTACATATCAAATTTCATCAAAATCGGATTAAAATTATGACCTCTACAGGGTCACAACCTTGATATATCATATTTTTACACTATTCGCGTATTAGCGGCAGCCATTTTGTCCGGAAGTTTTGGTCCAATTTTTACGAAATTCGAACTCACCCTTCATTATGGTGAAACAGTGATGTAATCAAACATTATTTTAAATCTGTTAATAATTGTGACCTCCAAAGGAACCACAAGCTAATAAATAGGTTGCCAGGCAGCCCACACAGCAGCTAAATCGTCCGGGCAGTCAACAAGAAATGTTGCATTTTAAGTAATCATCAGAAAATCATTAGAATTTGTTTGGTTTTTATAAAGTTCTGGCCCATACTAACGTTTAGTACACGAAACATTTATTATTATTTTCAAAATCGGATAATAATTGAGAACTCTAGATGGACCACACGCTAAAGAAGTCGATTTTGCGTACAATCAGGGCTATAATTCAGGAAGTTACAATCCGATATGAGCAAATATGAAAAAGAGACAAGAATTTTGGGTTATAAACATGCATTTCAAGTTTCATCAACATCAGATTAAAATTGTGACCTCTACAGGGTCCACAACCTTGATATACCATATTTTTTATAGTATTCGCGTACAACACGTACAATCAGCAGCCATTTTGTCTGTCAGTTTTGGTCCGATTTTCACGAAATTCGAACTCAACATTCATTACATTGTAACGGTGATATAATCAAACGTTTTTTTTTAATCGGGTAATAATTTTGACTTCCAGAGGGACTACAATCTAATAAAGGCGATTTGTCGTACAATCATGGGCCATAATTCAGGAAATTATGATCCGATATGCGCAAATCTCGAAAGGAACCAAGATCTTTAGGTTATAAACACGTATTTCAAGTTTCATCAAAATTGATATAAAATTGTGACCTCTACAGGTTCCAAAACCTTGATATACCATATTTTTACACTTTTTGGGTACAAGCGGCGGCCATTTTGTCCGCATGTCAAGTTTCATCAAAATCGGTTCAAAATTACGACCTCTATAAGGTCCACCACTTTGTTGATATAACATATTTTCACACTATTCGCGTACAAACAGCGGCGATTTTGTCTGTCAATTTTGGTCCAATTTTCACCAAATTTGAACCCAACCTTCATAACCATGTAACAGTGATATAATCAAACGGTGTTTTAAATCGGATAACAATTTTGACCTCCAGAGGGACCACAAGCTAAAATGGGCGATTTTTCGGACAATCAGGGTCCATAATTAAGGAAGTTAAGATCCGACGGGCGCAAATAATAATAATAATAAGTCTCAATATCGAAAGGAACCAAGATCTTTGGGTTATAAACATGCATTTCAAGTTTCATCCAAATCGGTTCAAAATTGTGACCTCTACACTGTTCACAAGCTAAAAACGTGATTTTTCGGACAATCAGGGGCCATAACCTATGAAGTTACAGTCTGATACATGCCAATATCGAAAGGAACCGAGATCTTAGGTAATAAACCTATATTTCAAGTTTCAGGGAAATCGGATAAAAATTGTGACCTGTAGACTGTTCACAAACAAATGTGGATGGACAGACGGACGGACGGACAGGGGCGACGACAATATACGTCCACATGAAAATGTGGGCGTATAAAAACACCCTTATGTGGGATGGGGTCTACGGAGGATTTTGGATGAGACCCTAAATTTAAAACCGCCAACACCCTTTTCACAGCTTCTAGATCCGCTACTGGTCTTACGTTAAGGTCATTTGAATGTATAACAGTAAATGTGATTCAAACAATTAACATTCTATAAGCCCAGCAAACTGAAATTGGTGCTTATTTTAGCAAAAGTTGCTCAGTTAATGAAAAACACCCTCCTGTGTCTTAGAAATCATAATAGAGATGACATAACCCTTCATTCTTTGAAAAACAAATTTGTAAATAATTTCTTGCGCATCGTGTCTTGTTTCACCCATCTTTCAGGACATTACGTTATTGGGGGATAGGGACCCCAAAACATGTACATACCAAATATACCAGTAAGTGATGATGAAGAGTTGCGAATCAATATACGTAAATTTGGGTTCGCGTCAAAATGTTTTACGGTAATAGATTGCCGAAAATGGTATAAGGAACCACTTAACACCACTTGGCGTATTTCAAATAAAATAATGGCCCCAAATATATGAATTTTTAGACTACAGTTGCTATTTTATGCAGAGTTATGCCCCTTTATAATTGTGGATTCTTGTCTCCATATTTCTCAGGCAATTAAATCCCTGAAAATGGACATCTGTGAAAACCATGCCATCCAACAATTTGACCCCGACAAGCTAATGCATGGTATCAGTTTAATGTGTTTCTGTTAAAAATTGACGACTTTTTGTTGGTCTGAAGTTGTACGTTTTGAAGGAAAATGGCTTAAATCCCACACTATTCCCTCAAACTTTGGGACTTTCCGGTACTCCGATTTTGGTACACTTTTAGGATGTCATTCAGTACACCCAATGCTACCAAAAACCATCAAAAAACCTTTTCTTGCAATTTGTTGGGGGTTGACCCCTTTTTTTCATAAATTGATTGGACTATTTGATTAAGAAGCTGCACAATAAATTTATAAATATTAAATGAAAATAACCCCCCCCCCCCCCACAAAACAGTTAGTCTTCCCTTTTTGATTGATTGTATAATAGCCAATACTTTTTAAAGCTTTTGAATCAATCAAGTATCAATAATTGCGAATGGGGTTACTTTAAGTGAAAGATTTGGAAGGCATAAATATACTTCTTAAAATGTTCAAAATACATCAGCAGCTATTGATTACACTAACATTCATGGCAAACAATCCATGAATACTTCAGTATAAAAAAGGGTGTTCATGAATATTCAGTTTATAAATGGATGTTGCACGAAATAAAGCGCTGCATAATTCAAGAAGTAGTAGCGAATAGCCTTTTACAAGCATACATGATTTGCAAATTAGCAAAGATGTTTACATACATTGAATATAAGGTAATCTCACAAGAAACCATGGTAAACGTAACTTCAAAAATATAGTTTTCTCAATTAGACATTTCCTGCGATTTTACATTAGAACACGCGTCTTGGGTCCTAATGATCTCAGGACATGTCTATTTAAGAGACAAACACCTCCTGTTTCATTAGGACCCAGGACGCGTTAGCGTAATGAAAACGCCGTGACGTAACATGATACTCTCGTTAGATTTGACTCGCTTATCGATCGGTTGCTATAGTAGCAGTATGAATGTAGACACACCAAAACAAAAACAAAAAAAAAAACAAAAAAAACAAAAAAAAAAAAACCCCAATTAAAATTCACATTTAATTTTTTTAAAAGTATTTTTTAAAAATAAACTTAATGTTTTTATAATAGATTGTTGTATATTTTGTTGTTTAAAGCTGCCATTTCATATTTGTAAATATTATTTTTAAAATATATTAAAATAAAGCCTTAAAGTAGATGGTAACTATAAACAGTCCTACCTTGTTAAAGAATAATCCTATTAATCCTATAATTCACTCTTGGCAGTTGAAAAATTGGCTAAAATATCATTTTCAAATTCAAACGTTTGAAAATTATAGCTTTTGCATGGGGGGGGGGATTGGAAAACAAGGGAGGAAATTGTGTTATTATTTCCTGTGTGACAGATGTATAAGTGTGGGAAATAATGCCTATGATCGTAAAATAGTGAGTTGACAACCTATTGTACAAAAGACATAGAAATGATAATGTTTTGACTTTCTTAGAACATATGAAATTTCCGCTTTAAGTAGCTGTTGCCTGACAAGGCGGGTAGTGTTTTAAGTTCTTGTTCGGACATACCTCTAAATATTTCATCTAATGTACCGAGTTCAAAATGGATTGTCTCCATTGTGGTTATATCCATTAAAGTATTACGAATAATATTAAAATACGCAGTGCTTTTTCTAACCGAGAGGGATGTTATTGTCCAATTAACCGTGTCAAAGGCGTTTTATGCCTGAGGCGCTGGAGGCGCTAGCCTCCTAGCAAAAAAAAAAAAATCAAAGAAATTGGAAAAATAAAACGGGAGAAAAACCGATGAGAAAAATGAAAATGTATCCTAGTTAGGGGGCCCTAAAGGCAAACAAAAGGGCCCCACGTCTGAAGGGAAAGGGCCCTGAGTCCGAGTCAATCGTCTTCTATACACTCTTGGCATAAAAATCATCAATAAAGACACCCCTGCCCCCTGCAAAAGGGCCCTCAAAATAGTATAGCCTCCGCCATGAAAAATCTTAAAACGCCCCTGAACCGTGTCTGATCAACCAATCAAAAAGCATGTTACAATGGACAATAACACCCCTCTAAATGCTAAACAGGAGGTGTTTATCTCCTAAATATTGACGAGTCTTCGTGGTTAATACCTATTTACGTGGCAAAACCTGTCATTTTGAATTCATAATAAAACCAGGCGTTACACTTCAAAATCGAACTTTTGGATATTAGTTGTTATCATAGGTCAAGGTAATCTAATATGTATAGGTCAAAGTACTCAAAGGTCATTGAAGTATAAAGTAGCGTGACATGGGGCTTTACATATCGAAAACTTTCCAAGTCAAACCAAACTCGGCTTCCTAAGAATTGTTGCTTCACCCCCCCCCCCTCCCCCCAAGCAAAAAAAGTTTTAGAAAACTGCATTGAAAATAGTTTCTGAATATCGATTTGAAAGGTTATTTTGTAAAATCAAATATGGCAGTCAAACGTTTGAAAATATTTGAGAAAAAGGTCTTTAAAAATAAATGATAATATGTTGGGCTAACATCACCATGTCACTTTTAGTCTATTTGTAAAATAGAGATAACTATTCATGTTTTGCAAAAAGAACCGAAAGGCCGCGACAATTTCTGAAGCATCGATGTGTTATTTATTCCTACCACGTTTCTAGTGGACAACCTAAAGAGTGACGGAGATACGCCATCTTTAATATCGAAAAAAAATGCTGAAGAAAACTTTCGTAAATCTTTGATTCTAAAACTAGACGATTTGTCCAAAGAATCCAAAACTAAAAGGGCGGATTTTTCTTCAATGCACAGGTGCAGCTACAGGTAAACCAAGAGCCGATCCATCAAAGTAAATGAAATACGTGTGAATGAAGCATATTTATCTGACATTTTATTCGGGTGTAATGACCATCAATTGAGAATAATATACACGGTTTTGTTGTTAATCCGGATTAATATGTTAATATAATACTAAAAGTACAACTTAGTCTTTTAAAAGAAAATACAGATTATAGTTAGTCGATAACAAACTATTCAGAATCGTGACAAACAGATTAACCAATTCATCAAATATAGCAACATTTGAAAAGAGGAGTACCTGACTTTGAACTCTTATAGACATACTTGTTTTCCATTCACAGAAGATCTAGGTGATTTCTATTTCGGACTACTTCTTTTGATTTTTCTATGTACATGTAATAATTTCCCACTAATTCTTGTACAGTATATGTTCCTTTTAAATTCGAATTTTAGTACTAGAAATCACTAATGTTTGTTCGTAAACTTTAGGAAGCTTGTATTTTCTGTCGGAAATTTGACGCGAGCCTTGTTATTACCAATCTAATTAAAATATAGATCTATATTTCGTTTCGTTTTTTATACTTTCGATGGCCTACACTCATGTAGATCTAACAAGTTATAAAGGGAGCTCACGTTCTATGACGTCAGGTATCAAGCACGGGACATTTGACCCGATAACGTCAGTTATTCGATTAACCAATTAGCAACCGCCATGCTTTTTAAAATCTACTTTTGTTTTGTTTTGATTTCTGTCCGCTGGTGTTAGTATAGACGTCATTGGCTGGTAATGTCTACCCACGGTTCCACGCATGAAAAGGTCAAACGGTCGATTTGACAGACTATTTGATTGGCTGACCTCTCATTTCAGGCAGAACACGAGTTAAATAACAAGTCCTCCAGATCCAAGAGTTGTAAAGAAAAGGAAGTAAAAACGAAAATTTGAACTGTAAAAAACGAAACGAAATTGGATCTGTGTTTTAATCAGATTGTGTTATTACCGAAAAGTGTCAGACCAATATATTTCAACCACTGGGTCCAAAAAGCGATTGTGTTTGAGAACGGCTCCTCGGAATTTTCCAGCGCGCCTCCCCTGTCAGCGGTGTAGTACAGGGGGTCTGACAAGGACAGTGTCTATGCGTTCGGATGTTACAACAAAAATTGGGGGCCTGTGTACATATTAGCGTGCTCATAAAAGAAACATTGATTAGGATTTGAAGTAAGAGTAGACTGTAGCGCCGTTATCCGGGCAATATATCCCTCATAGCACACTGTATTAAGGCTGATACAAGACACTCCAACCGGGGGAAAAATCCAAAACAAATGATTTTTGCTTTTATGTAATAGTCAGGTCAATATACAGTTTAACCCCCAACAGTTGCAACAAAAGGTCTCACAACTGATTCTGACAGGGTGTAGTGTACTTTATAACATACTAAAAGTAGGACTTCCGGAAAAGTGATTTTTCAAGATGGCGTCAAAAATGACCACCGAAACGTCTTAAAACGATCATAACTATGATACTATCAACTCAAAATTTGATTAACTTAGTGTATTTTCTTAGGTTTTTCGGAGCGGAGAACACATAAAGATCATTAAAAATGATGTTGGCATATTATGTCAAAAATGGCCGCCAACACCTCCAAATGACCGAAAGTCCATAGCTATTGACTCAAGTTTGAGTTTTGGGGGACGAGGAACACATTAAGAGAACATTGGATGTCAATGAGCTGTTCTTTCATTACGAAATCGAATTCACGACCTCCAGCTGTCCACTGTCACCTGATGCACAAACACTCCTGTCCGTAGAATAAGTTTCAGAGCGTTCAGTTTTTAGTGTCATCCTCCACCTCAGTATCGGCCTATTGAGTGTTGTTTGAATTGTGACAATTTCCAGATTGACATGGGCCACATATAGCAGTGTAGGGGAGTCCACGGCGTCTGCAGCTGCATCGAGAGGACTTGTATCCTCCCGAAAAGCTGCAATGGATAATTTTTAAGAGTTCACCAGGCACAGCATTGTTTTGGGTCATAATGTTATATATTGTATTTATCAGACATTCATTAACATGAGAAGACCATAATCAACTCTCAATGCCATCGGCTGAGTCCTAGTTAAGAAATGAGAGATGCTTCAGCAGTTCCAACTTTCTTGGTGAAAATGATATGGCACAGTGATGATACCGTATCATTTGATTGCGATTAAATAGACCAACCATCAGGTCTTTGCCCGCTTGAGAAATGAAATGAAATGGGGTTTAACGTCCTACTCTTTTGCACCTAACCTGGGCTAATGGAAGACGTACATACGCTACGACCTACTCTTATATCGAATTTCAACTGCCAAGGGATCTTTTACGTGCACTCCAATGTGTACACGGGACCTCGGTTTTTCGTCCCACCCGAACGACTAGGCAGCTGTCCTTGTCAGGCCCTCCTTCTCCATCACTGACAAGGGGAAATCACGCCGGAAAATCGAGATGAACTTTCTTTGCCAATGTAGGGATCGAACACCCGACCTCCAGGCTAGCGAACCAGCGCCTTATCCACTTACCCACCGTGACCCCTTGCCCTCTTGTTATGAAAGGTGAATGTACTATCACAGGACTTCATGACAGGATCAGATTTCACTAATTTCCGGTAGGCGGACCTTTTTCCGATGCCTACAATCCTTGAAATTGAATTACAGCCTGAGTAAAAATGTACAAAGAGCAACTCGTTGTACGCATCGTCTCCAAAAGTTTCTTTCGACAGGTCTATGTTATACACTTTGTGTTCTTGTGACTGCTTGTTTGAACGAAAGTAGATGATCTCATTGTCTGAATCATGATGAAATTGAATTCTTGACCTATAGCTGTCCACTATAAGAGAAAAAGTTTCAGGGCGTTCATTTTTGAGTGTCATCCTCCTCCTCAGTATCATCCTCTTGAGTGTTGTTTGAATTGGCACAGATTTGTCTACTCAGGTTGTGATTCAACTTCAGGGAGTTTAGGCATCGGAAAAAAGTCCGTCTTCCGGAAATTAGTAAAAATCTGATCCTGTCATGAAGTCCTGTACAGGTGCATTCACCCTTCAAAACAAACTGTCAGACTGAAAATATGACAATTCAAACAACACTCAAGAGGCCGATACTGAGGAGGAGGACTCTGAAAACTGAACGCTCTGAAACTTATTCTATGGACAGGGATGTCTGTGCATTAGGTGATAGTGGACAGCTGAAGGCCACGAATTCAATTTTGTAATGATTGAACAGCTCAGTGACATCCGAAGTTTTCCGGGGGGCCAACTTTGGTAAACTCTTAGTATATTATAAAAGTATACCAAACTGCCAGAATCAGCTGAGAAACCCTTTGTAGCAATACTTTTTGGGTTAAACTGTATTTTGACCTGACTAATTGAACTGTATGCTGACGACTCAATTTTTGTTGACTTCGTGGTGTTGAGTAGGGGGTTTATGGTTAAATGTTGAAACAAAATTGTTTGGGATTGCATTATGGAGAAGGTCATTGTCACAAATAATGAGGGGCGGCTGGCGAGTGTCGTGATGGTGGCTTTCTTAATCTAGTATGTGTCGTTGGACTTTTAGTGGAGATACTGATTGTTTCGGCCTGGTTTCCTATAAACTAACGTTTAGAGCGGTTTGTTTTTTCTTCTGATAATGCCATCTAGAAAGGGAAGACTGTTGTCTCGTCCTGTATCCAGGCTGAACTTAACTTCCTTATGCTGCGTATTGGGTTGGTCTTGTAAGTAGTATGAGGTGATTTTGGTTGTTCTTGAAAAGTGTTGACAATGCTGACGTAGTCAAGTGTATACCATTATTACAGCCACCGTCTCTTTGTGTTGACAATGCTGACGTAGTCAAGTGTATACCATTGTTACAGCTACCGTCTCTTTGTGCGCCGGTACTGTGGTGGTGGCTTTGCCTTTCTGAAGTTCTTTGGGAGCTTTGTTTTCTCTTCAGGCGTGGTTTTTGAATTGCCATCTGTGAGGAGGCTAACATTGATAATAGTTTTGTAATATATTCAGGTGCTTGGGTTTAGGTTTAGTTGGTTGATATTATTGGTATGGTTGCATTTCACGAGGATGTATAGTTTGACATTGGCTTTAGTCTGTTGTCAAGAATTATTTATGTATCAGAAGTAATGTGGAGCCGAGCTGGTAATTTGAACTGTTTTTCTGACACTAATAGCGACAAGAGAATCTTCATTGACACTTCGCTAAAAAAAAACCATCTTAGTAACCTGTGATTTATACAATTGTGACATGTTTGAAATGTTCTGTATAAGTTAATTCAATAGTCAGTGAACAGCTAAAAGGACTAGTATACTCCTTCGCCTGGGTCATAATTTGATTCGTCTGTCAAGATTTCATGATCAGAATCATTAAGGTCACCAAGAGATGCGTTTCTTTTCGCGATAAAGAGATACAATGAGCGCAGTGAGTCAACTGTTGTTGGGGACGGTCCGATTTACGGTTTGTACGCGTTCCACATGGCAAGGATACTTCGTCACTGAAAATGCCTGGGAGTAGCCATATGGATGATCTTGATGTCGGTCCCCAGGTTTTCGGGGACAAGAAACACATTGGAACATATTAAGAGAGCTGTTGAATCATGATGAAATTGAATTCTTGACCTTCAGCTGTCCACTATAAGAGAAAAAGTTTCGGGGCGTTCATTTTTGAGTGCCATCCTCCTCCTAAGTATCGACCACTTGAGTGTTGTTTGAATTGTCACAGATTTGTCTACTCTGGTTGTGATCACAGATTTGTCTACTACTCAGGTTGTGATTCAACTCCAGGGAGTTTAGGCATCAGAAAAAAGTCCGCCTTCAGGAAATAAGTAAAAATCTGATCCTGTCATGAAGTCCTTTACTGGTGCATTCACCCTTCAAAACAAATTGTCAGACTGAAAATGTGACAATTCAAACAACACTCAAAGAGGTCGATACTGAGGACGAGGAGGAGGATGAAACTGAAAACTGAACGCTCTGAAACTTATTCTATGGACAGATTTCATGATCAGAATCATTAAGATCATCAAGAGATGCGTTTGTTTTTGCGATAGAGAGTTACAGTGAGCGCCGTGAGTCAACTGTTGTTGGGAACGATCCAATGCAGATTAGCTTTCAGGGTGGCACAATTAAATTTTTGCCCCCCCCCCCCTATTGAAAATACCCGGCCATTCTTCTGTGAAGCATTTTTCAACATGTTTCTTGCGATTAGTAAAAGGGCTCATCTGGCTTAGCCTTTGGTGCGGAGAAATAGGAACTTCTGGTAGGGACGGTAGGAAGTTTACCCAATTACTACCAACATATTTGAGGCATTATGTTAGATTCCCACAATAACACGGTAGTATTTAGTTAGTATTGGTTAGTAGTAGGTAAGTCGCTGAGCCCGATAGGGATACCCCACCACTAAAAATGTCTGGAGGTGGTCTTTTTAAATACATGTGAATTTCCTGAACATTTTGCAACATGTTACGCGTGGTCAGTCAATGAGCTAGTGGCGTGGGTGGGGAAATTAGGGATGCCTGAGGAGTTTATCCCACCACTGAAAACATCTGACAGTTGGGACTTTTGATGCCCCTGGCGATAGTGAATATTATGCAACAAGTTTCAGGCAGTTGGCAAATGCGCTAATATAGCCTATCTTTTGGAGTCGGTAAGAGGCAGTTATGGACGTCTTTTTATAATTTGAATTTCCCCTACATTGGAATTTACTGATTTTATCGATGGTCTAATAGCGGAATAGCATTTGTGATGCCCGAAAATATTATCAACATATCGAAGAAAGTGACGAAAAGTTAGAAAATGGAAAATAAGTCGGAGAGGCACAAAATGCCTGTAACTTTTTGGGCCCCAAGGCCGATTTTTTTATTCGCCAACATTTTCATGTGGATGTATTATGCCGTCGCCCTGTCCGTCGGCAATTGTTTGTGGACACTCTACAGGTCACAATTCTTATCCGATTTTGACGAAACTTGAAATATAGGTTCATCTCCCAAAGATCCCGGCTGCTTTCGCTTTCGATATGTGTCGGATCGAAACGTCAAGGATAATGGCCCTTGATTGTCCGAAAAAATCACGTTTTTAACTTATGGACCCTGTTGAGATCACAATTTTGAACTGATTTTGATGATGCTTGACATGCATGAATATAATCGAAAGATCATGGTTCCTTTCGATATTTGCGCATATCGAATTGTAACTTCCTGAATTATGGCCACCGATTGTGATCCTGGTGGTCACAATTATTATCCGAATTATTAAACCGTTTGATTATGTCATCGTCGCGCTGTAATGAATGTTGGGTTCGAATTTCGTGAAAATCGGACCAAAATTGCCGGATAAAATGGCCGCCGCTTGTACGCGAATTGTGTAAAAATATGCTATATCAAGTATGTGGACCCTGTAGATGTCACACTTTCAATCCGATTTTGATGAAACTTGAAATGCATGTTTATAACCCAAAGATCTTGGTTCCTGTCAATATTTGTGCATATCGAATTGTAACTTAATGAATTATTGACCTTGATTGTAGGAAAAATCACTTTCTTTTTAGCTTGTTCTCTATCCATCAAGGTCACAATTATTACCCGATTTAAAAAAAAAACATTTGATTATATCAACGTTACATTGTAATGAGGGTTGATTTCGAATTTCATGAACATTGGACCAAAATTGAAAAACAAAATGGCCGCCGCTTGTACGCGAATAGTGTAAACCTATGCTTTATCAAGGTTGTGGAGCCTATACAGGACACAATTTGAATTCGATTTTGATGAAACTTTAAATACATGTTCATAACCCAAAGATATTGGTTCCTGTCGATATTTGCTAATATCAGATCTTAACTTCCTGAATTATGGCCCCTGATTGTACGCAAAATCGCCTGTTTTAGCCTGTGGTCCCTCTGGAGGTCACAATTATCTTCCAATTTAAAAAAAAAACGTTTGATTATATAACCATTACACCGTAATGAAGTTTGAGTTTGAATTTCGTGACAAAATGCTTGTACGCGAATAGTGTAAAGATATGGTATATCAAGGTTGTGGACCGATTTTGATGAAACTTGACATGAGTGTTTATAACCCAAAGATCCTGGTTCCTGTCGATAGATATTTGCGCACATCGAATCGTAACTAACTAAATTATGGCCCCTAATTGTAGGAAAAATCACTTATTCTCTATTTGTTCTCTATCCAATGTGGGCGTATCCTGCCTGGCAGCCGCTGGTTTCCTTAAATTGTACTCATACAGACCTATCATAAAAAAACAAGAATCATTTGTTTCGGATTTTTTTCCCCTGTCCACCTAAATCCGAAGTTCTCCTACCAGCCTATATGGCGTAAGCGCGCCTTCATTAACCCAGTCGGTACACTGTACGTTAAACCCCATGTCAATGCATTTCATTTTTATCGTCGCACAAACCATAATAACCATGTCCATGGCCATGCAAGATATTAGCTTGTCTTACTATTAGAGAGTCGTATTATATGTAATGTCGCCTTCATTATTGTCTGCGTTATTTAATATGTAACATAATGTTGCCCTTGGCAAATAAATATATAGTTTCGATATATTTACCATCTCGATTATCGTTTTAACACCGTGTACTTCTGTTAACTACTATTTTAACAGAGAATCAAATATATACAAGACAGAGTTATTTCCATTAAACGAAAACTGGGAAAGACTACTATTAAAGGGGTCGTATCTTTTTATGTAAGATAGAATAATATTTATCAATCTATAATATTGATTCTTTTTAACCGTCCCTACATTTGTCACACAAAGACAGAACCCCTAGAACATAAATTGAATCAACAGAAACCCACCAACACTATTATTACAAAAAGACTAAATATATACCTTACAAGTCTTTGCCACTTGTAAAAATTAATTGTCAGGCTTTTGAAATGTCCTCACAACCATTTAACACGTCGGCAAAAACAGTGTAAAGGAAATAACAATTAGTTTGACTTTCACTCTGACATTTTGGTTTGTCTGTGTGTACCGTTTGATGCAAGACTATGCTTTGGTACTCAATCAGTTATGTTTGACTGTGCATGAAATGGACACGGTGACACAAACGAAGTTCCAAGGTTACAGGACGATTAGACGTGGGCAAATGATATATGATATACTAGAACCTTACTTATAATTAACGTTCCTATCGCGGGAAGTGTGAAAACAGGTATTCCATGGTGTAAAGACGACAAAAACAGTTTAAAGGGAATAACAATTAGTTTGACTTTCACTCTGATGTTTTGGTTTGTCTGTGTGTACCGTTTGATGCAAGACTATGCTTTGTTACTCAATCAGTTGTTTGACTTTGCATGAAATAGACACGGTGACACAAACGAAGTTCCAAGGTTACAGGACGAATAGAAAAGGGCAAATAATATATGATATACTAGAACCTTACATATAATTTATGGAAGGGTATCGCTGCCAATATTAAATGCTCTGCGACAATGTCGTTACCATTGATCATATGTAAAAAGTTCAATGTTCAAATGACACAAACAAAATACCTCTAAGGCAAGAGTTAATTGCATATTTTAATGTTAAGCGACAAATGACAAATGTTTTGTTAAAAAATACTGTTATTGACATTGCAACATGTTACATTTCTCATTACATTTTACGTTTGCGCTCTGTCACATCTCATTTACGTCCTCCACGCTTTCTACATAGCATCTTTCCCACAACATCAAGTTTCATATGCAAATGTAGGATATCACATGACTTGTTAACTTATACGGAAACTTGGCATGATGACAGGAAATCAAGCTGGGTTTAAGAAACTATCCGGACGACCGTGCATAATCATGAATGTGTCAGAAACCCTACTTTCCAGTAATTTTTAACACAATAACTGGAATTTCATATTAATACCCGTACTTATAACATTTTAAACATTCCCCTCTCTTCCCAGTCTCTCTATAAACAGAGTTGAGTACAGCCTGATTAAATTTGTTCCATTAACAAAAGCCAACAATAAATACTATATTTAAAGAGAGAAATGACTATATATTCTTTATGGACATAGAGAATGTTTAGATTAAGCCCCGTATCTTTAGTTTAGCCCCCTCCCCCACCACCACGTACCATGGTATCTGGAATTTCGTATTTAGACCAGTACTTGAATACCCCTTATCGTACTACTCGATGATTTTCACAGTACGTCTGATTAACTTTGTTCCATTAACAAAAACCAACAAGATATAAGCATTGTGCCTTAGAAATAAATAATATATATAAAGAGAGGAATGACTATATATTCTTATGGACATAGAGAATTTTCAGATTAAGCCCCGTATCTTTAGTTTAGCCCCCCCTCCACCACCACCACGTACCATGGTATCTGGAATTTCGTATTTAGACCAGTACTTGAAAACATTTTATGCTGAACTGTATTAAGCTATTTAAAGAAAGAGATAGTCTGTATGAAAACATCTTAAATGAGATAGATATCAATTTATTTAATGATCTGTGGAACAGTGATGAAGATATCCTAATAGAAACCCTACTAGGATCCCGAACAGACCTTATGCGCCCTGTGTATAGTCAGTAAAGGACTAAGTGAAATGTGGACTCACGTGACGAACTGTTTAATTGAAGTGTAAATAGACTGATGTTTTATATGTAACGACCTTTCTTACTTTATATATATATATTTTCTTTTTCTTTTCATTCCTATGTAATGTCATCTTTGAGGAAATAAAGATAATCAATCAATCAATCAATCCCCTTATCGTACTACTCTATGATTTTCACAGTACGCCATTCTGAATGTGCCCTTAAATTATTTACACAATTTTAAGGAGCAATGGATATGCTTTTAGGGATAGCTAGCATGGTATCGAGAATTACGGATTTAGACCCGTATTTGAACACTGAATACCCCCCAGCCCCTTCGCAATCCTGGCAATAGATTTTAGTTCCATCCATCTTTGATCGGTTTTCAGAGAGTATGAATGTGTCGGAAAATTATTTGAATATTTATTTGAAAAGAGCACTGAACCTACTTTTCAATTATAGGTAACATTATGGATTTTTTATCAATCCAGGACACGACTCGTATTGAAACAATGAATATCCCCCCCCCCCACACACACACACTTGCATACAGTCATTTAAACATTCAATACGCTAGAGCGAATGTGACACTATCCTGTGTCACGGGACCAAAAAGCAGGCTGTGACACTATGAGGCCACAGAGGTGACAATGATCGTCTAGACCTTTCTTCTAGGGTTTTCTTCGGACTTCACGTTGTTATAAAATTATATCCAATGATCAATTAAGTCTAAAACTCCGTTTATCTTGTTACTATTTTTATATAACAAATACAGAAAACTACAGTGGTTACAGGTACAGGAAACTACAATATTATTAAATATAAGTTCAATATCCTTAGCTTGTGATCTGAGGTGGCATTTCCTCGCCTCTCAGCCGGGAAAGCTGTGGTGTTCTCCCAACCCCCCAATGTGTCCTGATTTCAAAATATTATTATACTGCACTTAATATTGTTAAAGTTCAGTTTCACTTTAACTTCGCCAAATCATCATCTGGATTTTCATTGGTCAGTTTTTCTTAGTAAGTTATCTCGTTTGTCAGAGGTTCCAACCTCTAAGAATTTTCAATCAGTACTTCTCTTGAAGACTTGTGTTGGGATAAATTCATTCATCCTCAAATCAAACATGTCATTGTTATCAGACCATAAAACTAAGTAATTTAAAACTTTATTTAAATGTTTAATGCCCAAGGTTATTTCTGAACCTTATCATTAACTCTTACTCTTAACTAAAATTGACATCTCTTAATTATTAATACACTGCGATGTGTCTCTTTAATCATCAGAATTCCCAAAACAGTATTAAATTGCATTTGACCTCTTAACCGTAGCTCATTAATTTACCATTTTATAATTTCCTTTATTTTTATAATTCCGCCAAAAGAATTACATGGTTATCTTAACAATTCACCATCAGAAAGTTAACGTTATGGTCTAGTCTCATTAATCTACCTTTTTGACTTCCAGTGTTACGTAGTAAAGATGTCCTACAGACATGGCCACTATCTGAATGACATCCTACTGTATCTGGAACCATACCACAGGCGAGTGCTGTACACCTCATTAATAACCTTAACTCTCTTACATTACTAACGTTTTACCTATTAGTAACAGTAAACAGTTTTATACCTCATTAGTACTCATTAGCAAATCGTCTACAATGAATTAC
The DNA here is from genome assembly GCA_948474765.1 of Patella depressa. Taxonomy (NCBI): domain Eukaryota; kingdom Metazoa; phylum Mollusca; class Gastropoda; family Patellidae; genus Patella; species Patella depressa. Next base: position 48,547,324 of record OX419715.1, on the reverse strand, counting down.
TCTAACCGTATCTGGTTATTATTTAAGACATTTCATTTGTAACATATACACACAGTTAACATTGGGTATATAGGATGTAAAGGTATACCTCTCAATGCATAGAACCTTTAGAGCTCTCTCGTCTCTTTCTGTCGGCTCCATAAATCAACGTGTGACAGGTAAACTCCTTTTCACCACCATTGATATCGTACATTTCTAAATAATAACACCCATTGATTATACAATAGGTGAATTTATTTAAGCAAAATACATTATTCATCTCTAATAATTACTTCCCTCATTGATTCTAACACCTATTACAAAAGAAAGGGAATAGAACAAATCATGTAGATAAAATTGACAGTTGTATATTTACATTAGCAACGTAGCCTAGATTATCAAGGACAAACCGTTATCTCCCCTTGAAGGTTCTAGGTGTCTCTCCTCACATACTCCCTCTTTGATGGAACACTACTGAGAGAAGGATCAAAAGTAATTTCCATATTCAATTGTGAGGTAAGAATTAAAGTGATGTAACTTGACTTATGGCTCCTTTAGTGACAGGGTCTATTTTTGATTCAATGTTAGGGCACAGTTTTGTAGGATGGCTTGGATTTGAAGCGTCTAGTAAGAATCCCAGAAGTCACATGGTGCAACTACTACTACCTGGTGTTTTAACGTCCGCTTCCACAGAAGTGATATCGCAGACAAGACATAGGAGAGCCAGGGCTTCTTCCTGTTTTTAGAATATGGTTTTGCAATCTTTCCATTTGCGGCCTTGAGCCTTGGAGTAGGTTTAGTGAGAAGTTCTTCCCTTTATTTAATAAAAAAACATATTGTTTGGTAGTTGATCTGTAGAGACAGCATTTATGCAGACATATATGCGTCTCGTCTCTGGATTGGTAGACGTCATCTTTTGGGGTTTAGTGTTTAGGTGCCAGGCCCGTCTTATCGTGGCCTCCCCTTACTCCACTTACCCCACTTTGCAGGTTTGGCGTCTTTGTAGTGGATTAGTGTTTAGATGCCGAGCCCGTCTTACCGTGACCCTCCCTTACTCCACTATCCTGCTACTTTGATGTATATCCCCTATGTAGTTTAGTGTTTAGATGCCGAGCTCGTCTTATCGTAGCCCCCTCTTACTTCACTATTCTACTTAATCCAACGGTGTTCATTACATCGTTAATTAATTCGAAGATTTGCAGCTTCAGATCGGGTCTTGGAAAGAGTAGGTTCTTAGTGTTGAGTGGTATGTTGTTGCTGTCCATCATCTCCACTGGTTCCGTTCTCTCTTCCTTGTATACCCCGCAGTCTACCAGGACATGGTTGGTGGTACATTCTTCTCCGCACTCACAGACGATGACTTGGTGTTTGTAGTCTCGCAGCCGCTCTTTCACCCTTAGTTTCGATATTATAAGTTTGCATATATCTCTTCTGGGGTGATTGATAGCTGTCTTCGTGTAGATCTTGTCATCCAGCCGGAATCTGTATGTGTCGAGTTCAACGAGCTTTAATTCCCAGAGTGAATTGACCTGTCTTTTTACCATACTGTAGATTTCCGTGGTGCTGTATTCTATGGTGCGTAATGGTGCTGTGTCATTGAGACCTTCGTTGGCGAGTCGATCTGCCTCTTCGTTTCCTCTAATGTTCACATGTGATGGAATCCACACGAGCTCTAATTTGCTTCCCTTTTCTAGGACCCTCTGGTACAGCTGTCTGATTTCCAGAATGACTTCTGGTCTTGAGTCCGACTTGTCATTTTGGATTGAAATCAGACTGCTCAGAGAGTCGCTTGGGATGACGAACTTGCTAGTCTTTTGATAAGAGATCCATGATATAGCATCACGGATGGCCACAATCTCTGCAGTGTACACCGAACAGTTATTGGGCAGTTTCCTGCTTATTCCCTGTTCCCCGTTTGGCAGGTATATTCCAAACGAGCTGGTGCCCCTTTCAGGGTTGCGTGAGCCATCCGTATAAACATGTTCCCAGTCATCCGACGGCCAGTTGTCTTCCAGGTGTTCCAGAGAGAGAGAGCCCGTGCTGTAACATGCTGGCATTTGGCTAACCATGTGTGCATACATAATAATAATAATAACATCTTTATTTTCAAAGATAGGCATAGTACAGGGCCTATATAGCTACATGACTTCAACTTGTTTAGGCCTCTTTGTTACTTGTGTCAAGATGACACTACAGTGAGACTATTCATAGAATACTAATAAATAATAGATAATGAGAATATTGAGACAAGCCATTCGTGTCCGGTTTTGTCTTGTCTGTGTGGGGTTACTACAGGAGACTGAGTCATTAATATTATGTAAACGGTAGGCTCGACAACTGTAAGTAATGTGTAAGAAAGAAGCCATTGGCTCTGCCTCCTCCGTTCTAATTTGGTTCAATTTTAATATGTTTCGTGTTCAACTATGGGGAAACAAAAACAAGGTCCATCGACATCAAGAAAATCCACTTGTAAGAGTAAGAGCCCTTACGCTAAACAGACCAGTGGCAGTAGTCCCAGAAGATGATGCCAACAACACTTTTCAATTCACTTCAATCAAGTTCAATTCATTTCAATTCACTTCAATCAAGTTTAATTCATTTCAATCAAGTTCAATTCATTTAAGTCAAGATCACTTCAATTCAATTTACTTTCGTTACTTTATCATTGTATAAAACTATCAGATAAAGTTCATTATTTCAAATTTCAATAAACAACAAATTCAATTTAAAAACGTAAGTCAATTAATTAATAATTATTTTCACTTAAGTTCACTAATGACTGCCGCAATGGCAAGTCACATTCACTTATGACCTTGGTATGACTTGACCCGAACAATCTGAGGTCGCAAGTCTGTCATATCTTGAATTTGTGAGCGTTATTGCCAAATGATGCAGATGCCGTTTTTGAATTGAACTTGAACTTGATTGAAGTGAATTGAAATATATGAATTGAAATATATGTATTACATTAACCGCGCCATATCTCTGCCAAACCTTAATAAAAAATAGTTTTAATTTTACTTTGTATTTTGTCTATGAATAACATATATTATACCTCATCTTAACATTTTAAACCCCTTTCCGTGAATTCTTTTTTTTTCCGAATTCAACCGACATCATATTTTTTTTAAATTTTTAATTACCAAACGGCGTCTTAAAATAAATGTGATCAATATTTATTCAAGACCAATTCGGATTATACTCATTGTTTTAATAACCAAACACAGTCGTAAGTTATTATATTTCTTACTTTCAACACATACAACAATTGACTAATAGTAAGTTCTCAACTTCTTCTTTGACATTATATATGGTTTTGTATACATTGCGCATGGCATTTCCGGGAGTTCAAAATTGATTCGACAGCTAACCGCACATTCGAATCCAACTTTAAATTACCCATTTTACCATTGCATGTTTTGAACTTATTCTCCTTTATACTTTTGTTTTTTCAAAACAACACGACTATCTTGAAACCGACACATTGCTTAAAGGAACTTATCTTGAAACTGGCACATTGCTTAAAGCTATTGCAGGAAACCATGTTTCACTTGAACTTTTTATTTAAAACCTTATACCGACTCACACACTATCCTGCGAATTTAAAAAAGGGTCATTCAGTTTTTATACGCCCACATTTTTATGTGGACGTATATTGTCGTCGCCCCTGTCCGTCCGGACGTCCGTCCGTCCGGACGTCCGTCCACAATTTGTTTGTGGACTCTCTACAGGTCACAATTCTTATCCGATTTTGACGAAACTTGAAATATAGGTTTATCCCCAAAAGATCTCGGCTGCTTTCGATATTGGCATGTATCGGATGAAAACTGATTGTACGAAAAATCACGTTTTTAGCTTGTGGACCCTATAGAGGTCACAATTTTGAACTGATTTTGATGAAACTTGACATGCATGTTTATAACCCAAAGATCTTGGTTCCTTTCGATATTTGCGCCTATCGGAATGTAATTTCCTGAATTATGGCCCCTGATTGTCCGAAAAATCACCCTTTTTAGCTTGTGGTCCCTCTGGAGGTCACAATTATTATCCGATTTGAAAAACCGTTTGATTATATCACCGTTACACCCTAAGGAAGGTTGAGTTCGAATTTCGGGAAAATCGGACGAAAATTGCCATACAAAATGGCCGCTGTTAAAAAATGGTATATCAAGGTTGTGGACCCTGTAGAAGTCACATTTTTTATTTGATTTTGATGAAACTTGAAATTCATGGTTATAACCCAAAGATCTTGGTTCCTTTCGATATTTGCGCATATCGGAACGTAACTTCCTGAATTATGGCCCCTGATTATACGCAAAATCGCCTTATTTTAGCTTGTGGTCCCTCTGGTGGTCACAATTATTATCCGATTTAATAAAACGGTTGATTATATTACCGTTACACCGTAAGGAAGGTTGAGTTCGAATTTCGGGAAAATCGGACCAAAATTGCCATACAAAATGGCCGCCGTTTGTACGCGAATACTGTTAAAAAATTGTATATCATGGTTGTGGACCCTGTAGAGGTCACAATTTTAATTCGATTTTAATGAAACTTGAAATGCATGGTTATAGCCTAAAGATCTTGGTTCCTTTCGTTATTTGCGCATATCGGATCTTAACTTCCTGAATTATGGCCCCTGATTTTCCGAAAAATCGCCTATGGTCCCTCTGGAGGTCACAATTATTATCCGATTTGAAAAAACGTTTGACTCTATCACCGTTACACCCTACGAAAGGTTGAGTTCGAATTTCGAGAAAATTGGACCATAATTGCCAGAAAAAATGGCCGCCGTTTGTACGCGAACAGTGTAAAAATATGGTATGTCAAAGTTGTGGACCCTGTAGAGGTGACAATTTTAATTCGATTTTGATGAAACCTGAAATGCTTGTTTATAACCTAAAGATCTTTATTCTTTTCGATATTTGCGCATATCAAATTGTAACTTAATGAATTATGGCCTTTGATTCTAGGAAAAATCACTTTCGGTATTGCTTGATCTCTGTCTATCTCTCGAACAATTGTTATCTGATTTAAAAAAAACTCTGATTATATTACTGTTGCACCGTAAGGAAGGTTGAGTTCGAATTTCGTGAAAATCGTACCAAAATTGCCGGACGAAATGGTCACTGTTTGTACGCGAATATTGTAAAAATATGGTATATCATGGTTGTGGACTTTCTACAGGTCACAATTCTTATCCGATTTTGACGAAAAGTAACATTTCTAGGTTGTGTACCGTCACACCATAATCATTGTCGGCTTCGAATTTCATGAATATCAGACTGGAACTGACCAACAAAATGGCTGCTCCCAATACAGTATGAAATACAGGACTTAATGATGTAGGAACAATCACTTTCGGTATTGCTTGTTCTCTATCCATCTCTCAAAAATGTGGGCGTATCCTGCCTGGCAGTGCCAGCCTATCTTAAACTTTCCTTGGGCATTTTCCTTTACCCTAAACGCTACTCGCGATTTCATAGGTTTATACTTTAACATAATTCTATTAAACACAGATACATATACAGGTGCATTTTATTCATGTACGAACAAACACCTCGTTGACCCCCCCCCCCCCCCATCAACTTTTGAAATGTAATTACGACCCAAGTAGATTGATTCTCATGGAGTTTTGTGTCAACCGCGCAAAATCACCATTTTCTACTTAGACCGGAGATATCATTTAATTCTTTTATTTCTTATTCCGTTTCTATTGTATCCAAACGCGACAGGTACAAATTCGCCCATGGGGTTGCTTGTGGAAACGTTCAGCATGTTTAAAGATTTTTTTCTTTGTCACAACCCGATTACACCAAAAGCAACGTCATCTTTTTGCCTCACGGATATGTTTCCGAAAAAGGAAACCATAAACAGGCCCAACCCCGTCGCATTCCCAGCATTTTTCGGTTTTGGATTCGTAATCAGAAGTTAAACCAGGCATCACTATAAACCTCAGAATGCCTCGTTCGGCATTTCTGTCCAAACAAGGTAAAAAAAAAAATGCCTCGTTGTCTGCAGTTACAAAACGAGTTTTTTTTAAAATTGCCCTGTCTTTGGAACGAGGTATTTTGTTCAGGTTTACTAGACGTGTTTTTTGTCATCAGCGAATTTGTACAAATTAAAATTTATGTTATTTAATATGAAAATAAACCAGTCCAAACTATGATATTATAATCAGAGAAATGGACAAGACAAGAATACACGCCATAGGTGGAGATGTAAAACTATTTCAGACACACAGCTACATACCTTGATTGATTTATTGGCCAATCAGTTATAGGTGTTAAGTAACAACTGAGGTGTTGTGAAAATTAAATTGGGGTTGTAAATCAATCAAGGTAGCTTTACACCACCACCTTACTGATATCGCAGACAACAAATTAGTGTTTATCTGATCTAAATACAAGTACAAGAAATAATCCATTAATAATCCAAAAAAAGCATTAAATTTCATCTCATATTTCCAATACGCCCGTTTATTTTTTTATATTTATTGTAAAAAAAAATAACTTTTCCATTGCATTGACATTGCACAAAATATTATTGGAGCAAAGTTATATAAATACACTTTATACCAATTGTTAATTAAATGGGAAATAAAGCACACCCCATACATCAAAATTAGAATTAAAACGTTTTATTATGAAGACAGATGGGTATTGATAATGATAAAATAATTTATGGTATGACGTGTATTCTTGTCTTGTCAATTTCTCTGATTATAATATCATAGTTTGGACTGGTTTTATTTTCGTATTAAATAACATAAATTTTAGTTTTTACAAATTCGCTGATAGCAAATATGGCTAATAACTATCTTGAAAAAAACCATGTTTAAAAAACGAGGCATTTTACCCAGCCTCGTTCTGAACAAAATACCTCGTTCCAAAAACAGGGTAATTTTAAAAAACCTCGTTTTGGAACTGCAGACAATGAGGCATTTATTTAACCTCGTTTGGACAGAAATGCCGAACGAGGCATTCTGAGGTTTATAGTGCATTGTGAGATTATAATCCCTACGTGCTATTAATTGGTCTGGTTAAACAAATTTACATGTTCAATTTTTAGAAAAATGTATTTACCCATTGGCTAAATTTCCGCAGACTCTGTCCCTCAGATAGATTTCTTTGGATTACTATCTTCTTCCAAGGCGTTTCGTCCAGCGTCGAAAATCCTTCGTTAACGGTACCAAAAAGCAGCATTGACACTATCCTGGTCACGGGACCAAAAAGCAGCTGTGGCACTATCCTGTGTCACGGGACCAAAAGGCAGGCTGTGACACTATGTGGCCACAGAGGTGACAATGATCGTCTATTTATATGGGTACATAGGAGAGTAGATAACCACGTTTGTAACTCATGGGATAACCATATTTGGATTATCAAACTTATGATGTCATTGCCCCACATTAAACTTCCAGACATATTCTTGTTAGCCTAGTTCTTGTTGTCACTAACAATTTCAATACATAAACCAGAAGATATTTTACAAACTAAGGTAACCTCTACAGCATATAGGGTCTATAGTGTAACACGAAATCTGCTTATTGTAGGTCTTAAATTTTATCTAAATTAGAAAATTGGACAAATTAACTAATCCACTAGACCATAATCAACTCTCTATGACATCGTTCGTCTGTGACATTATTGGATTTTAATTATGAAAATACGGTTGTACCAGGACACTATTAGTGGAGTAGATAAGGGCAATTTTTGGGAAGAATCGTGAAAATGATGATAGAAGCATCAAATTTGGTACAATTGTTCTCCAAGGGATACTTAACAAATCTGCCCAATTGGAAATCCAAGATGGTGGCCATTATTTAAGATGGCCGCTAAAACGGCCATCCAAAGTTGATGTTTTGCTTAGAAATATTTGTAGTTGTCCGATTTGCGTGATCTAAGTGTCGATTCCTATGTTTTAAAGCCTGCTGAACAACATTTTCCTGTTCAGAATGCACTAAGAGACATATTTTCATGTTCACAAGTTAAGCACTCTGAGACATATATATATATATAAACTAAATTAAAGAAAGACACCAAAATACTAATTTGACGGTTAGCGCTTTCTGTTCGTACTGAACATCACCAGTTGTATTTACCTATATTTTATTATAATATATACATATATATATATATCTATCATAGTATAAAATATAAATATATATTTTATACTATGATATATGATACTGTACATTAGAACAACAACTCACTACAGCTATATATATATATATATATATATATATATATATATATATCCGAAATTATTAGGACAACCGCAAAGTTGCACTACTTTGTTTCACGGTAAATGATAAAAAGATAAAAGGTATGCCGACACAAACTGATTTCAACACTGGTTTAATAACATTTTAACATTTTAAAGTACTTTTCGTCCGTCTTGGGACTATTCATAAATAATGTCATTGTATAAAGATGGACATTATAGTATATTTATACATATTTACATAGTAACACTGTGGTTTTAATTAGCTATAGTTACCATTGTCTATGGTTACATATCGTTAACTAATACAAAACATGTACACACGTGTGTTAATCTGTAGTATATGGGTTTAATTTGGGAACAATGAATGGAAGATTATCATGAGATAGATTAAAGAAAATTAATAAATAAATGAGGCTAATTGCCAATTGTTACTTATTGACTATTAAGTCGAGGAGTGTATTTTCTAATAAAATGATTTTCCATTAATTTCCTTTTCGTGGTGTCATCGACTTTCATTTTATAAAAAGGGAAAATTTGAAATTTTATTTGTAGATGTTGCGCACATTTAAAGATATGTCTATTTACAAGATGGCCACCGGTACGAAGTCACTGACGAAAGTGCTCTAAGTTTCTGAGAATATATGGGTTAAATGTCATGTTACAGTACTGAAGATGTTATAGATTGATATATCATGTGTTTAAGGTGTGGTCTGGAATAATTGTTAGTTGTAAATTATTTTAGATCCCCAGTATTTAGCTAAAAATTACAAACTATATAGACATATGTTGGGGTGATGTGATTGTGAGTTGTTTTTATAATAGAGACAACACCCAACTGTTGAGTCCGCTTGTGTTAGCCGTGTTGGACCTTATCAAGATAAGAATCTACACCCCCTCACAGAGTTTGTTGTGCAAAAAATAATACTTTTTATACCAAGTTTGTAAATTCTTGATGGAAATTCTTCGGAAACGTCTTCTGTCGGTTTCAAGTTCATCCCCTGAAAAGATCAAGAAATCCAAAGGTGTGTCTTTATTGGGAGATACAGACACCGTTTTCGCTGAGGAGGATACAATGGATAGCACAATGACTCAACCTGGAGGTAAGAATTTTATTGACCAGATGATTATCGCTATGCAAGATGAAAGAGTTGTCAAGACAATGGCTATTGCAGTAGCTGATCTTGTTGGTTCAAAATTAAAGGAACACATACGCTGTCTCGAGAATAGAGTTGTTCAACTTGAAAACGAAGTGAAGGAAAAAAACTCCGAAATGACACATATTTATGATAGACTTGATGAACTAGAACAATATGGCCGAAGAGAAGGGATTCGAATTTCTGGAGTAGTTGAAACCGAGGGGAGTCTACTGATGATTTAGTCGTGACTATCGGGCAACATATCGGTGTAAAAATTTCCAAGAACGACTTAAATCGAAGTCATAGAGTTGGCCATCCTGAGAAGTACAATGCTACACAAAATCCGAGACCCATTATTGTACGGTTTAAGGGCTACTACACGAAACGTGATTTTGTGAAAAATGCGAGTAACCTTCAAGCGATCAAACAATCTAATGCTACGGATGTGCTGAAAAAACATTCCCTCTCTATCAATGATGATCTTACAAAAACCAGAGCAGAACTTGCTTATAAAGGGCGGAAAATGTGCAGAGAGAAAAAATTTGATAAAACGTGGGTACGCGATGGCATCATCTTTGTCAAAACAGCAACAGGAAGAGTTGTGCTTATCAAGTCCCAAAGTGAATTCCAATCTCTCGTTGAAGATACCAGCCTCAAGCTTACAACTTCTCGCGAACCAAACCAACATTCTGCAGAAATAAACCAGTCAATAAATGAATCTTTTGTCGACCTGTCTCCATAATCTGTTATCTGAGTATTTACATTTTACTATATGTTATTTAATTCATAAGTCTACAGAAATTGCCTGGAATAATTTTATGCCCAGCACTCACCAATTAGCAATCATGACCCGAATTTCTTTCCATAGTTGACGTGCAGTGACCTAACGGTTCACTTACAACAACACGACTCTAACGGTACCTTAAAGCGACAACCCCCCTCATGTTTATTATTCAACGTAATTTACCGGGCATGATTTTATATTCCCCAGACCATTAGATATCTTTTCAGAACTGAATGCAGTATTTATTTTAAGTATGCCGCTTACGTTGGACATCGAATGTCTGCACTTAGTCTTCATTTCCATGACAATACCCTATCGTTCACGAAACTTATCTATTACTGTGTATATATTGTGTATATCATTTGTATTATATGTTATGTTTTATTCTTATTTATTTATATACATGTATTGTGTATATCATTTGTATTATATGTTATGTTTTATGTATTGTGTATATCATTTGTATTATATGTTATGTTTTATTTATTTATTTATTTATTTATTTATTTATCATCCTCACCCCAAACCAAATCGCCTTATCAACATATGTATTACGATTGTTTTATGTCCGATACATAAAGCATATTCGTGTATAAACAAACAATTAAATTAAATTGTCTTTCAGGTGATTTATGCTATTTTATGGAGTGGAGCGTGTCTTATATATTTACATGATATTATTATATACGCTCTTATCATTTGTCTTTTGATTGTTTTGTGTGTAGATATTCACTCTAACCCTGGTCAGAATTTAATCAGAATAGTTCACTTGAACATTAGAAGCTTAAGGTATAAGATTGATCATATTTCTGCTGAACTGTGTGATAATGATATTTTATGTTTCTCAGAAACCTGGCTTACTGATGCAGTGCCGGTTGATTCTTTGTCTATTGATGGGTTTTGTTCGCCCTGTTTACTGAATAGAAATGGTAGTAGGGGAGGGGGCATTGCTGTTTATGTACGTAACAATTTTTACTTTAAACGTAGATATGATCTTGAACTTCCAGGCATTGAAGCTTTGTGGTTAGAAATTACTTTAAAAAATAAAACATTTTTAATAGGAACTTTTTATCGTCCACCAAACAGCAATTCTGCTTATTGGAATTTAATCGAACACAGTTTCTCGCAAGCTAAATATAATACTAAAAACAATGTCATCATTCTTGGTGATTTTAATGTCGACTTTCTTACAAAAACTAATACTAAACTGCATGATTTTATTAATAGATTTAACTTAACCCAACTTGTAAATGACCCTTCAAGAATAACCCCTGACAAGTGTTCGCTTCTTGACCTTGCGATAGTTTCATGTCCCGACTTTATACAGTCAGTTGAAGTCAACCTATGTGGCTTGAGTGATCACAGACCTGTTGTTGTTTTCTTAACACTAGAAAAACATAAACCCAGATGCTACAAACGTCACATCTGGGACTATAAGAACATTGATGTTATAGGATTAAATAAAAGTATTTTAGATTTTAATTGGAATCAGATTTTTAATGAAGATACTAATTTGAATACTTTAATTAAAACGTTTTCAGGGAAACTACTTGAAATTATTTCTCAATATGTTCCAAATAAGACCGTTACTATACGACCTGGCGATAATCCATGGATGAATTGTCATTTACGTCATATTATTCGCAAGAGAAACAGAATCCACGGCAAAGCCAAAAAACATAATTTACCATCTAATTGGGAAAACTTTAGGAAATACAGAAACTATGTAATACAAGAGGTCCGAAAGGCAAAAAGGTCTTACTACGAAAAGATCGAATCAAATATTAATAAAGACACATTTAATGATTCTGACTGGTGGAAGCTTGTACGCATTTTTTCATTCAGAAATGGCAATTCTATTAAAGATATCCCACCTTTGAAATATGGAAATACAATCAAATACACAAACAAAGACAAAGCAGAGCTTTTTAATGACTATTTAGTAAACCAATCTCTATTACCTAATGAAACGGACTACCGACTTCCAGAACTAGCATTTCTCGATACTGACATTGAACCGCTTTCTATTGAATATCAAGATGTCGTCGACATTATTCACTGTTTAAAGGGTAAAAAGGCCTCAGGACCAGACAAAATTAATAATGTTATTTTAAAAAATGTTTCAAAGTATCTTGCTTTCCCGCTGTTAAGATTATTCAATCTGCTTATATCGAAATCCATCTTCCCCGACTGTTGGAAATCGGCGCACGTTATTCCAATTTTTAAAAAAAGGCGATAGACATGTATGTTCTAACTACAGACCAATATCACTACTAAGTACCTTGGGTAAGGTTTTTGAAAAAATAATATATAAGCATATTTATAACTTCGTTCATTCTAAAAAAATTATATATATGTACCAGTCTGGGTTTCGACAAAATGATTGTGCTGTTTACCAACTAACTGATATGTACAACCACGTTTCTTCCTGTTTAGACAAAGGGCGTGACGTAAAAGCTATATTTTTTGATATAAAAAGCGCATTTGATAGGGTATGGCATCGTGGGTTGATACACAAACTAAAATCAATCGGAATAAGGAATGGTGTTTTAGATCTCCTCATAAATTATTTATCCAATAGAAAGCAATCAGTTATTATTAATAATGATTCCTCAGATTTTCAAAATATATACTCCGGCGTACCCCAGGGGTCCGTACTTGGACCGCTCCTTTTTCTAATTTTTATTAACGATATTACAAATGAAATTATCTCCCGATTAAGATTATTCGCAGATGGTACTTCGTTATTTTTGGTTATAGATAATCCCCCCGACACCCTTAATACTTTGAATAATGATCTAAAGAAAATTCATGATTGGTCCGAAAAGTGGAAGGTCGAATTCAACCCAGATAAAACTATCAGTCTTACATTTAGTAGAAAAAACAACCCAACCTTGCTTGTCGCTTCTTTTAATGATATCCCATTATATGACGCAAATACCCATAAACATTTAGGTGTAATTTTTAACAAACATTGTAAGTGGGACAATCACGTGGATTATTTAATTAGTAAAACCTCAAACATGGTCGACTGTCTGAGAAGTTTGAAATATAGACTATCACGTAAGTCATTGAGTATTTTGTATAAATCTTTTATTCTTTCTATTTTTGATTACGTTGATATAGTCTGGAATAATACTACTGAAATAAATTCGCAAAAATTAGAAAAGCTCCACTTGGACGCGTTACGAACGATAACCGGCCTGCCTCGTGGAACCTCCCATAATGCACTTTATACTGAATCCGGATTCTCATCTTTATCAGTGCGACGTCAAGCTCATAAATTAACATTGTTTTATAAATTGGTAAATAACATCTTATCTTTGTTGTCTTATCCCACCAATTATCTCTTCCAGCAACCCTTACAACCTACGTAACTCCGACCACATTACACAAATTAAATGTAAAACTAATATTTACAAAAACTCCTTTTTGCCGTCTGCAATAAAAGCGTGGAATAGTTTAGAAAATGAAATAAAAAAAAGCCTCGTCTGTCTCTGATTTTAAAACTAAACTGTATCCAAACTTATTTCCCAAAGTCAACAAACTGTTCTACTACGGTGAACGACAATTCCAAATTATCCACTGTAAACTACGTAATAATAAAAGTGATTTAAGATACCATAAGTTCCTTATGCATATATATGACAATCCTCGATGTGACTGTGATCTCGACCTAGAAACCACCGAACACTTTTTACTCTACTGCCCATACTACGCACTTCAGCGAAATAATACCATTAATTTATTACCAATGCATTTTAGAAATATCACTTGCCTACTCTATGGTAATGCCGAATTATCTTCAGACGTCAACAGCGATATTTTTAAATGTCTTTACAAATATATTAAAGATACGAAACGTCTTACTCTGTAAAATACAAACTTGGGGTGAGGATTATTATTATTATTTTTTTTTTATTATTATTTTTTTTTTTAATTTATTTATTTTTTTTTTATTCATTTTTTTTTAAAATTTTATTTATTTTTTTTTATTTATTTATTTTATTTTTTTTATTAATTGATTTATTTTTCTTTTCTTTTTCTTACTTTTTTATTATTATTCATTTTTTTTCTATCATTTTTCTTATATATTTTTTTTCTTATTATTATTTTCTTATTATTTATTTATTTACTCAAAATTAAAATCTTATTTATTTGTTTAATTGTACCATAACTAAAACAATGTAATTAGTTTTTGTCTGTATCATATATAATTCGACATTGTACATTATACACCCAAACCTGAAGGAAGCAAATTAATATAAGCCTACTTGGCTTGTTTTTGTATCCTATTATTTATGCTCTTTTATACTGTATAATATTCTCGAAATAAATACTGTTTAAACCATTATCATGAGATAGATTAAAGAAAATTAATAAATAAATGAGGCTAATAGCCAATTGTTACTTATTGACTATTAAGTCGAGGAATGTATTTTTTAATAAAATGATTTTCCATTAATTTCAATTTCGTGGTGTCATCGACTTTCATTTTATAAAAAGGGAAAATTTGAAATTTTATTTGTAGATGTTGCACACATTTAAAGATATGTCTATTTACAAATAAGGGCCCATTTTCAATATTGCAATCCCGTCGATGGTTGCGTACTCTATCCCTTAGATGAGTAGATGTCTCGCCTATGTAGAAAAAATCACAACCCAGACACGTCAAGACATATATGAGATTTTTTGTGTCACAATTCATATTGTCGTTGACGCTAAACGTAATGTTACGAAATTTATATTGGTTATTTGGTATTATATGGTCACAACATTTGCATCGAAGATCCAGGCATATAGATACATAAAAACCGGTCCTTGTGATAGATGAATTGAATTTTGCTCTGGTTAGGAGGCGTTTCAGATTAGGTGTCTTTGTGATTTAATGAATTGAACATTATCAAATTTCGATTTGAGGTTGTCGTTTGATGCCAGGAGTGACCTGCTCTCGTACATTGTTTTAAAGAAGTTGGGATGTTGGGGGTTATGAGTAGCGACAAAGGTAATGATATTATCCGAATTGTCTTTTGCTTTAGTAGCCCTCAGTGTTTAATCTTCATGTGTATTCAGGATTTTCATTCATTTGCATGTCTTTGCAATGTAAGGGGTGTGGTGTTTGAGGTAATGCCTTTGTTTGAGCAGTCAGCCACATCCATTCGATGCACTACTGACACTGGTCCTCATCATTGGCCCAACTATCATCCATGGCGCCAAGTAAACCGCTTTGGATGGCGGGCTAAACGTAATCATAGTAAAGTACCATCCAAATTTTATCGTTTGTCAAGGTAAGTACATTTCTTATTGTGTTCCAGGCTGATTTCCTGTTAAAGTGTGGTGAATATCCTTGTTCTACCTTGTCGAGGTTTCCGTATATGTTAATAAGTCACGTAATATCCTTCATTTGCATATGTCAGTTGATGCTGTTCGCAAAATACTATGTCAAAGGCGTCAAAGACAAATGGGATGTGGCAGAACGCAAATGTAAATTGTAATGAAAGAAATGTAAAATTTTCCCACAAAACATTTGCCATTTGACGCTTAAAGGGCACATAGAATTAAAAAATTAAATCGGTTGAACCTTTAGACATTAGTTACTAGATGCATTTTACGGCAGTTTAACATCAATCTGATGAAAATTAATTCAGATATCGTCACTCAAAGTCGCAAATATAGACCTCCCGTAAAAACGACTTGGCCAATTATCGAAAACACTCTTAATCCTCCCCCCCCCCATACACACACACACACGCCAGTGACCGAATGCATATTCGGAATGTTTATTCTTTAATTACCTATATACAGCCGGCGTGTGTATTCATTAAAAATAAAACAATTGACTACGGAAAAATTTGTTTTCTAATTCATTTTAATTTAGAATTTGTTTCATAATTTACGCTCGTTTTGATTTCTCACTACAGCGATTTTAATACCGTCTACCATCGTGTGCAGTCCAAACGATTCGAGATACAATTTCCTTAGAAGAATATTGTTATTCTAATTTAGAATTTGCTTCATAATGTACGGTCGTTCTATTTTCTCGCGGCAGCGATTAAATACTCTCTACCATCGTGTGTGCAGTCCAAACGATTCGAGATAAATTTTCGTCAGAAGAGTATTGTGGTTCTAATTCCCCCCGAATAAAAGAGTACGGGAGTAAAGATGTGGTCATGCCAAATGTATCATAAACATCAAAAATCATAATTGAAACGTGATTTGTAAATGACAATCCGTTATCGTCGTACGGCGCCTTTCTTTCTGCATGCGGCTTTGACTTCATTATGCTAAAATAGACCGTAAAAATGAAATACGAAAAAATATCTCAATATACGTCAGAATTAACAGTATAAATACCTTTTGTTGGTAACCATTTTAATGGAATAACAGATTGAGAAGGGTCATCTAACTACTTCGTGTATTGATAGCAAGTGTAGTGTCATTTTTTACCAAAAATCAATCAGAATGACGTTGCACAGAGATTGGGTCATAAATTAATAAAGAATGCTGAATAGGTAATTATAACATAACAGATTGAGAAGGGTCATCTAACTACTTCGTGAATTGATAGCAAGTGTAGTGTCGTTTATACTTGCCATAAATCAATCAGACTGACGTTGCACAGAGAAGATTGGGTCATAAATTAATAAAGAATGCTGATTAAGTAATTATCATTTTTTACGCTTTGTTCAGCGATGTTTTTGTAATAAAGTAGCGTATTATTTGTTGATTAGTGTTTAAACATCTAAATATAAATCACTGGATGGATATACGTTTGTGATAAGATAAAGTATGTTTAACATCGTTTGACTTTTTTAAAAAAAAATAAAGGTATGTTACAACTACGTCGACAGTTTAATCACTCACCAAATGGCACCAGAAAAACCTACATTTGATCAAGTGTATTTGATATTCGTGTCCATGAATCCCATGCAATTTTCGCCCGTAGTGCATGGAACCGTACAGGGTAATTAGATTCTCAGTGTTGATTGGCTGAGAAATGAGGGCGATCTATTGTTATGCATAGTCTTCTAAAAATTCCATATTGGCTGTGAATTTCAAATGGAGTTACGATAAAAGTTGTTCTTTGTGTTTAGGAATGGTTATTATTATTATACATGTATATATATAATATAGCTAATAATTAATATATAGGCAAATGACTGGCATCATTTGTATTTCTGTAGGTGTAGATATCAAGTATTACTGGGTTATCCAAATTACCGGTAAATACGCTAATCGCATGCATGAGTCGTCTTCATTTGTCACGCGGCCTATTCAAACAAAGGACACAAATGGATCTACGGCATGATACGGTATTTTAAATTAACATCACAAATGTTTAATCTATAACAATGTAAGACAATAATTCGGTGATTATAATTAGGCCAGTCACGTGGTAATTGGACGGTCAATAGACGTTTGTCAGCGTGTGGTGTGTATTGATAGTGCTGTATTCTACCGACAGTGATATATTGTATAGATAATGTATATCCTTATGTGTAGTGCCTGTGGCATCACCAGCCAATCAACAGGATTAAGGTCGTAATTGAAAAATTGGAAAGCGTTTTGGCGTGTCGGATACTAAAACGTTAACAGCCGGCTTAATTTTAATCAGATTGTTGTGAACTTACCTTTAAATGGATATACTAACCATTGTCTATCGTAGATGGAATTTCGATATGTCGTTTTACGTGGTCTTTAACATTTGCCGTTTTGCAATTAACTCTTGCCTTAGAGGTATTTTGACTTATATGTGAGGCGTCCCCGAAATGGAGTGGCGTCCCATAAAGACTTACACCACAGCTTGATTGATGGGGCTCCCAAAATAGCTTTATCGGTGGGGTCCTTATAATGATATGAGTGGTGTGGCGCCTTATAAGGACAATATTTGGTTGTCGGACCGCACATAATGCATATTGCCGAGTGAGATTGGTTAGGTGCCCACGAATTTAAACAAGTCGCGTTCGAACCCGATTTCGAACTTTCCGTTTTTCTTATAACTTATTATAGGTACGTTAAGGTCGTATTCCTTCCTTTAAATTTTTATAATGTTCATATCATAATACGCCAATATCGCAATTTCAGCCTCAAAATCGAAATTGTTCGTCATTTACAGGTGCAAACTCTATTTTCTCGAGGGAGAGCACCCTCCCTAGAGGCTTTACCACTGGAGGGAAACCGATGGACCGCAGAATGCGTTAGACCCTCACCCTTTCAATATTTAGAGGCATGAAAACTGATACCAGAGAGATATCGAAGATCAAATGGAACAATATGCATGATTCTTGTTTGTACATTCCAATTTGAACATTTTAGACACGCAACATTCTAAACTAATGATTCTTATGTCAACATTCTTATGTCAACATTTCATGCACAAAATCAACATTTTAAACAATGTTTCATTTTCGGCGTTTTATCGGTAACTTTTATATATCATTAAATATTAAAATTAAAAGAGAAATCAATTCATTGGTTTCTGAAAGTATCTAAACAAAATCTGGAATTTGAACTCTAATGAAAATATTTTCTACGTTTCAAAAAGTTTTGAACTCTTATGAAAATCTTGACATGAAAATGCCCAGAAATATATAATGAATTATCAAAATTATTACACCAGGGGGCGGTAGCGTATGTGTACAACTTTGATACAGACTATAGATTAGAAATCAAAAGTTAACTTCTCCACGAGTGGAAGTGGGCCTCTGTTGTATTTACAGTAATTAGTTGCATGAAACAGAAATTAAGCTCGAGATACAAATAACTTCTATAATTTAAACAGCTAGCACAATTAACCGAGCGGAATCTCTCACCCGTATTCCAGCACCCGGATTCGTGATCAAATTAGCATACATCTTCTCTCATCGTATTCCAGCACCTGGATTCGAGATCAAGTTAGCACACACATCCCTAGTACCTAAGAAAAAAACTAGTTATAATTATCACGAAAATAATTGTTATCTTTATATTAGAAAATGACATTTTAAAACATATTAATGCAGCGTGGGCGTACCCGTTGTTTATTGAACCATCAAACTCCACCCCGAATCCGGGTGCTAGGAACTTTTCGGTGGTATAACTCGATGCGCCAACATAGAAAGTTAATGAAATTTTGGTCGTCGTTTATACGCGAATAGGCTAAAAATATGTTATATCAAAGTTGTGGACCCTATTGATAAAACTTGAAACAGAGTTTAAAGTCTTGAGACAAACAAGTATATTGATTTTCAATGAATTTTGATAACTTTATAGCTAAATCCATAATATTAAATGTTTCGTATACTAAACGTTAGCATGGGGCAGAACTTTATATAAAAAAAAACAAATTTTAATGATTTTTGATAATTACTTAATATACAGCAGCTCTTGTTGACTGCCCCGACGATTTAGCTGCTGGTGGGCGTATGTTTCGTTGCCTGGCAACTTATTTTCATTTCAAGATTTTAACTTCTTAAGACTTTTTGAAACGTAGAAAATATTTTCATAAGAGTTCAAATTCCAGATTTTTTTAGATACTTTCAGAAACCAAATGAATTAAATTCTTTGTCGTGTAAAATTAAGAAATTATTTTTTAATTTTAATATTTAATGATAGATAAAAGTTACTGATAAAACGCCGAAAATGAAACATAAAGTCATTTTTTTTTTGTTTAAAATGTTGATTTTGTGCATGAAATGTTGACATAAGAATAAAGAAACAAGAATCAACAGTTTAGAATGTTGCCTTCGTGTCTAAACTGTTCAAACTGGAATGTAGAAACCGGAATCATGAATATTGTCCCACTTGGTCTTCCATAGAGAGAGGGAGTGAAGTGATTGGAGTTCTAGGTCCACTAAGCGCAAACTATATGTTATTTAGGGATAAGATATTTATACAATTAATTCAAATAAATCATTTTGTTAGTATGGGGTCTTCAGTTGTTTAAAGAAATCGGAGAAATCCGACAAGGTTCTGTTCCTTGTCTAGTCCCTATCTACGAATGTTATTCTGAATAGGTTGTCAGTATTTGAGAATAACTAGGTCATTGGCTAGATTAACCAGTCCTTTCCGTTATCATGTACAAAATCTACTTTGTTCCGTCAGGGAGCGTTATAAGGGAGGTAAAAAAAGCCCTAAAACATCCATGAAATTTATCAATTGCCAGAAGTTATGGGTGCCGTAGACCATTCCTTGTCATGTACAAACTTGGGGTCGAAACGACACCACTAGACTCGATGGCAGACCTTAAAATATAAAGCCCAGGCGTAACACAACTAAACCACCGAACCCTGAAGTGGTAGTTATGTTATCAATGAGTCATTATATAACGTACATTAAAGTATTAATAAATCAATAACATTTCTAAATAGATATTCCATTTCGTAAAGTTGAGATTTTTATTTCGGTTTAGTGTGGAATTCTTAAGAGCTTTATAAAATAGTTTGTAAATATTTACCACGATTTAAAGGTAAAGGAAGCGTGGGTTATTTTACTATTCAAGATTGTTTACTTTATAGGTTTTATTTAAAAAATGACACACATTAGCCAGGTGTATTTAACACCTGTTATAGACGCAATGACTTTGGCCAGCTTTGGAACAAAACCATCTCTGATCCGATGATACTTTAGCTTAGAGCACCAGAAGTTCGTATAAAAGTCTTGTACAAACGTAGGTGTGTACAAATTGCTGCTTAAGTTCTGTGTTAACGATTTCCGATACCGAACGATTCTATCCGCTCTATTTCTGAAGCCATGGGTTATTAAATAGCAATAATTTTACACTGTAGTACCTGACCTGCCCGACGAATTAGCCCATAACCATCAATATCGGTAATAATCCAAAGATTAGTATGTCTTCATGTAACGAATAAAGATTATTATGTTCTCCTTACTGGCGTAATATTAGAGCCAATTATTGTGTCGTGAGAGATGGTCCTTATGGCAAGGGTTAAGTGGTGAACGATGATCGATGGTGGGGCCGTTTAGGAAGATGTAAAATCCGGTTCAATAGATTCTCAATTTACAGTATCGATTAGCAAGTTACGTTTGACAGATTGAAAATACACAAGTAGATGATAATGAATATAAAATAATGTCTAGAATAGACACTGAAGTGTATTAAGAATATCATCAACGACAAGTAGCGTTCCTGACATGAACACTTCTTTTTCCTGACATCAGAATTCTCGACAGGTTTCCCTTAAATGCTGGCTAGACTTTACACAATTAGACTTTTCCTGTTACGAGCTTATGTAACATAATGACCCTTTTCCCCAAAATTTCAGAGCTGAATAATGATTTCCTTGTTTCAGTCCAATACATGTACCGTTTATAATAGGGTCGCAAAGAAATCTTTATCGTCAAATTCGTTTAAATTTTATATTTAATAAATGACAGATAGTTACTGTTAGCATGGCAAGTATGACAGAAACATATTTCAGGTTTTTAAAACCCCCAAAGATATTTGACAGAATAAGAGTGATAAATGTCCAAAATTGCCAATATTTCTGTAGTGAAATGCCATGATTAAATCAACATTTCATGTTTTTACGGTTTCTCTGAAGAATACATCATTCTGTGGGCCGATCTGATTATTTGATATCAGTCATACGATATTTTAACATAGTTGCTATTAACATTATATTTGCCGATTAAAGATTAATTTTGTGGGCCGAAACTCTTTCTTAGTAAAACCTGAAAATATGTTGACAGATATTGTCCAAATCTATCAATAGTACAACAATTGAACGGTTTAGATAATGTATACCTTCACCCCTGTACAGCGGTAATTGCGCATTCGCAGACTTATTACACTCTTAGACAACACTTGCGTGTACATTACATCACAGACAGTGCGAGGGAATATATTACGTAATGTCTGCAGCCTATTTAAAAACGACAAATAGCAGATGTTACAAACATTGTATCTGTAAATCAAATCCGCCAGCTATTGGATTTTATGATAAACGATTGACACGCAAAGCGTTGAATACGTCATGTTCAGCTTTGTTTCGAAAAAAGACTAGCGATAGACAACAGCTCATCAGAAAGGAAAAAACAAATTTGAAAAGGACCACTTCAAGAAATATTTCCCTAACGTGTTTACAAGAACAACTACCTCCAGTGCTGAAAACCAACAGGGGCTATCCGTGTAGAATAAAGCGCGAGACTGAGGTTATGCTGGGGAAAGAAAGACTGAAGAAAACAACCGAAGGACAAGAAAAACCGAGGCCGATAGACGGTTTCAGAGGGTTTTTCTGAAGTCTTTCTTTCCCTGCATAACCGAAGTCGAGGGCTTTATCTTGCTTATAAAACGTTTATGTTTACATGTAACTTGAAAATATAAGTAAAATACGAGTATAATGTGAAAAATTAAAACACGTATGTTAGGTTATACTTAAACACCAATATTATATTGGTTTATGATGGCGGTATAAATATATTTTTTTATACGCCCACATTTTCATGTGGAGGTATTATGTCGTCGCCCCTGTCCGTTCGTCCACAATTGTTTGTGGACTCTCTACAGGTCACAATTCTTACCCGATTTTGACGAAACTTCAAATATAGGTTTATCTCCACAAGATCTCGGCTGCTTTCGATATTGGCATGTATCGGATCAAAACTTCATGGATTATGACCCCTGATTGTACGAAAAATCACGTTTTTAGCTTGTGGACCCTATAGAGGTCACAATTTTAAACCGATTTTGATGACACTTGACATGCATGTTTATAACCCAAAGATCTTGGTTCCTTTCGATATTTGCGCCTATCGGGACGTAGTTTCCTGAATTATGGCCCCTGATTGTCTGAAAAATCACCTTTTTTAGCTTGTGGACCCTCTGGGGGTCACAATTATTATCCGATTTAAAAAACCGTTTGATTATATCACCATTATGTCCTAAGGAAGGTTGAGGTCGAATTTCGGGAAAATCGGACCAAAATTGCCATACAAAATGGCCGCCGTTTGTACGCGAATACTGTTAAAAAATGGTACATCAAGGTTGTGGACCTTGTAGAGGTCACAATTTAAATTCGATTTTGATGAAACTTGAAATTCATGGTTATAACCCAAAGATCTTGGTTCCGTTCGATATTTGCGCATATCGGATTGCAACTTCCTGAATTATGGCCCCTGATTATACGCAAAATCGCCTTTTTTTAGCTTGTGGTCCCTCTGGAGGTCACAATTATTATCCGATTTAACAAAGCGTTTGATTATATTACTGTTACACCGTAAGGATGGTTGAGTTTGAATTTTGGGAAAATCGGACCAAAATTGCCATACAAAATGGCCGCCGTTTGTACGCGAATACTGTTAAAAAATGGTATATCATGGTTGTGGACCCTGTAGAGGTCACCATTTTAATTCGATTTTGATGAAACTTGAAATGCATGGTTATAACCCAAAGGTCTTGGTTCCTTTCGATACATGCACATATCGGATCGTTACTTCCTGAATTATGGCCCCTGATTGTACGCAAAATTGCCCTTTTTTAGCTTGTGGTCCCTCTGGAGGTCACAATTATTTTCCGATTTAAAAAAAACGTTTGATAATATCACCGTTACACCTTAAGGTTTGGGTTCGAATTTCGGGAAAATCGGACCAAAATTGACAGACAAAATGGCCGCCGTTTGTACGCAAATACTATTAAAAAATGGTATATCATGGTTGTGGACCCTGTATAGGTCACAATTTTAATTCTATTGTTATGAAACTTGAAATGCATGGTTATAACCCGAAGATCTTGGTTCCTTTCGTTATTAGCGCATATCGCATAACTTCCTGAATTATAGCCCCTGATTGTCCGAAAAATCGCCTATGGTCCCTCTGGAGGTCACAATTATTATCCGATTTAAAAAAACGTTTGACTCTATCACCGTTACACCCTACGGAAGGTTGAGTTCGAATTTCTTACCCACTTAGCAACATGATCCCAGTCGAATTTGAAGCCTACTGAAATGCACCATTATAACCCAAAGATCTTAATTCATTTCGATATTTGCACATATCAAATTCTAACTTAATGATGTAGGAAAAATCACTTTCGGTATTGCTTGTTCTCTATCCATCTCTCGAAAATGTGGGCGTATCCTGCCTGGCAGTGCCAGCCTATCTTTATTTGCTTATAAAATGTAATAAACACTAAACCCTAACACCAAAAATAAATCTAAATAGAATATTCCCCGTGTCATACCGTCTGCACTGATGTTTAATATAGATTAAGTTGTTGATTGGTTCAATGTCGCACGTGCTAATCACGGTCGACCTTTTCATTAGTTTGGCTGGCTTTGACACTGTTCACTAGACCTTACCCATCCTCGGTTACCCAGTGTACTCATACCGTTTTACTTCACTATACCCTGGTTAATCCATAGGGTTTCCACGATTGTGATATTTTTATCGTCCAATCACATAAAGCGTTACTTCGATTAACCCAGGGTATAGAATCCTCGGTTACCCAGTGTACTCATTCCGTTCTACTCCACTATACCCTGGGTTAATCCATAGGATTTCCACGATTTCAAACTGACTGAATGTAGTTAGAGTGTAAGCACCAATCAAAAAAACAGTTTACAAACCAGTCTTACGTAGACTCTTTAGCGCCATGGTTTACTTCATCGAACTTCATTGTTTACTAACAACGTGGCGGCTTGTTTGATCGATTATGAGAAAGTTTGTAAAAGATTTTATACAAGCCAACAGCGAGGTTGATGTCCCCCGCCGAAATCCCAAAATAAATAGATGACACATATTAATCAATCGCACATTTACTTTTTTCAAAAATAAGGAGCAATCAAACTATACACTAAGTTTCATCACTCTACCAGATAGAATCAAGATTGTCTTGTCTCAAACCACCGACCAATGAAATTGATTAGCTCTGCTTAGCTTCAGCTCGAAAGACATTCACCTAATGAACATCTATATCAAGTTTAAACATTCTACCTCAATTAAAAGTTATTATGTTCCAAAGTCTTGACCAATCGCTCCTTAGCCTAGGCAGAAAATTCTCACTATCAAACTTAGTCAAGGTAATGATATAATAATATGAATCTATATTCTGAGTTTCATCGCTCTCACTGCATTATAACCAAAGTTACCAATCAGATTGCTTATATCTGCATCAAACTCCCATCAAGGCATTCAACTTTCTTCGAAAGGCGGGGACAATAAAAGAATTGACATGCACACAAAAAGATGACAGGGAAAGTTCTATCATAAAATTCTTAAATGACACTGATCTTTCTACTACGCCGTAGGTATTGTTCCAAATGACATATTTGTAAAGTGTGCAAGAATGGACTAAGGTAGCCATGTTTGGGCTATTCTTTGTTGGAACACGATGAAAGTTACTTCCCTTCGCCTATTACCTTTCCAAGTAACGCTTTATGGGTTTGGACGATAAAAATATCACAATCCGCCAGGGCAGATAATTTGAAATCATGGAAACCCTATGGATTAACCCAGGGTATAGTGGAATAGGTACACTGGGTAACCGAGGATGAGGGTATAGTGGAGTAGAACGGAACGAGTACACTGGGTAACCGAGGATGGACTTTACCAAGTGATGTTGGCAAGTAAAAGTACACGAACAGCAGATATGCGAACAAACCGGTAAATTATTTTTAATTTATTTATACATATATATAAAATATAAACTATTAATACAAATATTAATTTATGCAAGCACAACCTGTATCATATTATATTAAAGATAATCCAGTCGGGTCTACACAGGGGTTGTAGTGACTTCATAAATTAGATTGTTGCCCATCGAGCTGGAGGACCCGGGCTCGAATTCTGGAGATGGCAGTATCGACATCGTACCCTGATAGTAGGTTTATTCCTATTTTGAAAGTAGGTGTAATAGAATATTCATGTATTCGCATTATGCTATAGGTCTTGAAAATGAAGCTATTCCTATTATAAACGAACCTCAGACAGAAATCAGATATTTCTAATTATTTGTATGAGGAAAGTAAAGAAACTAGACGACCAACCACACACATGTCCTCACTCATGACTAACCATACCATAGAGAAGCATATTCGCATTTTTCTATAGGTCATGAAAATGAAGCTATTCCTATTATAAACGAACCTCAGACAGAAATCAGATATTTCTAATTATTTGTATGGGGAAAGTAAAGAAACTAGACGACCAACCACACACGTCCTCACTCGATGACTAACCATAGAGAAGCATATTCGACGACTTGCCACAGAACGCCTCACTCGACGACCGACTTGATGTTAAACTTGACCAACCTCTTGAAATCCAAAATGCCAGAAATACGATAACCTTCAATGTAAATATAAAATAAAACATATGTGTGTTGTTTATTTCGTCTTGTTGCAACTGGATTGTTTTGATTCCCCATATGTACGCGACAAGGATTTAGGGTAGCATGTCTAACCTCACGGGTATTCTCCGGATCCTCCCACTGATTAAGACCCTACGCGCAAGTGAATTATTGAAATAAAATTGAACCAGATGTCTATTCCCGAAATTACCTGTTTTGTGCCGATTGGGCGTTAAACCATATCTTCCTCACACAGTAGGGCAGAACACTAGGACGTTAAACTCCCGTTTAATTTCTAATTGAAAGTTGGGTACCTTTAATGTCATATAAGGTGGTGATTTTTTGGTGAGCACATAATGTCAACAGATTGTTAAAAACTCAAATTTTACCCGCTATCATGGAGAGTATATCCCAGAATTCCCGGAAGGAAAACCCTATTCCATGTTTCCTTATGGGAATTAAAAACGCACAGTGGAAGAATAACCCGTTACAGGTTTAAAGAAAAAATTTCAGAAGAATAACCCTAAATTGCCCTATATATGTTCAAAACCGCTCCCGACTTTAAGATCGCAAGTTATTCTGGGCATAGAATATACCTCAAAGAGATTTACCGCTATAGGTTTATAATTTCTGAGAAAAACGCTTCCCATCAGATCATAATATCAATAAGGTTCATTCTCTCCCAGTCTAAAACCCATGACCAGAGTGGTTCATTCCGCGTCCTTGCATGTGTTTGGAAGGCAATAGGAAAACAACTTCTAGGAATATCAATGGGACTGTCAGACGATTCATACTCTGATCACAGTAGCTGAACACGACAGGGTCGCTACTCCCTGTAAAGTTGGCACAACTACCTTTACCTACCCTAATCAGCTTCTGTATGTTAAACAATAAGCTTATACATCAGACAATAAAATACTATAATAGGTTGATGTTTATACAAAGTGTCAAAAAGATTTCTTGAACGGATAAAGAAATATGCTCTTGAAACAAAATCGGGCGCCTCGACCAAAACTGTCCTGATCTTTACCGATGCACCTCGGAAAGTGTGCTAATAACTACTTCTTATATTTCATGGTAAAATAATTTCGCAGTGGAGAAACGACCTGAGTAGTATTGCATTTACACGAACGCGCGTCTTGCTATGTTACCCTGAGCGTAAAACAGTTTGCACTCCACAGCTAAATGACGTGAACAGATTGACAACACAGCCAGCCACATCGTCAAAACAACTTGTTTCTGGCGCAGAGGACTGCGATGATATTAAACGTAATGTAAATAAAGTGCAAAACGTGAACCAATACTGGTGAACGAAGTGTACGTCCGTTGAAATTTATTTTGTAATAAAATGTATGACTTTCAAGTCGTTTGTCTTCATCCCGCTTCTTTTCAATGCTTGTATAAAAGTATCCGTGTATCCGAAATTAGCAGTACTGTTCATTTCTGATACATGGGTACTTTTATGCCTATATTCGAAATTAACGGGAAAGTTTTATCAAAGGTTGCCAGTGGCAACTAGGGAGAAGTGGGATGTAACATTTCCACACTTCGCGGCTACAGTATTAAGTCTAATTCACACCAACGGCGAATGTCGCGCTTTAAATCGGCGAGCAAAGAGCCATCATTTTTGTTTACTTTTCCAAAAATATCACGATCTCCTAAGTAATGTTACGCTCTGATACGAATTGGTTACGCTTTATGGACGGATTATTATGACCAGGCCTTGTTACGCTTTGATATGCTTTATTACGCTTTGATGCGATTATGAAGCCATAAATCACGCTCAGATACGGTTATCAAGCTCTTTTGAGAATCGTTAAGCTGTGTTACGCATTGGAAAATTTCGAGATCACCGATTTCATGCCGCTTTTGATCCAGAGCAGATCCACAAAATCACTGCATCTTTGACCCCACAACACGATGGCAGAACTACAAGATTCAGATGTACCAGACCATAATGTATCTGAAGAAGACACGATGTTTGTCTACCTACTGTATAAATACATCCTAGCCGTGGAGGCGGAGGAATAACAGCAAAAACAAGGAGAGGTTGACCTACCAGCAGGAGGGAGAAGACTATTCATCAGGAGCTGCTTGACCAGGCCATGGCTCACTGAAGAAATAAGACAACTGTATGGCCAATACACTGGCCTCAATGGTGCACAACTCAGATTAGAAGACCCTGCTGCCTTCAGAAACTTCAGCAGATTTACCCCCGAGGTGTTCGATGGCATCCTGTAGAGTGACACCAGTCATCCAGAAGCAGCAGGCTAACTACAGGCACCCCCTGTCCTCAAGCTGGCAATCACCTCGAGACTTCTGGCCACTGGGAAACTACAGGTCACTGGCATATGGATTCCTATGTGGTATCTCCACCATACCAGAGCTGATTCCGGAAGTGTACAGAGCCATTGTACAGGCGTATAAAGATGAGATAGATGAGGTCTTTAACCCACCTACCTCACCTGAAGCATGTAAAAACCTTGCCCAGCAGTTTCAACAGAGGTGACATGTCTCCCATGCAATTGGTGCCTTGGATGGAAAACATATAGCAACCAACAGGCAGTCTCTACCACAGCTACAAGGGGTTCTTCTCCATACCAATGCTTGTCTTGGTAGATGTACATCTGGATTGAGCTGGGAGGTAAAGGACACCTGTCTGACTCCCAGATATGCATAGACTCTGAGCTCTTTGAGTGCCTAGCAGATGTGTTCCTAGGTTTGCACCCAGATATTCCATACTTCATCCTGGTTGATGATGCTTTTGCCCTGAAGAGTTACATGATGAAGCCATACATTAGAAGAGGGATGACAAATGAGTAGAGAATCTGCAACTACGGGATCTCAAGGTGTAGAAGAGTGGTGGAGAATGCCTTTAACATCCTGGCAAATAGCTTCAGGTGCCTGCTAGGATCACTTGAACAGACTGTCAGACATTCGGTAGAGACAGCTGTGGTGCTGCACAACCTGAGGGTAGTGATTGCTGCCAATGAGGTGGATCACGAGGATTAAGAGCGCAATATCATAAGAGGGGCCTGGGGACGGGAACCTACAAGGGGCCGCGCCAGACGTCAGAGAGAACATCTCAAAGACTACG
Organism: Patella depressa; assembly: GCA_948474765.1. Lineage (NCBI taxonomy): Eukaryota > Metazoa > Mollusca > Gastropoda > Patellidae > Patella > Patella depressa. Next base: position 48,517,811 of record OX419715.1, on the reverse strand, counting down.
TTCTCTCTCCAGTGGGCGCTGTTGACTGGTGTTGTACTTCCTGGTGAGAGACTGAGTATGAAGACTAGTGTGATATGAACATTATTTTGTAATATTGACTTGGAAATCATAGGAGAGTGTGAGAGAGCGTGCGGAAGCTCGCCAAGCGTAACAGAGCCTAGCAAAGTGTGTCAATCCTTGATCAAATCCTTGAGCAAAGCGTGTCAATCCTTGATCAAAGCGTAACAAAGCATGTTAGATCTTCATGCCAAATGGTAGAAAATCTTGAGACATCTTAACAGAGCATGTCAATTGGTGATAGACCGTGAAGACTGGGACGGATCCACGCTTTGAGTCAAACTTGGCTGAACTTTGTTACATTTGAAACAGTCTTAAAACAGTCTGCCAAATCGTAGAAAATCTTGAGACATCTTAACAGAGCATGTCAAGTGAAGACTGGGACGGATCCCCACTTTTAACAAAGCTTTCCAACGCTCCGAGTCAAAATTTGCTGAACTTTGTTAAGCTTTGATGCGCTCTCGGCGCTTTAATTAATTCGTGACAGAGCGCCCAAAATTTGTTGGCGCACTTGCCGAATGTCCCGCATTGATCAAAGCTTTCCAACGATCTGTTACGACCCTGACGCTTCAGTCCAGCTTTGTTACGCATTAGTGCCGCTTTGCACGCCACTTTAAAGCGCTTCAAATCGCCGTTGGTGTGAACGGCTCTTTAACAACTCAACGTGGGAAATCACAAAGTCTTACAGGATGTCTGATTTTTATAAACCACAACCAACAAGACAACACATTTTGACCTTTTGAATTTAATATGTTCACGTATGTAAGACGGTGGGCTGTTTTATTATCTCAATTGAATACACCATAATGTGCATTGTGGTGTAAATGAAAACCGTACATATCGATATACTTGTCAGTTTTATATATTTTGTTTCATTTTATCAAAGGGTAACTATTCTATGTCGTAATTAAAAGTATGCCCGTTCTTGCAACAAGGTGGTGTTATTTTTCCTTGCCCTTTACTGATAATTGCAAGCCTGGTTGCTGTTGTAAAGTGCATAGAGTTGAGCGGATTTTTTTTTCAAATTTTGGGTCATACATTGGGTCATAAATAGACAACCCCTCTCGATTTTCAGTGTTTCGAATACTTCCGTACTAGAGAGTTCCCTTCTCTTGTCCGTAAACCTTATGATTACGAAAAGGTAAATAATATACAACACATTTATTCAAATGTAGTGTGAAGCATTGTGATCATGAGAGGGCAAATACTATCGATTTACAGCTTTAGGGTCACGGCTTACCTTTCCCGAAAACCCCATGAACACGATCGATGTAATCTGATTGTATATGAACTGATTTACATTTAATTGTTTCTGTTTTGACTCTTAATTTCAAATCAGTTATTACCGATGTATTATCCTACGCCAAAAATAGTTATGGATTTTATTTCCGGGGCATATCACTCGGAAAGTGTGCTAATAACTCTTACATACATGCTTTATATTTTCTAAAGTTACAAATTCCAATGTCATTATTTTTAATATCATTAATTTTTTTTGTTATTTTTGAGTCATCCCAAGCACATTAAGAAATAAAATGTAGGTACTAAAGCTTGGGGAATGCCTTTTTGGGGACCAAATACACACACATCTCAGGCAGTATGTAATTTGTTGTCACTTTACCTTACGCTCATCGATTGAGCTAACGTATCATGTGGTTGATGTAGCTGTTATTAGAACATACATAGGAGGTCATGCACTGGTAGAACACCCCCTCGTATCGAAATGGTGATACACAGATGGCTCGGCGTTATAACTGGTTAAAAATTAATGTACTTAACCGGTGTGTTTTAAGCTGAAAGTTTTATTAACGATTAAATACATTGTCTAATAAATAATGTTCGTGATCTTTACATTTTTTTCAATCAACCACCTTTTGAGCTTTTTTATAATACGGGATTAGGCGGACTAACCAGAATTAAGTCAATAAGATGTACTAAGCTCCTAGATTCATCTTCCGAGAATGTCTTTTTTAGGATTTGGTTTTACATAAACGAGGGGAACAAGTGTCGGTTAATGGGTGGGCACAAAGACATTACCTTTAAATATAACTATGTTCCTGGAATTTAATTTCCTTTTTCGTCCGGGCGCCCGGTGATGACGATGAAAGGGGAAATGATTTATGTTACAGTGTTATGTATATCGAATACAGGTTTAACATCCTACTCCGACTAATATATCGAAATCGGGTTTTAGTAAAAGTCTTGGGTGATAGTGAGTAGTTCATGACTTATATAATCCAGTCCAGTCGAAGTATACCTTGCAACAGACGTTTTCTTGTATTGTTAAAGTTGCCAAGTTTCTAACTCAATATCATCCAGTCTTACACGTTGAAAACACGAATTATTTATAATCATTGAATGGCATTTGTCTATCCAGGCCATTACGTATCTAAAGAGCATGCGCAATAGACTGGAATAAACAGACTCTAGAAATTTCTATTTTGGTGGAGACTCATGTCATATTTCGCTGGACATAACTGATTTCAAATTAAGAGTCAAATCGGAAACAATTAAATGTAAATCAGTTCATATACAATCAGATTACATTATTATATGAGTTGCGACCCATTTGGGCCAATTTCTAGGTCCCAAATATTAGCGATTTGGCTCCTTTAACAATGGATCATCTAATCCGGGTTGTAATTCAGGAAGGTGCCACGTCCTGGAAAGGTAGAAATTCCCATGTGGTTTTTGAAGCCCATTTTTTCTTTATTCTGAACATGAATATATCACAGATTAACAGGCCGTAGGCTACCCTGAACATTTTCCGCGAGGGTGTTTTTTTCAAAACGGCCGCCGAAATCTCATATATAGTGACTATATGTGTTAAATAAGAAACAGTGATGCATGGTTGTCCACCTTTTGCATAAGTTTTAATTAGAGTTATTCCCAAACAAGCTAGGGTTGTATTCCGGACTTGAAAGTGATAACAAGTGAGGGTGCTCTTCAAATGGCCGCCCAAAAACGTAGATAAACTGTATATATTTTTAAAGGGCATTTATAGGCCCTGCAATAGGAAAGAACTTCTATAGGCTTCATTATTATGTATCACAAAATTTATGAAGATATAAAATGTCGAGGGCGCTCTTCAAAATGGCCGCTAAAACAACTCAGAGAAAAGGTTATGCGTCAATGTAGGTTAAATATAGATTATTGCGGCACATTAATATGGCCCTTTTTGCATTAGTTTTACAAATAGTTATTTGAAAAGAATATACATGTGTGACAAATAATCTATATGGAGGTGAAAATTGGGGGTGCTCTTCAAAATGACCTCTAAAATCCATTCTAAATTAATAATAACAATAATAATATAACCATTTCTTTAACATCAAATCCACAAATCGTACTCGTAGCACATACAACAACTATACAAAAGTCTTTTGGTTCACTTTTTTTTGTCATTAAACTTTAAAAAAGTATTAGAAAACGTAATATGTTTTTGTATCTAGATAATAAGTTAAAAATTATAAGTTAAAATAAACAAGCCAACAATGAGGCTGATGTCCCCCGCCGAAATTCCAAAATAAATAGATGACGCCTATTAATTAATCGCACATTTGGTTTTTTCAAAAGTGTCCAGCAATCAAACTATACACCAAGTTTCATCAGATAGAATCAAAGTTATCTTGCCCAAAAGCCCCGGCCAATGAAATTACTTAGCTCTGATTAGCTTTAGCTCGAAATGTTAATTATTGAACTCCGTCAAGACATTCACCTAATGAACATCTACGTCAAGTTTATACATTCTACTCCAATCAAAAGCAGATTCGCTATGTTCCAAAGTATTGACCAATCAAATTGATTATCGACCCTTGGCCTAATCAGAACATTATCACAATCGAACGTAGTCAAGGTAATGAAATAATGGATCTATATTCGGACTTTCATTACTCTCACTTCATTATAAACAAATTTATCGTGCCCCAAAGCATCAACCAATCAGATTGCTTATCTATGCTTACCGTAAGCAGAAAGTGTCCATCATCACCTAATAAACTCCTACACCAAGTTCGAAATTCTACTTCAAATAGAAGGAGATTATTGTGTTCCAAAGTCTTGGCCAATCAAATTGCTTATCTCTATGCGTACCTTCCGCATAAAATGTTCATTATCAAACATAGTCAAGGTATTGATATAATGAAACTTCCCACCAAGTTTCATCACTCTCACTTAATTAGAACTAAAGTTATCATATCCCAAAGCATCCATCAATCAAATTGATTATCTCTGCTTACTTTAGGCAGAAAATGCTCATCTTCGAACTCACCTACACCAAGTTTGAACTTTTTAGCTCGATTAGAAGGGGCGTTCCAAAGTCTCGGCCAATCAAATTGTTTATCACCCTGCTTAAGATACAGAAAATGCTCATTATCGAACATAATCAAGGTATTGATGTAAATAAACTATACACCAAGTTTCATCACTCTCACTATTGTCCCCATGATGTAAAATAATGTATGTTTATCTGTTTTAACGGACATCGATACGACATAAATAGTGTTTTGGGGAGTATTTCAACTGCTAACAAATTACCATGTTCTTGAGTCACACACCACTAAATTAACATTACGGGTTTATTTTGCCTTCAAACATCTGTAAGTTGTTTACAACTACATGTAATATACTTTAAAATAAGTTTTGAAATTAATCTGAGTATTTTAGTACACATATTTGTTTCTTTTTAATGCGAAATACAACTTTTTATTTTAACATTATCAATCAAACTGTTAATACCCATCTTTAAACCGTGTGCATTTTTTATATTAAAAAAATACAAGAATCTTCTATTCTGTTTGGTGAATAAGGTAACCAATGTTATAATTTAAATTGTAAATTCACACAATACAATTGTAGTTGTTATTAAGAATCCGTAATGTAACAATTGTGTAATCTTTTCAGAACAGACTCTTTAGATTCAAAGCTGTCTTGTTATAACGTTAATAGAATGAAAAAGCTTAAGAAGAGCGTTGATTGATGAGAGACAATGATGAGTGAAAATATGTTTCTGCGAGAGAATGAGATTAAGTTGTCACAAAGGTACAATGGATTATGGTCGTTGATATATTTTTTATATTAACACGATGTCTTAATTTAATCCAAAAGTCAAATAATTAGTTCAACTGGGATGTTTTTTGGTAATAACACGGATTAGTTGACATGTAACCTTTGAATATCTTAAATGTTCTATCAAGGCTGTGAATAGTCGAAAGTCTTAATGTGATAGAGATTCATCAAATTGATAATGAACATTAATTAGATTTTTATAAGCTTCATCATGATGGTGGCTATTACATTTAAGTCGTTTCTATCGCATTTATTAATTCAATTCCACCAACTGCCAAGGATTTTACGTGCATGTCCATACAATACCTGTCAGAGAGGTCGGGATTCTGTTGTCCACATGTAATATATAATTTTTAGGATGGGTGTCATATAGAAGTATAGTGTTATATGAATATGATAACTGTCATCTCGAGGTAAAAAGCTCTCTGTTGCGCTGGTTACTTACTTCAAGCGTCATTAAAAGTATAGTTTGTCGCCAGACGCATCTGTCACCAACAGATATCGAAAATAAAATGCCATCTACTTTCCAAGCCGGTTGCCGTTCCATATTTGACTAATTCTCTACAGATTTGGCATACTTAATCAATCAATACATGGTTGTCCACGAGATGTCAGTGATATACACCCCGAAACCAAGCTGATTGGGACCATGGCTGATTGGGACCACATTCCAGGCTTATTCGGACAACCACTAGGCTGATTCGGACCACACAATGAAGCCCCCCAAAACACTAGAAACTAAGATTTTGATATTGAAAGTAGTTTAAAGGGATTTTATCTAGACTATAGCCTGACTATAATATGTGCTTTTAAGTACGCCAATTTATGTTTTATATTGCATTCTGTTATGTCACGGTCACTGTATTAACATAGATTTATCTCATTAATCTAATGTATATTATTATACGTTTTATGCAATTAAAACATGCCATTTTTATTTTGTAAACTCCACAGCTTGTTTCGGAATCCATTATATATATTGTGTGTCATTATATGTTGTAGAAATACTGTTTAAACCAATTTAAGTTAATTTCAATAAACAAATACTAGCAATAGAGTGGCATAACGGAAATCTGAATCAATTATTTGTGCGTAATTATGTTATTTACAGAAATACTATTTAAAATTTATACCAATTAATGTTAATTTCAATAAGTCATACAAACGCGAAAACTCATACCAGCAATGCAATAAGTAGCATAACAGAAATCGGTTATTTCGAATATGATGTTTATAAAAACAGTCAAAATGTTTATATTCCTACCTTGTTCAGAAAATACACATAATAGATTTATACTCAATTCTAACCCAAGTAACCTGAAGGTAGTATCATTACTTACGCTGATGGTTTAACGTCCGCTTCCACATAAGGTAGCATCATGGATAATGTACTATATTACTACATTTTTCTTTTTACTGACAGCCACAATAGGGAATTTGTGTGATTGCTTATTGGTTTACTGGGCTTGTCAGTAATTAACAATAAATGGTGTGATTAATTAGGTTCTTGTATATTGCTACCTGAGTTTAATTAACTTTGTTTCATGTGTATATTGCTACGAAAATTTGACAAATTTCTCAACCATAGTGTATTGCATTCAACACCTTTCTAGATCAGGGAGGTCTCTGCCTCGGTCAGTTGGTTAGATTACATTTCTCAGAATATATAAATATGGAAAATTTGCTCACATCATTGTCTTCATGAACTGCGCACCAACACTCTTAAGTAAGCTTGACACCATCCAATACAAAGCTCTGTGTATTGCGACTGGCGTAGGGCTTGGGACCAGGAGAGAGGCATTACTACAGGAAGCCGCAGAGTTGCCCCTATCCCTAAGGAGAAAAGAACTAGCAACAAGGTATTGGGCTAAGATCTCGCAATTGGGCGAGAGATCCCCGGCCTTTGTCAGCCTAAAGAAGACAAGATATGTAAGAGATCCTAGAAAGAAAAGCTTCGGTCGGGGTATCAGGGAAACAGTCAAGGAACTACGACTGGAGGAGCTCGTGATAAACGAACACGACCCACCATCGATCGCTCCTTGGACACTCCCAATACCACCGGTCAATCTAGATCTGCTACAGAAATCCGACAAGAAAAACAACCCCACTGTAGCACAGACTCTCTCTCTGGAACACCTGGAAGACAACTGGTCGTCGGATGACTGGGAACATGTTTATACGGATGGCTCACGCAATCCTGAAAGGGGCACCAGCTCGTTTGGAATATACCTGCTAAACAGGGATTAAGCAGGAAACTGCCCAGTAATTGTTCGGTGTACACTGCAGAGATAGTGGCCATCCGTGATGCTATATCATGGATCTCTTATCAAAAGACTAGTAAGTTCGTCATCCCAACCGACTCTCTGAGCAGTCTGATTTCAATCCAAAATGACAAGTCGGACTAAAGACCAGAAGTCATTCTGGAAATCAGACAGTTGTACCAGAGGGTCCTAGATAAGATAAGAGCTCGTGTGGATTCCATCACATGTGAACATTAGAGGAAACGAAGAGGCAGATCGACTCGCCAACGAAGGTCTCAAGGACACAGCACCTTTCCGCACCATAGAATACAGCACCACGGAAATCTACAGTATGGTAAAAAGACAGGTCAATTCACTCTGGGAATTAACGCTCGTTGAACTCGACACCTACAGATTCCGGCTGGATGACAAGATCTTCACGAAGACAGCCATCTAATTCACCCCAGAAGAGATATATGCAAACTTATATCGAAACTAAGGGTGAAGGAGCGGCTGCGAGGCTACAAACACCAAGTCATCGTCTGTGAGTGCGGAGAAGAATGTACCACCAACCATGTCCTGGTAGACTGCGAGGTATACAAGGAAGAGAGAACGGAACTAGTGGAGATGAACACTAAAGTACATAGGAGATAGTAGCAGGATAGTGGAGTAAGGGAGGGTCACGGTAAGACGGGCTCGGCATCTAAACACTAATCCACTACAAAGACACCAAACCTGCAAAGTGGAGTAAGGGGAGGCCACGATAAGAGGGCCTGGCACCTAAACACCAAAAGATGACTTCTACCAATCCAGAGACGAGACGCATATATGTCTGCATAAATGCTGTCTCTACAGATCAACTACCAAACAATAGGTTTTTTTATTAAATAAAGGGAAGAACTTGTCACTAAACCTACTCCATGGCTCAAGGCCGCAAATGGAAAGAGCGTATTTTTTCGCCCGATCGCGGCGATTTTTAAAATCGCTCGAAAAATACGCCCGTGTGCCCCTTCAGGGCGACGACGATTCTGATCGTCGAACCATTCGCCCGATCAATCGCTCGTATCTGGCATGTTAGATATTTTCGGCAGAATATTTTTAGCCGGCGATCAAATTCGCTCGTGTGCCCGTATCGAGCGGATATTGTCGGACGATTCATTTTTATGAGCCAATCATCAACGTTGTTGGTATCACATGATCTCAATATGGCTACCTCTACTCCTGAAACGTGGAGTCTCATAAAAGAAGAAGAATTGGCTACTCTATGGAGTGAAAGGCCTTGCCTTTTTGACATAACCATGCCTGAATACCGAAATCGGGTCGCTAAAGACCGTGCCATGAGGGAAATAGTCGGAAAACTCGCTATGACTGGTAAGTAGACATTTATTGCCGACGTGTGTCACTGTCGTAGGCCTAATAATATTAGTACGGTATTATTAATAATAATTATAATATTATATTATTATCGATTTATCAAGTCGGCTACTCTATGGGGTGAAAGGCCTTGCCTTTTTGACATAACCATGCCTGAATACCGAGATCGGGTTGCTAAAGACCGTGCCATGATGGAAATAGCCGGAAAACTCGCTATGACTGGTAAGTAGACATTTATTGCCGACGTGTGTCACCGTCGTAGGCTTAATATTAGTACGGTATTATCAATAATATAATATTATATTATTATCGATCTATCAAGTCGGCTGCTAAACGGGTTCAATTTCAATTTTGTCAATAGTTTCCACATAGATGTGGAATGTATTTGAAAATGAGAGCGGGCGGGGGGGGGGGGGGGTGCAAAACGAACAAGGGAAGGAAAAAAGGGGGCTTGGAAATTTTGAAAACTTGATATCTTGCACAATTAACGAGAGACCTGGGGGTTAATTTTCATATTTTAGTAATTTTCAGTGATAGTGTGTGTGTGTGTGTTGGGGGGGGGGGGGGGGTTAATGTAAATTCAAGCCCTTCCCTCATATTTTTGGTGATAATTCTACTAATGGATCACACATTTCATGCTTCATATTGTTATATTTTACAAGAGCGACGGTGGCTAAGTGAGTAAGATGCTGGCTGGCTAGGCTGGTGGTCCCAGGTTCGATCGTAATTTTGTCGAGAAAGTTTCCGCTTGTCAATGGGTTGTTTGAAAGCATGGATGCAACCCAGAATTAGCCATAGAGGCAAGGCCCAACTTAGGCATGGGCCTGAGGGGCCCAGGCCCAGGGCCCCGCTGTTTATGACAAAAAGATAAAAAAAAAAAAAAAATTCCAGATGAAAGCTTCACGGTAATAGATATAGGGCGGAGACTGGGGTATCCCTTAATCCTTCTCTGTGAAGTTCAACTCGATGATCGATCTAGGCGTCTAGCAGCAATTTCACTTGTTATAACAGTTCCACGCCGTTATAGGTCATTTCCGTCGTTGCCATTCGGAACTGACAATATGTAATTTTTCTTGTATTACAGACCGTGCAATTGTGTTTTATGAGTGCCATTCAAAGGGGTATAGAAATAATCTTCTCGTCGCGTTGGGGGCCCCGCTCCTGTTAAGCTGGCCTTTGCATAGAAGGGGGATCTGGGGTCTTGAGCATGGATGCAACCCTAATTCCAAAACATAATGAATGGTAACCAAGACAATGCCGCTTAATAAGATTTTAATGGGTTGTTTGATAAACTTTTCCCCTCTAAATACACAAATAAAAAAAACACAGAAACCATACCCCATCTTTATTTCTACCCAGATGGCATGTATTTATTTTGGCCTTTTTAGCATGTACCTTTACTTTACGTGGGTTATATTTTTCAGTCAAACAGATTAAAACAAGAATGAAAAGTCTTCGTACGCAGCTGGGAAAAGTCATAAAATCACCCCCAGTGGCAGTGCAGCCCATCATGTAACTGAGAAAAATAAATGGATTTTGGATCGCCTGCAGTTTTTAAAACCATTTCAGTCAAAATCTAAAACTCAGACAAATTTACTGGTAATTTTTTATTTATCACATTACTGTTCAAAACTAATCATGTTATCCTGCCATGGGACCATGCCTTCTGTAGATATGAAGTAGTCTTTCAGTGCATGACGCTGTGCTTTTGCATCCATTGGTGCATTTTTGTGAGTAGTTGGTTGAATTCCAGTCAGGCTGCATACGTTTTCTTTGGTTACACCCTCATCAACAGGATTATTGACATAATGAGATGATTGGTTTGTTACCAAGTAGTTATGAAGGCAGCAACATGCAAGCAGTATCATTTCGATATGTTCAGGTTCAAGCGGTATTGGTGAATGTAGAATACGAAATCTATTTGAGAGAATGCCAAATGCATTTTCCACTACTCTCTTAGCTCTACTTAATCTGTAATTAAAAATTTGAATATCTCTTTCCAAATTACGATGGGAGTACGGTTTCATCATATTTCTGTTAAGAGCAAAGGCATCATCCCCCACAATGTGATAACTACAGAGTTTGTCAGTGCCAGGAATTACATCAGTATCAGGAAAGTTTAATAAGTTTCTTTCAACTGCGGCTCTCAGTGTTGAGTTGTTATAAATGCCAGCATCACCATTCCTTCAAGGTGCTCCAATGTCAACATATAAAAATCTGTAGTTTGCATCTACTAAAGCTAGGAGCACAATGCTATAAAATTTCTTATAATTAAAATAAAATGAGCCAGCACATTCTGGATTTTTTATCCGGACATGTTTGCCATCTAATGCCCCTACACAGAATGGGTAATTCCATTTCTCATTGAAGTCTTTGGCAATGTTCTTCCATTTTACAGGCGTGTCTGGCATCTGAAAGAATCAATCAACAAATTATTTTTATTTTAGGTCCCTGATGATGATCAGCATGATGTCGGGTCAGATGACAATGACAGTTCGATACTTGGTGAGGAACAAATTAGTTCTCCTGCAATAAAGCGCACAATTCAGGAAAAAAAGATGCCAACTAAAGTATTTAAGAAAAGAAAGGAAGAAAAAGAAGCTGTGGTTCTGGATGGACTTTGTCAGTTTTTGGAAAATGAGACAAAAAAAGATATCGAACAATCTAGTAAATCGTGTGAACAATCAGAAGCAGATATATTTAGTGCGCTAATAGCGAAGTCCCTCAAAAATTTTGACAAGAGCACTCAATCCATACTATACTAAAACACCATTTTCAAGACTTGATATTTAAAGCTGAAATGGGTTAACTCCAAAATTATCAGATTACTCCAGTTCCACCCCAAAGTTTCCAAAATCAAAACATGTACCAACCCCTAGTCGCACCACATGGCAATTATGGCCAAGAGCGTACAAATGTGTTTGGCGTAATAGGTGATGCAATGCAACATTACTAGCTGTACTAGACTACTGGTACAGTTGCATAATAATCAGAACAAGATTGTTTTCACATTTTTCATTTTTATGTGAATATGAAAAAAGTTAGTTCGACTTATTTTAAAGTATAGGGCAATATTGGTGTCAGTCATTATCGCACATGTGATAGAACTGGTTAAACACTTTCCAAATATAATTTTAACTCACGAGATCATTGCTACGATAGATGAGTTATAAAGCTTTCAACAATAGGAAGTGACGAACGCGAAAAGGAAAACACGAGTTATCCCTCTTCATAACTGACTGAAGTGATGTGTGATAACAGATACGTGGGCGAATTTCTGCTCACTAATAATTCCTTTGAAGACATACAGCTGTTGTGTAAGACTGTGAGGGGATATCTGACAATTCATAAAAAAAATTGACTGCCACTAGATAAGAGCATTCACAAGAAATACAGAAAGAGTCTGTGCATTACCATGTTTATATAAGGTATAGAAGGACTAAAAACAAGGGAATGTTGGTACTATGTCTATTTTTCTTGTGTTCTCTTATCTAATGACACTCAATTTTCTTTATTGAATTGTCAGATATGCTCTTGCAGTCCCATATAACAACTTCTGATCATCGAAGGAATTATTAGCGAACAGAAATTCGGCCGTGTATCTGTTATCACTCGTCACTTCTAGTGAGATATAGCACTACAGATTTTACCCTAAGGCTGTATTTTACACATGAACATGTTTGTGGCCCCCAAGAAACAGACATGTCTACAGATGTAAGAAATCCATTTTTACTGCTTACACTGGATAAAATAAATTGTGCTCTTTTTTTTATAAATACTGGTAATTCAAAATAGGCCCCATATCAAAATATAGTGAGTCTATGTGTATCCCATTTACCAGTCACTTCTGATTTGCCAGTTGTTACCTGATTAGACTTACCAGTGGCAAGAAATCTTAAGGTTAAGGCCAGTCTCTGCTCTCCACTGGTTGACTCTCTCATAACAGTATCCTGTCTCTGGATGTGGGGCCTAACCATCTCTAATATTACGTTAAAATGCTCAGGCAGCATCCGCATGTACGATCTGTACATGCCTGGGTCTTCATTTTCCATCTCCCTAACCAAATTTGAAAATACACCTTTACGCTTCCTTCGCATTGTCCATGTTCGACACCACAATTGTCGATTGATCCATCGAGCTCTTCTGCGTATTCTACGTTTTAGAAGCAAATAAATAGCAGCTACTGCAGCAATCTTACGTTTTCGGCAATTCGCCATTTTGCAGAATTACTCACAGAGTGGCGTACGCTTTCGAGACGATCGCTACGTGTACCCGTTCGTTATCGGCCGTAAAAAATCGCTGGCGAATTTCAATCGCCGAGATCGGGCGTAAAAAATACGCTCGTCTGTCCACACCATTATAGAAATAAAATGAAGATTAACGTCCCACTTTCGACGGGCTGGGAGAGAGAGCGAGACGTTTTAATTAATATAATATTAATTTATTGAACTTGTATAGCGCCAAAATCCAGCTTATGAGTACACAATGTAAAACATATAGATAGAAAGCCACATACAATAAAATAAACTTGTTTGGTAATACAAGATACAAGGATTTTTTAAAATAAAAAAAATAGCAGGGTACAGATACACCTAACTTGTCCATTAAGGATTCGGTTTTAAAATTAGCTGTACTTCCTGGATCCATAAATGCATAAGTTTTAATACCACAGGATCCTTTACTGTTCTTCACCCTGACAATGATTGGGATGATCCATAAATGCAGAAGTCTTAATACCACAGGATCCTTTACTGTTCTTCACCCGGACAATGATTGCAGGGGTACATTGGCCCCCAGGACCCGCATGGGACTGTATCCTCTGCTGGTTTTCTGTAATTAAATTGGTCTGGATACCCGTACTAACTTTGTCCTTATTTTCATTCTTCCCTTTGTCATAATGCATAACAGTGGGATGTCTAAAGCGACAGGTATCTTGCAGTCACATTTCATGTGCCCAGATGTAAAACAGCCATAGCACATGTCTACTTTCTTCAGGGGGGTTGTGGTCTAGAGTGCCGCGCTTCGACCTCTAGCTGGCCGGTCACCTCTGGCTTGCGGCTGTGGATTCGAGCCCTGGTGTGAACGTATATGACATGGAGATAGGGGCGCCTTCTCAACCTCGTGGGCTTCCTCCGGGCACTCCGGTTTCCTCCCACTGCTAAAGGCCCCTACGCGCAAGCGAATTACTGAAATAAAATGAAACCATATGTTAGTCCCAAAATGACCTAGTTTGTGTTCGAGTGGACGTTAAACCCCATCTCTCTCTCTCTCTCTGCTTTCTTCAGAAAGTTGATTTTGTCAAATTGCTTCAGCTTCTTAAATACATCACTGTCTGTTCCAGGCGACACTATAACTCGGCAATTGCTTGCTATTTCTTTAATTTTCAATCTATATGGTTAAAACTTAACGACCAACCTGGAATTGCCACCCCTTTACTTTCTACTGCACGTTAACTCATTTCAAATCAACCTATGTAACCTTTCTCGCTTGAAAAATCGTAATTTCTTTACTTCGCGGTTTTGGTGACAGCCATGCGTGACCTAGTTATTTGGAATAAACCAAATCGAACAGGGGTGTAGATAATGTTTGGGGTCGTTTCGTCCTACTTGCATGTTTAAATAGTTGTTCCGACCCAGTAGAATATAACTTGTTTCAAAGAGCTATTTACGGGAGGTAATATAAATTTGCTATTAGGTTTCAGACCACATTTGTTTGCTCCACTGCCTTAGATGGATTTTGGAAATTGATATAAACTAAGTACAAAGTGTGACCTAATATTGTAGTGACACGTCATGATAATTTGGAAATACGCTAAATGACAATTCAAACGAATTGTCTATCTAGCTTTCGGATAATAGATTTATAACTGTCGATTTTATTTGGCTTTGTAGGACTTTTAATACTCTTCTCAGACACCAAATCGTGGTCTTGTGGAACTTTTTAGAAAGATATCTACCTTCGTGGACCACCATAATTGACAACATATTAATAGAGTTGTATTGTTATTTTTTTTTTTAAACGTTTTATCCCCGTTGAAAAGGGGGGCGCTCCTAAGATATTTTTTTTAGATAGTCTAGTCCATTTCTTGTTAGATTTAGTTTTCTTTTGTGTGAAATGTCGCTAAGCAAGTGGTACTTTGGCAGAAGAAGGAACGGGGAAGTACAACTACTGATAGATTAAGGGCTATCTATTTCTATTATACAATTTACGCACACCTTCTTATATTCACGTGTTGTATACACACACCATTGTGCACTTGCAAATGTATGTGATGATAGGACAATCCATTATTCAAGGGATTATATTTTTCTACGATTCGTTTTTTTATTATCTATTCTACGACAATATCTGAAACATATCTTGTATGCCCGTGGACAGTGAATATAAATAAAATTGGATACAATGCATATCTCAGAAGGAATATTAAAATGGCCGATAACCAAATAAACCCACGCGCACGCACCCACGTACGCACAAACAAACATACGCACTGCCGAAAAACAAACGGGCGAATCCTCCCACACAAAGCATTATTAACCGAATGCCCCCGATTTGTGAAATAACCTGATACCCCTACATGATATACGAGTGACCCAACTTACGCAGACGCATCGCTAATGTTTATGTTCTGAGAAATTGGCTAGTGTCTAAAAATGTGAAATTTACAAGAGAATAAAGGATGTTATCGAACTAATAGGCGTTAAGGTTCGACGAAGAAAGTTACGGGGTGACAATTCCAGTTAAGTCGTTACGTTTTAACCATTTTAATAAAAGAATTGAAGAAATAGTAAGCATTTTTCGAGTTGTAGTGTCGACTGGAACAGACAGTAGGTGGTCCTCATGACAGTAGAGACAGGGTTTGATTTGACCATTCTTTTCAGGTTCACTTCCGCTCCCGTCTCTCCTGATATTGTATTTGTCTGTTATCTGCTGTGTGGTCTGACGAAAATTATTATTGACCATGCCAGAGCCTTCTGGCTATAGACAGCAGCTAACTGTTCTGAAACTCCATATAATTCTTCAAAATCTTCAATACTATAGTACGTCTAAATCCTTTTTCAGGATCCATATGGATGTACCCAATAACTATTTTATTAGCTTTACCATAGGTATATGACTCTAAAATCGACATCTTTTCTTAAAAATCATCTGTCAGTTTCAAAAGATTTGTGTTGAATTGCCTCATAAATTTCCTGTATTCTAAAATTTTGCCGCCAAACTTCTTAACTTCACATTTAGGTTTCTTCAATTCTTTGACAATTTGTGTGAATGGATGAGTATCTAAAATTGGCGAGGAATCTAATACTTAAGGCTCTCTAGTCGTTTCCCTGACAGGTAAGTAAGATGTAATCTTAGGCTGAGGTGCACTAGCTGGCGTTGAATGTAATCATGTATCGTTACGTCTAGAATGGTAAGTATCACAACCATTGGTAATTCCATCTGTCACACAATGCTTTTTTGGATCCAATGTCCCTCTTTTAGGCAAGTGATTTCTTATCTATCTCGTCGTGTAAAGAAGCGATTTCCTCTTCGATCTGAATTTGATCCATCTTGGCGTGATGTTGCATTTGAATCCGTTTTAATTTTAAATCCACGTGTAGTTTTTCTAATTTGAGTTTATCTTCTAATTGGGTTACTACAGTTAGAAAGTGAAGGAAATTCTGTTCAGTCTCTTCCCCATATTTGTCATCTTCTTCATCACAAAATAGCAAACAATAACTTTTATGGTGGCACTGAAAGTCTTCAATTAGATCTAAGAATAGTTCATATTCTTCCCCATATTTGTCATCTTCTTCATCACAAAAGAGTAAACGCTAACTTTTATGGTGGCACTGAAAGTCTTCAAATAGATCTAAGAATAGTTTATATTTTTCTTCAACTTCATCTACCTTTCTCTCCGTCATATAACTTTCAATTTCTTTTATTTTATTTTCGACTGTAGCAGCAGCACACTTTAGTCTTCTTCCTGTCTCTGTCATTTTCTGTCTTCTCACCCCAGCAATAGTTTTAGCCGATGGATCTGGAAACTTACTGACTTCAATTGATATGTCGTCAGATAGTTCTCCAATACATAGTTCAGTCTTGGTGTTATTCACAGTCACCGCTTCTTCAAAGTTTCTAAATATTCTTAAATATTTCTATTAAATAATTTCTTCAATATTTCTACTAAATAATTTCTTCAATATTTCTTCAAAATGGCTTATCTCCAAACTTCTCAAAATAGTCTTCTAACTTCTTAAACTTTCTTTAACTACTTTCCAATTTTCGTGAACTTCTGAGGGTTTCACTGTCCATCAATCTCGTAATTGCAATGTGATCACAATATTCTAAAAGGTCCAGTACAATGTATCTATCTTTAATTCTCTAAAATTCAAACTATACACCATACAGGACATATACTATAACCACAGGGAATGTTCTTGTACAACATTAATATTCTGTAATAATATGTTCTTCCAGTTTAAGGACATTCTCAATCTACTAATGCTTTATGATTGACTTAAAGACTGATTGATTGGTGATTGTTTGATTGATTTACTGAAAAATACAAAGTTTGGCATAAGCAAAATACTAAAATAATAACTCATAACCAAGATGTAGGTACTAATTAGGGCTTTAACTAATTTCCACATGCAAAGACACAACTAAGGATAAACTGAGATGCATGGGGTTAACCTAGAGACAGATAGCTTAATAAGATGCAAGATTATAAAGTAAAATGTAAACAGATCAATTTTACAGCATAAAATCATCTGATTCAACAAGGTTTTTTCAAATCAACTGTACAGCGAATTATTGACTGCCCACTTGACACTAGATTAATGAACATAAACAAATAAAGCAGGTCACAGACTAGGGCGCCATAGAACTTATATAATACTATCACTTATACGATTAATTCTAATGTAATTGGAGCAGTTTTAGGCTGGACAAGTCCTACAGACTGTAATATAGTTCACAGATATGGCGGTACACGAGTTCCGGATAATTGGGTCTACCAATTGGTTTTCAAGGAAAAATTTCTATATATCTTTAAATACTTTGATATAACAGTTGTGAAATACACCAAAAGGTTAATAAAAGTTATATTGACACTTTTACTGAGTTTGTTTGCTGTCCATGTGTCAAAAAAGGCAACAAAACTTCTAAAATCTTCATAATACTTTCTTCTATGTCTCGTCAGCCCAGATTTTTGGAACAGTTCTGTTTTTAGGGTTTTTTTTAAAAACGTCGAAACATGAACTGGTCCTTGTTTGAAACGATATGTCGTTCCAAAGTTTCGGTGCTGCTACCGAAAAGTAGCGTTGGGCGAAGAGTGTTTTTAGAAGAGTTTATAATAGTCAAAAAGATCTTTGAGATATACGGACGATTCGGAACAGTGGATTGACAGATATCTAAGACACAGAATTTTCACATCAACGACCAAAGGAACAGAGGGCCAGTGAAGTTTTTTTAAGGACAGGGGTGAACGATAAGGTGTTGGTGAATCGATACGGGCAGCTCTATTCTGAATAAGTTTAAGAGGGTATAAACTTTTTGCGGGAAATCCAACAAGCAGTGAGTTACAATAATCAGATCTGGCTAGAATACAGGAGTTGACAAGTAGTTTACCGTTTCAAAATAAATTAATATAAGGACTGATTCTACAAATGTTGTGCAGGTAAAAATTGCATGATTTACAAATAGATGAGATATGGGATTTCATGTCCAGCAAGATTTTGTACATACGTAACATGAATACTGGCATCTCCAATTTCGACAGAATCATGTGTTATTTCGTACATACGCTGACAAAGGGATACTGGCATCTCCAATGTTGACAGAATTATATGTTAACTTAAGATTTGTATTACATTTAGGTTTTAAAAGATTTAGTTTCATCCAGAATCGTACATCCGCAATGCATGCCTCCAACTTTGTTATGTTTTCGGTCTCGTTACTCTTTATTCGGTGCGACATACATTTGTGTGTCGTCAGCGTCAAGTTGGTGGTCAGTTTCGCGTTTTCTTATGATGTCTCCCAAAGGAGAGGTGTATGCTGTGAACAAGAGTGGTCCCAGGACCGGTCCTTGCGGAGCACCATATTTCAGACTTTGTGGAGGAGATTTACTGTTATTGATATTTACTACTTGCTGCCGACAATCCAGATAACTGGCGAACCATGTTAATGCACTGTCTTCGATCCCAAAACGTTGTTTTAACCGGAATAACAATATCGAAGTGTATATGGTGTCGAAAGCGGCACTCATGTCAAGCATAACCAGGAAAACACAGTCCCTGTTGTCCATCCGACTGATGGTGTTATTATGGACGCCGTGACTCTTCTTGTAGACAGACTGAAATGGCTCATTTAAACCGTTCTGTGCAATGTGATTCTTACATCTGGAAGCTACAACCATTTCTGTGATTTAATACAAAACGACAGATTACTGACTGGTGGCAGTTTTGAAGTAAGTCTGGGGCTTAATTCGCCTTTTTTAGTAATGGTGTCACGACGGCACTTCTCAGTGATTGACACACCTTACCAGATTTCAATGAACTATTTACAATGCTTGAATATGTAATCCTTGCTGTTATATAACTTAATGTCGCTATATACTGAACTATATAAAATCATATTTTAGAACAGTGTGTTAAATAATATTGACCCATGGCTTCAGTTTAAACGCCACTTTCTTCACCTGCTAAATAGAAGATGATTTTGTTTTGTTGCGCATCAATGAAACCGTCACATTCAAAAAGCTAAACCTGTTAAGTTTACGACCTGTGAGTTATATTTGCTCTTCGGATAAATTCAATAGCTTGTCATTGAAGGACAATCCCTGTATTTTGTTCTGAAGATCACATACAATGAATCAATAAACAAATCTAGAGTAGGACTGCACATGTTGAATGAAACTATTAAATTTAATCAAAAACACACTAAAGGACATGGCTCGAATATGTGAGACTATCAATAGGGCCATAAATTGTACAATTTGAAAAATATTAAATTCACTCATCTCTTACAATATAATAAATGTAAATTATATACTTTGTACAAAACATGATTTTTCGTATTATCCGGGTCAATACTCCACGGCCCGGCATTAATTGAGTGTCCAGAAACAAGATGTGAACGGGCTGATAGTGGCTAGGACTTTTAAATACGTCCACATGAAAGCGTGGTAAAAAAAATATAAATGATCTATCGATAAAATCAGAGGTGAGAGCCAAATGTTTACCCATAACAAATATTTACTGTATAGGTAAAGTTTATTTACAACAAGTCGGAACATACAAGGATTAGCATGGGCCCTCCTATTCTTTAAGACGGTTATGGCTATAGTAAGGAAGCTAGGTCAAGGTTGATTCGAAAATTGCGTACAAAACTTTTACTATGCGAGATGAGTGTACAGCGGTGTCCGATGCTCTGAACCTTGATTCTTAAGAACAATCCATTTAAGCCCCCAGGGATGAGTTAATGCAACCTCCGCGTACAAAATTGATGTGGGCGTTGGGAGGGACGAATGGTTAGCGCGTGCGCGTTGTGTCATAAGATCTGTCATCGAGTCAACTGGCGTGGTTTCGATTCCCCGGTGTCCTCACATTCCTAAGACCCCTACGTGCAAGCGAATTTTTGTTAGTCAATTTGACCGAGTTTGTATCTAAACCCCATCATCATCACCTCTCACTCGCCCCCGCCCCCTCTCACTCTCTCCATTACACACACAAAATTAACTTCCCATCTTGGTCCACGTCATACTGTTCGGTTGTGAGGGTAATTTTGCCCGGACAGCGGCACTACGACCTACTCGTATATCAAATCCCAACTGTCTTTTACGTACACACCAATGTGTACATTGGACCTCGATTGTTGGTCCCGTCCGAATGACTAGGCAGATGCCCTTTTCAGGCTCTTCATCCAGCATCACTAATACAGGGAACCACGCCGAAGAAAAACTAGATAAACTTTCTAGGCCAATACAGGAATCCATCACCAGACCTCCAGGTGAGCGGGCCAGCGTCCTACCGACTTAGCAACCTTAGCACTAACTGGAAATGATCAAATCTCTATAGTAGGGGTAAGTATTTTGAAGGTTTCTATGACAGTCGTTTTAACTCTGCGAAATATCACCGTGGGACTCGGGTTGCCCCTTAAGACTATCTGAACAAGACTTCCAAACTGACAAACAGATTAGTGTTTACAAAAATTATGGAAGGCCGGGTGGACGTGAGTGACGACAAGGGACATTAGGGTAATCGCTCAAATAATATTGTTCTATATTCAATTGGATGGATACACAGTTACAAAAGGAACCAATTTTGATAGATACTATCTTCTAAGATTTCTCATGACAGAAATTGTACTCTTTGACAACATTCGTGTTCAGTTCATTCCAAAACGTGGTACATGTATGGTTTAGCAATTATTTTGGCTATTTCCATAGAAACGTGGTTACCTTGATCAACATAAAAACCATTACGTTACATTATGAGATCGACGTTAACTACAGCTGAAGTTTCCAAATCTTGAACAGAATTACAATTCTATATAATAAGATTAAAAGTAGAACGAAATTAAATGGTGGAATCTTTAAAGCAGACGACAGTACATATCAACCCAATCAGTATGTTCAACACATAATTTTGAAAGTCATTGAAACACAAAATCGATACAAGCATGAACAAGTAGGAAAAAGTCCAAATCATTTAATAAAACAGCCACTCTCGAAATTAATTCTCGACATTAATTCAAAGCCCTACATTTGACCATACAATGTAATTATGCTTTATTTTTAAATTTATATTTATTTATGAACTTCGTGTTTAAACACCTGTAAGAAAAGACAATCCTCCCACCCTTGCAGTCAATGATGTACAAATATAATCCTGTTGAGTAAAGTTTGATGTCTTATGTTACAGCTTAATACAAAATCCGATAAAAATAAAAAAGGGTATTATATCTAAATCGCACGCCAACTGTAATAGAAATTATTATTATACTCTGCGTTTATAGAATTACATATCACGATAAAACTCACCAATCATTAACAACAGTTTACCTTCAAGGGAATCATCATTTGTGGTACATGGCATATTATTGGCTGGGAGGTGATAATGACATTAAAGAAGCGATGACGTGCAAGCTGATTGACAGCTGGAGATATATATTGGTGTGAATGAAATGAGAAGGGCTGTACCTTGCTTATCAAGACAGCAGTTAGAACAGACAATTATTATACCTGCAAGTAGATCGCATTCATTTTACCGGTAAGTTAAACTTAATTTTTCCATCAAACTATTTTCATCTTGTACTTTATGCAAGATGTGCCTACCTCTTCAGTTTAAGTAGGGTTAAACTGTTGGGTCTTTTATATTAACTTCGTACAGAAACCGATAGAAGTGCTTAATTTGTAGCTTTCTATGAACCAAGATGTTTTTGGACAACGTCTAACAAAATTTAAGAATCTAATAGTATTAAAAACACACTGTAAATGTATCTTGTGTTCAAATTTGAGAAATTATATCCTTTCGACCAAGGTTATTTTTGATACTGTACATACTGTAATCCTAGATGAGTTTACAACGGATCGCAAAAATGGACACATCATCGTGCATATTCCAAGTACATGATAGATTTTGAAATTTTTGTCCCGAAGTATCTTACAGTCTTTTTGAATGTGTTGAATTGTAAATGTAAGTCAATCCACCAAAGTTGTGCTTTACGTTTGACAATAAAACACTGTTTGGAAAAAAACATCAAACTTTTGTTGACATACATAGTTACACACGAGACCGAGAATGAACCGAGTGAAATTGTCAGTTTATTGTCTCCGTTCGTGTCCGGTACTTGCGTGTGGTATTGCTTGTACGGGTAACTGTTTAGTGAGACACAATGAAAACGTAACATTGATTTGCTGGCGAGATACAATGTAGTACAAATGTGTTTTTTGGCATGAATGTTGGTGGGACATATATCCACACGAGAAGATCAACAAAAGACACGGATGACATTTTACAGGTCGTCAGTAATGGCGTTCAATCCAAATAGATCAAAAGTAAAGCGGCCTAGCACATTGATCTGCAGAAGGTAGTTGGCGACGAAGTGTCAGCATTGCTGTGCGCTTGAGCACATTGATGGGCGCTTGTGCACACCTCACAGTAGCAGCAGAGGTCGGGAAGATAGCGGCGTGCATGTCTCGCCTGGACGTGGTCTATGGAAGGGTATCGCTGCCAATATTAAATGCTCTGCGACAATGTCGTTTTCATTGATTATATGTAAAATGTACAAAGTTCTAATACCGATAATGATAAAGACAAAATAATTCTAAGGCAAGAGATGCAAAACGTCAAATGTTAAGTGACAAATGACATGGGGTTTTTTTTAGAAAATACTTTTATTGGCGTTTATACATTTTACATTTTTCTCATTACATTTTATATTTGCGCTCTGTCACATCTCTTTTGTCCTCCACGCTTTCTGCATAGCACTTTTCGCACAGCATCATTTAGTAAGACTAAGGGGTTTCCCAGCTAATCAGACAGTATAGTTGCCAGATTGCGTAGTTTGCGCCGTCATAGGCCGTTTCGTCTTCTGACTTTCCTCCATTTTCCTTTTTACACTCACAAGGATTTGTGATTAGTTTCATTTTCTGTAATAAATTCGAAAAAACCTCAACTCATACGGTACAATGGGGATATTCTCCAATCATGAGTCGGGGTCCTTTTTTTAAAAAAGAAAACTCGAAATCCTTAGCGATCATCGAACAGTAGATGCATCGGTCATTAACAACCCTGGGAATACTTTTGCAAAAGCTGATTCATATGAGTAAGGCTAATTTTTTCCTCTATACTAAACAGTCCTAAAAAAATAACGTGTGCTTATAAAATGAAAGTTGCTAGATATTCCACCATTAACAGAGGAAAGCAGTCTTAGTATAGGAGGGATACTGACATTTACCAAAACGCCCTCGCCACTTAACATTTTTTTTTTGGTTTACTTTAATTTGTGTCGCCACAATAAATATTCGGTTGTACGATCTAAAGAAACGGCAGCCATAATATGGATTTTAAAAACCACTATCTTTCCAAACCTTAGAAACGATGGTAGTTTTTGAAAAACACACAATCGGTTAAAAATAATACTGCTATTCGATTAGATCACATCATTACTTTTTGCCTTTGAAATCGGAAATTGAATAGCAATAGAACCGACACAGCTCCTATACTATACACAGAGATAAAATCTGACAATTTAAAACATGTTGTTGTCGTTCACCAAAATATATTACAACCCTACGAAAATAAAGGTTAAATAGATGCCAAATTTAACTTAAAATAAAATAAATTGTTGTTATGGTTGGTCCGTAATGTTACAGGTATGGCGAAGTTACATGTATTGTTCGAGAATGAAGAATACTGCGTTATTATACAGTCGACTTTTGTTTTATAATGCCCGTAAAGACGAGGGGTTGTAGATTTAAGACTGAGAAAATATAAGTTCTTACTCAATACCCACACTATTATACATGGTGTATATGTCGCTTTCGGCTAATTTTGGATTTCAGGAGCCGTAGTTGTTTTCCATCCTTCCGGCATTTTACAGATTCTCTTAAACCACATCTACTGCACGAAAAGGCGACCTCTATGTGCAAATTAACACAAAGTCTAGGGCGGCGACTTTATCTCTGGATAGATTTTTAGAACTATTTTCGGAAGGACATGAAAAATGACTAAAATTCTTTTAGTTTATGTTTAAGAGAGGCAGAATTGTCTTGTGGAATCTATATGGCGAGGACAAAAGTGTTGCAATTAGAATAACTTTATAATAAGTGAAAACAAAACGTGCCACAGTCACGTCGCCTTGTTGTGGGAATCGGTTTTCAGTGTGTTTGGGCTTATATCCTTTGTAAGTTCACACCGCCAGGGAAATTATAAGAAAGCTGTTTGCCGACCTCGTACCTTATACCACTCTGATTCAATCATTAATAACAACTGATCTCTTGGAGTCGTTAACTTCCAAAACTTGTTTGTAGACATTACCGACCAACATAAGCAAAATATACAAACTTTATTATTTTTTGACCTATTTATCCAAATGCAAAATTTGTGGATGGTTTCATTGAAATTTAAAATACATTAATATTGTTTAACAAAATCACGGAGTCATGGTCGATTTAGGTGTACCAGTGCAAACAGAGTAATTTTCGATTTGAAAGCTGTTTACACCGGAGACTTTATTTTTCAGTAGACACGAAACAATTAACTTAATTTCGGTACAGACTAAGTCTAGTCTGAACCAAGATATGCTGACACTGATGGACACAACTGTTCAACTGACTTAACTATTGAAACTTTTATACATCACTCAATCCACTGTTTCACTGACGCTATTAAAAGCCTGGTCGTTTAACTTCTGAATTGAATAACTTTATTTGTTTGTCTTATTAAATGAAATAGACAGTGATTGTCAATCTATCTATACGTATGAACACCACGCAATCCTTTCTCAAGCATTGGCGTTGAAATGGCATTCCCCGGTTGGCAAGAAACATAATTTTCGTTTTGATTTGACTAAACAGTTACATCGGGCATGTTTAAATAAAATGGTATACACACATTGGGGCCAATCAGAAAAACATCTGACAAACCATACCTGGGTCCGTATTCAAAGGATATCTTGCAAGCGTTCACTTAAATATACGTAACTACCTGTAAGTTAAGGGCAAGTGCTATTCAAAGGCACTGATAAGTATCAAATTTCCCTTTAAAGTTAAGCTGCCTTAACTTTTAAGTGTTAGTCTTCGAGTGGTATTCAAAGGTCAGTTTAAAGGGACAATAACACTCTTGCTGGCTTGGCAGTTCTAGAAAATAAATAATAGTCTTATTCTAAGTACCAGATGTTTATGTGTCCTACCTGTTGTGTAAATTATCGATTACATCATATTTTACTTGTCCAGAGGGTTCGAAAATATTTTAAAATCCAAGTCACATTTGAAAAGGTTTACGTGACCTATGGGATGTACCTTAAAGTTAAGTGAGATTATAATGATTTAGAAGCAGTCCCGTAATGTCGATTTTAAAAGACAGGGGATTCAGATTAAAACAAAGACAATGCCGCCAAGCGTAGCTGACCTCAAATTTATTTTTTCGTCGTCAACTTTGATGTTGTAGTGTCATAAAAGAATATAAGGCAATTACCACCGAGATACTTAAGGATATCTTTCTCCGATCATTTATCATGTTATGTTTGTATGTTTCCATGACTGTCATAAAGTTAAATTCATTTGTGATGACATGGCTATATAGAAGCAAGGTATGATCTATTTTTTACAACTAATTCCCATACATATGTAATCGATAGTATTTATTTCGGTAAAATCTAATTCAACATGAATATTTCGTACACACAATGTACGGACAATGCCAGGCCTGTCAAAATCTAAAATGGAGGTAGTTACATAATATCTCTGAATTTCTCAAATGATAGATTTCTAAACAACACTGTATAATTTGTTCAGTCTAACTTAGAAGGCAAAGGTCATTGTATATTGCTAATAATATGTTGTTTTCTATTCGCGGTATATTGTTAAAAAATTAAAGTTTACAATATCGGTCATTATACTACCACTATTTATTGTAATCTATTGGAATGGATTTTTTTTTAAAGTCTTATTTTCATGGGTTACAATATAATATTTCGACAAACATTTTCCTGTTGACGAACAGTAAGAATTCAATAGAGTATAGTGATGCTCTTAAGGGGGCATAACTTGCTTGCAATGTCAGAAAGACGTGATTTTTGGCAGTGGAGGGTATTCCATAAATTGAAAATTCATGCTTTTTGGCGAATGTGAGTATTCCATAATTTAGTTATGCAGAAAAGTTTTCACATAGCCAAGTCTATGTAAAATACAACCTTTGAATACCGATTTAAGGTAATACAGTCAGTTAAGTGAACTTTTAGAAATTCTTTAAATATTGATGGTTTAGTTTGTAAGTAGGACGTTAAACCCCATTTCATTTGTTTTAGTTTGAGGCGATTAACGTGCACGGGTGACAATAATATTTATCTGCCAGTGGCAGACAGTAATTTGATAATGGCAGTATTCTTGATAATGCCTCTTTAATGGTCGATAGCGAAATTTTGCTGATTAATTAATATTCCTTCCATTACATGATTGTGGGTTAGGTATGAATGGCGCTAAATTTAGTAATTCATATGTAATTCATTTAAAACACTATAAATAGGGGGGGGGGGCGATTTCTTTACTTATTGTAACTATTTTATAAGTTATTGATCAATAATTAATGAAAACTGCTAAAATAATAAACATAAACATAGATGGTGTGAGAGATATAGACATTAAACTTCCTCTCACTAATTACTCTGGTCGTTTTTCTTATAAAATATTATTTTTTGATCGGTTTTCTGATAAAAGATATCACGCCAGTTTCTTTTTTTCCCAGGTACTGTAGTTGATGTTATTATCATTGGACGAGTAATTCATCTGTCTAATTGCGTATCGAGTTTAATTACGATCATAGCGATGGCTACAGATTCCACATATACAGCACGCAATCATATTCAGTGTATTTGAATAGTATTCAATGTTTTATTTATATTTATGTCGAAGTTTGAATAGTCTTCAATGTTTCATTAACATAATAGTCCCCGAAGCGACTATAATATTGGAGTTTTTTGTGTCAGAGATATTGCATGATCTTATTAATTGTTGTAGGATGTACGATAAGAGTTGTTTTACCTTTTATTCGATAGTACAGGTATGTTGATATACTGAGCAATCAGTGTTACTTTACCCTTGTTATGGAATGAATCAAATTCCAATTAAATTATCAACCTGTAATTCACACTAACAGAAAAAGGACATTCATTACAAGATCATAAAGCTTTCTTAATGATTGACGCACAATAGTGAAGCGAACACATCCAGATTACGGGTCATATAAAATCTCTTTTAATATATGGTTTTAAAATGTGAGCAACCAGCTCCGGAGTGGCTTTTTACACAGGAAAACACTTTACAGCAACTACAGTAGACAAGAATATTTAAAACATATATTCTGATCTTTAAATCTATTTACATCCGTGTAATCAAACATCTGACCAAAGTAAAGAACATTCGCACTCGTTTAGACTGTAGAGAATTGTCTTGACTAACGCAGACTCTTCCATATATTTTATTAATGTTTCGAGTACCCCAGGGCACATAATACTCCTACCACTGTAATATTATTGCGCAGGTTATTAATAATTGACCTTGTCGTTTATCATAAAACCTTGTCTCCACGTTATTTACCTTAGAATGTCTTCCTTTGTGATTCCACGCCAAGGCCGTGTAATTCATTTAGGGCATTATATACTTTATGTCATTTTGAGTTCTAAATATTTCAAATTCAGTTTAATATTCAGACTCCACCTAGTAAATTGTTGTCTCTTTAATGGCACCATTATGAGTTTCTGCAGTGTATTAAGTCAAAACTACACATCTGACATTATGCCAACTTTGATCAGGGATGTGAGTATTTATCGCCTTACAAGAAAGAATGACCTTTAAACAGTTAAGCTGGGCTCAGCGGTAAAAAAATGTCATTACTACAATAGTATGATGAAAATAGGCAAACAGTGTGCTATGACGGAAATTTTGCCCGGATAACAGCATTGTGAATTACGGTCAAAGGTTCTTTTACATGCACGCCAACGTGTGCATGGGGATTTGGTCTTTGGTAAAACCCAAACGACTGGACAGTTTCCAGCACCACTCAAACTGGAAATTCCCATGATCTCTAGGATAGTGACCTAACGCGTTACCCACTGAGCCCCCGCGACTCCTTGCTTTGAAATCTGATAGTTTCGCTCAGTTTATTCGAATGGTTACTGTATATATCCATTATACAATCACATGACTCGATCGTCCTAGCCTTTCAAAGATTTTGCGGAATATTCGGTATCATGGGATTTGATTGGTAGGTTGATCGGGAGATCATCAATCACAAACTACACATCAGAAAACGTGCCCCATACAGAATTGGATGGACTAAACAAGGGAGAAATAAATATGGACGCAATGATTATATAATTGTGATTATATTGGTTTACAGTTGTCGTGTTATAGGTCTTATCTGCTACGTGTATTCCGGTGATCGAGCTAGTATCAGTGTAGTAATATATTTGAGAACGCCTTAAAAAGGCACCCATGCCCCCATATTAACCAGTCACTAATGTGAATAATGTTTAAAATGACAGCTTTCGGTTATGCAAGTTCTCTTTGAAGTTAGTGGTTGGTAAAATACCAGCCATAGTTATTGGCGTACAATATAAGCCCTCAACTTCAATCAATTATTTATTTGTCTAATTTAAATTCACGGAAGCCTTGATATGTTATACCCCTAGAGGTACAAATAACATGATTGGTCCTAAAGAATTAAACGGAAAAGAACACGTTAAGGTGGCGCAGGGTTCATCTATATATATATATATATATATATATATATATTATTCATGTACTTCATTTCAAAGACAGATTAAATTGTGATTTTGGGTGTTAAAATGGTAATATCCCTTCAGGGGATGAAATAACGATACGCTAATTAACGTTATCCACATATTAAACATTTTAAAATGTAAAAACCATGTTTGACAAAATCTACACTATGTGCAGTATCTGGTGCACTTCAAACCCTGGTTAAGTTCGGAATTCGAGAATCATCATGTCCTACGACAAATAGTAAACTACAATGGACGACAAAATGCAATCAAATGCGTTTCTTAAGAGCCCCTAAAGGAAAATCCTGTTTTAGACAATGTTACATATTTGCAGCGAATATGTGATTATCTCAGCGTGAGAAAATCTGAATGATGCGCAACAGAACTAACGTTTACACTACAGCTGCTTTATCAGTCACCAATGCAA
This sequence comes from Patella depressa, assembly GCA_948474765.1. Taxonomy (NCBI): domain Eukaryota; kingdom Metazoa; phylum Mollusca; class Gastropoda; family Patellidae; genus Patella; species Patella depressa. Next base: position 48,488,156 of record OX419715.1, on the reverse strand, counting down.
CCAATGCAAGTGATTTCATTAAGCAATGTGATTGATTGTCCTGTACACGAATGTTGAATGAAATGTTTTTAAACATTTAAAAGATTTCCAGATCGACATTTAATTTGTTCTTGTCCGAGGCATCAATGGATCAGCTAATTTACTCTCTTTTGATGGCAGTGAAAGAATTATTGGTTAAATAATCTGGGAACCATAGTGAAGACGTAGTCATTGAAAGAACGTTAAACACATTTGTGATGTTGACATTTATTTGATATAAAGTAATAACATTAATAATTAATCATGTATATAAAAGAAAAACTTGGAAAAGTACAGTATGCCATTAGTACGTGCAGGAAGACAACATCACACGCATCAAGTCAACAGGAAGAAGAGCCGAACTAAATAAACCTTATAGACACCAGCAAGGCAAGACCTGTCTGAAAACTGTCAAATTCAAATGTGTACTGACTTAATGCAACGAAGTTAGCCTTTGTGATTTGGGTGATATAAATCGTGATAAAGTCTCTTTTTTTGTAATTAAAGAACACAGTCAAAATTGTATTTGTAATCTATATGGCTGGGGCAGATTTCTATTGTATTAGACTATCAGATAGACTAACTGTATGATAATGACAGTTTGAATTTATGAGAAGAACGTATTAATTGAACAATGCCATGCTTTGTGATATTAAAGAGCGATATTTATAAATATTTGTCAATAAGTTTAAATGTGGTTTTCAATGACTAGTGATGTCTGGGCCCGTAGTGAATCGTACTGAATAAAAGTGGGTGGAAAAGGGTCATAAAATTAAAGATCTGGGAAATACGTTTTATCTGTTATGTCATATTCATGTCTGGGAGTTAATAAAATTATCAGAATTGTACACAGCACTCAAAGTGAGAGCAGAGTCAAAGTTTTGTAGTTTGATGATTGCTCAATTGAGATCGACTGGAAGTCGGTAATGTAATCAGACCGCAAATATCGTCTTTTATGTTTGTCGAGTTCTTTGACAAAAACAGGGATTCATGCTTTAATATCAATTACAAGTCAATCACGCACCCTACCTAATTCATGAAATAACTGGTCAAAATAAACTTAATTGTAAAGAAAACCATCCACATGTGACCTAAATCTAAATATACTTATTTTTATTCATTTATATACATTTTCCTTAATCAAAAAAACTGCTCTCGAGTTTATAAATTAAGTGGTCTGGGTTTTGTGAACTTCGTCCGTGGAGTATATTGCGTATTTCCAGTTACTAAAAGATGCAGCCTTCGCAAGAGGTCAAAATTGTAAATCTTTACATTATCTCCTGTGATTCAAAACAAAACGTAGCTTAGTGAGTATGGCGCTGGTTCACTAATCAAAATGTTCCTAGTTTAATCCTGCTATTGACCTACAAATGCACGTTTGCGTGTCCCAGAATATTCTTCAGGTACTCTAGGCAGAATTGATCAAAATCTGATGATAACCACAAATCCAAATTTAAATTGTTTACGTGGCATAAAGACGAACGAACCCGCGTCGTAACGTCGCTGAAATAATATATATCTAAGTAACTTATATTCCATAAAATTGTGCCATGTGCCAAATTTAATTGGGATCCTTTGATTAGTTTAGAAAAATATCTATGTTTGCCCAGCTGTTTAGGAGCAAGGAGCTATCTTTATACACATTTCGAATTCACAAAGTAGTTCGTCACAGAAGAAATAGACCATTGTTGTAAATGCGTACAAAGCAAGCTTAATTCTAAGTGATAAACATATGTGCCCAAGGTTTTTCAAATCACGTCGCGGAAAAAAAACTATTTATCTTGATTAAATCCAATCGCAAAAAAATAAGATTAATATTATTAATGCGCGCGGAAGAAGATTAATTGTAAATAATAAATACATATATTTTGAATCATCTTTTAAATTTTCTTTAATGGCAGATAATGAGATTGTGTTTTTTGTCCCCGCCTTTCTCCATATGATCTTTACTTATCATGTTTTTGTCCCCCGCCTTTGTCAAAGAAAGAAGGGGACTGTTAAAATGGGTTGGCCCGTCTGTCTGTCCGTCCGGCTATCTTTTGGGACACAATAACTCCCCGTCTAATTGAGCTAGAAATGTTCAAACTTCTAATTGAGCCAGAAATGTTCAAACTTCTAATTGAGCTAGAATGTTTAAACTTGGTGTAGGTGTTTATTAGGTCAATACCTTGATGGAGTTCAGGGTCAATACCTTGATGGTTTTCTAATTAAGTGATAGTGATGAAATTTGGTGTATAGTTTCATTACATCAATACTTTGACTAAGTTCGATAATGAGCATTTTGGTTGGCGAAACTTTTGAACACAATAACTCTCCATTTTATTGAGCTAGAATGTTCAAACTTGATGTAGGTGTTTATTAGGTCAATGCCTTGATGGAGTTCGAAGATGAGCATTTTCTGTTTAGGGTAAGCAGAGATAAGCAATGTGATTGGTTGCTGATGTGGGACACTATAACTTTAGTTCTAATTAAGTCAGAGTGATGGAACATCAGTACCTTGCTAAGTTCGACAATGAGAATTTTCTGCTCAGGATAAGCAAGATCGATAAGCAATTTGATTGGTGGCGACCTTGAAACACAATAATAGGGTAAGCAGAGATAAGCAATTTGATTGGTTGGTGTTGTGGGACACTATAACTTTAGTTCTAATTAAGTCAGTGATGAAACATCAGTACCTTGCTAAGTTCGACAATGGGCATTTTCTGCCAAGGATAAGAGCAAGATCGATAAGCAGTTTGATTGGTGGAGACTTTGAAACACAATAACCCCCCTTTTAATAGGGGTATTGTCTGCTTACGGTAAGCTGAGATAAGCAATCTGATTGGTTGATGTTTTGGGGCACGATAGCTTTGGTTATAATGAAGTGAGAGCGACAAAACTCTAAATAGATTCATTATGTCATTACCTTGACTAAGTTTGATGGTGAGAATTTTAGGCTGTAATTTGACTAGTCACTTTTTAACATAACAACTCTGCTTTTAATTGAAATGAGATGGGCTTTAACGTGATACCGTTCTGCTAGGGGCTAGGCTAATGAAGACGGGCATATGCCATACCGTGTGCTATGAGTGAAATTTTGCCCGGACAGCGGCACTACGGCCTACTCTTATATCGAATTACAACTATCAAGGGATTTTTTTACGTGCACGCCAATGTGTACACGGGACCTCGCGTTTTCGCACCATCCGCACAACTAGACGACTGTCCTTGTTCGAAAAAAAACCCGAGGTCCCGTGTACACATTGGCGTTCACGTATAAGATCCCTTGACAGTTGGAATTCGATATAAGAGTAGGCCGTAGTACCGCTTTTCGGGCGTTTGACCATAATAATGAACTTACAATAATCCAGAAATGTATTTATCGATACGACATTTGGCCATATGTTAATTTGAAGTTGTAGAAGTGTAAATGTCGGTAATTAATTTCTTTGGATATTTACTGTGGAATTTGCATACCAAAGTTATTATTGATTGTGATATGTGGATGTCGGAACGTGATGACGGAATTAGCAAAAAAAGGACAGAGATCTTTATAATATAGAGTCGATGTGTCTTTCTTTAAAAATACACTGTATTTCGCATAAGGGGGGGGGGGGGCAGAATGGTTAGCACGTGTGCGCTGTATCATTGAGTCAATTGGCGTGGTTTCGAATCCTCGGTTGTACGTGACAGGGGGTGGGTCGCCTGTTCAACCTCCGGTTTGCTCCCACTGTCAGTAACGTTGAAACGCAACATTTATGGTAGTTATTTGTCTATTGTCGTTTAATGTCATTTTGATTTCTACATGGTCTACAATCCAAAGCAACTCTTCGATATACAAGCGGTTGATGATGTCAAGCCTATAGACATTGTGGGACGGACAGTGTGGGTGTTCAACAAATTTGTAGCATTAATATCGTTCACAAGCAAAAAAGACGCCGCCGGTGCCCGTTTCAGTTTTAGGCAATCAAGTACATGCTTTCTCAACATTTCAAAGACATTTGTAATAACTGAACTATGGATAAAAGATGTGTATTGTTTCTCGATATTAGCCCACGGCCTGTTGTTATCTGCGATTAATTCGTGTATATAAACGTTCCACATCTAATCTATAACAGCAGCTGGTTATTGATTATCTAATGGATTTTTTCAAGACTATATCTGTAATAAACATTAGATGTGTAAAACGTTACTGAAATTTGTTAAATGCTTGTAAGCCCCCCCCCCCCCCCCCAACAAAAAACAGAACCCATACGAATTTTATTAAACACTACAAATCCAGCAAATTTTAAGGCTTCAACTTCAGTCTGTGCACGATCACCTCCCAAAGTTTCAGTCACAAGACATATTTCAAATACTTCCGAATGTTAATGTGGTAATACAATAGAAGATCCTTATCACTATCTCTTTATATGTTCCTTGTATTCAGATGCTCGTCATATAACAATCGACACTTTACCTCCGACACAGCAAAACATTAAAATGCTACTATATGGATAGGAAAGATTTAAATTTCAAAAATAGCGGATTTTAATTATTTCAAATTTATGTTTACATTCAAATATTTTATGGGTTATGTGTACATTTATATTATATATAAATTATATATATAAGAAAAACTATATAAAAAAAGGATCTAACTCTCAGTTAAACATATAAATAAAATTCAAATGTTAGTTGTATGCTGCGTAACAATCTCCCAAAACGCACGAGTCACACGCATATGTCATTTCTTATCAAATCGGTCGATTACAATTAAATACGCATTTCTTAATAAGCTTCGTCAAGGGTGCGCTTAACTTCGTCTTAGTGCCTCGAGTTTTCAAGTGACTGCAATTCAGTGTTATTAACACACATATCCTCCCATTAATGATGATGTATTTCAGTACATACCGTTTCATAGATTATTGATCAATCAATTAGACACGATTTTTTTTATATAATATTGCGCTATTTATTGTATAAATATCTATCTCAAAGATGTGATGTCCCAACAAAAGTATTCCTCTTTTTCAATCTTACACGCACAACTTGATCAAGCGTTCTCCCAGTACGTCATTGCAGCCATTGTGAAATTGTGACATCATATTGGAACTCGGTGCGAGACTGTCCAAGGAACAAGCATGCAAAGTTTCATCTCAATCGTACATGATTTGTTGAAGCCTTAGATTGTTTGGTGAGTGTAGGCCCCAAGAATAACAAGACTAATCATTGAACCAGTTCATGGTGAATAAAAATATACCATACTTTAGTCCTCTAAAACACGGGTGGTGTTAAGTGGACGATTATAGGCGAAGCTAGGTGAATCGTCCGTTTTTCGGTCACAAACATCAGAGAATGGGGAATATTAAGTTGTTTTTGCTTAACATTTGTAAATTTAAATTGTTGTGAAATTGTGTAATTAATTGAAAATAATAAAAAAAAACATCACAGCATTGTGGAAAATTTGTTTTAGTGAATGACCGATTCATTTTGAAAATTCAGGTGACAAAGAGATATTTGTCAAATAGCCTAAGCTCCACCCCGAACTGAGATTGGCCCTTATGCCTGTGTCGACGTTAAATCTCATTTCTACTTCGCTTGAAGTAATATTTATAAGGCAATACCATTCGTTAATTGCATTAATTAACCTATAAGGATTAATTTATCCCTGAAAAACATTCGGACGAAATTAACCTCACAATAATGAGGGGATTACTATAACTTTGAATCCATTATTCATTAATAACAGGATTATTCTAGGTAAGAGAATACTTGTTATCACAATAGATCGAGGGTAAAATGTAGTTTAATACACAGTTTGCTGAAACTTCATATTCCTAATATAGCGCGGTAATACTCCATTAACGAGGACGAGCTTTTCAAATGCTAATATTGCCGATCCCATAATATACCAATTTAAAATTTGTATAGACTTGAGGACGTTTTCGGAGTGAATATTCGTCTTTTAAGACATTTTTATACGCCCACAATTTCATGTTGACGTATATTGTCGTCACCCTTGTCCGTCCGCAATTATTGTTTTTAGACTCTCTACAGGTCACAATTCTTATCCGATTTTGACTAAACTTGAGATATAGGTATATCTCCTAAAGATCTCGACTTCTTTCGATATCGGATCGAAACTTCAGGGTTACGGCCCCTGATTGTCCGAAAAATCACGTGTTTAGCTTGTGGACCCAATAGAGGTCACAATTTTGAACCGGTTTTGATTAAACTTAAAATGCATGTTTATAACCCGGAGATCTTGGTTCCTTTCGTTATTTGCGCATGTCGGATGGTAACTTCCTGAATTATGTGCCCTGATTATACAAAAGATCGCCTTGTTTAGCTCTGGAGGTCACAATTATTATCCAATTTAAAAACGTTTGATTATATCACAGTTACACCGTAATGAAGGTTGGGTTAAAATTTCGTGAAAATCGGACAAATATATCCGGACAAAATGGCCGACGATTGTACGCGAATAGTAAAAAAAAAGTAGGTATATTTTTTTTATAAACAATATTTTATTCTCAGAAAAGGATTGAGGTACAAGCTAGGCCTATATTACCTCTCTCCTACAATTAGGTATATCAAAGTTGTAAACCCTGTAGAGGTCACAATTTTGATGAAACTCGAAATACACGTTTATAACTCAGTCTTGGTTCTTGTCGATATTCGCGCACATCGGATCGTAACTTCCTTGATTATAGGCCCTGATTGGTCGAAAAATCGCATATTTACCTTGTGGATTCTCTAGAGGTTTCTTTTCTGATTTTAAAACCCGTTTAGATATATCACCATTCCACCATAATGAAGATTGAATTGGAAATTCGGAAAAATCGAAATGGAACTGCCTGACAAAATGGCCGCTCTTTGTTATGGATCCACTAGAGGCACAATTTTTATCCAATTTTGATGAAACTTAGAACATATCTTTAAATTCCAAAAATCTCAGTCCCTTTGATATTGGCGCATTTTAGACCATAACTTTCTGCATTATGATCTCCGATTGTACAAATAAAATCGTTTTTGTTTTAAGCTTGTTCTCTATCCATCTCTTGCAAACTAACAACACTTTTACATTTGGCGATGCAAATTAAAATACAGATTATTGGTATAGCGATGGGTGCCAAGGCGGCACCACAATTAAGTAATTTAACAATGGGATTTCTTGAGGAAAAATTATACTCAATTGTGGAAATTGAACATAGCGTGGATTACAGATTATATTTAGAAAATCAGTTGAAACGATTCCTAGACGATGTATTCTGTATATGGAATGAACGATTGGGCAACACTGCAGATTTGCAACACATAATGAATGATTTAGAATTTAGACTTAAATATAAAATTCACAATTGAAACGAACGATCTGCAAATCGCATTCTTGGACGTTTTAGTGAAACGAAGGGGAGAACTCCTTATAACGGATATGTATTCTAAAGAAAAAGATACCAAAAATTATCTTTCGTATAAATCATGTCAACCACGCCATACCAAAAATAATATACCTTTTTCTTTAGCTAGAAAAATATGCACAATTGTGATAGATGAAGACCTCCGGGTTGTCAGATAAGGTGAGCTAAAAAGAAATTTATTGAAAGAGTATTACCCCCTCGAGGTAATAGAAGTCGGGATAAAAAAGGCTTTGGCAATTGATATCCAAACACTGAGGGCTACTAAAGTAAAAGACAATTCGGATAATACCATAACCTTCGTCGCTATTCATAAGCCCCAACATCCCAACTTCTTTAAAACAATGTACGAGAGCAGGTCACTCCTGGCATCAAACGACAACCTCAGAGCGAAATTTGATAATCTTCAATTCATTAATCACAAAGACAGCCATCCAATCTGAAACACTTGCTAACCAGAGCAAAATTCAATTCATCTATCACAAGGACCGGTTTTTATGTATCTAAATGCCTGGATCTTCGATGTAAATGTTGCAACCATATAACGCCAAATAACCAATATAATTTTCGTAACTTTACGTTTAGCGTCAACGACAATATGAATTGTGACGCAAAAAATCTCATATATGTCTCATATAGGGCTTGTGAATTATTCTATATAGGCGAGACATCTACTCATCTACGGGATAGAGTACGCAACCATCGACGGGATTGTAATATTGAAAATGCGCCCTTATTTGTAAAAAGATATATCTTTAAATGTGCGAAACATCTACAAATAAAATTTCAAATTTTCCCTTTTTATAAAATGAAAGTCGATGACACCACGAAAAGGAAATTAATAAAATACGGTTTTTTTTTAATTAAAAAAATACGTTCCTCGACTTAATAGCCAATAAGTAACAATTGGCAATCAGTTTCATTAATTTTCTTAAATCAACCCCGTGATTATCTTCCACTCATTGTTCCGAAATTTAACCCATATACTACAGATTAACACACGTGTGTACATGTTTTGTATTAGTTAACGATAAACTGTGTAACCAAAGACAATGGTAACTTAGCCAAGTAAAACCACAGTGCTACTATGTAAATATGTATAAATATACTATACTGTCCATCTTTCTACGATAACAATATTTATGAATAGTCCCAAGACGGACGAAAAGTACTTTAAAATGTTATTAAACCTGTGTTGAAATCAGTTTGTGTCGACATACCTTTATCTCTTCGTCGTTTACCGTGAAACAAAGTAGTACAGCTTTGCGGCTGTACTAATAATTTTGGATACATATATATCACACACACGCCTCATAGTGTTTGGTACGTTTATCTTACACACGGAGACTAAATAAATACATCTTAAAACTCTCTTAGTGTTTCGACTAATTGTTTATGATCTAAGTTATAAATACAGTCCCGTTCTTCTTCTATTTAAAAGTCAAAGTGTCGATCAGCCAACCACCTTCATATCTGTTTTCAATAGACAACATAAATATCGCATGGTTTATAAGCGAGAGGGAGAGAGAAATGGGGTTTAACGTCCACTCGACACAAACTAGGTCATTTCGGGACTAACATATGGTTGAATTTTATTTTAAGAATTCGCATGCGCTTAAGGGTCTTTAACAGTGGGAAAACCGGAGTACCCGGAGGTTGGAAGGTGATCCTACTTCTTGCCACGTACAACCAGGGATTTGAAACCACGCCAGTTGACTCAATGGCAGGCCGTATGATACGCTAACCATTCGGCCTTAAAATAGTTTTTACATGATACGTCAGTGTGTGTTTGGGCGGATTAGTATGTATCTTTGCTTTAAAGTCATTAAATTTTAATACTTAATAATACCCTAAGAGTTTATTGCATTCATAATTTTTTTTAAGTCTTGCCGTTTATAGCCTTAAGACATTGTCACGTTTTACTGATAATCACATTTACTATATTGATTAGAATTTACATCTTTAAAGCCTTTAGAGGTTCACATGTAATTCCTCCTTGAGGTCAAATTTACATTAACACCAGCTTATCTTATAATAGTCCAGGAGATATACTCTAAATAAATCCAGAACCTCAAACAAATTGCAAAAGAAATGTTTTTACCGTTAATATATTGTTTGGACTTTGGTGTTCATCCTATCAAAAGTCGCCACCGATCCCTTGATCCTTAATGCAATTTTTCACCTGTCTAAGTTACTATATGTAGAAAAACACCTGAGAGTAAAAGAAATAGGGGTGGGGATCTTGAAATTGCTTTAGATAAAATATTTGTAAAACGATTGTGTAAAAAAGACGGACGACGCATCCGCGTATGAACTTATTTGGGTTTTTTTTTTATATCTTAATTAGGTCATTATGCATAATTAGTGAAGTTAATTAGGGTATTATGCATAGTGACGTCATAAGATCGTGACCTCAGAAATAATGTTCTGAATTACATTGATCCATACATATAATTATTTATTTTTATCTTCGAACTTTGGGACAACGAAAATAAGGGACATTTTGTCAATTCAGTTTGGGCATACAAAAGTTGTTTTCTAGGATTTTGATAAAAAAAAAAAAAGAACACAATTTGATTCGATAACAGCAAGCATTTAGTGCTGAAGTATTCTAATTTTGGAATACATAAATTGGTATTTACAATAATTGTAAAATATAGTTTGCGGAATCGAAGTCAATAGTTCAATTAAGATCAATCTACACTAAAGTCTATTGCTGGTGAATTGGAGCAGCTTAGTCCTTTGCATTCCTTACATGATATGGAACATTCAAGAACGCCGAGCTCTTTATCTAAATCTTACATAATGCCATTTTAAGGTAACGTATGAAATGCCAGGGATGGTATTTATTTCCTGGACAATGGCGTCAAGGCCTACTCTGATACGAGGCAAACCAGTAAAGCGTAGGCTTATTAACCCGGAAGTTGGAAATTTCTAGCGTGGTTTGTCCTTGTCTGTGGTGTTGCACGGGGAGTCTGACAAAGATCCGTGCCTAGACATCCGAATGGATACGGTACCCAGAGGTCACATGTACACGTTGGCGTGCTTGTAAATGAACCCGCGGAACCGAAATAAGAGTAAGCTACCAGACATCCTGTAGTACGTCCATCTGAACAATTTGACAACACTCGACTTGGCCAACACGTATGCGCTATGTATGATACTATTGAGCCAACATTGAAATGCCATAAGATTTTTCTCGACCCAAGCCGGGATTCGAATCTGCGACTTTAATAAGGATCCTTACTATATATTTTGAAGTTGATTAATGGCTCGTTTGTATTTAAAGCAACTGTGTTATGTGTTCATGTTTGATTTATTCACCCGTCTGGTTAAAATACTGTCCTGGTTACCTATATTTCACATTTAACGATTACAGATTGATGTACTAGTTTTTTGCAATTTATTTCTTAAGATGGCTTCTGTGTTTTGTTGTGTGCTTATTGGGTCAATAAGGTGACCCTGGGCTGAAGTATATAAACAGATAATCATTTGAATCTCTTCTAATTTGAAACCATTAGTGAAATGGAATTTATTACGTAGCCAAATGTTATTTTATTGATGTATCGCTAATACGAGTAATGTTCATTGTTTTTGTCATACTTATTTCATAAATCTAACTCAACTGCGCACTGAGTTAATTATGTCTACATGTATTCGAAGTACCACGTCCAGTCTACTGGCCAATCAAATATTTTCCTACATTTACGGAGTTTTTGCACCGAATAATGAATTCAATTTAAACCATATCGATTGCATTAATTATAAAGTCCTTTACTGGCACAGGCATCAAACTATGCGGTAGATATAAACAAATGACATCATAATTCGTGGAACATGCTACTATTTCAATAATGAAGAATTTGTTTTTCCCGATATAAAAACACAATTAAACATGAACTTGCCGAGTAACATATCACCACCATTAACTGTACAAACACTCGATCAATTACAGATCAGTTGAAATTAGTTGATACGCCAAAATATTTCACTACAATTAATACACAATAGAAAAGGAAAACTTGAAAACCAATTAATCCCCTTGAGGCATTATCGCTCAGTAATTTGAAATAATGACAACTTCCATAATCACCGAATATAAATTGCTAAAGGTATTACAATAAGAAATCAAATTTGCTAGAAAGTCAGAAAGAATATAACCTACTTTGTTTTATCCAAATGTATGTAGAAAACTCCAATGTGGCTAAATTACCTTTTTGAATCCATCTGTATACATATTGACAAATGTATGAAAGAACAATTTATGGGCTTGCATTAATAATGGGTATAGGAGAAAGCTGATACTAATTGGAAGGGTATGTCGTGTCATCAGATTTGCTTAGATCTTGTTCAACATGGTTTTATCAAAATCCAGAGAAAAATATTGTTTCTTATCTGTATAATACTTAGTAAGAAATACATACGGTAGATGTATAACGAACATTTGAAGAAACTGGAAATGATGCAAAAAAGGACAAAAAGCAAAAATAGTTATCCTTTTGGTGAACCCGAAAATTGTATACAAGGTTTTTTATTATTGATTTTAGTAGCCTAGACTGTCCTTTTTCAGAATCTGCCGGATGAACCTCGATCACCCTTGAGCGTTTTGTGAAATTCAAGACGGACGCCATTTCAAATAATCCCCTCAAGGGTTTTGGAGGTTCACAAGACAGATTCAGAAAGAGGACTAAAACCAACGGTGAAAATACTTTGAATACAATTTCCAGGTTCAGTAATAGTTCTGCTGGACTATGCATATATCTGACTGAAGTCACGAGCCACACGGTCGAATTTCATTTCACTGATAATTCCGTTGAAGATGAAAAGCTGTTATATGAGACAGTGAAAGAATATCTGACAATTCAAAAAAGAAATGACTGTCACTAGATAACATTCCCTAGTTTTTATTCATTCCTTAACACATGGTAATGCGGAGACTTTTCTAATTTGTTCGTTTTCTGTTATCTAGCGACAGTCAATTCTTTTCATGCATGAGACCGGGCATTATTCCAGTTTCTAGGACACCCAAACTACTACGTATTTAAGATGTTCACACAACTAACATTTTATTTTGTACTTTTGTATACAAAAACTTCGGATAATCGTATTTCCTAAATAAAATGTCAGACCTCGAAACGTAAGATCAACAGTTAAATATATGAATGGTAGGTCGTGTTAGAACATTTTATAAAACATTTTAACAATCACATTATTCCCTTTACAGAAAAGCTTTTTCACATTATTTCCTTTACAGAAAAGCTTTTATATTAACAAACAATACAATATAATCGAATTTATTGATGTCATCACGATTCTAACTGTAAGTTTTAAAGGATATATTAATTACAGATAATGATGATGTAAGTGCTACATAATTTATTCAAGAATGGCTTTGTCTAGCCTTAGTATCAGGTGTCACTACAGAATATGAATGGTCATTCAAACCAGTTTGTCTAAGGTCAGCATTGTGAAATAAGCTATTCATTTACAGAAGGACGTCCATTACGCCAAAACTTTTCAAAGCAAAATATTTTTCTATTTATAAGAACGACCACCGGACGAAGGAAATGTCATGAATTAATTTCCATTATCGAAAGAATTAACAGTCCTGTTTTTAACATACAAAAAAATATTTCGAGAGCTAAGTCAATGCTCTCATATATGACCTCGATAGGTTTTGTTTTAACGATACAGTAATTCCAATTCGCCCCTTTATCAGTTAAAAAACAATTTACCCATTAAATTTGTAAAACAATGTCAAGGAAAACGAAACGATCAATAAATAGATCGATACTTAAATCGTTAGACCGAATGATAATATGATTGATTTTTGGTCGAATGAATTCCAATATTAAACCAGTAGCTTATTGGACTGCACTTTTATTATGTTATTGCAGCTTTGTTGATTGAGCACAGCTCGTTGAATTCGATATTTCAAATTTCACATTCAAAAAAGAACACACAATGTAAATTTCCAGCCTATTATATATGTAGGTTTGTTTGTATTTACTCGGATATTCTTCATTGCAGTCCCAACATTTCTAGAGCAAAGTCTCGGCAAGGACACAGTTATTCAAAAGTACTTTTATTGAATCAATTTTGGTTTCGATTCTGAACTTAAGTCATGTCCCTTTAAAGTTTCTGTTTTAGACTATATAACATGTAGACTATTTAAAGGGGAAGACCAACGATTTTCAACAAGGTGCTATGAGGGAAATTTTGTCCGGGCAGCGGCGCTACGGCCTACTCTTATCGAATTCGAACTACCACGGGATCTTTTACGTGCACACCAATTTGTTCACGGGACCTCATTTTTTCGTCCCATCCGAACGACTAGACAGATGGCCTTGTCATGCCCTCCGTCCGGCATCACTGGCAAGGAAAAACCATGGCGGAAAATCTGGATGAACCTTCTCGGCCAATGCAGGGATCGAACCCCCAACCTCCAGGCCAACGAGCAAGCGTCTTACCCACTTAACCACGTGATCCCCTGGTACATTTGACATGTCCCCCATAGGCATACAAGCTAAACAAGAAACCCAAAACGCAAGCACATGCAAACAGACGGAATGATTGAGAGAGCGTCTGATCTTAATGTAGCCCGCGTTTGTGTTGTTTTCCAATTTGAAAATAAATCAAATGATTTTAGGGTAGGAGCGAAATTTTCTATAGCATTCTTCTCGAGAATATGTTTTTAAACGATTTTCTGTCTTCCAATTGTCTCTTAGGTATCAAAGGATGTAGCAAATGCCGTCGAATAACTAACTCTACGATCAGCCATATTGTTTGAAGCAGAAACAGGTTTAAAGCCCCAATAACACTCTTGTTGTAACTGAAAAATATGTCCCAATCTTCGTTCTGGTCAACAAATCGTATTATTTTAGAATATTCCAATTAAATGATGATATAAATTTCATCTTAACACACATAATTTAAAAAATTGGAAAAATTCAACCAATTGAATTGAAAAGTCTAACGTAAACCTTTTCAAATGTGACTTGGATTTTAAAATATTTTCGAACCCTCTGGACAAATAAAATAGGTTGTAATGGATAATTTACACAACAGGTAGGACATTTAAACATCTAGTACTTAGAATAAGGGTATTATTTATTTTCTGGAGCTACCAAGCCAGCAAGAATGTTATTGTCCCTTTAAGGTTGATAAGCAAGCCCTATACCTTGCTTGGGACTTGTGCTTAAATTGACAATTTTAAGAACGAAGTTGTGCTTAAGTTTTTTCTTGGAACACATAATAACGTGCTTGTGTTTACACTGAAGTCTATTTAAAATCTAAGCACAAGAACGTTCTTAAGAATTTTCTGGGAACACAAAATACGATAAGTTTACTTACATGCAAAGTCAACTTAAAATCTAAGCACAAGAACGTGCTTAAGAATTCTCTAGGAATTGGAGCCCAGAAACATTAAAGATGCATTATACAAGAGTTAAATCCGTCATTTAAAATTTGTCCAAACTCGTGGGTTTTCTCCGGGTCCCCCAGCTTCCTCCCACTGCTAAAGACCCCTACGCGCAATACCAAACAATGAAAAGGTTGGAATGCACTTGAGCGAATCTTTCAGTTTAGTAATTTAAATGTTGAAAAAATCCTACATGCTTGTTCTGTGACTTATCCAAGCTGATATGACTACTTTTAAAGGAGACAGCATACACAAATTACACCTTTTTGCGACTACAGACCTACACATATAATGATATCAACAATGAATTTTTCCAGACACCCATGAATCTTATCACTCATATATTTCAGCTTTGATAATACATTATAATGCACTTTAATGCATTATGTTACTGTTAGCTTTAATATACGAAAGAAAAGATTCATGCATGCCTCGAACAATTTGTATGCACTATATCTCAATTCACATTAGTCCCGTGAACTCACAAATGAGTCCAGCAACCAATAAAACATATAAAATGACATATATTACATGGGTAATTTCGTCAAACTGTATTTCACACCGCTTTTGGCCACGTTCTTGGATTTTCAGCTCTCATGAGGTAAGCCCCGTGGTTTTCAGAGGTAGCAATCTATATACAACTGGCGTTAGTTTTTTCTTATATCGCATAACAACCTGTCATGACGTCATCATTGGTTGATATATATTTAATATATTTTTATGGATATATTCGGTTTATATCAACCGCTAATGGCGTCATCTCAGGTCGATATATTCGGCTCATATCAACCGCTGATGACGTAGATGATCGAAATAATACAAAGAACACAGACATTTAGTTTTATTCTTTTGTCAATTAAAAAATTGTTATGGAACAGTTTGTAGCATTCAGGTCCGAAATAGATGGCGTATTTATCGGCATATTTAAATCAGTTGTCCATACTCCATTTCGATTATTTCTCCACACACTCCAAGAATTCCTTTGTAAAGTATTTTTGGACAAAGTCCACTTAAAACAGTCGGTCAAATTCTTCTCTGAACATCCCAAAAATCTTCAATCACGTTCACTGTCAGAATTATCGAAAAATATTTACTTTTGATCCAAATTTTCTTCAGGCTTTGGATAGATTCTCGTCATATTTGCGTTCACATCTATTCCATCGTCAATAAGTTGGCTAAAAGGATTGATTATTCGTATTACTATCCATTTTGTTTTTGCTTTCAATTCAATTGCTCCAATACGGCGACGTATAAACAAAAACATGCACGTGATTACTTTGGTAATTTTCGCTATTTGGCGGAAACTAACGAGTAATTATCCAATCATTATTGCCTTTGAATAGGAGAACCCATCAAATTTAAGGGTGAATAGCGTTGTATATGTCGGATATAAACGTACTCTCCCTCAGATTTATATGATAGAGAACACTTGGGCCTCGTGTTCTCAATCATATCAACCTCGTGTAGGTTATTATTCTATACATATCTTCACTAGCGTCCTTTCTATCAGAGCCATCGGCAAATCTTGTTTCACAAGAAATGGTCACGGGTCTGAAGCTTGTGTCCCGACTATGTGGAGACGGACTTCAGAATGGTGAGATGCCACAGTTGCGTATCAATACTTTTACACTGTTGTCTGTCATATAAATTTCCAACACTTCCGATTCCTTATCGGCGTGTGTACAAAACTGTTTTACCACACCATTCACTTCAAGATGGTTCTTGCTTTCACCTCTTCTGTTTTCTGAATCACTTATTTTAGGAGAGATGCCCGAAAAGGATTTTACGCGATTCCCCTTTGATGTCATTGACTGACGGAGAAACGTAAGCAACATGACCAAAGGCGCTGTCGGTCTTAGAGGTTCTCTGCTGTTACACCTTGATTATTGGTATACGTATGTGCGTAAGAATAATCGACTTGTTGGGTATACCGGTGATTAAAGTGATCAAAGTTGCAGTTTACCAATTTTATGTTTAGGTAGATCTATATAACAGGATGAGTGTGTGGTGTGAATCCCGACAACAACCAATGCCTTCATTTTCTGTAAAATTAAATAAACGTTATTTGTACTTCGAAAACGTGATAGTCTAGCGTTAAAACGTAACAGAATGTTGAGCTGCGTAGTAAAAGGCTAATGATTTGATCTTTTTAAACAAGTTTAACAGTGTCAATGAATCGTCTTATCGGTGACCAGTGGCTTTACCAAGGAGGGATAATCTGGTCTGCCCTCTATTTGTCCCCCACCCAATAATTTTAGAAAATAAAAAAAGTTTTTGTGATACGTTTCGGTAATCAATACCGTCTACGGTGATTAAATCCCACATCCCCACTCAGCCACAGACTTGCATGTTGAGTGATTTCTTACCAAGTCCTTCCTACTGTAAACCAACTTGAGAAGTGCTTTTTACGATCCTCAAAGTTTTTCGGTACAGGTTCAACGCGACGACAATATGCATTCACTTGATACACTCACTCTGTTCGTTTGACAATCTCACTCTGTTCGGATAAGCTGGGGATTTGGCGACGAGCAGTATGTGACCAGCTCTATTTATCTCGACGACTTGTGTCTGAAATACTGCCTGGCAACATTTCCCACAGTCTATTTCACAAAATATAGTGGCGAAAATATTCATTTACTTTGAGTCACTCACTCCGCCCGTTTGACACTTTTCCCTACTTTTCAAATTATTGGGGATTTAGTTTAGGTTCGCATTTGACACTTTCCTCTCTGGGGTCGGATGATGAGCTCTATTTATCTCTACGATCGGTGCCTAAATACTGTCAGGCAACATTTCCAACACAGGGGTACTTCGTTGAGGTTTGCAAGTCCGTTCGTTTTACATTTTGTCGGATAAACTAGTGATCAGGCGACGGAAGGCCTGTGATCAGATCTATATATATAGACGACCGCTGCCTGACTGAAACCTATGTATTTTTCAAAATTTTCTGGGGGAGGTCCCCAATACCTAAGGAACCCCTACTTTGGCGCTCGTGAGTGGGATTCGTCGAGGTTCGCAAGTCCGTTCATTTGACACTTTGCCTCAACGATCATTGCCTAAAATACTGCCAGACTGCATTTGCGGCAGCCTGTTTTCAAAATTTTCCGAGAGAGGCCTCCCTTCACATAGTTGAAGTTCGTGCCTTTGCCCCCCTTAACCTTGGTCTTTGCCCCCCTTAACCTTGGACTTTGCCCCTCCAACCACGGACAGCTGGAGCCGCAGTGGATTCTTTTGGTTCGCTATAATCAAACATTGTCCGTTAAATATTCATTGAAATCACGTTACGTTCAACCCTGCAATACTTACAGTTATCTGGGATATTAGTCTGTTTTAACAAAACTCACTGTTCTATCAAAAAATCCTGATAAGATCTGTCACAATAAATATTTTTAGGGGGTTTAAATCCAGATAAGATAATGATTTTTTTACTACGACAATAAAAATTTTGCTCTTTCGAACATTTAAAGATAGTTTTTGTTATTTGAATTACTGAATTTAAAATAAAATTTCACAATAAAAGATATAAGTAAGAGGCTTTATATAAAAGTATGTTTATACAAAATACACTTAATTAATTTTATAATATTATTTAATGGTATTATATGGATTTGTAATGTCATAAAAAAATATCCTTAGTTGCATTTTACTTATGGGCTCCTTCCTGGCGAGTATCATGTAAACTACTATACAATTAAAAACAAAACACAGGTTGGTCTAGCAACGGCAGGGGGATATGGAAGGGTATCGCTGCCAATATTAAATGCTCTGCTAAAATGTCTTTTCCGTTGATTATATGTTAAAAGTACAATGTACAAAGTCACAATACCGGTAATGATAATGATAAAGGACGTTTCCGTATATATGTTAATAAGTCACGTGGCATAACCATTTGCATATTTAAGAAGATGCTATGCGCAAGTTAATGAAAAGAAAGCGTGAATGACAGATATGGCAGAGCGCAAATGTGATTTGTAATGAGAGAAATGTAATATGGAGGAAATGTTAAAGAACAGCATTCTGCAATAAAACATTTGTCATTTGACACATTACATTTGTCTTTAAGTATATGTTAATAAGGCGCCATATTATGATACCGGTAATCATGTAGTTAGCCATATTATGCTATTAATTAATGCTAGAATATTAAGATTCTAATACCAATAAAAGCTGCGATACAATAACGAATGCTTGATTTTGTTTATGATGACCATAATACTATAACATGAAAAACCTTGTTTTAATAACCAGATTGTTCCCGTCTGGCTAACCACGGAGGATTACTAATATATTGGACACTAAATTAAAGTATTTTAAGATTTTTAATAACACAGATCCAAATAAAAGTATTCTTACATGTATTGGACGTTACATACAATGGTGCCGCTAAGGGGGGGGGGGCTGCATAGGGGGGTATTTCCCCCCACCCCCCCCCAAAAAAAAAATCTTGCCTGCCCTCTGTTTGCCCCCCCCCCCCAATATTTTTTTTCGGGAAAGAAATGTGATCTGGCCAGCTCTATTTATCTCAACGATCATAGTCTGAAATGCTACCTGGCTGCATTCCCGGCAGTCTATTTTACAAAATATAGTGGCGAAAATATTCATTCACTTTGAGCCACTCTTACTCCGCCCGCTCGACACTTTCGTCTCTGGTCGGATAAACTAGTGATTTGGCGACAGGCGGTATCTTTATCTCGACGATCAATGCCTGAAATACTGTCAGACTGCATTTCGGGCAGTCTACTTTTCAAATTATTGGGGACTTCATTGAGTTTCATGTGACACTTTCCTCTCTGGGGTCGGAAAGACTAGTGATCAGGCCACAGATGACATCCGATCAGCTCTATTTATCTCTACGATCGGTGCCTGAATACTGTCAGGCAACATTTCCAACCGTCTATTTTTCTCAATTTTCTTGGGGAGGTCCCTAAAACCCCCACAAGGACTCGCTACTTTAGCGCTCACAAAGGTACTTCGTTGAGGTTCGCAAGTAGGTTCGTTTGCTATTTTAGTCTCTGATCGTATAAACTAGTGATCAGGCTACGGACAGTGTGTGGTTAGATTTATTTATCTCGACGATCGGTGCCTGGCTGAATACGCTGTCAGAGAGCATTTTCGACAGTCTATTTTTCAAAATTTTCCTGGGGAGGTTCCCCATGCCCTCTTTAAGTACTCCCTACATTGACGCTTCGAGAGTGGGATTCGTCGAGGTTCGCTAGTCCGTTCGTTTGACACTTTACCTCAACAATCATTGCCTGAAATACTGCCAGGCTGCATTTCTGGCAGTCTGTTTTTCAAAATTTTCTGGGGGAGACCCCCCCCCCCTTAGTTGATACTCGTGCTTTTGCCCCCTTAACCTTGGACTTTGCCCCAGCTTTGCCCCTCCAACCACCGACGGCTGGCGCCGCCACTGGTTACACAGGACTTCTAATTTGATCGTAATTCTCTGTATACTAAAAAATGATTCGAGAGAATCATGTTCAAGTATTCATATTAATTTGTTTTATTCTACCCGCTTCATTGAAATAATATTTGTCATTTCGAATTCCATTTCACTCGAGAATACACTCTGAAAGAAGAAGGCTCTTACCCACAATCATCCCGCTCAGATAACTTATATTAACGATGACAGAGTATAGAAATATGATATATCGGACGTAAGATATTATTTCTAATATATATTATATTAACTACGATGAACTGCAATTTACGCTAAGATCGCCCTTATGGTCGCATACGGATATTGACCATAACCCTTTCATTCTTAATCAATATTATTATATTATAATATGAAAAATGCGACTCGTGTAGGATTAGTTATTACGAATATCCATTATCTTATTGAGATAAAACGCACAGAACAATAACTAAAAAACTCTTGGTGAATAGTTCCTGATGGTGTTGGCATCGTTTATTGTTTTATTACCACACTCTACGTTTCATACTTTACCAGTATCTTATTAAGATATAGAACAAGAATCACAAGACAATAACCAAACAACTAGAATATATTATACTCTTGAAATATATTTTATCATGAAATTGTCACCACTTACCGTCTAATGAGTAGTCTGTTTGTATACATTTTAAGGATAATGCCGAACAGTTATAGCTAATAGAATGCCATTTTTATACGCCCACATTTTCATGTGGACGTATATTGTCGTCGCCCCTGTTCGTCCGTCCGTCCGTCCGTCCGTCCGTCCACAATTGTTTGTGAACAGTCTACAGGTCACAATTTTTATCCGATTTCAATGAAACTTAAAACATAGGTTTATCACCCTAAGATCTCGGTTCCTTTCGATATTGGCATGTATCGGACTGTAACTTCATGGGTTATGGCCCCTGATTGTACGAAAAATCACGTTTTTTAGCTTGTGAACAGTGTAGAGGTCACAATTTTGAACCGATTTGGATGAAACTTGAAATGCATGTTTATAACCCAAAGATCTTGGTTCCTTTCGATATTTGCGCCAATCGGATCGTAACTTCCTGAATTATGGCCCCTGATTGTCAGAAAAATTGCCCTTTTTAGCTTGTGGTCCCTCTGGAGGTCAAAATTGTTATCCGATTTAAATAAACGTTTGATTATATCACCGTTCCATGGTTATGATGGTTGACTTCGGATTTCGTGAAAATCGGACCAAAATTGACGGACAAAATGGCCGCCATTTGTACGCGAATAGTGTGAAAATATGTTATATCAAGGTTGTGAACAGTGTAGAGGACACAATTTTGAACCGATTTGGATGAAACTTGAAATGCATGTTTATAACCCAAAGATCTTGATTCCTTTCGATATTTGCGCCAATCGGATCGTAACTTCCTGAATTATGGCCCCTGATTGTCCGAAAAATTGCCCTTTTTAGCTTGTGGTCCCTCTGGAGGTCAAAATTGTTATCCGATTTAAAAAACCGTTTGATTATATCACCGTTCCATGGTTATGAAGGATGAGTATGAATTTTGTGAAAATCGGACCAAAATTGACGGACAAAATGGCCGCCGTTTGTGCGCGAATATTGTGTTATATGTTATATAAAGGTTGTGGACCTTATAGAGGTCACAATTTTGAACCGATTTTGATGAAACTTGACATGTATGTTTATAACCCAAAGATCTTGGTTCCTTTCGATATTTGCGCCCATTGGATCATAACTTCCTGAATTATGTCCCGGGATTGTCCGGAAAATCGCTTTTGTTCGCTTTTGGTCCCGCTGGAGGTCAAAATTATTATACGATTTAAAAAAACGTTTGACTATATCACCGTTACATGGTAATGAAGAGAGAGTTTGAATTACGTGAAAACCGGACTAGAATTGACGGACAAAATGGCCGTCGTTTGTACACGAATAGTGTAAAAATATGTTATATTAAGGTTGTGGACCCTATAGAGGTCACAATTTTGAATCGATTTTGATGAAACTTGACAGATATGTTTTAAACCCAAAGATCTTGGTTCCTTTCGATATTTGCGCCCATCGGGTCATTACTTCCTGAATTATGTCCCCTGATTGTACGAAAAATCACCCTTTTTAGCTTGTGGTGCCTCTGGAGGTCACAATTATTATATGATTTAAAAAAAAAACGTTTGATTATAAAAACCAAACAAATTCTAATGATTTTCTGATAATTCCTTAATGTGCGACAATTCTTGTTGACCGCCCGGACGATTTGGCTGCTGTGTGGGCGTATGTTTCGTTGCCTGGCAACCTATTTTTCAAGTCAGGTATATGGACGATGGATAAACAGACGAACACGGTCGTGATTCGTCCTGTCCTTATGATTTATGCGCTTTAGTGCACTGCCCCCCCCTCCCCCCCCCCACACACACCTACCCGTTGTGTAAAGAAGTACGTGGTCAGAATATTTCCCGAGATAAATTTTTGAAAAAGGAACTGGTTACACACACATGATTTTTTTATTTTATGTATGTTCTTGGGCCGGTACCTAAAGTTCGGTCAATTCGAATATGATCGACATGAACCATTGGCCTTTAAAGCTCAGATATGGAAAGGATGTTTCGTTTTTTGTACGATTCCTTTGACTAAGTACCTACGTTTCTTGTTACTAAAGCTAACGTTTGTTTTTTAAACTTTTTAGGTACCAGTATGAAGACCACTATGAACATCATCTTTTTATTCATCGCTATTACAAGGTAAGAACAAAACTTTTCATAATTGTTGTCAGTGAAAGGAAACTGGAGAGTCGAGCTAAACCCGACACCACAGGGATTGAATTTGTGTCTTGCATAGACGAAAGACTTTCTAATGTGCATACAGCACAGATGTTAGATCACTCAAATCCGCCCAATCATTCGCATTAATTAATAATATGGTCGTAATATCAGTGTCACCCATGCGTTGGATCTTAGAAACAACAGGTGCAATCATTATAATAAGTACTACAGTCGAGGTTGACGAGACAAATCCATTGTACACGTGCCGTGCTATGCGTTTCGTGTTTGTTAATTATTATTTGTTGACTAATTACACGTAAATCTTACATACTTACGGTTACTAATATGCTCAGAATACTTATTTACAGCAGAGCTTACTATACAAGCTGCTCAAATTATGTACTTTTATTATCAAAAAGTAGAATGGTTTCTTTTATCATGGATTTCATGGCTGATGGATAATTTAAGAGGGCAATTTCAAAGCTAACATGGTCATTGTTATTACTCGTTTGCAATACGCCTCCGCTTTTTTGTTTTTATATATAAAATACTTAATTCAGTAGAATTTTATAACTTTGTTTCTACACCGATCCCAGATATAATCTTAGTGGAACGTCAACGGGAACATTCTCTGGAACCTAGGATGTGCCTCTTATTAAGACACAATGTTATAAGTTTTCTAAATTGTCCCATCAAGTTTCAATTGTATTGTGTGTATGTGGTACGCTAACAGTCGAGAATCGAATGACACAAAGACTCTGCCACTGTGATATATTTAAAGGACTTGCAACGGCGGGTCTGTGGGTCAGTTTTATTCGTTGTGCCATATTTGACTAATTTTACCTCACAGATTTGGAGTCAGGGAAAAGTTGTACTGTCCTGCATTGTACACGGCACCATAAAAATAAACATCTGCACATGTCTGTCTCAAAGTACTTTATAGACCCATTTAATTCTATTTCTATTTTTTTCCTGGACTTTAAAGTTTCTCTTCCAGATTACTATAGTCCGAAAGTGATGTCCCGGTGGACTAAATATTGACAAACCCTTTGATGCATTAATATAACATTAATGAATGAAATAGGGTTTAACGTACTACATTTTTGTTTCAAAATGAAGATAGGATTTACGTACCACCTTGTCAATGTATGTGTATCAACTTACTCGTGTGGTAGAGGACTCTTCTTATGAATTACATATAGGAATGATTTACCCACCTTTTGTGACGACAGTGAAACTAACTTGTTTAATTATTTAGAAACAGAATACATTTACCTTAGATTTTGAACTCTTGGGGGCCATTAATTCAATTTGAAACAAAAAAGTTAGAAGCGAAGGATCTAACTAAAACTCATTATTATTTCTTTACTGTAAAAGAAAAAAAATCAACAGCAAGATGTGACCTAATGTTCATTTCATCTGTGATGGCGATTAAACCGTGTGTTTAGTCATATCGTTTCAATTTTCATGGTGTATTATGAGTTCACCTGAGGAACCGTTCAATGTGAAGAAATCAGTTTTATTTGAGATAGTTTACTTTGTCCACAATGACACTACTGTAAGTAATATTAACTACGTTTGGACAGAATGCATGTCTTGAAATGGCTCAAATTTCTAGTAACACGTTGATCGCTTCATCTGATGTCTTCGATCAGTTGTCCACAGATCATAATTGCTAATTATATTTCTTCCCACACCGGAAACTCAACTAAACTGCCTGGTTGATTAGAGGCAGGTTGTTTATTTTGCAATCTCGATGATTAGAAAGTTTGTTAGATGATTGTGTTTGGCCCAGTTAATCAACATGTTCACTTACATTTTATATTCCATTTGTTGTAGACGGTTGCTCATTGTCTTACATATCTTGATTAACAGCAAAGCTTACAATCAGACATTATTACACTGCCTAAACTTGTACTGAGGAACCGTTCCACAATGATGATTATATTATTGTAGCCCAGTTCGTATAGTTTACAAGATTTAATTTTCGAATCATTTTTGAAAATCTTAAAATGTTTAGTCTGAATAAACATAAAAGACATTCGAATAATGGTATCCTCTATGTGCATACAAGATGGATAAATGTTTGGAAGTTACATGTTATGTTTGAGTTAGGCAATTTATATCGAACTCTTAACGTTAATTCTAAACGTCATATTTACACGCATATACTCGAATTTATCTTCCACGCACATATTCACTCTAAGATAAATAGTACTTTCTATTAAAAATAGTTTAGATAAGTGTAGTTAAAATGTAAATTTAGCATCATTTTATTTTTTTTATGCTGTACGCCATAGAAAGTGTAATGTGAAGACCATATAGGATATTTTAACGATACAAAATTCTAAACTTTCTGACATATTTATTTGCTATTAATTTAATGCCCCCAGGTTTCGGATATCAATTATGATTATAAAAACATTCCTTGAAATGTAAAGCAAAAATAATTTATCGTTAAAGCTAAAACAAAAGAAAGAAATATATAAGATTCTCTTTGTGCCTGATACCACATCTGACATTTTTACTTGTTCGAATCGATGTGTAGTATAAAACAATAGAAGAAAAGATTAATGCCAGTCTTAGAAAATAAACCCTCCACCATTAAATTCTCAGCATTGATTTTACTTTCATCCCCATCCTGATTACTTTTATGGGCGAGATGAACAAACTTTAAAGGACATCTGCCATTATGAATAGTTAGAACAAAGATAATCTTTATGGGAGGGTTAGGAAGAATTTAACGTAAGTCGCAAAGCTTTCTGGTATTACAGTGTCCTTTATTGTTCATTCGCTTTATTTCATTCCGAAGTAATTACTAGCACTTTGAATGATTCCTTCCTTAATTCTTAACATTACAATCCTCGCCGTGAAAACCATGGTGACATCTAAGATAGTTTTTGACTCGTATCATTCTAATATTAACATACAGTATAGTGAATGTTTTCCATAGATCATCCAACCAATAATAACTACATGTATATGTTGACGGGAATCATCGGTCTGGGTTTGGGTAGAAGTGGTGTTTCTGGGCATTTTCGATCATTTGTTCGGTTTTAATGTACCTTTATTGATATAACCCATTTCATACAAATACAGACGAATATTTAAGTAATTCGAAATTATCATTTTTACATCTCTACGTAATTTCGGAATGTTTCGTCAGTTGAAAAACACAGTTACTCAAATGCTGGATGGCACTTTGTTTTAATCTTAAATATCACTGAGAAAGACTAAAAGTTATGTAAGCACAGTAATAATAATAACTAGATCTGCTACTGTCCCATGCAGATATGAAAGCTTTCATATTCATCGTCACGTGTCATCGATTATATCAAGTATCTCAAATAAAAGGATAAGAATAACAAACTATCAAAATTGGTCAAAAACTCGCGAAGTTACAAGTCTAAATATAGTATAAAAAATTGCATAATCTGAAAACTAAGGGGAAATAACTGATACTTGTGTTGCTGTAATCGGGATGACTTCCCACTTCAAAACTTTCAGAAAAATGAAATGAAAATGGTAAGAAAACATCGAAAAATTAAATGAGATAACTTTGAACAGAACTAAAACTTTTTGAATCAGGTTGAACTCAACTGTTTGAATTTTTACGTTAATATGTAAATTTGGAAAATTTTAAAGACATAATTATCAAAATCGGTCAAAAACTCACAAAGTTACAAATTTAAATGTAGTGAGAAACATTGCACCCGGGCAAAAAATAATCTTTAAACTAAAGGGAAATAACTGAAACTTGTATAGCTGTAATCGGGCTTCCAAAATTAGAGATATGTTATATAATTATGATCTTTTAGAGGCATTTAGTAACCGGAAAGAGCAATACACAAAAACACATACTTATGGAAAAACAGCTTGATAACGTTGAGAGAATACTCATCGAAACGTCGCCTAAATAAATTAAGTAGCTGTTTTTCCATAAGTATGTGTTTTTGTGTATATAATTATGGTTTCCAATATGTT
This sequence comes from Patella depressa, assembly GCA_948474765.1. Taxonomy (NCBI): domain Eukaryota; kingdom Metazoa; phylum Mollusca; class Gastropoda; family Patellidae; genus Patella; species Patella depressa. The sequence goes on along the minus strand of OX419715.1, from coordinate 48,461,182 downwards.
TGGTTATAAGTAGGAAATCGTGACAACTTCTTAAGCATGTTTTAAACAAAGGGTCATAGACTGCAATATACGAGGTTGGACAGGCGACCATACTCCTTGTCACGTACAACCAAGAAATCGAAACAACGTCAGTTGACTATATGACAGACGTTATGATACAGATCGCACGTGCTAACCATTCAGCCACGCAACCTCCCTAAAATCGGCAAATTGCTGACCTACAGCGAGAAACATTTCAACCGGGCGAAATCTTCTATTTTATTAGTTTAATTTGTACGGTACCTTTAGTTATCAACCGAATATTACAAAACTTTTAAAAATAAGCTCCCCCTGACCAGCTAAATCGTTCGCAACAAATGTTTGCCCCCTAAAATCGGCAAATTGCTGACTTTAAAGTGAGAAACATTACAACCGGGCGAAATCTTCTATTTTATTAGTTTAATTTGTACGGTACCTTTAGTTATCAACCGAATATTACAAAACTTTTAAAAATAAGCTCCCCCTGACCAGCTAAATCGTTCGCAACAAATGTTTGCCCCCTAAAATCGGCAAATTGCTGACTTTAAAGTGAGAAACATTACAACCGGGCGAAATTTCCTGTTTTATCACTTTTACAGTACCTCTGATTACCAACCGATTATAACAAAACTTTAAAAAAAAGAGAAAGAGAGAAATGCGGCTTCACGTCCATTCCACACAAACTAGATCATTTCGGGGCTAACATATGTCAGCCTTCCTAAAATCGGGAAATTGCTGACTTATAGCAAGAAACATTTCAACCGGGCGAAATTTTCTGTTTTAACAGTTTGATTTGCACGGTATTTTAATTACCAACCGATTATTACAAAACTTTTGAAAATAAGCTCCAACTGACCAGCTTAATCGTATGCAATAAACGTTTGGCCTGAATTAAAAGTTCTGCACCGAGAAAGTTCATCTCGATTTTCCGGCGTGGTTCCCCCTTGTCAGTGAGGCAGAACGGAGGGCCTGACAAGGAGGGCTGTGTAGTTTTTCGGATGGGACGAAAAACCAAGGTCGCGTGTACACATTGGAGTGCACGTAAAATATCCCTAAGCAGTTGGAATTCGATACTGTTGAATAAGCTCTATACGATGACTAAATGTGCAGATTGTAGTCACCCACACTGCATGTTTCGCTTAACAATGAAAGGGTGCCGTTTTCAATGTTCGATCCTTTTATTCTTCTACTCCTGATATTTTGGACTGTTGATCGAAGTTTTCATATAAAAGATTACCGATAAGACTCTTTGTAGAAGAAGTTCCCAAAAAATATTATGTTGACTTTAAGAGAAAAGAACCTTTAAAGATGCTCCAAATCGTAAAAATACGACTTTTTGGATTTTCGATCTCTTTTTTTCTGCTATCCCTGATATTAAAAAAAAAGATACAACGATTTCACACAACAGGCTAGCTATTACACTCTCGATTAACAGGAGTTTCACCGCCCTCCCTTCATTATACCCGAAGTTATCTTGCCCTAAAGAATCAACAAATCAGCATGCTTATCTCTGCTTACCCTAGGCAGAAAATGCTCATCTTTGAACTCAATGACCTAGTGAACGTCTACATGAAAGATTGAACATTCTAGCTCAATTAGAAGGAGAGTTATTGTGTTTCAAAGTCTCGGCCCTTCAAATTGCTACTACTTTTCATATTCACTTCGAAATGGCAACCATCAATTGACCTAAATCAAAATTCTGCTCTGAACAATTTTAGGCCATATTTCAAGGATTCAGAAAATATAACTCCCGTGTCTGTAAGTAAAATAGCAAAAAAGCCTTAGGGATTTTTCACGTTTCAAGATGGTGGCACTTCCGATTCGATCGACAAACTTCATATTTTGTGTACAAATTAGTAATTACTTATCTAGTATCCAAAAAAAAAATCAGGTAATTTTGACCTATATTTCGATGATTTTTTTGAAAATTTTGATCCTTAATTTCGTCAAGGGGAGATAATTTAGAAAATTTCTAATTATATTTTTGAAGTCACATCGGTAAGATCTACTTATATACTAAATTTCATGAAAATCGTACAACTATTAAAGAAGTTGTCAAATTGGTCTAAACTTCCGGTTCGAAATCAGAGCGACGAATTTTCGAAATTCGAAAATGTGAAACTGCAGATGAAAATGATTTTTTTCAAGGTATTCAAAGAAAAAAGAATTAGTAAAATCGGTCAAAAACTAACAAAGTTACGACTATGCATTGTCAGTTTTTTCGTTCGTAAAATTCGGTGATTTCGGATTCGTAAAACGTTTAGAAAATATATTTAATCAAGGTTCGCACCCCATGTTTTTTTGGGGGGGAGGGGGGTAGATCAATATTTCAGAAAGATCCTATGGATAGATTCTGAGAAATCCGATTTGCAGAAAAAACAACAAAAAAAAATAATAATAATAACTTTAACAGAAACAATAAGCTTTCATATGTAATACATATGAAAGCTTGATAATAATAATAATGCTTTATTCAGTAATAAGATCATATGATCCAAAGATACCAAATATTTTTACACACATATTAAATATAAGCCGAAGCTATTTACAGAATTCCAAACATCAAAAGTTGTACTTATATAATCATGATATTTTATTAAACAATGGTAGTCATATACATGCAGTGCCTGTAACATAAGCACAGTATGTATACATTGAAAAGAAATCCAGTGGTACGGGGTAATTGTTGCGAGACCAGGAACATTGAAAGAACAGTGATTGACAATTGGCAATTGTTGGAACATAAGTTACAACATTATATCGCAAATTTCAGAGCGAAGAAATCTCGTAATAAATCAATGTAATTTTCCAACAAGATCAATAGATTTTAAAAAATTTGTTTACGTGTGATTAAACGGCCCAATCGAAAGTTTGTATGTCGGACAAAAAGTACCAGAGAGCTTTAGACTGTACGGGGCAATGTATAATTAATTAATAATGAATCTATTTGTTTCACTAAATTATTTCTTGGTCTTATTCTTTAAGTCTACATTAGTATTATCAGTGTTAAGGTATCAGTCCACGTGGGCTGGTCACAGACTAAAGTGTAAAAGTTATTTTCATATCCACTCCAATGAATTCTACACAGAAATCGATGACATTTTGAGACAAAATAGTAGACATACTCTACCTGTAATTACTACTGACATCAATAAAAGTAATCAGAAATAATCGGATTTCCTCTGGAATTAGAACGTCTAATTAGAACTGGAATTAAAGGTTTTTTTTCTTCATTAGCCCTGGACATATCAGCTGTACACTTGAAAGGTCTCGTGGAACAAGCTTATCTTTATTATTAGTATTATCTGATCGTAGAATATTTTCAAAAGTATTTACAGATATTGACAGGGGGGCGGGGGCACGGTGATGCATTTATTAAAATACACTGTGTTCAAGCCCCAATAACACTTTTGTTGTAACTGAAAAATATGTCCCAATCTTCATTCTGGTCAACAAATCGTATTATTTTAGAATATTCCAATTAAATGATGATATAAATTTCATCTTAACACACCTAATTTAAAAAATTGGAAAAATTCAACCAATTGGTTTGAAAAGTCTAACGTAAACCTTTTCAAATGTGACTTGGATTTTTAAATATTTTCGAACCCTCTGGACAAATAAAATAGGTTGTAATTGATAATTTACACAACAGGTAGGACATTTAAACATCTAGTACTTAGAAACAGGGTATTATTTATTTTCTGGAGCTACCAAGCCAGCAAGAATGTTATTGTCCCTTTAACAATGACAATAATGCATAAATCAATAGGGAGCTCAGTCAGCAAGGCGGCAGTGTGAAGTTGAATCGTTTTTCGTTATTCGTTATTCACCAATAACTAATAACGAGATGACTTACCTCGTTATTGGCGAATAACGATGCAAGTCATCTCGTTATTCGTTATTCAACTTTATATTCGGGATTCACCTCGTTATTCGGGATTCACATATAAGGTACCTTTAATGAAGATATTTCAGAATTTAATTCTAAAAGATCATTAGACAACAATAGAAAAATGGATTGCAAAGCATACCCTAGCAGTAGAAATATATTAAATCAAGTATAGTCGGTAAATAAACCAGATTGTTATTAAAGCCACGAATAACGAATAACGAACTTTTTGTTATTCGTTTTTCACCTCGTTATTCGGGATTCACATATAAGGTATCTTTAATGAAGATATTTCAGTATTTAATTTTAAACGATCATTAGACAACAGTAAAATAATGGATTGCAAAGTATCCCTTAGCCGTAGAAAACATATTATTTGAAGTATAGTCGGTAAATAAACCAGATTGTTATTCAAGCGGTGAATAACGAATAACGAACTGTTTGTTATTCGTTTTTCACCTCGTTATTCGGGATTCTCATATAATGTACCTTTAATGAAGATATTTCAGTATTTAATTCTAAACGATCATTAGACAAAAGTAAAATAATGGATTGCAAAGTATCCCCTAGCAGTAGAAAACATATAAAATGGCGTATAGTCGGTAAATAAAGCAGATTGTTATTCAGGCCGTGAATAACGAATAACGAACTGTTTGTTATTCGTTTTTCACCTCGTTATTCGGGATTGACTTATAAGGTATATTTAATGAAGATTTTTCAGGATTTAATTCAAAACGATCATTAGACAACAACAGAATAATGTACTAAATGGCGTATAGTCAGTCGGTAAATAAACCAGATTGTTTTTCAAGCCGTGAATAACGAATAACGAATTGTTTGTTATTCGTTTTTCACCTCGTTATTCGGGATTCACATATGAGTTATCTTTAATGAAGATATTTCAGGATTTATTTCTAAACGATCATTAGACAACAACAGAATAATAGACTGCAAAGTATCCCGTAGCAGTAGAAAACATATTAAGTGGTGTATAGCCTGTAAATAAAACAGATTGTTGTTCAAGCCGTGAATAACGAATAACGAACTGTTTGTTATTCGTTTTTCACCTCGTTATTCGGGATTGACTTATAAGGTACCTTTAATGAATATATTTCAGGATTTAATTCTAAACGATCATTAGACAACAACAGAATAATGGACTCCAAAGTATCCCCTAGCAGTAGAAACATATTAAATGGCGTATAGTCGGTAATTAAACCAGATTGTTATTCAAGCCGCGAATAACGAATAACGAACTGTTTATTAGACAACAGTATAATAATGGATTGCAAAGTTTGTTATTCGTTTTTCACCTCGTTATTCGGGATTGACTTATAAGGTATCTTTAATGAAGATATTTCCGGATTTAATTCTAAACAAGCATTAGACAACAACAGAATAATGGACTCCAAAGTATCCCCTAGCAGTAGGAAACATATTAAATGGCGTGTAGTCGGTAAATAAACCAGATTTTTATTCAAGTCGTGAATAACGAATAACGAACGAATATCCCCTACTTTTTTTTAATAGTATATTTCAGTATTTAATTATAAACGATCATTAGACAACAATAGAATAATGGATTGCAAAGTATCCCCTAGCAGTAGAAAACATATTAAATGGCGTATAGTCCGTAAATAAACCAGTTTGTTATTCAGGCGGTGAATAACGAATAACGAACGGTTTCTTATTCGTTTTTCACCTCGTTATTCGGGATTTTGTTATTAAGGTAGCGAATAACGAGCTATTTGTTATTCGTTTTTCACCTCGTTATTCGAGATTCACATATCATGTGTTCATATATCTTTAATGAAGATATTTCAGGGTTTCATTCTAAACGATCATTAGACAACAATAGAATAATGGATTGCAAAGTATCCCCTAGCAGTAGAAAACATATTAAATGACGTATAGTCGGTAAATAAACCAGATGGTTATTCAAGCGGTGAATAACGAATAACGAACTGTTTTTTATTCGTTATTCATCTCGTTATTCCGGATTGACTTATAAGGTATCTTTAATGAAGATATTTCAGGATTTAATTCTGAACGATCATTAGACAACAACAGTATAATGGACTGCAAAGTATCCCCTAGCAGTAGAAAACATATTAAATATCGTATAGTCGCTAAATAAAGCAGATTGTTATTCAAGCCGTGAATAACGAATAACGAACTGTTTGTTATTCGTTTTTCATCTCGTTATTCGGGATTCACTTCAAGCCGCGAATAACGAATAGCGAACTGTTTGTTATTCGTTATTCATCTCGTTATTCGGGATTCACATATAATGTACCATTAATGAAGATATACTATTCAAAAAAAGTAGGGGATATTTGATTTTGGGGGCATAATACTAAAATATGCAAATGACTACGAAAAAAGTCACTATAGAACCTAACAGAGGAAACATTTCCAGTTACATGTGACGCCCAAACGCACCAATAGCTACCACATTGAATGCAGGTGATGCTTGGGATCATCATGGGGGCCCAACCCAAGATTTGCACGACTCTGACTTTGAATGTTACAGTCATTGTGGCATTGAATTCCAGGGTGGAAACATCAGTTTAATTGTTTTAGTGACCAGAAAACAAATTTTGATATGCGTCGGCTTACCCAAAATGAAAGGCTACGTGCCCTTGGCATGCTACAGATCGGCACAACACAGGCGGTTGTGGCGCGGACGATGAATGTTTCTCAGTCTGTCATAAGCAGGCTATGGTCCAGATACCGTGATACACAATCTGTACAGGACAGACCACGCTCAGGTCGACCAAGGGCGACAACTCAAGCCCAGGATCGATTTATCCGTACCTTGGCCTTGAGAAATCGTGTCATCACAGCAAATCAGATCAGCGCTCGTCTTCAAACAGACACTGGTGTGAGAGTGAGTGGCCAGACGATTCGGAATCGACTGCATAGGGGTCACCTTCGCGCCCGACGTCCTCGCGTGATCCCTTGTTTGAGAGATCATCACATTCAGGCAAGACGTCGTTGGTGTAGGGATCGTCAACACTGGGATAATCGACGCTGGAGCAATGTGATGTTTTCAGATGAGTCAAGGTTCACTGTTGATTTTTTGGACAGACGTAGGAGGGTGTGGCGTCGTCGAAACGAGCGCTTCCAAGACGTTAACGTCATCAGACATGATCGATTTGTGGGTGGTTCTGTTATGGTGTGGGGAGGCATCACTGTTGCTGGAAGAACGGCTTTACATGTTGTTGCAGGGCGTGTTACAGGCCAGTACTACCGGGACAACCTCTTGGCAGTCCATGTTGTGCCGTTCGCACGACGTCATGGCCGCCGTTTCATCTTCCAGAATGACAACGCAAGATGTCACAGGTTACCTCCAACAACAGAACATCACCACATTACCTTGGCCAGCACTGAGTCCCGACCTCTTCCCTATCGAGCATGTCTGGAACATGCTTGGACAGAGGTTACGTCAACGTCAACAACGTCCTGCCAATGTCCAAGAACTTGCTGCTGCGTTGCAACAGGAATGGGACAATCTGGACCAAAATGACCTTAGACGTCTCATTAGGAGTATGCCACGTCGGATCAATGCTTGTTTGGCAAACAGAGGAGGATTTACCCGTTACTGACTTTGTTGTGATGCTGTGGTAACTTTGCTGTTTGACCCCGGGTATCATTTTACCCTTATAATGGTCAGTCTGTGCCTTACTTAGTCTAACGATCATTTGGAATAAATCGATGAATGTGAACTTCATTTCATTTTGTCATTTGTTTCTTCGTCAGTTTCATTAGGTGACTTTAATAACACTTAAAAATCAAATATCCCCTACTTTTTTTGAATAGTATATTTCAGTATTTAATTATAAACGATCATTAGACAACAATAGAATAATGGATTGCAAAGTATCCCCATAGCAGTAGAAAACATATTAAATGGCGTATAGTCCGTAAATAAACCAGTTTGTTATTCAGGCGGTGAATAACGAATAACGAACTGTTTGTTATTCGTTTTTCACCTCGTTATTCGGGATTTTGTTATTAAGGCAGCGAATAACGAGCTATTTGTTATGCGTTTTCACCTCGTTATTCGAGATTCACATATCATGTGTTCATATATCTTTAATGAAGATATTTCAGGGTTTCATTCTAAACGATCATTAAACAACAATAGAATAATGGATTGCAAAGTATCCCCTAGCAGTAGAAAACATCTGGTTTATTTACAGACTATACTTCATTTAATATGTTTTCTACTGCTAGAGGATATTTTGCAATCCATTATTCTATTGATGTCTAATGATCTTTTAGAATTAAATCCTGGAATGTCTTTATTAAAGGTACTTTATATGTGAATCCCGAATAACGAGGTGAAAAACGAATAAAAAAACAGTTCGTTATTCGGTATTCACGGCTTGAATAACTATCTGGTTTATTTACCGACTATACTTCATTGTTTTCTACTGCTAGGGGATACTTGAAATCCATTTTTCTATTGTTGTATAAATCCTGAAATATCTTCATTAAAGATATATGAACACGTGATATGTGAATCTCGAATAACGAGGTCAAAAACGAATAACAAATAGCTCGTTATTCGCTACCTTAATAACAAAATGTACGGTTTTGGATTTAAAGTTTGTGTTACTGTGTTTTATACTACTGGGGGATACTTGTCATCCATCATTCTAATCATGGCTAGCTGCATATTGGAATCCCGAATATAAAGTTGAATAACGAATAACGAATAACGAGGTGACTTGCCTCGTTATTCGCCAATAACGAGGTAAGTCACCTCGTTATTCGTTATTGGTGAATAACTAATAACGAAAAACGATTCAACTTCACACTGCCGGCAAGGCGGATTTTCACTAATACGGCCCCGGGTGCCTCTCGGTGTTGGCTGAGATCTCTGTGTTCAGTGTATAACTTGATGAATGACCTGACAAGAAAAGTGACCATTTGTTCAGATGGCACGACAAACTGACAGCGCAATAATGATCCCATGGCAGTAGACGGTAGTGTCATGGTCCGGACGACATTTTCTCATGGTATACTGTCCGGCCGTCGATGCCGTTCAACCCCATTTCATTTATATTATTAAATTGATAAATTAGTGGCCAGGCAGGAAAAAGACAGAGACTTGTAATAGGAGAGTTGGCAACCTCTCAGCTATGTGCCTGTTATCTGTTAAGCACTGTTACGACGACTGTGATGTGCAAATACTATAAAATGTTCTATTTATTGTTGCTTTTAATAAAGCTATTATATCTATACGCACGATACTGTTTCCTTGTATTAAGAACTTCCGGTTCCACCACGGAAGAGCGTATTAAGTTCAACTCAATATGTTACATTACTGTGTTTAGTTACAAATCAAATTACCTGTGAAAACCTTAATAATTTCATAATAAAGATAATTTCTCTGCCTTTCTTTCCTGTTCCTCATAGATGAAACTTTGTATGTAATTTGACGAAGCGTTGACGATTAACTAAAGATGTATTCCATTGAGATTTGAAATGCTAATTAAATAACCAATGATTAGATATTATATACAAAATACCCGGAGAAAAATATTCAGTGTGCTAAACGACTTTTTGTGTAGCGATGTAATCTTTTTATTGGACTTTACTACAGCTAATGTGTCACTTATACAAGTTGGAATCGACGAATGACATCTTTGCACGTGCGAATTACGAGCTATCTTGGCTGATTTTAAATGGTATTTTCCTGTCGCAATACAATGCAACACTTTTGCTACCTACTTAAAATAGCAGTTTATTCATCAACAGGAAATCTCATACTGCGAGTATGCTCCATTTTGACTTTATCGCGGAAATTTTCACACGAATTGATACACAAGATCCGTTGACAGTTGGAATTCGAAGAACAATACTATGGTGGCCTATCGTTATCATTGAGGATTTAACAAAATTTCTTTAAAAACCTAAACAAAATGGAAAGCAAAGTCAAAATTAAAAGTAAACTAAAAGCAAAAGTTAAATCAAAAGCAAAAGATAACCAAAGGTAAAAATTAAAATTAAATCAAAAGTAAAAATTAAATCAAAAGCAAAAATAAAAGTAAAATCAAAATGTAAATTAAAATCAAAACACAAATTAAAAGTAAAAGCAAAATGTAAATTAAAATCAAAACACAAATGAAAACTAAAATCATTTTTAAAAGTAATTTAAAATGTAAAACAAAAGTAAAAGTGAAAAGCAAAACAAAAATATTTGTCGGCCTATCGTTATCATTCAACTTTTTTTTTCACGCAAAAGTAAAATGAAAAAATGTTGGTCGGCCTATCGTTATCATTCAACGTCCTTGACCCCAATCGGTAACCGTCGGCAATTTCCGATCGCTTTGACTCGACGATTTGTTCTCCCGCTGTACAAATAAAACTGAATCAGAACAGTATTTCCTTATGGGATGCGAAACGTATATAGATTTGAAAAAGCAATATATATCCAACCGTAAATGTTACCGATTAAACCTTTTTCTTTTAATAATCTCTTCAATCCATCAAGCATCATAGCCCCAATTGTTGCAGAATTTGTGATTGATATGTCCACCTAATATTAGGCTATATTACCCGTATCTATTTTATACGCGCATGTTGTTTTTTTTCTTTTTTGTCCTGTTTTTACTTTCAATATACGATATATTGTATGTATAGTTTGTATTGTCTGTCTGTAAATTTGTACACGTGTATAACTTTTTCATCTTTGCATATTGTATATGGTCTCCCTAAAAGGCGTTCCGATGCAATCAAATTCGGTTCTTTTATATTCTATACACACGTTTACACATTCGTTAGTGTAATGGTAGACGTTACTGATTCCCTCTACACTACCGCCGCTTTTGGGTTAGTGGCCCTCGAGACGCAGCTATACCCAAGGTCAGGTTGTCGCTATAAGTATTTTCGAAGAGAAGAAACACTCTGACGCCCACGTCGGGCAAACACTAGAGACTTTTGGCAAGTATAAATTCCTGGGGCCTATTTCACGAAATTTTAACTAAGATAAGATACCAATTTTAGTAATTTGATTGGATAATATTAGATTGATTTTAGTGCTTAGCCAATCAAAATTGAAGTATCTACTAAAATTGGATTTTATCTTAAGTTAAAATTTCGTGAAACAGGGCCCAGGTCCGTTAGGGTCCGTATCACGTATCCGTATCGATTTTGCTTGTGACATCATCAATGTGTGTGCATTTCTCATACGTGTTACGGCACACGTTGGGCAAACACTAGACACTTTTGGCAAGTATAAATTTCTGGTCCGTATCACGTATTCGTATCGATTTTGCTTGTGACATCATCAATGTGTGTGCATTTCTCATACGTTTTACGGCACACGGATACAGCAGAACGTATCGAATTTCTTTCATACAGAAAAAGTCCGTATAACATCGTTTTCATTTTACGATCTATTTTGCTACTTTTAGACGTCAAAATGGTGTACCATAGCGTTTTTATGAATCTATGTGTATCCTGGAACACAAAAGTGTATATTTGACGTGATTTGAACCATGATAAAAACTGGAATTTAATAATTATTTTTGATGGGTTTTCTCGGAATTTTTATATTTTTCTTGTCTGTCCGTCTGCATGCTGGTTGAAATGAGTAGTGGGGAGGGGGACCTTGCAAATCTGTAAATGATTTGATTCTATGGTAAACGGGTATAAACTTTTTATTCATCAGTGAAACAAATTACTACAAGTCGAAGATTTTTAAGAAGATTCGACATTCACTTGTTTTAATAGCTCAGCGACTGTCGAGCGACTTTACTCGCTTTCGGCATTTGTACTGGCACTGATGGTGATCTTGGACGATACCTGTCATCATGCTGTAATAGAACTACGTGGTAAGGAGTAGTCGCCTGTCCAACCTCGTGGGTTTTCTCCGAGTACTCCGGTTTCCACCCACTGCTAATGACCCCTACGCACAAGCGAATTATTGAAATAAAATTAAACCATATGTCAGTACCGAAATGACCTAGTTTGTTTTGAGTGGACGTTAAACCACATTTATCTCTCTTTGCCTGGATTAGCGGGTTCGGTTCTTGACGGGGTATCTTGTCACATTGCTTGCCCAAAGTGGGCGTCGGAGTGCTTCTTCTCTCCGAAAAAATTCATAGTGACAACCTGACCTTGGGTATAGCTGCGTCTCGAGGGCCACCCATCCAAAAGCGGCGGTAGTGTAGAGGGAATCAGTAACGTCTTCCATTACACTAACGAATGTGTAAATGTATATCGAATAGAAAAGAACATACCAGAATTTGATTGCGTCGGAACGCACTTTTAGGGCGGCCATTAAAGATGAAAAAGTTATACACGGGCATCAGTTTACAGACAGACAATACAAGCTATACATACAATATGCCTATATAGAAAATAATAAAAAGGGCAATACACCCCCCCCCCCCCCGCCCCCCCCAAAAAAAACCCACATATGGGCGCATAAAATAGATACGGGTTATATATTCCGTAATTGTTTCTTATATAAATTTCGTTCGAGCAATCAAAATGTTATGAAATATCATTGGCAGGAATGATTTGGTGTAATTAATATAAAACGAATTCACTGAGCGGATTTATTATGTAACAAACCTGTATGAAACCACGAACTTCAATTACGGTTTCGCATGAGGCTAAAACTAATCATGATTTTTAATATATAGATCTGATTTATTGTACTGCTTTTGTAGTGTATAACTAATGTCATCGTCCCGCTTGTCTTTAAAATATATTGATTTTTGTATTAATGGATTGAATATGTAATTATTCATAATAATATGCCAACCGTGTCATATTAGCCACTGGGGTTTTATTTGTTTTGTTTTGTTTGTCAAATTAGATGTTCTGCTTGATGGAATTAAAACGCACTGTTCTCAAAAGCCCGACCATAAATTGTTACTTAAAGGAGCTAAGCCTGTAACTGAATATTTTCCATAATATTCAAAATTAAAAACGTGAATTAAAATTTAATATTGGTCCATTTCAATCAATATTGATGTTGTTATCTTGCCGTGAAAATAGAGGATCCTAATATCCATTATTTCACATCTATATGTGAACATATTAAAATCAGTACACGAGTCATGTATTCTACGGTTTCCGGTGTCATTTGTAAAGGACAAAGAAAAACACATCCTACAAGACAATACGTGGCTAAGTGGTGATCAAATGGAATGTATCTGTTTAAACGTGTAATATTCGCCGAAGGAGTTTCCGATAAATACCGAATTTCATTCCATTGAAGGGGGTTGGGTAGCCCAATGGTTAACACGTTCGCGCTGTATCATAAGGTCTGTTTATTTAAACAATATTTTATTCATTGCAATTTACAATAAAAATCAAAATCATAAGGTCTGTCATTGAGTCAGCTAGCGCGGTTTTGATTTCCCGGTTGTACGTGACAAGGCGTAGGGTAGCCTGTCCAACCTCGAGTGTTTTCCCCGGGTCCTCCGGTCCCCCCTCCCCACTGCTAAAGACCCCTACGCGCAAGCGAAGTGTTAAGGTAAAACTGAACCATAATACTTATTTTATTCCCGAAATGACCTTGTTTGTCTCGAGTTGACGTTAAACCCATCTCTCGCTCTCTTTCTCCATCTCTCACTCTCATCCCATTGATATCAGAGGGAATCGTGCTTTAATATGCGAACTTAGTTTGGATCAATTTATGAGGTAAAATATATTTAGGCTTTTAAAAAAAGATAATTGAATAACAAAAACTCCCTCACATCTTTATTAGATTTATCTAGTCTCTAAAATTTCACCGATAATTCTAATTCTATATAAAGCATGTTAATACGCGTTTGTGGTTTAATTTATTTGGTTTATCACCTATCAAATCACTTCATTTGAAATTCTTAGAATCATGATACAAAAATAGACCCTCATATCCAGTATCTGATTAAGAGTTCGAATAATACAAGCCCCGACCAGGAAATGCAAAGAATGGGGTTTAACGTCATATATTCTGTACCATCCGGGATTATTCCCTGTAGTAGACTTTGAGGGAACTTTTGTCCGGACAGCGGCGTTTTGGCCGACTTTTCGTCTAATTACACCTGTCAATGGTTCTTTTACGTGCATGTCCATAATCTTGTTGTTTATTTATGATTACGTTGTCACTTTGTAAAGTGCCCCTGAACATGTTATATGAAAGGGTGCACTATTGTAATAATAATAATAATAATAATTCCAACATGACCCCGTACCTGTGTTTTCGTAGCTTTCGAACAACTAGTTGGTGTTTCTTGCCACGCCCCCGTCTTGCACCACAGACAAGCAACAATCACGCTGACAAATCCCGATGTACTCTATCAGCTATCACCGGGATCTAACACCTGATTAGCTAACCAGCGCACTGCACACATTCCCACCCGCTCTCCGCTCCCATATCCAGGAGCTTTGAGATAGAAAATTATGCATAACTTAAATACACGTAGAAGCAAACAATATAATTTGGGTTGATCATTCCGTTATATTCTTAATGCATAAAATCTGAGGCAGTTTCATTACATTGCTGGGGATCATATTTGTCCAAAAATGTTGCGACAAGAATTTAATCCTAATCAACAGTACCTCTGCGGTTGCTTATCTGACATTTTTCATGATTACAGACAGAATTAATAATAATGTCCCTGGGGTATGTTTATATTTGACTAATCTTAAAGGTCATTTTTTTAATCTGAGTTTAGTGTAATCGTCTATATTCGAATTTCGTAAATATTTGATAGTAATGTGTCCAGGCTAAATGGGTTAGAGGGGACTAAACTCCTCTCATATTCCTGAATTAAAAGTTATGATATTTATTAGGTCCGCAACCATTTCTATCCTGCTATGATAAAGATAGGCTGGCACTGCCAGGCATGATACCACCACATTTTCGAGAGATGGATAGAGAACAAGCAATACCGAAAGTGATTTTTCCTACATCATTAAGTCCTGTATTTCATACTGTATTGGGAGCAGCCATTTAGTTGGTCAGTTCCAGTCTGATATTCATGAAATTCGAAGCCGACAATGATTATGGTGTGACGGAACACAACCTAGAAATGTGACTTTTCATCAAAATCGGATAAGAATTGTGACCTGTTGAGAGTCCACAACCATGATATACCATATTTTTTACACTATTCGCGTACAAACGGCGACCATTTCGTCTGGCAATTTTGGTACGATTTTCACGAAATTAGAACTCAACCTTCTTCATCAAAATCGAATTAAAATTGTGACCTATACAGGGTCCACAACCATGATATACCATTTTTTTAACAGTATTCGCGTACAAACGGCGGCCATTTTGTCTGTCAATTTTGGTCCGATTTTCCCAAAATTCAAACTCAACCTTCCTTACGGTGTAACGGTGATACAATCAAACGTTTTTTTTTAAATCGGATAATAATTGTGACATCCAGAGGGACCACAAGCTAAAGAAAGGGGGATTTTGCGTATAACCAGGGGCCATAATTCAGGAAGTTACGATCTGATATGAGCAAAGATCTTTGGGTTATAACCATGAATTTCAAGTTTCATCAAAATCAAATTAAAATTGTGACCTTTACAGGGTCCACAACCTTGATATACCATTTTTTAACAGTATTCGCGTACAAACGGTGGCCATTTTGTATGGCAATTTTGGTCTGATTTTCCCGAAATTCGAACTCAACCTTCCTTACGGTGTAACGGTAAAATAATCAAACGTTTTTTTAAATCGGATAATAATTGTGATCTCCAGAGGGACCACAAGCTTAAAAAAAAAGGCGACTTTGTGTATAATCAGGGGCCATAATTCAGGAAGTTACGATCCGATATGCGCAAATATCGAAAGGAACCAAGATCTTTGGGTTATAACCATGAATTTCAAGTTTCATCCAAATCGAATTAAAATTGTGAACTCCACAGGGTCCACAACCTTGATATACCATTTTTTAACAGTATTCGCGTACAAACGGCGGCCATTTTGTATGGCAATTTTGGTCCGATTTTCCCGAAATTCGAACTCAACCTTCCTTAGGGTGTAACGGTGATATAATCAAACGGTTTTTTAAATCGGATAATAATTGTGACCTCCAGAGGGACCACAAGCTAAAAAGGGTGATTTTTCGGACAATCAGGGACCATAATTCAGGAAATTACGTTCCGATAGCCGCAAATATCGAAAGGAACCAAGATCGTTGGGTTACAAACATGCATGTCAAGATTCAATCAGGGGCCATAATCCATGAAGTTTTGATCCGATACATGCCAATATCGAAAGCAGCCGAGATCTTTTGGGGATAAACCTATATTTCAAGTTTCGTCAAAATTAGATAAGAATTGTGACCTGTAGAGAGTCCACAAACAAATTGTGGACGGACGGACGGACGGACGGACAGGGGCGACGACATAATACGTCCACATGAAAATGTGGGCGTATAAAAAGGTGTTTTAGTGTGTCAGCTAACATAATAGAGTGTACCATTAAACACATTAGCTCATTATTGATATCAAGAGTGGCAATAGTTAATTCTAGAAGGTACGACTTTGGAAATATATCATATTTTACCAATCATTTTGCTGTTATAAGTATTATTTCCCACCTTCCACAAGCAGCAAGGAAAGGCGCGCGTAACAATAACGCCATTATATACAAGGAAACTTTCTTCATAGCCCAGTGTTTATCTATATTCGCCAGAAGGAAAAAAAGATTCAATATCATTCTTAAAATGATTATAACACATAACTTTATATAATATTTTATTCCTTTACAGATTTCCAGATTCAAAAGCCGATAACCCCACTGTAAAAGAAGAATGGCTAAAGCATCCTTATGAAGACCGGTTCGGTGGTTTTAAAGAAAATGATGAACTACGCCCTGGGGACAAGCATCATGCGGATTCAACAGCAACTGATTTATTTGATCAACACGATGGCGAAAAGCGTCACATGGATTCTATTGCAAGTGACTTATTTAAGCGCCAAGAAGCCGACAAACGCCGCATGGATTCTATAGCAAGTGACCTACTTAAACGCCAAGAAGCTGAAAAGCGTCACATGGATTCAATTGCCAGTGATCTATTTAAGCGCCGGGACACTGGTGCAGAAAAACGCCATATGGATTCTATAGCCAGTGATCTATTTGAGCGACAAGATGGCGAGAAACGTCACATTGATTCGATTGCAAGTGATTTGTTTAAGCGCCAGGGGGACGAAAAACGTCATATGGATTCGATTGCGAGTGATATATTTAAACGCCAAAATAGTGAAATTGAATCCCTTTCGAGTGAGCATCACGAAGCTGAAAAACGTCACATGGATTCTATTGCAAGAGATTTATTAAAGCGCCAAGATGGTGAAAAGCGTCATATGGATTCTATTGCGAGTGATTTATTTAAGCGCCAGGGGGGTGAAAAGCGTCATATGGATTCTATTGCGAGTGATCTGTTTAAGCGTCAGGGTGGTGAAAAGCGTCATATGGATTCTATTGCGAGTGACCTGTTTAAGCGTCAGGGTGGTGAAAAGCGTCGTATGGATTCTATTGCGAGTGACCTGTTTAAGCGTCAAGATGGTGAAAAGAGTCATATGGATTCGATAGCGAGTGACTTACTTAAGAGACACGATGATGAAAAACGTCATATGGATTCAATAGCGAGTGATCTATTTAAGCGTCAAGATGGTGAAAAACGTCACATGGATTCAATAGCGAGTGATCTATTTAAGCGCCAAGACATTAAGAGGCGCCATATGGACTCAATAGCCAGTGATCTTTTCAAGAGAAAAGATTATGATAAGCGCCATCTTGACTCAATTGCAGGAGACCTTTTTGCAAAACGTCATATGGATTCTATTGCCAGTGACCTGTTTAAGCGCGATCGGCCATCAAAGCGACATTTGGATTCTATCGCTGGAGATTTATTCGCAAAACGTCCAATGGATGCCATAGCAAATGATCTGTTCAAGAGAAGTGATGTTGAATTACTTCAAAAAAGACCAATGGATCCAATTGCTGGTGAACTGCTAAAAAGATTAAACGAAAATAAACGACATTTAGAATCTATTGCTGGTGACCTTATTCGAAAACGCCATTTGGACTCGCTGGCTAGTGATCTTTTTAAGAAAAGGCAATTTGACCACATCACCGGAAGTCTGTTTACTGAAAGACATCTTGACAACATCGCGGGTGAACTTTTCAAAAGAGCAAATATGAAGACCCTAAAGGACGCGCAAGCTATTGACAACAGCTCAGTGGAACCAAGGATGCGCCGAAGACGTTCTCTGTACAATTCATCTCGCTACAGAAGAAACGATAAATATAGTAACTGGAACAACTATGGGGACAACTATGGTTTCGGTCACAAGAGATACATTGACAACATTGCTAACAGTCTCTTGAAGCGATCACCACCAACACCATACCAAGAAAATATGTATAAACATTTGATCCAACGCCGATTCGTAGATTCTATTGCAAACCATCTTCTTATCCGATAACATGAATGGTGATCCCAAGTCTCGGAGACATATTATTTTTTGTAAATTAAAATACACACTCTTATAAGCTTAATCAGTCTCGGGAAATGGAAGAAATGTGCAAACTTTAAAGAAATGACTTTTCTACTTTCTATTTTCAAGTCTGAATAATGTTGTGTTGGATATTTAAATCTATTTTTCAATAAAATGGCTATGGACGCTTTGTTGAAACATTAGCGATAATTCGTCAATAATATATAAAATCTTATCAATATTGTACTATTGATCATTTAAAGATTTAGAACATTTAGATATCCACTGTAACTTTCTTTTTTATGTCTAAATCATTTACAAAGTATTTGACAGACGTGACGTGGGATGTATTTGACAGACGTGACCATTTTGTACATTATATAAAACTACAGAAACATTACTTACTTAGTAATTTTTTAACTTATATTTAAGTAAAATTTTGGTTCATTTAGGATTAAATTAAACTAACTATGTGCCATATTTTTATTATTATGATAATTATTTTGATGTAAATATTGTATTTGCTTTCGTTTGTTATAGAATTGAGACTTTCGAACAGGGGGGGCAGATAGCTTCAAGTTACATGCCAAACATTGCTTTAACTGACTGACAAACAGCAACAGCTCCGATGAAAAGTTGTTGAAGCTTTCAGCCCCAGTTTGATTGGAAACATTCCGATGTTTAAAATCAATAATTACTATGCGTCAGATGTGGGAACACCATTGTAAAATTTAGTGTTTTAGTGTCATACTTTATATTACTTCTTACACTTCTTCTAGTCTTTGCCCAATTAAATACTATTTTGTAGAAAATGACAAAGTCGCTTTTACTCATGCAAGATTATGAATTAAATACTGTAGTCAATAAGCCACGATCTGCTTTAATCTACAAACTTTTAATCAATTATCTTCCTTTGTCTACAATCCTGGACGTAAAAGAAATCTCCAGAATTAAATACTGAGTATTGCTGAACCCCTAAGTCAGCTAAAATAACACTTCAATGATGGTTGTCGATGTATAAAAATCCAAATACCATAATAACAATTGAATGTACTTTCAGTTACATAAAACTTTATTGATATTTTATTGATAGATTGTTTATTTAAAGGCAATAAATGTTGAATTTGAACGTGTAACATTCTTATTTTTAAAAAAGTAAATATGAGATTCAGAAGTTAGTAAAGATCTATGGCGTCTAGAGGTTTGGTCATGTCCGGAGAAAACTATTTGATAACATGCTTACTGGACTCAAGTATCCGGAACAATACTGAGAAATGTGAGAAAGAGAGAAATTTTAAATATATAAAGACGGATGAAATGAGTATTTTATTCACAGTCAGTAGAGCTGATTGAAAACCAATCATCGATAATTTAAAGAAACATTGATTAATTACACTCTTTGATTGCAACCGCTTACCAGCCCGGAAATGCCTATATTTGGTCAATTCTTAATGTTGTCGTTATGAATATTCATCACTTGCACGAAAAGCATTATTTTCCTTCCAGTCAACTTGACATTAGAAGCTACGCTATAATATTATGAATACAATGTGTAATCGCTTACCGCATGATGACATTACCAACACTCTAAGGTGGTACAAAGACCAAATTCGAATTGTGCCGCAACAAGATATTTGGGATATAAACAGATATTTTAAGTTTCGTCAAAATCAGATAAATATTCTTGTGTCAGATGTGACAGGAAATGATTCCCTTTTGGTGATCAAAGAGGAATCTCAGTGAAAAATAGACGGTAAGGATTCTAAAATAGCCTTAGAACCGAGATGGCAAAAAGCCTTATTTTCATACTTGTTGCTTATAGGGACGATCAATAACGGGTGGAGATATATCTCTGACATCCGTTATTTAAAATAACTAATTAACATCAACATCGAAAGATAACAGGATAAATTAAGTGCATGCATTTAAATTATGGATGGAAAAATGAATATGTACTAAATGCAAAATGTGACACAAGACTAGGGAATGTGGGTGGATACGGATAAATCTGCCGTACAAACGGTAAGTTATAAAATAAAAACCGTCACAGTAAATATTCATGATTTTGAGGAGAAGGATAACGGAGGTTGGCTACGGTGACATGTACGGCAACTAGTTACATGTTTTGCAGTATGGTTCTTCAAAATTGTGTATCTCAAAATTTAGGTGGTCAACCTCATCATACAAATTTTAGTGCAAAGACATGGCCATTTGTTCTTCTATCTGCAGTGAAAATTATTCAGCCAAACAAAAATATAATTTCTTACAGCCAGGTCTTGAAAAATGTACAAACTTTACGTGTAGCAATAATATTCCACTTTGTTTTAGAGATAGCCAGACTGACAAGTAATATATTTTTGGGAACCCTGGACAATATGCAAACAGAAAAATCACAAATCAGTTGCATTGATTGTAATTACAGAGGTATGTACTGAAACATGTAACCCCACCCACTAAACACGTTAATGACTGAATCAATCTTATCTTTGGTTGCAGAGCTAATATTACCAAAGGAATCTGTCCAACAGATATTTGTTTTACCATCCCTGGCTAATATATGTACATAAAAACTAAAATAGGTGCAGTAAATATGAACTATGGTTAAAAACAGGCCTTGCTGAAAGAAAAAAATGCCATATTTGGTCTATGTCCACCCCTCTCTAACAAAAGGGTCACAGAATACACAATTTCCACAAATTTGGAAAAAGTACAATGTTTTCAATATCTCAAAGCTCAGAGGCACCATACATATCTTTATTGCAATTCTGGTGCTGAATCCAGTAGACGTGGTACAAGGGTTAATCAGTGAACTGGATGTATGAGATGTGTTGTTGACGTTTGGGAAAGTAGGTCGAGGGGAAATGTGTAGGGAGTGATAGTTAGATGTATTATGAATGGTTAGAGTGGCTGTGGTGTTACGGTGAAATACTATGCCGCTACCGTAACACCACAGCTTTATGATTTGTTAGACAGGAGTGATTTAATGGGTGTCAACAACTGGGTTTCTGATTTTAATGTTGTCTTTTCCCACCGGCACTGGCCGTACGCCAGCAACTGAAAATAGCTGACGAAACAGCTAGGGCGTCGATTGTTAGTTCGCGTACAACTTGAAAAACCGAATGTCGTACGCCATTGTGAAACTGAAAGTAGCTGACGAAGACAGTTAGGGCGCCGATTGTTAGTTCGCGTACAACTTGAAAAAACCGAATGTCAGTATGGTATTTCTGACATAATTGGTTATCGGTGACCTGAAAGCTGGTAATCTCGACTCAAAGCGAGTAATCTCGACTCAAAAGTATAGTGTATAACCTACTTACTGTCTACAGTCGTCGCTAGTCTTCCTATAGGCTAGTTCCTTCATGATTGTTTGTGGACGATTTACTACTCAGTAAGAAAGCCTGTGCCCAAAAAGAGTCCTCGTCTGTTATTATTAGTATAATGACTTCCTCATGTGCGGCAGGTTCGTTTGTTTTTAAAAACACTGTTTTTCGTTCCAAAAAATAGAAAAGTAATTTTTTACCAGATGATCATGGTTTTTCACCGAGACTAGATAATTTCTCTCGGTGTAAGGATATTATCGCTTATGAATAAGTTCATACACTGTTGAGAAAATAGTCCCATTGGTTTGCTTAGCGGCAAATAGAGCGGGAATAAACTCTGTACTGAAAATTTTTTGCGTGATCTATATAAACTGTCTTCACACACTCGATTTATAATTAGCGATACACAGGTACAGTGGCAAGTGTTATGCTTCTCAGGCTAATACCTCAAAAGTACCTCCGCGCGAAAACCCAGATTTTGGTACATGCAAAAGAAAAAGAAATAGTGCCCGTGCGCGTGCCAGTAATAGGAAAACTAAGAGTTCGCGCATAAAAATGCACGAACGTACCAGGCGCGATGTCATCAAGATGTCTGGACATTTACATCAATTGCCTGAAAAATGAAGTTAAAAAGGTAGTTATGACAGAGTTGACAACATAAAAGAGGCTCGAAAAGGATCAAAATTAACATTTAACTGTTCTATAAGTAACATAAATGCAGCAAACACCACAAATCCTAGATTTTGGTAAGAAAATATTGCCCAAAGCTGACTTTTACACATCTACACCAGTTTTGTATCAGGGTATGATCTTATTGGCCTGACATGTCTCAGGGTTCTAAGTAGAAATCCTTGAAATGTGCAAAATAACCATTTATTGGTGGAAAATAACATTCCTAGCAGTAATTCAACAACAAATTCCAATTATTATCATTTGATTGTCAACACAATTAAATCTCTCAAATCTCATAAAGACTGGGATATTGCTTCCTTCACCAAGGAAATGCAAGAATTTAATGTTTCAATGAAGAAAAAAATGCTTTTTCTGCCTAAATTGGTGGCCAAATTGAGCCAAACCCTGTTTTGAAAATTTTGTATAAACCCATCTGCTGTATATCATTAACTCAGTGTTGCCAATTTTCAATTTTCTGCACGAAAACTGGAGCTATTTCTAAACCTGACAAACTTATAGATCCAATCTAACTTACATTAGCAATGAAAATAAGGGCATTTTTAAAAATTTTGACTCATTTGAGTAGGCATGTGAGAATCTGGAGATTTTTTGTGAATATTCCTTATTTTTAGACAAAATTAGGTGAAATTACAATGTTGTTCACTTTCTCTGTGCTTTCTGAGGAGGCTGAATACCCCAAAATTGGACATATAAATATTTTTTCTTTCTGTTAAAGATTAATAAAAACTGAAAATTGAAAAATTTGCAGTGAAATCACAATTTTTCTCCAAACTTTTTTTTAAAAAAAAAATATTTAACTTTTTTTAGTTTTTCTGTAGTCAAAATATTTTATACATATTTTCTAACAATTTAGTCATCATATTTTCAAAACTAAGGCGTATCAGTCACAGCCTTGTCATGCACAGACCGGCCACAGATCACTAATTATTTCCCATATTCGTTGGGTAGAACGCTTTCTGCCACAGATGAAGCAACATACGGCAAACTCTTGTCCAAAAGCATGTATGAGGTTCACCAAGAAAAACTTGAGATACACAAGCTGGAAGTAGAGACATCTAAACAAGCAATTTTCGGCCCTCCCTTCCAACATAAGTATCCTTCCGCCTCAAAATCATGAATTTTCCCCAAAACCTGGCAGAAAGTCAACAAAAATTGCCATGCAAAATGGGGAAAAGGGGAAAGGGGGAGAAGGACTAAAAATAACTTGGCCCGTAGAAATATTTAGTGATCTGTTTTCATACGAAGTGTTGTTGATTAAGCGTCCCGCTGTATTTAAATCGTGAATAACAAACACGCAATATGGTTGCAAGAGAGGGATGTTCGTCTTGAAATGACTATGAGGACACAGTGAGTTGTAATACACAAAATAATGACTTTATCTTCCCTAATAACGAAGCAATACTCTATTTTTGTGTGAAACCACGTGGACTCGTAATCAAACATGGCGGATAATGACGAACACGACAATGAACAGCTCCCTGCTAGATTCAAGATTTTACCGGGCGTAAAATAAACCCAGGTTGTCTAATTATAGGAGATAATATTAGTGAAACTTGGAAGTTATTCAAGCAGAAATTATGTCCTGCATGAGGTGCCAAATGAAGCAAGTGTAGATGTAAGAATCACTTTGCTGTAAAGTGTAAAAGAACTGACTCAGTGAATGCTGTATTGGGTCAAACTGATTCTGAAGCCGATAGTGATGTCTGGATCTGCTCTGTCGAAATTGATGATGAGACAACCAGAAGTTTCAAGAAACCAGTCAAGTGCCGGATGATAGTTGATAACATATCGGTAGTATTTCTTATCGACTCTGGAGCAACTCCAAATATTCTTCCAATGAATGAAATACGGAATATCCAAAACTGATCGTCACTTGGTATATGGAATAAAACGCCGTTAAGTCCGATTGGCTCCTATAAAGCAGTTGTAATTAATCCAAAGAATGGAAAGTTATACTCAATCAACTTTGTTGTTGTTAATGAGAGCTTAACACCACTGCTAGGCATAGAGACTGCCATAAAGATGGCCTTGATAGACATTCAAGAAGAGAATATGGATTTAGTTAATGCCATATCACCCCTGCATGATCATACAATCGCTGATAAATCTCATACAATCACTGAGGAATATTCATCACTTTTTGACAGCCAAATTGGGACATTTAAAGGGGAGGTACACTTAAAAACTGACCCAGATGTCAAACCTGCCATCATGCCAACCAAACGCATACCTATCAGCCTCAAAGAGAAACTATCAGCTGAACTACAACGTCTACTGAAGTTGGGAGTAATTGAACCGGTGGACGAACCAACTCCATGGGTCAATCAGATCGCACTCGCACAGCAGTCAGGTGATATACGCATCTCTTTGGATCTCCAACAGTTGAATCAAGCTCTTCAACGTGAACACTTTCTGTTACCAGTGTTATGCCCCCGTCAGACCGGAGTGGTGACCCTACTGCGCTCTGAGACCGAACGGCGGCATAGAAATACACAAGGTCGTCGGCAAGCGTGAACACAACGCGGAAAAATGTCCTAAAATTACAAACTTAAAAATGTCGCGTTCTTACTGCGACCTGTGCGTTTACAGAGCATTCTCGCTGCTGGCTCGTCACGATCTCTCTGTGCTTATGGCGTTTCTGTTGAGATCTATAATGTTGCCAACGGCGGTCATTGCGCATCCGTCTCGCTCAACAACACGTCTTATCTGGACTACACGTGCGTTTCCACCGCGTGATCACCGCGACTATATAAGCTGGTAAGATTTTTTGTTCCAAATTTCAAGATGACCTTTGAATTGCCCGTTTTCAAAGCAAGTCGTACATGAAAAGCATGTTCGCCATAGGCGAATAATGCAAGCTTGGTAACCGCGCCATGGTCGTAATAAGAACTCCATACACGTAATGGGAACCTCATAACATCGCCATGACAACAGTGGTGGAATCATCGTAACATCGCCATGACAACGCCATAAGGACCCAGAACGCTTGGTGGGGTCGCGGTCGACACGTGAGGGTTGTGGTGAAGACGCCATGAAGGCACCGTTGCAAATGTTACAATTTTCGCAGCGTCTTTGTCACGTGTATACTGCGCGTGTACTACGTTCATAGAGATGTTACCAACCCATCACGTTCGCGACCCATCACGTTCTCTCAGCTTTCCAGGTCATATGGCAGAACATTGACGTTTGCTTTGGCCATACTCAAAGCAAACGCCGTGACTCGGCAATCATTGGCGACCACGGAGACCACAGCACGATATCTCGCGTTTTTACCACATTTATGGTGATCTTGGCACGCTCTGAAACCATTTTTGTCGCCGTAGCAGCGCAGTAGGGACCTTTGCGACCCCATCACGTTCTCGCAGCTTTCCAGATCATATGAGCATGTTCAAAACAAACGTCGTGGCTCGGCGATCATTGGCGACCATGGAGACCACAGCACGATATCTAGCGTTTCCACTACGCTTTTACCACGCTAATGGCGATCTGGACTCGCTCTGAAACCATTTCTTTCGCAGTAGAAACGCAGTAAGGACGCAACCCCGTCTGACGGGGGTATTAGAGAGAGAGGGAGAGAAGAGAGATAGAGAAATGGGGTTTAACGTCCATTCGACACAAACTAGGTCATTTCGGGACTAACATATGGTTTAATTTTATTTCAATAATTCGCTTGCGCGTATGGGTCTTTAGCAGTGGGAGGAAACCGGAGTGCCCGGAGGAAACACACGAGGTTGAGAAGGCGCCCCTATCTCCATGCCACATACGCTCAAACCAGGGATCGAAACCACAGCCGCAAGCCAGAGGTGACCGACCAGTTAGAGGTCGAAGCGCGGCACTCTAGACCATTAGCCCCCCCCCCCCCCCACACACACACACACACACCAGTGTTAGAAGACAATCTGTACGAGCTCAGTATGTCCAGAGTGGTCTCCAAGATAGACCTTGCTTCGGGGTACTGGCATGTGAAATTAGACCATGAATCTAGTTCGCTCACAACATTTTAAACATGTTTCGGAAGATTCCGATGGCTGAGATTACCATTTGGACTATTCATATCATCTGAGATATTCCAGAAGAAACTACTGGAAAATCTACAAGGCCTGAATGGATTGACTTGTGTAGCTGATAGCCTGGTTCATGGGGCTGATGATGAAAATCATGATCATTGTCTAGATGCACTGCTGAAACGATGTCAGGAACGAGGTATTCGTCTCAACAAAGACAAGATGGGGATTCGTCTCAACAAGATTATGTTCCTCGGTCACACTATTACCATCGAAGGACTGAGCACTGACCCTGAAGCTCAACAGAATGCTTTCGATAAAGTGAAAGTCGTGATTACCAATGCACCTGTCCTTGCATACTATGACCAGAATGAAGACTTATGGCTAGAGAATGATGCAAGTGAACATGGTCTTGGATCTGTGATTATCCAAAATGGGAAACCTTTTACATATGCTAGCCGATCTCTTTCCGAGTCTGAAACTCGATATGCTCAGATCGAGAAAGAGCTACTAGCGACAGTGTTTGGACTAGAAAAGTTCCATTGTTACACATATAGGCGTCCAGTTACTGTGGTAAAAGCATCCCCATGACTGATGCTTTATCACGTGCACCACTGAAAGAAGCACCAGAAACAATACGTGACACCGTGAACAATGTATCCTTTTGTCCCATTAAAACAGATCAACTGGATCGCATAGGATGTGCAACACAACAGGATCAAACCCTCTGTCGTCTCGTGGACACGATAATGAAAGGGTGGCCGAACAACAATTCTGATGTTCATCCAGCGGTGATACAGTTCTTCCCGTATCGCGACGAACTGACAGTTCAAGACAACATCGTACTACGAGGGGAACTGCGAAAAGAGATGAAGGAAAAAGTTCATGCTGGACATCTTGGAATCAATTAGTGTCTACGCAGAGCTAGATCTCTCATATTTTGGCCTATGATGTCACAAGATATTAGAAGTTTCATTAAAACATGTGATGTGTGTGTAACATACAGTGCTCGACAGTCTCAAGAATCACCCACGAGACCATGGGAAACATTAGGGTGTGATCTATTCTCACTACAAGGTCACAACTACGTGGTGACAGTAAACTGTTACAGTAACTTCTTCGAAATTGATTTTCTTGGAGAAGACATGACATCTCAAACAGTTATCACAAAACTCAAACACCACTTTGCTCGTCACGGGATTCCTGACAAAATCATATCTGGTGGTGGACCACAATTTGCCTAATGGTGCAGCTGAAGCCGCTGTAAAAACGGTCAAGAACTTGATGAGAAAATGTAAAGCAAGCAACGAAGGCCCTTACGTTACATCAACACAACAGAAGGACCCGATACAAGTCCCATTCAGAGATTGTTCGGAAGAGGGACGCAAACTCTCCTACCGCCATTGAAATCAAGATTGAATGTACCAAATAGCCAGAAACCAATCATGGATCAACGTAAATCTGAACTGGCTGAATCAAGACACAACTTTGGTATAAAATCTCCCATCGCTTACAATCGGACAACATGTAAGAATGCAACCGATTAGATTGGGTGAAAAGGAATGGAAATCTGCAACAGTTCAAAAGAAACTTGGAAGCCGAAGATGGTGGTGTGTATCAAAGAAATAGACAGCAGATTAAAACTGCAATTTCATATTTTTAAGTTATATATTTTTTTAATTGTCCCCCGCCTTTCGAAGAAAGTTGGGGGACTATTATAATGGGCTCGTCCGTCCGTCTGTCTGTCTGTCTGTCTGTCCGTCCGTCTGTCCGTCACACTTTTTGGGACACAATAATTTGATTGGTTGATGCTTTGGAACACGACAACTTTAGTTCTAATTAAGTGAGAGTGGTGAAACTTGGTGTATAGTTTCATTACAGTAATACCTTGACTAAGTTCGATAATGAGCATTTTCTGCTCAGCGTAAGCAGAGCGATAAGCAATTTGATTTGCCGAGACTTTTGAACACAATACCCCTCCTTCTAATTGAATAGAAATGTTCAAAATTGGTGTGTATGCTTATTAGGTCAATGCCTTGATGTAGTTTGAAGATGAGCATTTTCTGCTTAGGGTAGGCAGAGATAAGCAATTTGATTGGTTGATACTTTGGGACAAGATAACTTAGATTCATTTTAATTGATGATTTTTATGACTGCATTCTCATTCAGTAATGGATTCGACAGTAACAGTGTATAGAAACGATTGACTCGGACACGAGGGCCCTTTCCCTTGGCCAGAGGGACCCTTTTGTCAAGCGTGGGGCCCTTTTGTCTGCCTTTAGGGTCCCCCTAACTAGGGTACATTTTCATTTTTCTCGTCGGTTTTAGCATTTTTCTTTATAAAACACTTTTGGATAACACTTCGTGTACAGTTTGATTGCTCGATACGTTTGAAAAAAATAAATGTGAGATTAATTAAAATGTGTCATCTATTTATTTTGGGATTTCGGCGGGGGACATCAGCCTCACTGTTGGCTTGTTTATTAAAATAAAGAATTAAAATAGATGGTATCCATAAACATTCCTACCTTGTTAAAGAATAGTCCTATTAATCCTATAATTCACTATTGCCAGTTGAGAAATTGGCAAAAATGTCATTTTCAATTTCACATTCAAACGTTTGAAGATAGCTATTGCATGGAGGGCAATAGAAAAACAAGGGAGATAATTGTGTTATCATTTCCTGTGTTAGTGATTTATAAGAGTAGGAAATAATGCCTATGATCTTATAATAGCGAGTTGACAACCTATTGAGCAAAAGACATAGAAATAATTATGTTTTCACTTTCTTTGAAAATATGAAATTATCGCTTTAAACCATGCTAATCTCCACGACGAATGTACACTCCTGTAAAAACTATAAAACCTGTGCTGTGCAAAACTTTGAAATTCCCGCAGCACTGCCTATCAGTAATGATCAAGTGAAAAACTTCACACCAGTTAAATCAGAGAACTATGTAAGCAGATCTGGAAGAAAAGTGAAACCAGTTACTAAACTCAATCTGTGAATGAACAATAATTCAAATTATCAATTAACAGTAAACTTCTATTTTTATTCCTGTAAGAAGTTATCGTTATGCTAATTAGTTTAATTGCATGGATTCTAGTCATTTGAG
Source organism: Patella depressa (assembly GCA_948474765.1). NCBI lineage: Eukaryota > Metazoa > Mollusca > Gastropoda > Patellidae > Patella > Patella depressa. Next base: position 48,431,664 of record OX419715.1, on the reverse strand, counting down.
TAAGTTTATTGTTCAATTCATAGCTATACTTAACTACAGTATGAGATTATTTACAAGGATCAAGATTTTTTAATATACTTAATGTTTAAAGCTCTGCAATAACAAGTTCCATAATATCCTGTAAAATAATACAGTGCTCTATTCAATAATTTATTTTCTTAGCTTAAAGGAAGGAGAATGTTTCGAGAATTACACTGTATGTACATTCAGTCAATAATAAAATAGAGTTATCTCGCTTGAACCTCAATATGGAGTGTTATATCCATACTTTTTCTCGACTCTTTGATGGAAAAGGGAAGGGTATACACCGATACACGGCCACTTTTCATCTGTTGACACAAAAGTGGACATGTAACAGTAAGAAGTGGCCGTGTATCAGTCGGAAAAGGGACAAAAATAACAAATTCATGATTTACATAATTATTTGAACATTAGCAACCCTTTTTGAATATGTAATGGTTATAGTAAAAAGAGTCATCATTTTCACCTTCCTCCGCACTTTTTGAATTTGCGTCAATCTCCGTCATGTTCTTACATTTTGTCTCACATTTATTTACGCTTTTACATTTTGTCGGAAATTTTGTCGAACTTTCGCATTTTGTCGCACTTTCCCATTTTGTCACGGTTTCATACATATGAAATCAAAATGAACGCACCTAAACTGAATTCTGCAACAATCTTTCAATCCACCCTGATAATACTTGCAGTTTTTACCCTGGAATACTACAAACTCACCAATATCATCCTTACCAAATTGAAATTGTTTATGCTCACGTAATCCAAATATCTTACTGTTATAATAGTATATAGATAAATAAATCCCTAGGCACTGCAAACTTCCGAACTCCACAATTTCAACCCGTCGTCTTCATTTAATGGTATTGCTTTTTTGTGGATGCCAATACCCCACGAATTTAAGGATTTCATCTGTACGTCTAATGTAGCCCGAAAATTAGCAAAAGTACCTTTCTGGTCATCAAAAAAATTCAAATCATATCTCTTGTACTGGTCTCGCCTCGGAGCTTCACTCAAAAAAGAGACGGTGTATCAACCCATACATACGGAAGCGTAATAGGGCCACATATTTTTTTTTTATTCTATTTTCAATTTTTCAAGTAAATAACTTGAATTTTCAAGATACTAACTTGAATTTTTAAGTTTCTAACTTGAATTTTCAAGTTACTGTTATATTATAAAATAAGCGTTTTGATCTAATGGTATACTAGTAGTATGTCATGCAATGCTTTAGTCAATGGACGGCACGGTTATAGACCTCAATGACAAGATGCGGGAGTAACCTATAAGATCACACAGGTCACCACCCCCACCCCCCCCCCCCTGCAGCGAAATTACTCCCCGCGCATTATGGTGTCGACGTGCCATAAAACACCATTTATTCATTCATTCATTCATTCATTCATTTTAACAGTATTGAGCCCTATAGAAAGCCTTTTTGAAGTACAAAAAAAAATAAATCACAAATCAAACGTCCCAGTTCCCAGTTCTAAAAATAGTCTTTAGTGACATGATACACGACCCCCCCCCCCCCCCCCTGGATATCTGCCCCCGGATAACCCCCTTCCATTATAGGACTTTTACTCCAAGGACATTTCCTGCTGAAGACATCTTACCTCCTAGGACATCTCCCACCGGACTTTTACTCACCGGACATCTGCCCCCTTGGACATCTACCCCACCCCCTTGGACATCTACCCCCAGAGTTTAACCCCCTCCCCCCGACATTTTTCCTCTGGAACATCTGCGCCCTAGGACATGTCTGCCCCAAAGTGTAGAGAGAGAGAGATAGGGAAATGGGGTTTAACGTCCACTTGACACACACTAGGTCATTTCGGGACTAACATATGGTTTTAATTTTATTTCGATAACAGTAACTTGAAAAACAGTCACTAAGATAGCAGAGAATGGGACTCGAACCCTCGGCATCACTGATGGCAGACCAAGGCGTAGCTTATCGGCCACCCGATCCTCTCCTCAAGAGTCGGCTTCTACGACACGCTAGGAATAGGGTGATTGACGCATTCTACTTTCTAACTCTGTACTATTGACCTGTAAAATAATGCACTGTAAAAAATTATATTTATTTTACATTGTTTCTTGGAGTACCTCGTAACGTCCAAGGTTCTAAAGGGTGTTGCGAGGTAATCCAAAAAACAATGTAAAATAAGTATAATTTTTTTACAGTGCATTATTTTACACGTCCAGGGTTCTAAAGTGTGGGGGGTTGGGATGACCTAGTGGTCTAGAGTGCCGCGCTTCGACCTCTAGCTGGCCGGTCACCTCTGGCTTGCGGCTGTGGTTTCGATCCCTAAATCACGTCAATCTACGTGTTATCGCCGATAATCTGCTTATGTTCTGGGAGTACCCCTAAGTGATCGGATAGGCTGCTCCTGCACCTTGTCACTAAGATAGCAGAGAATGGGACTCGAACCCTCGACATCATTGATGGCAGACCAAGGCGTAGATTATCGGCCACCCGACCCTCCTCAAGACTCGCTTCTACGACACGCTAGGAATAGGGCGATGGACGCATTCTACTACCTAACTCTGTACTATTGACCTGTAAAATAATGCACTGTAAAAAATTTATATTTATTTTACATTGTTTCTTGGAGTACCTCGTAACGTCCAGGGTTCTAAACGGTGTTACGAGGTACTCCAAGAAACAATGTAATATAAGTATAATTTTTTTACAGTGCATTATTTTACACGTCCAGGGTTCTAAAGTGTGGGGGGTTGGGATGGCCTAGTGGTCTAGAGTGCCGCGCTTCGACCTCTAGCTGGAAGGTCACCTCTGGCTTGCGGCTGCGGTTTCAATCCCTGGTGTGAACGTATGTGGCATGGAGGGAGATAGGAACGCCTTCTCAACCTCGTGGGTTTCCTCTGGGCACTCCGGTTTCCTCCCACTGCTAAAGACCCCTACGCGCAAGCGAATTATCGAAATAAAATTAAAACCATATGTTAGTCCCGAAATGACCTAGTGTGTGTCGAGTTAAACCCCATTTCTCTCTCTCTCTCTAAAAGGTGGGTGGCGGGGGAGGCAGACGTGTCCTAGGGCGCAGATGTTCCAGAGGAAAAATGTCGGGGGGAGGGGGTAAAACTCTGGGGGTAAATTTCCTAGGGGGTGAGGGTAGATGTCCCAGGGGGCAGATGTCCGGTGAGTAAAAGTCCGGGGGAGGTGTCCTAGGAGGTAAGATGTCTTCAGCAGGAAATGTCCTGGGAGTAAAAGTCCTAAAAAGGAGGGTGTTTATCCGGGGGCAGATGTCCAGGGGGGGGGGGGATGTCGTGTATTATGTCACTGAAGACTGTTTTTAGAACTGGGAACTGGGACTTTTGATTTGTCATTTAATTTTTGTTTTGGTACTTCAAAAAGGTTTTCTATAGGGCTCAATACTGTTAAAATGAATGAATGAATGAATGAATGAATAAATGGTGTTTTATGGCACGTCGACACCATAATGCGCGGGGAGTAATTTCGCTGCAGGGGGGAAACCTGCGTGATCAAATAGGCTACTACCGCACCTTGTCATTGAGGTCTATAACCGTGCCGTCCATTGACTAAAGCATTGCATGACATACTATATCATTAGATCAAAACGCTTATTTTATAATATAACAGTAACTTGAAAATTCAAGTTAGTTAACTTGAAAATTCAAGTTAGTATCTTGAAAATTCAAGTTGAAAATTCAAGTTAGTAACTTGAAAATTCAAGTTAGTATCTTGGAAATTCAAGTTACTAACTTGAAAAATTGAAAATAGAATAAAAAAAAAATATGTGGCCCTATTACGCTTCCGTACATACACCTCGAAAACAAGGTATATAACTATTACTTGTTGATTAAACCACAGAAATCTGACCTTCTATCCGTATATTATATAAAGTCTCATTGTTGAATTTCATTTTCGTTTGCTTTGTTACTGTTGTAGTACACATATCTGCTCTTTAATAGATGATATAAACATGATCTTCGCATTGTTTCCACCCAAATAATCCAAAGTTGCAACGTATTACCCATATTCCTGAAGCAATAGCCCGAGAAATCCCTCTCTGACCATTGCTGGAATAGCGTCTGTTTCTTGAACTTGTGCGGGAGTGTGTCTATTTTTTCCGTTCAATGAAAGCTATCACTTAAGTACAGCAACATGACAGTCCTTCGTTTCATCTGGGTCTTCCCTAAAACTTTGGACAGTGATTTAAGGTATTAAAACGGTGAAAGTATGTTCGTTTCAAAACAGTATTGTTTACATTTCATTCGACTTGATAGCCTCGTTTGTCACGCAATTAGTTTTACTGCAGTCATGACGTATACGTTATGTACACATATTTGGTCCAGTATTGGCAGCTCGTGATTGGTTGGTAGACGGACTACTGATCAATCAAAATTTAACACAACAATATCCACTCATAATAGCAGTGTGTAGTTGGATTACCTCTAATCAGACGCAACACTGCGCGGAGTATGCGTATTACCCTTTTCTCCAATGTGTGCCCCCCCCCCCCCAAAAAAAAAATCCTGGATCCGGGGCTGATATATGCATATACCATGTCGTACCAAACAATATATAATAAAAAAAAATGAACAGGAATGCAATGCTTTGTGAAGACTCGAATTTACCTGCTCTCGCTGCGGTTCGGTTTTTTTTCAACAATTCGTAATGCCAAGCAATCAAACCTCTGTCGATTCACTCCGATATTTTTTTATTCAATCCAGTCGTTTTGATTTGCATAAATACTCCCATAAAACGATATCATAGCCACTTGTTTCCAATATTAACATTATTTTCGTCCATCTCCATTTTGTCCTCAACTCCATGCGCTGACGTCACACAAAACACTGAAAACAAATTGGCACCTATTCGACTAGCGACCTATTCAACCGATCCAGCTGGCAACCTGTTCGTTGGCTACCTGCAGAGAAGTGACTCTGACACAGTGAATAGCCATGATATCTATATGTCGTTATCTAAACGTCACAGGTCATGAGGTCACATCAACAAACAAAATGTCAACATTACAAGACACAAGGTTACATTGTAAACAAGCCTTCCTGCAGCCTTTAGGACTGTATAAACCGTACAGCTACAACGTCTTATCGCTTCTTCCAATGATTTTGCACAGAAAATAACATCTACATCTCTAGATTTGACATTGGTACATGTATATTGGCACTATTTTGTGCTTCGGTCGTGTCTATTTCAGACATTGTTATGTTTGAGTTTCATTATTTGGGTACGAATTTGATGTCTTGTAACGAACTCGTGTAGTCTACATTTATTTTGTCTGTCAAGCGTCTAGTCAGTCGAGGCTATTTGCGGGACGCCTGCGCATTAGTCGAAGCAGCATGCTTCACGTGTTGTGGCTACAGATCACTAATTATTTGCCCATTGACTTTAATGTTAATTCTCGTCTCTTAGACCGGCTGTAACTTTTTCCCAAATATTCGTTGGGTAGAACGCTTTCTGCCACAGATGGAGCAACATGTGGCAAACTCTGGCCCAAAAGCATGTATGAGGTTCACCATGAAAAACTTGAGATACACAGACTGGAAGTAGAGACAACTAAACAAGCAATTTTCGGCCCTCCCTTTCAACGTAACCAACCTCACAACCCTTGTATCCGTCCGCCTCAAAATCATGAATATTCACCAAAACCTGACAGAAAATGTATTTTTAAACCCTTTTCTTCAATTCTACACCAAAAAGTCAACAAAAATCGCCATGCAAAAGGGGGAAAAGGGGAAAGGGAGAGAAGGACTAAAAATAACTTTCGTCCTACATTCGTAGGTGACGGCCCATGAATATTTAGTGATCTGTGTCCTACATTGTATATAGGAGTGAAACTTTAGGTATCACCAAAAGGCCTCTTTTATATGCTTCCTATATGTTCTGGCAACACACCAGTGAAAGAAAATCAAAATCAAAGAATAACTCCAAAAATGATGGCCCTTTAAGTATACATGCTGCTTTATGTACAACGGTGCATCTCAGGTCCCTGGGCCTTTTGTGCTAAAATTTAAAAATCTTTCTTATTAAAGGCAGTATTTGAGTTTTGTGAAAAAATAAGACAAGTTACAAACAAATTACACAGAAAACACTCATAATCTGGATTTTTTTTCAAAAATATATTTTTTTTACTGCCATGTCATGAAAAATGTACAAAATTTACATGTAGCATCTTTCAAAAAACCAATAATTTTCCACTTTTTTAGATAGTCAGACTGGCAAGTAATATATTTTTGGAAACCCTGGACTATATGCAAACAGAAAAATCACAAATCAGATGCATTGGTTGTAATTATAGAGGTCTGTACTGAAACATGTAGTCCCACCCCCTAAATATGTCAATGACTGAATCAATCCTATCTTTGGTTGCAGAGCTAACATTACCAAAGGAATCTGTCTAACAGCTATGTTTTACCATCCCTGGCTAATATATGTACATAAAAACTAAAATAGGTGCAATAAATATGAATTATGGTTAAAAATAGGCCTTGATGAAAGAAAAAAAATGCCATGTTTGGGCTATGGCCACCCCTCTCTAACAAAAGGCTCACAGAATACACAATTTTCACGAATTTGAAAATAGTTCAATGTTTTCAACATCTCAAAACTCAGAGGCATCATACAAATCTTTATTGCAATTCTTGTGCTGAATCAAGATGTCTGGACCATTGCATCAATTGCCTGGAAAAATGAAGTCAAAAAGGCAGTTATGACAGAGTTGACAACATAAAAGAGGCCTGAAACTGGGCAAAATTAACATTTTACTGCTATATAAGTAACATAAATGCAACAAACACCACCAATCCTAGATTTTGATAAGAAAATATTGACCATTAAGCTGACATTTACACATCTACACAAGTTTTGTATCAGGGTGTGGTTTTATTGGCCTGACATGTCTTAGGGTTCTAAGTTTGACATTAAACAAAAAAGGTTAGAAATCCTGGAAATGTACACAATAACCATTTATTGGTGAAAAATAACATTCCTATCTGTAATTCAACAACAAATTCCAATTACTATAATTTAATTGTCAACACAGGTGCAATTAAATCTCTCAAAACACATAAATAAAAAAGGGTGGGGTGGGGCATTTATAGCCTCTCTAAACAGAATGGTGGGATGAAAAATGTCTATAAAGACTGGGATATTGCTTCCTTCATGACGGAAATACAAGAATTTAACATTTCAAAGGGGAAAAAAATGCTTTTTCTGTCTAATTTGGTGGCAAAATTGAGCCAACCCCTGTTTTGAACATTTTGTACAAACCTATCTGCTGAATATTATTAACTCAGTGTTGCAAATTTTCAATTTTCTGTAGGAAAACTGGAGCTATTTCTAAACCTGACAAACTTATAGATCCCATCTAAGTTACATTAGCAATGGAAATAAGGGCAGTTTTAGAAATTTTGACTCTTTTGAGTAGGCATGAAGGCATTAATTTCTACATCGAAATTGGGGAATCTGTAGATTTTTTGTGAATATTCCTGATTTTTAGACAAAATTAGGTGAAATTACAATGTTGTTCACTTTATCTGTGCTTTCTGAGGCTGAATACACCAAAATTGGACATTGAAGTATTTCTCTTACTGTTAGAAATTAAATAAAACCTGAAAATTGAGAAATTTGCAGTAAAATCACAATTTTTCTCCGAACTTTGATAAATTTTTTTAAAATTTAACATTTTTTGAGTTTTTCTCTTCTCAAAATATTTTATACATATTTTCTGACAATTTAGTCATCATGTTTTCAAAACTAAGGCATATCAGTCACAGCCATGTCATACACAGACAGGCCACAGCTCACTAATTATTTGCCCATTGACTTTAATGTTAATTCTCGTCTCTTAGACCGGCTGTAACTTTTTCCCAAATATTCGTTGGGTAGAACGCTTTCTGCCACAGATGCAGCAATATGTGGCAAACTCTGGCCCAAAAGCATGTATGAGGTTCACCATGAAAAACTTGAGATACACAGGCTGGAAATAGAGACAACTAAACAAGCAATTTTCGGCCCTCCCTTTCAACGTAACCAACCTCACAACCCTTGTATCCTTCCGCCTCAAAATCATGAATATTCACCCAAACCTGGCAGAAAATGTATTTTTAAACCCTTTTCTTCAATCCTACACCAAAAAGTCAACAAAAATTGCCATGCAAAAGGGGGAAAAAGGGAAAGGGAGAGAGGGACTCAAAATAACTTTCGCCCTACATTCGTATGTGACGGCCCATGAATATTTAGTGATCTGTGACATATATAGAAGTGAAACTTTAGGTATCACCAAAAGGCCTCTTTTATATGCTTCCCATATGTTCTGGCAACACACCGGTGAAAGAAAATCAAAATCAAAGGATAACTCCAAAAATGATGGCCCTTTAAGTATACATGCTGCTTTATGTACAACGGTGCATCTCAGGTCCCTGGGCCTTTTGTGCTAAAATTTAAAAATCTTTCTTATTAAAGGCAGCATTTGAGTTTTGTGAAAAAATAAGACAAGTTACAAACAAATTACATAGAAAACACTCATAATCTGGATTTTTTTTTCAAAAATATATTTTTTTACTGCCATGTCATGAAAAATGTACAAAATTTACATGTAGCATCTTTCAAAAAACCAATAATTTTCCACTTTTTTAGATAGTCAGACTGGCAAGTAATATATTTTTGGAAACCCTGGACTATATGCAAACAGAAAAATTACAAATCAGATGCATTGGTTGTAATTATAGAGGTCTGTACTGAAACATGTAACCCCACTCCCTAAATATGTCAATGACTGAATCAATTCCTATCTTTGGTTGCAGAGCTAACATTACCAAAGGAATCTGCCTAACAGCTATGTTTTACCATCCCTGGCTAATATATGTACATAAAAACTAAAATAGGTGCAATAAATATGAATTATGGTTAAAAATAGGCCTTGATGAAAGAAAAAAATGCCATTTTTGGTCTATGACCACCCCTCTCTAACAAAAGGCTCACAGAATACACAATTTTCACGAATTTGAAAATAGTTCAATGTTTTCAACATCTCAAAACTCAGAGGCATCATACAAATCTTTATTGCAATTCTTGTGCTGAATCAAGATGTCTGGACCATTGCATCAATCCTGGAAATGTACACAATAACCATTTATTGGTGAAAAATAACATTCCTATCTGTAATTCAACAACAAATTCCAATTACTATAATTTAATTGTCAACACAGGTGCAATTAAATCTCTGAATGTTTGAATTCAAATTGTACTGATCCTGCATCCATTGAATACAGGGTTGTGTCCATTGTTCTTGACATTGCCCATCGTCGTTTGGACGTTGTGACTGAGCCCGATGCATCTAACACCAACAGATCATTTCTAAAACTGAAATTTGCTAATAAAGGCATTGATGCTATCGGGTTAAGCCAAATATTACACCATAAGCATGTCACAGCACACATCCCTCCTTACTTCAAAACTGTTACTGTTCCAAGGATTTCTTATACTTATACTAAACCCATTGCATCCAAGATATTTAATTACAGAAACGCATTATCTGACATCAATGCAAAAGACTTGTATGATAACCCTCCGCCCTGTTCTTGCTCTACGTCGTCCTTCCTTTACCAGCCAGCTGGACATGTGGTTACTGGTGATTTGAATATAGTCCAGAATAATAAGTTACGTGAAATTTTGTCTAAAGGACCCAAATACCGGGAACCACAACCATTTTCATGGGATCAAAATTTCAAACTTATTATGGATGCCGTAGAGGACTACGCTAGATCATGGGCCAAGAGGGAAGATGTTATCATCGATACCCTCTCAGATTGGACTAAGTCTATTAGTCGTTTACTGAAACGAAGAACACATGCAACGTTTGTTAGTTGACACAAGGCCTAAATCTATTTTCAATGATGTTAGCGTTGTTGAAAATCTCAGCGCCTTACATGACAAGTATATCATTGTTCCGGCTGACAAAGCGTCCAATAACATAGTGTTTATATGTAAACGATACTATTATGACTGTCTGTTCAAAGAACTTGGTTTTGGGACATCAGTTGACAGTGCTACGTATAGACGTACTACACTTAGTAAGGATGAAATTATATCCAATCACAGATCTGTACTAACTTCATTTGGTACTCCATGTGGAGATACCTATACAGATCTGCCCTTGTTATATTGGATACCTAAACTACATAAAAATCCCTACAAGCAACGTTTTATAGCAGGTTCATCCCGTTGTTCCACAAAACCAATTTCTAAAGTATTGACATCTATATTAACGGCAGTTAAAGAAGGTATCCAAAAATACTGTGACAAAATATACTCTCGTAGTGGTATTAATCAGATGTGGATATTAAAAAATTCCAAAGAATTACTTGATGGTTTACAATCGAGATCACTTGCTTCAGTCTCCTCTATACAAACTTTTGACTTTTCTACATTGTACACGAAAATTCCCCATAGTAAATTAAAAGCTCGATTAAAAGACATTATTCACAGTGTCTTTTCATCAAAATCAGGAACTACTAGATATCAATATCTAGTTGTTAATTACAATTCCACATATTTTGTCAAGAACCATAGTGATTCAAAAAATAAATTCTCCGCCAACAAGATAATTCAGATGTTGGATTTTTTAATTGATAATATCTTTGTTGAATTTGGAGAGGAAATATATCAGCAAGTGGTAGGTATCCCCATGGGTACCAACTGTGCACCTTTGCTTGCTGATTTATTTCTCTATTCGTACGAAACCGATTACATACAGGCACTCGTAAAAACTAATAAACGATTAGTCAGACATTTTAATTTCAGTTATCGATATATCGATGATGTTCTATCACTGAACAATCCAAACTTTAGTGATTACATAGAATTCATATATCCTGATGAGCTCGAAATTAAAAACACTACTGACAGTGACAATCACGCTTCCTACTTGGATCTGCGTCTCGATTTTGACAATTGCCATAAACTTAGTGTTAAATTGTACGATAAACGTGATGACTTTGACTTTCCGATCGTTAACTTTCCATTTATTAGTAGTAACATTCCAATATCACCAGCTTATGGAGTGTTTGTGTCTCAGCTAATACGTTACACGAGAGCTTGTTCCTTTTATTCTGAATTTTTAAATAGATCGAGGCATTTGTCATCTAGGCTTCAACTACAGGGATACTTGCGCACTAAACTCATTAAAACCTTTAAAAAGTTTTATGGACGTCATATTGACTTGATTGGTAAATATAACATGTCTCTCTCGGCTATTATTCAAGATATATTTTATTGACTCGTAAAATATTATCTTCCTAATTATGTCTGTCTATTACATCGTTAACACTGTTCATCACGTGCATTTTGTATACCGATAGTCCATTGGCCAATCATGCTATTTCATTGAGATTTCGTCTAATAGTTTGGATGCAGCGATGGCGGGTTTCCGGACACCTGTTACCACTGTTTGTCGTGTATTTTGTACACGGTGACCAGTCCATCTGCTGATTACACTATTTTGCCTCGACCTTTTTTATTGGACTTCCAATTTTGACTAATGGTTTGGATTGTTCGTACTTGGTTTTATTTTATCTCAAAACACATAAATAAAAAAGGGTGGGGTGGGGCATTTATAGCCTCTCTAAACAGAATGGTGGGATGAAAAATGTCTATAAAGACTGTGATATTGCTTCCTTTATGACGGAAATACAAGAATTTAACATTTCAAAGGGGGAAAAAATGCTTTTTCTGTCTAAATTGGTGGCAAAATTGAGCCAACCCCTGTTTTGAACATTTTGTTCAAACCTATCTGCTGAATATTATTAAGTCGGTGTTGCAAATTTTCAATTTTCTGTAGGAAAACTGGAGCTATTTCTAAACCTGACAAACTTATAGATCCCATCTAAGTTACATTAGCAATGGAAATAAGGGCAGTTTTAGAAATTTTGACTCTTTTGAGTAGGCATGAAGGCATTAATTTCTACATCGAAATTGGGGAATCTGTAGATTTTTTGTGAATATTCCTGATTTTTAGACAAAATTAGGTGAAATTACAATGTTGTACACTTTATCTGTGCTTTCTGAGGCTGAATACACCAAAATTGGACATTGAAGTATTTCTCTTACTGTTAGAAATTAAATAAAACCTGAAAATTGAGAAATTTGCAGTAAAATCACAATTTTTCTCCAAACTTTGATAAATTTTGTTTTAAATTTAACATTTTTTGAGTTTTTCTCTTCTCAAAATATTTTATACATATTTTCTGACAATTTAGTCATCATGTTTTCAAAACTAAGGCATATCAGTCACAGCCATGTCATACACAGACAGGCCAAAGATCACTAATTATTTGCCCATTGACTTTAATGTTAATTCTCGTCTCTTAGACCGGCTGTAACTTTTTCCCAAATATTCGTTGGGTAGAACGCTTTCTGCCACAGACGGAGCAACATGTGGCAAACTCTGGCCCTAAAGCATGTATGAGGTTCACCATGAAAAACTTGAGATACACAGGCTGGAAGTAGAGACAACTAAACAAGCAACTTTCGGCCCTTCCTTTCAACGTAACCAACCTCACAACCCTTGTATCCTTCCGCCTCAAAATCATGAATATTCACCAAAACCTGGCAGAAAATGTATTTTTAAACCCTTTTCTTCAATTCTACACCAAAAAGTCAACAAAAATCGCCATGCAAAAGGGGGAAAAAGGGAAAGGGAGAGAAGGACTAAAAATAACGGCCCATGAATATTTAGTGATCTGTGTCCTTGTGATCCAGCCATCATGGCTTCGTAGGGCCAGTCTCATATAGTTTTTTCACCGACAAATGGTGACGAACGGCGACAAGTGAAAATTATGTGAGTGAATCAATGAACAGGTGATACGTGAACATTATGTAACATTTGTGAATCATGCCAAGTGGGTTATGATGTGATATCCAGTGATAAAACCCAATGTAAAGTCTGTCATGAAATTGTCAACACTGACTTGACAAGTTAGTGAGCCGTGAAGTTCGTGAACATTCCATAAACCTGTAGAACACTCTGTAATGAACTCATAACTGAATGAAACAACGCAACTGTGAACTCTTTTATTTACGTTTATTTCTATTTACAATTACATATGTAAAGTAACTGTCTTCGTCATATAAATGCTTTCAAATTTGAGACTTGTTTGGTGTTGTTAACTGATTGTCTCCCTTCCATAAACACTTTGGGAGTCAGACCACTATTTCTGTGATGATTTGTCGCCTGGCCTAGTTACCAAATGTTGTGTCGATTAATGCTATGGCACCCAACGAAGTCCATGTCTACAGATATACACAATCAATTCTGTTAATGTTTTTAGCACGGGGCTTGACTAATAGTTAATTTATTTCAGTTCTAAACAAAAATTTAAAACTTTAAAGCAATTTTTTTTTTTTAAAAATAGCCGAATTCTGGCTAGGATTAGTGAGCAAAATGGCCATTCATTGTAAAATGGTCATATAATTAACTGATTAAATAAACGCTAGTGTTTGATTAGGGGGTTATTGACGAGTACGATGCCCTTCAAAGGGTGCCGTGAATAAACCAGGTAAAGCTGATGAGGCACAGATAGTGAGGCCATATACATGAAATTAGATATGATATGGTTTCATAACAACATATATGACAATACACAGATAATGGAAAGGTTTGGGAGAATGTATAATAGCGAAAATTTAACAATCAATGGGTGGGGGATTAATACACCAAGGGTGCTAAATTGACATAGTTAAAATATATACTCTCCCAAAAAAGAAACGCAAAGTTAAATTTCGTCGTCAGTATATCCTCGCTCTACTATCGCCTTGTTGCAACAAGAACCGCGACAGGTCGCTGGCCAAACTGCTCTCCAGTGTTGCTGTGGCCACACTCTCAGTCCCTGAACCCATTAAAGTTGGATTTCATGGTATCGGCGTATTTCAAAACAGACGCTCTAACGGGGACGTCTGCCTCGTTATTCGGTTTCACGTAGGCGTTTGCCTCCTGTCTGGTACGAGATTCTACACCGTCCGGTAAATGCTGCTGCAGTAGAGGTCGCTGTTGAAAACCATTTACGCCAATGAAGTAACCGGAAGTGACGATCCAGGACAGGTGGGGCCACTCTTGCTTGGTCTGGGCTAGGGCGTTCACGTGTTGACTTTCTCTGTCGGTACCTATCCCAAAGGCGAAAAATGGAACTAAGGGAAACATTTAGCAGCCTGGCTACATCTGTTTTGGATTCACCTGCTTGTAATGGACCAATAGCATTGGTGCGTTGGTCTTCGTTCCGATGTGGCATCACTTGGTTCGTTGTGTGTTTACATGTGCAGCTGATTTGGAAACCAAGAACCCCGGGATTTTAAAGACCGCAGATTTAAGTTTCATGCAAAAAGCTCGCGAAGTTGTTAAATTCATGTTTCTTGGTGCAATCAAGCGAAAAAGAATTTCGACAAAAAGGATGACCAGTCACAATTAGTGACCATACCTTTAAAATCAATAATGAATTTCCTTTATCCTTACATAATGGCATTAAAAATAAGTAAGATTTATCGTAACAAAGACCCCGTTCAAATAAAAAAATGATGAAAAATGGGTTGTTCGTTTCTTTTTTGGAAGAGTATATGATGCATATTAATAACATCTTCATATGCCCTGGGGATGTAAAGTCCCTATTAAGTTGAGGTGAATATCTTTTGAAGGGCCTCATACTAGTCAATAACCCCCTACTCAACACTAGAGTTTATTTAATCAGTTAATTACATTATTGTGCTTGTTGTTGTTGTCGCTAAATATCCTTTACTTCTTAGATCCGTTATTTTAATCCATGTTGATGGGTTCACTATGAATTTTGTATGTATTGATCTCAAGTTTACTAAATGTCAGGGGGGTGGGATGGCCTAGTGGTCTAGAGTACCGCGCTGCGACTTCTAGCTGGCCGGTCACCCCTGGCTTGCGGCTGTGGTTTCGATACCCGGTGTGAGCGTATGTGGCATGGAGATAGGGGCGCCTTCTCAACCTCGTGGGTTTCCTCCGGGCACTCCGGTTTCCTCCCACTGCTAAAGACCCCTGAAAAATAAGACATGTCTGCGATATTACCTTCGGTGGAAGCGGACGTTAAACGCTAAGAACAACAACAACTAAATGTCATTGTGCTTGATAACGATAAGAGGATACTTGTCGAAACGTCGTGCTTTTAGAATAAAACTAGGTTGTAACCCATAAAAACTAGGTTCTGTTTACGTTTGGTTTTGACATGGCAGTAATCCGACAAAGCTATGGCTGAATCTGGAAACTGGACGTCCGTCCACAATTTGTTTGTGGACTATCTACAGGTCACAATTCTTATCCGATTTTGACGAAACCCGAAGTATAGGTTTATACCCATAAGATCTCGGATGCTTTCGATATTGGCATGTATCGGATCGAAACTTCGTGGATTATGTTCCCTGATTGCACGAAAAGTCAAGTTTTTAGCTTGTGGACCCTATAGAGGTCATAATGTCGAACCGATTTTGATGAAACTTGACATGTATGTTTATAACCCAAAGATCTTGGTTCTTTTCGATATTAGCGCCCATCGGATCGTAACTTCCTCAATTATGGCCCCTGATTGTCCGAAAAATCGCCTTTTAGCTGGAGGTCAAAAATATTATCCGATTCAAACAAACGTTTGATAATATCAAGGTTGCGGACTCTACACAGCTCGCAATTTTAATCCAATTTTCATGAAACTTGAAATACATGTTTATAACCTATGGATCTTAGTTCCATTCCATATTTGCGCATATCGGATCGCAACTTCCTGAATTATGGCCCTGATTGTGCAAAAAATCGCCTTTATTAGCTTGTGGTCCCTGTGTGGACACATGTGTCTTACTTTTGGTTTTGACTCTTCTGGCTTTGTACCGTTGATTACAGATTAAACATCAATAAGTGTACAAATGTGTTGTTATTGATGTGTTCCCATTTGAATATTGTTCACAATAAGAGGCAAAATAAATAAGATATGTTTACAGGATCATTTTGTTATACGAAATACTAAATGATGTGCTTTCTATGGCGCTCGGTATATTAACGGATTTAAAATAACGTTTGATTATATCACTGTTTCAACGTAGTTGAAGGGTGACTTCGAATTTCGTGAAAATCGGACCAAAACTGATGGACAAAATGGCCGCCGCTTGTACGCGAATACTATAAACAAAATATGGTATATCAAGGTTGTGACCCTGTAGAGGTCACAATTTTAATCTGATTTTGATGAAAATACATGTTTATAATCCAAATATCTTGGTTCCTCTCGATATTTGCGCGTATCGAATTGTAACTTCCTGAATTATGGCCCCTGCTTGTACTTAAAAATCACCTTTTTTAGCTTGTGGTCCCTCTGGAGGTCACAACTATTATCCGATTTTAAAAACCGTTTGATTATATCACCGTTACACTGTAATGAAGGTTGAGGTCGAATTTCGTAAAAATTGGACCAAAACTGCCGGACAAAATGGTATATTACTTTCACTCATTATGTTTAATATCCACTTTACAAATTGGGTCAGTTCAGGAATAACTTACATCTATGGCATATGGTAATGCAAACGCATAAGGATAGGCAGGTAACCATACGTAGTCACGTTCAAGCGTAGGATCAAATGTGTTTCTCCAAGATTTTCGTGGCTGATAAGAGAGTAAGACGCTAGCTTGCTATCCTGGGCATAGTTAGTTCGATCCTGGTGTTTGTCGAAAAAGTTCACCATGTTTTTCTGGGGTGGTTTCTCCTTGTCAGTGATGCAGGATGGGACGAAAAACTGTGATTACTCATTCACATGCTCGTAAAATATCCTGTGGCAGTTGGAAATTAATATACGAGAAGGCTGTAGCGCAATTGTCAAGGCAAAATTCCTGTCATAGGATACTGTATGGTGTAAGTCTGTCTTCATTATCCCAGCCGGAGCAGATCAATAGGAGGTTAATAAACCCCCTCCCATTTCTTATTTGTTAGTACAATAATCACAATATATACCTCTGGACATCTTACAACTGATGTTTACCCAAAATAATAGAAATCAGATTTTTTTTCCCAAACAGCACTGTAAACCTCAGAATGCCTCGTTCGGCAATTCTGTCCAAACGAGGTAACAGAAATGCCTCGTTGTCTGCAGTTCCAAAACAAGATGTTTTTTTTTAAATTGCCCTGTTTTTGGAACGAGGTATTTTGTTCAGAACGGGGCTGGGTAAAATGCCTCGTTTACTAAACGTGTTTTTAAAGATAATTAGCGGTATTTGCTATCAGCGAATTTGTAAAAATTAAAATTTATGTTATTTAATACGAAAATTGGCTCGGAAGTCGTAATTACTACTGGAGAACTCGGGTAGCTTAAACTATACCGAGTTCACGACATATGACGTAACAAGATGGCAGCCAAAGTTACAAAGTTGAACTTTAAACGATAATTATGCTATTTTTGTAGTTAAATTAGTGTTGTGGACGTGGATATCGATTTGAATATGTGATTTTTAAAATTTTACATATTGGGATACATTTTCTGAATAATGTCAAGAAACACATTAAACAGAAAATGAGAAAGATGCCTGACTTTCCATTGCGTTCCAACTTGTTATTGTACGGCAGTTCAGGTTTTAGGACGATATCAACAAAAAAGTTATTGTAATGAGACAAAAAAACCTGTGGTTTAACGCTCACTCGGCACAAACTAGGTCTTTTGCGGAATAACGTACATTTTGTTGAATTTACGATGTCTACATACAGAAACAATTAAATTGATATTACCAGTAGGCCCTTGCTAAGCTAACTGACCGTGCCACTCATCGACAATAGACCCAATCTTATTTTTCCCAGCATTATGGAAGATTAGATAAAGAGATGGTGTTCTCATTATAATAGTTTAAAACTAGATAATGTAAAGGGAATATGCTTAAAATTTCAATCAAATTGCTCCACTCTGAACGGAGATATTAGCGTTTAAATTATAGGTCTAGCCTCGATAATGTAAAGGAAATATGCTGAAACGAGATATTACAGATTGAACTTTAGGCCTAGCCACGATCATCATTACTAAAGTCGGTACGATAAAAAAAAACAGACTCGATTATCCATTTTTCGATTAAATCACCAATGAGCATTGAACAGCAGATTGGATTCAAATCCAATGAAAAACGGACACATAAGATTGCATCGAGGGTTGACTATGTTCGTTTCATATTAATAAATTGATTATTTATCATTTAATTAAGAAAGCAAAACCAAAATCGGCCATCAATGGTATTTGTAGATATTTGCTAGCTTGAATTCATTTGGATTTTTAAAAACAAGGCCTGTCAAAAGATTGACCAGTTTTTATCGTTTGCATTGGACGCCGAACGCTGAAAATTTTCGATTCATCATATCTTTGTAAATACTGAACATAAATGAAACTTTTAGCGATTTAAATTTTACAAATGATGATTAGCGGTTTTAATAATCCTTGATGGTATAATGGCAGCCATGTTGATTTTCACACTTGTGCACCCGAACACAACAAGTGTGGTAATTACTATTTCCTAGTGGGAAGTACCATATTCCCGAACGGTAACGAATACAGCATAGGCCTAAAAATTGACAATCGTATCCGATCTACAGAAATGAAATGAAATGGGGGTTTAACATCCCACTGTTCTGCCCCAAACTGGAATAATGGAGACGGGCATACGCCATACAATGTGCTTTGCGTGAAATTTTGCCCGGACAGCGGCACTACGGCCTACTCTTATATTGAATTCCAACTGTTCCACGGGATCTTTCACGTGCATGCAAATGTGTACACTGGGCCTCAGTTTTTCATTCCATCTGAACAACAAGACAGCTATACTTGTCAAGCCCTCCGTCCTGCATCACTGACAAGGAGGAACTACGCCGGAAAATCTGACATATAATTGTGTGTTACACAATTTATTCATTAAACTATGTATTTTATACATTGTTTATTTGGTTTTTTTTAAATAAATCTGTCTGTTGTGAGTTTTTCTTTAGGCCTGAAATGTTTTCTTATTAATTAGACATTAATTAACATATCCAGACCATAGTCAACTCTCGATAGCATCGCTAGCCTGCGATCTGTGGTGGATTACTATCCGATTTACAGCATAACTTACCTACTCGATTTAATTATTAATATTCTGCCTCAGCGCGGAGCCTTACAGTAAGTATAACCATGAGTGACACCAAAAACACAAATTGACCAAAACAAGTTCTGAGCTTTATTGGAACTTCTACGAGTGTTGTACATAGGTGTGTCGTGTGTGGTAAACAGCTGAAAATAAAATAAAACCTTTTAGTTCTATGCAAAGAACAATAAAGACTGCTTTTCATATAAACTTGAATTTGAGATGACATAAATAGCTTTCCATAGTTTTTAGAATTAAACTGAACGTCGAGCTTATTCGATACTAACCGAATACTTGAAACCATTAACATATTAAATACACAATCGATTGATGAGAATGATGTACAGTAATAACATACTAAATTGAGCTCGACTTTAGAATATTCCAAACACGTAAAAGCAATTACCTTTCCCATAAATACACAATAACAATAGGCCTACATTACATCGTAACTTAGACACAACAGAATCCTAATTGCTACCATCTTATGAACCTAACATTAATTATAAGTATTTGTTCTTTACTTACTCCGTGACACAATGACGATAAGAAACAAAAAGATACATTTAAAACGAAAGCTGAAAGTTAAGCCGTGTATTGGGCACATGTGCATTGTGTAGCGGCGACCACGCCGTGACCAACTTCGGACGTTTAATTACGTTCAAGGGAGATTACTCCAGAATTATAAAGGCAAATAAGCGCACTGAACACTCCCCGTCTGATGACTATCTGTCATCACATGAATTGATACATATGTATATGCAAAAATAACACTCTTACATATCAAAAGTTTGGGTTTCATTTAACTAACACATTATAAAGTCAGGATTCGTCAGGTATTAACAAAACAAGTTCTACTATAGGACGAGTATATGTAACCATATGTTTTCCATCCCGGATAACACGAACATCACATTTACGCACTAGGCCATCTGCTTCTCCGTAGGT
Organism: Patella depressa; assembly: GCA_948474765.1. Lineage (NCBI taxonomy): Eukaryota > Metazoa > Mollusca > Gastropoda > Patellidae > Patella > Patella depressa. The sequence continues at coordinate 48,411,547 of OX419715.1, read as the reverse complement.
CTTCTCAACAACTCCTATAGGCCACATGTTTCTTGCATCCTGTTTATCCTTGACTAGCACGACATACAATATTTCTTTGTGTTTCGCTCCACTTACGTCGCGTTTGAAGAGTTTGCAGATATTGAGTTCTCCAACGGTTCCAAAACATTTCTGCTAATATCTGCACACGTTTCCACTGTTTCTTAAAGATGTCCTTGTCACCCACAGTTTCCATGATCCCGGTAACTTCCCGAGGTTTCTGAGTCAGCAGCAGCGATATAGTTAGCGGAGTTGGATCTCCTGGATCTGATGTTAACGGAACCAAAGGCCTTGAATTAATGATTGCAGAAGCCTCGGCGAGAAAAGTAACCAGCATCTCGTGAGTAAGCTGACCCCCTGGAACGTCTAGTAAGATAGAGTCTAGGATCCTCCGGGTAATACCAATAGCACGTTCCCATACCCCACCCATGTGCTAGGCGTGAGGAGGATTGAAGATCCAGGCAGCGCCATTACTATTGAGAAGCTTTGGCTCCGATGTCGTCTAATGCACCAATAAAATTGGTACCTCGGTCAGATCTGAATAACTTTACGGGACCACGAATCGCTTAAAATCGTCTCAGTGCCATAATAAACGAGGAGGAGCTGAGCTCTTTGGTTACTTCTATGTGAACGCCCCTACAGGTTAAACAAGTAAACATCACAGCCCATCTCTTACTGTTTGCCTGTCCGCCTCTTGTGCGACGGGTGACAATGTCCCATGGACCAAAACAGTCGACGCCTACGTTTGTAAACGGCGGTCCAGGTTCCAGGCGATCTGATGGAAGGTTTGCCATTTTCCGACTTCCTAGAGTTCCTCGAAGCTTCTGACACTTAACACATTTACTTATAATCGAAGATATGATCGACTTGACTCCCGTAATCCAGTAACCTGCTGAACGTATAACACCCTCTGTTATATGCCTTCCCTAATGATGAACACGTTCGTGAAAATTACGGATCAGTAATGTTGCGATATGGTGTTTTCCAGGAACAAGAATTGGATGTTTCTCAGCTTCAGGGATGTTGGAGTAATCCAAACGACCTCCTATCCTCATCAATCCATCTTTGTCAATGTATGGTGAGAGGTTAGTTAGTGAGCTTGACCTAGGGAGTTGCTTCCCGGAACTGAGATACTGAAAATCGTCTTCGTACACTTCTCGTTGAACTTCACGAATAACAAATTCCTGTGCATTATCAAAAGCTATCACAGTACACGACGTCCAAATTAGATGCGAAGTATCAGACATGTTATCTTTTTTAAAAGATCTTGCTACATGTTTCAGACGAGCAATGGTCTTAACAAGTCTAGTCCAACTGGAAAATCTTTCGAAACGTTGGGTTCCAAGACGACTCAGGACGGATACTAGAGTCTTGAGGTTTGTCACATCAGATTTGACTTCTTTATCAGTTTCAGCATCTTGCACTTCAAATGATTCAATAACAGCATTGTGATTCTTCAACAAAAACTGCGGACCATTTAACCAGGTTTAGATGATTTGAGATCGTTTCAGCGACTTCCACTGCAACAACGGCCGCACATAACTCTAACCGCGGTATATTATTTCCATGTAAACGTGCTAACTTTGCTTTACCAAGAATGAAGCCTAACTCAAACTTTCCAGTCTGACATGGCGCTCTAACATAACCAACAGCAGCTATCGCCTTTTCGGAGGCGCCAGAAAAGATATGTATTGATTTATCTTAATCTGACCAAAAGAGGTTGAGAAATACGTGCGAGGTATGCGTAGTCCACGTAGATCCTGCAGTGAGGTTTTCCATCGATCCCAGGCAGCAAAATCATTAGAAGGTAACGGTTCGTCCCAATCACGGGTGCAGTTGATGAGTTCGCGCAAGAGCCCCTTTACTTCAATGACGACGGGAGCTAGGAATCCCAAAGGGTCGAAGATTGAATTGATTGTTGACAACACTCCACGGCTTGAGAAAGCTTGCTCATCAGTTGAGATGTGATACAAAAATGTATCTGATTCCAGGTTCCAGCCTACACCAAGACTACGTTATATGGGAAGCGCTTCTACATTTAAGGGAAGGTCCTTCAAATCCGTGGCCAAATCGTCTCATGGAAAAGACGTCATTACTTCTTCCCTATTCGACACAATTTTGTGAAGCCTTAATTTACCTTCTACTTTAAGATTTTCCTGGGTCCTTTTAATCAGATCAGTGGCTTGGTGTACGGTTGGAAATGATGCAAGCCCATCATCTACATAAAAGTCATTTTCTACGAAATAAGTGACATCCGAACCAAGAGTGCCACGTTTTGCTGCTAGTCGAAGTCCATAAGTAGCAATTGCTGGTGAAGCTGTGTTGCCAAAGACGTGCACACACATACGAAATTCAGTTAGAGGTTTGTCGTTATCGTTTTCCTCGTGCCACAGGAAACGCAAGTAGTTTCTGTGTTGTTGGTCGACTTTAAAGCAGTAGAACATCTGCTGGATGTCTGCTATAACCGCCACAAATTCACGTCTAAACCGCATTAAGATGTCCAATAGACTGTTAGTAAAATCAGGACCTGATAATAATACATCATTTAGGCATATGCCATTATATTTTGCTGCAGAATCAAAAACGATGCGGATTTGTTTCTTATTTCTTGGGTGATAAACGCCAAATATTGGCAGGTACCAGCACTCCTCATTCTTCTGAAGTGGTGGCGCTACTTCTGCATGACCATTCTGTAACATCTTGTTCATAAAAGCGATGAAATGATTCCTCTTCACATGGTCTTTATGCAGGGATTTATCAAGCATATTCGCCCTTTTTAACACCTGGGTGTAGTTATTTTGTAAGCTAGTTCTTGGTTCCCTGAACGGAAGTGGACATGACCATTTACATCTTGGTGGAAACTTGCGTCCATGATCTGCAGAAAGGATCTGTCATCAACGGATAAACCTGGCTTATCATCATCCTTCTGCTTCAAGAATATGTTCTGGCCAAATGAATCCCATTCAGGAGTTTTAAAAAACTGCATTCTGTCACAGTATATAGTATCTAATGTCTCTTGCAACTTCATGCGATTATTACATGGATCGAACATTGTTGTACGACCATTCTCCAGAACGTTAGTCTTGTTTACGTTGAACACCTCTGGTACATGAACTACCCCAAGACAACTTTCACCAATTATAACCCATCCATTTGGCAGTTTCTGCGCATATGGGGCATTAGCTGGTCCAATACGATGATCCAAGACGTGATGAGCTTGAATTACATCACGACCAATCAGTAATATGATGTGGGCATTTTCATCTATTGGTGGAATGTGATGGGCAATATCATGTAGATGTGAATAACTTCGAGCGACATCAGGAGTAGGAATCTCATTCCTGTTGTCAGGCATTTGGTTACATTCAATGATCGTCGGAAGATCTAGTTGTACCGATTGATCAAGAGATTCTAACACGATACCATTAATTTTTCTTCCTGCTGTTCTGGCTTTTCCGGAACAGGAAGTGAGTACGTATTCAGTCTCTTCACATTTCACTGCAAGGAGATCGAATAAACGAGGACTGCCAAGAGTTTTGTTACTTTGATCGTCTATCATAACATATAGACGAATGACTTTGTCCGGTTTATCTGATGCGTATACATTACACAGAACTATCTTTGCACATGACTTTCCCGGGAACTGTCCACAGATACGAGTACACAAAGAACTTACTTTCTTAAAACTACTCTCACCGCCATGATCTGAGGTAGTTGTTGGCGGATCCATCTCAAGAGGGTCCGTATGGAGAGCCAGTGGGTAGTCATCACTATTACATTTTGGGCAATGTATAGTTTTCTTACATTCGCGTTGAATATGTGATATACTATCACAGCATCTGAAGCAGATCTTGTTATCCTTTAGGAATTTTACTCTTTCTTGCATGGGTTTTCTTCTAAAGGCTCGACATCTATTCAGCGAATGATCGGTTTGATGTAAAGGACACTTCGAAATAGTTTTTAATGAAGACGGTGACTTTTGAACCTCTTCTGTGTCAGTTTTCTTTACGAGAAAATTGCTTTTTTCTACATACCTCGGTTCCTTCTTGAACTGAGGCACTTCATACGAAAAACTAGGATTGTTCCAAATTCTGCTTTGTTCCCGGAGAAACTCTGCAAAATGACTAAAGGGGGGATAAACAACAGATGTATGATTCTTTAAGTAGCTAACGGCTGTGGATGTTCATTTCTCTTGCAAATTATAAGGTAACTTATTTATTATTGGAGTCACGCCGGTGGATGAATCATAATGACCAAAGAGAGACTTCATTTTTTCATTATCCTTAATGGACTCTATTTCCGACACAAGATCCGAGAATTCATAGAGTTTCTTCTTGTCTTTTTTTGTAAGTTTGGGTAAACTTGAGAGTTTGCTTTTTAGGGATTCTTCTATCATCTCTGGTGCTCCATACCTATCCTCCAATCGTTGCCAAATTCGTTGTAGACATTTAGCTGGGTTGTTTGCACTTGCCGTTCTTATACTCACGGCATGCTTAGAGGACTCAGACCCTAACCATTTAACAAGTAGGTCTACCTGTTCCGAATCAGTGACTTGCAGTTCATCCATGATATTAAGGAAGCTGAATTTCCAGGCAGGGCGATCATTAAAGTTTGACAAGCGAGAAAACAGTAAATCTTTCCGTAAAAGAAAATGTGTTATATATGTTGTGGAATTGTGAACTACAGGAGTTAGTGGCTGATGCTGATCAGATCGATGGAACTCTGCGATATCGGCATGTAAGTATGTATCATCTTTGATGGTTTCTGAAGTGATGGATGCAGCTTGTTGAGTCACAAATTTTTCTGTTCGCGTAACAGAATCTTCTACAACTTTTGGAAGACTATCATCAAAATCACATATTCGGCTGTTCTCATACTCATACACCCGAAGTTCAGCTTCTGCTGCCGAAGCTTCTTTCTGAGATATCAACATGTCAATGTCCGCTTGCATTTCAGCCTTTTTACGAGCAGTAGATTCATCTAGCATAACTTGATTTTTCCGTAGCTCCGCCTCCTTTTCCGTAAAGGCCACTTTTGCTCGAGCGGCTTCAGCCTTTGCACGTTTACGAGCCAAAGTACTTGATGCACTAGATGTCCCTTTACTTGATTTTCTTGATGAAGTCCGACTAGATTTAGAAGAGAAAGACTCTTTTGAAGATGTCTCTGGCGACAATAATTGCTTACGCAAGTTTATTGTAGCGAAAGCAGTATCTGTTCTCACCAGCGAAGTTCTGCGAGTGACCGATAGGAAACGATTTCTTTTTCACTTTCAGTGGACTTGTTCCTCCTTACAAAATCTGTGTACCGAGTGGACGCTTCACGATAAGCTGCCAAAACGTCTGTGAGGGCTTCCTCGATAGAGCACAATTGACTTAAGGTCTTGTGTTCCACTTCCAATTCTAGAATAATAGCGTTTACTATATTCCATGAGTTTTCGACATCTTCCGAATGTTTATCACGGATTTCGATGTAAATTGACATGCCCTCTTCTGTAAGATTTCTCAAACGACCTGTATTGGTGGTTGAAACCGTACTATTTGAGAGTGATGTATCTTTTTTTGCATCTGCCATGTAGATGGGACTTTTTACTATTCTGCCTCAGCGCGGAGCCTTACAGTAAGTATAACCATGAGTGACACCAAAAACACAAAGTGACCAAAACAAGTTCTGAGCTTTATTGGAACTTCTACGAGTGTTGTACATAGGTGTGTCGTGTGTGGTAAAAAGCTGAAATTATATAAAACCTTATAGTTCTATGCAAAGAACAATAAAGACTGCTTTTCATACAAACTTGAATTTGAGATGACATAAATAGCTTTCCATAGTTTTTAGAATTAAACTGAACGTCGAGCTTATTCGATACTAACCGAATACTTGAAACCATTAACATATTAAATACACAATCGATTGATGAGAATGATGTACAGTAATAACATACTAAATTGAGCTCGACTTTAGAATATTCCAAACACGTAAAAGCAATTACCTTTACCATAAATACACAATAACAATAGGCCTACATTACATCGTAACTTAGATACAGCTAAATAATAACAGAATCCTAATTGCTACCATCTTATGAACCTAACATTAATTTGTTGTTTACTTACTCCGTGACACAATGACGATAAGAAACAAAAGATACATTTAAAACGAAAGCTGAAAGTTAAGCCGTGTATTGGCGACCACGCCGTGACCAACTTCCGGACGTTTAATTACGTTCAAGGGAGATTACTCCAGAATTATAAAGGCAAATAAGCGCACTGAACAATTAATTGGATCAGACTATGCTTTTTTCCGCACCGACTTCAGTTATGATGATCAAGGCTAGGCAGAAATTGTGTTGCTTAATTTTCGGTTCATAATATATCTTTAAATTATGTTGAGGGTCAACAACACAAATCAGGTAATTTTATGAATAACCTAATATATGGTACAGTCTACTTAAATAATTCGTTTATTTGAAAAAATGTGATTCAATTTCAAAAATGTTATTATAAAAAACATGACTTTTTCCCCAATCTGGCTGATAATAAAAAAAAGTATTTTGACAATAATAACAGTATAAGCCTAGACCTAAGTAATAACTGATCTTGAAATATTTTATCTAATAGTTGTGTGTTATGCATACCATTTAACAATTAGGCCTAGTTATGTGTATTTTATAATTGTCTTTTATGAATTTGAAAAGAAATCCTTTGTCTTAGCTTAGATACTTTTTACTAGGCCTAGCTCACTACAGAATAGTTCGGTACTAGCCTAGCGGCCTAAATCTACACTCGTGTTTGGTTAATGATTGGTTAATGATAAAAAATCCATATCTAAGTCAAAAGAACGTTTGAATTTCAATTTGATACAAACATAATATTACTGATAGATAATTCAGGAGGGTTAAAATATAAATTGTAATGTAGATAATAATAAAACTAACCATTCATTGCCGTGGAATCCAGACGATCGTCGTTCCGTGGTTGTCCAAGCCGTTGATACGGTCATACGAGTATGTGGATTAACTCTGCCATCGTCTTCAATGACACCTCTTTCGGAATCATCAAACCACGAATAATTATATGACAAATTTAACTCGCCTAGAACTCCTTTTTAATTGGTGCCCTATCCGAACGAACACATTAGTCCGGTGGCTGAAGGGGGGGGGGAGGGGGTCGCAACCCGGACTGTGAATTTATGAGACCAAGTTTTTCAAGATCAGTTTTTTGTGTATATTCCGAATGTGTATAAGATTACCATTGTATTAGTAAGTGCAGGAGGACTGCACTACACGCAAAACAACCAGCGGCTGCCCGGCAGGATACACCCACATTTTCGAGAGATGGATAGAGAACAAGCTAAAAAGAAAATGATTTTTCCTACGATCAAGGGCCATAATTCATGAAGTTACAATTCGATATGTGCAAATATCAAAATAGGTTGCCAGACAACGAAACATATAACCACCAGCAACAAAATCGTCCGGGCAGTCAACAAGAGTCATTAGAATTTGTTTGGGTTCTGCCCCATGCTAACGTTAAGTATACGAAACATTTAATATTATGGATTTAGCTGTACAATTGTGACCTCTCTAGGTCCACAACCTTGGTATACAATATTGTTAACTATTTGCGTACAAGCCGCGGCCATTTTGTCCGGCAATTTTGGTCCGATTGTCACGAAATTCGAACTCAACCTTCATTACGGTGTAATGGTGATATAATCATATGGGTTTTTTTTAAATCAGATAATAATTGCGACCTCCAGGGCGACCACAAGTCATAAAAGGCAATTTTTCGGACAATCAGGGACCATAATTCAGGAAGTTACCATCAGATATGCGCAAATATGGAACGGAACCGAGATCTTTACGTTATAAACATATATTTTAATTTTTATAAAAATCGAAATAAAATTGTGACCTCTATAGGGTCCACAACTTTGATATATCATATTTTTACACTGCTCGCGTACAAACGACGACCATTTTGTCCATCAATTTTGGTCCGATTTTCACGAAATTCGAACTCAACCTTCATTACCAAGCAGCGGTGATATAATCAAATGTTGTTGTTTTTTAAATCGCATAATAATTTTGACCTTCAGAAGGACCACAATCTAAAAAGGGTGATTTTTCGGACAAACAGGGGCCATAATTCAGGAAGTTATGATCCGATGGGCGCAAATATTAGGGGCCATAATTTGATATGCGCAAATATCGAAAGGAACCCAGATCTTTGAGTTATAAACATACATTTCAAGATTCATCAAAATGGGTTCACAATTATGACCTCTACAGTGTTCACAAGCTAAAAACATGATTTTTCGTACAATCAGGGGGCATAATCCATGAAGTTACAGTCCGACACATGCCAATATCGAAAGGAACCGAGATCTTGGGGTGATAAACCTATATTTCAAGCTTCATTGAAATCGGATAAAAATTGTGACCTGTACACTGTTCACAAACAATTGTGGAAGGACGAACGTCCGGACGGACGGACGGACGGACAGGGGCGACGACAATATACGTCCATATGAAAATGTGGGCGTATAAAAATCTACAAGATTAACCTGCGGACAAGACAGAAAAACAGGCATTCCATAACAAAATAAACAAATATCAAATCAATTGAATGGATCCGGCGGCCTTTGGTTTGTTTAGCGTTGAGGGTCGTGCCTCAACATCAATAGTTGCCGTCCTTAGAATAAAAGGAATAAGTATACCAAGATAATCCATTCAGAATTGTGACTTTCAGGCGCTAAAGGCAAAAAGTGAGCGTGGCTCTGGCCCTGGGGGTCGGGACACTCACCAAAATCAACAGTGGACGCCCTCGGGCTATAAGGAATACATATGCCAAGTACCAAGCTGCTTCATTCAGAATTGCGGCCTGTAAACGACAAACACAAAAATTGAGCGTGGCTTGCCTCTGGGAGTCAGGACACGCAGTTGTCTTTCTTATGCTATAGGGAATACATATCTCAAGTTTAAAGACGATCCATTAAGAATCGTGGCCTGTAGACAACATACCAGACACGAAGTAAAAATGGACATAGCTCTGCCCCTGGGGGTTAGGAAATCACCCAAAACAATAGGGGTCATCCTTAGGGTATAAGGAATAGGTATACAAAGTTTTAAAAGGATCTGTTAAGAATTGCATCCTGTAGGCGAACACAGGACACAAAAACATTGGGCGTGGCTCTGTCCCAGGGGGTCCGGCATGCACCAAATAATAGTGATCAGTCTTAAGGTATAAGGAATAAGTATAAAAAAAGTTTTCAAAACGATCGATTAAGAATTGTGGCCTGTAGGTGACACACAGACACACAAAAAGAAAATGGACGTGGCACCGTCCCTGGGGGTCGGGCATGCACCAATAACAATGGGGATCTTTCTTAAGGTACCAAGAATAAGTTGCAAAGTTTCAAGATGATACCCGGTACGTTAAGAAATGTAGTCTGTAGACGACAAACAAATACAAGAAATGGGCGTTGCAGTACCAGGGGGTCGGGCATGCACTCAAAACAAATGGGATCATCCTTAGGGTATAAGGAATAAGTATTGTATTTTAAGTTTCAAGATGATCGATTAAGAATTGTGGCCTGTAGGCCAAAAAGAAAATGGGCGTGACTCTGCCCCTGGGGGTTGGGTATGCACCCCAAATGATAGGGATGTTCCTTAGGGTACAAAGAATAAGGTGCAAAGTTTCAAGGTGATACGTTAAGAAATGTGGCTTGTAGACGACAAACAAATAATTACAAGGAATGGGCGTGGCTCTGCCCCTGGGGATCGGGCATGCACCAAAAAACAATACGAATCATCCTTAGGGTGTAAAGAGTAAGTATACAAAGTTTTTAGAAAACCCAGTAAAAATTGCGCCCTGTAGGTGACACACAGACACACAAAAAGAAAATGGACGTGGCTCTGCCCCTGGGGGTTCGGCATACACCCCAAACGATAGGGATCATCCTTAGGGTATACAGAGTAAGTAAATAAAGTTTGAAGAAAATCCAGTAAGCATTGCGCTCTTTAGGCGACACAAAGACACACGAAAAGAAAATGGGCGTGACTCGGCCCCTGGGGGTTGGGCATGCGCACCAACCGATAGGTATGTTCGTTAGGGTACAAAGAATATGTATGCAAAGTTTCAAGATTATAAGTTAAGAAATGTGGCCTGTAGACGACAAACAAACAAATACTAGAAATGGTCGTGGCTTTGCCCGTGGGGGTCGGGCATGCACCAAAAACAATAGGGATCTTCCTTAGGGTATAAGGAATGAGTATACAAAGTTTGAAGAAAATCCATGAAGAATTGCGCCCTGTAGGCGACCCACAGACACACATTGGCTGACACACCGACACACAATCACCACAAATCATCTTAACTGTCAAATATAGGGAATGTAATTCAATGTTAACACAAAGGAACTTGGATTACCTACTACCTACATATGGCATGAATTATATACCCGTCTACTGAGTCTGAACGGTTAAAAAATTATGTCGTAAACGTATAAGAAATGTTATTTTTTTTTTAAAAAAGAAGATAATTATAGTCAATTTTGTATCAAATAATATGTTCATTAGCATATTAATTGCTTTACCTTAACTGAGATTAGTAATACAACAACATACTTGACTAGGGATGTTTCTATTCTTGTATTTGAAATATATTTAAGAAAAAAAAGTGGTTAGCTCGTGGATGATCTTTTGAATGTTATACTAAAAAAATACCTGTCACCTATTTAAGTACTATGTTAATATGGACTGTATATTCCTACTCGACCTCCCCCATGCACACACACATACATACACAACTCCATACTGTCACACCAACGCACAAGTGCTGGCACATGTTTTTTTACCGCCAAATATAGAGAACGTAATTCTATTTGAACAAAATGTACTAACTTTTGCTTTCTTTTCTATCGATGTTGTACAGGTTACATACATTTCCGCAAATACATACAAATTTACGGGACGCCACAATGTATCCTGCATCCAACATGCAACACTGATCTAGAGTGTCTACTGGTGGTATATGTTATAAGAGAGCGTGAATCTTTACCAACTGACCCCACCACAACACATGGCACGAATTATATCGTTTGATATTACCGGTCACCAAATTTACACGCGTCCTTCCTTTAAAATTATATGTAACCATTCATAAACATGTACCCTGAACGCATGATATCATACATTTTTCACGTAAATATGAATATATTAACTCAATCAATAAAATAAACAAATTAGTTCAAGTCGACAATTAGAATAATTCAAAAAAAGTAGATGTCTTTTAGGACTTGCATACGCAATTGATGATGACATGTTGATTATAACTTTGCTTAAACGTAACATAGTTCGTATCCCCAAATCGACTAATGATGACATACACCCATTCCACATACCCATATACATACGCGCATCCACCAACACAAACACACACACACCCATACACACACACCTCAACACACTCACACACACAGGGGCGACGGCATAATTAAGAATGTGGACGTATAAAAAAAAACACATGTTCAGATATTATATTCTTGTTGGCTGATCAACAGCTCGCATGTATTCTTTGGATATGCTTCAGATACCCATTGACATTGTAAATTTCAGCCTAGTATCGCAGGGTCATCTTGTTCAATTATTGATTTTGCAGCCTTTCTCCATATTGTTGCTACGCAAAATAATTATTGCGTTTAATGTGCAGCCAAGATGGTAATAAAGAAAGAAATTTTTGTTATTTTTTATCGCAATTAAAATTCCTCCAGAAGATCTTTCTTCGAGTGCCATCTACAGATGTAAGTCAGTTTTCGCCGTACAAGGTACAAACATTTTTTTCTAAACCTGCAATTACGTTATCCCAGCTCTTTAAAAATTGTTAGAAAGTTAGGATTAACTTGAGACAGATAATCATTACCACCGAAAGCATGCACCATAGGCGGAGATATTCTCAACACTTTCAATACTAATCTTGATCGGATCAAAATATATCAAGATTAGGATTGAAAGTGTCTAGAATATCCAAAACTGACAAACCAATCACGAGGACACCAAAATATCTTACCTACTCCTCTTCGCATTTCAAATTAATGGAGGTGCTGAAAAATATTGTATTTTGCAATCTTGCTCGGGCGAAACAGACATCCTAATCATTCTCTTGCAAACTATGATCCAAATATACAAATTTTGATCGATAATGAGGCGGGTAAAGGAAGAAAATATCGTGAAAGTCGACTTACATCAGTAGATGACGCTAGAAAAAAGATTTTCTGGGTGAAAAAATAACAGACCTTTCTTTATTACCACTTTGTCGTATACGTGGTCTTCTGCTGCATGGCCGGAATGAAGATTTACGACGTGAACTGGTTTCTGAAGGAAATCCAAAGGATATGCGAGCTGTTGGTCAGCAACCAAGAAAATATTTATCTCAATCATATGAACTTTTGATTTTAAAATCTTCGGATGAGGACTATGAATAAACTAATAACTAAACATATTTCTGAGTTATTGTGTTTTTGATTTACATTACCAGATTTCTTGAAAAGAACCATTATAATTCAATATTTTGAACGAAAACGCTAACGAGATACTACTTTAAGCTCAATTATGAACCAAATGACTTCAGTCCACAAAAATAAATGTTGTCACGCACCCCACCCCCATCGTCCACCCCAGATAACATATTTAAAAACATATTTAGAGATGTTTCATCAAGCCCTTAGACCAAATCAACATTTAAATCAACGTGAACTCATTTCCCGCCAATTTTATTCCCACCCCACCCTCAACATGCACACCTGATACCCCCTACCCATAAATAAAACAGTTGTCCAGGGGCGTCATAAACACTTATTTAAAGATGGACAGTCCTAGAAACTTATGCTTTATTAATATATAACATGATCATCATTTATGTCAACATAATGACTCCCTTTCCCCTTCACACACGAACACCTACACTTGCTATCCCCACCCCACCGGATTGGGATGGCCTAGTGGTCTAGAGTGCCGCGCTTCGTCCTCTAGCTGGCCGGTCACCTCTGGCTTGCGGCTGTGGTTTCGAGCCCTGGTGTGAGCGTATGTGGCATGGAGATAGGGGCGCCTTCTCAACCTCGTGGGTTTCCTCCGGGCACTCCGGTTTCCTCCCACTGCTAAAGACCCCTACGCGCAAGCGAATTATTGAAATAAAATTGAACCATATGTTAGTCCCGAAATGACCTCTCTCCCCACCACACCTCCCCAGATATCAAAACACTTGTCCAGGGTATGACAAACACTTATTTAAAGATGGGCAGTCCTAGAAATGTTTTATTAATATATACTATTCAAAAAAAGTAGGGGATATTTGATTTTGGGGGCATAATACTAAAATATGCAAATAACTGCGAAAAAAGTCACTATAGAACCGAACAGAAGAAATATTCCCAGTTACATGTGACGCCCAAACGCACCAATAGTTATTGCATGGAATGCAGGTGATGCTTGGGATCATCATGGGGGTCCAACTCAGGATTTGCACGACTCTGACTTTGAATGTTACAGTCATTGTGGCATTGAATTCCAGGGTGGAAACATCAGTTTAATTGTTTTAGTGACCAGAAAACAAATTTTGATATGCGCCGGCTTACCCAAAATGAAAGGTTACGTGCCCTTGGCATGCTACAGATCGGCACAACACAGGCGGTTGTGGCGCGGACGATGAATGTTTCTCAGTCTGTCATAAGCAGGCTATGGTCCAGATACCGTGATACACAATCTGTACAGGACAGACCACGCTCAGGTCGACCAAGGGCGACAACTCAAGCCCAGGATCGATTTATCCGTACCTTGGCCTTGAGAAATCGTGTCATCACAGCAAATCAGATCAGCGCTCGTCTTCAAACAGACACTGGTGTGAGAGTGAGTTGCCAGACGATTCGGAATCGACTGCATAGGGGTCACCTTCACGCCCGACGTCCTCGCGTGATCCCTTGTTTGAGAGATCATCACATTCAGGCAAGACGTCGTTGGTGTAGGGATCGTCAACACTGCGATAATCGACGCTGGAGCAATGTGATGTTTTCAGATGAGTCAAGGTTCACTGTTGATTTTTTGGACAGACGTAGGAGGGTGTGGCGTGTTGAAACGGGCGCTTCCAAGACGTTAACGTCATCAGACATGATCGATTTGGGGGTGGTTCTGTTATGGTGTGGGAGGCATCACTGTTGCTGGAAGAACGGCTTTACATGTTGTTGCAGGGCGTGTTACAGGCCAGTACTACCGGGACAACATCTTGACAGTCCATGTTGTGCCGTTCGCACGACGTCATGGCCGCCGTTTCATCTTCCAGGATGACAACGCAAGATGTCACAGGGCCAGGATCGTTACAGGTTACCTCCAACAACAGAGCATCACCACATTACCTTGGCCAGCACTGAGTCCCGACCTCTCCCCCATCGAGCATGTCTGGGACATGCTTGGACAGAGGTTACGTCAACGTCAACAACGTCCTGCCAATGTCCAAGAACTTGCTGCTGCATTGCAACAGGAATGGGACAATCCGGACCAAAATGACCCTAGACGTCTCATTAGGAGTATGCCACGTCGGATCAATGCTTGTTTGGCAAACAGAGGAGGATTTACCCGTTACCCGGGTATCATTTTACCCTTATAAAGGTCAGTTTGTGCCTTACTTAGTCTAACGATCATTTGGAATAAATCGATGAATGTGAACTTCATTTCATTTTGTCATTTGTTTCTTCGTCAGCTTCATTAGGTGACTTTAATAACACTTAAATCAAATATCCCCTACTTTTTTTGAATAGTATATTATGTCAACATTACATTCTCCCCATCCCCACCACACACACACACACACACACACACACACAAACCCATTGTAGACATTTGACCCCCTATATCTCGAAAATGCCCCCTCAAACCCCTGACCGCCACCCATATTCGGAATCTACACAAAAACTGGTCTAGAAAAATTTGATCTCGTAAATTCACAGCTCGGGTGGCGATTCCCCACCCCCTTCAGCCACCGGACTACATACGCTGATTGGATTTCACCACGCAGGTGCAAAGGGGGTTTTCCAATCTAAATATATCGATAACGGAATGGCCAATTTTCGTCATTTTTTTATTTATTTAGGGGTTTTAGCATTATTCCTATTTATTTAAAGAAAAATATTCTAGTGTCAGGTTTATCTTTACAGATATATAAAATGTATATTTTCAAAAGCATGGTATTAACTCCTATACTACAGAAAGATAAGACTTGTAAGAATCTGAAAACATTGAGGCCAATACTACTACCTAGCGGCAGTCGAATTAATGGCTAAAATAATAGAAAGCAGATTTAAAAAGATTTTATCCAGTATAATTAGTACAGACCAGACAAGTTTTGTTTCTGGAAAATTTGAGTGTAGGGTGTTTAATCCAACAAAGCGTAGAATTCATGAATTCGTGAATTAGAAAAGAGGGTTAGTTTAATCAATTCTTACTAGAAAGAAGACGTTTGTAAGGATTATGTATGCTATGATAATTCCATTCATTGTATGTTTTGTTGACCATACATTGTCAGTTATCATCTCACAATACTTACTAGTTCTAAGACTTCCCTTCGTTTTAATTGGCAACGAGACTTTATTTGATCATTATACACCCTCCAATGTAGTTAAATTGGTCATTTTACAGCGTTATTAATTACAAATCAAACTTGAAGCGTGGTCACTTGGCTATTCGCGTGTTCAACGGACCGGAAGTACGACTAAATGAGGTCAAAAGAGGTCTGTATCACCCAGTCCCTTTATAAACCTATCGTTACTCCACTCAGCAAATCTCGACAGATTCCGTAAACAACATCTAGTCTCGGCTGTATGACAGTAAGTGATATGTACCTACGCCCCTACTTTTGCGATGCGGCTACCGGTTTACTTTAACAGGAAAACTTGACGCTATTACACAAATTGGGAACCTATTCGGCTAGCGACCTATTCGACCGATCGTTGGAAACCTATTTAGAATAAAGACAACAGTCGTTTTAACTCATCTATTTATCAACCAATAAAATCCAACGTTATGTCTATCAAATGAAAGTAGAATATATTATTTTTATCCATTCCTTTTGCTCAGAATAGAAGTGTAATTTCGTCAATATCTTTCAGCTGGATCGGTCGAATAGGTCGCTAGCCAAATTGGTCGCCAGTTTGTGTTCGGTATGGGCGCAGCCATGTTTCATCCGGGACCTTAACGTAGTTCCAATATGGCGGAATTCGTCATACAGCCGAGGTTAGATGTAGGTTCCGCAGGTTACGGAATCTGTCGAGGTTTGCCGAGTGATCGTTACTCGATATGTGCCTAGAAACTAGGTGATCAAGACTGCACCTAAATAACACGCGGCCTGACATGTTTGCAGCTCACTCAAAAGCGGCCTCGCTTCGTAGGCTCTATCATTTACCGTGTTTTCAATTACCGTATTGTCGGGTGAAAATGGCAGGCTTTTGAAATCATAAATTGGCACTAGACACCGTTTTTTTTACACTGATTTTAGATATTTTAAATTTATTAGTCAATTTTAAAAAAAACGATTTCTGACAAATTTATGAAACAATTTTTTTTTTTTTATAAAATTGGATGCTTGAAAAATCTATTATACCAGATATCGGCCGAAACATGATCGGAGATGTCCGGTTTATTTCTTTTTTTCGTCCGCTTCATTTTTGCCAATTTTTTTTATCACTTTACATGTCTACCCGAGAGATATGTGCCCCCCCCCCACACACACACAGTCTTGCGTCCATATGTTTCATCAATTTTTCAGAAACCGTTATTTTTTTTAAATTGACTAATAAATTTAAAATATCTAAAATCAAAAAAAAAAAAAAACGGTGTCTAGTGCCAATTTATGACTTCAAAAGTCTGCCATTTTCACCCGACAAATACGGTAAACGATAGAGCCTACGAAACAAGGCCGCTTTTGGGTGTGCTGCAAGCATGTCAGGCCGCGTGTTATTTAGGTGCAGTCTTGATCACCCAGTTCCTAGGCAAATATCGAGTAACGAGAGGTTTATAAAGAGGCTGGGTGATACAGACTTCTTTTGACCTCATTTCATCGTACTTCCGGTCCGTTGAACATGCGAATAGCCAAGTGACCACGCTTCAAGTTTGATTTGTAATTAATAACGCTATTTAACTACATTGGAGGGTGTATAATGATCAAATAAAGTCTCGTTGCCAATTAAAACGATGGAACGTCTTAGAACTAGTGAGTATTGTGAGATGATAACTGACAATGTATCGTCAACAAATCATAATAAAGGTGGCGTCTGAAATACATTCTATTATACTATAAAGTCAAGCCGTAGTAAGAAGTTTTATTTCAATCCCTTCAAGTGCCTGTGCATGCTATATGTACATCGAAATTAACTGCCAAGGTTTCGTGTACAAACGTCAATGTGTACGCAAATGGACATCGGTTTTCTATATCATGCGAAAGACCAGTCACCAATTTACTAATCAGCCCCAATGACGCTACTCATTGGGAAGCGATCTTTATCGGTAAAAAAAAAACGGACAAAAAGACTTTTTGTTTGTTAACAAAAGATTATTTTATTATACAAGCTATAAAGGCTAGCGGCCAAAGCCCCAAAAGGGGCTTAAATGACGATATACCCCTACCCGAGGTAGAACAAAACACTTTGGATATTTTCTGATAGAGTCACATCACCAGAACTCAAAACTGGATCTTGGGCAAATTTTTAACGAGGCCCAATATATTTTTTTTGCACTTTTACCAATGGTCAGGGTTTCTTTAACGGTAATAAATTTGATGGGGTAGGGATAGATTTTTGGCTCTTGTTCTTTGGTGGTGAATAAACTTGAAAATAATATACTATTATCTGAAAGAGTAATGGGTTACCAATGCATATTTTTGGGCAAAACATCTTGATTTACATATATGACGTAATTGTGATGTAATAGTGACGTCATTGCTATCATATTGTCATGAAAATACCAATAAAAGGGTATTTTGTTAATTAAACATCGGAATCCTTATTTTAAAAACACAGATTTTGAATTTGAATAATCCATTGAAACGGGTTAATATATTTATTATAATTAAACAGTGATAAAATATGATTTTATTCCATATAAAGAGTCCACAAAGAAACTTAAAATCATGGGTTTTTTTTATTTTACGAAATTCCAAATGTTCTAAATACTATAATGATATTCAAATGAGTAAATTTAACCATCCAATCGGTTTTAAATATCATCATTTTATATAATGCCATTGGAGCCCCCGGCATAACATTTACAATGTCTGCATATGTCTGTTAAAGATACATTATGTAAGATTACGATAAAGAGCTTTCCAGTCTTGCAAGAATAGTTCGAGAATAGATAATGTAAATGAATAATTTGAAATGTTCATTCAAATTACGAGCGAAATATCAGCCTTTGAATACTTGACAAGACGTGCGCAATAATTTCAACCATCCTCAATTTTTAAATCAAATCAGAATATGGCGGAACCTTTTTAATCTATTTAATATAGCAAAATCTGATTATGGCCTGGGTCAGTTAATATATGTCTAATTAATAATTTAGAGAACATTTCAGGCCAAAAGAAATACATGTACCTACAATAAGCAGATTTAAGCTCTTGCATAATGTATGTTTAAATAAATCGTCGATGAGGAGCGAGGCCTGACGCATTAAGGATTTGTCGTGGGAAAGGGGTCGTCCCCATCGGCGTAACTCTCGATGTATAGCGAATTGCGACCGATCCGGAATGCTTCGGCTCGGCAGCAGTCACACGAAGAGAGCGCCTGTCTTCGGACTGTCTGCTCTGGTCGGCGCTTGGGCGAAAGTAGTTCCGGGCTGAGTGAAGAACAACCACGTTCTAACCCCCACCCCCGTCGTCGCGGCTCAGTCTTTGAGTACTTTGACGTTGCAATGGGTCGGTCTTTGACGTTGCGGCGGCGTGAATTAGCGAACAGTTAAGAAGGTCAGAGCTGGCATTGGCGACTCTTGTCCACTTGTATTGAAACACGGACCATATTTCTAATATGCTTTTCAAGAGGGGACGATGTGCTGATTTTGATTACGTAGCCGGATTTTCTGTCAATATTTTTTTTTTCGGGGCGCAAATTGGATTTCTGGCATTTACAACTGCGTTCACACATTCAATTCTGCTATGTATAAGGTTGTAGCATGTTCCCGGAAGCCCGTGCCGTGTTTACTCAGGAAATTCAATATCAGTTGAGTGGTCATCTCGGATAATATACCAAATCGTAGGATAATATACCAAATGGGTACGACACGGTACCGGCTTTCAGGAATGTGTTACAAGCTTAAAGCCTACGTACCAGAATTGGGCTCAGAAACAAGTAAATAAATGGCAATAATGTGTTTAGAAAACGTTCCACCATCTTGGAAATATGCAAATCGGTACACATACTTGCATTTTACGCAGTAGTTTATATGACAGGAATCGAATCTGCCTCCCAAAAACATATATATTGACACCAAAGACAACTACCTAATCGAAATCAACCCATCGTCCGATTTTCCCGACACAAGTGGTAGCAATATTGGAAATATGCTAAATATGTGAACAGGGCTGTAAACATATATATTGACACCAAACACTACTACTTAATCAAAATCTCCACATCGTCTCATTTTCTTACCAAAAATGACCGCCGTCTTGGTAAATGGTAATATGCTAAGTATATGAACATGTGATCATTTTACAAGGTTGTAAATATCAGGAATGGAATCTGTGACCCCGAAAACATACATTATTGACCGAACACTATTATTTAATCAAAATCTGCAGATCGTCTCATTTTCCCGCTAAAAATGACCGCCATCTTGGTAATTTGCTAAGTATATGAACATGTGATAATTTTACAATGTTTTAAATATCAGGAATGTAAACTGATCCCAAAAACATATATATTGACACCAAACACTACTATGTAATCGAAATCAGCATATCGACCGATTTTCCCGCCAAAAATGGTTGCAATCTTGGCAATATTAATAGGGAAATTCAAATCGCGCACTGTTTTTTTACTAACTTTAATGAGTATAGCATATTACGTAATAAATTTAACTCTGTATTTCAATCACAGAAAAAATCTATACAACACATAGCCTACGCCCCGCTGTGTTTGTGCAACCATGTAATGTAACAAGTAATAGCATACTATGACCAGAAACTGAGTAGGACGTCACCTTGGAATTATGACGTCATATTTAAACTAGAAATCTGTCAATTGAGGCGCAATTGTCCAAGGGACCATCATGGCTAGTTTTATGTCAATCGTATATGATTTGACGGAGCCTTAGTTTTTTTTCGAAAAATGCCGCTCACAAACACAAAAAGAACAGTATCGGTAGCACCAAGGGGTCAGTTACTGGTCCTAAAATGATATTGCGTGTGCTATTTGCGATGTGCTTCAGAAAAAACACACAATATAGCTTACCTGGTGCTTTTTAATTATTAAATAGTTGAATTTAACGCATACAGTTGATATCTATGATTTTTACAGTTGCTATGGAAACCATGAAAAATAACTATTATAGCCCGTTTTGAAAATCGCCCAAGAACCGATTTCATAATGTCGATAAAATTACCTTTCCAACCATACCAAATAACCTTTGTTCTACCATAGGTAGGGGTATCGGAAAAAATATGGACTTAAACTGCTAGCCTAATACCTTTCACAAGTTTCTCCGTAACTGTCCAAGCATTACGAAAAATGGATGATCCTCCGAAACACTGTCCATACATTTCAATTCTAGATGTTATTTAGCCAACTCACGGATCTGAGAATGGAAATGTTTACCTTTGCATTCAGCTTGCATACATTCCTCAACCTCAGCATCACTCCCTTCGCACTCAAGACCTCCATTATCTGAACTAGGATCATCACAAACATGTTTCCTGTACCTGGTACCGTTACCATAAGATACAGAGCAGATTGACCAATTACCAAAGTCAGTCCAATCCCCATCAACTGCAATTTAAAGAACCAATGAACATTATATTAATTTTATTATGTGAAACCAGACAATATTGCCATAATTTTCCAACCCCAGTCGAGATGGTACTATGCAGAAAGGAAGTTCACTATGACGTGCAACAGCCAATTGTGCATTCCTGTTCAATAAAAAACAATGAATTATCACCAAGTCGGTAAAAGACAAGTAAAATCTCTTTGCCAAACAGAATTGATATTGAACAAAATTTTTAAAAAATGGAGTTTGCATGCTTATATATTATTTTGTTTCACATTTTTCATATTTCTGCTGAAAACAAACCGGTTTTAAAAGAGTTATTTGCTCCTAAATTTGACTGTAACGCTTTTTGAATATGAACGCAATAGACTTTAGTACGGTGGATGGAAAGGGACATCCAACGATTTTATTTTCTCAAATTATCTCGATCGATCGACTTTAGTGTCTGGTTTGACCGACTTTCTATAACAAAGGTAAACAGGAAGTATATCAAAGATGCATTATGTAATAATTGGATAAAGGGCTGGACGTTCTTGGTGTATTAGTAGATAATCAAAAATGAATATATTGAATTTTAAACATTTTAGTCAAAATACTTTATTCTTTGATGTTATGGGTGTAAGTAGTTTTTACAAAACGTTTATTATGGTAACAATGTTACTTGACAATCCACTACTACTACTACTACTTGGTGTTTAACGTCTGCTTCCACATAAGTGATATCGCACACAAGACTTAGGAGAGCCGAAGCTGATTCCTGTTTTTTAGAATATGATTTTGCAATCTTTCCATTTGGCTTTAAGCCATGGATTGGGTTTTAGTGGGAAGTTCTTCCCTTTATTTAATAAAAAACATATCATTTGGTAGATGATCTCGTCTGCTTCTGGATTGGTTGATGTCATCGTTTGGGGTTAGTGTTTAGGTGCCAGGCCCGTTTTATCGTGGCCTCCCCTTACTCCACTATCCCACTCTATGTGTTTGGTATCAGGTTTTTTTTACGGAATAGTGTTTAGGTGCCGAGTACGTCTGACCGAAACCCCCCCTTACTCCACTATCCTGCTTAGTTTGGTAGATGTCATCTTTGTGGGATTTGTGTTTAGGTGCCAGGCCCGTCTTATTGTGACCTCCCCATACTCCACTATCCTATTCTGTAGGTTTGGTGTCTGTTTTTTGGCGGAATAGTGTTTAGATGCCGAGTCCGTCTGATCGTGACCCTCCCTTTCTCCACTATCCTGCCAGTTTGGTATAAATTCCCTATGTAGTTTAGTGTTTAGATGCCGGACCCGTCTAACCGTGACCCCCTCTTACTTCACTATTCTACTTAATCCAACTGTGTCCATTAGGGCGTGGATTTGTTCGAAGATTTGCAGTTTCAGATCTGGTCTAGGGAAGAGTAGGTTCTTAGTGTTGAATGGTATGTTGGTGGTCTCCATTATTCTCACTAATTTCCTTCTCTCCTCTTTGTATACCTCGCAGTCTACCAGGACATGGTTGTTGGTACATTCTTATCCGCACTCACAGACGATGACTTGGTGTTTGTGGTCTCGCAGCCGCTCTTTCACTCTTAGTTTCGATATAAATCTGCATATATCTCTTCTAGGGTGATTGATTGCTGTCTTCGTGTAGATCTTGTCATCCAGTCGGAATCTGTATGTGTCAAGTTCAACGAGATTTAATTACCAGATTGAATTGACCTGTCGTTTAAACATACTGTAGATTTCCGTGGTGCTGTAGTCTATGGTGCGGAGTGGTGCTGTATCCCTGAGACCTTCGTTGGCGAGTCGATCTGCCTCCTCGTTTCCTCTAATGTTGACATGTGATGGAATCCACACGGGCTCTACTTTGCTTCCCTTCTCTAAGACCCTCTGGTACAGCTGCCTGATTTCCAAAATGACTTCTGGTCTTGAGTCCGAGTTGTCAGTTTGGATTGAAATCAGACTGCTCAGCGAGTCGCTTGGAATGACGAACTTACTAGTCTTTTGATGGGAAATCCATGATATAGCGTCACGAATGGCCACAAGCTCTGTAGTGTACACCGAACAGTTATTGGGCAGTTTCCTGCTTATCCGCTGTTCCCCATTTGGCAGGTATATTCCAAACGAGCTGGTGCCCTCATCGGGGTTGCGTGAGCCATCCGTATAAACATGGTCCCAGTCATCGGACGGCCAGTTGTCTTTCATGTGTTCCAGAGATAGAGCACGTGCGGCAATGGGGTTGTTTTTCTTGTCGGTTTTCTGAAGTAGATCCAGATTGACTGGAGGTATCGGGAGTGTCCAAGGGGCGACAACTGGTGGGTCGTGTTCATTATTCACGAGCTCCTCCAGTCGTAGTTCCTTGACTGTTTCTCTGATACCCTGACCGAAGCTTTTCTTTCTTGGATCTCTTACATATTTTGTCTTCTTTAAGCTGACGAAAGTTGGAGATCTGTCGCCCAGTTGCGAGATCTTAGCCCAGTATCTTGTCGCTAGTTCTTTTCTTCTTAGAGATAGGGGCAACTCTCCGGCTTCCTGAAGTAATGCTTCTCTTTTAGTCCCGAGCCCTACACCAGTCGCAATACACAGAGCTTTGTATTGGATGGCGTCAAGCTTACTTAAGAGTGTTGCCGCACAATTCATGAAGGCCAAAGAGCCGTAGTCTAATACAGAGCGTATTAACGCACGATACACCATCATTAGTGTAACTCTATTGGCTCCCCATGAACTGCCCGTTATTTTTCTCATTAAGTTTAGGATTTTAGAGCATCTGTCTACAGTCCAGTCGATTTGCGGTTTCCAGGTCAACCTTCGATCAAAGATTACGCCAAGGAACTTGGTTTGGTCTTGGTTTTCCCGTTCATACACAGAGTCATTCTGCTTATCCCTCTATCTCTGCTCACAAGCATGCCGACCGTTTTCTTCTCTGAGACTTTAAATCCCCAGTCGTTTGCCCATGCCATGAATTTATCTAAGGCCTTTTGCATGTTCTCTTGTAGCTCACAGAATCTCGTCCCTTTTCTCCATATTGTACTGTCATCGGCGAATTTGGCCAACTCAGTTCTGGCGTCGAGGTAGGACGATTTCTGTATGTCGTTGATCATGATATTGAAGAGAGTGGGACTGATGACCGATCCCTGAGGCGTGCCATTTTCTAATGTTTGCTCGGCACTCAGGAATCTGCCAACGTTCACCTGTATCCTTCTATCGCACAGAAAGCTTTTGATCCACCGAAACATTATGCCCGTTATACCGATACGCCCTAGCTTAAAAAGCAGCCCGTCTAACCAAACTAATTCGAAAGCCTTGGTTAGATCTACGAACACGGCACATAGCAGGTGCCCCGAAAGGAGCGCCTGAGACATGACTTGCTGTAGTCGCACCAAGTGGTCCATTGTTGATCGTCCCTTTCTGAACCCGCTTTGATTTTCGTCGATCAGTCGGTGGCTCTCCAGATAGAACTGTAATCGGGTGTTAACCATTGTCTCCAAGGTTTTGCATAGTGTGGATGTCAAGCTCACTGGACGATAGGACTCTGCCTTTGTTTTCTCTTTTCCATGTTTCAGTAGAGAGATGACGTTGGCTTTCCGCCATTCTTTAGGTACCTCTCCTGTCAGCCAGGATGTGTTGAAGAAGTTTAGTAGTATCGTTTTGGCATGTCTAGGCAGATTTTTGAGCATTGAGTACTTTACCAGTCGCACTATCCTTCTTGAGGGAAAGAGCCTTATTTAACTCTTCCTCGGAGAAGGGCAGGTTGATTGGTTCAGCATCTTCATTAGTCTCAATAACTAATGAAGGGTGCTTTGAGTAAAAGATCCTTTCTCAATTATATAATTATGTTATCTGTAAACGTTGCACTATTCTGACATGGATGTGATTGGCAGTCGTCGGTATCTGATTAATAGAAATTAATTTGTAGCTTTCGAAACCTTTAAGCTCAAAAATAATACTTTAAAAGCTGAACAATAACCACAAGAAATTGATTTTTGTACAAAAACCTAAAAATTGTAAGCTTGCTTAGCTTCCCCCGAAAAATTCGAAGTGGTAACAAGTTTTCTCTAGTATCTTGAACAAAACTGCTTACTACTTATTACTGTCCTTAACATTTTAAAAACGAAAATAAAAAAAGCCAAGTATATGATTGTTTACCAACGAATGAAATGCTTTACTGTTAGATATTTTATGTGAAACTAATCTTTTTTCTTACCATCACAAGAGCTGGGTAAATCAACGAATGAACCAGCAAATCCAGCGAGTATAAAGTCTATCTGTGTCATCAGGTTCCCACTCAGATTACCAAAACATTTAGATGGATGATGAGAAATATATCTTGAGGTATTCCACACGTGAAATTGATCAATTGATCTTACGAATTTCGTACCTGTTAGAACATATGATTTGGAATAATTATTTATTAGTTTACAGGCAAGTGCACTAGAAATCTCACCCTTACACCGTGCACATCCTCACTAATTGGATGTGTGATCAGCACACTCTTAAGCATGGCCACGTCCCCTTTGATACCATTTTCTATATTGTGAGTTATTATGTCAATTTCAAATAAAATAACGATTCTCACCTCCTAATTCAATAGAAGATATATTATGAGTTATATCAATGATATCTTCGGGTTTTTTTTTCAGAGTTCCGTCATTCCAGACATTCAAACTACTGTTGGTTAGGATTAGGTTCACACGGTGCCATGTGTTAGTTAAGGATGGAATTTCTAGATTATAATCATGCCTAAAGTATAAAAATAGGTTGCCAGACAACGAAACATACGCCCACACAGCAGCTAAATCGTCCGGGCAGTCAACAAGAGTTGTCGCATATTAAGTAATTATCAGGAAATCATTAGAATTTGTTTGGTTTTTTATAAAGTTCTGCTCCATACTAACTTTAAGTATACGAAACATTTAATATTATGGATTAAGCTGTTCAGTTATCGATTTTCAAGAAATTAACACTCAACCTGAGTCAACCATCATTAATGTGTAACCAGGATATAGTCAAACGTTTTTTTAATTTGGAATAAAATTGTGACCTCCATAGGGTCGACAAAACATGATTTTTTTCGTACAATCAGGGGCCATAATTCAGGAGGAAGTTACGGTCCAGTGTGCCCGAATATCGAGGGGAATCGCGATATTTGGGTTATAAACTTATATTTCAAATTTCATCAAAATCGGATTAAAAATGTGACCTCTTCAGGGTCCACAACCTTGATATATCATATTTTTACACTATTCGCGTATTAAGGTCAGCCATTTTGTCTGGCAGTTTTGGTGCGGTTTTTAAGAAATACGACCTCGACCTTCATTACAGTGAAACAGTGATAAAATCAAACGTTCTTTTAAAATCGGATAATATTTGTGACCTCCAGAGGGACCACAAGCTAAAAAAACGATTTTTAGTACAATCAGGGGCCATAATTCAGGAAGCTACAATTCTATATGCGCAAATATCGAAAGGAACCAAGATCTTTGGATTATAAACATGCATTTAATGTTTCATCAAAATTAGATTAAAATTGTGATCTTTACAGAGTCTACAACCTTGATATACCATATTCTTATATTATTCGCGTACAAACGGCGTGCATTTTGTCCGTCAATTTTGGTCCGATTTTCACGAAATTCTAACTCATTCTTCATTACCATGTAATGATGATATAATCAAACTTTTTAAATCGGATAACAATTTTGAACTCCAGAGGGACCACAAGCTAAAAAGGGCGATTTGTCGGACAATCAGGGGACATAATTCAGGAAGTTACGATCCGATGGGCGCAAACATCGAAAGGAACCACGATCTTTGGGTTATAAACATACATGTCAAGTTTCATCAAAATCGGTTCAAAATTGTGACCTCTATAGGGTCCACAACCTTGATATAACATATTTTTACACCATTCGCGTACAAACGGCGGCCATTTTGTCTGTCAATTTTGGTCCGATTTTCACGAAATTTGAACTCAACCTCCATAACCACGTAACGGTGATATAATCAAACGTTGTTTTTTTTGTATCGGATAACAATTTGACCTCCAGACGGACCACAAGCTAAAAAGGCGATTTTTCGGACAATCAGGGGCCATAATTCAGGAAGTTACGATCAGATGGGCGCAAATATCGAAAGAAACCAAGATCTTTGGGTTATAAAGATGCATTTCAAGTTTCATCCAAATCGGTTCAAAATTGTGACCTCTACACTGTTCACAAGCTAAAAACGTGATTTTTCGTACAATCAGGGGCCATAACCTATGAAGTTACAGTCCGATACATGCCAATATCGAAGGAACCGATATTTTAAGTTTCATTGAAATCGGATAAAAATTTTGACTTGTAGACTGTTCACAATCAATAGTGGACGGACGAACAGGGGCGACGACAATATACGTCCGCATGAAAATGTGGGCGTATAAAAATATATAACAATTAGTTCAATTAGTAAAACAAATAAACGATTAGTCAGGCATTTTAATTTTACTTGTCGATATATCGATGATGTTCTATCACTGAATAATCCTAAATTTAGTGATTATGTAGAATTCATATATCCTGATGACCTCGAAATTAAAACACAACTGACAGTGACAATTAGGCTTCCTACTTGGATCTCCGTCTCGATTTTGACAATTGCCATAGACTGGGTGTTAAATTGTACGATAAACATGATGACTTTGACTTTCCGATTGTTAACTTTCCATTTATTAGTAGTAACATTCCAATACCACCAGCTTATGGAGTGTTTGTGTCTCGGCTAATCCGTTACGCGAGAGCTTGTTCTTTTTATTTTGATTTTTTGAGTGGATCGAGACATTAGTCATCTAAGCTTCAACTGCAAGGATACTTGCGGACTAAACCGTTAGTCCATTGGCCAATCACGCTATTTTACCGAGATTTCGGCGGGTGTGGCGCCAGGCAGAGTAAGCTTATTCTTCCGGTCACCTGTTATCAATGTTTGTCGTGTAATTTGTACACAGTGAACAGACCATTTGCTTATTACACTATTTTGCACATAACGTTTTTAAGAGTTCGAATTTTGTCTTACAAAGAAAATCAAATGATCAGCCTGTGCCGTCATACAGAAGCAAATCAACAGCATTGTGGTCATCATGCACCAATCTGACTCAAACGCAAATTGAGCTCATCATATCAGAAAGCTCCTCTAAAACATTTGATCTAGACCCTATACCTACACACCTATCGAAATAACACATCGATCTATATATTCCTATCATATCTGAAATTATTAACCGAACCCTTTCATCAGGTCACTTTTCAACGGAACTAGCAAAAGCCCTTGTTAAACCATTAATGAAGAAATCAAACATGGATCCCGATGTTCTGTCGAATTACCGTCCAGTCAGCAACCTGTCTTACATTTCAAAGCTACTAGAAAAGTGTGTTCTACATCAATTAAATGATCATATTTATTCCAATAACCTTGAAAATCCATTAAAATCTGCCTACAAACAATACCACAGCACATAAACTGCTTTACTCAAAATTACTAGATCTCTCAACCGCATTTGATACGCTAGATACTGACGATCTCCTTGATGCCTTATGGTGGGAAATTGGCTTGCGTGGTTCTGTCTTTAACTGGTTTAAGTCATATCTAACCAATCGCATCCAAGCTTTTAGAATTGGAGATTCAACATTTGACGATAATACAATGCTTTCTGGGGTATCGCAAGGTTCTGTACCCGGACCTGTACTTTTTATTATCATCACGAAGCCTATCACTAAGATTGCTAAAGGTTATGGGCTAAATATTCATTTGTTTGCAGACGACACTCAACTTTATATTGAATTTGACACAAACTCTCAACATTCTACGATACAAAATATAGAACTTTGTCTCACAGAAATTCTTGCGTGGATGACAGAATATTTCTTGAAATTAAATCCAAATAAAACAGAACTGCTAGTAATTGGAACCAAGCAACAACTCGAAAAATTGATCAAAGTCTTGTTAATTTTGATAAAGAAATAATTTTAGGAACCCATAAATCTCGAAATATTGGTGCTATATTAGACTCGAACCTATCGTTTAAAGTTCACACACAGAGTATTTGTTCCACCGCTTTCTATCATATACATCGAATTGGAAAGATCCAACGCTATCTGAATTATGAAATAAAGAAAAGCTCATTCACGCATTCATCTCAACTAAACTAGATTACCATAATGGTTTAATAAACGGCTTACCAGACTATCGGTTAACAAACTACAACATGTTCAAAATTCAGCAGCTCGACTCCTCACTAAAACTAGAAAACATCAACACATATCCCCTGTCCAGATTCAGCAAAGAATTAAGTTCAAGTTACTCCTTTTTGTCTTCAACGCGTTAAACGGCCAAGCTCCATCTTATCTAAAAAAAAAGTCTTGTAGAACCCTATAATACCAGCAGAAATATCCGTTCTCAGAAAAAAAACATCTTCTAAAATCTCCAGCCATTAACTTACAACTTGGAAAACGTGCCTTTTCTTTGCTGGTCATTTTCTACGAGTTGGCCAATTCTATTACCCCTGTAATTCTGCAAAACTCTGCAACAATCTTCATGTAACCTTTAGACAATCAAATTCATATTATATATTTAAGCATAAGCTGAAAACTCATCTTTTCGGACAGTGTTAAGATTAGTCTTGTGAAGCGCATAGGAACATTTTGGTGTAGCGCTATATAAATGAAAAGATAATGATGATAACAATAATAATTCGACTTGACTTTCGGGGACCAAAAGTACAGCTCAATATATACTAAATTCTGAGTAAAGACCAAATTGCAAGACAAAGTATACTATACCCTTGTCAGTCCCAATTTTATTTAAATTATTTATTCCACAGGCATATGCCTACATTTACATTGACTTCCACACACACGCTGAAGCCTCTGGGCATCCAATATTATTTGATTTTGCATTAGTAATAAAATTTCTCTGGTTACCACTTTTGGTGCTTGGATTATCACAATCACCTTCATAATAAAAATGCATTTCCATCAAAAGTCGGACGATAGAGCTTTGCATTTCTGGAAAATTAAAAATTAATTAAATAAAATGAAACGAAACGAAAATAGTAGTGGTGATAGGCAAAGCGTATTGGAAAAGAAACGAAACGCCATTTATAACAATTCTCATTAGCCAGAGGTTACTATATCAAATAATTATAATTTCATTTCAATGAATACGTTCTAAAATTACCTAAGATATTTACATTAAAATATTTACATTACGAGGTCAGGTTTAGTATTACAATACAATGACACATGTACTTTTGCATTCTCTTGGTACAATACTAGGAAAGTTAACATCCAGATTCCAGACACCAGAGTCTCCACAAATCATCAGTTTCTTTTCAATAAACGCTTGGTGTTCTCGAGCTAAATCATATCCATTTTGACACTGTAACTGACAGACCCTCCCGACATACCAATTATCAGAGGCTATGGTACCATGGTCAAGCGGTTTCAAAGATGACAACTAGCAGTGACTACAAAGTTTAGATATAAAAGAAAATCTCTTCGATGCGTCTACAATGCAAGGCAGCAAATGTTTGAGTTGGTAGCGGCGTCCCCCTCCTCTTATCCATATTCACCCATGGGTTACAAAGAGTATGGGCACTTGCCTAACCGCGTGTGTTGTCTCGCGTTTCTTCTATTTGCTAAAGATAATTTCTCACAAACGAATTGGTGAAATGAAAATACGATATAATGTTAGTCTCAAAATTGCTTGTGTGCGATTACATTAAACCGCACTTCTCTTCTTGCCCGACTTTTTTTTATCAAACCACTGTTTGTGAAATAACTTATTTAACATCCGCTTTAATATCCGAACTACTACACAAACTCCCCTTTTCAACCCAAACTACATTACAGGGCTTGAAATTCTTACTTTTACAACTAGGTTGAGAACTACCAAACACCAAAGGCTGGTTGTCGTGATCTTCCTGTTTTGTGGCATGTAGTTTTAGAATCTTCAGACAACGACATTCCAGTACAACATCCAAATAGACACTCTGAACCATAGCGATAACCACCAGGGCAGAACACTGTTTGATATACTCGTGGATATAATAATGTATGACATATTATTTCTACAAAATACAATTTTAATCAATATTAAAATGCTGAGATACTGCTTGTTCCAAGAAAAAAAAAACTTTTTTGTATCTTAATACATTGAGCATATATCGTTGGTAAACTTAATCTACAAATTATTTGATCTTCCACTGTAATACTGGAACAGTTCACTAATTGACAGCTAGTTGTAAACCATCATCATAGAATACTATTCAATAGTCACTGTCTGTACATTACCCCTCCTAGGTAAATTCTGGTGACCGAAATCGCCATAATAGACAACATAAGGCATATCGTTTTATACAGCTTGCTCAACTATGTTCGGTCACTTGAAAGCAAGGCTCGTAGTACTAATAAATGTAATTTCCTTTTAAAATACTACAATAAACATTCTGAAGACGTGTATTTAGACAAGTGCAAGTTTTTTGGCCTGTAGCTCAGTTCCTGATTAATATCAAAAGTGATCCACTTTCTTGTTGTTTTCTTTCTGTTCATTGTGCATAATAGGCCTATATTGTTTCTCCCGTCTTGAATCGTCAATAATTATATGCTAACTTTTGTTAATATGGAATCTAGATTATATCTAATATCTTGCGGGTTTGTATTTCCACTCGAATATTCAACTATTTAATCTAGGAATAACTCACCTTTAAGACCACTTTAAATTTACATGTCTTGGGTTTATTACTAGCCGAATCTTTAGCGCTATATTCAACAGTATGAACACCAATCATGAATGTAGAACCGGGTTGTTTCCCTTTGATTAACACCGGAATAATAATTATTTTCTCTCGAGTTGTCACCAACCATAGGAACCGCCCATGACACTGTGGTTCTGTTTTTATACGCCCACATTGAAATGCGATCGTATATTGTCGTCGCCCCCGTCCGTCCGTCCGGCGTCCACAATTGCTTGTGGACGCTCTAGAGGCTAAAGTTAATATCCGATTGACTTTAAATTTATACAGTGTTTAAGGTCATGAGACGAAGAAGCCTACTGATTTTCAGCGATTTCCGATAATAACTACCAGAGTTATGGCCCTTGATCACTTCAAAAAATGTTGTGGACGCTCTAGAGGCCAATGTTAATATCCGATTGACTTTAAATTTATACACAGTGTGTAAGGTCATGCGACGAAGAAGCCTATGGCCCTTGATCACTTAAAAAAATCTCGTGGACGCTCTAAAGGCCAAGGTTAATATCCGATTGACTTCAAATTTATACACAGTTTTTGAGGTCATGAGACGAAGAAACCTATTGATTTTCAGCGATAATTAGTGGATGCTCTAGAGGCCAAACTTAATATGCGATTGACTTCAGATTGAAACGAACAAATATTTTGATTTTCAATGAATTTTGATAACTGAACAGGTAAATCCATCATATTAAATTGTTAGTGTGGGGCAAAACTTCTAATGATTTTCTGATAATTACATAATGAGTTGTTACTCTTAAGCAAACAAATCCTAATGATTTTCTGATAATTACATAATTAGTTGTTACTCTTAATCAGATTTTGGTGTATTATAAATGTTTCATTACCGAAAAAAGTAAAAATATGCGACAACTCTTGTTGACTGCCCGGACGATTTAGCTGCTGTGGGCGTATGTTTCGTTGCCTGGCAACCTATCTTTGCCCGTGTCAGCGATTTCTACGGTTGTACTTGGGCATGAGAGAAAATATGGCGGTTCGTTGTCTGAAATTTGTAAAATTGTAAATAACTTTTTAAAGGACATTGTCTAATTTGGTGACGTTTGGACAAAATAATTAAACACACATTATGCAGTTTCTCAATCTGCCAATCCAGGTCCTTCCTTAGGCCTGAAATGTTATCTTAATTATTAATTAGACAATAATTAATTTATCCAGACCATAATCAACTCTCGACGTTATCGCTAGCCTGCGATATTTACTGTATTAGAATCCGATCTGCTGCTCAACTTTCATTCATGATTAAATCAAAAAAGTGGTTAATCGAGACAATGTCTTTACGTATCGATTTAGTAATGATAATTGGGGGGAGGCCCGAAATTCAAACAATAATTTCTCGGTTCAGAGTGGATCAATTTGGCTGACATTTTCAGCAAATTCCCTTTACATTATCTAGTTTTTAACTATTATACTACGAAGTGCCAGCTCTTTATCTAATCTCCCATAATGCATCTTTACATAATATACTCAGCCAAATTAAAAACTTGTCACTGATGAATTTCAACAATTTTTGTTTTCTTGCAAGTCAAATAAATTTTAAAGTGTTTCTAACGATAGTAAGTAGTAAGAAGCCTTTAATTTCATAAAATTGTAAAGTCATGTGGATCACGTGACTTTTGAGCATATAAAAGGAAAACCTGAAAAACACGCGCAAACACAAACTCGTGAGGTCAATCGATGCAAGTTTGCTTAAACTGAACACGCACACGTAACTTGAACTGGAAAAACGAATTAAAATTGTTATTTTTATCTTTGTTAGAAAATGCCGCGCCTTTCAAATGTAGAACGTATACGTGCTATAGGTAGGCTCTATGCTGTTGCAAGAGCCTTTAATTGTTCACGCCAGACAATAATTAATCTTAGAATGAGAGTGCTTGAAACTGGAACTATTACCGACCACCCAAGGGCGGGAGCGCCACGTGTGACGTCACTCCAGGAAGATCAAGCAATACGATTACGTCATCTTAGAAACCGATTTGTCACTGCAACCTCCACAAGTAGAGAGATGTTTGGTGGAAGGGTAACTGCACAAACTGTTCGAAATCGCTTGCAGGCTGCTGGTCTTCGAGCTCAGAGGCCCTACAATGGACCAATATTGACACCTCCTCATCGCCGTAACCGACTTGTGTGGGCCACAAGACACATAAGATTTACTCAAAGACAGTGGAATTCGGTTGTCTTTAGTGACGAATCTCGATTCACTTTGAGATTTGCCGATGGCAGGGTCCGAGTGTACCACAGACGAGGTGAACGTTACGCTCAAGTATGCGTCAGAGAAGTTGACCGATTTGGTGGCGGAAGCGTTATGGTTTGGGGTTCTTTTTGTGCACATGGACGTTCTCCTCTTGTTGTTGTCCAATGGGAACTTAAATGCTGTCCAGTACAGGGATCAGATTTTGCAACCTGTTCTTCTTCCGTTTATGCAGAGACATGGGCCTGGACTAACGTTTCAACAAGACAATGCTCGACCCCATACGGCAATTGCTACCCAGAATTTTTTAAGAAATGCCGGTGTCCAAGTCCTGGATTGGCCGTCGCTTAATCCCGACCTTAATTCTATTGAACACATCTGGGACGAACTGGGTCGATGTGTTCGTCAGCAAGTGAATCCACCACTGACGTTGGGGGGCACTGTGACATCACGAACGTTATCAATGTCAAGGACTTTCGGCGAGACGTATTCTTGCTTTCTGTTGATGTCAAGGTCGTCTGTGCACAACATTACACTAAAATACTTGCCTTAAACCAAATATTAAAAATCTAGTCCCAAAAATCCCGAGTGTCAAGTTTTTAATTTGGCTGAGTATATAAACTTTACACTAATTAAGAATTCGAGGTTACCTCGTTTATCGAAGTGCTAGGCGTTACGTATATTGACATATCACGCACGATAATAGACTTTGGTACGAGCAAGTATGAAAATAAAACCGGATGTGTTTTGATGTGCTTTATAATGGGGCATTGATAATTGTTTCTTCCTTATCTTATTAATGTCAAACTGTATGTCTAAACGACTACCGAATTAACATTTGATAGTAGTCAGATTGCATGTGTAAGGGTCTACTGAAGTATGTTGATTAGTACTCTATATTTTTGAGTGCGAAATAATATATATTATTTTAAATCTGAAAATAACTGACTACGAAATTGATTCAGTGAGAAGTTTGCTTTTAAAAATAACAAGTATACCCAGCTATACACTCAGGTTGTCTTCCTCTCCAAAGGGCATCTTCTCGACAGACACGTACCCTGGACATTCCACGAGCCACTCCGTATCCTTCATGACATGTATAGGTACAGACACTACGATAGTGGCTCTCATCTGTGCACATAACATCAAAATGTTTGTCCGGACATATTTTCTCTACATAACCAATTGAAAATATATTAACTTGGCCTATAGAATAGGGCATTTATTGATTTGAGGTGACATATTCTTTGAAATAAGGATACATTATCGAATTCTTAACATCCATGGTTGGTCCCTGGGTCTAATGGTTACTAATGTGTTTGGAATTCGTTTTTTGGCAAGACTTGTCAATTCATTTGTGAAGTTATTACAAGATATATTTATACTGTTAGTGTCGATAAAATCGTCCCAGTTGGTGGATAGTACGTCCTGTCTTAGTCCTTCATAGTTGGTATTTTTATAGTCCCAGATAGTTCTTTTATAGCATCTTACTTTCGGTTTTTGGAAACTTAATCGACAATACACAGGGCAGTGGTCGCTACAGAAATTATCGAGAAATCCTAAATTCGTCGTGAAACC
The DNA here is from genome assembly GCA_948474765.1 of Patella depressa. Lineage (NCBI taxonomy): Eukaryota > Metazoa > Mollusca > Gastropoda > Patellidae > Patella > Patella depressa. Next base: position 48,375,965 of record OX419715.1, on the reverse strand, counting down.
TGAACAATTGGTAATAATTAAGTCAATCAGAGAAGTATTTCCTTTATTATCGTATCTTGTAGGTTTGTTTATAAGTTGATTTAAATCAAAAAGATTAATGGCGTTATGTATAAAAGTATTTTGTTTAACATTCATATCAATATTAAAATAGCCTAGTATAAAACATTTATTGATATCGTCATATATTGACCTAGTAATTGATTCAGCAATATTATTATTAACATCAGTGGTAGAGTTAGGGGGTCTATAAAACGTTCCTATAAGAAATTTGGTATTATTTGAATTGATTTCTAGCCATATGCACTCTGTACTGTCGATTTCTAGATCTAATCTTCGTTTAAAACTTAAATTTCTTCGGATATATACTAAAACTCCACCCCCTGTCTGTCTGTCCTGTCTTTTCTGATGGGGTCGTGAAATGACGGGATGGTTAGCATATTAGTATTTATCGTTTCGTCAAATCATGTCTCACTTAAAGATATTATATCAAAATTATTTGAGAGTTCTGCTATGATTATGTCAACTTTATTTCGAAGGCTTCTTACATTCAGACGCACGAGAGTTAATGTATCAGATGGACCGGGATTTACTTCGATGTTACCAGAAAGGAGTAATGCCAATTGTGAAATATTCGGTTGATTAACAGTTTGGTTTTTTTTTTATCAATTTTACAACTGTATTTTAAGTTCAGTGTATATGGAGAACAATCGGAATAAAGTGTTTAGTAACGGTTGTGGCCTCCTCTAGCGTCTCGTACTGTCACACAACATCTTCTCATGGATCTCAGAACATTAGTAAACACTACCCGAGGGAGACGTCGCCACTGCTCAACAAGAGCATCTTGAAGGTCCTGCAACGTCAGTGGTGGATTCACTTGCTGACGAACACGTCGACCCAGTTCGTCCCAGATGTGTTCAATAGGATGAAGGTCTGGGCTAAGCGACGGCCAATCCAGGACTTGGAAACCGTCATTTCCTAAAAAATTCTGGGTATAGCAATTGCCGTATGGGGTCGAGCATTGTCTTGTTGAAACGTTAGTCCAGGCCCATGTCTCTGCATAAACGGAAGAAGAACGGGTTGCAAAATCTGACCCCTGTACTGGACAGCATTTATGTTCCCTTGGACAACAACAAGAGGAGAACGTCCATGTGCACAAAAAGAACCCCAAACCATGACGCTGCCGCCACCAAATCGGTCAACTTCTCTGACGCATACTTGAGCCCAACGCTCACCTCGTCTGCGGTACACTCGGATCCTGCCATCGGCAAATCTCAAAGTGAATCGAGATTCGTCACTAAAGACAACCGAATTCCATTGTCTTTGGGTAAATCTTATGTGTCTTGTGGCCCACACAAGTCGGTAACGGCGATAAAGAGGTGTCAATATTGGTCCATTATAGGGCCTCCGAGCTCGAAGACCAGCAGCCTGCAAGCGATTTCGAACAGTTTGTGCAGTTACCCTTCCACCAAACATCTCTCTACTTGTGGAGGTTGCAGTGACAAATCTGTTTCTAAGATGACGTAATCGTATTGCTTGATCTTCCTGGAGTGACGGCAATAGTTCCAGTTTAGTTTAAACAGTATTTTATTCAATAAACTGAATGCCTATACAAGTTCTCTCCAAACAAATAAATCAATTATATCTTATATTTACAATAGACAAGGTTGGACATATATATAGACAGTGAGTTACAAACATATTCACATTTCTTGGAGGTTAATCGTAGAGTAATACATTTGTGTATATTTATATTTATTGTATATTGAGTATTTGTTGTATTATTGTCTCTTGAACATAATTGTTATTTATAGTATATTTGGTGTTTGTTGTATTGTCCCTTTAATAGTACATCTTTAAGCTGGTCTCTTTTCAAACTCTAGACTTAACTCACTTTTAACTCACTAAACTAATCACATCTCAGCTTCTATTTCAAACCTCACTTCCATCTTAACTTTGTTACAAGAAGGAGCACATAATATCACTTGGTAAGTCTTATATTAATTTGACTGGCTTTAATATTTTATCTATTTAATATGGTATTATAATTAGTATGTATTTCATATAGGAAATAATTAAGTTATTAGTATATTTCTACAGTATTCCTATAATTATATTCTCATTTCTAGAGTATCATACTTAGTTGAATGAAGACGGGCATACGCCATACAGTATGCTATCAGGGAAATTTTGCACTATGGCCTACTCATATCAAATTCCAACTGTCAAGGGTATGCCAATGTGTATACAAGGCCTCAGTTTTTCTGTACCATCTGAATGAATAGACAGCTGTCTTGTCAGGCCCTCCTGCATCACTGACAAGAGGAAATAACGCTGGGAAATCTGGATTAACTTTCACTTCCAATGCAGGGATCTAGTGCCGGACCCCCAGACAGAGGGCCTGACAAGGGAAGCTGTCTAGTCGTTTGGATGGTATGAATGATCGAGCGTCTGTGTACACATTGGTGTGCATGTAAAAGATCACTAGGCAGTTCGAATGCGATATAGGAGTAGACCTTAGCCACTGTCAGGACAAAATTCCCTGATAGCACACTGTATAGAGTATGTCCCTTTTCATTAGCCACGGAATAAGACGTTAAACCCCAATTCATTTCATTTCATTCCATCAATGCCTTGAGCAAACGAGATAGAGGCTACATGTATAGGTTTTGGCCAAATATGGCCAATATCCCAGTTTCCCTTTCTTATATGCATATCCACACTTCCACAAGACTAATGTAGACCTTTTTCTTGAACATTTTCAATTGACAGTGATGCAGGGCAGAGGACCTGACATGGATAGGTGACTAGTCATAAGAATGGAACAAAAATCCATGGTAATGTGTACACTTTTATGTGTGTGTGTGAAGCATTTCTTGTCAGTTGGATGGAATTTAATATAAGATATAAGAGTATGCCGTAGCCCTGCTGTCGAGACAAAATTTCCCTCATAGCACACTGGGTGGTATATGCCCGTCTTCATTCTTCATTTCTCAAACAGGTGTGAAATGAAATGCTTTGGGGTAATGAAGACGGGCATACGCTATACAGTGTGCTATGAGGGAAATTTTGTCTGGATGACAGGGCTACTGCCTACTCTTATAATCGAATTCCAACTACAAAATGAAATGAAATAAAATGGGGTTTAACGTCATACTCTTTTGCACCTAACCTGGGCTAATGGTAGACGGGCATACGCCATACAGTGTACTATGAGGGAAATTTTACCCCGGCAGTGGCGCTACGGCCTACTCTTATACCGAATTCCAACTGCCAAGGGATCGTTTACATGCACTCTAATTTGTATTCGGGACTTCGGTTTTTCGTACCATCCGAACGACTAGGCAGCTGTCCTTGCCAGGCCCTCCTTCTGCATCACTGACAAGGGGAAATCACACCGGAAAATCTAGATGAACTCTCTCGGCCAATGCAGGGATCGAACACCCGACCTCCAGGGTAGCGAACCAGTGCCTTATGCACTTAGCCACCGTGATGCCCGGGATCTTTTACGCGCACACCAATGTGTACACAGTACCTTAGTTTTTTTGTCCGATCTGAATGACTAGACAGTTGTCCTTGTTAGGCCCTCCGTCCTACATCACTGACAAGTGGAAACCACACTGGAAAATCTGGATTAACTTTCTCAGCCAATGCAGGGATCTAGTATCCAACTTCAAGACAGAGGGCCTGACAAGGAAAGCTGTCTAGTCGTTTGGATGGTATGAATGACCGAGCGTCTGTGTACACATTGGTGTGCATGTAAAAGATCACTAGGCAGTTCGAATGCGATATAGGAGTAGGCCTTAGCTGTCTAGTCGTTTGGATGGTATGAATGACCGTGCGTTTGTGAACACATTGGTGTGTATGTAAAAGATCACCAGGCAGTTCGAATGCGATATAGGAGTAGGCCGTAGCCACTGCCTGGACAAAATTCCCTGATGGCACACTGTATAGAGTATGTCGATTTTCATTAGCCACGTCGGAATAGGTCGTTAAACCCCATTTCATTTCATTTCATTCCATCAATGCCTTGAGCAAACAAGATGGAGGCTGAGGCCTTGTATACACATTGGCATACCCTTGACAGTTGGAATTTGATATGAGTAGGCCATAGTGCAAAATTTCCCTGATAGCATACTGTATGGCGTATGCCCGTCTTCATTGGCCCAGTTCAGAGCAAAAGAGTAGGTCATTATTTTGTTTCATTTCATTTGGCTAGCCACAACACTGTTTTTTCACCCAAGACCACATGAATACTTTATTTCGAACTCGTCATTTGTTATTATATCACAGGAGGTTAATGCCTTGAAATTCCCGCTCAAAGTTTTGTAAACGTTATTAGCACTCGCTGCCAAGAATGGAACTTAAAGCTTTAATATTTTTAATTCAAACATGTATCAACAAGTCTTCCTGTGGTCCAACAAATATTTCGATAGAAATTTGTTATCAAATGTGAATAAATTGGTTAACCAGTTGCGGTTAGTTTTTTGTTTCAAATAGCATATCTACATTTATTAAATATATATGAAAACAGCCTTGATTCCCTTGTCATGGTAAGAGTACGGTGAATGAGAACACTTTTCATCATAACGTCCACCGTCATTGAGTCCAGTGGTATGGCATTGATCCTACATTTGTACATGACAAGGAGTAAGCTGGTGTCACCTGGCTACCATTTACGTAAACAAAGCCTTCAAAAAATCTTTTTGTAACTTCTTTCACATTAGTGCCATCAATACTGCTCAAATTAAGGATCTGTAAAAAAGATTTTGCTTAGACATAGAATAAAGAACATATATTATTCAAAGTATACATGAGAATTATTCAGTCTACACTGTCATTATGGATGTACATTCAGGGGAGTGAAGGGCCATCATGTATGTAAAGACAGTTGTTATGGCTATATATTATAGGCCTATATATAGAAATGGTTATGTAGGTTTTTTTTTTAAAAAAAAATTGAAGTAGGCTGTATATTTAGACTAAGACTACCATTGTATTCTGTGTCATTACCACTGTTGAATAATACCTAAAGTGAAAAACGTTTGATTCCCGTGATTTTGAAACAGGATTTTTTTCGATTAAAGTAGTTTAGATTGTGTATAAATCGTGCAGCTACAAAGTTTTACATTCAGAAAATAACAGGCCATCTAATCTTGTGACTTTCTTTTTACCGTTGTTTTTTTAGTAAAATTGTCAACCGCCATTATTTGCTGAATTTGTAGTTCTACAAATTATATTTAGACGGATGTTTGTATGTAAAAAAGACACTTACTTTCCTATATGCTTCTTCTAACTTTAAATCAGGGCACCATTTCTTTTTTGTGTGAAATAAATAGTATTTTGCCCAAAATCTCCGACATTCTATCGCTGTTGGGCGCCATCTTGCTATACCCACAATTCCGTTCGCTTTTATTATTCTCCAATACGGAAGCCGTCTATACGTATTTTCGATAATGGAATATAGAATGTAATCTGTTTCTGTGTGCTCTGCTAGATTTTATATTAGCTATACTTAATATTATAAGAATAATCCAATCGAGAAATTTTAATTTTCAGATATCTTTTATCGGGGACGATATATGTTGACTGGATCTATAGATTCCGGAAATAACTGGTTCGAACTGGTTCTTGACTCGAAGTGAAAGTCTTGTAAAGTGTTTTCGGTTGAATTTATTTTATTGCACATTCCAATTCACCCATATTATTATACGAGGCCCTGTATACAATAAATTTGATAAGCTTTATATTTGTCTGGTTTTACACCTTATATATAATAATAAATACAAGCGTAAAATTTTAAAAATCTGATATAAACAAACCAACGAAGAGGCTGGTCGTCACGACTCATGGTAACAGCCACCTTCATGTACAAATTACAAGAAATTAAATCATTAAATTTAATGTTTTAATCAGATAAGATTCATTCTAAGAACATATTATTATATTATATGGGAAGATGTTAAGACAAGCTAAAAGCTTTTAATCAACCCATCTCCTTATATTATTGGGTTATACAAAATGAAAATACAAAATGTATAAATATATTTTCACTTTTAACATTGACTTTCTAGTTTTTTAAGGATGATTATTATAAAATATAAAAAAAGGGTTGGCATATGTGTATGTTGCTCCACAACATTTGGGCTGGAAGATCTTTCAGGCAGGGCAAAAAGAATAATATCGTACTGGTATAATATTTGTGGGGATTTTTGTTTTACCTTACATGTAGCACTATTTGACAAAATCTTATCTTAGTCCTGAAATGACATAGTTTATGTTGAGTGGACATTAAACCCCATTTTTTTTTCTCGCTCCCTTTTTGATGGTGCCACAGCCAGTTTTTTGTATGTGTGGGTAAGGCGCTGTCTCGTTAGCCTGGAGGTCGGATGATCGATCCCTGCACATTGGCTGAGAAAGTTCATCCAGATTTTCCGGGGTGGTTTCCCCTTGTCAATGATGCAGAATGGAGGGCATGACAAGGACAACTGTCTAGTCTTTCGGATGAACGAAAAAAAAAATGAGGTTCCGTGTACACATTGGCGGGCACGTCAAAGATCCCTTGGTAGTTGGAGTTTGATATAAGAGTAGGCCGTAGCGCTGCTGTCTGGGCAAAATTTCCCTATAGGCCCACCTTTATTAGCCCAGTTTATGAGCAGAACAGTAGGACGTTAACCTCATTTCATCCAGATTTGCTGACGAGGTTTCCCCTTGTCGTTTGAATGGGACAAAAAAAAACTGCATGAGGTCCTGTGTACACATTGGCGTGCACGTAAAAGATCCCTTGGCAGTTGGAATTAGATTTAAGAGTAGGCAATAGTGCCGCTGCCCGGGCAAAATAACCCTCATAGCACACTATATGATGTAGACCCGTCTTCATTAGCGATGTTTACGAGTAGAACAGTAGGACGTTAAACCTTATTTCATTTCATTTCACTTTTTTGTTAATATTTTGTCTATAAATAGTCTACAGTTTCCAGTTAGTAACAGTTTTTGTTGCATCTCGGTATGATCCCCCATTGTACCTCTTGATTAAATAACCATACCAGTGTGTGCACATTTTACCAATTGATAAATAATCAGAATTGTTTCATGTCTGAGTCCCAGAGGCAGAGCCACATCAACTTTTCGTGGGTTTTTTTGTGAACTTGGTATATTTATTCCTTATGCCGTAAGGATATTAACAACTATCAATTTTGGTGCATGGCTCAACACCTAGGGGTGGTGCCACACCCACTTTTTAATGTTTTATCCATAATATTAAACAGGTTACAATTATTAACATATTTTGTTAAAGTTGCCTAAAAGAACGCTTAAAATTTAGTAAATGTGCTTAACTTAAATGGATTTTTTTGATTATGGTTGGATAGCCAACAATCAAAAACTAACATTTATTTAATCGTTGTTATCCTGATATTAAACTGACATTTGTTTACGTAATTGTTAGTATCCTAACAATGCAAGACTTGAAAGTATTTATCGTTCTAAAGTTCCTTTGTAAAGTATTTTCCACTCAAACCAGTCGGTCAAATCCTTCTCTGAAAATACCTAAATTTCAATCACGGCTCATTGTCACAAATATCGGAAAAGATTGCCTTTTGATTCAAATTTTCTTCAGGCTTTGGAAAGATCCTCATCATATTTGCATCCACATCTATTCCATCGTCAATATGATGACTAAAAGGGATTGATTATTCGTCTGACTTCGTTTAATTATCCGTTTTGTTCTTGCTTTCAATTCAAAATGGCGACGTGTAAACAAAAACACGCGCATTATTACATCGGTAATTCTCGCTATTTGGCGGAAACTACCGAGCAATTATCCAATCACTGTTGCCTTTTTTAGAAGAGTCCATTAAATTTAAGGGTGAACGTTGTATATGTCTGATATAAACCTACTCTCCCTCGGATTGATATGATAGAGAACCCTTGGGCTTCGCCCGCGTGTTCTCTATCATATCAACCTTGGTTATACATATCGGTTGTATAAACTCTATAGCCTTATGCCTTTGTCTTAACCATATTAATCACCTTGTATCATCGCAAATACTTAGTGGCCTCATGTGTCCTTAAATATTGGCTTTCATTTTACTATTGTATATTTATTACCTATTTCTGTCTAAACCTTTGATCTACTAGTTGTAGGTATGGCTTCCTTTCTTGTCGTTAAGACACCCTTATTGGCCGTGGATTACCAAGTTAATTAACTCTCGACCTGCTATTATATAATTAAATAAGTGTTGGTGTAAGCCTTTGATCATGTAGTTGCCAAGTATGGTTTCAGTAATGTTATTGTATTTTGTCTATATATGTTTGCCTCATACCTGTTCTACGGTAAACGTTTTTTTCCATCCACTGGAGCCTGGTCTTATGACGTCATATGTGGATTGTGGGTTAGGATAAGGGTTAGGCGTGGCCCAGGGTTAGGGCTAGCCCTGTCTACATCTCGAGACTGTGACGAAATCTGCAGGCCACAGCCCTAATCCTAACCCACAATCCACATATGACGTCATAAGACCAGGCTCCAGTGGATGGAAAAAAAACGCTTGCCCTGTTCTACTGTATTAGCTTGATAACGTTGAGAGAATACTCTACGAAACGTCGCCTAAAATACACAGTAGTAGCTGTTTTCCATAAATGTGTACATCCAATACCATAGAGTTTAGTAAGATATAAATGAACATTCGCCAGTGGCATAAGAGTGGTCCTTATCTTAAGATACTATTTGGAATTACACCTTTAGGCTTGAAATAACCTCGTACCAACAGCTCTTGCAACCTTTCGATATTTCGTCCTGTAAGATAGTTCAAAATGGGGTTAAATTTTCAAGATCTTTGCACTCACTGGAATAATTCTCAGATAGCTTTCTTATAACCATCTTCGTCAATCATAAGATTTATTCCCCAGCACCGTCTCAATTCTCTTTTATTTGGCCCCTCTTGTTGTCTTGAGTAAATTCATGTACTTATGAAGGAAAGTATGTTTTTGTAAGTTTATGTAACTTTTGTCTGATCCTTTTACATTGTGGTAATAAAATATGTTTAAACCGACACTAATTTTGCTTTTCTTTTAATTTAATACCACGAATTTGTACTGAGTTGACTTATAGATTAAACAAAAAAATTGTACGACTCTACCTTGTGCGACTTTTTTCTGGCATCGATTATTCTTTGTGAATGTAGCTGCAACCTTCTGATTAGATGGTTAGAATTCAGAGTGGGATTTCGGTTACAAAACCATTGGATACTTTAGGAGTTGCTTACGTGGGCTAGAATAGCAGAACACGCATTTGCGGTTGTTAAATTTTCAAAATTTTCTCCGGAAACCCAGCAAAATTACTGTAATATATAGTCAAAGGTAAGAAGTTTCATTTTAATGCCTTCAAGTGGCTTTGCTTTGAAGTTGCTTTGTTCGCGGGATGAAATAGCAGGAAAACGTGTTTGCAGCTGTCAAATATTCAAACATTTTCTTTTTATGTGGTGGTGGGGGCTCCATACAAGGTAAGCTCCGCTCCCTCGTCTCTCGAGGAAGACCGGCTCCGCTATCTGTAAACCCGAAATTTATTCGGGCATTTTGAGTTCTGCCCCCTAACTGTTATCGAGCCCGCACGCCTATGAAATGTTGTCAAGAATGTTTAAAACAAACAAAATTTATTAAGATCACCCAAAAAGGCGCTGAGTTATAACGAGAAACATTTCAACCGGACTAAAAAAATATTATGTTATTACAATATGTGTTGTATATTTATGGCAGATAAAATATTCAAGTTGGCGGGAAAAAAATATCATCATTGTTTTACGTAAAAATTAGGATCCATTTTGGCCGAAAAAAAATGAAAGCCAGTGTGAGCCCTGACCGGACAGAGAACGTTTCGTTACCAACCGTTTTTGATAAAACTTTCAAAATAAGCAACTAACGTCGTGATTAAGATTTGACCTAATAGAAATTTCTTAGGTAGTACATAAAAGAATTCCAAGGCAATCTGACCTATATTTTGTCGATTTTTTTTCAAATTTGATTGTCAATTTCTCCAAGGGGAGATAAATTAGAAAATTTCTAATGACGTCGTTAAAGCTGGATCAACAAGATCTACTTAAATTCCCAATTTCATGAAAATCGATTAATATTCATGTTGGTTTTACTTCCAGGATAAGATGTCAATGACGTAATAATCGAATTACAAAAATTGGAAATGGCAGATTTAAAGTAAATGTTTAAAGGTATTCAAAGAAAACAAATTTAGTAAAATAGATCACAAAATCACAAAGTTACACCTGTGAAGGTATTTTTTTTCATCAGTAAATTTCGGATTCGCCAAACGTTTTGACCATATATTGATTCCAAGGCCACCACCCATTCTTGGAAGGAGGCTAACCTGAAACGGATTCAGGAAACGCCGGTCGTTACTGGCTATCTTGAAATGTATTAATTTCAGAAATAGCAGACAAATTAAACAAACTATGGTCTATTCTGTTTATTTGGGGTCTCTTTGATGGGTTAAAAACGGATTAAAAGCGTTAATGAGGCAGGGGCCAGTCATTATTAATATAGTTTACTTAAATTTTATCAGAATTCAACTCACTTACAAATTAATAAAATGAATATTGTATCAAGAAGAAGAAAAAAAAACAAGCAAATTCGTTATTACTACCCGTGACTGATCTAAAGTATTGAAATATCTAGTTAATATAAATATATAGTAAATATAAATAATTTATATGTATGTTTCTTTTATTTGCTGATTGACGAAGCATGGGTTCGAATAATGGCCGAAGTACCAGATACTGAGAAATATAGACAACTGGCCGACTATATGGTTACGCAGTGGTTAGACAGCCAAATTACACACTTACTGTGTAACCACAACCAAACCACGCGAAGAACCAACAACTCTTTGGCGGGATGGCACGGACGACTAAAAATAATTGGAAAAGCTCGTCCTAACATTTTTTGAAGTAATGGCACTTTTGAAAGAAGAGCAAAAGACGATTGAAATTCGGCCAGCGACAAAGTAAAAAATACACCGATATCAACAGGAAGATTGGAATTCGAAACATAGATATTATGAACAAGGAAGAATGAATTTGTTAGAATTTTTGGACTACATGTATGTTGGACACTTTATGCGTGGAAAATGTTAAAATTATGTGTTATATGTTAAGTTAAAGGTTGTTATAAATTTTGAAAAAAAAATGCTCCCAAAATTATCTGCTTAATTAATTTTATCATTCAGCTTGAGTCTATTGTTCTTGGCCACTCAACCCCTTAATGCCGACCAAAATTTTCCCCTTAAAACTCGGCGAGTCGGCGATATGGGAATGAACCATTTATTTACATGCCCGATAATTTGATGGTGGCAGAAAATGTCTGTGAGTTAGTCAAAGAAACTTAAGAAATACCTACTTAGCCTATTTCTCGTTGTCATCCATATGTTTAACGACTTTAATATATTAAACAGAGCACCTTTCATAGAACTAAAATAACCCCTATAGTATTACAGCGTGAATCTTGCCGCCACCCACCTGTAAAGGAATCCTTTACAGTTGGACGTCGGTGGAAAAAGGCGGAAAGGCCACTGTCCGGGTAAAATTTTCCCCAAAGCTGGTGGCGTATGCCCGTCTTCGTTATCTCGGTAGGCGCAGAAAAGTAGGACGTTAAACTCCTTTTAGTTTCAAGATTTTTTTTACACTGAATTTGTAAATTATATATTTTTATGTACAAGAGCTTAATACGATAATGTACCTAAATCTTAAAACTGAGCAAATGGGTGACCTAAAGGTCAATTTACAAAATCAGTCTTGCTGACATTTTCTGTTTCATACTCAAATACACTTCTTCGCTTGGGTATTATTTATAACTTTAATGAAAGCTAAAGGTAGTTTAATTTAAACAGAAAACATTCAGGCGCAATTATTTCATCAGTAATAACTCTCTTGACCTGGCAAAAAATGGTTAACTGTTGGAGCACCTCTAGACATGGAATCTCGTTCAGTTGAACAGTTTCTCGCAGAACAATCCGAGCTTTTTTTCAGTATTGTTCCATTTTTCACGTTTTCATGTTATTTGAAACATTATTCATCTGAGACCAACCCGTACAGACCTCAATAATATGTTGGACTATAGGTGTCACTTTGGGTTATCAATCAGAAATATTGAAGATAAGCACAATGGAAAATTAACCTCCGGGTGACGAATATATTGTCACTCTAAACTATCGATCTGTCGGGATGTAACTCTACCGGGCTCTGACACCGTAGGGTATTCGCTCAGTTTCTGTTTAAAGAGTAGAAACGGCGGTGCTCAATAAGACCGGAAGCTGCCAGGATGGAAGAGGTGCACATAGGGAAGAGGGATGCACCAAGAACATTTACAATAGCAAACAGACAGACTTTACGCCCCTGTGCCGCTCTCCTTTCAGATCTATCACTCCAATCATCGATTCTTTTTCTCATTATACTAAGACAAATAATATATAAATTGAGGTGCATATTATGTATATTATCAACAAGAATTATTGTCAGAAGGACAGTCCGATGTTAGTAATGTTACAATCGAGTTATAGAGAACAGTCACTACCCAGATACCAAGATTCAGATAATCTAGTTATTCCTATTTCCCTAAAGTAATATTTATAAAAGACAAGAAATAACCAATTAAATTAGATATCGAGACGTTTATTTCTCCCATGTGATTTGTGGTTTCGGTATTGTTGCATTATGGGAGAAATTAATGTATGAAACGGGTATTTTTAAATAACATATTTAACCTAAAAGGATCGATTAGTGTAAATTTATTGTCTTTATCAAAGCGATCAATAATATTCTCCGAGTAAAATACAAAGCTAACTTCACGTCTGAGTACATTTAAGGCCATTTATTCGCATTTATTACTGAAACTAGTGAACGTCTAGAGATGAAATGTCGTCTCTTTGTCTAACACAGACAACATTAGCTGTTTATGGAAGCACAAGTCAGTTTTACAAACAGGCCATGACAGTGTGGCCAACTGTTCTTCTGTTTGTTAATGACGATTACGTGTTGGAACCCGCAGTGCCCCGGAACGACTGGTTAAAAAACCGCTGAAAATGGAGCTTTTACTTAGAACCCAGTGGTCATAATACTCTTTTTACTACAGTCAACTCAATCGCATTCTATGGGAATTTAATCTATTAGGTCGGATTTGGAGCCCAACTTCTCGTTCATTTAGTTTCGGTACCAGATCATTCCTAATCGATGAATATCCCAAATGTTATGTCAGCCGTCTTTACAGTATGCTTTTAGCAATTCTCTAGCCAATGTTCAGTCGTCTGGTTGATTCAAACCACATATTATGGTCCGGTACCACCGATATGTTACTAGATATTTATAGATCATTCTTTAGCCAGTTTTGTCTGCCCATGTCAGGCCCGTAGCTAGCGGGGGGCAAGGGCGACAGAGGCGCCCTTTACCCCTTAGGGAAAAATCGACTCCCTCAGATGACGCAATACGACACCAACGACCAACGTCTACAAAATAGTATGGGCGCCACATAATTGGTTGCCGAAAATGGCATGATATCTTCAAAATTGTAACAAGTCGCACTCTAACCCGATTCCGCACTTTTTATTTTCCTCGTGAATTATAATAGGTACGTTAAAGTTGTATTCCTTCCTTACAAATGTTGATATTGTTCATATCCAAATTCGGCTTTTAAATTGAAATTTTCCGTGATTTTCAAGTGCAAATCCTATTTTCCAAAATTTCGGGGGGGGGGGGGGGCATAGGCAATCTGATTCTTCGGGCTGAAAGATAAAGTGAAAACAAAAAAATAATATTTCATCTGGTTGGCAAAATTATATGCCCGTAATCTTTTAATTGATTACCGCGAATTTGTACTAAATTGACTATGAATTAGAACATTTTGTCTGGAACCACCCTACTTTGTGCCACATGTTTCGGGTATTGATTATTTTTTGAGAATTCAACTACCACAATGGCCCGTGAAATCCCTCTCTGGCCAACAACGTGACAGCCCTTCGTTTAATCTGGGTCTTCCCTAAAAAATTTGACAGTGATTTAAGGTATTGTATCCGTTTAGATATCCTCGTTTGTCACGCAATTACTTTTTTTTGCAACATTCTGCTATATGCACTGGTTAATTGGGAATAATAAAACGTGAGCCATGACGTAACGTTATATAAATATGTTTGGTCTAATTTGGATCTATGTTTAAAGCGTAATGACATTGTTATGCAGTTAGCTATTGGTTGTTAATCAGACTATTGGTCAGTCATAATCTGAACATAAATTTGCTTCCATTACAACAGTATTAAGTGTGATTAGCTCTAATCAAACGAAACATTGTGAGGAATATGGTACGCCACCGAAGGTAGACTATATTGAACCACATTTACATGTAAGTTGCTGCATTCACGGGCTGGAATAGCAGGAAAAAAAGTTTGCGGCAGTCAAAATTTGCTCCCGGCGGCCCCGTCTCCGTGGAATATAAACGATTGTTGGATTTCGGGCATCTAAATTAGGCAATATCAGACCACCTACTGTTTCAGGGACTGGAATAGCAAGAAAACGCGTTTGAGGTCGTCAAATTTTCCCACTAGACGTCTGAAAGACTAACCCGAACTCCCGTACGCCTATGGAGAGCACTCTATAAACCCTTCCGCGGTGTAGGTACATCGGCGCCCCCGGAAGCCTTTGCTCCCCTAACAATTTTAGGCTAGCCACGGGCCTGTATGTAGATCTAGAATCATATGTAAAGGGTTTTAATGTACATTTCCTGCTACAGGCCCAAGAAATGTTCAATTATTATACTGAAATACAGTTTTGTCATTAATATATACAAACTAAAATGGGTACCGTTTTCAGGGGCGGATCTAGGAATTTTGAAATGGGAGGGGGGCGCCGCAAAATTAGGGCACTTACTCCGGAGACGGGGCACGCCGCTGTGAGATGGGTTATCCGTCATTTCCTTGCATCTGTAGACATTCGAAGAGCTATTTGGTAAACGTTCGGAGAGGACATATTTGGGTCTGAAAAAAGGTACTTTCAGCGGTAAAAAAGGACACCGTCGAAAATTATTGGGGGGGGGGGCGCCCCTCGCGCCCCCAATGGATCCGCCTCTGGTTTTGTGTTCTTATAGATTTTAGATACATACCACAAATACATAGTAATATGCAATTCAAAGAAGCAGGTACTCCATTTCAGGATCACTCATGTTCAAGATAGCGGTATTTTCGAGGTTTCTACAGGACAAACTGATACATGATTCTGTTATTGGATAGGACTCCTCCTTACGACTAGAACATAAATCCTAACAAGCTATTGAAAAATAAAATCTCAAGAATTCTAACCAACAAGGTTTAAGAGACAGGCGCAATTACCCTATGTGGTAGGGTTCGCTCTTATCAATTAATCAATAGCGGGACAATCACAGAAAGATTGATTTTTAAAAAGCAATCTTCAAAACTCCTTAACTATAGAACATTTTCATATATTCGAATATTCGGTGGCAGGGAGCAATGCTCTGCAAAATCAGTTGCGCGGCGTTGAATTTAGCTAGGGTTTCTCCTTAGAACTATAGTCCAAATTGTATACATTATACTGGCTGTTCGTTGAACCCAGGCGTGCATTGTAGGCAAACCATCGTCGATAAGCTTGTTTCATAGTCCGGTCGCCAAACCCAATTTTCGAATGATCCTGAAAAATTGTATACAAAGTTTTTTTATGATTGATTTTAGTGCTCTAGGGTGTCCTCTTTCCTAATCTGCCGGGTGAACCTCGGTCACCTTTGAGCGTTTTGATAAATTCAAGATGGCGTCCAAGACGGCCACCACATAAAATAAACACCTATAGCTCCCATAGTATTTATTCTAGGAGTGATAATTTGGGTGTCTAATCGTATATTTCCGGGGTCAAGGAATACATTGAATTCATTTATTATGGCATGGGGTGATTAGATGATAGTAAAATCAAACATGCCAGACAATATGGCCCTTTAACTCGTTAGTGGAGTTCGGGATCGGTTATTTCGCCGAACCAAACTAAATTTAGAGACAAACTATATATTTCTGGACATAAGATAACGACTAGAGAAGCCTAGTCGAAACGTCGCTCAGTAATAAGTGTAGATTCTAAATTAGACATGTTAATTATGATAAGCAGATTTGTTTCCCTTTAATTGATAATTTCATTTAATAACCGACATGCAGACATTGCATAATTTGTGAATTAGAGTTATTCCACTTGCTAAGAATGTAAAGTTTGATGGTGATCAAGTGAATTATGTTTGCTGTGTTTTATGTAGAATTTGGGAGAACAAAACGTGTCTGTAAGGATAATTTTATGTTTATTATATTCCTAAGAATGTTTAGACCATATATTGTGCCTATAACTATGAATATGTTTATTTCTTACATGTAAAATTGTAAACAAACTCTGTCAAGATTTCCACGTGATGATTGAATACTTGATGCACGTCAGTTTAATACCATTTGGTTTAATTCTATTAAGAATAGGTTTTATTTGTATATTTCAGAAATCACACACAATCACACTTGCCCAGATTCACACACACACACTCTCAACTATACAACCAATACATCTAAAGTTGTTACAGTATAATAACCATGTTGATGTTAATGATTGTTTGCTGATTAAAGTATTAAAGTCAACTTTATCGTATGGAACTATAGTACTTTGATCGTTTGTGCATTTAGACGTTTTACCCCTTATAGCTGTCCGTTCACGAGGCATTAAAGGATTGGCAGTTATAATAATTTAGACACGGTTCTGCAGTGTGAAAGAAGAAAGACGCAGATTATTTAAGGATCATCAAGAAAAAGAATATCTAAGGCCTAAAGCTTTAAGGGAAGTCTTATCAAGATGGCAAAGAAAGGTGAGAACTTTCAAGGCGCCAAGCATTTGATAACTTTGAAAACCGACTTAACCAAAGGAAGAATCGATCTTCGAAAGGTTTTATCAAATGATGTAGATTTAATAGATGAGAAATTTATAAAGGAAACAGAAGAAATAAATCACAACATGGAAACGGCATGGGATAGATTTCATGAGGGTCATAGTAGATGCCTTGATATTTTAACAGAAGTTGATGAAATAGAGGAGGAATATTTAAAATATGACGAACAAAAGAAATTGACAACAGAGTTACGTAAAAGATTTGCAGAATGGAGAAAGGCAGTTTTTACTCAAACAAAGGAAAATGAAGTTCCCACTCCCCCAAGTCAAGTTAGTGATCTGGAAACCAGATCAAGAGCCAGTAGTTCCAGTCTGTCGAATGCTGATGTGAAACAAAGATTAGAGGAAGAAAGAGCACAGAAATTAGAATTGGAGACTCGGATTAAAGGTTTACAAGAAGAAAGGAATCAGGCAGAAGAAAGAGAATCAGCCCTGAGAGAGACCTTGGAATTACCGACACCCCTGAATGTCACAGCCACAGAATGGACTAATCAAGCAGGTCAGGGCCAGAATAAATCGACACTAGAAGCAATTTTGGAAAACCAGACAAAATGTATGGAAAGAATGCTTGAAGATCAGAGACAAAATACTATGTTACTGACATTGCCTAAGGTTGATATGCCAACATTTAGTGGTGACCCAATGGAATTTTCTACTTTTATGACGTCATTTGAAAATCTGGTAGCGTCGAAGACAAATAGTGACAGTTCCAAGTTACATTATCTGTTACAATATACCTCTGGCGAAGCTAGAGAAGTTACAAAAAGTTGTTTAACAATGCACTCTGAGAGAGGTTATAAGGAATCTTTGCGATTGTTGAAAAGCAGATTCGGTCATAAGTATAAAATTGCAACCGCATATGTTGATAAAGTAGTAAATTATCCAGCTCTAAAATCAGAAGATGGTAACGGACTTCAGAAATATGCCAACTTGTTAATTTCATGTAAAAATACACTACATGATATCGGCTATTTAAGTAAATTAGAAAACCCCGATAATATGCGGAAAGTAATTTCGAAATTGCCTTTTGATTTAAGGAAGAAATGGAGAGTAAAGGCAGACTATATAACAGAATTTGAAGATAGAGAAATAAACTTATCAGATATTGCCAATTATGTTGAAAAGGAGGCTAGAATTCTGACACACCCTTATTTCGGTAATCTAAGTACTGTCGATAACAGTTCTATGGTGAGCCAAAGCAGTAATAAATTTCGAAGTAGGCAAACTAACTATCCGAAAACTAACCTTTCTACCAATGTTGATAAGCCCAATGACACTCAGAAACTGATATGTCCATGTTGTAAAAGGGACCATTCTATATTTGATTGTCCACAGTTCTTAGGTAAATCATTAGAACAGAAAAGAACATTTATACAAGAAAGTAATTTGTGCTTTAATTGTCTGACATTTGGACATCGCGCTCGTTTCTGCAGAAAAAGGACAAACTGTGACATATGTAAAGGCAGGCACGCAACGATTGTACATCTACCTGTTCTGAACTCGCAAGCTACTAACGGTTTTGTTAATCGCGATTAAAATTTTTGCGACAAGATAGCCTTACCTGTAATAGCCGTGAAAGTCAAGGCACGAGGAAAACCGGACATTATTGATGCCCTCGCGCTGCATGACACAGGGTCAAATGGTACATTTTCTACTGACAGACTTGTGGACAAACTGAAGTTAAAGGGAACATCTACCAAATTATCGTTAACAACACTAGATAAAGACAAGGATCAGGTGGACAGTAGAACGGTTGACATGGAAATATTTGACTACGAAATGAAGAATTTTGCCGAACTTTCAATGGTGTATACACGACCCACTTTACCTATATCGTCCTACGACATACCAAGTCAAGAAGAGATAGATAAATGGCCCCACTTGGATGGTGTAAGAATTTATGAATCACAGAATTTGTCTGAAGTTGATTTGCTGATTGGGTGCGATCATAGTTTTCTATTTGAGCCGAAGGAAGTACGAAAGAGCGAAAATAATGGACCTTATGCAGTCAAGACTATGTTGGGATGGGTTGTAAATGGACCTATTGGTAAGAGAATCAGTCAAGAGAAGATATGTAATTTTATTAGATCTGATGCTCAACTTAACCAACAGTTCGAACAGTACTGCAATATGGAATTTAATGACTCGATTGATGAGACTAAAGTAGCAATGTCCCAGGAAGATAGTCGAGCCATGGTGATTTACGAGAACTCAATTAACCTAGTTAATGGACATTACGAAGTTTCTCTTCCCTTAAAGATAAACCCACCCGGGTTACCTAACAGTCGACCAATGGCTGAACACAGGCTATCTTTATTGAAGAAACGTTTCAAGAAGAATCCCGATTTGTTTGATCGATACGATGAAATTATCCAGAGACTTGTTAGTAAAAATTATGCCGAAAGAGTTTTAAATGATCAACTGTCAAGAAACGATGGTATGTTATGGTTCTTACCCCACCACCCAGTATTTCATGTGAAAAAGCCAGGAGTACCAAGGGTATGTTTGACTGTTCAGCTAAGTACCGTGGAATTTGCTTAAATGATACTCTTCTATATAAGAGGCCCAGACATGACGAGTACATTGTTCGGCGTTTTAATCCGTTTCCGACAAGAATTGTTTGCAGTGATGGGGGATGTCGAAGCAATGTTCCATCAAGTTGGAGTTATCAATGTCAAAGAGACCTACTACGATTTCTATGGTGGCCTGAAAGGGATATCGACGTCTATCCTTCGGAGTATCGCATGAGAGTACATTTATTCGGGGCTACTTCCTCTCCAAGCGTTTGCAACTACGCACTTCGTAAAACAGCAGAAGATCATCAAGAAGATTATGATGATGAAGTCATTCAGACGGTTCGGAAGAATTTCTATGTGGACGATTGTTTAAAGTCCGTGAAATCTAAATCTCAAGCTATACGTCTCATTCAAGATTTAAATGAACTTCTTAGTAAGGGTGGATTCCATCTAACTAAATTGTTATCGAATTCGCGAAAGGTGATAGAATCGGTACAGGAAGCGGAAAGAGCTGCTACACTAAAGTATCTGGACTTTGATGAACTGCCAATAGAGCGGGCATTAGGAATTCTATGGGACACCGAAGTAGACTGCTTTACCTTTCAAGTTAACATTAAGGAAAGGGAAAAAAGTCGTCGTGGGATTCTTTCAGTTTTGTCGTCGGTGTATGACCCATTGGGTTTCGTCGCTCCTTTTATATTAAACGCCAAGATTATCCTCCAAGAACTGTGTAAAATGAAATTAGGATGGGATGATGTTGTACCAGAAGAATATATTAAGGCGTGGAATAATTGGATGGAAGAACTTCCTTTATTGTCACACTTAGAAATTCAACGCTGCTTTAAACCAGTGGGATTTGGTGATGTTAAATCCTCACAACTTCATTGCTTTTCGGACGCATCATTATCAGGATACGGGGCTGTATGCTATTTGCGTTTGATAGATAAGTCAGGAAGAATACATACCACATTTATCGCCGGGAAATCGAGAGTCGCCCCGCTGAAAATAATGACTATTCCGAGACTGGAACTTTCTGCAGCAACGGTTTCTATCAGACTAAACCAGATGATCAAGAGAGAACTTGAGATCAACGTGGACCAATCATATTTTTGGACTGACAGTACCTCTGTTCTCAAGTATATCTATAATGAGGATAAGAGATTTAACATTTTCGTGGCCAATAGGATCGCGACAATACTTGACGGATCGACACGGTCTCAGTGGTTATACGTGGATTCCCAACGTAATCCTGCGGATGAAGCCTCCAGAGGAGTTTCAGCTAAGTCTCTTCAAAAAGACGTGAGGTGGTTAACGGGGCCGGAATTTTTATGGGGACCACAAAGTGAATGGCCAGATCAGCCTAAAGATTTTCGGTTAGGAAATGAAGACCCGGAAGTTAAGATTCCCAAGACTTCTCTCGTTGTAACAAACAACGTAACGTTCATGGATAATTTGATAAGGAGATTCTCTTCGTGGGAGAGACTGAAGAAGTGTGTTGGATGGGTGTTACGTTTAAAGAAAAATCTTCGAGAAAGATGTCGATCTAAACACAACGGAGTCGGAAATAAAGATGGCGAAAATTTGTTGCAAATTCTAAGCTTAGAAGAGTTAAGGACAGCTGAAGTAGAGATCATAAAACGTGTCCAAGAAGAATGTTTTCAAGACGAATACAAAGTTCTACTGACGAATTCAAAGGATAAAGCTATTAGTAAATCGAGTCCGATTCTCAAGTTAAGCCCGATTATGGTGGATGGATTAATAAGAATCGGCGGGCGTCTGAGAAGATGTAAAGGTTCATTAGACGTTAAGCATCAAATTATACTACCGAAGAAAAATCATTTAACGGATTTGATTATTCAACATTACCATGAAGGATGCGCGCACTCCGGAAGAGAATATTGTCTTTCTTTGATCCGAAGAAGATATTGGCCGATTAACGGTAACTCAGCAGTGAGGTCAGTTTTGGGAGCATGCATTAAATGTCGAAGACGAAACGCGCCAATTTGCGAGCAAAAGATGGCTGATCTTCCCGAAGAACGCGTTACAGATAATCTTCCCCCCTTTTCCTACGTAGGGATTGATTGTTTTGGACCTTTCATGATTAAAAGAGCTAGAAGCCAACTGAAAAGATACGGCTGTATATTTACGTGTATGTGTTGTCGCGCCGTTCATTTGGAAGTATTATATTCTATGGACACAGATTCGTTTTTGAATACTTTCCGACGATTTATAAGTAGACGCGGATGTCCGCTGAAGATTCGCACAGACAATGGAGGTAACTTCGTTTCTGCTGACAAGGAGATTCAGCAGTCCATAAAGGAATGGAATAAGAATCAAGTTAAATTTATGATTCAGAAGGAAATAGAATGGTCGTACAATCCCCCGGCTGGTTCTCACTTTGGAGGGATTTGGGAACGGTGTATTCGTCATGTGCGTAAAATCCTAAGTTTCCTATTAACAGAACAGACACTTTGTGATGAAAGTTTATTGACTATGTTCTGCGAAGTTGAAATGATAATCAACGGACGCCCGATTACAAGAGTATCTGACGATCCCCAAGATTTAGAAGCTCTGACTCCTAATCACTTACTACTTTTAAGGTCAGGAAATCAATACCCCCCTGGTATTTTTTGTATTAAGGACTCGTATGTTAAGCGGAGATGGAGACACATGCAGTATCTTGCGAATGTATTCTGGCGACGTTGGATCCGTGAATACCTACCTTTGTTGCAGTCGCGCCAGAAGTGGAATCAAGATCATGAAAATCTCAAAGTTGACGACGTCGTTCTGATGATAGATAAGGATCAACCTCGTGGATCGTGGCCTTTAGCAAGAGTAACTAAAGTGTATCCAGATGATCAAGGATATGTTCGCATTGTGGAGTTAAAGGGACAATCCCGATAAGAACAGAGTCTCAAAAATTAAAGTCCGAGTATTTATGAAATTTATGGACCAAAATATAGTGGCATGGTGTATTTACCTTGTCTCCAAATTTCAGCTCAAAATATTGAGTCGTTTGGGCGTGTACGTCAACACTGCTTATCCGGACACGTAACCCTTTTAAAATTTCGGGTCAATTTTTTCATTGGGTGGCCTGATAATCGATTAACGTTTCTTGAGAGGTCTATACAGTGAATAACCCATGCACTGTACTTGATAACAAAAGGTAAATTTCACCTACATATTATTTTTATAGAAAAAAGTCTGGTTTTATCCAGATACTGTATAATACAACGGTCTTCATTTCCAGATGAAGACTGTCAGGTTTAAGTTATTTACAAGCGTATCACAAATATCGGGTTAGTAGGTGGGCCTTAGGTTATGGATTTTAAAGGGTTTTAACACAAAATTAAGCAGTTTTATTCCCCAAAAAGTTATCGGGATTGGCCCTTTAAAGACAAGAAACAGTACACTCCTCAAAAGACCTATCGATAAGTGTGTTTTACTCGAAAGTGTTTGAGAACTATTAATACATTATTACGGTGACTTTATGAAGATGCCGAGATCTTACTTCCATTATTTAATCTTTCTTATGTGCATTGTTTCGGTTTATTATTACGAAATTTAGAATCTTGTTTAATAATTTGTTTTAAATGTTTCGCCTTAAGTATGCTACACATTTAACGGGGCCGGTATGTAGATTCTAAATTAGACATGTTAATTATGATCAGCAGATTTGTTTCCCTTTAATTGATAATTTCATTTAATAACCGACATGCAGACATTGCATAATTTGTGAATTAGAGTTATTCCACTTGCTAAGAATGTAAAGTTTGATGTTGATCAAGTGAATTATGTTTGCTGTGTTTTATGTAGAATTTGGGAGAACAAAACGTGTCTGTAAGGATAATTTTATGTTTATTATATTCCTAAGAATGTTTAGACCATATATTGTGCCTATAACTATGAATATGTTTATTTCTTACATGTAAAATTGTAAACAAACTCTGTCAAGATTTCCACGTGATGATTGAATACTTGATGCACGTCAGTTTAATACCATTTGGTTTAATTCTATTAAGAATAGGTTTTATTTGTATATTTCAGAAATCACACACAATCACACTTGCCCAGATTCACACACACACACTCTCAACTATACAACCAATACATCTAAAGTTGTTACAGTATAATAACCATGTTGATGTTAATGATTGTTTGCTGATTAAAGTATTAAAGTCAACTTTATCGTATGGAACTATAGTAGTTTGATCGTTTGTGCATTTAGACGTTTTACCCCTTATAGCTGTCCGTTCACGAGGCATTAAAGGATTGGCAGTTATAATAAGCAGTAATTGTATTCCATAGAATTGTGACCTGTATACTGTAGTTCAATTACTAAATGCCATTGAAACAGCGTATAAGTAATAAGAAAATACCCATACACGCCTATCAGGGACTCGTGGGTCACATGGATCGGTCCTGAAAAGGGAGACACAAGCTGTTTGTTAAAGATTTTAAAAAAAATCTACCCGAGAAACAGGAATATAACCTTCACAAAGCTAGGTAATATCTAGTTAAATCCTTTTGTCGGGCTTCTGGCTGCAACCTGCGACAGCACAAGCGCAGAATATTGTAAATTCCGAGCCATCCCTGGTGCAGCTACAAGCACACTCACAACATGATCTGTCACTCTTGTATCCACATCTGATGAGCCGCATGGCAGACTCCGGAGCTAGTTGGCCGGTTGTAATGTTCTCAAATTGGTATCCTTCTCCCAGCAATACTGTTCTAGATCAATTTCGGTGGATTCCGATCTTCCAGTGAACGCCACACAATAGCTTTATGGTGAGCTCTTTTTACGTTTTCTGCAAATGTATCATTCGTTGAGCAAGATTACTAAAATTGCTGAAGTAAATGCTTATCCTCAATGTAAGATAAGTGTGAATAGTCATAAAATAGGCCTATCGATATAATTTTTATTACTACTTACACGTAAATTCATAGGCGTACGAGCCGGGGGGGGGGGGCAGCTGCCCCCCTAACTTTCGGGCAAGCTGACTTTTCGGGCAGACGGGTGAGAAAAAAAAAGGATATTTCATTTACTTGGAAAAATAACGTGCCCGAAATCTAATTAAACACTAATTTTACGGGCTGGAATAGCAGTAAAACGTGTTTGCGACCGTCAAATATTCAAAAATTTTCTTAGGGGGTCTATGCAAGGTCAGTTCCGCTTCTTCGCCTCTCGAAGAAAACCGGCACCGCTGTCTCTTAACATGAAATGTTTTCGGGCATTTCCAGTTTTGCTTCCCTAACTATCATCGAGCCCTAATAAAACACTAATTTTACTTTTCTTTTAATTGAATATCACGAATTTGTACTGGAGCCAATCTACTTTTTGTGACATTTTTCGGGCATCGATTAGTATTTGTGAATGCAACTGCAACAGTCTGATTGGGTGCTTGGAATTCGGAGTGGGATTTCGGTTATAAAACTATTGGGTACTTTCGGAGTAGCTTATACAGGCTAGAATAGCAGTAAACGCATTTGCGGTGGTTATATTTTCAAAATTTTCCCCGCGAGGGTGAGGCCCCCATACCCCGCGAAGATTGATTGGTTGTTTGGAATTCGGGTCAGCAGGTAGGCTGTATTGGACCAAATTGAAGTTGCTGTATTCACAAACTGGAATAGCAGGAAGAAGCGTTAGACCACTATGAAGTTGCGCTTTGTTCACAGGCTGAAATAGCAGGACAATGTGTTTGCAGCCGTCGAACATTCCAAAATTATCTTGAGGAGGTGGGGGGGGGGCTTGCTGTAAGCCAGAAAATGTTTCGGGCAATTCGAGTTCTGCCCCCCCTAACTGTCACCGAGCCCGTACGCCTATGCGTAAATTTCAGATTATCCGTTCCAGACTTCGTAATTATAAAAGTGCTCTAAATTTCCATAGATTTTTAATGTATATTTGTGATAATCCAACATGCAGATGTGGTCATATCTACTAAGACAGCGATCATTATTTTCTGCACTGCCGAATTTATGAGACTCAGCGTATCACTTAAATCCAAACACACAAAAGTGCGTCTTTATGGTGACCCCATTTTTTAAGTCAAGTTCACAAGTATTTTAACCTAACTAAACGCTTTGAATAAGGTAATTGGCAGGCGAGAGTGATTAATGTTGAACGGACTTTATTGATTTATTCATAGTTAATGTAAATATACGTTTGAAATTTGTACATACTAGTAACTGTATTGAAATGTATAATTTACATGGGGATGATTTTATAAAAGCTACAGCTTGTTTTCAAATCCATAATATCAACTCGGGTTGTACTCGAAATAAAATATTGTTTAAACCAATTGTGTGGGGCCTCAGGTTTTCGTCCCATCCAAACGAATAGACACTGTTCCTTGTCAGGATTTGAGACGTGCATTTCACATATGAATTTTATTTTTATAAACAAAATATATTCAGGTTGTCTGAATGGGATTGGGGAACATGCTAAGCCTATGTAAAACTCCTCTCCCTAAATAATTTGTATACATGTATTATTAATGCAAGATGGGAATATATACATAGATGTAATGGAAAACACATACATATTATATAAAAATAATAAAATGGGTAAAAAGTATAGTAAGAATTTTTAATAATAATAGGCAACATTAAAGAGGCTAGCCAAAATTATTCATAAGATAGACGATAAAATAATATTTGGTCGAGATTAAAATAGTTGAGTATATAAGAGCAATTTTTGGGAGGAATTGTGCAAATGATGATACAAGCATCAAATTTGGGGCACAATTGTTCTCAATTCAAATCTGCCCTATTAGCCAATTGAAAATCGAAGATGGCGGCCATTTTTCAAGATGGCCGCAAAAATGGCCACACGAAGTTCATGTTTGCAAATGCATCAAACATGACGGAGTAGCATCGAATTACTGGCTCTATTTATAAGATTATTCATGCTATTAATGCCTGTTGTCTTTTAATTTAAGGATTTGTCTATAGTATTATAAAGGTGACAGTGCCAAAGTGAAATGGGACCATTTTCAACTCTCTCGGTCAATCGGGGTAGCCATTTTCCCGGAAAATGATATGTAATTCCTACGCGCGAAAGTTCTCATTTATTTGCGTCGTACGCCCCTGATTTTACGTGCCTGGATGACCGAACCACTTAAAAATATACCCACGCGTAGAAAAATATTTCTTTACAAAACTTGAATTTGTTCGTTTAGGATCCAATTTTTTATGTCAACGAGTTGACTTTGACTCAAGGATCATTTTACATCAAACGAAACGACGATCCGACCTCTAGTGTTCGAGAAATCGACCCAAAAAGATTGACCAATAAGAGGTCAGAATGGGCGGGGCTTAGGTTTGAAAAAATTGGAAAAAATGGACGGTCTAATGTGCCAGAGGCTGCCTCTGGGAACGAGATTGCCTGTCTTGCTTTGGCTGTCTGTCTATCTGTCTTTGCCTCTCCCGTTATCTCTGTCTTTCCCTCCCTGTCACAATCTGTCCCTCTCTCTCCCTCCCTCTGTCTGCCTCTTTCTCTCTCACTCTGTATGCCTTTCTGCAAGCCTGGAAATAAGGCACCTGTCACTGACAATGTCAGGCGCAGATTCAGGCACAGTTTCAGGCTTTGTCAGGCACTGATATGTCTTTTTGTCCCCCGCCTATTAAAATGGGTTCGTCCGTCTGTCTGTCTGTCTGTCTGTCTGTCTGTCTGTCTGTCTGTCTGTCTGTCTGTCCGTCTGTCTGTCCGTCTGTCTGTCCGTCACACTTTTTGGGACACAATAACTCTCTTCCTAATTAAGCTAGAATGTTCAAACTTGGTGTATGTGTTTATTAGGTCAATGCCTTGATGGAGTTCCGAAGATGAGCATTTTCCGCTTAGGGTAAGCAGAGATAAGCAATTTGATTGGTTGATGCTTTGGGACACGATAACTTTAGTTCTAATTAAGTGTGAGTGATGAAACTTGGTGTATAGTTTCATTACAGTCATACCTTGACTAAGTTCGATAATGAGCATTTTCTGCTCAGGGTAAGCAGAGCGATACGCAAATTTGATTGGTCGAGACTTTGGAACACAATAACTCTCCTTCTAATTGAGTTAAAATGTTCAAACTTGGTGTATATGCTTATTAGGTCAATGCCTTGATGGAGTTCGAAGATGAGCATTTTCCGCTTAGGGTAAGCAGAGATAAGCAATTTGATTGGTTGATGCTTTGGGACACGATAACTTTAGTTCTAATTCAGTGAGAGTGATGAAACTTGGTGTATAGTTTCATTACAGTAATACCTTGACTAAGTTCGATAATGAGCATTTTCTGCTCAGGGTAAGCAGAGCGATATGCAAATTTGATTGGTCGAGACTTTGGAACACAATAACTCTTCTTCTAATTGAGTTAAAATGTTCAAACTTGGTGTATATGCTTATTAGGTCAATGCCTTGATGGAGTTCGAAGATGAGCATTTTCCGCTTAGGGTAAGCAGAGATAATCAATTTGATTGGTTGATGCTTTGGGACACGATAACTTTAGTTCTAATTAAGTCAGAGTGATGAAACTTGGTGTATAGTTTCATTACAGTAATACCTTGACAAAGTTCGATAATGAGCATTTTCTGCTCAGGGTAAGCAGAGCGATACACAAATTTGATTGGTCGAGACTTTGGAACACAATAACTCTCCTTCTAATTGAGTTAAAAATGTTCAAACTTGGTGTATATGCTTATTAGGTCAATGCCTTGATGGAGTTCGAAGATGAGCATTTTCCGCTTAGGGTAAGCAGAGATAAGCAATTTGATTGGTTGATGCTTTGGGACACGATAACTTTAGTTCTAATAAAGTGAGAGTGGTGAAACTTGGTGTATAGTTTCATTACAGTAATGCCTTGACTAAGATCGATAATAAGCATTTTCTGCTCAGGGTAAGCAGAGCAATAAGCAATTTGATTTACCGAGACTTTGGAACACAATAACGCTCCTTCTAATTGAGTTAAAATGTTCAGAATTGGTGTGTATGCTTATTAGGTCAATGCCTTGATGGAGTTCGAAGATGAGCATTTTCTGCTTAGGGTAGGCAGAGATAAGCAATTTGATTGGTTGATACTTTGGGACAAGATAACTTAGGTTCATCTTGATTGATGATTTTTATGCCAATACAATGACTGCATTTTCATTCAGTAATGGATTCGACAGTAACAGTGTATAGAAACGATTGACTCAGACACGAGGGCCCTTTCCCTTGGCCAGAGGGGCCCTTTTGTCAAGCGTGGGGGCCCTTTTGTCTGCCTTTAGGGTCCCCCTTACTAGGGTACATTTTCATTTTTCTCATCGGTTTTAGCATTTTTCTTTATAAAACACTTTTGGATGACACTTCGTGTACAGTTTGATTGCTTGATGCGTTTGAAAAAAAATAAATGTGCGATTAATTAATATGTGTCATCTATTTATTTTGGGATTTCGGCGGGGGACATCAGCCTCACTGTTGGCTTGTTAAATGATATTATTAGTACATGTCCGGCATTAAGTTGAAAATGTCGGTAGTATGTCCAGGCCTGCTCTCTCTTTGTCTTCCTGTGCCTGTCTGTCTCTCTCGCTTTCTCTCTATCTGTCTGTCGGTCTCTCTCTGTCTCTATCTGTATGTCTGACTCTCTCTGTGGATGTGCCTCGATTTCCGTCTCTATCTGTGTTGCTCAGTCTGTCCCTCTTTCTTTCTCTCACCCCCACCTCCCGCTCTCTCTCTTTCTCTCTCTCTGCCCCTGTTTGACACTCTGTATGTCTGTCTCTGTTTGTCTCTCTGTATGTCTGTCTCTGTATTAGTGTGGCAGCTCAGGCCCTCGAACTCCAACGAGGGAGATACCAATGTTTACCTTTATAGCAAGTTGCGGGTATTTCCTTGAATAATAAAAGTGGGCGTCTGTCAGCACGTACCAGGGCTCTGAATGAAACCAATTTATACATGATGAATGAGATGTTTTAATTATGGAAACAGTAATGACAGACAATATTGGGGGTAAAGGTGGTCTCCGTGGGTTTAGATCCAATATTAGAGATACCAACTAAAAATTTGTCAGGTTAAGGACCATTTAATGGTAAATCATGTACTATGAACGACAAACATTTTAAGCAGTGCTTGCCCCCCCCCTGACAGACGCCCTCTAGTGAGGAATGTTTATGTTGGTGTTTGAGATACCACACCAAATTGATTTATATATAAGCTTAGTGTGACAGAGTAATATTTTTAATATAAATAGTCAGTTGGTTTTAGTTATTTTAATCTGCACTTAATATAAACTAATAATGGTTGTACTATCCCTTTAAACCTATCCTATACTGTCCCCTCTGTACCTGTGTGTAGTGAGTTCTCACTACATCTTCAACTTTAACCCTCTCTTATTTGGCTAGTGAGTTGTTTTATGAAAGTTCCCTTGGAGACATTCATGTAATAAATTTTGTATGCAAATGTAGACCCTGTTCCCTCTCCTTAGTTATATGAAGTTCATAGTATTTGGTATTGTGTATTTACTAGTTTATAAGTTTAAGTATTAGAAAATGAAAATATTGAAGCTTCTTCAGTAGTGGTTTGGTGTGTTGTGACAGTTTATATTCATCAGGTATTATAATATTTAGGTAATTGGTTTTTGTTTTAAGACGTCAGCCATGTTGAATTTCTTAGAAATATAAGTTGGTGATTTGAAATGGGATAAGATTACATCATTACATCATTATATAGTTAAAACATTATTTAAAGTATTTCACTTTAAATACTCACACATTCATTTACATTACATTTATATTTCATTTACAGCGTACCCAACGTTTAAAGGATTTCACCTTGATACCAATTGGTAATAATTAGAAATAAGTTTTATTATTAAGATCTAATTATTAGTATTAATAAGTATTACCGGTATTATTATTTAAGCTGTAGTAATAAGTATATTTCGTACATTTACGAGTATAGCTGTGTTTCGTAATTCATGCTTCATTTAAGAGAAATACACTGTATATTATACATGTGCTTTTATATTATCGTTATTATTACTTTTACAACATGCTTTGATACTGTTTTTATACTTTTTACATATTATATTACTTGTATATTTGCAGGGTTTTTTTCTTGTTAATAAAGTATTTTAAAAGGATGGAACCCTTGTATGTGGTCATTGAAGTTCCGGCACTTGACCCCCTTCAACATTAGTATACTTTGAATACGTTACAGTAGTTGACAGACATTTTTAATGGTACTTACCCCCTGACAGACGCCCCATAGTGCTAAGCATTACTAAGCCTTTTTAGTCTGATTTTAAATTCCATTATTGTTTCACGTTGTTTCACGACGCCATGACGTCATGACGTTGTAGTAGCAGACATTCATAGAAACACAAACAACCCCAGGTAAGCAATGGACATTTGTCAGCATATACCTTTTTTCTAGTGGGTACCTATAAGCAAACTGTTGATATATTTTCTAGAACTTGTATAATGATTCAATAGAATCCATCTCAAACTTCATTGTTTGGTTTGTCAATATGTTACGGATTATTAGGCTGGTAGGAGAACTTCAGATTTGGGTGAGCTGGGGAAAATAATTCGAAACAAATGATTCTTGTTTTTATACGCCCACATTTTCATGTGGACGTATTAT
This sequence comes from Patella depressa, assembly GCA_948474765.1. Lineage (NCBI taxonomy): Eukaryota > Metazoa > Mollusca > Gastropoda > Patellidae > Patella > Patella depressa. Next base: position 48,344,886 of record OX419715.1, on the reverse strand, counting down.
GTCGTCGCCCCTGTCCGTCCGGACGTCCGTCCGTCCGTCCGTCCGTCCACAATTTGTTTGTGGACTCTCTACAGGTCACAATTCTTATCCGATTTTGACGAAACTTGAAATATAGGTTTATCCCCAAAAGATCTCGGCTGCTTTCGATATTGGCATGTATCGGATCAAAACTTCATGGATTATGGCCCCTGATTGTACGAAAAATCACGTTTTTAGCTTGTGGACCCTATAGAGGTCACAATTTTGAACCGATTTTGATGAAACTTGACATGCATGTTTGTAACCCAAAGATCTTGGTTCCTTTCGATATTTGCGGCTATCGGAATGTAATTTCCTGAATTATGGCCCCTGATTGTCCGAAAAATCACCCTTTTTAGCTTGTGGTCCCTCTGGAGGTCACAATTATTATTCGATTTAAAAAACCGTTTGATTGTATCACCGTTACACCCTAAGGAAGGTTGAGTTCGACTTTCGGGAAAATCGGACGAAAATTGCCATACAAAATGGCCGCCGTTTGTACGCGAATACTGTTAAAAAATGGTATATCAAGGTTGTGGACCCTGTGGAGGTCACAATTTTGATTCGATTTTGATGAAACTTGAAATTCATGGTTATAACCCAAAGATCTTGCTTCCTTTCGATATTTGCGCATATCGGATCGTAACTTCCTGAATTATGGCCCCTGATTATACGCAAAATCGCCTTTTTTTTAGCTTAGAGGTCACAATTATTATTCGATTTAAAAAAACGTTTGATTATATCACCGTTACACCCTAAGAAAGGTGGAGTTCGAATTTCGGGAAAATCGAACGAAAATTGCCATACAAAATGGCCGCCGTTTGTACGCGAATACTGTTAAAAAATGGTATATCAAGGTTGTGGACCCTGTGGAGGTCACAATTTTGATTTGATTTTGATGAAACTTGAAATTCATGGTTATAACCCAAAGATCTTGCTTCCTTTCGATATTTGCGCATATTGGATCGTAACTTCCTGAATTATGGCCCCTGATTATACGCAAAATCGTCTTTTTTTTAGCTTGGAGGTCACAATTATTATCCGATTTAAAAAAACGTTTGATTATATTACCGTTACACCGTAAGGAAGGTTGAGTTTGAATTTCGGGAAAATCAGACCAAAATTGCCATACAAAATGGCCGCCGTTTGTACGCGAATACTGTTAAAAAATGGTATATCAAGGTTGTGGAACCTGTGGAGGTCACAATTTTGATTCGATTTTGATGAAACTTGAAATTCATGGTTATAACCCAAAGATCTTGGTTCTTTTCGATATTTGCGCATATCGGATCGTAACTTCCTGAATTATGGCCCCTGGTTATACACAAAATCCCCCTTTCTTTAGCTTGTGGTCCCTCTGGAGGTCACAATTATTATCCAATTTAAAAAAACGTTTGATTATATCACCGTTACACTGTAAGGAAGGTTGAGATTGAATTTCGGGAAAATCGGACCAAAATTGACAGACAAAATGGCCGCCGTTTGTACGCGAATACTGTTAAAAAAATGATATATCATGGTTGTGGACCCTGTATAGGTCACAATTTTAATTCGATTTTGATGAGGAAGGTTGAGTTTTAATTTCGTGAAAATCGTACCAAAATTGCCGGACGAAATGGTCGCCGTTTGTACGCGAATAGTGTAAAAATATGGTATATCATGGTTGTGGACTCTCTACAGGTCACAATTCTTATCCGATTTTGATGAAAAGTCACATTTCTAGGTTGTGTACCGTCACACAATAATCATTGTCGGTTTCGAATTTTATTAATATCAGACTGGAACTGACCAACTAAATGGCTGCTCCCAATACAGTATGAAATACAGGACTTAAAGATGTAGGAAAAATCACTTTCGGTATTGCTTGTTCTCTGTCCATCTCTCGAAAATGTGGGCGTATCTTGCCTGGCAGTGCCAGCCTATCTTTTATGAAAGGTACAACTGAGTACAACTTCAGGAAAAAATCCGTCAAAATCGGCCTTTGGCAGAAAGGGTTACAGACGTGCTTGTTTTCGTCCCCATTCGACTTATAAAATCCACAGTTTTCGGCATGCTGATAATATATTTATGTTTCACAAATGCTATTCTGTTATTAGACAATCGATAAAATCAATGAATTGATTCCAATGTTGGGAAATACTAATTGTAAAGAATCCCATAACTGCTCCTGCCTCATTCCAAAAGCTAAGCTAGATCAGCGCATTTACCATCGTCACGTGCATCAAAAGTGACAAGTCTACAGATGATACTGACACGATCAGATATTGCACATCTGATAATATTACATCCATCAAAGTTGAAGCGATATCAACTTCCAAAATAAGTCTGCATGTAACTCAAAAGACCGTGGCAGAAAACAATTAGGAAAACATAAAATCTTAAAGCGATAATTTCATATTTTCAAAGAAAGTCAAATCACAATTATTTCTATGTCTTTTGCTCAATAGGTTGTCTACTCATTATTATACGATCATAGGCATTATTCCCCACACTAATAAATATTGGCACATGAAATAATAGCACAATTACCTCCCTTGTTGTTTATTCTCCCCATGTTATAGCTATCTTCAAACGTTTGAATTTGAAGTTGAAAATGATATATTTACCAATTTCTCAACTGGCAATAGTGAATTATTGGAGCAATAGGATTTTTTTTAACAAGGTAGGACTCTTTAAAGATACCATCTATTTTAGGTCTTTATTTTAATACATTTTAAAAATAAAACTTAAAAATATGAAATTGCAGCTTTAAGTGCATATGGGAAAGCTAGATCTTGGCAACTGCAGACAATGAAAGATGATTTAGTTGACAAAAAAGTATAAAAAAAGCAAATACAGAAATTCAAATGAAAAATTGGCGTAAGAAATGGAACACAAGGTCAGTACTGGTGCCAACTATCAGATATTGTCAGTGGTGGGGTATCCTCGCCGGGCTAGGCAGTTGACCCAATATTAACTAAACTCTACCTCGTTATTGTGGAAAACTAAAACAATACTTCTTTTCAATTATGTTGGGTAGTATTTGGCAAACTTCTGTCGTCCCATCCATATTACGTTCCTTTCACCCCACATAAAAGGTTATAACCCAAATACACATATTTACTTATCGTACGAAACTTGTTGCAAAATGCTGAGCATAAGAATGGCAACAGCTAGAATGTTTCAATAGTGGGATATCCCAACCAGAAATCTAACTGCTCCACCCTAAAAGCTATTCTCCAACCTCGTAGGTCTTCTCCGGGTTCTCCGGTTTCCTCACACTGCTAAAGACCCCTGCGCTCAAGCGAATTATTGAAATAAAATCAAACCATATGTTAGTCCCGAAATGACCTAGTGGACGTTAAACCCCATTTCTCTCTCTCTCTAAAAGGTATTCTACATTACCACTTGTCTTACGTATAGAATGTGTCTAAACAATCATAAATGGCCACACCAAGGCATTTTGAGTGATGAAGTATTCCTGCCCCGTTGAACGTTCAAACTGTAAATCGGACTATTCCCAACAATAATTGACCCACCGCGTTCAAGTCTTTATCACAAGAACGAACGCATCTCTTGATGACTTTAACTATTCTAGTCATGAACTCTAGACGCACGAATCCAATTCTTATCCAGACGAGGGCGTATACTAGTCATTTTAGCTGCTCACTAAATCACCTTATACACAGCATTTCCGACATGTCACATGACACAATTGTAAAAATCACAGGTTACTAATTAAGATGTCTATTTCTGTGTCGATGCAGATTTTCTCGTCGCTATAAGGGTATGAAAACACTTCAAATCATATGAAGTTTAACGTAAGAAGCTCACCCACACATAACTCCTGGTGCATATAATATGCTTCAAAACAGATTGAAGCCAATGCCAAACTATACATACTTGTGAAATGCAACCATGTCAATAATATCAACAAACTAAAACCCAACCCAAGCACCTTCTAAAACATCCCAGAATGAATATATTACCTAAGCTGTTATCAATGTTAGCCTCATCACAGGTAACAACCCAACAACCATACCTAAGCCCCCAAGAACTTCAGAAAGACAAGATAATCACAACAGTAATTGTGGACAAAGAGACGATATCTGTAATAATGGATATATACACCTGACTGCGTCAGCATTGTCAACACTCGTCAATAAGAATCAAACTACACACGGGTAACGAAAGCCCCCATTGCTGCTCATCAAACCAAAGAATCAAACTACACACAGGTAACGAAAGACCCCATTTCTGCTCATCAAACCAGAGGCCAGAGACACGTCTGCCACCATCAAAATCCACCCAAAATTAGGTTATACGTGTGCTCTTCTGACACAGTCGTCTACAAAACAGCCCCAAACCTTTCGAAATATTTATTCTCACTTGGCCCCAAATCGCCCCCCCCCCCCGCCTATCCTTACTATACCACTGCACCACACTGTGGTCAAAGTACACGACAACAATCTTCCCTTTCTATATATCATTATGGGAAGAAACAACAAATCGCTCCAAACTTATTTACAGGAAACTGGCCCACAACAACCAGTATCTCCATTACAAACTATATAAAGAGCTTTATTTGCTGACAGACAATCTTCAAATTAAACCTAAGCTTCAAATTTAACCTAAATATTCGAACAGCTGACGTCAATCTGATTCAAAAGTTATCTCATTTTTTTTCGATATTTTCCTGCCTTTTCTAGTTCTTTCCCGCCATTTACATTTCATTTTCTCACCCGTCCCGTTTTAAAACGGCTTGGTCCATTTTTCGGAAACTTCTGGAACGGAAAGTCATTCCGATTACAGCTATACAAGTTTTAGTTATTTCCCTTTAGTTTTCAGATTATTTTTTGCCCTGGTGCAATGTTTCTCACTATATTTAGACTTGTAACTTTTCGACTTTTTGACCGATTTTGATAATTACTTCCGTTCAAAGTTTTCTCATTTAATTTCAAAGCCAAACTCCGGTTCATATCAAGGAAATTGCAGTAGTTTTTATTTCAGTTTAGAGAAATCTTTCACGCAGTACCACTTTTTGTGGCGCGTGGAGCATGCGACATGTTTCGTGTAGTCACTTTTGGGTCATTAGAATGTTTGTCGTGAGATTCAAGACAAATCTGATGTTTATGACAAGCAAACACGTTTGATATCAGAAATAAAAAGAAATCGTAACAAGCCACAAGTCGCCAGAAACGAAAACAACGAAATTCCTGTCTTGGAAATAAATACGCAGTTCACTACACCAGGGATGCTTTATCCCCACCCCCTTCCAAACCCCTGGTCAAATTGGTACTCTCCGTATTAAACCCTTGTACCGAGATGTACAAGGTCGACCATTATTCCGGAGACTGCACCGCCCCGTGCAGCCTGTTTTAGTAAGTATATGCGCAGGAACATACATGCTGTTCTGCACCTAACCTGGGCTAATGGAAGACGGACATACGCTATACAGTGTGCTATGAGGGAAACCACGCCAGAAAATCGAGATGAACTTTCTCGGCCAATGCAGGAATCGAACACCCGACCTCCAGGCTTACCCACTTAGCCACATGATCTCCGAGAAGACCACAAAACACAGAGATCTTGGGATATATGGGATCGAGCGAGTGCGTGTCATTGAAAGTCATAAGTCTCAATGTCTGACTGGACTTCGCAGCTTCTCTGGTGCTGACTAGAGAGATAAACTTGTGGGCATCACAAAGAAAACAAGAGCTGGTGGGCGACGTGAAGTTAGCCTGTTGTTCGTTGTTCGGTATTCGCGAATAACGAACAACGAGCCAGTTTGTTATTCGGTATTTACCAGATATGGAATTAGTAATCTAATAAAATAACCTTTGTAGGGAACACACCACAGGCGGGTTTTTATGAGCCTAACTGGATAATAAAACTTCAAACTTCTGGGAAATAGATTTTAACAACTTCTCTTTCTATCTGAAGAAAGGGCTGTTACATATTGGCGAATAACGAACAACGAGCCAGTTTGTTGTTCGGTATTCGCGAATAACGAACAACGAGCTGGTTTGTTGTTCGGTATTCACCGTATATGGAATTATTAATATAATAAAGGTACTTTTGTAAGGAACACGCCACAGGCGGGTTTTTATGAGCTTAAATAGACGACAAAACTTCAAACTTCTGGGAAATAGATTCTAACAACTTCTCTTTCTATCCGAAGAAAGAGCTGTTACACATTGGCGAATAACGAACAACGAGCCAGTTTGTTGTTCGGTATTGGCGAATAACGAACAACGAGCTGGTTTGTTGTTCGGTATTCACAGTATATGGAATTAGTAATATAATAAAAGTACTTTTGTAGGGAACACGCCACAGGCGGGTTTTTATGAGCTTATAGACAATAAAACTTCAAACTTCTGGGAAATAGATTCTAACAACTTCTCTTTCTATCCGAAGAAAGAGCTGTTACATATTGGCGAATAACGAACAACGAGCCAGTTTGTTGTTCGGTATTGGCAAATAACGAACAACGAGCTGGTTTGTTGTTCGGTATTCGCGAATATCGAACAACGAGCTGGTTTGTTGTTCGGTATTCACCGTATATGGAAAGGTACTTTTGTAAGGAACACGCCACAGGCGGGTTTTTATGAGCCTAAATAGACAATAAAACTTCAAACTTCCGGGAAATAGATTCTAACAACTTCTCTTTCTATACGAAGAAAGAGCTGTTACACATTGGCGAATAACGAACAAGTTTGTTGTTCGGTATTGGCGAATAACGAACAACGAGCTGGTTTGTTGTTCGGTATTCACCGTATATGGAATTGGTAATATAATAAAGGTACTTTTGTCGGGAATACGCCGCGGGTGGGTTTTTATGAGCCTAAATGGATTATAACACTTCGAACTCTTGGGAAATAGATTCTAACAATTTCTCTGTCTATCTGAAGAAAGAGTAGTTTCATATTGGCGAATAACGAACAAAAGTTACTTTATTAGATTACTAATTCCATATCTGGTGAATACCGAACAACAAACCAGCTCGTTGTTCGGTATTCGCGAATACCGAACAACAAACTGGCTCGTTGTTCGGTATTCGCGAATACCGAACAACGAACAACGAACAATAAGCTAGCTTCACGCCGCTGAGCTGGTGAAGAAAACTAGCCAAACTACCACGACCTGAATTGCATAAAATTTGCTTAGATGGCTCTACACTAGTTCCATATTCTTTTAATATTCATATATTTCACACCGTACAAAATTATATTAAAGAAACGAAAAGATTCACATGTACTTTGTAGCTAGTATTGTATTTCGGCAGTGCTTTATCTCTATTAATATTCACTTAGTATGTAACGACATGGTCATATTATCCTAAGGTAGCATGTATATATGTATATAACTATGTAGTCAATTAAATTTCAGTGGTATTTGTAAATATTTTACATTATACTGGGAGAAGATTCGTAAATTGTATAATTTGTTCTGACCCCGTTTGTATATACACGTATACTTCTATGTATGTATTTGCAAATAAACTATTTACTATTTAAAAAAAAAAGTTTGATGTTTCAAGAAGCGTGTAGAATGTATCATCTCAACTGAGCTGGTGAAGGGTGACTTGCCTTTGAAGGTCAAGGAATTGCAGGGTGTACTGTAAATCAATTAAACATTTTTGTCTGTCCATTCATTCCATAATATTAATAAGTTAACTTCCTTGTTGAATTCTTGAGAAGGGGAGTAGTGCGCGCCATTGCTACAACAGACGGGCTGAATACAGTCCTTTTACCGTGTGATCCACGTTTGTATCTTATTGTTACATGTATGCATCGAAAGATTATATAAACAATAATAATATAAATACAGGACTTGGTTAGCTATCTGTAATCCTTCACTTGTTAAGTCCGAGCGAGGTAGACAGAATAGTAAAAGGACTGTCGGCAAGCCGAATCAAAATTCCAGAATTTTCCACACTCCGACATCCGTGTCATCAGTGAACGTTAATTCCAGAATTTTCCTAACTGACATCCGTGTCACCATTGAACGTTTTAACTGGAGCTTCAGCCACAGGCTTCATTCAACATTTAATTAACGATACCAACCAACTACAAATTCTTACTACAGCCACGTAGGCCTAATTCTAAGAATATTGTATGGTCAACCGTCACCACCAAAAAAACAACATAGTGACATTTCCAATCGGAAATGGAGAATTCCCAAAACAGTGAAGATATCTCAGCCTACAGAACTAGATCAGTTGCATCCTCAAGGTCTATCACGTCTTTAATAGCACGCAAACGTGCAGAAGCTGAAGCTGCACGGGCCAAGCTGAAGTTTGCAAGAAAAGTGAAGGATCTTAAAGCACAAGCTGCACACCTAGATGTTGAGCTACACTTTTTACAACAGGAAAGAGAAGCAGCTGTAGCAGAAGCTGAATTAAATGCTCTACTTTCGGAAGGAAAAGACTGTGCATCTCCTACTCCTAGAGTAAATTTCCCTGATGTGCCTTGTGATAATCCAGCTGATCGAGTTACCCAATTTGTAATTCACCAAGCAGAACCAGTCGAACCTTCTGTTGGAGAACCTCCTCCTCCTCCTCCATTTACACAATCAGAAAATGTTGGCGTCACCAATTTATGTAATTCAAATCCACCTTCTGTTGGTAATCAGACCCGATTTCAGGAAGAGGCTCCATACACGGAACCATGTAACCCCCCTGCACACTCATCGCAGCAAGTCAGGCCAAATGTCGAACCTTATAAACCACGACAATATGGACATAATCCCTCAAGCTTTCAAGAAAAGGCCTACTCTCTTACACAACCATGTCAACGACAGCATGATCAAGATTCAGCCACAAATGATCTTACTAGGTTTCTCCTAAAGAAGGAACTTTTAATGTCTAGATTTACAACCTTCAATGATCGTCCTGAAAGCTATGCGGTGTGGAAATCAGTCTTTCTTAGCATCAGGTCGGAACTTCAGGTAACTCACGTTGAAGAACTGGATCTCTTAGTAAAGTGGCTTGGTCCAGAGTCATCTCGCCATGCAATTAGCATCCGTGAAGCGAATGCAAACAACCCGGCAAGGGGTTTAAGTAGAATTTGGGAACGATTAGATGAAAGATTTGGTTGTCCGGAATTGGTCGAGGCTGCCTTAAAGAACAAACTTGCAACTTTCCCAAAGATCACTTACAAAGACAACAGGAAGTTGTATGACTTGTCTGACATACTGTCCGAAATCGAATCCGCCATGGAAGATGAGAGATATGGACCTCTACTGGCATACTTTAATACATCGTCTGGAGTCATCCCTATAGTCAACAAACTGCCCTACGGTTTACAGGAGAAGTGGACTTCGCAGGCTGTAAATTATAAGCAACGTTATCATGTATCACCCCCCCCCCCCATTTTCCTACTTTGATTCATTCATCAGGGAAGTTAGTAAACCAAAGAACGACCCAAGTTTTATGTATGATAACAGCGTTTCTACCTCACAAGATAAAGACAGAGGTTTCAACAGACATGTTCCGCCTAAAGGATATGTTTCTACACGAAAAACAGGAATAAACCAACAACCCCAACAACCTTCTGAACAGATTTGCAGTCCCATGAAACTTTGATCGATTCATTTTACAAGACATACTTAGAATGAATGTAGAGGTTTTCAAGCTAAATCTTGGGATGATCGCAAAGAATATTTGAAGAGGAACAGTGTCTGCCTCCGCTGCTGTGAAAGTAAAGACCATATAGCATCTGCATGCAACTAACCACTCAAGTGTACAACATGTGGAAGTGAGAGACATGCCACAGCTATGCACATTAACTTCACAACCCCAAACACACCAGACACCAATTCCACTCCTTCAGCTTTACCACATTATGGCGGGGAGAAGAAAGACTTACCACCTGTCACATCCAAATGTACAGAAATTTGTGGAAAGGGATTTTGTGGCAAATCCTGTGCTAAAGCTCTCTTGGCAAAAATATTCCACCAAATTCAACCCGACAAGTCAATTACAGGTTATATCATCATCGATGACCAGAGTAACCAAACATTAGGCAAACCAATCATCTTCGAGACATTAGACATACAGGGTGAAAGGAATCCTTACTCTTTGTCATCTTGTTCTGGACTAGTACAGACCTTTGGACGAATAGCATCAGGTTTCCTAATATAATCTGTGGATGGAACCACTCGGTTTGAACTTCCAAGCATTTTAGAATGCGAAAACATACCAAATGTCAGGGATGAGATTCCGACACCAGAGATAGCCATGCATTACCCACACCTTCGTGATATAGCACCCATGATTCCTCCACTTAACGAGGCTAAAATCATCATGCTTATTGGACTGGATGCTCTGGGGGCCCATTATGTACATGATCAACGTATTGGACCCAAGAATACACCATTCGCCCAGAAGTTGTCACTTGGCTGGGTAATCATTGGAGAAGTATGTTTGGGAAAATTACATAAGCCAGATTTCATCAATGTAAATAAGATTTACGCATCAGGGATCCAACGTCCAACCATCTTCAAACCATGTCTTAATTCTCTAGATGTTCAGTTAATGACTGACCCATGGTTTCCGGATAAAGACGCAGATCGCCTGGGCGACTCTGTCTTCAGGCTAACTAGAGATGACGAAAAGCCAGCCATGTCTATTGAAGACAAAGAATTCCTTAAGATAATGGACACAGAGTTTCACAGGGATGCTAAAGGAAACTGGACAGCACCGCTTCCTTTTCGATAACCTCAACCTCAGTAGTAGGAACGTCTGTCTGGCAACGTGCGTGCATGTGGGTACATGCGCATGCACGTGACCTAGCACTGGATGACCTTTAGCACTTGTGTGACCCCTTGCACGTGCGGTGTGTGACCCCTTGCACGTGCGTGACCCCCTGCACGTGGGTGACCCCTTGCACGTACGGAGAGAAAGAGGGCGCGCGCGCACGGGAAAGGAGAGAGAGAGAAGAAGAGAGAGAGAGAGAGAATAAGACAAAGGGGAAGAGGCATATTCCTGAAGCAATGGCGCGAGAAATCCCTCTCTTACCATTGCTAGATAGAAGTCATATTCTTGAAATTGGGCGGGGCGTGTCTCTTTTTAACGTCCAACCAAATCCCCCCTCTCTTCTCGCATTCGGCATAAGAAAACATGTTGGCATTGGATAATCGAGCATAATAAATTTCGCGGGTTATGACGTAAACAAGTCGCGATTGTCACTAGATACATTGCGGTAACATATTTTGAGGTCTGGTTAACCCCGATATTGTTTATTACAATGTAGGTCATTGGTTGGTAATAGCACTACTGACCAATAATAGTTTAGCACAACAATGTTCACTCAAGATAGCAGTGTGAAGTGGATTAGTTCTAATCAAACGAAACACTGCGCAGGAGTATGGGGAAGAGGATGAGGGAAGGGGAAACAACTCTTTTGCATTGACTAAGTTGGCCCTGAAAAGGGCCGTTGTTGTCCTCACTCGAATGCGAGCACTAGAATGTGAGGGTACGACGCACTTTGGTTTCGTCTAATGGCCTCCACTAATTCAGGAGGATTTCTTTTCCTGGGAGGTGTTTGTTTTAATACCTCGTCAGGTAAGACAAAGATATCGTCAGGGGTAATCACGGCAAGAGTGTGACCCCTGAGATACATGAGAGTATCCGTGCTGCGGATGTCTCCGATGCGTACGACCGGAGCATCCATTCTCATACTGATAGAGAGACGGGTGTTGTGCCGTTTTATTATCGTAAGGACGAGTCCATTTGAAGGATATGACGTAACGGATGAGTCCATTCATGGGTGACGTCACGGACGAATCAATTTGAAGGGTATGACGTCATGGACGAGTCCATTCATGGGTGACGTCACGACATACAGGGATAAAAGGCCGCGACGTTAGAGTTTCGATCACTCTCAAGCGATCAGCGAGCAAATCAAGATGAGTTTTACATTACGACCCGTGGATAGACGATACAGCCCATTATTTAGAACAGAATCACTGTGTGTGGAGATAGATTTTCTGGAAGATTGGTCCCACGTCCCAGCCAAAGATGTGCCACAACAATTACACGACACTTTTGAGGCCATCATCGAGGAAAGTCGCCGAACCTTGGACGCCGGAGAAAGTGATTATGTTAGAATCGCCATACAGGGCCTCACTCGTGGCAAACGAAGAAAACAAAAGCACTTATCGATGCCGTCGGTGGAGCCAGACAAGCCTGCGTGGGTGTGGAAACCTGGGACCTGTACGCCAAGTATTTGGGAGAGCAAGGTTATCAGCTCAACGTTTTCTCTCGAGCCATCTTTGGGAGGGCGATCTATCGGGGAACAAAATACGTCACCGGAACACCAAAACATCTGAACCTGTATTTACACGACATACATTACGACGTAACATTACACCAAAACATCTGAACCTGTATTTACACGACATACATTACGACGTAATCTCGTCCATGCCCGCCTTTGTGGAAAGGTCGTATTTTTGTGAGACCTGTCAGGTAGGATACGATCATGCCGAGATACATTCGTGTCACGTCATGTGACATGGATGCAAGACAAAGCGTCCACCCTGTCCACCCGATCCCAACACAAAGACGTGTTATCGTTGTCACCGTGTGTTTATGAGCCGCCAGTGTTTCGACAACCACCTCGCCACCCGTTCCAGAGCCAAGTGCAGTATATGTTATCGGTGGAAGAAATGCGAGAAATGCCAAAAAGAGTGGGACATCATCAAAGCCAAGCGAAATTTAGAAGATCACCGATGCGGAGAATACGAGTGTTCCATCTGCCGAGAGTGGCACACGGCCGAGAAACAATTTTGTTACATCCAACCTTTAAAATCACCAATCGACATGAATGGAGATCAAAGACCCAAATCGACAAACTACAGAAATCATCGTCTTCTTTGACTTTGAATGCCAGCAAGATACCGGTGAACACATCTCCAACCTATGTGTCCTGCAAACCTGCTGGCACTTTTGCATCGACAACCACGATCCCTGCGAGCACGTACTGGAATCACCAACGGGAAATTGTGTTTAAAGGCCCAGACACGCTGGACGATGTGGGAAAATGTTTTTTACAACTCGCTGCTCAAGGTACGGTGGTAGAGGGGGAAACATGACAGTCACGAATCGAGTCCTGTGATTGCCGTGGCCCACAACTTCAAAGGTTACGACGGACTGCTGATTTTACAGACGCTGCACAAACATTCCGTGGCGCAACCCGAAGTCATTATGAATGGTGGTAAAGCGATGACGATCACTGTCGGTACGGTAAAATTCATCGATTCCCTCAACTTTTTACCGATGGCTTTACGGGACATGCCCAAGACCTTTGGCCTGCAAGAACTCAAGAAAGGTTACTTCCCCCATCACTTTAACAGACCGGAGAATGAAGATTACGTGGGCGCCTATCCTCCCGACACCGATCACGACCCGGATGGCACGAGTGGTACGAGCAGCACAATCACGACGTCTTTGATTTTCGTCAGGAAATTCTGGCCTACTGTAAGAGTGACGTCGATGTCCTCCGCCGATGCTGTGGCGTGTTTCGAGAGATATTCCTCATGGACACGGGAATCGATCCCTTCGAAAAAAGCTTGACCCTGGCCTCCGCCCGCAGTCGCGTGTTACGCACGCACTACCTAAAGAAAAACACCCTCGTCGTCATTCCTCGAGCCCTGATGCAAGAGCCGAAACCTGGACTGGCATCGCTTCCAGCCTCGACAACAGTCCAACAAAGCCCTTCGATGGTTGGAATGGAAACAACATCGACAGACCATGGCAGCTTTCCGAAACCAGATCCCTCTACCCAACATTCGACACGCCCGTAACGGTAGTGAATGTCGAGTTGGTCCTTACAGTTTAGATGGTATGGACACGACCACAGGTACGGTGTACGAGTTTCACGCGTGTGCCTTTCACGGTTGTCCCAAATGTTTCCCGGGTCCCGTCCAAGACGTTCAACATAAACATCCCTACGATCCATCTCGCAGTATGAGGGACTTGTACCGGAAGACACAAGAACGTCACCGTCGACTCCAGGAACAGTACGGTATGAAGACTATCCGCGTCATGTGGGAGTGTGAGATGGAGGAAGAACGACGCCACGATCCCGAGATGAACGAATTTTTACAAGGCTTGAAAGATCAGCAATGGCCCGCTCCCAAACCTCTGATTCCCGCAACGCTTTCTTCGGCGGGAGAACCAATGCCATCCAACTGTTGGTCAACGAGTCGGTGGAAGACATGCGCTACATCGATGTGGTGTCCCTGTACCCTTACATCTGCAAGTACGGTACCTTTCCCATCAAGGAACCCACGATCGTCACACAGCCCGATCCAGATAAGTGGCAGCAGTACGAAGGATTGATCCAGTGTGCCGTCTTGCCACCCCGTGGCCTGTATCATCCAGTGCTCCCGTTTCGACGCAAACAGAAACTGGTGTTTGCCCTGTGTCGAAGCTGCGTCGACGAACACATGCAACAATGGGAGATTGCAGAGTACCAACCTTGTGATTACACCGACGAACAGTGAGCCTGGGTGGGTACGTTTGTCACTCTGGAACTGAAGAAAGCGGTGACCCTAGGATACCGAGTGCTGAAGGTATACGAAGTTTGGCACTGGAAAGAATTCAGCACCTACGATCCCGAGGCCAAAACGGGCGGTCTTTTCACGGGGTACATTAATCACTACCTAAAGAAGAAGATGGAAAGCAACGGTTATCCCGACACCTGCCACACCGAAGAAGATAAGACCCGCTTCGTCAATGACGTGTACGACACCGAAGGTATTCGTCTGGATCCCGCGTCGATAAAACCCAACAAAGGGATGCGGGCGTTTAGCAAGCTACAACTCAACACAGCATGGGGAAAATTCGGACAGAGAGGCAACTTTCCCAAGACCGAGAACATCACGGAGCCCAGCGTCTATTTTGAAAAAATGTTGGACGTGACCCAAACCGTACGAGATGTGCAGTTAGTCACCGATAATATGGTCTTGATGGAAACGTTGAAGAAAGAACACGTGGCACCCTGTCCCATCACCAACGTGGTTATCGCCGCCTTTGTCATTGCCCAGGTCCGTTTGAAACTATATTCCGTCTTGGAAAAGTTGGGAGAACGCGTATGCTATTTTGACACCGATAGCGTCATCTATCAATACCACTCCACGTCATGGAATCCCCCGGAAGGTTCTAGTTTGGGTCAGTGGAAGAACGAGTTGCCCGAAGATGTCACCATTCGAGAATTTGTTAGCAGAGGGCCAAAGAATGGTAAAACTGTATGTAAATCCCGGGGATTCACCTTGAATTATCGTGCCTCCCAGCAGCTGAATTACGCCGTCATGAAGGAGAATGTACGACACGTCAATCAAAACGAGCCTCTGGTCATAGCCAATCCGTTCAAGATTACCAGATCACGTGACCGCCGTCTTTGGACACACCCCGATAACAAACGATATAAAATCGTGTATGACAAGCGGTTTGTTTAATTCAATGACGATGGCCAACCGAGCAACACTTACCCCTATGGATACTGACTTTCGGGTCTCAGGACGATGGCGAACAAACAAAGAAGATGACGAACCGGCAGAAAATACGGATATGATCGAGAAACTTAGACAACGATGGCTCAACTTTCAAATGTTGAAATGTTTCCTGCCCATTATAGAAGAAAGGCAACACGAAGGGTGTATCGGCTGCAAGTACGAACATCCCAGTCAGAGATACCACTTCTACAACGGGTCAACCCTCGCATCCCGTGGACGATTACAATCACTACCTCTGGGTGGACGAGCCGAAACTGCAAGACATCGATAACGTGCTAGGCAGTATGATGGACGATCCACGGGATCAAGTCAAGACGTGGGAGGACGAACAACGATGGCGAGAAGACGTCGACAAAGCCTTGAAAAAGTTCTGTTGACCAAACGCAAAGACGAGTTTGCCGAACAGAAAGAAGACCCCATACGCCAGTGGATGGACGACTTGCCGAAGAAAAAGAAACGATGGTCTCTGGGTCAAATGGATATCAATGTCATGTCCGGCAACATGGGAGAAGGTTGGGAATCTATTGGCAGACATCTGGGGATCAGAGAAGCGCGAATCAGTCACGCCAAGATGAGTCATCCCAACAACGACCTGATGACGTTGTTGGAAGCCTGTCACGTGAGTGAAGCCTTGATCGATTGGGACGAAGTGAAAAAGTACGCGGAAAGCCTGGAAATCATAGACTAAACAGCGAACCAATCAAATCGAAGGAAAAGAAAGAACCAATCAAAAGCGAGTGACGTCACGACCAAGACTATAAGAAGCAGCAAAGACCCCTGCGCGTGCGCTAAGATAATGAAAATGAAAAATAAGACTTGTCTGTGATATCACCTTCGGTGGAAGCGGACGTTAAACACAAAGAACAACAACAACTGAAATTTCATTCTGTTCCCGATGGCTAGTCAAGCTTGTTTCCCCGGTAACAATGTCGGACACTGGTATAGAGACTGCCCTGCTCGTTCCCAACAAACCAAGACAAGACAGACCAGCCTATGGTTCCTATGGAAGTTGTTACCTCTGCGGAGAACCAGGACACTGGGCACCCCAGTGTGGAAAACGAGTCGAGGCCCAAAAAGCGAAGAGTGATGAAGAAAGAAAAGAAACTGTCAAAAGGAAGTGTTACGGAATCAAGAGACCCACCGACGAAAATCACAAGTGCCTCAACTGTGGACAGCTCGGACACGGCCTGCTCGAGTGCCAAGAAGAAATCCAAACAGAAAACAACTTTTTGCCAGTCGCATGTTCGACAACAACATCGACATGCCCAGAGTCAACACCCGCAGTCAGCGATACTGGTACTGGTGCGGAGAAGCGTTCGAGCTCTACAGGCGATACAAAGAAAAAAAGAAAACAGTCGACGAAGCTTTCCATTCCACCTACTTTTCTCCCTACTACCAATGAAAACGGTGAAACTTCGAACGGTGAAATCCCGAAGCCGGCTGTCCTCTTGTTGGCAGAGAAGGAAGCAGAAAGTTTTTCCCGAGCACTCATCCAATATGTCGGTCCGAGAGATATGACCGAAGTCTTGTCGTATCCCCCTTGTTTCGATATGAGTGAATGGATACCCGTCGTCGTCACGTTTGCTGAAGTGGAAGACTGGCACCCACACGACACGATGCAGACGCTTTTGGGACATGTGTATTGGATTCCTCGCGTCCTGAGCAATGTACCCTGGGTGAGACAAGAGATCCTGAAGAGAGAACGCAATAACTATAAACAGTTTTTTCTTTTCCTTTGTATGGTATGTTTGTTCTATTGAATGTTATTTTCCTTTGTATGATATGTTTGTTGTATTGAATGTTCTTTTTGTATTTTTTGTAAAATAAATTGTGTTCTAATTTCAATCCATGTCTGTTGTTCTAGCGCGAAGGTTAAAAGGCAGGGGAAAGGGAATGGGGGATGTGACGTTCAAACATCCCTTTACCATGTTAGTCAGTGGTCCAACGGGTGTTGGGAAAACGGTCTTTGTGCAGAAGTTTCTTCAAGCGTCCCCCCTGTTCGACGTCCCTCCCCAACGCATCGTGTGGGCTTATGGCGAATGGCAAGAGAGTTACGATCGCTTTCCCTACACTTATGTCAAAGGTTTGACGGATATTGACGACGTGATGGGTCAAGTCAAGGGTCCACGACTAAGACTTGTGGACGATTTGATGGGAGAAGACACGGAGATATTGCAAAAGTGGTTCACGAAAAAGAGTCATCACCACGACACGAGTGTCATTTACATTGTGCAAAACTTGTTTGACAAGCAACAGCGTACCATCAGTCTGAATGCCCATTACCTGGTCTTGTTCAAACATCTCCGTGACGCCTCGCAAATTGGTGTGTTGACCCAACTGACGGAGAGAAACATGCCGACGACCGAAGAACTCTCCCTGATCATGAAACCTGGGGGACGTGGATTTTTTGGGGGTGTGTTGATTCGTATCTTGCTGCGATGGAAGGAAAGACTGCAAGAGGAAAGAAACAAGAAACGAAATCAATTCGTTCGACGGACCGCACAGCGCGGAAGGTGACTGAGTACCGAAGAATTGAACAAACATCGCGCGTTGCTTCGCAAACTGAGTAATCCACGAACATCACCCGACGTCAAACGGCGACTTGTCGATCAACAGGGTGGTGCCATCGGTGCATTGCTGGCTATGGCTCTCCCAGCTTTGGCCCCCTTGGTATCTAAACTATTTGGAGGACAACAGGGTGGTAAACATCCCTTCCTTAGAAGGTACGATAAAGCGAACGCTATGGCTGCCGAGCTATCTAAACTATTTGGTGGATAACCCAGGGAACAGAAAGGTATAAAAAGGGGACCGGAGAACGACCCCGAGCTCAGTCATGGAGACACTGCGGTATCTATTGAACACTGCACCGAAAGACCGTCCCCTTTTACTCGAGACCCAACCCATCGTCGACGGTGTGTGTGAGTGTATTGGAAACCTGATTCGCGGCAACGTTCCTGTGACCGACAAAGAAGTCAAGCGCTTGAAAAAGGACGCCCCCTTGTTACGACGTTTGGGCACGTCTAAAACACCTTGGAAGACCCGTCGGCGACTTCTGAAGCAACAGAAAGGGTTTTTTTTCACCCGATTGTTTCGGTCCTTTCCCAAAGATGAAATTTGCCAAGAAAATGAAACTGGTACCCTTCGACGGACTCCCCGACGTCAAACCCGTCGAAGTCAGGCAAGTCGAACCCGCGTACGATCGTGATCCACTGCAGCAGGCCGTCGAGAATGTCCACCAAGACATGCAACACGTGCTAAACGATCCCACCCTAACCGACGAAAATAAAATGCAACGGTACGGACAATTGTTACATCGTTATCAAACGATGCAAAAGAAACGAAAACAGGTTGTTCCCTTGTTGGACGAAAACATACCCGAACAAAAGAAGAAGAAAATTCGGAGTCGGCCCCTCGACCCTATCAACACCGAGCTCGCCTTTTGTTGAAACACATGAAAGGGAAGACACCTTGGTCTTGGAACGAGAACTTGGAATTGGTTCGGAATGGGGTACCCGTACCCGACACCAATGCCATTGACACCGTGAACGATTTGTTTCGTTGGCGAAAGAATACCCAGGCTCCCGTGGGATGGTTTGGTGTGATGCAAAGTTTGAAGGCCGCGAACGTACCGCGCGAAACCATCGGGAATCAAGAACGATGGAACGTATTGTCCACACCACCGACACGGACTCCGCCGCGATGCCCGAGAAAGAAGAAAATCTCCAGTACGGATACTCCTAATATACCTACCAGAAGATGGCTCTCCTTGCAAAAATTATAAATAGCCTGTTCATAGGGACACCTGCTGAAACATGGAACGAAGGCTGAAGAAAGTGTATTACGACCCGAACCACCCCGCCACTTTCGATGGCGCTCTGGGTCTTCACAAAACTACCGGTGTGTCCTTGGACAAAGTCAAGGCATGGTTGAAACAACAAAGGGCGTACACCTTGCACAAACCATTGAAAAAGAAATTCTCGCGGTCTCCCACGGTGGTGGCCGGCATAGATCATCATAAACAAGACGGGGGACAAAGGTATCGAATTCCTCAATCGAAAAATGCAAGCGTACCTGAAGAAGAAAAAGATTCATTTTTTCGTGACACACAACGTCGAAACCAAAGCTAGTGTGGTAGAACGATTTCAACGGACACTGAAAGAGCGCATGTGGCGATACTTTACTCATCAACCAAACACAACGGTACATCGACGTGCTAGACGACCTGGTTCGGGCTTACAGTGCTAGACGACATCGTACCATCGGTATGGCGCCTAACGACGACGTTGTCAACGACGATGAGATCTTCCCCATCGAAAGAGTACTCGAAAGAAAAAAAGACAAAGTATTGGTGAAATAGTTGGGCTATCCGGCGAGTTTTAATTCGTGGATCGACATGACCAGTCTCCAAAACGTATAAATAGGAGCGAGAGACGCCGACATCAGTCAACATGCAAGACGAAACCACGTCTACGTCTGTGAGTGCCCACAATTGGTCGCTCTTGGGAAAACGTGTGCCACAAGCGGAAATCGTCTTTTTCTGTCAAGTGATTTTAGTGTACGTCGTGGCGGGTGTTTCTTTGTCCCAACTGGCTTTCAAACTCGACGGATCGCAGACCACGTTGTGGACGTCGTGGCGGGTGTTTCTTTGTCCCAACTGGCTTTCAAACTCGACGGATCGCAGACCACGTTGTGGACGGCCTTGCTCTCCAGTACCTTGGGTTACCTGTTACCTTCTCCAACCTTGAAAACCAAACATAATGAACAACGACCGGCCCTTTTACTTCACGCTCCCTAGTGACAGTTCCATGTCGTGATATCCCGACAACAAAGTATCCACGTATCATACACATCTGGAACCGCCACTTCTCGTCGATCACCGGGAATGGGAAGTGGGTCTGTTCATGATCACGTTACCTGACCAATGGCAAAACATCGATCAACGAGACAACACGATCGGCTTACGCATTCATCCATGGTCGCCCTCGAGCGACGAACCCGGAGTAAAGATATGCCGGGACCGCCACAGGATCGACCCGTCGAATTGTTTCAAAGGTGTAAAGGCTGGTGAGATCAAGGGATCGATCGAAATGGAAACGCACACCAAGAGTGGCGACTACGAGTCGCTGAGGCATATCCCCGACTGTCCCGAACACTAGACTTAATGATTTGTGGAACCTGCCTCCCATCATTTGGCCAATAAACCCGTTCGTTTGGATCCCAATAACAAGGAAATGACCGACCACGAGAAGCAACAGCAGACCGAGTACGAAACTCGAGAGGTGATGCGCCAAGGGACGGTTTCAAGAGGTTCCTTCGTGTCTTTCAAGAGAGACAACACCAACGACAGAGTGTATTTGAAGATCAATCACGTGCAGGCGCTTTTCTGGTTTGTCGTGTTGCCGAAAATCGAACTTCGTCTGTGTGGACCCATCTTTTTTCCATGTTGGGATGGACTGGAAACGAACTGTTGGTTTCCCTGCAGTCAATCGATATGACCGGTGAAGATGGACAAAGTCTACGGTATTTCTACGCCCACACTCCAAATCTTCAAATCCAGTACGATCTGTTTTACATCTACACGGACATTATCGAACCCCAGACCGTGGGCTACGTGAAGGCTACCTTGTTGGACGTGATTCCCAGTCGACGATTGTATCACCGTCCCGCCAGGATTCACTTCTTACCTCTGAAGTACAGTCGACTAAACTCCGTTGGTCTCTATATAAGGAACGGAATGGGGAAAGCCGTGCCATTTCTCCACGGTAAAGTGGTGACCCAACTTCATTTTCGCCGCCGATGATGATTCGAGTGTACAAAGGTTGAGTGCTCAGACAGCGAGGGGCTGGCAATGGTCTGGTGGTGTACAGGGGAGGAATTCTGAGACAACAGGGTGCCGGTCGATGGTCGGGGTTATTGAATGCCGTCAAATCGGTCGGGAAGACCTTGTGGTCGGTCGGTAAAGCTGCCGTGAAAAAGAATGTGGCCCAACTGTTACCCAAAGTGGGGCAAAGCGTGCTCGACGCCGTCAGTGGTCGTGAAAAATGGAACTGGAAGAAAGTCGCCCAGGACACGCTTCGGCCCGCGGTGTCAAACACGATGTCCGACTCACTCAAGAACGTGGTCGCCCACCTGGAACCTATAAAAGACCCCTCACGATACTCGTCCACTTCATCCGATGAGGAAGAAGAAGACACAGGTCACCTCTCACAAGCGACATAAACTTCGACCATGGCTACGCAGGTAATGCGCAATGATTCCTGTCCCTGCGCGCGAGACGAATTGCAGGATTTGTTCAGTGTACCCGAGACGCAGACAGCCATAAACAAGGTGACCAAAATCAGAAAGTATCCACTGACGCCCGACTTGAACCACGACGGACCCATCGAATTTTATATTTCCAATGCCACCACCGATTTCATCGATCTGGCCAACATGACACTGCACGTGGCCCTGAAGGTGACCAAGAACAACGGGGATGACCTGGATGCGGATAGTCAAGTCGCACCCATTAACAACTTGTTTCATTCGTTGTTTAAAGACGTCAAATTGCACCTCTCTGCCCACCTATCCCTACTGGGCTTACTTGGAGAACGTTCACCTGTCGAAACAAGTCCTGTGGGAAAAAGACAACGTCAGAAAACCATCGCTGCCAGTCGCACCTTTGAATTTCAGTCGCGTCTACACTTGGACATGTGTTTACAAGATCGGTATCTTCTGGACGGTGTGGACCTGCGGTTGAAATTGGAAAAGCACTCCCCGAAATTTTTTCTGATGTACGGCGAAGGCAACGATACAGAAGACTACAAAGTCGAGTTCACCAAAGCGTCACTCTAGCTCCCAGTACCTTCACACGGGTGACCGCGCAACTTCAATCGTCCAACGCCAAGTATCCCCTGAAACGACTGGTGGTCCGCGACATGGTCAATCGTGCCAGTCACGTCCGAGACAATCTGTTTGTCAACGAAAGCCTGCCCAAGAGATTAATCGTGGGTATGGTACGTAACACGGCCTACGACGGAAGAAAAAACAGAAATCCCTTCCAATTCGAACACACATCAATTGCAAAACATCAAATTGACCAAGAACGGGGAAATTGTGGACGAATACGACGTCAACTTTCCCGAGCGACTAGCCATCGCACCTTACCTGGATTTGATGAAAAGAGTGACCGTCTTAAACACCCGAGAAGACCTGGATCTCCCTTTCAACGACTATATCAATGGGTACACTTTGTATTGTTTCGATTTGACCAACGACCACGGAGCCGACGGTAATTACTTTCATCCCAAAGCAGCGGGTAACCTGTCTTTGGAACTCAAGTTCTGCGCGGCCCCGACCAATCACCTCAGTCTTGTTCTGTTTGCCGAATACGACAATGTCTTGGAAATCGACGCCAACCGACAAGTCATCACAATCACAGATTGCTGAGCACCGACCATAGACGGTCGAAGCATGCAGTCAAATGCACCAAAAAACCCAATCGGTGGGAGCAGCCGAAGTGTTGTTGTTAGGTGGAGGACAACGGCCCTTTTCGGGGCCAACCAACGACCCTTTTCAGGGCCAACTTAATCAATGCAAAAGAGTTGTTTCCCCTTCCCTCCTCCTCTTCCCCGTTGTCTTCTTCTCTCTCTTTTCTTTCCCTCTCCTTTCCCGTGCGCACGCGCCCTCTTTCTCTCCGTACATGCAAGGGGTCACCCACGTGCAGGGTGTCACACACGTGCAAGGGGTCACGCACGTGTGCGTTGCCAGACAGGCGCTCCTACTACTACCTCGCCTCCCAAACAACAAACCACAGGCTGAACACCCAGGCCTTAGATTATAGCCTCAAGAGACACCCTCTCAAGAGAGAACATTTCCAGATTTTCATGCAGAAAATATTCCAAAATGATCATGCAGAACTAGCCCCTCCATTACAGAATAATGAAGACAGTTGGTATTTACTTATTTTTGGAATTTATCATCCTAAAAAGAAGGATCAGATCAGAGCAGTATTTGACTCCTCCCACAAACTGAAGGGATTTCCCTAAACAGCATACTTCTCAGGGGACCAAACCTGATAAACAGTCTTCTTGGAGTTTTGCTTCGGTTTAGGAAAGAGCCCATTGCGATAACGGCAGACATTCAACAGATGTTCCATTGCTTCTACGTAAGAGAAGATCACCGTAACTACTTGCGATTTCTGTGGTACCGTAACAACGACTTTAACAACGAACTTGTAGAGTACCGGATGCGCGTACACGTTTTTGGTAATAGCCCATCCCCAGCTGTGGCAACCTATGATCTCAGACGCGCAGCACGGGAAGGTGAGGCTAAATTTGGATCAGATGTCCGAGAGTTTGTCGAACGCAACTTTTATGTGGACGACGGACTTGCTTCACTCCCTACAAGTGATGCCGCTATTGACTTGATGAAACGCACTCAACAGTCATTACTCTTAAATGGTAATCTACGTCTACACAAGATAGCCTCCAATTGTTCAGACGTTATGAAAGCCTTCCCTCCGGACGATTGTAGCAAAGATCTTAAGGACTTGGACCTCGGTACAGATTCAGTGCCCCTTCAGAGAAGTTTGGGACTTGCTTGAGACCGGAAGTCGGACACATTTTCCTTCCGTGTGTCTTCACCGTGCAAGTCATTTACTAGACGAGGGATCTTGTCGACGATAAAGAGCCTATTCGACCCTATTGGATTTTTAGCACCAGTCCTCATCCAGGGTAAAGTTCTCCCTAGAAACCTTATCAGAGAGCCAGTTGATTGGGACGAACCTCTGCCTGCTGATAAACTACAGGATTGCGAAACCTGGAGGAATTCACTGCATCTCCTTGAGAACCTGCAAATTCCTCGCACTTACACATCTTCAGTTTCTGCATCCATAAGCAAAGAACTTCATATATTTTCCGATGCATCTGAAAAAGCGATTGCTACAGTTGCGTACCTCAGAACTACTTATCAAAATGGACATTCTCGACTTGGATTCGTTCTTGGTAAGGCAAAGGTTGCTCCAACTCACAGCCACACCATTCCCAGATTGGAGTTATGTGCTGCGGTGCTAGCTGTAGAGATGCTCGAAGTGATAGAAGACAATCTGGACACAAATCTAGACTTAGTTAAGTTTTACACCGACAGCAGAGTTGTCCTTGGTTACATACATAACAGAACCCGTCGGTTTTATGTTTAAGTTGGGAACCGTGTTGAACGCATCAGAAAAATCATCTACTCTATCCCAGTGGAATTACATACCTACAGATTTAAACCCAGCGTACCAAGGTACCTGATCCATACCAGCTTCAGAGATTGGGGATTCGACATGGCTCAGGGGCCCTCTTCATCTCTTACAAAACAACTCACCAACCGCATTCGAGACCTATCCACTTGCGAACTTAGATGAAGACTCTGAGTTAAGACCACAAGTAATATCGCTCGCAACTAGAGTAGAAACTAGATCCACACTTGGATCCAGTCGATTTGAGAGATTTTCTTCTTGGAAACGACTCGTAAGAGCCATTGTCCTCCTTCAACATGTTGCAAGAACATTCCATAATAAAGGTGATGATATTATCTGCAAAGGTTGGCATCGTTGTTCTCAATATCGTAGCGTCAGTTCCTATACTAAGGCTGAGAACTTTATCATTCAACAAGTTCAGCTCGAGTTTTATGGAAAGGAATTAGACTCAATTAAGACGAGTGTTAACTTGCATAGAGACAGTTCCCTTCTCCGGTTAAACCCAATTTTGGATGACGGCGATATTCTCAGGATTGGTGGCAGACTTAACAGAGCAAACCTACCTCTTCAAGAGAAGAATCCTATTATCATTCCAGGGAAAAGTCAGCTTTCAACCCTTCTTATACGTCACTACCATGAAAACGTCCAACATCAAGGTCGTCATTTAACAGAAGGCGCCATAAGAGGAGCCGGATACTGGATAACTGGATCTAAACGACTGATCTTCTCACTTATCTACAAATGCGTCAAATGTCGG
The DNA here is from genome assembly GCA_948474765.1 of Patella depressa. Classification (NCBI taxonomy): domain Eukaryota; kingdom Metazoa; phylum Mollusca; class Gastropoda; family Patellidae; genus Patella; species Patella depressa. The sequence goes on along the minus strand of OX419715.1, from coordinate 48,319,387 downwards.
AAGCTACGTGGTAAAATGGAACATCAAAGGATGTTAGAACTTCCTACAGATCGCCTGAACCCTCTCCACCGTTCAATTTCGTCGGCGTTGATATGTTTGGCCCATGGCAAATTGTTACCCGCCGAACAAGAGGTCACCAAAGTAATAGTAAGCGATGGGCTATTATGTTCACTTGCCTCACCACCCGTTCAATCCACATTGAAGTCGTGGAAGATATGAGACCTCAAGTTTCATCAACGCTCTGCGACGCTTCGTCGCAATCAGGGGACCTGTTATAGAGTTTAGGTCAGACCGCGGAACCAATTTCATAGGGACCGTCAATGAGCTCAACATGGAATCGCTACTTGATGAAGATGGTCCCATAAAACCCTTTCTTAATGACAAAAAGACAAAATGGGTCTTCAACCCTCCACACTCATCCCACATGGGTGGTTCCTGGGAGCGTATGATTGGGATTACTTGTCGTATCCTTGACTCGATGCTGTTAGACATCAAACATAAGAACCTTACTCATGATGTGCTCATCACGCTTTTTGCTGGAGTCTGTGCAATTGTGAACGGAAGGCCACTTGTCACAGTTTCAACTGACCCAGATCAACCATTCATTCTTTCTCCATCAATCCTACTAACACAGAAAACTGGTACTCAACACGAAAATCTTGCTCCGGTAGACATCAGAGACCTTTACAAGTCCCAATGGAAATGCGTGCAGTACTTGGCTGAAACTTTCTGGAATCGCTGGAGAAAAGAATACCTTCAGACACTTCAACCCAGACACCAAAGGGCTGAGTTACGCCCAAACCTTAAACTCGGTGACGTCGTTTTATTAAAGGACAATTCAGTGCATCGTAACAAATGGCCAGTTGGTATTGTTGAAAAGACCATACCTGGAGAAGACAACACTGTTCGTAAAGTGGTGCTTCGTATTGTGAGAGATGGTGTTCAGACACATTTTACGCGCCCAGTCACAGAAACTGTTTTGTTAATATCAGATACTTAAACTATCTTAATTGTTAACTTTAATCAGTGACAACTATCGCTGTCAGACGGGGAGTGTACTGTAAATCAATTAACCATTTTTGTCTGTCCATTCATTCCATAATGTTAATAAGTTAACTCCTTTGTTGAACTCTTGAGAAGGGGAGTAGTGCGCGCCATTGCTACAACAGACGGGATGAATACAGTCTTTTTACCGTGTGATCCACGCTTGTATCTTATTGTTACATGTATGCATCGAAAGATTATATAAACAATAATAATATAAATACAGGACTTGGTTAGCTATCTGTAATCCTTCACTTGTTAAGTCCGAGCGAAGTAGACAGAATACAGGGATTGCCTGCCAAGTCTACTCTTCATCGGTTCCATTAAATCTACCAGCACTTCGATGGCAATTGTTTAGTTCAGAAAACGTAGGAGAGGGAGATGTTTCCACTGGCTCGTGCTGCATTGTCGCCCAATATCACAAGAACGAAGTACACCGTGATACGCGACATGTCGTACTTAACCAGATCCCTGAATCTTCATGCTATAACGAAAGCGGCTGGCAGGTGGACGAGGACATTTATGTTCCTGTGTCGAATCTTTATCTGCCTGCTGTAACTGAAGTCACAAAACCGGCTGCACGGAGCGATGCAGTTGCAGCAAAAATGGTCTGCCTTATACATCTTCATGCACATGTTTTGATAGGGATCGTACCAATATGAGGAGGAATATAATGAATACCTGATTTATTTATTTCCAAGATAGGATCTTTTTGTTTCGTTTCTGGTGACTTCTGGCTTGTTAAGAGTCTTTTGTGTTTTGATCTCATGACAGAACATTTGAGTCACCCAAAAGTGACCATATTTTTCATTTTACCATGCTTCAAAAGCCACAAAAAGTGATAGACTGAGACACCGGAAATGGTATTCCCCACCGGAATTCAATGAAAACTACTCTCATTTGTTTTAAGTGTATCATAGATGATACCGGCATGATGACAAAACCCCAGAATGAACTTCAGATTATGAAAATCTAACCATTGTTGCCAGAGATAGCCATGGACTCAGAGGGGTCCGGATTTCAAAAAGGTCCCTCCCTGTGTGGTCAAGGGTCGCAAAATTGGAACCCTAGAATGGGGCCCGCATGATGAACAAACACCAGAATGAATTTCAGATCAAAAAAATCCAAAATTTATCGACTGAAATCAATACGGAAGTCAATGGAAACTACTTCCATTCGCTTTAAGTGTATCATAGATGGGGTCGGCATGATGAAAAAAAATTAACTTCAGATCATGAAAATCCAAAGATTGGTTGAAATCAATCCGAGTTTGACACCGGAAATGGGTATTCCCCACTTGAAGTCAATGAAAACTAATTCCAATAACTATATCATAGATTGGGTCGGCATGATGAACAAACACGAGAATAAACTTCAGATCATGAAAATTCAACAATTACTGGCGGAGATAGCCATGTCCTCGTTCAAAGGTCCCGATTTCAGAAATGCCCCTCCCAGGACATTCATTTTTGGATAGCTTAGTCCCTGATCAACCCAAAACAAATGGATTTTAGCATACAAATCCTACGGGATACCACACTATCTAGTCTCTAACATATACTATTCAAAAAAAGTAGGGGATATTTGATTTTGGGGGCATAATACTAAAATATGCAAATGACTACGAAAAAAATCACTATAGAACCTAACAGAAGAAACATTTCCAGTTACATGTGACGCCCAAACGCACCAATAGCTACCGCATGGAATGCAGGTGATGCTTCGGATCATCATGGGGGTCCAACCCAAGATTTGCACGTACTCTGACTTTGAATGTTACAGTCATTGTGGCATTGAATTCCAGGGTGGAAACATCAGTTTAATTGTTTTAGTGACCAGAAAACAAATTTTGATATGCGTCGGCTTACCCAAAATGAAAGGTTACGTGCCCCTGGCATGCTACAGATCGTCACAACACAGGCGGTTGTGGCGCGGACGATGAATGTTTCTCAGTCTGTCATAAGCAGGCTATGGTCCAGAAACCGTGATACACAATCTGTACAGGACAGACCACGCTCAGGTCGACCAAGGGCGACAACTCAAGCCCAGGATCGTTTTATCCGTACCTTGGCCTTGAGAAATCGTATCATCACAGCAAACCAGATCAGCGCTCGTCTTCAAACAGACACTGGTGTGAGAGTGAGTGGCCAGACGATTCGGAATCGACTGCATAGGGGTCACCTTCGCGCCCGACGTCCTCGCGTGATCCCTTGTTTAAGAGATCATCACATTCAGGCAAGACGTCGTTGGTGTAGGGATCGTCAACACTGGGATAATCGACGCTGGAGCAATGTGATGTTTTCAGATGAGTCAAGGTTCACTGTTGATTTTTTGGACAGACGTAGGAGGGTGTGGCGTCGTCGAAACGAGCGCTTCCAAGACGTTAACGTCATCAGACATGATCGATTTGGGGGTGGGGAGGCATCACTGTTGCTGGAAGAACGGCTTTACATGTTGTTGCAGGGAGTGTTACAGGCCAGTACTACCGGGACAACATCTTGGCAGTCCATGTTGTGCCGTTCGCACGACGTCATGGCCGCCGTTTCATCTTCCAGGATGACAACGCAAGATGTCACAGGGCCAGGATCGTTACAGGTTACCTCCAACAACAGAACATCACCACATTACCTTGGCCAGCACTGAGTCCCGACCTCACCCCCATCGAGCATGTACAAGAACTTGCTGCTGCGTTGCAACCGGAATGGGACAATCTGGACCAAAATGACCTTAGACGTCTCATTAGGAGTATGCCACGTCGGATCAATGCTTGTTTGGCAAACATAGGAGGATTTACCCGTTACTGACTTTGTTGTGATGCTGTGGTAACTTTGCTGTTTGACCCCGGGTATCATTTTACCCTTATAATGGTCAGTCTGTGCCTTACTTAGTCTAACGATCATTTGGAATAAATCGATGAATGTGAACTTCATTTCATTTTGTCATTTGTTTCTTCGTCAGTTTCATTAGGTGACTTTAATAACACTTAAAAATCAAATATCCCCTACTTTGTTTGAATAGTATATATTGAATATAGCTGGATGAAAATGACAACAAAATATAACCGCTGGGTTCTTCAATATCTAGTAAGTCTTGAATGGTTCTTCAATCTTTTAATTACTGGAACGTATGTCTTACAATGACAATTCAATACATACAATGTACACGTCCAACACAATGGATGGCCGACGAAGTTGCTACTAAGTCGGGTGACCTATTGATGTACATAAGTCTTTTTAATATTCTAACTATAATTGGATAAGCTCAAGTGTTGACATCAAAACATATACTATGCAGGATTATCACTAGAGACATTAACATGAATAAACAATCATTGATTAAATACTTAATTTATTAACTTCTACCCTGATTGATAACAAATCATGACACATCAAATACTATCTATAACTGACAGGTCATTATGCCTGGTCATAAAGATATAAATTGTATTGCTTTAAATTATGTATGTTTAGTGCTTTAAGGATTTGTATTATGAAATTTGAGCCACAATGTTTCAGTGGTTAAGAAGCTGGCTCCCCAGTATGGTTGCCGCGGGTTCCCTCCTGCTGTTGAAACCGTTTATCGTGTTTTTCTTGCATGGTTTCCCCATGTTCACAGATGTATGAAATAATGTTGCTGTGAATATTTTGATTATATACCTACAAATATCGACAAAATGACACTGTTTTAAGAAGAACCTAACATCTGATGATCCCAGGGACCAGATCAGACTACTTATTTATGTATGTAACTGTGTAATTGTTGATATTAAGGAATTTCTGTTCACATTGTTTTCACGTAACTTTTTGATTCCAAAATGGCGGCCGTCACACCCGAAGTATCGTTTTTAAAGTCCTACCGATGTGTACGACTCCCAGTTCTGCAAACAGCTCAAGCACAAATACAAACAGAAAGGATATATGCTATAACACTAGAGCTACGTGTCACAATCTGAATACAAATACATGCACGAAAAAAACTCCTGCAGGCTACGTATCGCTCTGACTTTGAAATGAAGCATACCGGAGGTGGCATTCGTCTGATCTGGAATGCAGGTCACTGCGAGGAGTTTAGACGGGCTGCTGATATTTTCTATACAAACTTGAAAAGCACGAGAGAAAATGATTTGACGGTCACCAACCAGCTTGATCAGCAGTAAAATTGCGAAGCTTCCGTTCTTAAATTATGGGCCATTAAGAAACAAGGGAGTTACAGGTATAGCATCAATCTATATCACACGTCAACAACAAGAGAACAGATATGCTAAATAGTACAGTCCAATCAACTTTACATGACACAAAAGACAATTCTGAATCACAAGAAAACAAAAAATCCAAGACCAAGGGTAATAAGTCTCAATCCATCGGTAATCCGAGGCACGGATAGGAGATTCATACTGATACATCTATTCCCAATCAAACAACTTCCACTACATGTAGGCTTACTTCAGAATCGCACTCTTCTTCCACTGATGATTACATAAAGTACATTAAGTCACCATCAATACCAATAAATGACAACATTGCAACAAGGATTACCCCAGGCCTACACCAAACCAATTCTTCAAAATTTAGAACAACAGACAACTATTAGATGTGATCAAACCCAGTTGCCCTCAATAACAATAAGTTGTAGTACTGATAATAATAATGTGGGAACTGATGCTACACAGGTCCTAAACCAAACCAATCCCGATCTTACACCAAGTCCTCCTGCCCAAGTCCTGCCGTCCATAGGAAAGAAGCTGATCAACAAATACACACCCAAATCCACTTTAAAACTACTAGCAAATTCGTATAAAAAGAACCGCCCCACTAGTAAATCCCCAACGCAAAATTTAAACCAGGTGGATCAGTATAGGATAACCATTACTACTCTTCAGACTAAAGCCACAGACCTAAATGATAAACTGACTAAGGCTCACAACAAACTGGTTTTGGTAATGACCGAAAATAGAAAACTAAAGGGAGATATGGAAATGATGGAGGAAGAATACAAGAAAGCAATATCGACATTAGACCTAACAAATACAGGTTCCCAGACAGAGAGATTACCAGCAGATATCCAAAATAAGGACACAATTGAGAGAATCTCGAAAAACACACAGGCTGTGCCTGTTCACATGCACCTTATCAAGATGTGTGATATTTCGTCACAGACTGATTGCAGCAGTATTGTGTTACAGCCACCTGTAGTTAAGGTCTTACAAAACAGAGCACCAATCGCTAACTGTATTGCCTGCCCTACCTCACCGCAATCAAATTCAACAAACACATACATGTATCAGCAGTCTAACAATACATCATATCAACGTGCAGATAAAATAAAACTGTTAGGAATGAAAAAAATATTGTCATAGGCTCGTCTCTTCTCCCAAGATTTAAAGACAATGAAATTAGACAGAGATGGAAATACAGAAGTTAGAACCATAGGGCGGAAAAATCTTGGATGCAAAGAAGTTTGTTGACCGATGCCAGAATTCTGAGAAGATAGAAATTGTCACTTTCCTAATTGGCTCCAATAATGCCTGTCAACAAGACTATTCTCAGATGATACAGTCAACAAAAGTGTAATTCCCAAAAGCTGGAATAAAATTTCGGGAGCTGCTCCCAAGATGTCCCGATTGGTTAAACGACCAGCTAGTAGAAATCAATGAAAATGTTCTTTCGGGTATATGTGTATCATCAAATTATACCTTCATTAAAACCAAACCAAGCTTCTGCAAAATCGACAATAATAGTGCAAAACAATACCTCTATAATGGAAGAACACACTTAAATGACAAGGGAACAAGTAGACTAGCAACTATATTAAAGAAAGCGTTAAATATCTGTCTGCTTCTACTCCATCTGTCAAGAGTAATATCGTCGGTGGGGAGTCAAAAGGTCGTATCTGGCATATTTTGCGAAATTCACTTTTTTGCTTCTTCAAAAAGAGAATTTTCTTGCGCATCTTTTTATCTGGTAGTCGTATTTCTAAGCCAATAAAAGAGGTTCTATAGATACTGTTTCAAAATGTCGTATATTTGGTGTTCCAAAATACAAAAAAAATTTGAAGAGCGAAAATGACGTATTTACTTGAATAAATCAAATGAGTGAATGAAATGTTGTTTAATGGCACATCAGCTCCAACCGGGCCATATTGCGCCAAACAAATAGTGAGACCTTGCGAGACAAACTAGAAAAAAATAATCACAATATTATCTATACATATACATAAATAAAAACAAATATCACAGTAAATATCAATTAAAAATAAATATCAACTTTATGTATATATATATATACATATTCAAAATATGAAAGTGAAAATCAGATATATACAATTAAAGTTTTTGATAAAAATTTGTCTCTTTTAAAAAGTCTAGCGCTTTACAATATAAACCCGGTTGGGCAAACAACTGATGCAGTGATTGGCAACGGTAATGTCGTAATCTTGTATCTTTGAGATGCTTGCACTCAATCAAAATGTGCTTAACTGTCAAAGGAAAATGGCAGTGTTCACATTCTGGTTGAGGCTCTCGCTTTAAGATGAAAATATGAGTTAAAAACGTATGACCTATGCGAGAGCGACACAAGACAACTTCATCTCTCCTGCTCGTACGATAGGAGCTTGGCCAGTCTCCTAAGTGTGAAGAAGTTTATTTGGGTCTGCAAGATCGCAAGACCGTAAAAATCTTTATATGGCGTTAAAAATTCAAATATGGGAAGATCTAAAGCAGACTTGGCAGCTGAGTCTGCTTGATCAGTCCCTTTAATGTCCATATGACTGGGGAGCCAGCAAAGGACAATATTAACTCGAATGATAGTAGCAGACGATATATATCTGCTACTATGGGTGATCAAGCTGTTAGTTATTAATTGCTTGTAGTGAGGACAACGAAGCAGAAAAGATAATGTGTTTTAAAATGGGTGAGGATTGAATGAACTCTAAGGCATTGAGAATAGCCTGGAGTTTAGCTGTAAAAATAGAAGCAGCAGGTGGTAGGCGAACCGAGATAGTCTCGGATGGCGTTACGGTAGCCGAAGCTATCCGATCACCATCTTTCGATCCATCTGTGTAAAAAGGAGCATATTCACCATACTTGGACCATAACTCTCTAAAGAGAGATTGGAACACCGTTGAGCTAGTATCTGAGAAAGGTCGAAATCAATCTTTGGCGGAGATATAGCCCATGGTGGAGTCCTAAAGACAGGGGTATTCGCAATACTGTCGAGGCTGATACCAGCCTCAGACAAAAGGGGTTGTATGCGAATACCGAATGATGGAATAGTATTAGTCTTCACTCGATACAAATGCTCATGAAGAGGTCTAAATATGGTGTTAAATGAAATGTGATTTGGAAGTAATGCAATTTTCGTAGCATACTGCAGGGCCAGTTTATCACGTCTGTTGTGCAGTGAGGGCTCATGCACCTCGACGTATAAACTTTCCACTGGAGATGTACGAAATGCTCCTAAACTGATTCTAAGTCCCTGATTGTGTATGGTGTCGAGCTCTTTGAGATATGACTCGCGGGTAGACCCATACACAATACACCCATAATCGAGTTTAGCTCGAATTAATGCTTGATATAATCGGACCAAGACGTTACGGTCTGCTCCCCAGTCAGTATTTGATAAGACTCTCAATATGTTGAGGGCTTTCAGACATGTCTTTTTTAGGTTTTTAATATGGGGGATGAATGATAATTTCTTATCAAATATTAGCCCCAGAAATTTGGTTTCATCCACAACTGGAAGGCGGTTGCCATCCAAAAAAAGTTCTGGATCTGGATGTAAACCTCGTTTCTGAAAGAAATGCATGCAGACAGTCATGGATTTCGAAAAACGAAATCCATTTTCGGTTTCCCATTGTTGAAGTGAATTCAAACAAAGCTGCAACTTACGTTCGATTATCCGTATGTCTGTAGAACCATAGCACATCTGAAAGTCATCAACATAAAGAGCGCCGTTTGTACCTGGTTTAAGGCACGCTGGGATGGTATTAATTTTTATTGCAAATAATGTTGGAGACAGGAGCGTAAATGAGGGTGTGGGGGGTACACCCCCCCCCCCAGCAAAAGAAAAAGTCGGTCGCAAAATCAGTCCAGTCGGTCGCAAAATAGGAGTAGTCGGTATCAAAATAAGTACTCACTGTATACGTCACGCTACTCACGCAAAACTTTTGTATGTGAATAGTCGGTCGCGAAACAGGAGCAGTCGGTATCAAAATAAGTGCTCACTGTATACGTCACGCTACCCACGCAAAACTTTAAGTGTAAAATAACCTTGTCAATTTATCATGTTTGAAAAGATGTTGTGTTTCACTCTCATTCTATTGTGAGTATGTTAGTCTAACAAAAATTTCACCCATGGAGAAAAATAGTCGGTCTCAAACACAATGTCAGAATAGATCCCAAATACTTATACGTAATTGCGTTAATCCGTGAGTCTAAATTACACACGTCACTCTTATTCTGTTGTGAGTATGTTGGTCTAACAACAAAATTTCACCCAGGGAGAAAAATAGTCGGTCACAAAATAAGTGCATTGCAGTCACTGCAGTCGGTCTCAAAAACTCGTGTTTTCCTTTGGCGTTCGTCACTTCCGATTCATGAATCCATTATTACTCCTCTATGGTAGCGATGATCTCTGTGTTAATATTAAATTTGGAAAGTGTTTAATCAGTTCTATCACATATGTGATAATGACTGGCACCAATATTGTCCTTTGAGCAGCATGCTGTATCTTAGTACATTCTATCAAGAGAGTTCCAATTTTGAGTTTTTTAATAGCCTTGGGCTCACCGGCCAAGCCAGCTATGCCCTTGGTTATTAAAAATGGTGAAACTTTTGAAAGGTCTGTAGAGGGACTCTCAATTAAGAGAAACCTTTAAATTTTTCTTTGGGTTATTAAATAAGTTAGAAACGTCCTCTGTATTCGGACGTTTCTGTTTGTAATTGATTGGGGGATTGGGTATCCATGAATAATGTTTTTTTTGATTCACCCCTCGTCGTTCCCCAGGTTACTTCCCTACCTACCAGGGGGAGGACTAAGGGTATACTCAAGCCAGAAAGTAAAAATACTTGTCTAACCTGATTGACACAAGCCGCTGCTGTGTAGAATGTACTCAGGACACAAAGGTGGGTAATTGCTGAGTATCAAAAACAAGAAAGTAAAAAAAAAGAGAAACGTACATTCTACAGAGCTGAAATGACCAAAGCCGATTGATCAGAGTGGGCCACCCTGACCTCGCGCCTAGGTGAACCATTGGCCAAAGTAATATGTTGCAGAGAAAGGGCTCGCAAGCCAAGTCCCCACTCAATTACTAGGATTCCACTCTCCACGGCAAACACGTTGCCCCATTACAGGGATCCTTTTAGTCGCCTCTTACGACACTCAGGGGGGCCTTGAATAAATCAACTTTTTGTCTAACCTAAGCATTACAATCAAACGAAATATAGCCAGTATCGTTATACGATTAAATATGTATTATCAAAAATTATTGTTGAGAATCTACTGTGTGAAGTATATGAAATTGAAGCAGGTAAAGGTGAATATTTTCAGGAGATACGTCTTTGCTGTATAACATTGCAAATAACAAGCTTTCACTCTTTATTTCTGCACTAGATGTTGAGCTTGATATGTGCAGATCGTTAGATATTGTTTAAATGGCTCCACATACATTTTGTAAATGTTTTATAAGACATTTTGATTCTTAACCTCTGTGCTAGTTTTGGTTCTCCTGGACAATTTCGCAAAATCCAGATAACACCTTTTGACTCCCCACCGACGATATCCAACACAAGCAATTCTTAAGTGGTACAAAAGCTTCCTGGTCCTCAAGCAGCCAATTCCGACTGGCACTTTTGCCTGATCCCATCAACTCCTACAAGACAGATTTACCATCACCAATATCACAACTGACCTACAAACAAAATCAGTGGCATCCTATTCAGTGGAATATTAACCAGTGGAACCAAAGTCAGTTTAATCCGAACCAACTTAGTCCAAATTTGCTTATTCTGAATCAGTTTAACCAAAACCACTGGAATGAAGTCACCTCTAACATCTATTCACAAGTGTGTACATTAAAAGACAAATCATCAACCAGCTTGTTTTGTACAGATTTAAACATTATTCTATCTACATAATTATTTTATATGTTGTCATTCTTTCCATGCCAAACGATATTTGTAGCTTATAGTTATTTCGTATTCATATTATCTTAAAGAAGCTTATCATTATTTTAATTTATGATAGTTTCATGTTTTACTATCTTAAGCTTATATTCTTTTGTTATAGTTCAGGTTTTAAGCTCATGTTAGGTTGTGATAGTTTAATTTGGTATAGATTAGTTTCATATTTTATTACCTTTCATTTATAATTGGTTGTGATCATCTGTTATATGTGTAAATATTATAGGTTTGTTTGTTGTGCATAATTACATGTAATTGTTCCAAGCGCTTGTTTCCTTCATATAAACATTAACATGTCATCCAATTTGAAAATCGGGTTTTGGAACATTAATGGCTTAACATAAAAATTAATAATAATAAACACCTTTTAGACTTAAAAAGAAATATTTCACATTTAGATATCATACGTTTCCTGGAAACTTGGTCTAGCCAAGAACAGGAAGAACTTGGAACACTTACTGATGTACTGGATGATTTTACTGGACATGTATTTAGTAGGAAGGGGGAAAAACAACCAGTGTCTAACCCCAGCGGAGGGTGTGCATTTTTTGTAAAAAAAATGAACTAAAACATGGTCTAAGTATAATTGAATCGAAGGATGGTGATGTGGTATGGTTCCTACTCAACAAATCTGTTTTTCAATTTTCTTTTGATATCTATGTAGCTGCAGTTTATGTCCCGCCCATTAATTCTCCCATTTGGCAAAACAAACAACACAACCCCTTTAATGACCTAGAAAAAGATATTCTTAGATGTAATAAATTGGGCAAAATCCTAAATGGGGTCGACTTTAATGCCCGAACACATAATTTGAAAGATATATTCTATTCTGATTTCAAGGAGTCTGTGAATCAACTATATCCATCACTATTTAATGATATACCAGAGAATAATTTCTTAATATTAGAAACAATACTGATACTAAAATAACCGATATTTGTATTCTCAATAGACGTAGCATTGGTGATTTGCTAGGGAACTATTCTTGCATAAACCATATTGGCTGCAGCACAGTTGATTACATGTTGTCAAGCCTCTCTCTGTTTGAAGCTATTTCCTTCTTTAAAGTGTCCATTTTAAATCCCCTGTCCGATCATTGCTTGATATCATGTCACTTATCATATTTAAATGTAAATCCTCCTGTCAACATAAATAAGAATGCTGTCTCAAGTAAACTGAGCGATAACCTGATTCTGGCCAAGCTTTACTTGCTGAATTGCAAAAACCGACGCATAGGTCACATATAAATAATTTTATGATGACACCTTTTAATGAGAATTCAGATGATGTAAATAGGGCCTCAAATGACATTTCAAAAATTCTTCTAGATGGAACCAAGTCATGTGTCAAACTTGTTGCGGTAAAAAATAATAGTAAAAAAAACAAATGGTTTGATAAAAATTGTAGAATCCTCAAACGTGATATGCTTCAAGCACAACATAACTTTAATAACAACCCTAATAACAACCTGTTAGTGAAATTTATTACAAAAGGGAAAAAACCTATAAAAAGGTCACAAAATTCAGGAGCCGTGAAGCTAAATATCAAATTCTCAATAAATTAAATGATCTGCAAACAAATAATCCTAAAGAATATTGGTCACTTGTGAATTCCCTTATTAAAGACAATAATAAAAAGGATAATCTCAAAAACTGGGAAGAACATTTCACTTCATTATTTGATGTAAAGGAGGATACCGCATTAACCGATGATAATAAATTAAATATACAGTTTGAAAATGAAGTAAAAAATTCAAAATTAAATAAAGATTTAAATAGAGAAAACTCTGCCTCTGAAGTTCGTTCCGCATGTAGAAACCTTGAAAGAATCAAATCCAGAGGTCCTGACCTAATTATCAATGAAATGCTAATTGCATCGCTCAATATTTTGATTGACAACTATATAAAATATTTTAACCTTATTCCCTTCTCAGGTGTATTCCCCAAAGACTGGGCGAGTCATATATTGTCCCAATTCACAAAAAAGGTGACAAAAATGACCCAAATAACACTGACCAGTTGTCTCAGTAAGTGGTTTTTTTTATCAATAATAAATGCCAGGATTTCTGATCATCTTGAGGAACATCTGACAACATGTTTATTCTTAAAACCATATTAAATAAATACCTCAGTTTTATCGATTTTACGAAAGCTTTTGACACTACTTGGCGAAAGGGACTACTATTAGAATTGTTACGACATAATATCAATGGTAATGTATTGCAACTCATTAAGTCTATGTATGAAACAACCACATATCTAATATAAACTAATAGTATATCTCTTCCTATTATATCCAATGCAGGAGTTAAACCAGGATGTGTCCTGAGTCCTACTCTTTTCAATATATATATATAAATGATCTACAGTCCTACCTACATAACGAAAATAATGACGCTCCGACTCTGGAAAGCTGTAACGTATTCCATCTATTATTTGCAGATGACCTTGTACTTATGTCAACTACCCCCATGGCTTACAGAACAGTTTAAATAAACTTAACCAATTCTGCAAGGATTGGAAGTTGAATGTTAATCTTCAAAAATCTAAAGTTATGTTCTTTTCTAACAAAAAATGTAATAAAAGTAAAACCATCAGTAATTTTGATATTGGGAACAGCAAAATAGATCATGTCTCTTCATACCAATATTTAGGAGTTAATTTTACAAATAATGGCTCATATAAAGCAGCTATGAAAGCAAGAAGGGCCTGGTTCAGTTTACGCAATAAAATTTGTGGCAGTGATGATTTACCAACTGAAGTTTTACTGAAGGTATATGTTAAACCCATCGCTACATATGCCGGGGGATCACAAATTGCTCATAGCAAGAACAATACCACAAAAAACTGGTACAAAATTGAATTAAACTCAAAAACAAAGAAAACGGCAAAATCAATCCTTATGCAGCCCTCTAAAACTTCAAATATTGGTGCCTGTCTGAACTTGGACGTTTCCCTCTTCACTTCTCTGTGTACCAAAAAATGCTATTATACTATAAAAGACTGAATGATCTAAACTCTAATCCATCTCACACTATCTTGATTGCAGCATTCGATGAAGATGTTAAAACTGCGCTGAAAGCACCCAAACTTCGCTGGTTTGCTGCGATCCTTAAAATAATAAATGCAAAGGCGTTTTATAATTGAGGCGCTGGAGGCGACAGCCTCCCTCGCGAAAAAAAAAATCAAAGAAGTTGAAGAAATAAAACGGAAGAAAAATGCTAAAACCGATCAAAAAATGAAAATGTACCCTAGTAAGGAGGGCCCTAAAGGCAGACAAAGGGGCCCCACGTCTGACAAAAGGGCCCCTTCTGGCCAAGGGATTATGTATGAAGCAAGGGGGTTGATACACAAGGAGTATAGGATCATGGATGGTGGGCATCCTTGACGAATCGATCGGTTAATTGTAATATTTTGTGAAAAGGATCCATTTACTTGGACTTTACTCATAAAGTTTTTAAACAATATTGTAACCTAGTTTAGGATGTAATTTGGGAAATTTATATGTTTAAGTAGATTTATAATATAGTTGTGTTCAATACAATCGAAGGCTTTTCCTTAGCAAAATGATAGTATATAGGCACTGGACTCATTTGTGTTTATATAATTTAGGATTGTATCTATTGAATATAGGTTACTAAAATGCTTTTATTTGTTTCAGCTCCTGTTTGTGTATTAGAGATTAATTTGTTAATAACTGTATTTATTCTTGTGCTTAGAATTTTTGTTATGATTTTATAGTCGACACATGTAACAGGCTTACCGGTCTATAGTTCTTGAGTATTCTGTGGTCGCCTTTATTCTTATAATTAATTGTTATAATACCAGTTTTCGTTGTGTTAGATAATTTTCCCCGTAGATAGATGTTGTTTATTACATCTGTTAAATCGGTTCCTATAGTGTCAAAAAATTTAATGTAGAAATCTCCTGGAATACCATCTATACCCGGGCTGCGGTTTGTTCTAAAGTTTTGTAGGGCCTTAAGAACTTCATCTCTAGATCTAAAATGTCATATTGAATCTCTTTCCGTTTTAGTCACTGTTTTCGATATAGGAGTTTATCAAGTTATCATTAATACTTTGAGATGTATATAGTTGTTGGTAGTATTGATAAATTGTGTGTAGAATATCTTGTTTATTGTCACAGATTGTATTATTTTGATTGATCAGGTGTTTAATTTGCTTTTTTGCACCCTTTTTAACTTCTGCTAATTTATATATTTTAGAATTAGTAGATACATCAATTTGAGGTATTTCTAATTTTGAACGTATAACGTAGCCTTGTTTTGTATTACGGTATATTCTATAAGCTCAATTTTTGATCTAATCTCGTTTTTAGAGTTATTGTTACTAGGTAATCATATATAAGATGGATGCGACATTCATATTGGTAATCTTAAGTTGCTTATGATGTATAATTTCCTGCGGCAAGCAAGGGTATATCAGCGACGCCCATATCAACGTGACATTGACGTCATAATACTTCCGGAAATTAGCAGCTCATCACGTTGCCTTCCCTATAATACGGTAAGCATTTTTTACCGTCCACCGGAGCCTGGTCTTATGACGTCATATGTGGATTGTGGGTTAGGATAAGGGCTGTGGCCTGCAGATTTCGTCACAGTCTCGAGATGTAGACAGGGCTAGCCCTAACCCTAACCCTGGGCCAAGCCTAACCCTTATCCTAACCCACAATCCACATATGACGTCATAAGACCAGGCTCCGGTGGACGGAAAAAAACGTTTACCCTATAATACACACTGTCGTTATTATACGCGCTTCTGTCACTTGCGTTTCAGTAAAATTATGGAAGTTGATAAACATCGCAGCTAACATCACCCCAGTTGAATTGCAACCCCATTGGATCACTGCTTTCTATTCGTCTGCTTAGGGAGTCACTTGGGCCTGCCCGAAGTACAAATGAGTACATGCAGGCAACGCAAGAAGTCGGCTATACTAAATATTATAATTTATTTACCATACTGCCTCGTTGATTTGGTCCATTCCTTTCAAACTTTAAAATCCTGTCGCAGACTTTCTCTTCTAATCTATATATTAAAAGTCTTAATTCTAATTTGTAGTAAATAATAAATGTAAAACGAATTGAATTGCAGTCCCGTCTCAAACCGAATCCGCTAACAGTACCAGTCATTGTAAACATTACTTGATAATCGAGACTATGTAGGTGGAGTTAACGCCTGTCAATCAACGATCGGCCATAATCGAAAAAGGTTGTCGATGCCATTTCTAGTAAAAATTATAGTGGTAATAACTTTGTTCAGAATAAAGTAATTTGACTGAAATTTTCAATATATTCATTTATTTTTTAACTGTTATAGCAAGAATGGTTAACTTCTTATAAAAATCTCCCATAATGTAACTTTAACCCCAAATATGAAAACATCTACTGTGCTACTATCACTATAAGTTGCTGCAACCATAGGCATCTATTTATACTTTTTCGCTTTCGTATATTAGCACTGCGACTGATGTTTCATATTCAAATTAAATATTTGTCCCCCGCCTTTCGAAGAAAATTGGGGGACTATTAAAATGGGTTCGTCCGTCTGTCTGTCTGTCCGTCACACTTTTTGGGACACAATAGCTCTCTTCCTAATTGAGCTAGAATGTTCAAACTTGGTGTATGTGATTATTAGGTCAATGCCTTGATGGAGTTCAAAGATGAGCATTTTCCGCTTAGGGTAAGTAGAGATAAGCAATTTGATTGGTTGATGCTTTGGGACACGATAACTTTAGTTCTAATTAAGTGAGAGGGATGAAACTTAGTGTATAGTTTCATTACAGTAATACCTTGACTAAGTTCGATAATGAGCATTTTCCGCTCAGGGTAAGCAGAGCAATTTGATTGGTCGAGACTTTGGAACACAATAACTCTCCTTCTAATTGAGTTAAAATGTTCAAACTTGGTGTATATGCTTATTAGGTCAATGCCTTGATGGAGTTCGGAGATGAGCATTTTCCGCTTAGGGTAAGCAGAGCGATACGCAATTTGATTGGTCGAGACTTTGGAACACAATAACTCTTCTTCTAATTGTGTAAAAATGTTCAAACTTGGTGTATATGCTTATAAGGTCAATGCCTTGATGGAGTTCGAAGATGAGCATTTTCCGCTTAGGGTAAGCAGAGATAAGCAATTTGATTGGTTGATGCTTTGGGACACGATAACTTTAGTTCTAATTAAGTGAGAGTGGTGAAACTTGGTGTATAGTTTCATTACAGTAATACCATGACTAAGTTCGATAATGAGCATTTTCTGCTCAAGGTAAGCAGAGCGATACGCAATTTGATTGGTCGAGAGTAGTCGAGACTTTGGAACACAATAACTCTCCTTCTAATAGAGTTAAAATGTTCAAACTTGGTGTATATGCTTATTAGGTCAATGCCTTGATGGAGTTCGAAGATGAGCATTTTCCGCTTAGGGTAAGCAGAGATAAGCAATTTGATTGGTTGATACTTTGGGACAAGATAACTTAGGTTCATCTTGATTGATGATTTTTATGCCAATACAATGACTACATTCTCATTTAGTAATCGATTCGACAGTAAAAGTGTATAGAAAAGATTGACTTGGACACGAGGGCCCTTTCCCTTGGCCAGAGGGGCCCTTTTGTCTGCCTTTAGGGTCCCCCTAACTAGGGTACATTTTCATTTTTCTCGTCGGTTTTATCATTTTTATACGCCCACATTTTCATGTGGACGTATATTGTCGTCGCCCCTGTTCGTCCGTCCGTCCGTCCGTCCGGACGTCCGTCCGTTCACAATTGTTTGTGAACAGTCTACAGGTCACAATTTTTATCCGATTTCAATGAAACTTAAAACATAGGTTTATCACCCTAAGATCTCGGTTCCTTTCGATATTGGCATGTATCGGACTGTAACTTCATGGGTTATGGCCCTTGATTGTACGAAAAATCACGTTTTTTAGCTTGTGAACAGTTTAGAGGTCACAATTTTGAACCGATTTGGACGAAACTTGAAATGCATGTTTATAACCCAAAGACCTTGGTTCCTTTCGATATTTGCGTCAATCGGATCGTAACTTCCTGAATTATGGCCCCTGATTGTCCGAAAAATCGCCCTTTTTAGCTTGTCGTCCCTCTGGAGGTCAAAATTGTTATCCGATTTAAAAAACCGTTTGATTATATCACCGTTTCATGGTTATGAAGGTTGAGTTCGAATTTCGTGAAAATCGGACCAAAATTGACGGACAAAATGGCCGCCATTTGTACGCGAATAGTGTGAAAATATGTTAAATCAAGGTTGTGAACAGTGTAGAGGACACAATTTTGAACCGATTTGGATGAAACTTGAAATGCATGTTTATAACCCAAAGATCTTGGTTCCTTTCGATATTTGCGCCAATCGGATCGTAACTTCCTGAATTATGGCCCCTGATTGTCCGAAAAATTGCCCTTTTTAGCTTGTGGTCCCTCTGGAGGTCAAAATTGTTATCCGATTTGAAAAACCGTTTGATTATATCATTGTTCCATGGTTATGAAGGTCGAGTTGGAATTTCGTGAAAATCGGACCAAAATTGACGGACAAAATGGCCGCCATTTGTACGCGAATTGTGTGCAAATATGTTATATCAAGGTTGTGAACAGTGTAGAGGACATAATTTTGAACCGATTTGGATGAAACTTGAAATGCATGTTTAGAACCCAAAGATCTTGATTCCTTTCGATATTTGCGCCAATTGGATCGTAACTTCCTGAATTATGGCCCCTGATTGTCCGAAAAAATGCCCTTTTTAGCTTGTGGTCCCTCTGGCGGTCAAAATTGTTATCCGATTTGAAAAACCGTTTGATTATATCATTGTTCCATGGTTATGAAGGTCGAGTTCGAATTTCGTGAAAATCGGACCAAAATTGACGGACAAAATGGCCGCCATTTGTACGCGAATAATGTGCAAATATGTTATATCAAGGTTGTGAACAGTGTAGAGGACATAATTTTCAACCGATTTGGATGAAACTTGAAATGCATGTTTATAACCCAAAGATCTTGATTCCTTTCGATATTTGCGCCAATTGGATCGTAACTTCCTGAATTATGGCCCCTGATTGTCCGAAAAAATGCCCTTTTTAGCTTGTGGTCCCTCTGGAGGTCAAAATTGTTATCCGATTTAAAAAAAACGTTTGATTATATCACCGTTCCATGGTTATGAAGGTTGAGTATGAATTGTGTGAAAATCGGACCAAAATTGACGGACAAAATGGCCGCCGTTTGTACGCGAATATTGTGAAAATATGTTATATAAAGGTTGTGGACCTTATAGAGGTCACAATTTTGAACCGATTTTGATGAAACTTGACATGTATGTTTATAACCCAAAGATCGTGGTTCCTTTAGATATTTGCGCCCATTGGATCATAACTTCCTGAATTATGTCCCCGGATTGTCAGAAAAATCGCTTTTGTTCGCTTTTGGTCCCTCTGGAGGTCAAAATTATGATCCGATTTAAAAAAACGTTTGACTATATCACCGTTACATGGTAATGAAGAGAGAGTTTGAATTACGTGAAAACCGGACTAGAATTGACGAACAAAATGGCCGCCGTTTGTACACGAATAGTGTGAAAATATGTTATATCAAGGTTGTGGACCCTATAGAGGTCACAATTTTGAATCGATTTTGATGAAACTTGACAGGTATGTTTTAAACCCAAAGATCTTGGTTCCTTTCGATATTTGCGCCCATCGGGTCATTACTTTCTGAATTATGTCCCCTGATTGTACGAAAAATCACCCTTTTTAGCTTGTGGTGCCTCTGGAGGTCACAATTATTATATGATTTAAAAAAAAACGTTTGATTATAAAAACCAAACAAATTCTAATGATTTTCTGATAATTCCTTAATATGCGACAATTCTTGTTGACTGCCCGGACGATTTGGCTGCTGTGTGGGCGTATGTTTCGTTGCCTGGCAACCTATTTTTCTTTATAAAACACTTTTGTATGACACTTCGTGCACAGATTGATTGCTCGATACATTGAAAAAAATAAATGTGCGATTAATTAATGTGTCTTCTATTTATTTTGGGATTCCGGCGGGGGACATCAGCCCCACTGTTGGCTTGTCCACATCTCAGACCAACACACTTCATATATCCTTCCAAAAGAGCCCAACCGAAAACCTATTTACCAGACACAGCTAATACATATACCATTCAGTGGCGGCGCCAGCCGTCGGTGGTTGGAGGGGCAAAGCAGTGGCAAAGTCCAAGGTTAAGGGGGCAAAGTCACGAGCTTCAACTGGGGATAGTGGGGGAGGGCTCCCCAGACAATTTTGAAAAACAGGCTGCCGGAAATGCAGTATTTCAGGTAATTATCGTTGTCAAAAGAACGGACTTGCGAACCTCGACGAACCCCATTCTCGGACGCCAAGGGTATGGACGACCTCCCTCAGAAAATTTTGAAAAATTGACTGTCGGAAATGCTGTCCGATCAGAGACCAAAAATGGCAAACGAACGGAGTTGTGAACCTCAACGAAGTGCCCTTGTGAGCGCCAAAGTCCTTGTTGGAGTTTTGGAGGCCGCCCCCAAGAAAATTCTGAAAAATAGACTGTTGAAATGCTGCCTGACAGTATTCTGACACCGATCGTATAGATAAATTCACAAGTCTTTCCGACCCCAGAGAGAAAGTGTCAAATGAAACTCAATGAAGTCCCCAATAATTTGAAAAGTAGACTGCCCGAAATGCAGTCTGGCAATATTTCAGGCATTGATCGTAGAGATAAATAGAGCTTAACAGATACCGCCTGTCGCCAAATCACTAATTTATCCAAGAGGAAAGTGTCAAACGGGCGAAGTGAGTGACTCAAAGTGAATGAATATTTTCGCCACTATATTTTGTAAAATAGACTGCCGGGAATTCCGCCAGGTATCATTTCAGACACTGGTCGTCGAGATAAAAATAGAGTTAGCCAGATAATTTTCGTTGCCAAATCACCAACTTATCCGAACAAAGAGGGAGGTGTCAAACGAGTGTATCAAGTGAATGCATATTCTCGTCGCGTTGAACCTGTACCCAAATATTTTGAGGATCGTAAAAAGCACTTCTCAAGTAGGTTTACAGCAGTATGGGCTTGGTAAAAACTCACTCAACATGCAAGTATATGGCTGTGGGGATGTGGTATTTAATCACCGTAGAAGTTATTGATTACCAAAACGTATCGCAAATTTTGTTTTTATTTTCTAAAATTATTGGGGGGCTCCCCCCCCCCCCTTGCCCCCTCCCCCCTTGGCGCCGCCACTGCTATCATTGTAAGTTCTCATTATGTAACAAGCTAAAATTTTACTATAATTCATCCTATATGATAGTCCCCATATATAAACTTTATGATGTCCAGCCCATGGATCAGACAATCACATTTCTACTACCTGCACATTTACAACACAGCTTACTCATAACTTTATATTTATATTCAAATATAGCTAATCCAAATATTTTCTGGTCTATTATAATAATTAATTAAGTTGAGATTATACACGTTTTATCCGTTTTGCTTACAAGTTGAATAATATTTAATACTGTGAAACGAACCGGACCCTAACTTAGGCTATTATTAACCGAGGGATCTGGTATTAACCAAATGCCAAACAAGTAATGCGATCACGAGCCAACCGCGCTTAGCACGAGGTCAAGCCCTGGACAATGCAACAAAGTATAGCGATACATAATTCAAGCATTATTTGCTCCCAAAGTACCCTGGTTAGTGTTGAATGGAAATATAACTACTGTTATTTCTTGTATATAATATGAGTGTAATTACGGTTTTGTTAATAAATTGGTTTTATATTAAAAAAAAATATATATGATTGACCTTCACTGCGCATTCAGTCAGTGTTGCGCTTTTCGTTTTGAAATCAATCCGAATAAGCTGTTATGTGACACACCGCTTTTCATCCGAGACAAACAATTCCGGAGGCATTGAATGCGCATGCAGTGTGTACACAGCTTTAGTTTGACAATCTAATCCTTAAGACCGCTAAATGATAACCGCTTTCATGTGTCACACAATGTAAGTAAGTAATTCCTATCCTGAATAACTTTGCTAACAGTCTGATTAAAACACAGATCTTATTTCTTATAGTTCAAAATTTCGTTTTATTTATCTACAGTGTAGGTAGTCTGGAGGCTCAGTGCTGGGAAGGGGCTGTCCATCAAATGGGCACAGAACCAAACTCAACTTCTGTAGATATTCGGGGTAAAAGGTCAAATGAGGTCATTTGTTATCGAAAGTATAAAAAACGAAACGAAATACAGGTCTGTATTTTAATCAGATTGATTCCCGAATAGCTAAACAATTTGATCTGAATCTTTCAGACGACGTACAAAGGTCATTCCTTTACATTTCTATATACGTTTGATTTAAATACATAGCCCTACTTGTATCATTGTATACGCGAATACGGTTCTGGCAACGGCATTTCGCCTGTTACCCGATCTCCCATTTATTTAAAGTGAATAAAATATATCTTACAAACCTATACGCGGTGAAGTCTGGGATTACACCCTTAAAGTGACATCATATCAATCCCCAGTAGTACAGTTCTTCAATGATTTTTTGTAGGTTTAAATCTAAATAACATCTAATACGATTTCTTCCTATATTAAATATACAATTTTATGTCGAAACAGTTTTATGTCTTTTAACTAATTGCGATCTTTGAGTTGGAGAAATAATTTCATGTTCGCTAAAATTGAATATCGATTATAAATTGCAGACATAACGCAATAACAGAAACTGTGTGTGAAAATATATAGAACATTTTCTTATAATCCGATTGGGACATTTTAAAAAGTATCCCAGTCGTGTAACGTTGTCATGGTAACTTATAAATCTCATTTCATAACGTTCGGATGACGTCGACCCTATCACCTTTTTATTTCTACTTGAAGCCCGCTGGGTATCATTACAAAATATTTCAGACGACCAATTTTACTGTATTTCATAACGTTTCCTGTTAAAGTAAGATATTGTAGGGCAAATATTTCACGACTCCACGAACAAACCCAGTTCGAAATGATATGCTACATGTACATTATATACGATCGATTGAATTAGCCATACAAGCTTTATCTCTTGTGAAAGATTCCACTTGAAAAACACACCATATTCCCATTTTGACCAAAGATTTTTAAAATATCAAATAAACTGGATGCCTTGAAATAGATTTTCAGCGTTTACTTGCTTTAAGTGAAAAAGTAATAATCTTTACAGATAAAAATTTCCAAAATCTTGTAAATATTTGTTAGATGAGACTGAAGTCTAAAATTCCAGGAAACGATTTTTCTTCTGTAGCTCTTTCAAGTCCTGCTCGTAAGAGAGCCCTTGACAGCCAGAGCCCTATCTAGCAGGGGTGTAGGGGGTACATTGCACCCCAAGGAAAATAAGGCGCCCCGAGAAATGGCGCACCCCCCCCCCCCTAAAAAATATAATAATTTGACAATCGTTCAATTATAAAGGGGAGTTGGATGGCCGAATGGTTGGCGTGCGCGCGCTGTATCATACGGCATGCCATTGAGTCAACTGGCGTGGTGTTCGAATCCCCGGTTGTACGTGGCAAGGAGTAGGATCGCCTGTCCAGCCTCGTGGGTTTGCCCGAGGTACTCCGGTTTGCCCCAACTGCTAAAGACCCCTACGCGCAAGCGAATTATTGAAATGACATTAAACCATATGTTAGTCCCGAAATGACCGAGGTACTCCGGTTTGCCCCCACTGCTAAAGACCCCTACGCGCAAGCGAATTATTGAAATGACATTAAACCATATGTTAGTCCCGAAATGACCTAGTTTGTGTCGAGTGGACGTTAAACCCCGTTTCTGTCTCTCTCAATTATAAAATAATACACTTGATATTATGATCACGCAGTGATGCTCTTAAGGCACTGACCAGTCGGTCGGTTTTAAGGGCGCCCACACGCCAATGGTTCGTTTTCCCTGATCCAAACTTTCTTATATCACTTACGTGTCGGTTGTGGCGCCCCGCCACTCTGCTGCACCCCCACTTTTACAATTCTATATATGGCCGCGTTGACAGCTGTAATTCGAAACAAGGGTAGATAGACAGCAGTGCCGCTATCCAGGCAAATCACATTGCATCCCGTAAACCCGTATTCATTAGACCGGTTAGTGCAGAAATGTGGAATGTTAAACCTCATTCCGTTATTGCATTATTGTCTCAATAGTGTGGTATGACATGTCATAAAACCAGCTCCCGTAGGATTTGTTTACTAAAATTGATTTTTTGTTGTTTTGGGTTGATTAGGGTCCAAGCTATCCAAAAATGTTGGGATTCAAATTTTCCGACCCCTTGACCCCTATGGGAGGGTCATTTTTGAAATCGGGACCCCTATGAACGAAAACATGGCTATCTCCGCCAATAATGGTTTAATTCCCATGATCTAAAGTCCATTCTCGTGTTTTTCATCATGCCGATCCCATCTGGGATACTTTTAAAGGGATACGAATTATTTTTGATTGACTTCCAGTGGAACTGCCAATTTCCGGTGTCAAACTCGAGTCGATTTCAGTCAACAATCTTTGGATTTTCATGATCTGAAGATCATTCTGTTCTCTTTTTTATCATCATTCCCACTTCATCTATGATGCACTTTAAGTCAAACGGAAGTAGTTACAATTGACTTCCGGTGGTAAATACCAATTTCCGGTGTCAAACTCGGATTGATATCAGCCAATAATCATTGGATTTTCATGATCTGAAGTCTCATTCTGGGTGCTTTTTTCATCAGTCCAGCCCCGTCTATGGCACACTTCACGCGAATGGAAGTAGTTTATGTTGACTTCCGCTTGGAATACCAATTTCCACGTCAAACTCGGATCGATTTTAGTTTAGAGAAATCTATCACGCAGTACCACTTGGTTAATATCACGCATGGTTAATGTTTCGTGCAGTCATTTTTGGGACATTGGAATGTTCTGTCATGAGATTCAAGACAAATCTGGCGTTTGTGACAAGCAAACAAGTTTTATATCAAAAACAAAAAGAAATAAGTCGCAAGAAACGAAAACAACGAAATTTCTATCTTGGAAATAAATATGCAGTTCACGGCATCAACGATGCACAGAGGCGGATTCAAGGGGGCGCAAGGGGCGCCCCCCCCCCCCCAATTTTCGACAGTGCCCTTTTTTACTTCTGAAAGTGCTTTTCAACTGTCTTTTTCAACGATTTCTGAACGTTTAGACAAAAATATCAGCCAAATACCTCTTGGAATGGCTACAGGTGCAAGGAAATGGCGGATAATTTTCTTTGCCCCCCCCCCCCCTTTTCAAAATTCCTAGATCCGCCTCTGATGCATCATCCTTGTACACCCCTTATGCTCCATATTAAAACCATTATTCCGGAAACTGCAACACCCCAAACAACCTGTTCTACAACCACTTTCTGTTAGTTCCGTTAAAGCACGGTGGTAAGATTCTGAACAGGTACATACATGCCTTCGTCCAACTGCCAACTACTTTGTTCAATGGCAGGAAGGTTCAGGGATCTGGTCAAGAAATTCACTAATTCGGTAATTATCACACCTTCGTAAAGTTCTTAAAACAGTTGATTACAGGGTCGTCACCATCAAGCTTAAGGCATGCACATACCCATAGTTTTGTAGTATCCACAAACTTACCTCCCTAGTCAGCATCGGGGGGATGTGAAATCTATCAGGTCTTGACACTTGTGACTTACAATGACATGTAATCGTTTGATCACATATACCGCAGTTAAAGCCTTGGGATGACCTCGAGATACAAGGTCTAGGAGAATTGTGAGTATATCACCATAAGCTACAGATGCAAGGACTTGGTGAGGTAAGAGGAGTGTCATTCTATTCATGTATGACCAAATACTACGCGTCCTCAACTAGCATGCGCTTTGTAAGCCAGAGAGTTTCTGCATGATGGGTGGTTTCTTCATACCCTGACTTTCAGCCATAGTAAAATGATGAGAACTTTGGGTGGTGTAGCCTGTGTTGTTGTATTGACCAGGCTAACATATGACACTGGTTGGGCCTTTGCTCCTAGCGGAGAGTTACTGGCGGGAAACCCCTGTTTGGTCCCTGTGACGCCGATGCCCACGCAATTCTCATGTACTTTGTCTCCCGGGGTTGTCTCGGGTTTGTAACTGAGAAGTTTGCAAAACAGAGAGATTTAGAGATAGATGTAATCGAGCGAGAGCGTGTCATTGGAAATAATCAGTTTTAAGTCCGATTGGACTTCACAGCTTCTCTGGTGCTGACTGGAGAGATAAACTTATGGGCATCACAAAGAAAACAAGGGCTTGTGCACATATGAAGCTTGAAGGTGATGACCCCGTTATCATCTGTTTCAAGGAACCGTTCCATTAAACCTACCAGCACGTAGATGTCAGTTGTTCAGTTCAGAAAACTTTTGAATGCGAGGTCTTTCCACTGGCTCGTGCTGGATTGTCGCCCCATGTCAGGAACAAAGTACACCGCGATACACGACAAGTCGAACCTAACAGAAAGCGGCTGGCAGTTGGACAAAAGCATTTATATTCCTGTGTCGAATCGTGATCTACCTGTCGATCGTGTTATAATTGAATGTGGTTGTAAAACAGGCTGCACGGGCGATGCAAAAATGGTCTGCCTTATACTTCTTTGCACGTGTTTTGATAGGGGCCGTACCAATATGATTAGGGGTGTGCAGGAGGACGAGGATGATGAATAACTAATTTATTTATTTCCAAGATAGGATCTTTTTGTTTCATTTCTGACAACTTCTGGCTTGTTAAGTTCTGTTTGTTTATGATATAAAAAAGTGTCTTGAATCATCTCATGGCATAACATTCCAGT
The DNA here is from genome assembly GCA_948474765.1 of Patella depressa. Lineage (NCBI taxonomy): Eukaryota > Metazoa > Mollusca > Gastropoda > Patellidae > Patella > Patella depressa. Next base: position 48,292,316 of record OX419715.1, on the reverse strand, counting down.
CACCCAAAAGTGACCATATTAATCATTTTACCATGCTTCAAAAGCTACCGGAAATTGGTATTCCCCACCCGAATTGAATCAAAACAGCTCCCATTGGGATCGGCATGATGACAAAACCCCAGAATGAGCTTCAGATTATGAAATCCAGACATTATTGGCAGAGATAGCCAGAAGGGCCCGGATTTCTAAAAGGCCCCTCCCGGAGATGTCAAGAATCGCAAAACTGGAGCCCTAGAATGGGATCCGCATGATTAACAAATCGCAGAATGAACTTTAGACCATAAAATAAAAAATATATCGGCTGAAATCAATCCGAGATTGACACTGGAGATTGCATTTTCAATCGGAAGTCAATGGAAACTACTTCCATTTGCTTGAAATGTATAATAGATGGGGTCGGCATGACTAAAAAAAGATTAATGGCTAAAATCAATCTGAGTCTGACACCAGAAGTTGGTATTCCCCCACCGGACGTCAATGAAAACTACTTCCATTCGCTTTAAGGGTATCATAGATGGGGTCGGTATGATGCCCCCCCCCCCCACAAGAAAATCCAAAGATAATTGGCTAAAATCAATCCGAGTTTGACACCGGAAGCTGGTATTCTCCACTGGAAGTCAATGAAATCTACTTCCATTCGCTTTTAGTGTATCATACATGGGTCGGCATGATTAAAAAACCCGGAATGAACTTCAAATCATGAAAATCCAAAGATTATTTGCTGGAAATAATCCGAGTTTGACACCGGAAAATCCAACCATTATTGCCGGAGATAGCTAGGTGGTCGTTCATAGGGATCCCGATTTCAAAAACGAACCTCCCAGGGGGGGTCAAGGGGTCGGAAAATTTGAACCGCGAGATTTTTGGATAGCTTGGTACTTAATCAACCCAAAACATGCCATACCACACTACAAGGCCTAGTTGCTAAAATTTTATTGTTGATGGCATACACGCACTGACAATATTAAGGTTGATGCCTATCTCTTAGCCAGACGAACTTGTTCAGCTTTTTGGTGAAATCACTATGTATTTATGGTATATAACACAGTAAATACGTTATTTACTGGCGAATATCAGATAGTAATATACTGTAAATATTTCGGATATTGGTGTGAAGTAGCTGCAATATTGTAAAATTGCCTTGTAAAAATAGCTTCAAACATAAAATGTCCATTGCATGAAAATAAGTAACTTTAATATTACGAATAGTGAAGTATGAACCACTGAAATAGTTACCGAATAGTTTTTCTACATTTTCGAGGTGACGTAACCATGTGCATGTTCTAATTCTGCGTTGACGGCCATTTTTCAAACGAATGAAATATCGCGTAGCCTTTGGCTTTTATTAAATCACGAATTTATGTGTAAATGTTTCACCTTTATTTTAGTGGGAATTGATTTATTATATGTTAATCTATGTGCAGTACAGTTTGGGGTTATTTGGAGCAAGACGTAAGACATCAGTAGTGTGGAACCATTTCTAGAAGTGATGGTGAACGGCTATGGAAAGTTCGGGATTTTTACAGGATCTTTTCGGGATATAACCCGGAGATTACACCAAGCACAATTCAGCGAACAACGAATACAAGTAGGCATTGTTCAAAATGCAGATTTTCTTACTTTTATTTTCTAATTCAACCGGGCTATCTAGCCAAAAGCTATGTTTTCTTGTTCTAGATGGCATAGCTAAAAATGCATGTTGTACTTACGTATTGGAGAGGTTTTTTTTTACATATCGATATACAGTCAGTTAAAAGCCTGATAAATAAATGTGTTTTAAGTTGTTTTTTTTTAAAGAATATCGAAATGTGCACCATCTTAAACTAAATGGTAGATTATTTCATAAAACAGGTGCTTGATAAATAAAAAAGCAGGGGCGGGTCCAGGATTTTCAGAAAGGGGGGGGGGGGCGTGCTGCACCAACTTGGGAGTGCGAAGCCCGGCCCGTGATTTTTGAGTGGAAAAAATGCCCACAAGGACTAATTTCATACTAGTACTGTAAATTACTTTTTTTGTCCCCCGCCTTTCGAAGAAAGTTGGGGGACTATTAAAATGTGTTCGTCCGTCTGTCTGTCTGTCTGTCCGTCACACTTTTTGGGACAGAATAACTCTCTTCCTAATTGAGCTAGAATGTTCAAACTTGGTGTATGTGTTTATTAGGTCAATGCCTTGATGGAGTTCGAAGATGAGCATTTTCCACTTAGGGTAAGCAGAGATAAGCAATTTGATTGGTTGATGCTTTGGGACACGATAACTTTAGTTCTAATTAAGTGAGATTGATGAAACTTGGTGTATAGTTTCATTATAGTAATACCTTGACTAAGTTCGATAATGAGCATTTTCTGCTCAGGGTAAGCAGGGCTATACGCAATTTGATTGGTCGAGAATTTGGAACACAATAACTCTCCTTCTAATTGAGTTAAAATGTTCAAACTTGGTGTATATGCTTATTAGGTCAATGCCATGATGGAGTTCGAAGATGAGCATTTTCCGCTTAGGGTAAGCAGAGATAAGCTATTTGATTGGTTGATGCTTTGGGACACGATAACTTTAGTTCTAATTAAGTGAGAGTGATGAAACTTGGTGTATAGTTTCATTATAGTAATACCTTGACTAAGTTCGATAATCGGCATTTTCTGCTCAGGGTAAGTAGAACGATACGCAATTTGATTGGCCGAGGCTTTGGAACACAATAACTCTCCTTCTAATTTAGTTAAAATGTTCAAACTTGATGTATATGCTTATTAGGTTATGCCTTGATGGAGTTCGAAGATGAGCATTTTCCGCTTAGGGTAAGCAGAGATAAGCAATTTGATTGGTTGATGCTTTGGGACACGATAACTTTAGTTCTAATTAAGTGAGAGTGATGAAACTCGGTGTATAGTTTCATTACAGTAATACCTTGACTAAGTTCGATAATGAGTATTTTCTGTTCAGGGTAAGCAGAGCGATACGCAATTTGATTGGTCGAGACTTTGGAACACAATAACTCTCCTTCTAATTGAGTTAAAATGTTCAAACTTGGTGTATATGCTTATTAGGTCAATGCCTTGATGGAGTTCGAAGATGAGCATTTTCTGCTTAGGGTAGGCAGAGATAAGCAATTTGATTGGTTGATGCTTTGAGACACGATAACTTTAGTTCTAATTAAGTGAGAGTGATGAAACTTGGTGTATAGTTTCATTACAGTAATACCTTGACTATGATCGATAATGAGCATTTTCTGCTCAGGGTAAGCAGAGCGATAAGCAATTTGATTTGCCGAGACTTTGGAACACAATAACTCTCCTTCGAATTGAGTTAAAATGTTCAAAATTGGTGTGTATGCTTATTAGGTCAATGCCTTGATGGAGTTCGAAGATGAGCATTTTCTTCTTACGGTAGGCAGAGATAAGCAATTTTTGGATGACACTTCGTGTTCAGTTTGATTGGTCGATACGTTTAAAAAAAATAAATGTGCAATTAATTAATATGTGTCATCTATTTATTTTGGGATTTCGGCGGGGGACATCAGCCTCACTGTTGGCTTGTTAAAACTATTTTTGTTCTCCTTTCCCGAGACAATATATGGAGCTATAAATTGTTCGCCAGTAATACCTTGACTATGGTCGATAATGAGCATTTTCTGCTCTGGGTAAGCAGAGCGATAAGCAATTTGATTTGCCGAGACTTTGGAACACAATAACTCTCCTTCGAATTGAGTTAAAATGTTCAAAATTGGTGTGTATGCTTATTAGGTCAATGCCTTGATGGAGTTCGAAGATGAGCATTTTCTTCTTACGGTAGGCAGAGATAAGCAATTTTTGGATGACACTTCGTGTTCAGTTTGATTGGTCGATACGTTTAAAAAAAATAAATGTGCAATTAATTAATATGTGTCATCTATTTATTTTGGGATTTCGGCGGGGGACATCAGCCTCACTGTTGGCTTGTTAAAACTATTTTTGTTCTCCTTTCCCGAGACAATATGGAGCTATAAATTGTTCGCCATCTTCTGGATCCGTGCCTGAAAAGCGCTGTCCATAAGAGGCTAGTTGAACAGTTTTAGGCCTTAAAAGTAGTTTATCTAATGTACGTAATGTTCGGTCGGATGTGTAAAGTTCTAAAAGATCTGAGGCCGGTTGCTCAAAGCTCTTTTAACTTTTAGCGATCCGTTAACATGCAATTAACGGATCGTTAACTTTAACGGAGAGAAAGGTTGTTGCTGGAAGCCCCGTTAAATGTAGCGTGTCGTTAACTTGCCGTTATAGTTAACGGAGGTGTTGGGGTCCGTTATCTGTTTAACGATGGCATTAGTGGTCTGTAGCATAAAGTCATACACATGTATGATTACCAGTGTAATTTTCTATAGAACATTCTAGAGGATTGGGCAATGGGAGACTATTCCATTTTCTATAGGATGAAATTCTATAGTATTCTGCAGAATTTTGGGGTCTGTAGAAAATAATGACCACAAATATTCTGTTGTACAAATCCCATAATTTTTCATACAGATTTATGCTAAAATTTCTAAAGGAAAAAATAAAGTATTCTGTAGTTTTTTTCCGTAGTAAATTATCTTTTTGTCTTTAATCAAGTTTGTTTGAACAGACTGAGCAGTTAGTTATCCCACTGTCTTCTATGAAGTTGTTATATAGATGTACATTATATACACGTAAATTTAAAATTCAGTCAATGAACAAACAGTCTTCTCTTGGATTAACTTCAATGAATCCGTTAACTAACGGATAATGAAAGTGACTTTCCAGCAACACAAATTTAACGGACCGTTAACAAACGGCAAGTTAGCAAGATAACGATCCGTTAGAGTTTAACGGATCGTTAAAATAACTTTGTTTTGAGCAACCGGCCCCTTGGTGGTAAACAGGAGCTATATTATTTTTAAATAAAGTATTTAAAAGTAAGTAATAAAATCTTAAAATCAATTCGATATTGTTAAAACAGGAAACCTGTGTAAATTATATAAAACAGGAGTTATGTGGTCTTATTTCTTAGTTAAAGTAACAAGTCTAGCTTCAATATTCTGTACTTCTGTAATTTATCTAAAAGCTCTAAAGCTAAACCAATTAAAAATGACTTAAAGTTATCTAACCGAGAAGTAACAAGAGAATTAACAAGTGACTTAGTGGCCTCTACAGTTACAAATTTACGTATTTACCTATATTTCTAATATTAAAATAGCACAATTTACAAATATTATTTACTTGGGCTCCTATAAGCATAAAACCATCAAAGATTGCGCCAATATTACGAGCAGAATAAGATGGAAATATATAACAATTACCAATTACAACGGGGGGGGGGGGGTATCATGTGCAAAACACTGTAATTGCCAAGTATTCCCCGCTATGAAAATCGATCGAAAGAGGCCATGTTTGCGTCAGGGGGGATAACCCCTCTCCGTCCCTATGGCAACCACGGGTGGAGACGGGTGAGAATTCATTGCATACACAAGATGATGTTGTCTGTAATCGCTGACTATTTATTACAAATATCGTATCCTAATTAAATTCTCGGATTATACACTGCCTGCGTCTTTTTCCGTAATTTTTACCTCAGAAAGTGTTGTAGGTCTAACTCTTTGTAGAGTTTATCAACATGTACACAAAGCGCTCAATGTACTCGTGCAGCCTTCGACGTCACGCGTGGGGATAGCCCTAGTCGTCGGACAGTCGATTAGAGGAACCCTTAGATTTTTGTCCTGTATACGCTCAATGAGTGTTTTTCAGGGAATCCAATATTTTTCTAGTAAGATTGGATATCTCTACTTTCCATATATACCAAAATTGCCATACTTTTATTGGCAATAACCACCCGATAAATTCTTTGCTGGGAACCCATCTTTAAAACTGGCGCTTCATTTTCGACTACTTTCTAATTTTAGTCTAAGATTGTTGTTTATCTTCTATTTTGTTCTAAATTTTGTGATCTGTTTGTGATTTTTTATAGAGTTTGGCTATGATTAATGTTAATATTCCGTGGTTTATTGTTTAGAGGTTCATACGATCTGTTGGTTGTTCTTGATTTCTCCCAATTACTTCATTGATTTCAATGTATATCATATTCATTCAAAGCGGCTGTATTATTTTCTACACGCTTTGCAATAAGACACAATGTTGTTTTCCTGTATTCAGTGTTTTTCCAATGTTTCCTGTAGTTATTCGGTGTTTTCCGGTAGTTTTCCGGTTGTTTTCCGGTATATGATATTGCCGTCCGTTCCTATACAAGGTGAAAATACTCTTTTGGAATCTGGGCTTTTTTTCACCGCGATTCTTTATTTTTCGGTGGGGGTGGCTGAATGATTAGCACGTCCGTGCTGTATCATACGGCCTGTCATTGAGTCAACTGGTTTCGAATCCCCGGTTGTACGATACAAAGAGTAGGGTCGCCTGTTCAACTCCGTAGATTTTCTCCGGGTCCTCCGGTTTCCTCCCTCTGCTAAAGACCCCTACGCGCAAGTAAATTATTGAAATAAAATTAAACCATATGTTAGTCCCGAAATGACATAGTATGTGTCGAGTGGACGTCAAATACCATCTATCTCTCTCTATATATCTCTATCTTCTTTATTTTTCGGCAAAAGGAAAAAGGAATCAATTATCGCCACATCTAACACAATTAATTTACAATAATATAACACAATTTTCAAGTCGAATTTTGCAATTAAACAAACATGCGGTCTGCGCATGTCCCAGTCTTGTAAAAGCTGATCAGTTCAAACGTATTTTGTGCAGCCTAAGATTTTTAATCGTGAAATTCTACTTGACAGTATTATAGTGTTGAATTATTATAAATCTGTGTGTGGTATGGCGATAAATGATTCCTTTTGGCGAAAAATATGGTGAAAAATACCCTTAGAAAAGAGGTGGGAACGGTCAGCAGACAGCGTCCGATCACAGTCCGTTCCTAAAGAAACTAGTAGTTAAAACTGATGACAGCACCCACTTCAAATGATGAATAGGCTGCTAGAGTGTAATTGACAGGTGAGTCTTTACTTTATATTTCTTAGATAGAATACTGGTCATTTTGCCAGGTTCTTGTAAACTTAAGTCATAGCAAAACTGGTACCATCATCAGACATTCAAGTTCCGATGCATGACTACAGTAAAAAAAATGGCGCCAATATTGGGCATACTGTGTAACCCTTATCTCAAACATTTGAGTTTTCGTTTTGTGGGATTTAGAAACACGAAGGATATTAACAATTGTATAAAAGGTAACATCATCATAATTGTTTGCAAGTCATGAAAATGTATTCATGAATTCGACACGTGAGAAAACAGTAAAAGAAAAGGTTATCTCCCCTGTACCAATAATTTCTTGTTCCAAAGTAAATAATGGCATCTTGAAAAGCGTTTTTCTTTGTTGTTCAAGTGGACAGTAGTTTCATTCAATATTTAGATAGCTAAGACATATTGTTGTATTCCATCTCTTGTTATATATTTTGGGTTTTACTGTCTACACCTGAAAATGTAGGCTACAATTTACTAGTAGTAATAGCTGAAAAAGAGTGCTTTGTACTAAATGTGAAAGCATCATTGGGTTTAAAATCTGTTTAAGATTTGAGGTGCTTCACATTTATTATTGCATTACACAAGGAATATCTGGTCAAATTAATTCCTCGGAATGGACGTTTCCTTTGACAATTAATGGAACTAAGCAGCATTATCACTGATCAATATAAACCTTTTGAATTGTTTAGTGGTGTTGGATAGCCGAATTGTTTAACATGTGCGCTTTAAATCATAGTGTCTGTCATTATTAGTCAAGTGGCATTGTTTTGATTCCCCACCTGTCTCTCCTCAGAGGTTTTCTCTAGGTCATCCGATTTCCAAATTAATGAAAGAAAAATTGAACATGTTAGTCCCCAAATCATCTAGTTTGTGGACATTAAACCCCATCCATTCTTTGTGTTGAATTTTGTACTATTTAAAATGGCTAATCTGATAGAGCTTCCCCCATCACAATTGAGTTAACACCTCAAATCAGCCTTATTCATTTCTGTATCTTGACCTAATCTATATTAGCTTATGGTAAGTTACCTTACTTACAGATGTAAAGTAATATATGGCAGTTTTGTCAAATATCTATAAGGATGACATCAAACATCAAACCTCCAATTTAGAAAAAATATCTATAAGGACGGACATCAAGTCACAAGTTTTGACAAATATCTATAAAGATACCCATCAGACCTATAATTTTGTGTGGAGATATCGTCTTAATGTAAGTTCTTAATCTTGTTGGTAGTCATATAACTTTGTTACATTAATGTGGCCATATTAATGTGACCCTATTTTCAGTTATGTCTTTGTTCAGGAATACATGCAGACATGTTGCTGTTAATTTCACATGAATGGTGCCATCAAGAATTACCGTTCAAATATGGCACTGGGAACAGAAAGAGGGTGTAAAACGGGTCAATCAGTCTCAAGTCTGATTAATACAAACACAAAAAAAATTAGAAAATTTTAATTTACTGATAGCCTAAGATTGGATCCGATTTTCATCCCCAAATTAAACCTAAAAATCATGTTTTTTATTATTCATTTAATCAGTTCCAAGGAATAAATTGTCTCTAGTAAAATCAACGTCACATTTGGCAGCGGTGCGTTAAAGTAGCTTGATAGCCTTTTTTGAGTTTAGATACGGTAATGAGTTTATTAAGTGAGTTAGTTGATGTTCTGGGGTATTTACTGGCGTAGTGATTCATAATATGCAACCTAGGGACCGTAACACAATGTCTTTGTTTAATATTCATCTCCGTTCAGGTGACAAAGACGTGACAGAAGCAACCTTGTTATGTAAATTTTCTGTGCATTCATTAAAATAGATAGGCAGGAACTATGGAGTGCCAATCAATGGATTAGGTAGGGGCATCAACCCTGCAAATATTTAGCTGATGAGATTAGTGGTCATGCCTATCTGTCTCTGATTGTCCATTTCTAGGTGACTAGGAGTAACCTCATGGGGTTTATAATATTCATATAAAAATGACATGACCTACTGGTGTGGAATGGATGTAAAATCTTTCTCCCTCTCTCTCCCCCTCTGTCTCTCTCCCTCTTTCTGTCTCTGGACAAAACTCAAAAGTCTGAGAATACCTTGACAATTAAATGTTTCAATTACATTTAAAATGTTAATAAGAAGATATGAAGAACTTAAAAATTCAGATCTACAATGCCATTCTAACGAAAAATTAAATAATTGCACAGCGAAAAATCTGAGGTAAAAATATTCATTTAGCAATGTTTGTTTTCCACCATAACAGGAGGTAACACCTATAGAATCAGATTGACCCATAAAAAGGTAGTTGTTATCTGTATCCCGGATCTTGCAAAATCTGTGTGGTTTGTCCACAGGGTTGTCTTATCGGTTTGGTTTTGCATACACTTACTATTAAATACTTTTTATTCAAAATTACTTAATTGAATAAACTACCACCAGAAGTTAAAGATGCACCCACCTTATTGCATTTCAAGAGTTTATTAAAAACATACCTACATGTATTTAAAGAATACTATGGAACATGAAACTGTCTTAACACATAAATCATATTTTTGTAGTGCTATGAGCATATACTTAGTGTATGGAGTTTATCATGTTAAAAGTGCACTATTATTATTATTATTATTATTCTGGTTTCAATTCTAACCCATTTAATGTGCAGTTGGGTCATTCCATGTCAAGTGGACCGAATTCTCAGAAGGTTGTCAGGTGACCCCCCACAAAAAATTATTTAGAAATTATAAAAATAGTGCATACAAACTAATGTAAAACAGCAAAGGTATATGACTCTATGATTAATGTTGGTTGAGAAAAGTTGAGATATATGACCTTTTGAATCGGGGTACCTTTTCGCAATTTTTGATATTGATACATAATAGTTAAGTGCACGCAAAATGATCTTAGAAGGTCTTGTTTCATAATGATCAGGCAATTTGAAGTATTATAATCAATCCATTCAAATCGGCAAAAAATGAACAATATCATTATTTACTGTTCTAATTTTATGAAAAAAAAAAAATGAAGGAGTAGAATATCAAAGATGGCTCTTTAATCATTGATAGGCACAGGTACATGCACCCCCAATGTTTCATATTTTTTCTATGCATGGTTAACGTTTGAGAAACATTAAAAGCCAATTTTATAAGAAACCGACAAATATATGGCTTTTTATACGCCCACATTTTTATGTGGACGTATATTGTCGTCGCTCCTGTCCGTCCGTCCGTCCACAATTTGTTTGTGGACTCTCTACAGTTCACAATTCTTATCTGATTTTGACGAAACTTGAAATATAGGTGTATCCCCAAAAGATCTCGGCTGCTTTCGATATTGGCATGTATCGGATGAAAACTTCATGGATTATGGCCCCTGATTGTACAAAAAATCAGGTTTTCAGCTTGTGGACCCTATAAAGGTCACAATTTTGAACCGATTTTGATGAAACTTGACATGTATGTTTTTAACCCAAAGATCTTGGTTCCTTTCATTATTTGCGCATCGTAACTTCCTGAATTATGGCCCCTGATTGTCCGAAAAATCGCCTATGGTCCCTCTGGAGGTCACAATTATTATCCGATTTAAAAAAACGTTTGACTCCATCACCGTTACATCCTACGGAAGGTTGAGTTCGAATTTCGGACCATAATTGCCAGAAAAAATGGCCGCCGTTTGTACGCGAACAGTGTAAAAATATGGTATATCAAAGTTGTGGACCCTGTAGAGGTCACAATTTTAATTCGATTTTGATGAAACCTGAAATGCTTGTTTATAACCTAAAGATCTTTATTCTTTTTGATATTTGCGCATATCAAATTGTAACTTAATGAATTATGGCCTTTGATTGTAGGAAAAATCACTTTCGGTATTGCTTGTTCTCTGTCTATCTCTCGAACAATTATTATCTGATTTAAAAAAAAACTCTGATTATATTACTGTTGCACCGTAAGGAAGGTTGAGTTCGAATTTTGTGAAAATCGTACCAAAATTGCCGGACGAAATGGTCGCCGTTTGTACGCGAATAGTGTAAAAATATGGTACATGTATATCATGGTTGTGGACTCTCTACAGGTCACAATTCTTATCCGATTTGACGAAAAGTAACATTTCTAGGTTGTGTACCGTCACACCATAATCATTGTCGGCTTCGAATTTCATGAATATCAGACTGGAACTGACCAACAAAATGGCTGCTCCCAATACAGTATGAAATACAGGACTTTCACTTTCGGTATTGCTTGTTCCCTATCCATCTCTCAAAAATGTGGGCGTATCCTGCCTGGCAGTGCCAGCCTATCTTAATAATGTTTGTTCAAATAATACCCATTAATACATTATACATGTGGTAAGTAACAACTTTTGATATAGTGTAGTGTAGTAATATTTCTAGGTATACTGTATCGAAATATTAATTGTTTTTTGTACAAGTATCACTTTTTGGCACTTAAGGTACTCCATACACAGTTGACATGTCAGTAATTGTTGTGTAAAATTTGATGGTGAATTCTTAATCTATGTAACATTCTCATATAAACCACAAAATTTCAGAAATATTGTCTAACTAGAATATATAAAAACAGTACATTGAGTAGTATAATAGTAGTTTCATTCAAACCCACACAATGGGAATCTTAAAAAACATTTAGAGATGTTTCATCAAGCTCTAACACAATCATCATTTAACTCAACGTGACCTCATTTCCCACCAATTATATTCCCACCCACCCCTCCACATGTCAGGCACACCTGCTACCCCCACCCCATAAATCAAACAGTTGTCCAGGGGCATCATAAACACTTATTTAGAGATGGACAGTCCTAGAAACTTATGTTTTATTAATATATAACCTGATCATCATTTATGTCAACATAATGACACCTCTTCCCCTCTACCTCCACACACCAATACCTACACTTGCTACCCCCACCCCACCTCCCTAGATATCAAAACAGTTCGTGGGAGATAGAACAATATGGTTTTCAGGCAACGAGTTGTCCAGGTTATCAAAAACACTTATTTAAAGTTGGGCAGTTCAAAAAATTTATGTTTTATTTACATATTATGTCAACATTACATTCTCCCCACCCCCACCACACACACAGGTGCCTATTGTAGACATTTGACCCCTATATCTCGAAAACACCTGCTCACCACCCATATTCTGAATCTACACAAAAAATTGGTCTAAAAAAACTTGGTCTCATAAATTCACAGCTCGGGTGCCGATTTCCCCCCTTCAGCCACCCGACTATTAGGACCACTGACACTGTTTGCAAAATATAATACATTTTTATATTGATTACCAATAGCATACAGAAGTTATTTTTCCTTATTCCTTCCAAACAAGTGTAAGGGCGCGGGATGTTTGATGACTATTCATCTTGTTTTAATTAGTTCTATTGTAAAACTAAACGACTATTTAAAGGTTAATTCTTAGTGATTTGTATCACCATGGATCATTTATCTTACAGTACAAAAAAACGAAATCACAATGCGTAGTGTTACAGCAATTACAGTGCGTAAATAAAAAATAGCACCACAAGGAATTGCCAAATTTTGGTACAATTGAAAAGGGAATCAATTACTTTTCCTGAAGATGTATTGCTATTATTGTCTGGAAGAAATTAATGTCCATTTATTATCCCGACCGTTTAATATTCTTACTATAATGGGAATGGACTAACAGCAATCATTAGCTATAGTTTTCCAAGGAAGAATTGATTTATATTAGTTTAGAAAAAGTTTGTTTGTGTTTGACAGGATTTTTTCCCCGTTAGAATTAATGCCACTGCCAAAAAGTTGTGAGTCAGATAATAACAGACAAGTCAAAAAGTCCCAAGAGGGAAAGTGTGTCTTTGGTACTCTCCTTATGTGGTAATCTGTTAATAATAATATGATATTAAAAACCGAAGTTAAAATGCCATGAAACACCATCTTACTGTTATGGAATAAAGGCGATAGTGACACTGCATCATACTTTTAATGACAGTTCATTTTTCATGATTCAAACATTATTTTGGGACAGGGAGATCAAATGAAGGGAGTAAAAAAAGCTCCTTTGTCAAAATTCAAGAGTTCAAATTATTGCATAACTTTTCATTTCATCCCCATTTTTGGGCCTCCAGATGATATATTTGAATCATTCTAAGAAAATGTTTATCGTACATATTTAAAAAAAATACAGAATGGCAATGAAATATAGATTTGATATAAATATATAAATTGTTCTATGTTCCACTTTGTGCTTAAATGTCTAAAATCCTGGAACTACCTCACAACACATCAAAAACAAGTAGCAATATTCATCTGTCTTAACCAATCTTTCTTAAACTAATATGGATGTATCCAAATGGTTGGCATCAAATCATACAGTGAAAAACACCCAAAATTATACCCCCCTTCCCTTTATTTATACTCCTTATAAAATGCGAAAGTTAAAGCTAAAAATGAAAAACATGATTTTTATACGCCCACATTTTCATGTGGACGTATATTGTCGTCGCCCCTGTTCGTCCGTCCGTCCGGACGTCCGTCCGTCCGGACGTCCGTCCGTCCGTCCGTCCGTCCACAATTGTTTGTGAACAGTCTACAGGTCACAATTTTTATCCGATTTCAATGAAACTTAAAATATAGGTTTATCACCCTAAGATCTCGGTTCCTTTCGATATTGGCATGTATCGGACCGTAACTTCATGGGTTATGGCCCCTGATTGTACGAAAAATCACGTTTTTTAGCTTGTGAACAGTGTAGAGGTCACAATTTTGAACCGATTTGGATGAAACTTGAAATGCATGTTTATAAACCAAAGATCTTGGTTGCTTTTGATATTTGCGCCAATTGGATCGTAACTTCCTGAATTATGGCCCCTGATTGTCCGAAAAATCGCCCTTTTTAGCTTGTGGTCCCTCTAGAGGTCAAAATTGTTATCCGATTTAAAAAAACGTTTGATTATATCACCGTTCCATGGTTATGAAGGTTGAGTTCGAATTTTGTCAAAATCGGACCAAAATTGACGGACAAAATGGCCGCCATTTGTACGCGAATAGTGTGAAAATATGTTATATCAAGGTTGTGAACAGTGTAGAGGTCACAATTTTGAACCGATTTGGATGAAACTTGAAATGCATGTTTAAAACCCAAAGATCTTGGTTCCTTTCGATATTTGCGCCAATCGGATCCTAACTTCCTGAATTATGGCCCCTGATTGTCCGAAAAATCTCCCTTTTTAGCTTGTGGTCCCTCTGGAGGTCAAAATTGTTATCCGATTTAAAAAAATGTTTGATTATATGAAGGTTATGAAGGTTGAGTTCAAATTTTGTGAAAATTGGACCAAAATTGACGGACAAAATGGCCGCCATTTGTACGCGAATAGTGTGAAAATATGTTATATCAAGGTTGTGGACCTTATAGAGGTCACAATTTTGAACCGATTTTGATGAAACTTGACATGTATGTTTATAACCGATAGATCTTGGTTCCTTTCGATATTTGCGCCCATCGGATCGTAACTTCCTGAATTATGGCCCCTGATTGTCCGAAAAATTGCCCTTTTTAGCTTGTGGTCCCTCTGGAGGTCAAAATTATTATCCGATTTAAAAAAGCGTTTGACTATATCACCGTTACATGGTAATGAAGAGAGAGTTTGAATTACGTGAAAATCGGACTAGAATTGACGGACAGAATGGCCGCCGTTTGTACACGAAAAGTGTGAAAATATGTTATATCAAGGTTGTGGACCCTATAGAGGTCACAATTTTGAATCGATTTTGATGAAACTTGACATGTATGTTTATACCCAATGATCTTGGTTCCTTTCGATATTTGCGCCCATCGGATCGTAACTTCCTGAATTATGGCCCCTGATTGTCCGAAAAATTGCCCTTTTTAGCTTGTGGTCCCTCTGGAGGTCAAAATTATTATCCGATTTAAAAAAACGTTTGACTATATCACCGTTACATGGTAATGAAGAGAGAGTTTGAATTACGTGAAAATTGGACTAGAATTGACGGACAAAATGGCCGCCGTTTGTACACGAATAGTGTGAAAATATGTTATATCAAGGTTGTGGACCCTATAGAGGTCACAATTTTGAATCGATTTTGATGAAACTTAACATGTATGTTTATAACCCAAAGATCTTAGTTCCTTTTGATATTTGCGCCCATCGGGTCATTACTTCCTGAATTATGTCCCCTGATTGTACGAAAAATCACCCTTTTTAGCTTGTTGTGCCTCTGGAGGTCACAATTATTATCTGATTTAAAAAAAAAAAACGTTTGATTATAAAAACCAAACAAATTCTAATGATTTTCTGATAATTCCTTAATATGCGACAACTCTTGTTGACTGCCCGGACGATTTGGCTGCTGTGTGGGCGTATGTTTCGTTGCCTGGCAACCTATTTTTTCCCTCTTTGGATACATTATCTCATTATGTTTAACTCTTAAACATTAGTTCAGTCATCTTTGAAAATTATGTGCAGTGCCAAAATCAAAATTGTGTAAGCTATATTGGACAAATTTCTGGTGAAAGTAGCAATTATTACTACACAACCAATGGCTATTTATAGTTTTTTTTTGCAACCAATACACTTAGCTGATTCGTTGATTTTCAAATCCTAATCAATGTTATTGCCATTCATATTATTATTACTTTCTGTTTATTCAGTTGACTCAACGACAGACCTAATGATAAAGCATGCACATGCTAATAGTCTGGCAGCCGATTGACAAACCTGGAAATATAGTCCACCTAATGTTTTTATACGCCCACATTTTCATGTGGACGTATTATGTCGTCGCCCCTGTCCGTCCGTCCACAATTTGTTTGTGGACTCTCTACAGGTCACAATTCTTATCCGATTTTGACGAAACTTGAAATATAGGTTTATCCCCAAAAGATCTCGGCTGCTTTCGATATTGGCATGTATCGGATCAAAACTTCATGGATTATGGCCCCTGATTGTCTGAAAAATCACGTTTTTAGCTTGTGGACCCTATGGAGCAGGGATCTTATTTGGCTGTTTTTTGTCGGCTTTAGCCGATTGATCTTTAATCTAGCCGATTGATAAAACAATGAATCGGCCACTATGGTATCATATATCAATCTACGTCGGCCGATTTACAAAGAGTTAATTATCATGAATCGGCCACTATGGTATCATTAATCAATCAACTTTCGGCCGATTACAAAGAGTTAATTATTACTCGTCGATTAAGAAACCCATCACGGCCGATTACAAAGAGTTAATTATTACTCGTCGATTAAGAAACCCATCACAGAGTCCGTCAATAAAATCTGATTACCTTCAGCTTCAATCCTTATCGGCTTGTTTCCAAAATAAACAATTTAGTTGAGTTAATCATGCCAAGTAAAAGAATGTATATCGTCGCTCGGAAGTCAAAAGCTCGTAACTCCGTATTTTCCCATTTTCATGTTTTTACACAATTTGAATGTTCCCGCTGCCATACACCTCGCCTTAAAAGCTTTTACCTCTGTTCCAATAAAAACATCACTTATGACCATGTGATCAATACCCCGTAATTCTATTGGCCTGTATTTTAGTCCATCAAAACCTCGTAACTAGATTAAAACCACGAGGAGGCTGACTGAATCAACACCAATGATAATAAATGTGAGTATTCAATAAATTAAAACATTTTCATATGAATTTCAAGTAAATACATAATAGCATTTATACAGTAAAAATTATTTGAACTTTATTCGAACCCTGAATATAAATTTTGAAAATGGAATTGATCAACACTGCATTGAATTGAGTACAAGAATTTCACGAGATTCATAATGTGTGTGATATATTAAATAGGTGACATATAAACTTGATATTCTACAGAAAATGAAACATTGTTTATAATGGGTATTAAATATAGTAATATTTAATGGGTATTACGCCTTTATTACGAGTTACGTGGTTTTGATATCCCTATTGCCCTACTGACCTATTGAGTAAAATATTTACTTCTTTGATCATTTCAGGTTATTTTGATTTCTTGAAGTATGGAAGCCAACAAATTTTCCTCGTGGACCTTATCTAGGGGAGCAGCTTGTCCAAAACGTTCACAGTATGCAAATCCATCCTGGGCACTGTCACGGGGCGGAGCATGCTTGAAGCTGGCACTCCAATCCAACACTTTTGCCAATTTAAGCTCTGATGTTTCTAACAACGAAAAGGAATATGTGCATTACAAAGATCCGGTCCCATCAACGTCACAGACCCCATTTAATGAACAGGTGTCAGCCACCACCCCTGCATGTAGTTTAGATGATTCTGACATTTCCGAGGTCGAAGATCCAGAGTGGGTGCCTCCTGTTAAAAAGAAATGTTTACCCCCTTTACAGTCAAGTGATTCAGAGTTATCGGATTCATCTGATAATGCAACAGAGTTAAATAAAAATAAAAGGGTCCATGCTTGCGCTGATATGAGGGAGTCTGAAAAGTCAAATCAGAGAAAGTTAAATTTTTTAGCCCGAATGCAAGGCCATAAATACATGGGTTTAAAGAAAACGGACGGGAAATATACTTATTCGGTCACAAAGGAATCGAAACGTCTTGGGCCACGCGAATGTCAACATTCTTGCACCAAAAACAAGTCAACCAAATGTATTGAATTCACAGAGCAAGATAGGCAAAATGTATTCGACGCATTCTGGAAGATGGACTGGAATCAAAAACGAGTTTTTGTAGCAAATAATGTTGATTCACACATCCCTTCTGAACGAACAACCGGGGGGAATTCAAGACGAAATCGCACTCTTGTCTACCATCTGAAAAGGAATGAATCTCGAATCAGAGTTTGTAAAAACATGCTCCTGTCTACTATAGGAATAGGGGAATGGCAGTTACTTAAATGGACAAATGATTCTCAAAATGGCACGCAGACAACATCAGTGCTATCTAAAACACCTGCACGAAAGCATGCTAACCACATGGAAAATAGAGAAGCTGTGCGATGTTTTGTCGAATCTTTACCCAAATTGCCATCTCATTATTGTCGGTCTTCTACATCCAGGTTATATCTACAGTCCGACATCAAATCATTTTCTCACCTCTATGGTATTTATAAAGAATATTGTACAACGGCCGAAATTAAGTCGGTGTCAATAAAAGTATTTAAATCGGTTTTGAATGAAATGAAGGTTTCCATTTTCCATCCTAAGAAAGATCAATGCGACGTGTGCTGTAGTTTTGAAACTGGTAATTTGCAAGAGGAAGTATATCGAAATCATATACAGAAAAAAAATGAAGCTAGAAACGAAAAAGAAACCGACAAAGTCAATGCATTAGAAGGCAGGTGTAGAGTGGTTACCGTAGACCTCCAGGCTGTTTTGGTAGCTCCGAGCTTATTGGCCAGTTCTATGTATTACAAGACAAAACTTGCATGTCACAACTACACTATTTATGATCTCGGTTCAGGGGAGGTCTCATGTTATGTTTGGCATGAGGGTGAGGGTGATCTAGGGTCAAGCAATTTTACTTCTTGTATATCTGATTACATAGAAAAAACAACGGTTGATGGCGACAAGGTTCTGATCATTTACAGCGATGGATGCACATATCAAAATCGCAACTGCACATTATCTAATGCATTGTTAGACTTATCAGTGAAGAAAAACCTTACAATATTCCAGAAAATTCTTGAAAAGGGGCACACACAAATGGAGTGCGATTCTGTCCACTCCACTATTGAGCATGCTCTTCGTCACCGGTCAATTTATGTACCTGCCGATTACGTTAATGTCATGAAAAACGTTCGAGTCAGCAAACCATACAAAGTCAATTATCTAGATAACACATTCTTCAAGGATTTTTCTCAGCTCAACTATTATACGTCTATTCGACCGGGAATAAAGCCTGGTGATCTGTGTGTTACGGATTTAAGAGTCTTAAAATACAATCCAGATGGGACTATTCAATACAAGACACGGTACACAGAGGACTACATGGATTTTCCCAGAAAGGCGAGATGTTCAGGAAACCTCACTCACAGGATAACACCACTCTACAATGGTCCACAGAAAATAAAAGCTTCAAAGTTTAAACATCTCACGGAACTTAAAAAAGTTATACCACCTGATTATCACGGGTTTTACGACGGACTACTCCATGAATAAATCTTCATAATTTGATCTCCATAATTATTTGAGCTATTCGCTTTGTTGAATTATAGTTAACTGAATTGTTCTGTTAGATCTTTATGGCGTAAAGTCATAAACTGTTAAAGTATTTTACGAATACAATATGAAATGTAATATTTTATGATTATCGTTTTGTTTGTGAACAAATTTACATATCAAAGTCTATTCAGTTGTTTTTCTTATGTTGTATTACATTACCACGTAAGTCCAGAATGACCATGAAAAAACATGTATCTCAATTTTTTTCCCCCAGCGAATGTGACAAATACTCGTAAGTCTGATTAATAGACCGCGAAAATCAAGGGCACTACTTGGACATTATGACCACGAAAGACACCCATACTGCAATATATCTTCAAATAAACAAGGTGGTATTATGTCGCGTTAATTATATAAATTGTTTTTTGCTTCTCCTGAAAAGTTTCAAATTTTGAGATACGGGTTTTTGACTTCCGAACGACGATATAATCCAATGTCGGTTCAATCATTTATATCTAACACAATGTTGAATTACTTGAAACGTCACAGAATGACAATAGAAAACGTAAACGAGATATAGCCGAAGATAGTGATGGCGGCGCTGACCTTGAACTTCAAGCATGCACGTCGTCATTGGAAATTCCAAAAGCTGCAGATCCCCCCACGTCCAATATAGGTCAACCAAAGTCGAAGTCAGGAAGATATTTTAAATCCGAATGGTTAACTACTTTCAAATGGCTTTCGTTTGACAAAAATACACAGAAAATGTTTTGTCTAGTAAGTTATTAATTCCGAATTACTGGTGAGCTGTCATAACAATTCCATGAAAGAACAATTTCCAAATGTAATAAAACTGATGGACATAGGGAGGACGCTACCAATTAGTAGTGTCGAGTGTGAGAGGGGTTTTCTCAAACTGATCCCGCAGTGAATATTCGCTTGGCCGCTACAATCACTGATAAGCATGACATCGACGAGGCTTAATGAGTACGGCATACTAACTTTTTTACTCCGACAAATTAAATTCTCAAACATTTTTTAGAGGTAAAAGAAAAATAAATAAAGGCGTTTGAAGTATTTGTAGTTAAAAAATATTTCCTATTTAGTGTAAATGGGTATTAAAATGAGTAAAATGCATCATTTTGCCCGAAGCAGTTAGGTGTTAAGTAAACAATGCACAAGCCGTTGAGCCAATGACTACGAGGCGTGCAAGTCAACGCACGTGTTTTAGACAGCCATCCGTTACAGGGGTAATTCGTTAGTAATTCTCTGTGAAACAGGTTGGGGTTTTCTAAGCAGAACGTTATCAAAACTAAGCTTAGGTGCCGTCTAAACGTAGAAACTTTAGATAACTTGATCCGGATAAGTTTAGAAGGCCCCCCTCTATCTTCCTTCGATCCACATAATTGTTTACTAAAGTGGAAAGGCATTAGATCCCGGCGACTGTATGCAGGTGACACTAAAAATCACTAAAAATAAATTAATCTGAATCGAGACAATTGGTCACGTGATCGGCATCTTTCCGACTATACACGGAAATAAATTTGTGCCACGTTGTTAACTTGTTATACTATTGATATGTGCTTATATATTTTGTTGTTTTTATATATTTACCAGTGATTAAGAATAAAAAAAGTTTTAAAAAACATATTTGTATTTACTCGTATTTTTTTTTATTATTAAATTATAACTTCCGTTTGGTTGGACGAAACAATGAAAGCAAAAGTAGGACTAGGAATATGCATTTTGCAAAGTACTGAAATTTGACTGTAAAAGTGTGAATATATC
The DNA here is from genome assembly GCA_948474765.1 of Patella depressa. NCBI lineage: Eukaryota > Metazoa > Mollusca > Gastropoda > Patellidae > Patella > Patella depressa. Next base: position 48,271,386 of record OX419715.1, on the reverse strand, counting down.
GACTTATGAATACAAGTATGCTATTAAAACAAAGGTTTTGTTTATTAAGGGTTTATATTCAGGGTTTAAGGTAATATTATTCTTAATACGATATGCAATTATGGTCGTGAATAGAATATGGCCGGTTCATTTCAAAATGAAGTAAGAACCCTGCTATAGAGGTCACAATTTTGAACCGATTTTGATGAAACTTGACATGAATGTTTGTAACCCAAAGATCTTGGTTCCTTTCGATATTTGCGGCTATCGGAATGTAATTTCCTGAATTATGGCCCCTGATTGTCCGAAAAATCACCCTTTTTAGCTTGTGGTCCCTCTGGAGGTCACAATTATTATTCGATTTAAAAAACCGTTTGATTATATCACCGTTACACCCTAAGGAAGGTTGAGTTCGAATTTCGGGAAAATCGGACGAAAATTGCCATACAAAATGGCCGCCGTTTGTACGCGAATGCTGTTAAAAAATGGTATATCAAGGTTGTGGACCCTGTGGAGGTCACAATTTAGATTCGATTTTGATGAAACTTTAAATTCATGGTTATAACCCAAAGATCTTGCTTCCTTTCGATATTTGCGCATATCGGATCGTAACTTCCTGAATTATGGCCCCTGATTATACGCAAAATCGCCTTTTTTTTAGCTTGGAGGTCACAATTATTATCTGATTTAAAAAAAAACGTTTGATTATATTACCGTTACACCGTAAGGAAGGTTGAGTTCGAATTTCGGGAAAATCAGACCAAAATTGCCATACAAAATGGCCGCCGTTTGTACGCGAATACTGTTAAAAAATGGTATATCAAGGTTGTGGACCCTGTAAAGGTCACAATTTTAATTTGATTTTGATGAAACTTGAAATTCATGGTTATAACCTAAAGATCTTGGTTCTTTTCGATATTTGCGCATATCGGATCGTAACTTCCTGAATTATGGCCCCTGGATATACGCAAAATCCCCCTTTCTTTAGCTTGTGGTCCCTCTGGAGGTCACAATTATTATCCAATTTAGGAAAACGTTTGATTATATCACCGTTACACTGTAAGGAAGGTTGAGTTTGAATTTCGGGAAAATCGGACCAAAATTGACAGACAAAATGGCCGCCGTTTGTACGCGAATACTGTTAAAAAAATGATATATCATGGTTGTGGACCCTGTATAGGTCACAATTTTAATTCGATTTTGATGAGGAAGGTTGAGTTCTAATTTCGTGAAAATCGTACCAAAATTGCCGGACGAAATGGTCGCCGTTTGTACGCGAATAGTGTAAAAATATGGTATATCATGGTTGTGGACTCTCTACAGGTCACAATTCTTATCCGATTTTGATGAAAAGTCACATTTCTAGGTTGTGTACCGTCACACCATAATCATTGTCGGTTTCGAATTTCATTAATATCAGACTGGAACTGACCAACTAAATGGCTGCTCCGAATACAGTATGAAATACAGGACTTAAAGATGTAGGAAAAATCACTTTCGGTATTGCTTGTTCTCTGTCCATCTCTCGAAAATGTGGGCGTATCCTGCCTGGCAGTGCCAGCCTATCTTTTGATGGATTATATATCTTCAGAAGGTGTAGGTTCAGGATCCGGATGATGCCACCCTGGGACCCTTGGGGAAATTTAAATATTCAGTATGGCCGCCACCAGGTATTTTCTGGTTATTTTTTGGGGTAAACTTGGTGACAGATTCTCTCAGACCTTGGTTTTAAGGTGGGGGATGTATAAGAATTTGACGCACTGAATCCAACGAGCTTGAATATTCTCCCTACAGGTGACAGCTACTCCGCCAGGGAGGGGGGCGGCAAATTAAAAATAATTGGGGATTCATTTTAGTGGGCAACTCATAAAGTTCAATAAAAAAAAGTGTGTAATATATTCAAATATATATAATTAAATTATTCAAGATGGCCACCCTAGGGCATTTTCTGGTTATTTATTGGGTTAAATTGTGACAGATTCTTTCAGACTTGGGGTTTGAAGGTGGTTTCTACCCGAATTTAAACTACCTCGAAGACACTCTACTCCTTGTATTCATATTAGAACACAAAAGCTTCAAGCCAAACACAATCCACCATTGGACCATAGTCGAAAGCAAATATTGCAGAGATTTAACTGGTGCTTACTTCTGATTTAATAGTACAGCTACACGTTCTTTCTGGGCCGGATGAGTGTTTCTTTCTGGTTATATTTGTTATCATTTAAGACTCAACATTAAGATACATTGGCAGTTTCTTGAGCTTCTAAATGGAGTTCTGTATGGAACTAAGGGGTTTTGCTGTTCACCACAAATTACAGGGCCATAAAAGCCACGAAGAGCGAATTGTCAAGCATACATTATGATCCACAATATGACACCCACCCATGTCACCTTCTCTGCTAGAAAACAAAGGGCAATATAGAAAATGTTGGCTAGCATCATACGAAACTTCAGCTTTATACGTGTGTATGAGTGATCTAATAACTGTCAGTGAAAGTCCATACCGATTGCAAGTATTCCAGTAATTTAATCGATAAATATGTAAGGTTGGGTTTTAGGAACACAAGGGAAAGAATATCCTCGGGTTGGTTATTCTTGATAGAAATCATTTTACATTACTATAGTTTTCCATGGTCTCCTAAACTTAGCTATAATGTCGGGTTTGAGAACCATACTGTCGTTTATTTCGATCACAGACATTCAGCTGTTCAGATATGAATTCAGTGATCCCGAAAATCTATAGTTTGATGTATGACACTATCACATTACTAACATCGAAATGTCCCGCCATATATGGTTACCATTTTGAATATGAGCTCAGCCTCGAATAACTTTGATCGGAACATGTTTTTATATTTAAATCTTAAATAACTGACATCGAAAACCTATTTTTCAATATATTGCAGGGTTTTTTTTTTTAGAGAACTTTGTGAGTTTCTCGCCAAAATGAGCCTCCATTTTGAATTTGGACTCCTAGCGGAATTAACCGAAGTTAATACACAAGCTCATTGGATTCATCGAGTCGAATTCTTATAGAAACCACCTTGAAACCGAGGTCTGAGAGAGTCTGTCACAAATTTTACCCCACTGAATAAACAGAAAATGCCTCATTGCGGCCTTCTTGAATATTTGAATTTCCTCAAGAGTGTCATTCAGTTTGTGAATCTACACACATTGGAGATACATTATAATCCACCAAAAACCTATATTTTAATATATTACACACCTTTTTTAGGGAACTCCTGGAATTTTGTGAGTTTCCTGCCAAAATGAGCCTCCATTTTGAATTTTGTCCTCTAGCGCGATTAGCCTTCACTTTTTTGGAGTAATACCCAAGGTCATTGGATTCAGTGGGTTGAATTCCTACCGAAAGCACATCCAAAACATGGTCCCAGAGAATCTGTTATGAATTTTACCCCACTGAATAACCAGAAAATGCGTTATGGCAGCCATCTTGAATATTTAATTGTCCCCAAGGGTGCCAGGGTGGCATCATCCGGATTCTGAATCTACACACACTGAAGATATATAATCCATCAAAAAACATTAGGTGGACTATATTTCCATGTTTGGCTGCACGACTATAACTATTTGACCATCCAAGATCAACCCATCCACAAGATCCCCCCCCCCCCCCGTTATCTAAAGAACGCTTTTACTTCAATCTTTAGTTATATATATTAAATAAAGAAAATAATGTCTGGAAATAAGAGAATTTCAGGTGAAGAGTCCTGGTTTTAATCACTTTATATCAGTCCAAATTCTAGAGTTTTCAACAGTATTTGACAAAAGGTGCACAGCTCTATGTTTTTATATTGTACATATTTTTCACAGAAGAAAATTCATTTATATAACATTGTTTCATACTTTTTGAGATTGAATGTATGTAGTAACTGTAATGCCTTGCTAGAATGCTTTTCAACAACACTAACTGTTAATTATTAGTTTTTATATGGTAATGTTCTTCTTATTTATTGTCTTTTGCATTTTTCGGATAATGTATAATTTTTCACAGCTTAATTAATGCTGATATGTACTCAAATGGATTATTTAAACATACATTATACAAGAGCTAAATCTGCCTATTGCAGGTATTTCTTTAGGCCTGAAATGTTATATAAGACCATAATCAATATACTCATGATTTAAACTAGATTAGAACGGTTCACCATTTAAAAATGTAATTTAAAAATGGGAAAGTGGGGTTAAGTCATAATTAGTAACAGTGATAACTTGGCTCTGAATAAAGTAATTTGAATGAAATTGTCAATGTTTTCATTTTACATTATTTATTTTTGAGCTATGAAAGCAAGAAAAATCAGCTCTTTATCTAGAAACCTTACATAATGTATCTTTAAATAGAAATATAAAAGATGGATAATCCCCCGGGTTGGATGAAAAAGGAAATCCATTCATTATACTATATACGGTCTGCAGTGAATGCTAAATGTTCACAAACTTTCAATTCATTATGTTTAAATACTAAATGGAATTGAACCATTTTTGGACTGTCATTACTTTTAGAGATCCAACTTTCACAATGTTGTATTCTGCAAGGGATTCAAAATCTCTGAAATGACAATCAGAGATTTGGATAAATAGTAGGCCTATCATTTTGCTTGCAAAAATGTCATAGTTATAAGTTGCCTATTTGTAATACAAGATGTAAGGTAGGAGCCAAACCATAAAGCTGACAATGACTAAATTTTGATACCATATCAGATTGTAGGAACTGTAACCCTGTCTAATGACATTAAGAAAATGGCTCTCAAGGAAATTGGTTTAAATTACATTAAATGAAAAGTACATGTATTGGACCTGATTGATATAAATTTACTTGGAAAAAAATGAAATTAATTTAATAAAGTGACAAATAAAGAAGTTTGCTTGGTTAGTGTCAAATGATATTTTTTAATCTAAACATTCATAGGTGGACCCAAGAAGAGCGAAGGTCTTGAGAGAGGAACAGCTGTCTGATCTTTGTCTAAAACTTGTCATTTTAGTTTGGGACAATCATGTTTTTCTACTCTAAAATCAACATGAACATCTCCTCCGTATGCATTAATTGTCACGCCTTTTCTAGCTTCTTTAAATACTGTATGCTGAGTCATTCATACCAAAAATAAACTTATTTAAACTACTCTGTTCTTATTTTCTCAGTTAATTAAGTGGGTCTACATACAAATAATTAAGAAAGGTAAACTAATCAAGAAACCCTCAGGTTATAGATTTGTCATAAAAAGTATTATTGCCAGGATATTCACTCTTTACATAGAATAACATAAAAAGATTTAAAAGACATAGTAATATATGATTTAAAATTGATTATCTTTAAATCCTCCATATTTAAAACTGTAGCATCTAATTATTTTAACCAAAAAATAACTGAATTATAAATTTTTACATTCAAAAAAGTAAATTGTTAATTTATTTTATTAGTTTATTTTTAATTTTTATTTTAAATGGATTTATTTAAAATTAATTTTATTCAAAATCTTTATTTTTTAAAAACTCTCATTATATGTGGGTATATTGTATCATAAAAGATATTAGTATCATGTTTTTATATTTGATATGAACTGTTGAAGAGAAATATTATTCTGTGTAATGTGACAGTCAGAAATGTCTCATTAATCACAGGATGTTTTTTACTAGTGGGCTTGAGTTTTGTTTGTCCTATTACATTTAATGTCTTAAATCCCCATGACAAAATGTTAGCTCATGGCATTCAATTAGATTATCTGCCTAGTGAGGGTCTAAGACCAGTGGAGGGATCAGTTTGTCAAGAGATTCTGTGTGCGTGTTCTGCCTAATGTCCTACTATCACTAGAGCCATCTGACAGTCAATCAGTCTGATGAATGGACCTCTCCATCTTTTGTCTCAAAGAAGAGACAATCTTTTTCAAAATTTTCATTTTCTTAGCAGATGAGTTGACCTGTCTTGGATGGATGGGGGAGTTGAGTCATATCAGGAGACAGACAATAAGGGTGTGATTTGGTTGTCATAGCAACCAACATGTACCTAGCCTGAGGGTGACAAATTCAAACCCTTTTAATAGGCTTGTTTTAACTAAGCTAATTTTTATTTATAATTTTCTCTATTAATATCACATAATAGCGAAATTTGATGTATTTGAACTTGATTTTTCAAGACTAATCTTTGTGGGTTGTTTTTTTTTTTGTTCCTTTCATTTTTGTCAATAATTCAGAAATTGGCAACTAATTTCTTTAATGATTATAAAGAAAATTGATGTATGAAATATTTTATTTTATATAAAATTTTTCAAAAATATAAGTAATAAATTTGATTGGAATAGTCTGTCTGGAATAAGTTGGAGGTTTTATGAAATTAACTTATGAAATGATAGATTGTGAGAGTTATTCATCTGGAATTAATAATGAATTTTGTGACAATACGCTTCCTGGAACAACTGATATATTTTTATGACAAGTGGCATCCTGGAATAACTGATATATTTTTATGACAGTTACCTTCTTTTGGAATAAGAGATAGCTTTAATGACAATGTATGCATTTTTAATAAATCAAACTAGATACATTTTCGGTTTGGGGAGCATATAAAAACATCTATTTTCTATATGTTTTTTCATAGAATGTAAACACCTTTTTCGTCTATTGTTCTGTAATACATAATTGTTTATTTCTGGCTCTTTTTTTTTATTAATCCAGCATTGTTCAGATCTTCTACTCATAACATGAAGCTATTCAAACAAATGAAAGAAGTGACAAATTGCACCAATTAGGGGTTCTCAAAATTTTCTGTGTGCTGATTTTTGTATTGTGTGATGAATGGATTTTTAAAGCGTGGTGACATTAATTTAAAATACACTTTTAGGACATGATATTTTGTCATTTTTTTAAACATCCATCAATCACTTTAGTTCATATTTCTATGATCTTATTTTTGTTTGGGCATTTCCCTTCAGAAATCTTTCACAATAAGATATGCAGAGAAGCAGTGGAAAAATTACCCTTACTGAACAGATTGCAAATTTTCTTCCAGCTGTGCAGTGGTATTGTTAATTTTATCGAAAGGGACAAATAAGGGTAATAAATCGTCAATTTCTTTAATTTTTATTTTTCTCATGATTAAATAATTGAACTATTATGTTGAAAAATTAAAAAAGTAAATTTATTTATTAAAGCAAAGGAGCATTTACCATTCCTCTCAACCAATCCATGAATTATCTTAGTCAACTCTTCAGTTATTATATATCACAGTCGATAACCACCATCTATCATTTATTCTTTCCTTGATCTGCATCATTCCATCATTACTTTCTATCAATCAATCCATCTCTGTCGATCATCCTGTCCAGTTATTTTTGTTTACCATTCCATCCACCATTTCTATCATCATGTCAAAATCTCCAACAATTTAAGTTATCCTAGTTGGAATGATAGAGATTTTGAACAAAATGATCGAAATTATGCCTGATGGGATGAATGAGAAAAATGGTGGATGAGGCGATGGACAAGGTAAGGTTGGACAAAATGATAGAATTCAGTCTTATCATTCTGCAAACTTTTCTATCATCATACCATACACTTTTTATACACCAACTTTGTCATGTGGACGTATATTATCGTCGCCCCTGTTTGTCCGTCCGGAAATCAGTCCACAATTTGTTTGTGAACACTCAACAGGTCACAATTTTTATCCGCTATCAATGAAACTTGAAATATAGGTTTATCTCCCTAAGATCTTGGTTCCTTTTGATATTGGCATGTATCTAACGTAACTTCTTGGATAATGGCACCTGATTGTACGAAAAATCACGTTTTTAGCTTGTGGACACTCTAGACCTAGAGGTCACAATTTTCGTCCGATTTTGATGAAACTTGATCATGTTTAAACTCCAAAGATCTTGGTTCCTTTTGATATTTGCGCATATCAAATCATAACTTCCTGAATTATGGCCCCTGATAATCTGAAAAATCACCCTTTTTAGCTTGTGGTTCCTCTGTAGGTCACCATTATTATCTGATTTAAATAGGCATTTAATTATGTCACTGTTACACTGTAATGAAGGTTGAGTACGCATTTTGGTAATTTACTGGACAATATAGCCACCGCTTTTACGCGAATAGTGTAAAAATATGGTATATTAAAGGACAATATTGGTGTCAGTCATTATCACATATGTGATAGAACTGATTAAACACTTTCCATATATAATATTAACACAGAGATCATCGCTACCATAGAGGAATAATAAAGGATTCATGAATCGGAAGTGACGAACACCAAAGGAAAACACGAATTATCTCTCTATGTGAATGACTGAAGTGACGACTGATGACAGATAAACGGCCGAATTTCTGCTCACTAATAATTCCCTCGAAGACAAAAAGTTGTTATATGGTACCGCAAAAGGATATCTGACGATTCAAGAATGTAATTAAGTGTCATAAGATAAGACAACACGGGAAAAATAGAAATACTCTGTACAGCCCCTTGTTTTTATTCCTTCTATAGGGGAGACCGGGGCACATTGAACCATTTTGTTCACATACATGTTTGTCCTCATTTCATATCAAATGTTTTTATTAGAGGATCTCTTTATTTTATTGTATTGTTTAAAGGCATATCATAGTTGCTATCGTGTATCAGATTCAATTAAATTAATCTTTAAGTTATTTTTTTTTCACCCCTCCCCTCCAAAAAACCCCAACAAAACCTATTTTAATCCACTTGACCGTAATGGTTCAGTGTATCCCTTTTACAAAATAGTGCTTTTTTGAAAAATTCACTGCCTAAGAAAATAATTGACAGCATGTGGCTTATTGAAGGAGAAATGGGTCTAAGAAGTTATCTCACTTCTGTATAGTGTTGGGTTGTATAGTATTATTTATAAAGGATATATCCATGGTGGTTCAATGTGCCCCGGTCTCCCCTACCTTATAAAAACATAGTAATGCACAGACTTTTTTCTGTTTTTCTTTCGTGTTCTCTTATCTTGTGGCAGTCAATTCTTTTTATGAATTGTAAGATATTCTCTCACAGTTTCACACAGCAAATTTAGGTCTTCGAGGGAATTATTAGTGAGCAGATATTTGCCCACGTATCTGTTATCACTAGTCACTTCAGTTAGTTATATAGAGGAATAACTTGTGTTTTCCTTTGGGGTTCGTCACTTCCGATTCATGAATCTTTTATTACTCCTCTATGGTAGCGATGATCTCTGTGTTAATATTTTATTTGGAAAGTGTTTAATCAGTTCTCTCACATATGTGATAATGACTGGCACCAATATTGTCCTTTAAGGTTGTGGACCCAGTAGAGGTCACAATTTTAATCCAATTTTGATGAAAATTGAAATGCATGTTTATAATCCAAAGATCTTGGTTCCTTTCGATATTTGCGCATATCGTATTGTAACTTCATGAATTATGGCACTTGATTGCAGGAAAAAGAAGCTTATTCTCTATACATCTCTGGAAAATGAGGGCATATCCTGCCTGGCAGTCACTGGTTCAATCAATTATGCCCTTGATCTTTAGCATTCCTTCGATCATATTGAAGGAGTTTATGGTGTGATGTATGGGACACAGCAGAGAATTTGTACCCAACTGAGACTAATTAAAGAGAGCAGATGACATTACTTACAGCATAAAGCAGTCTAGATTTTTGGGGAAAATTCAATAAGGGTAAAATGAAAGATGATTTATAAATGGTCAACACGACGCATGATAATAACAAATAATTAAACGGAGGTAAATGTGATGTGAGTCTAATTACCCTCTCATCCTGTTATGACGATTACAGGAAATGTATTTTACGTTATGATGAAGGGCTCCAATTAGCTTTTTCTTTCCATCAGGAATAAATAAAATAAATTCTTTATGTGTTAATCAGAAATATTTCTAATTTCCATAGTTTAGCAATGAGACTGGAATACTAAAGCCTTTTCTTTAAAACACTGACAGATTTAGTAGGAATTAGCTGAATAAGAAGAAATGAATTCCAACGAAATAAGAAGGTTCATATATGAACACAACAGAGTCTTTGATTATTTTGTAGTATATTTTCAAATCCATGACTAGTGTATAACTGTATATATAGAAAGTTGCATATAATAATAACAAACTGATTATCTTTTTCTGTCAGTTAGGTCAAACTTTCTTTCTTGAGCCCATATTAAAGCTAAAGACACCACACGTTATTTCTCTTTCATTGATGACATGGAATGACAGACAATATCTTCCATGAGCACTTGTAACCAGCTCATTTCAACCCTAATATGTTTGTCTATTTCCATCAAAATAGTAATTAGCAAGTGTTCATTGATTTGTGGAAAATTGAGAGAGATTTGACCCTCGTGACCTTGATGACTGATAATACCATGAGTTTGGCCAATCAAGTGTGGTGACTAAATGTGGATAGCATCCATGAAGTGTCTGTCATGTCTTCCTGTAAATTGTAAGAATCATCGATTTTAATTACCACCCTGATGTCCACACAGTGCCTTCAGGCCTTAATCCTTCCTAATCAACCAGCAAATTGAGTCGGATCAGAATACAGTCTCCACATGCTTTTATACGGGTTTCCATATGCTGAAGACTATTAATTAAGCTTTCATATTACATATGAAAGCTTATTGTTTCTGTTAAGATTATTAAGCTTTCATATTACATATGAAAGCTTATTGTTTTTGTTAAGATTATTATTAAGCTTTCATATTACATATGAAAGCTTATTGTTTTTGTTAAGATTATTATTGTTATTATTATTTTTTTTTTGTATTCTTTCTGCAAATCGGATTTCTCAGAATCTAACCATGGGATCTTTCTGAAACTTTGACCTACCCCCCCAAAACTGGGTGGCAGTTTTTGATTAAATATATTTTCAAAACGTTTTACGAATTCGAAATCACCGAATTTTACGAACAAGTGAATTTGACCTGCATTACTGTAACTCTGTGACTATTTGACCTATTTTACTAATTCTTTCTTCTTTGAGTACCTTGACAAAAATCATTTTCAACTGCAGTTTCAGATTTTCAAATTTCGAAAATTCGTCGCAGTGATTTTGAACCGGAAGTTAAGACCAACTTGAGAACTTCTTTAATAGTTCTACGATTTTCATGAAATTTGGTATGTAAGTAGATCTTACCCATGTGACTTCAAAAATATAAATAGAAATTTTCTAAATTATCTCCCCTTGGTTAAATTAAGGATCAAAATTTTCAAAAAAATCGAAGAAATATAGGTCAGAATGACCTGATGGTTTTTATACGCCCACATTGAAATGTGGTCGTATATTGTCGTCGCCCCCGTCCGTCCGTCGGTCCGTCCGTCCGTCCGTCCGTCCGTCCGTCGGTCCGGCGTCCACAATTGCTTGTGGACGCTCTACAGGCTAAAGTTAATATCCGATTGACTTTAAATTTATACACAGTGTTTAAGGTCATGAGACGAAGAAGCCTATTGTTTTTCAGCGATTTCCGATAATTAGTGCCAGAGTTATGGCCCTTGATCACTTCAAAAAATCTTGTGGACGCTCTAGAGGCCAAAGTTAATATCCGATTGACTTCAAATTTATACACAGTGTTTAAGGTCATAAGACGAAGAAGCCTATTGATTTTCAGCGATTTCCGATAATTAGTGCCAGAGTTATGGCTCTTGATCACCTCAAAAAATCTTGTGGACGCTCTAAAGGTCAAAGTTAATATCCGATTGACTTTAAATTTATACACAGTGTTTAAGGTCATAAGACGAAGAAGCCTATTGATTTTCAGCGATTTCCGATAATTAGTGCCAGAGTTATGGCCCTTGATCACTTCAAAAAATCTTGTGGACGCTCTAGAGGCCAAAGTTAATATCCGATTGACTTCAAATTTATACACAGTGTTTAAGGTCATAAGACGAAGAAGCCTATTGATTTTCAGCGATTTCCGATAATTAGTGCCAGAGTTATGGCTCTTGATCACCTCAAAAAATCTTGTGGACGCTCTAAAGGTCAAAGTTAATATCCGATTGACTTTAAATTTATACACAGTGTTTAAGGTCATAAGACGAAGAAGCCTATTGATTTTCAGCGATTTCCGATAATTAGTGCCAGAGTTATGGCCCTTGATCACTTCAAAAAATCTTGTGGACGCTCTAGAGGCCAAAGTTAATATCCGATTGACTTCAAATTTATACACAGTGTTTAAGGTCATAAGACGAAGAAGCCTATTGATTTTCAGCGATTGCCGATAATTAGTGCCAGAGTTATGGCCCTTGATCACTTCAAAAAATCTTGTGGACGCTCTAGAGGCCAAAGTTAATATCCGATTGACTTTAAATTTATACACAGTGTTTAAGGTCATAAGACGAAGACGCCTATTGATTTTCAGCGATTTCCGAAAATTAGTGCCAGAGTTATGGCCCTTGATCACCTCAAAAAATCTTGTGGACGCTCTAAAGGTCAAAGTTAATATCCGATTGACTTTAAATTTATACACAGTGTTTAAGTTCATAAGACGAAGAAGCCTATTGATTTTCAGCGATTTTCCGATAATAAGTGCCAGAGTTACGGCCCTTGATCACTTCAAAAAATCTTGTGGACGCTCTAGAGGCCAAAGTTAATATCCGATTGACTTCAAATTTTTACACAGTGTTTAAGGTCATAAGACAAAGGACAAAGACGCCTATTAATATTCAGCGATTTCCGATAGTTAGTGCCAGAGTTATGGCCCTTGATCACCTCAAAAAATCTTGTGGACGCTCTGGAGGCCAAAGTTAATATCCGATTGACTTTAGATTTATACACAGTGTTTAAGGTCATGAGACGAAGAAGCCTATTGATTTTCAGCGACTTCAAATAATTACTGCCAGAGTTATCTCCCTTGATAACTTCAAAAATTCTTGTGACGCTATAGAGGCCAAAGTTACTATCCGATTGACTTCAGATTGATACATAGAGTTTAAGGTGTTGAAAGGAACAAGTATTTTGATTTTCAATGAATTTAGATAACTGAACAGCTAAATCCATGATATTAAATGTTTCATGTATATACTAATTGTTAGCGTGGGGTAAAACTTTATAAAAAGCAATCAAATTCTAATGATTTTCTGATAATTACATAATGAGTTGTTACTCTTAATCAGTTTTTAGTGTATTACAAATGTTTCTTTTCCGAAATTAGTAAAAATATGCGACAACCCTTGTTGACTGCCCGGACGATTTAGCTGCTGTGGGCGTATGTTTCGTTGCCTGGCAACCTATCTTTTGGATACTAAATACTGATTTGTACCCAAAATATTGAGTTTGTGGATTGAACCGGAAGTGCCACCATCTTGAAACGTGAAAAATCACAAAGGCTTTTTTGCTATTTTACTTACAGACACGGGAGTTATATTTTCTGAATCCTTCAAGGATGGCCTAAAAAACGTTCGGAGTAGAATTTTGATTTAGGTCAATTGATGGTCGCCATTTTGAAGTGAAAGTGAAAAATAGAAGCAATTTGAAGGGCTGAGAATTTGGAACACAATAACTCTCCTTCTAATTGAGCTAGAATGTTCAAACTTGGTGTAGACGTTCACTAGGTCACTGTCTTGATTGAGTTCAAAGATGAGCATTTTCTGCCTAGGGTAAGCAGAGATAAGCAAGCTGATTTGTTGATTCTCTAGGGCACGATAACTTTGGTTATAATGAAGGGAGGGCGATGATATTCTTGTCAATCGAGAGTCTAATAGCTAACCTGTTGTGTGAAATCATTGTATCATTTTTATACGCCCACATTTTCATGTGGACGTATTATGTCGTCGCCCCTGTCCGTCCGGACGTCCGTCCGTCCACAATTTGTTTGTGGACTCTCTACAGGTCACAATTCTTATCCGATTTTGACGAAACTTGAAATATAGGTTTATCCCCATAAGATCTCGGTTCCTTTCGATATTGGCATGTATCGGATCAAAACTTCATGGATTATGGCCCCTGATTGTACGAAAAATCACGTTTTTAGCTTGTGGACCCTATAGAGGTCACAATTTTGAACCGATTTTGATGAAACTTGACATGCATGTTTGTAACCCAAAGATCTTGGTTCCTTTCGATATTTGCGGCTATCGGAATGTAATTTCCTGAATTATGGCCCCTGATTGTCCGAAAAATCACCCTTTTTAGCTTGTGGTCCCTCTGGAGGTCACAATTATTATTCGATTAAAAAAACGTTTGATTATATCACCGTTACACCCTAAGGAAGGTTGAGTTCGAATTTTGGGAAAATCGGACGAAAATTGCCATACAAAATGGCCGCCGTTTGTACGCGAATACTGTTAAAAAATGGTATATCAAGGTTGTGGACCCTGTGGAGGTCACAATTTTGATTCGATTTTGATGAAACTTGAAATTCATGGTTATAACCCAAAGATCTTGCTTCCTTTCGATATTTGCGCATTTCGGATTGTAACTTCCTGAATTATGGCCCCTGATTATACGCAAAATCGCCTTTTTTTTAGCTTGGAGGTCACAATTATTATTCGATTTAAAAAAACGTTTGATTATATCACCGTTACACCGTAAGGCAGGTTGAGTTCGAATTTCGGGAAAATCGGACGAAAATTGCCATACAAAATGGCCGCCGTTTGTATGCGAATACTGTTAAAAAATGGTATATCAAGGTTGTGGACCCTGTGGAGGTCACAATTTTGATTCGATTTTGATGAAACTTGAAATTCATGGTTATAACCCAAAGATCTTGCTTCCTTTTGATATTTGCGCATATCGGATCGTAACTTCCTGAATTATGGCCCCTGATTATACGCAAAATTGCCTTTTTTTTAGCTTGGAGGTCACAATTATTATCCGATTTAAAAAAACGTTTGATTATATTACTGCTACACCGTAAGGAAGGTTGAGTTCGAATTTCGGGAAAATCAGACCAAAATTGCCACACAAAATGGCCGCCGTTTGTACGCGAATACTGTTAAAAAATGGTATATCAAGGTTGTGGACGCTGTAAAGGTCACAATTTTAATTTGATTTTGATGAAACTTGAAATTCATGGTTATAACCCAAAGATCTTGGTTCTTTTCGATATTTGCGCATATCGGATCGTAACTTCCTGAATTATGGCCCCTGGTTATACGCAAAATCCCCCTTTCTTTAGCTTGTGGTCCTTCTGGAGGTCACAATTATTATCCAATTTAAAAAAACGTTTGATTATATCACCGTTGCACTGTAAGGAAGGTTGAGTTTGAATTTCGGGAAAATCGGACCAAAATTGACAGACAAAATGGCCGCCGTTTGTATGCGAATACTGTTAAATAATGGTATATCAAGGTTGTGGACCCTGTAAAGGTCACAATTTTAATTCGATTTTGATGAAACTTGAAATTCATGGTTATAACCCAAAGATCTTTGTTCATTTCGATATTTGCGCATATCGGATCGTAACTTCTTGAATTATGGCCCCTGGTTATACGCAAAATCCCCCTTTCTTTAGCTTGTGGTCCCTCTGGAGGTCACAATTATTATCCGATTTAAAAAAACGTTTGATTATATCACCGTTACACCGTAAGGAAGGGTGAGTTTGAATTTCAGGAAAATCGGACCAAAATTGACAGACAAAATGGCCGCCGTTTGTACGCGAATACTGTTAAAAAAATGATATATCATGATTGTGGAGCCTGTATAGGTCACAATTTTAATTCAATTTTGATGAGGATGGTTGAGTTCTAATTTCGTGAAAATCGTACCAAAATTGCCGGACGAAATGGTCGCCGTTTGTACGCGAATAGTGTAAAAATATGGTATATCATGGTTGTGGACTCTCTACAGGTCACAATTCTTATCCGATTTTGATGAAAAGTCACATTTCTAGGTTGTGTACCATCACACCATAATTATTGTCGGTTTCGAATTTCATTAATATCAGACTGGAACTGACCAACTAAATGGCTGCTCCCAATACAGTATGAAATACAGGACTTAAAGATGTAGGAAAAATCACTTTCGGTATTGCTTGTTCTCTGTCCATCTTTCGAAAATGTGGGCGTATCCTGCCTGGCAGTGCCAGCCTATCTTTTCTTAAATGTCAGGGGTAGCCAAAAAAAAGAGATCGACAACCCTAAACGTCGTAATTTTACAATTTGGAGCATGTTTAAAGGTCTTTCTCGTAAAGTCAACATGTGTTTCCTGCAAATCGGATTTCTCAAAATTTAACCATAGGATGTTTCTGAAACTTTGACCTACCCCCCAAAAAATGGGTGGTGAGTATTGATTAAATATATTTTCAAAACGTTTTAAGCATTCGAAATCACCAAATTTTACGAACGAGTGAATTAGACCTGCATTACTGTAACTCTGTGACTATTTGACCTATTTAACTAATTCTTTTTTCTTTGAGTACCCTGACAAAAATCATTTTCAACTGCTGTTTCAGATTTTCGAATTTTGAAAATTCGTCGCTGTGATTTCGAGCCGGAAGTTGAGACCAACTTGACAACTTCTTTAATAGTTGTACAATTTTAATGGAATTTAGTATGTAAGTAGATCTTACCAATGCAACTTTAAAGATGTCCTTAGAAATTTTCTAAATTATCTCCCGTTGGTGAAATTAGGGATCAAAGTTTTAAAAAAAATCGAAGAAATATAGGTCAGAATGACCTGATTTTTTTTTTGATACTAGATAAGTAAATACTGATTCGTACACAAAATATTGAGTTTGTGGATCGAACCGGAAGTGCCGCCATCTTGAAACGTGAAAAATCACAAAGGCTTTTACGATATTTTACTTACAGACATGGGAGTTACAATTTCGGAATCCTTGAAGGAATGCCTAAAAATCTACAGGATCAGAATTTTGATTTTGGTCACGTGATGGTCACCATTTCGAACTGAATATGAGAAAAGGTGAAAAATCGACAATAACGAGCACGTGAATGAAAGCAATAGGCCGTAGTTTGGAGAATATGTCTCCTATTTCCAAAATGAATACATTTCTGGATAGCCGGGATCAGGGTCGAAATATTGTTATTTGAAAATGTCACATTTTCGAATTTTGTCTTTGATGTTTTTCGTGCCGATAAAGTTGTTTACGATTGAAAAATCATAAAAACTTCGCTATATTTTGACCGATTTTAATGATTTTTTTTTCTTGATGAGATTATTTACATGACCCATGACATGTGACAGGAAGTGACTGTTAATATGAAAGCTTTAATATCTGCTTTGCAGATCTAGTTATTATTATTTTTTTTTTTTGTGCCATTTCTGCAAATCGGATTTCTCAGAATCTAACCATGGGATCTTTCTGAAACTTTGACCTACCCCCCCAAAACTGGGTGGCAGTTTTTGATTAAATATATTTTCAAAACGTTTTACGAATTCGAAATCACAGAATTTTACGAACGAGTGAATTTGACCTGCATTACTGTAACTCTGTGACTATTTGACCTATTTTACTAATTCTTTTTTCTTTGAGTACCTTGACAAAAATCATTTTCAACTGCAGTTTCAGATTTTCGAATTTTGAAAATTCGTCGCTGTGATTTCGAACCGGAAGTTGAGACCAACTTGACAACTTCTTTAATAGTTCTACGATTTTCATGAAATTTAGTATGTAAGTAGATCTTACCCATGTGACTTCAAAAATATAAATAGAAATTTTCTAAATTATCTCCCCTTGGTGAAATTAAGGATCAAAGTTTTCAAAAAAATCGAAGAAATATAGGTCAGAATGACCTGATGGTTTTTTTGGATACTAAATACTGATTCGTACCCAAAATATTGAGTTTGTGGATTGAACCGGAAGTGCCGCCATCTTGAAACGTGAAAAATCACAAAGGCTGTTTTGCTATTTTACTTACAGACACGGGAGTTATATTTTCTGAATCCTTCAAGGATGGCCTAAAAAACGTTCGGAGTAGAATTTTGATTTAGGTCAATTGATGGTCGCCATTTTGAAGTGAAAGTGAAAAATAGAAGCAATTTGAAGGGCTGAGAATTTGGAACACAATAACTCTCCTTCTAATTGAGCTAGAATGTTCAAACTTGGTGTAGACGTTCACTAGGTCACTGTCTTGATTGAGTTCAAAGATGAGCATTTTCTGCCTAGGGTAAGCAGAGATAAGCAAGCTGATTTGTTGATTCTTTAGGGCATGATAACTTTGGTTATAATGAAGGGAGGGCGATGAAACTCTTGTCAATCGAGAGTCTAATAGCTAACCTGTTGTGTGAAATCATTGTATCATTTTTATACGCCCACATTGAAATGTGGTCGTATATTGTCGTCGCCCCCGTCCGTCCGTCCGGCGTCCACAATTGCTTGTGGACGCTCTAGAGGCTAAAGTTAATAGCCGATTGACTTTAAATTTATACACAGTGTTTGAGGTCATGAGACGAAGAAGCCTATTGTTTTTCAGCGATTTCCGATAATAGCTACCAGAGTTATGGCCCTTGATCACTTCAAAAAATCTTGTGGACGCTCTAGAGGCCAAAGTTAATATTCGATTGGCTTTAAATTTATACACAGTGTTTACGGTCATAAGACGAAGAAGCCTATCGATTTTCAGCGATTTCCGATAATTAGTGCCAGAGTTATGGCCCTTGATCACTTCAAAAAATCTTGTGGACGCTCTAAAAGCCAAAGTTAATATCCGATTGACCTTAAATTTATACACAGTGTTTAAGGTCATAAGAAGAAGAAGCCTATTGATTTTCAGCGATTTCCGATAATTAGTGCCATAGTTATGGCCCTTGATCACTTCAAAAAATCTTGTGGACGCTCTAAAAGCCAAAGTTAATATCCGATTGACTTTAAATTTAGACACAGTGTTTAAGGTCATAAGACGAAGAAGCCTATTGATTTTCAGCGATTTCCGATAATTAGTGCCAGAGTTATGGCCCTTGATCACTTCAAAAAATCTTGTGGACGCTCTAAAAGCCAAAGTTGATATCCGATTGACTTTAAATTTATACACAGTGTTTAAGGTCATAAGACGAAGAAGCGTATTGATTTTCAGCGATTTCTGATAATTAGTGCCAGAGTTATGGCCCTTGATCACTTCAAAAAATCTTGTGAACGATCTAGAGGCCAAAGTTAATATCCGATTGACTTAAAACTCATACACAGTGTTTAAGGTCATAAGACGAAGAAGTCTATTGATTTTCAGCAATTTCCGATAATTAGTGCCAGAGTTATGGCCCTTGATCACATCAAAAAATCCTGTGGACGCTCTAGAGGCCAAAGTTAATATCTGATTGACTTTAAATTTACACACACTGTTTAAGGTCATGAGACGAAGAAGCCTACTGATTTTCATTGATTTCAAATAATTACTTCCAGAGTTATCTCCCTTGATCACTTCAAAAAACCTTGTGACGCTACAGATGCCAAACTTATCATCCGTTTGATTTTCAATGAATTTTGATAACAGAACAGCTAAATCCATGATGTTAAATGTTTCCTATACTAATTGATAGCGTGGGGCAAAACTTTATAAAAAGCAAACAAATTCTAATGATTTTCAGATAATTACATAATGAGTTGTTTCATTACCAAAAAAAGTAAAAATATGCGACAACCTTTGTTGACTGCCCGGACGATTTAGCTGCTGTGGGCGTATGTTTCGTTGCCTGGCAACCTATCTTTTCTTAAATGTCCGGGGTAGCCGAAAAAAAGAGATTGAAAATCCAAAGAGTCGTATTTTTATACGCCCACATTTTTATGTGGACGTATATTGTCGTCGCCCCTGTCCGTCCGGACGTCCGTCCGTCCGTCCGTCCGTCCGTCCACAATTTGTTTGTGGACCCTCTACAGGTCACAATTCTTATCCGATTTTGACGAAACTTGAAATATAGGTTTATCCCCAAAAGATCTTGGCTGCTTTCGATATTGGCATGTATCGGATGAAAACTTCATGGATTATGGCCCCTGATTGTACGAAAAATCACGTTTTTAGCTTGTGGACCCTATAGAGGTCACAATTTTGAACCGATTTTGATGAAACTTGACATGCATGTTTATAACCCAAAGATCTTGGTTCCTTTCGATATTTGCGCCTATCGGAATGTAATTTCCTGAATTATGGCCCCTGATTGTCCGAAAAATCACCCTTTTTAGCTTGTGGTCCCTCTGGAGGTCACAATTATTATCCGATTTAAAAAACCGTTTGATTATATCACCGTTACACCCTAAGGAGGGTTGAGTTCGAATTTCGGGAAAATCGGACCAAAATTGCCATACAAAATGGCCGCCGTTTGTACGCGAATACTGTTAAAAAATGGTATATCAAGGTTGTGGACCCTGTAGAGGTCACAATTTTCATTCGATTTTGATGAAACTTGAAATGCATGGTTATAACCCAAAGATCTTGGTTCTTTTCGATATTTGCGCATATCAGATCGTAACTTCCTGAATTATGGCCCCTGATTGTCCGAAAAATCGCCTATGGTCCCTCTGGAGGTCACAATTATTATCCGATTTGAAAAAACGTTTGACTCTATCACCGTTACACCCTACGGAAGGTTGAGTTTGAATTTCAAGAAAATTGGACCATAATTGCCAGAAAAAATGGACGCCGTTTGTACGCGAACAGTGTAAAAATATGGTATGTCAAAGTTGTGGACCCTGTAGAGGTGACAATTTTAATTCGATTTTGATGAAACCTGAAATGCTTGTTTATAACCTAAATATCTTTATTCTTTTCGATATTTGCGCATATCAAATTGTAACTTAATGAATTATGGCCTTTGATTGTAGGAAAAATCACTTTCGGTATTGCTTGTTCTCTGTCTATCTCTCAAACAATTATTATCTGATTTTAAAAAAAAACTCTGATTATATTACTGTTGCACCGTAAGGAAGGTTGAGTTCGAATTTCGTGAAAATCGTACCAAAATTGCAGGACGAAATGGTCACCGTTTGTACGCGAATAGTGTAAAAATATGGTATATCATGGTTGTGGACTCCTACAGGTCACAATTCTTATGCGATTTTGACGAAAAGTAACATTTCTAGGTTGTGTACCATCAAACCATAATCATTGTCGGCTTCGAATTTCATGAATATCAGACTGGAACTGACCAACAAAATGGCTGCTCCCAATACAGTATGAAATACAGGACTTAATGATGTAGGAAAAATCACTTTCGGTATTGCTTGTTCTCTATCCATCTCTCAAAAATGTGGGCGTATCCTGCCTGGCAGTGCCAGCCTATCTTTTACAATTTGGAGCATGTTTAAAGGTCTTTCTCGTAAAGTCAACATGTGTTTCCTGCAAATCGGATTTCTCAGAATCTAACCATAGGATGTTTCTGAAACTTTGACCTACCCACCCAAAAATGGGTGGTGAGTATTGATTAAATATATTTTCAAAACGTTTAAAGCATTCGAAATCACCGAATTTTACGAACGAGTGAATTTGACCTGCATTACTGTAACTCTGTGACTATTAGACCTATTTTACTAATTCTTTTTTCTTTGAGTACCCTGACAAAAATCATTTTCAACTGCAGTTTCAGATTTTCGAATTTCGAAAATTCGTCGCTGTGATTTCGAACCGGAGGTTGAGACCAACTTGACAACTTCTTTAATAGTTGTACGATTTTCATGAAATTTAGTATGTAAGTAGATCTTACCGATGCAACATTAAAGATGTCCTTAGAAATTTTCTAAATTATCTCCCCTTGGTGAAATTAGGGATCAAAGTTTTCAAAAAAAAAATTGAAGAAATATAGGTCAGAGTTACATTTTCGGAATCCTTGAAGGAATGCCTAAAAATCTATCGGATCAGAATTTTGATTTCGGTCACGTGATGGTCACCATTTCGAACTGAATATGAGAAAAGGTGAAAAATCGACATTAACGAGCACGTGAATGAAAGCAATAGGCCGTAGTTTGGAGAATATGTCTCCTATTTCCAAAATGAATACATTTCTGGATAGCCGGGATCAGGGTCGAAATATTGTTATTAGAAAATGTCACATTTTCGAATTTTGTCTTTGATGTTTTTCGTGTCGATAAAGTTGTTTACGATTGAAAAATCATAAAAACTTCGCTATATTTTGACCGATTTTAATGATTTTTTTTTTGTTGATGAGATTATTTACATGACCCATGACATGTGACAGGAAGTGACTGTTAATATGAAAGCTTTAATATCTGCTTTGCAGATCTAGTTCCTATTATTATTTTTTTTTTTTGTGTTTTATCCACAAATCGGATTTCTCAGAATCTAACCATAGGATCGTTCTGAAACTTTTACCTATCCCCCCAAAAATGGGTGGTGGCTGTTGATTAAATATATTTTCAAAACGTTTTACAAATCCGAAATCAACGAATTTTACGAACGAAAAAACTGACAATGCGTAGCCGTAACTTTGTTATTTTTTGGCCGATTTTACTAATTTTTTTTTCTTCGAATACCTTGAAAAAATCATTTTCATCTGCAGTTTCACATTTTCGAATTTCGAAAATTCGTCGCTGTGATTTCGAAGCGGAAGTTTAGACCAATTTGACAACTTCTTTAATAGTTGTACGATTTTCATGAAATTTAGCATGTAAGTAGATCTTGCCAATGTGACTTCAAAAATATAATTAGAAATTTTCTAAATTATCTCCCCTTGACGAAATTAAGGATCAAATTATTCAAAAAAATCAAAGAAATATGTCAGAATGACCTAATTTTTTTTTTCGATACTAGACAAGTAATTACTGATTCGTACACAAAATATGGAGTTTGTCGATCGAACCGGAAGTGCCACCATCTTTAAAAGTGAAAAATCAAAAAGGCTTTTTTGCTATTTTACTTACAGACTCAGGAGTTATATTTTCGGAATCCTTGAAGGAATGCCTAAAAATCTATCGGATCAGAATTTTGATTTCGGTCACGTGATGTTCACCATTTTGAATTGAAAATGAAAAATAGAAGCAATTTGGTTATAATGAAGGTAGGGCAATGAAACTCTTGTCAATCAAGAGTCTAATAGCTAGCCTGTTGTGTGAAATCATTGTATCATTTTTTTTTAAATGTCCGGGGTAGCCGAAAAAAAGTGATTGGAAATCCAAAAAGTCGTATTTTTACAATTTGTAGCATGTTTAGAGGTCTTTCTCGTAAAGTCAACATGTGTTTCCTGCAAATCGGATTTCTCAGAATATAACCATAGGATATTTCTGAAACTTTGATCTACCCCACCAAAAATGGGTGGTGAGTATTTATTAAATATATTTTCAAAACGTTTTAAGCATTCGAAATACCAAATTTTACAACGAATGAATTTGACCTGCATTACTGTAACTCTGTGACTATTTAACCTATTTTACTAATTCTTTTTTCTGTGAGTACCTTGACAAAAATCATTTTCAACTGCAGTTTCAGATTTTCGAATTTCAAAAATTCGTCGCTGTGATTTCGAACCGGAAGTTGAGACCAACTTGACAATTTCTTTAATAGTTGTACGATTTTCATGAAATTTAGTATGTAAGTAGATCTTACCGATGCAACTTTAAAGATGTCATTAGAAATTTTTAAAATTATCTCCCCTTGGTGAAATTAAGGATCAAAGTTTAAAAAAAAAATCGAAGAAATATAGGTCAGAATGACCTGATTTTTTATTTGGGTACTAGATAAGTAAATACTGATTCGTACACGAAATATTGAGTTTGTGACTTAAACCGGAAGTGCCGCCATCATGAAACGTGAAACATCATTAAGGCTTTTACGATATTTTACTTACAGACATGGGAGTTACATTTTCGGAATCCTTGAAGGAATGCCTAAAAGTCTATCGGATCAGATTTTTGATTTGGGTCACGTGATGTTCACCATTTCGAACTGAATATGAGAAACGGTGAAAAACCGAAATTAACGAGCACGTAAATGAAGGCAATAGGCCGTAGTTTGGAGAATATATCTCCTATTTCCAAAATGAATACATTTCTGGATAGCCGCGATCAGGCTCGAAATATTGCTATATGAAAATGTCACATTTTCGAATTTTGTCTTTTATGTTTTTCGTGCCGATAAAGTTGTTTACGAGTGAAAAATCATAAAAACTTCGCTATATTTTGACCGATTTTAATGATTTTTTTTTCTTGATGAGATTATTTACATGACCTTGACATGTGACAAGAAGTGACTGTGAATATGAAAGCTTTAATATCTGCTTTGCAGATCTAGTTATTAATTGATTTTAGAAAGATCTATAATTTTACGGCAAAATGGTTAGCGTGTGCACGTTGTATCACAAGGTTTATCATTGAGTTAACTGGCGTTGTTTCTATTCCCCGGTTGTACGTGACAAGGAATAGGGACGCCTGTCCAACCGTGTAGGTTTTCTCCTCTTTCCTACCACTGCCAAAGACCCCTACACACAATTGAATTATTGAAATAAAATTGAGCCATATGTTAGTCCCGAAATGACCCAGTTTGTGTGAAGAGGACGTTAAACAACTAAACATCTATCACAGCATAATCTGAAACATCACATTTACAAGTGGTACAAACTCCAATCCTTGCACGTCACTTGTCAACACTGAAACTTTCAAACTTTTCTGCTGGAACAAAAAATACTGCAGTTTCACAGTTTTTTATTCAAGTAAAAAAGATTTTTCAAATTTCTATTATCAAATGTTTAGCGAATTATTAGCGGCTTATTGACAGCTGGAATTGTAGATTTAATTGAAATATTTCACACATAAAACCATTAAAATCGTTTTATTTGACCTTTTTTGACATATAAGCTTTCCGGTCAGCTTTGAAGGTCAATTACAAGAAACCCTCTAGTTCTCACGAACAAGCTGAACAATTACCTCGAAAATTACATCTGCCTTCCCATCACACACTTTCTGATTGATAATTGTACGTGGTAATAGATTTGTTCTGTAATTCTATCATAAAAAAAATTGTGTTTGAAGATGGGTCTGTGATATAAGTGAACATGAAATACTGGCATATAAATTACTATTTTAATGTATTGGTAGCGCTCCCTTTTACTATGTTCTCACCATCACACAACTCCAAATAAAACATACAGTTATGGTTTTAGGCCATGTAATTAAATGAAGAAGTCTGAGAATCCTTAGGCCCACGTATAATATGGACCTTTATTGTTGTAATCCACATCAATCCTTCTACAATTACTGGTGAACACATGCGAGTTTACATCTTATGTCTGAGATCTTGGACAGGTCTAATTTAAATAGTTATTGATAAAATGATGATTTGTTAATAATAGCTTGGAGTTGATATTTTAAGAAATTGTATTGAGATTTGTCAATTATTAGCGAAGTTACCTCCCTTGACATGGTGAAATCAAATATAAACTAGACCTGCATGCAGGAATGACGGGTTTCACTGGTGCCACGTTACCCTTAAACATGTCACTTCCGGTGCCAAGTTACCCTTGAACATATGTCACTTCCGGTACCAACGAAACCACTAAACAGGTTTCCAAATTAACATTGCACACAAATAAAATGGACGCAGAATCAACCAAATCCAGCAATATCAATTCATTTTATACATTTGTTACTTGTAAATGATCTTGACAAAATTAAATTACTTCCGGTGTTAATGAAAATGTTTAATTAGTCTTACGAAATCAGAAATGGCATACGATATCATATAGTGAAAATTTTATGTAAATCGAATAATAATTGCCACTTTTAAAGACCAAAAAATTTAAAAAGTGACTTGTAGAAAATCGGCTATTTCTCTGCAACCGTACAAGTTAGAAACCATTTTGTGGTATCTGTATGATCATATGGGTTCATTCTATTTGATGATTGGCATCAAATACCATAATTTGAAAAAGATTTCAAAACAGACTCATTTGAATAAAATATCTGTTTTGAAGGCTAAAAATACAGTTTTTGCCAAAATGATGTTACTTCCGGTCATAATGAAAATCTTAAATTACTTGTATGAAATCCTAAATGGCATTAGGTATAACATGGTGTAAATTTTATGAAAATCGAATAATAATTGGCACTTTTATGGCCCCCAAACCTTCAAAGTGACCTGTAGAAAAACGTCTATTTCTGGGCAACCGAACAAGTTAGAAACAATTTTATGATATGGGTTTATATGTGAATTTAAACCAAAAGTTAAAATTATTAATACATATTAAATAATTCTTGGTTGAATATAACATTGATTTAAAAAGTTTAAAATGCAGTTTTTGACAAAATGATGTCACTTCCGATGTCAATTTTAGTAATCAACGTGATATGACGCTACAAGCTTTTTGAATCAAATGATGTCACTTTTATAAAAATCCAATAATAATTGACTATTTTACAGGCAAAATAACAAAAACAGTGATTTATGCAGAACTGCCCATTTCTTGGCAACTGCTTATATTACAAACTAATTTTAACATACATTTTCTTCGTATGGATTATAGCTATAAGTTTATAAAAGTTACGAAGAAATATTTTAAAATCTGAAAAGCCTGAATAGGTTGTAAATAGGTGAATTTTACACCATTTTTAGCCTCTTAATCGAATTTGCTCGAAAATGAAATCGAAATTAAAAAAACTGCTTCCGACATTTTTTGCGCCATAAAAGGGCACACACTTTGAGTCATATAATTTTTCAAAAAAATAATATTTATTTTCGAAAAATGGTACCTAACTGTCAAAATTGTAGTTTTTGGTAAAATTATGCCACTTCCGGTGCCGACAGATAACACTTATGGTAATAAAAAAAATGACAATTGAGACAACGAAGCATATGAACTTTGTTTTATACAAATCGAACAATAAAAAATTAATCTAGGACTGAAAAACTGAATTAGCCAATGGCGGCCAAGGAAAATTACTGAGACAAATTTTTTTAACATTTTTGCGCTAGTCAGATGACTCTTTAATTCTGTGCACAACACGACCAAAAAATATTTATAAATAAAAAAGTTTTTTGTAAAATTTTAAATTTTCGAAATTTGGCGCCTAATATCTTCGAAGATTTGCCGAAAATAAAAAATTGAAAGTAGCGTAGCTATGTGCCCTGTCTCCGGCTATGCCAAAATGTATCGAAAGTTAAAATCCAATGATTATTGTTAAAATTACTGGAATATTTTCAAAAACGATAACTTTGGTGATTTCGGACATTTCGCATTGTCTCAGAACGTTCAAAATAGCTTTACCTTCTAAGGCACACCCACTTTCCCAGTATAACCGAAGAAATCGTAACGATGCGACACGTATTTGCTGAGATCTATTCAAATTGGAATCTGAATAATAATAATAACTAGACCTGCAGACCTGCAGTGCTGAATTGGCTTTTAGGAATCAGACAGGAGGTGCGTCATACAATAGCCGATCCATCGAGCTACCAAACGATACTGTAGTTGTTATGAATCAGTGACACCCTCTATCAGATTTGTAAGTAATATTTGCTTGCGAATACACCGGTCAAAATTGTAAAATCTGGCAAAATTACTTCACTTCCGGTGCAAAAGAAATCACTATCGGTAACAAATAAGTTGAGAATTCGCAATTGAGAATTGTTTTATACACACCAGGCAATAAATAATAAACTTGGAGCCCATAAACTGAAATTAAAAAGGTAAAAAACTTAAAGGGAGACAAAATATATCTCAAATTAACCAGCACTACCGAGATGAGAGAAATGGGGTTAAACGTTGACTAGACAAAAACTATGTCATTTCTGGACTAGCATGGTTTATTTTAAAATCAATAATTCCTGTGTAAAATATCATCAAAAAATATTCATAAATAAAAAAAGGTTTTCGTAAAAGAATTAATTTTTATACGCCCACATTGAAATGTGGTCGTATATTGTCGTCCGTCCGTCCGTCCGTCTGTCGGTCCGGCGGTCCGGCATCCACAATTGCTTGTGGACGCTCTAGAGGCTAAAGTTAATATCCGATTGACTTTAAATTTATACACAGTGTTTAAGGTCATGAGACGAAGAAGCCTATTGTTTTTCAGCGATTTCCGATAATAACTACCAGAGTTATGGCCCTTGATCACTTCAAAAAATCTTGTGGACGCTCTAGAGGCCAAAGTTAATATCCGATTGGCTTTAAATTTATACATAGTGTTTAAGGTCATGAGACGAAGAAGCCTATTGATTTTCATCGATTTCTGATAATAACTACCAGAGTTATGGCCCTTGATCACTTCAAAAAATCTTGTGGACGCTCTAGAGGCCAAAGTTAATATCCGATTGGCTTTAGATTTATACACAGTGTTTAAGGTCATAAGACGAAGAAGCCTATTGATTTTCATTGATTTCCGATAATTAGTGCCAGAGTTATGGCCCTTGATCACTTCAAAAAATCTTGTGGCTTTAAATTTATGCACAGTGTTTAAGGTCATGAGACGAAGAAGCCTATTGATTTTCATCGATTTCCGATAATAACTACCTGAGTTATGGATCTTGATCACTTCAAAAAATCTTGTGGACGCTCTAGAGGCCAAAGTTAATATCCGATTGGCTTTAGATTTATACACAGTGTTTAAGGTCATAAGACGAAGAAGCCTATTGATTTTCATTGATTTCCGATAAATATTTCAAAATATGAAGACGCTGAATGAATTGTAAATAACTGAATTTTACACTTTATTTTACATTTTATTCGAAATCGCCCAAAAATGAAATTGAAATAAAAAAATCTGAGCTAAAGATTTTATACACCTTTGCAGGGTGCATCCTTTTAGTTATATCAGTTTTGAAAAAAAAAAAAATTTCTTTCAAAAAGTGGTACCGAACTGTCAAAATTGTAGTTTTTGTTAATATTATGTCACTTCCGTTGCCGACAGAAAAATTTCACCGTAACAAAAAAAATTACAATTGGGACCAGGGAGCATATGAACTTTGTTTTATACAAATCAAACAATAAATAGTTTTTATGGTTACGAAAATCTAAATTAGCTGATGGCGGCTAACGCAAATTACCGAGACAATTTTTTTTTATCATTTCTGCTCAAGTAGGATGATATTTTAACCGTGTGTAAAATACCATCAAAAAATATTCATAAATAAATAAGGTTTTCGTAAAAAAAATATTTTTTTTTCAAAATATCGGACATTTTTTCGACTATTTCCGGTTTTACGATCATTGTCATGACAGCTTTACGAAGTTCTTTGGATATTTCACTTTCTGTACCAGAAGTGTCAGAAACATCCATTGAGTAGTTTTGGACAAAAAGATAAATTAAAGAGCGTTTCCAAAAATTTAACGATTTTTCAATTTTTTTCAAAGTTTAAGGCCGTTTTTGGACCACTTATATTATTTCAATGCTTTTCAGTTTGGATTCACTATATAGACAACCGATAGGACTTTGAGTAAGAAAAGTTTAAGAAAAATCTGCGGCGTCGTTTTCGAGAAAAGGGCGCCTCAGAATGTTAAAAAATTTGAAAATACTAGATTTTTGGCATACGATAATTTATTTCCTTAGTATCGAAATCGTATTATTTAGACACCATATGATGGTCCATTAATAGGGCTATCCAGCGACACTTTAGTTCTTTTGTTGTCCGCTATTACCTAAGTGAGAAATCAAGTTTTTCGCAAGTGCGACAATGTTTTTAACATTTTTTTTCATTTTTTGAATACTTCCGCTATGGTTATTATTGGCGGAATAGTTTTAATAGCCGGTTTGGGCACTAAAATAGCCACAGGGCTCTGTAATGATATATTAAATTATCTGATCAGATAAAATGCCCCTGAGAAATCCTATGTTCAAAAGTGCCAAAAATGCAAAAAAATTAAAATATCAAAAATTAAATTTCAATAACTATATACATATAATACATCGTTAGAATCGTAATTAGGTCAGCTATCTGAATATAAAAACTTTTTTTGAAAATCTCTTAAAATAAAAAAATAGTAGAGCATTTTTCAAAATTTCACGATTTTTCGACTTTTTTCGATTTTCAGTCCGTTATTTCACCTATTCCAGATATTTCAAAGTCTTATTGGATGGCTTCATGCAAAATACCTCCGAAAGGACTCTCGATAGAACAAATTAAAAAAAAATTTGCGGTTAAGTTTTCGAGATACAGGCGTCCAAAAATGCTAAAAATCAGAAAATACTTGATTTCCAGCGTGCCATGTTTTGCTGCCTGATCATAGTATCCGTATGAATTGGGTATCATACGATAGTACAATCCTAGTGCAGTCCAATGGTACCCTAATTTCTTTAATCCATTGATATCGGGTGGAGAAATCGCGTTTTCCCCAAAAATATCCATTTTTTGCATTTTTTTCAAAATATTGCACATTATTTCGACTACTTCCGGTCTACGGATCATTGTTGAAATTGCTTTATTCCTTTCAATGGTCATTTGGCTTCATGCCTCAGAAGTTTCAGATTCGCCAATTCGGCCATATAACGAAACCCGAGCTCACAAAATAGGTAGAAAATTCGAAAAAAATCGAAAAATAAAGGGTGATAACTCCGAATAAAACTTATATTGCTGGAATCAGATGGACTTAAGGTATCCAAAAATGTAAGTCAAATTTGAAAATTTTGAAAAATGAAAAAAATTGTCTCTTAAACAATATTTTTCGATTTTCGAACGCTAAAAGTCAGCGACGAAGTTTCGAAATTACAAAATCTTAGATTGCTATTGGCTTGGAAAAGATTCAGGGTTTCCGAAAATGTCATTTGTTTGAAAATGGGTAAAGAATTGACGAAACTATGGCCAATTTTCAATTTTTTGACAACGTACAAAGATCTGCCACTTCCAGTATGCGCAGAATTTTCGAAATTACTTTTTCAAGTAGCCACTTCCGATACCAATGAAACCATTAAACAGGTTTCCACATAAGCATTGCAAACATCAAATAAAATGGACGATGAATCAACCAAATCCAGCAATATCAATTCATTTTATATATATGTTACCGGTACTTGTAAGTGATCCTGGCAAAATTTCATTACTTCCGGTGATAATGAAAATGTTCAATTAGTTTTATGAAATCAGAAATGGCATAAGGCATCATATGGCGAAGATTGTATGTAAATCAATTAAGAATTGCAACTTTTATAGTCCAAAAACCTTGAAAAGTGACTTGTAGAAAATCGTCTATTTCTCGGCAACCGCACATGATAAAAACTATTTTTTTGGTATCTATATGATCGTATGGGCTCAATCTATTTGTTGATTGGAATCAAATATCATAATTTTAAATATATTACAAATCAGACTCATTTGAAAAAAATATCTGTTTTGGAGGCTAAAAATACAGTTTTTGCCAAAATGACATTACTTCCGGAAATACTGAAAATGTTAAATTAGTTCTATGAAATCATAAATGATATAAGATATATGGTGAAAATTTTATTAAAATCGAATAATAACTGACACTTTTATAGACCAAAAACCTTGAAAAGTGACTTAAGGAAAATCGCCCATTTCTCTGCAAACGTACAAGTTGGAAACCATTTTGTGGTATCTGTGTGATCGTATGGGTTCATTCTATTTGATCAATAGAATCAAATATCATAATTCGAAACAAATAACAAGTACGACTCATTTGAATAAAATATTGTTTTTGAGGGCTAAAATTTAAGTTTTGAGTAAATGACGTCATTTCCGGTGACAGCGCAAGAGGTAAAATGGTTTGACATAGTTCACTATGGCATTAGGCATCCAATGGCGAAAGAAAATTGAAAATCGAATAATTATTGATTCTTTTACAGCCAAAATTACGTGAAAAGTGACTCATGCAAAATTGCCTATTTCTCGGCAACTGCGCATATTACAAATTAATTTTCACATACATTCTCTTCGTATGGGTTATTACTACGAGTTTATGAGTGTTACGAAGATATATTTTTTAATATAATGACGCTGGATGGGTTGTAAATAGCTTATATTGACACCTTTTTTCACCCTTTAATCCAAATTGCCAAAAAACGAAATCGAAATTAAAAAAACTGAGCCCGACGTTTTGTGCGCCTTTACATGGCACATCTTTTCAGTCATATAAGATTTGAAAAAAATAATATTTGCTTTCAAAAAGTTGTACCGAACTGTCAATATTGTAGTTTTTGCTGAATTTACGCCACTTCCGGTGCCTACAGGAAACTTTACCAGTAACAAAAAAAATGGCATTTTGAACCACGGAACATATGAACATGGTTTTATACAAATCGAACAATAAATAAATAATGTAGGACTGAAAAACTGAATTAGCCAATGGCGGCCAAGGAAAATTACGGAAACAAAAAGTGTTGACATTTTTGTTCAAATCAGATGACTCTTTAACCTTGGTTAAAATGTCATATAAAAAAATTAATAAATAAAAACGTTTTTTGTAAAAATTTAAATTTTCAAAATTTGGCGCCTAATATCTTCCAAGATTTGTCGAAAATCAAAAATCAAAAGTAACATAGCTATGTCCCCTGTTTCTGGCTATGTCAAAATGCATCATATGCTACAATCCAATGATTATTGTTAATATTACGGCAATATTTCAAAAAACGACATTTTCGGACATTTCGCAATGTCGCAGAATCCCGGGAATAGCTTTAATCTCTTAGTCACACCCACTTTCCCAGTAAAACTGAAGACATTGTATCGATCCGACAAGAAGTTGCTGAGATATAAGCAAATTGGAAAAGAAGAAGAATAACTAGACCTGCATGCAGGAATGACAGGTTTCACTGGTGCCACGTTACCCTTTAACATGTCACTTCTGGTGCCACGTTACCCTTGAACATATGTCACTTCCGGTACCAATGAAACCATTACACAGGTTTCCCCATAAGCATTGCACACATCAAATAAATTGGACGCAGAATCAACCAAATCCAGCAAATATCAATTCATTTGTTACTTGTAAGTGATCCTGACAAAATTACATTACTTCCGGTGATAATGAAAATATTCAATTAGTTTTATGAAATCGGAAATGACATATGACATCATATAGTGAAAATTTTATGTAAATAGAATAATAATTGCCACTTTTATAGACCAAAAACCTTGAAAAGTGACTTGTAGACAATCGACTATTTCTCTGCAACCGCACAGGTTAGAAACCATTTTGTGGTGTCTGTACGATCGTATGGGATCAATCTATTTGTTGAATGGAATCAAATATCATAATTTTGAAAACATTACAAATCAGACGCATTTGAATAAATTATCTGTTTAGCAGGCTAAAAATTCGGTTTTTGACAAAATGACATCACTTCCGGTGATACTAAAAACGTTAAATTAGTTCTATGAAATCGTAAATGGCATAAGACATCATATGGTGAAAATTTTATGAAAATCGAATAGTAACTGATTCTTTTAGAGCCAAAATAAAGTAAAAAGTGACTTGTGGAAAATCGTCCATTTCTCTGCAACCGTACAAGTTAGAAACCATTTTGTGGTATCTATATGATCGTATGGGTTCATTCTATTTGCTGATGGGAACCAAATTTCATAATTCTAAAAATATTACAAATAATACTCATTTGAATAAGAAATGTATTTTTAAGGCTAAAAATTCAGTTATTGCCTAAATGACGTACGTCACTTCCGGTAACAGCGAAAGTGTTAAAAAGGTTTGGAATAGTCGACTGTGGCAATAGGCAACAGACAGTGAAAGAAAATTGAAAATAGAATAATAATTGATTCTTTTACAGCCAAAATAACGTGAAAAGTGACTCATGCAAAATTGCCCTTTTCTCGGCAACTGCTTATATTACAAACTAAATTTCACATACATTCTCTTTGTATGGATTATTGCTACAAGTTTATGAAAGTATCGAAGAAATATTTTAATATATGAAGACACTGAATGGGTTGTAAGTAGCTTATTTTTACCCCTTTTTTTACCTTTTAACCGAAATGGCCCGAAAACAAAATCGAAATTAAAAAAACTGAGTCCGAGATTTTGTGCACCTTTACAGGGTGCATCTTTTGAGTAAGATCAGATTAGTAGAAAATAGTGTTTGCTTTCAAAAAGTGGTACCGAACTGTCAATATTGTAGTTTTTGCTGAATTTACTCCACTTCCGGTGCCTACAGGAAACTTTACCGGTAACAAAAAAAATGGCATTTTGAACCACGGAACATTTGAACATGGTTTTATACAAATCGAACAATAAATAATTAATGTAGGACTGAAAAACTGAATTATGCAATGGCGGCCAAGGAAAATTACGGAAACAAAAAATGTTGAGATTTTTGTTCAAATCAGACGACTCTTTAACCTTGGTTAAAATGTCATATAAAAATATTAATAAATAAAAAAGTTTTTTGTAAAAATTTAAATTTTCAAAATTTGGCGCCTAATATCTTCCAAGATTCGTCGAAAATCAAAAATCAAAGGTAACAAACATAGCCATGTCCCCTGTTTCTGGCTATGTCAAAATGCATCATATGCTAAAATCCAATGATTATTGTTAATATTACGGCAATATTTCAAAACACGACATTTTCGGTGATTTCGGACATTTCGCAATGTCGCAGAATGCCGGGAATAGCTTTAATCTCTAAGTCACACCCACTTTCCCAGTAAAGCTGAAGACATTGTATCGATCCGACAAGAAGTTGCTGAGATATAAGCAAATTGGAAAAAAAAAAATAATAATAACTAGACCTGCATGCAGGAATGACGGGTTTCACTGGTGCAACGTTACCCTTAAACATGTCACTTTCGGTGACAAGTTACCCTTGAACATATTATGTCACTTCCGGTACCAACGAAACTACTACACAGGTTTCCAAATTAACATTGCACACAAATAAAATGGACGCAGAATCAACCAATCAATCCAGCAATATCAAGTCATTTTATACATTTGTTACTAGTAAATGATCTTGACAAAATTAAATTACTTCCGGTGTTAATGAAAATGTTCAATTAGTCTTATGAAATCAGAAATGGCATACGATATCATATAGTGAAAATTTTATGTAAATCGAATAATAATTGCCACTTTTAAAGATCAAAAAACTTAAAAAGTGACTTGTAGAAAATCTGCTATTTCTCTGCAACCGTACAAGTTAGAAACCATTTTGTGGTATCTGTATGATCGTATGGGTTCATTCTATTTGTTAATTGGCATCAAATACCATAATTTGAAAAAGATTTCAAAACAGACTCATTTGAATAAAATATCTGTTTTGAAGGCTAAAAATACAGTTTTTGCCAAAATGACGTTACTTCCGGTGATAATGAAAATCTTAAATTACTTGTATGAAATCACAAATGGCATTAGGTTTAACATGGTGTAACGTTTATGAAAATCGAATAATAATTGACACTTTTATGGCCCCGAAACCTTCAAAAGTGACCTGTAGAAAACCGTCTATTTCTCGGCAACCGAACAAGTTAGAAAGAATTTTATGATATCTATATGACCATATGAGTTGTGTTTATATGTGAATTTAAACCAAATGTTAAAATTATCAATACATATTAAGTTATTCTTGGTTGAATAAAACATTGATTTAAAAAGTTTAAAATGCAGTTTTTGACCAAATGACGTCACTTCCGGTGTCAATTTTAAATTGTAATCAACTTGATATGACGCTACATGCTTTTTGAATCAAATGATGTCACTTTTATAAAAATCCAATAATAATTGACTATTTTACAGGCAAAATAACGAAAACAGTGACTTGTACAGAACTGCCCATTTCTTGGTAACTGCTTATATTACAAACAAATTTTAACATACATTTTCTTTGTATGGATTATAGCTACAAGTTTATAAAAGTTACGAAGAAATATTTTAAAATCTGAAAAGCACGAATAGGTTGTAAATAGGACAATTTGACACCATTTTTAGTCTCTTAATCGAATTTGCTCGAAAATGAAATCGAAATTAAAAAAACTGCTTCCGACATTTTTTGCGCCTTGAAAGGGCACACTCTTTGAGTCAAATAATTTTTCCAGAAATTAATAT
Organism: Patella depressa; assembly: GCA_948474765.1. Lineage (NCBI taxonomy): Eukaryota > Metazoa > Mollusca > Gastropoda > Patellidae > Patella > Patella depressa. The sequence continues at coordinate 48,235,571 of OX419715.1, read as the reverse complement.
TTGTTTTCGAAAAATGGTACCTAACTGTCAAAATTGTAGTTTTTGGTAAAATTATGCCACATCCGGTGCCGACAGATAACACTTTCAGTAATAAAAAAAATGACAATTGAGACAACGAAGCATATGAACTTTGTTTTATACACATCGAACAATAAAAAATTAATCTAGGACTGAAAAACTGAATTAGCCAATGGCGGCCAAGGAAAATTACTGAGACAAAATTTTTTTAACATTTTTGCGCTAGTCAGATGACTCTTTAATTATGTGCACAATACGACTAAAAAATATTCATAAATAAAAAAGTTTTTTGTAAAATTTTAAATTTTCGAAATTTGGCGCCTAATATCTTCGAAGATTTGCAGAAAATCAAAAATCGAAAGTAGCGTAGCTATGTGCCCTGTCTCCGGCTATGCCAAAATGTATCGAAAGTTAAAATCCAATGATTATTGTTAAAATTACTGCAATATTTTCAAAAACGATACTTTGGTGATTTCGGACATTTCGCATTGTCGCAGAACGTTCAAAATAGCTTTATCCTCTAAGTCACACCCACTTTCCCAGTAAAACCGAAGAAATCGTAACGATGCGACACGTAGTTGCCGAGATCTATTCAAATTGGAATCTGAATAATAATAATAATAAGAACTAGACCTGCATGCAGGAATGACGGGTTTCACTGGTGCCATGTTACCCTTCAACATGTCACTTCCGGTGCCAAGCTACCTTGAACATGTCATTTCCAGTACCAACGAAACCACTAAACAGGTTTCCAAATAAACATTGCTCACATCAAATAAAATTGACGCAGAATCAACCAAATCCAGCAATATCAATTCATTTTATACATTTGTTACTTGTAAATGATATTGACAAAATTACATTTCCTCCGGTGTTAATGAAAATGTTAAATTAATTTTATGAAATCAGAAATGGCATAGATATCATAATATAGTGAACATTTTTTTGTAAATTGAATAATAATTGCCACTTTTCAAGACCAAAAAACTTGAAACGTCACTTGTAGAAAATCGGCTATTTCTCTGCAACCGTTCAAGTTAGGAACCATTTTGTGGTATCTGTATGATCGTATGGGTTCATTCTATTTGTTGATTGGCATCAAATATCATAATTTGAAAAAGATTTCAAAACAGACTCATTTGTATAAAATATCTGTTTTGGAGGCTAAAAATACAGTTTTTGCAAAAATGACGTTACTTCCGGTGAAAATGTAAATCTTAAATTACTTGTATAAAATCATAAATGGCATTAGGTATAACATGGTGTAAAGTTTATGAAAATCGAATAATTGACACTTTTATGGCCCCAAAACCTTCAAAAGTGACCTGTAGAAAACCGTCTATTTCTGGGCAACCGAACAAGTTAGAGACAATTTTATGATATCTATATGAACATATGAGTTGTGTTTATATGTGAATTTAAACCAAAAGTTAAAATTATTAATACATATTAAATAATTCTTGTTTGAATAAAACCTTGATTTAAAAAGATTAAAATGCAGTTTTTGACCAAATGACGTCACTTCCGGTGTCAATTTTAAATTGAATTCAACTTGATATGACGCTACATACTTTTTGAATCAAATGATGTCACTTTTATAAAAATCCAATAATAATTGACTATTTTACAGGCAAAATAACGAAAATAGTGACTTATGCACAACTGCCCATTTCTTGGCAACTGTTTATATTACAAACTAATTTAACATACATTTTCTTCGTATGGATTATAGCTACAAGTTTTTAAAAGTTACGAAGAAATATTTTAAAATCTGAAAAGCCTGAATAGGTTGTAAATAGGTCAATTTTACACCATTTTTAGCCTTTTAATTGAATTTGCTCGAAAATGAAATCGAAATTAAAAAAACTGCTTCCGACATTTTTTGCGCCTTGAATGGGCACACTCTTTGGGTCATATAATTTTTCAAAAAAATAATATTTGTTTTCGAAAAATGGTACCTAACTGTCAAAATTGTAGTTTTTGGTAAAATTATGCCACTTCCGGTGCCGATAGATAACACTTTTGGTCATAAAAAAAATGACAATTGAGACAACGAAGCATATTAACTTTGCTTTATACAAATCGAACAATAAAAAATCAATATAGGACTGAAAAACTGAATTAGCCCATTGCGGCCAAGGAAAATTACCGAGGCAAAAAATGTTAACATTTTTGCGCTAGTCAGATGACTCTTTAATTCTGTGCACAACACGACTAAAAAATATTCATAAATAAAAAAGTTTTTTGTAAAATTTTAAATTTTCGAAATTTGGCGCCAAATATCTTCGAAGATTTGCAGAAAATCAAAAATCGAAAGTAGCGTAGCTATGTGCCCTGTCTCCGGCTATGCCAAAATGTATCGAAAGTTAAAATCCAATGATTAATGTTAAAATTACTGCAATATTTTCAAAAACGATCATTTGGTGATTTCGGACATTTCGCATTGTCGCAGAACGTTCAAAATAGCTTTATCCTCTAAGTCACACCCACTTTCCCAGTAAAACCGAAGAAATCGTAACGATGCGACACGTAGTTGCTGAGATCTATTCAAATTGGAATCTGAATAATAATAATAATAAGAACTAGACCTGCAAGCAGCACTGAACCGGCTTTCAGGAATCATACAATAAGTTTCTTATACCATAGCCGATCCATTGAGCTACCAAACTATACTTTAGTTGTTTTGCTTCAGTGACACCCTCTATCATATGTAAAAGTAATATTTGCTGGCGAAAAGACCGGTCAAAATTGTAAATTATGGCAAAATTACGTCACTTCCGGTACCGAAAGATATTTTTATAGGTGAAAAATAAGTCGAAAATTCGCAACACACAAAATACAAACTTTGTTTTATACATATTGGGCAATAAATAATTACCCTATAACCCATAAACTGAAATTAAGAAGGTAAAAAACTTAAAAGTGACCCTGGGAAAATTGGCTATTATTCGACAAGGGAACATGCTAGAAGGCTTTTTTTGATATAAATATGATGGTATTGATTCAATCTTACTGCCCATTAGAGTCAGACGTTATCAAGTTAAACGAATAATAAATATAAATCCCTTCAAAAAAATGTTTGTTTTGAAGGCTAAAAATACGTTTTTTGCAAAAATTACATTACTTCCGGTGATATTGAAAATGTTAACTTAGTTCATAGAAGCCATAATTGGCATAAGGCATCAAATGGTAAAAAAAATTATAAAAATCGAATAATAATTGAGACTTTTATAGACCAAAAACCTTGAAAAGTGACTTATAGAAGATCGCCTATTTCTCTGTAACCATACAAGTTAGAAACCATTTTGTGGTATCTGTATGGTCGTATGGCTTCATTCTATTCGTTGATGGGAATCAAATATCATAATTTTAAAAATATTATAAGGCAGATTCATTTGAATAAAATATTTGTTTTTTGGGTTAAAAATACAGTTTTTGCCCAAATGACGTCATTTCCGGTCACAGTGAAAATGTAAAATTGACTTGACCTAGTCCAAATTGGCATTAGGCATCAAATGGAAAAAAAATATTGCAATTCGAATGATAATTCGATCTTTTATAGGCAAAATAACGTGAAAAGTGATGCATGCAAAATTGCATATTTCTCGGCAACTGCTCATATTACAAACTAATTTTCGCATACATTCTCTTCGTCTGGATTATTGCTACGAGTTTATGAAAATTACAAATAAATATTTCAAAATATGAAGACGCTGAATGAATTGTAAATAACTGAATTTTACACTTTATTTTACATTTTATTCGAAATTGCCCGAAAATGAAATTGAAATTAAAAAATCTGAGCTAAGGATTTTGTGCATCTTTGCAGGGTGCATCCTTTTAGTTATATCAGTTTTGAAAAAAAAAATATTTGCTTTCAAAAAGTGGTACCGAACTGTCAAAATTGTAGTTTTTGTTAATATTACGTCACTTTCGTTGCCGACAGAAGAATTTTACCGTAACAAAAAAAATTACAACTTGGACCACGGAGCATATGAACTTTGTTTTATACAAATTGAACAATAAATAATTTTTCTGGGTACGAAAAACTAAATTAGCCGATGGCGGCTGACGCAAATTACCCTGACAATTTTTTTTCTCATTTCTGCTCAAGTACGATGATATTTTAACCCTGTGTAAAATACCATCAAAATATATTCATAAATAAAAAAGGTATTCGTAAAAAAATTATTTTTTTTCAAAATATCGGACATTTGTTCGACTACTTCCGGTTTTACGATCATTGTCGCGATAGCTTTACGAAGTTCTTTCGATACTTAACTTTCTGTACCAGAAGTGTCAGAAACATCCATTGAGTAGTTTTGGAAAAAAAGATAAATTAAAGAGCGTTTACAAAAATTTAATGATTTTTCAATTTTTTTCAAAGTTTGATGCCATTTTTGGACCACCTATATTATTTCAATGCTTTTCATTTTGGATTCACTATATAGACAACCGATAGGACTTTGAGTAAGAAAAGTTTAAGAAAAATCTGCGGCGTCGTTTTCGAGAAAAGGGCGTCTCAGAATGTTAAAAAATCGGAAAATACTAGATTTTTGGCATACAATAATTTATTTCCCTACCATCGAAATCGTATTATTTAGATACCATATGATGGTCCATTAAAAGGGCTTTCCAACGACCCTTTAGTTCTTTTGGTCCGCTATTACCTAAGGGAGAAATCAAGTTTTTCGCAAGTGCGACAATGTTTTTAACCTTTTTTTTCATTTTTTGAATACCTCCGGTATGGTTATTATTTTCGGAATAGTTTTAATAGCCGGTTTGGGCACTAAAATAGCCACAGGGCTCTGTAATGATATATTGCATTATCTGATCAGATAAAATGCCCCTGAGAAATCCTATGTTGAAAAGTGCCAAAAATGCAAAAAATTTAAAATATCGAAAATTAAATTTCAATAACTACATACATATTATACATCGCTAGAATCGTAATTAGGTCAGCTATCTGAATATACAATCTTTTTTTGAAAATCTCTCAAAATAAAAAAATAGTAGAGCATTTTCCAAAATTTCACGATTTTTCGACTTTTTTCGATTTTCAGTCCGTTATTTCACCTATTCCAGACATTTCAAAGTCTTATTGGGTGGCATAATTCACAAGACTATCGAATGGACTCTCGATAGAGAAAGTTAAAAAAAAAGTTGCGGTTAAGTTTTCGAGATACAGGCGTCCAAAAACGCTCCAAATCAGAAAATACTTGATTTTCAGCGTGCCATATTTTGCTTCCTGCTCATCGTATCCGTATGAATTGGGTATCATACGATAGTACAATCCTAGTGCAATCCAATGGTACCCTTATTTCTTTAATCCGTTAATATCGGGCGGAGAAATCGCGTTTTTCCCCAAAATATCCATTTTTTGCATTTTTTTCAAAATATTGAACATTATTTCGACCACTTCCGGTTTAAGGATTCTTGTCGAAATTGCTTTATTCGTTGGTATTAGACTATAACTTCATGTTCCAGAAGTTTCAGAAACGTCAATTCTGCCATAAAACGAAACCCGAGCTCACAAAATGGGAAGAAAATTCGAAAAAAATCGAAAAATAAAGGGCGATAACTCTGAATGAAACTTATATTACTGGAATCGCATGAACATCAGGTATCCAAAAATGTAGGTCAAATTTGAAAATTTTGAAAAATAACAAAAATTGTCTCGTAAACAACATGTTTTCAATTTTCGAACGCTAAAAGTCATAGACGAATATTCGAAATCGAAAAATGTGAGATAGCCATTGTCTAAGAAAAGATTCAGGGATTCCAAAAAGGTAATTTGTTTGAAAATGGATAAAGAATTGACAAAACTATGACCAATTTTCAATTTTTAGACAAAATACAAAGTTCGGTCACTTCCGGTATGCGCAGAAATTTCAAAAATATTTTATCAAGTAGCCACCACATGGTTTCCCGATAGAAAATCTAATTCCAGATCGATATCTGTTTTCGATCATAGAGATCTACGCTCCCGCGGTAAATAATAATAATAATAATAATAATTTTAGTAATCTCAATAGGCTTTCAGACGAAAGTCTGAAAGCCTAATAATAATTTTAACAAAAACAACAGTGTTTCACACAAGCTACGCAGTGTGAAACCCTAATAACTAGACCTGCATGCAGGAATGACGGGTTTCACTGGTGCAACGTTACCCTTAAACATGTCACTTTCGGTGCCAAGTTACCCTTGAACATATGTCACTTCCGGTACCAACGAAACCACTAAACAGGTTTCCAAATTAACATTGCACACAAATAAAATGGACGCAGAATCCACCAATCAATCCAGCAATATCAAGTCATTTTATACATTTGTTACTTGTAAATGATCTTGACAAAATTAAATTACTTCCGGTGTTAATGAAAATGTTCAATTAGTCTTATGAAATCAGAAATGGCATACGATATCATATAGTGAAAATTTTATGTAAATCGAATAATAATTGTCACTTTTAAAGACCAAAAACTTGAAAAGTGACTTGTAGAAAATCTGCTATTTCTCTGCAACCGTACAAGTTAGAAACCATTTTGTGGTATCTGTATGATCGTATGGGTTCATTCTATTTGTTGATTGGCATCAAATACCATAATTTGAAAACGATTTCAAAACAGACTCATTTGAATAAAATATCTGTTTTGAAGGCTAAAAATACAGTTTTTGCCAAAATGACGTTACTTCCGGTGATAATGAAAATCTTACATTACTTGTATGAAATCCCAAATGGCATTAGGTATAACATGGTGTAACGTTTATGAAAATCGAATAATAATTGACACTTTTATGGCCCCGAAACCTTCAAAAGTGACCTGTAGAAAACCGTCTATTTCTCGGCAACCGAACAAGTTAGAAAGAATTTTATGATATCAATATGACCATATGAGTTGTGTTTATATGTGAATTTAAACCAAAAGTTAAAATTATTAATACATATTAAGTTATTCTTGGTTGAATAAAACATTGATTTAAAAAGTTTAAAATGCAGTTTTTGACCAAATGACGTCACTTCCGGTGTCAATTTTAAATTGTAATCAACTTGATATGACGCTACATGCTTTTTGAATCAAATGATGTCACTTTTATAAAAATCCAATAATAATTGACTATTTTACAGGCAAAATAACGAAAACAGTGACTTGTACAGAACTGCCCATTTCTTGGTAACTGCTTATATTACAAACTAATTTTAACATACATTTTCTTCGTATGGATTATAGCTACAAGTTTATAAAAGTTACGAAGAAATATTTTAAAATCTGAAAAGCCTGAATAGGTTGTAAATAGGTCAATTTTACACCATTTTTAGCCTCTTAATCGAATTTGCTCGAAAATGAAATCGAAATTAAAAAAACTGCTTCCGACATTTTTTGCGCCTTGAAAGGGCACACTCTTTGAGTCAAATAATTTTTCCAAAAATTAATATTTGTTTTCGAAAAATGGTACCTAACTGTCAAAATTGTAGTTTTTGGTAAAATTATGCCACTTCCGGTGCCGACAGATAACACTTTCGGTAATAAAAAAAATGACAACTGACACAACGAAGCATATGAACTTTGTTTTATACAAATCGAACAATAAAAAATTAATCTAGGACTGGAAAACTGAATTAGTCAATGGCGGCCAAGGAAAATTACTGAGACAAAAAATTTTAACATTTTTGCGCTAGTCAGATGACTCTTTAATTCTGTGCACAATACGACTAAAAAATATTCATAAATAAAAAAGTTTTTTGTAAAATTTTAAATTTTCGAAATTTGGCGCCTAATATCTTCGAAGATTTGCCGAAAATCAAAAATCGAAAGTAGCGTAGCTATGTGCCCTGTCTCAGGCTATGCCAAAATGTATCGAAAGTTAAAATCCAATGATTATTGTTAAAATTACTGCAATATTTTCAAAAACGATAACTTTTCGCATTGCCGCAGAACGTTCAAAATAGCTTTATCCTCTAAGTCACACCCACTTTCCCAGTAAAACCGAAGAAATCGTAAAGATGCGACACGTAGTTGCTGAGATCTATTCAAATTGGAATCTGAATAATAATAATAATAATAAGAACTAGACCTGCATGCAGGAATGACGGGTTTCACTGGTGCCACGTCACTTTCGGTGCCACGTTACCCTTAAACATATGTCACTTCCGATACCAATGAAACCATCAAACAGGTTTCCACATAAGCATTGTAAACATCAAATAAAATGGACGAAGAATCAACCAAATCCAGCAATATCAATTCATTTTATATATATGTTACTTGTAAGTGATCCTGGCAAAATTTCATTACTTCCGGTGATAATGAAAATGTTCAATTAGTTTTATGAAATCAGAAATGGCATAAGGCAGCATAATGGCGAAAATTGTATGTAAATCGAATGAGAATTGCCACTTTTATAGACCAAAAACCTTGAAAAGTGACTTGTAGAAAATCGTCTATTTCTCGGCAACCGTACACGATAAAAACTATCTTTTGGTATCTATATGATAGTATGGGTTCAATCCATTTGTTGATTGGAATCAAATATCATAATTTGAAATATATAACAAATCAGACTCATTTGAAAAAAATGTCTGTTTTGAAGGCTAAAAATACAGTTTTTGCCAAAATGACATTAATTCCGGTGATACTGAAAATGTTAAATTAGTTCTATGAAATCATAAATGACACAAGATATCATATGGTGAAAATTTTATGAAAATCGAACAATAACTGACACTTTTATAGACCAAAAACCTTGAAAAGTGACTTAAGGAAAATCGCCCATTTCTCTGCAACCGTACAAGTTAGAAACCATTTTGTGGTATCTGTATGATCGTATGGGTTCAATCTATTTGTTCAATAGAATCAAATATCACATTTTGAAAAAAATAACAAATACGACTCATTTGAATAAAATATTGTTTTTTGAAGGCTAAAATTTAAGTTTTGAGCAAATGACGTCATTTCCGGTGGCAGCGCAAGGGGTAAAATGGTTTGACATAGTCCACTATGGCATTAGGCATCCAATGGCGAAAGAAAATTGAAAATCGAATAATAATTGATTCTTTTACAGCCAAAATTACGTGAAAAGTGACTCATGCAAAATTGCCTATTTCTCGGCAACTGCTTATATTACAAACTAATTTTCACATACATTCTCTTCGTATGGATTATAGCTACAAGTTTATAAAAGTTACGTAAAAATATTTTAAAATCTGAAAAGCCTGAATGAGTTGTAAATAGGTCAATTTTACGCCTTTTTTCACCTCTTAATCCAATTTGCTAGAAAATGAAAAAGAAATTAAAAAAACTGCTTCCGACATTTTTTGCGCCTTTAAAGGACACACTCTTTGAGTCATATAATTTTTCAAAAAAATAATATTTGTTTTCAAAAAATGTACCTAACTGTCAAAATTGTAGTTTTTGGTAAAATTATGCCAATTCCGGTGCCGACAGATAACACTTTTGGTAATAAAAAAAATGACAATTGAGACAACGAAGCATATGAACTTTGTTTTATACAAATCGAACAATAAAAAATAAATCTATGACTGAAAAACTGAATTAGCCAATGGAGGCCAAGGAAAATTACTGAGACAAAATTTTTTAACATTTTTGCGCAAGTCAGATGACTCTTTAATTCTGTGCACAACACGACTAAAAAATATTCATAAATAAAAAAGTTTTTTGTAAAATTTTAAATTTCCGAAATTTGGCGCCTAATATCTTCGAAGATTTGCCGAAAATCAAAAATCGAAAGTAGCGCAGCTATGTGCCCTGTCTCCAGCTATGCCAAAATGTATCGAAAGTTAAAATCCCATGATTATTGTTAAAATTACCGCAATATTTGTAAAAACGATAACTTCGGTGATTTCGGACATTTCGCATTGTCGCAGAACGTTCAAAATAGCTTTATCCTCTAAGTCACACCCACTTTCCCAGTAAAACCGAAGAAATCGTAACGATGCGACACGTAGTTGCTGAGATCTACTCAAAACAAAAGAAGAATAATAATAATAATAAGAAGAACTAGACCTGCATGCAGGAATGACGGGTTTCACTGGTGCCAAGTTACTCTTAAACATGTCACTTTCGGTGCCAAGTTACACTTGAACATATGTCACTTCCGGTACCAACGAAACCACTAAACAGGTTTCCAAATTAACATTGCACACAAATAAAATGGACGTAGAATCAAGCAATCAATCCAGCAATATCAAGTCATTTTATACATTTGTTACTTGTAAATGATCTTGACAAAATTAAATTACTTCCGGTGTTAATGAAAATGTTCAATTAGTCTTATGAAATCAGAAATGGCATACGATATCATATTAGTGACAATTTTATGTAAATCGAATAATAATTGCCACTTTTAAAGACCAAAAAACTTGAAAAGTGACTTGTAGAAAATCTGCTATTTCTCTGCAACCGTACAAGTTAGAAACCATTTTTTGGTATCTGTATGATCGTATGGGTTCATTCTATTTGTTGATTGGCATCAAATACCATAATTTGAAAAAGATTTCAAAACAGACTCATTTGAATAAAATATCTGTTTTGAAGGCTAAAAATTCAGTTTTTGCCAAAATGACGTTACTTCCGGTGATAATGAAAATCTTAAATTACTTGTATGAAATCACAAATGGCATTAGGTATAACATGGTGTAACGTTTATGAAAATCGAATAATAATTGACACTTTTATGGCCCCGAAACCTTCAAAAGTGACCTGTAGAAAACCGTCTATTTCTCGGCAACCGAACAAGTTAGAAATAATTTTATGATATCTATATGACCATATGAGTTGTATTTATATGTGAATTTAAACCAAAAGTTAAAATTATTAATACATATTAAGTTATTCATGGTTGAATAAAACATTGATTTAAAAAGTTTAAAATGCAGTTTTTGACCAAATGACGTCACTTCCGGTGTCAATTTTAAATTGTAATCAACTTGATATGACGCTACATGCTTTTTGAATCAAATGATGTCACTTTTATAAAAATCCAATAATAATTGACTATTTTACAGGCAAAATAACGAAAACAGTGACTTGTACAGAACTGCCCATTTCTTGGGAACTGCTTATATTACAAACTAATTTTAACATACATTTTCTTCGTATGGGTTATAGCTACAAGTTTATAAAAGTTACGAAGAAATATTTTAAAATCTGAAAAGCCTGAATAGGTTGTAAATAGGTCAATTTTACACCATTTTTAGCCATTTAATCGAATTTGCTCGAAAATGAAATCGAAATTAAAAAAACTGCTTCCGACATTTTTTGCGCCTTGAAAGGGCACACTCTTTGAGTCAAATAATTTTTCCAAAAAATAATATTTGTTTTCGAAAAATGGTACCTAACTGTCAAAATTGTAGTTTTTGGTAAAATTATGCCACTTCCGGTGCCGACAGATAACACTTCCGGTAATAAAAAAAATGACAATTGAGACAACGAAGCATATGAACTTTGTTTTATACAAATCGAACAATAAAAAATTAATCTAGGACTGAAAAACTGAATTAGCCAATGGCGGCCAAGGAAAATTACTGAGACAAAATTTTTTAACATTTTTGCACTAGTCAGATGACTCTTTAATTCTGTGCACAATACGACTAAAAAATATTCATAAATAAAAAAGTTTTTTGTAAAATTTTAAATTTTCGAAATTTGGCGCCTAATATCTTCGAAGATTTGCTGAAAATCAAAAATCGAAAGTAGCGTAGCTATGTGCCCTGTCTCCGGCTATGCCAAAATGTATCGAAAGTTAAAATTCAATGATTATGGTTAAAATTACTGCAATATTTTAAAAAACGATAATTTGGTGATTTCGGACATTTCGCATTGTCGCAGAACGTTCAAAATAGATTTATCCTCTAAGTCACACCCACTTTCCCAGTAAAACCGAAGAAATCATAACGATGCGACACGTAGTTGCTGAGATCTATTCAAATTGGAATCTGAATAATAATAATAAGAATAATAATTTTAACAAAAACAATAGTGTTTCACACAAGCTACGCAGTGTGAAACCCTAATAATAATTTTAACAAAAACAATAGTGTTTCACACAAGCTTCGCAGTGTGAAACCCTAATAATAATTTTAACAAAAACAATAGTGTTTCACACAAGCTACGCAGTGTGAAACCCTAATAATTTTAACAAAAACAATAGTGTTTCACACAAGCTACGCAGTGTGAAACCCTAATAAGAAGAATAATAATAAGAATAAATTTAACAAAAACAATAGTGTTTCACACAAGCTACGCAGTGTGAAACCCTAATAAGAATAATAATTTTAACAAAAACAATAGTGTTTCACACAAGCTTCGCAGTGTGAAACCCTAATAATTATAAGAATAATTTTAACAAACACAATAGTGTTTCACACAAGCTACGCAGTGTGAAACCCTAATAATAAGAATAATTTTAACAAAAACAATACGCAGTGTGAAACCCTAAATAGATTGTTTACTTATTGATGTACATGTATACATTCTTGGTCTGATTTTGATAAGACTTTATTGAAATAATTAGTCCTTGTTTGGCTGTTATTATTTACCAACAACCATCAAGGTGTATTTATTTGCCGTGGTGGCAGCTGCTCATTATTTAATGCAAAATTTAAAAGAAAACCTCATTTCCATAAAGATTTTACCAAATGTAAACAAATTTTCTGGATTTATATTAAGAAATCTGATATTATGAGTATCGGACATATGATTTGGATAAAATTAATTTCAATCTCCCAACAAATCATTGTATGGATTTTTTTGTTTCATTATTTAATTAAAGAATATTTTTTTCTAGATTAACCACACTAAATTATTTAACTTTAAAATTAAATTTAAGCATTTTAATCCATACGATTCAAAATCTGCTATCGGAAACTTAATGTTGATTTTAGCTGGAGGGAGATCTAACCTTGATTAAGAAAGATAATTATCAGATGCAAGCTGACTCTAATTTAATTTGGATCATATATCCACAAGATTTTAGATAAAAGTGGTTAAAGCTGATATGTTAAATATGAGTAATTGAAATCTGCAAAACCCTTGGTGTTTACAACATAGATTAGACATGCACCACACAAACTTCACAGATATTTGAGATTAAAAATGTTTTCTATCAGATTTGAAATGTCAACAAGATCTCCAAGGAGAGCAGAAAAACGGCAAGTGGGTTATAATCTGATCCTTGAATAATAGGTTTCTAGGCTATGGTTGTGACTAGCGTGTTGATTTAAAACAGCAGACTGAAAATAATTAATAAAAGATGGGCCAGAAATATTACCCTGAAAAAATGTATATGTCTTGTTACATTATTTTTTTAATTTATTGGTTTGCAAGGTGCTAGTAATGATTCTTTTACATTTTTGGATAACAAATTTTTCCTTATGTTAAAGATTTTTATGTTAGTTATTTTATTAGAATTTAAGGTGTTTTATTGGAATTTAAATATAAATATCACAACAAGTCAAAAAAAAGTACTGTTTTATTTAATTACTATCATGAAATTAAGCAAGTCTGGGGATAAATTATCCTATACAAAGCTATGGGCTGATTTGGGTACAAAATACAGCATATGTATTATTATTATATATGTCAAAGACACAAAGATGGTGGTCAAGATAAAAATATATAGAAACCAATGTAAGCTTTCGATGTCCATAAATTAAGTGTTAGATGTGCTATATTAAATTTGACCTTTGTTGCATTATGTAGTCATGATACATTTTCTACATGATATCAATGTATTTATATATAACAGTAAAAGAAAATCTGTTAACTATGTAAAATCTAAAAAGAGAATATTATCAGGTGTTCAAACACTTATATAGTCTTTTCATCAATTCACATAAGCTTATTTCAAATAAGTTGAATTTATTTGATAATGCAAAAATGTTAATTGGAATATTGTTTTAAGATATACAAATTGATAAGTTTGCTTTTGTGTCTGAAAAGAAGTTGAAGTCTCATGTTTTAATGAGTCTCCAAAACTAAAGCTTGTTTGTGTGTACAAATAAAAATAATGCCAAATTGTAAAGAAATAGATGGAAGTTTGATTGCCAAAACAGTGTATATAATGGTAACTTAAAGGAGCTAAATCTTTAACATTTGGGACCTCGAAATTGACAGAAGTGAGTTGCAACGCATATAATACTGTAATATGAATGTGTATAAACTGTTTAACATTCAATGGTTTCCGTTTTTACTCTTAATTTCAAATCAGTTATGCTCCGCGAAATAAACCAGCAGTCTCAATCGATGCAAATTTCTAGCGTCTGGTTATTCCAGTCTACGTACTACATACGCTGTTTGATTTGGTGCAATGTGTCTAGCCTCGTTCCTTGAGTCTCTTGCTAGAACTGGGGCTGAAACGCATTACGGTACATGATTCGTGTACCAATGGTAAAATGTTTATTTTGTCTTAAATATTGGATATCAGAAGCCCATCTTCTTCCAGTAAGATCACAGCATCAATGTTGATTTAAATTCACAAATAATTTGTGTTTTCAAAGTTGAAGATTTTGGATGATATTGAGTTAGAGACTTAGAAACAACTCCACTTTGTCATGAAATGGCCAACCTATTTGATACCTTTAGTAAACTTTGAAAAGAGGTAATTAAAATGAAGATATGACCTTCAAATTCTATAATTTTATATAGCTGCTTAATTACTGGAGAATAACAACAACAAAAATTATAAAAGGAAGTTGTCACTGCATTTCTAACAAGAAGCTCCTTTTCAATTAACTGAGGCAGTTCCAGACATTGGTTGGGGATTTTTTTTTTAAATCTATAACATGAGACTAGAAAAAAGGTTTTCTAAGAATCTTCCACAGAATTAACCAATTTTATTCTCCTTAAACAATAAACTGATTAATCCCAAATCTGAAGCAAACGTACCTCGTTTTGAAAAGGAAATCTTAGTTTGTATCATTTAACATTCATATGATGAACCGTGACAAAAGATATGTTTTTAGACAAATAAATGTTATTATAAATAATGTTTATCTTTTAGTTTACATTCTTAAGAATGGCATATGTGCAAAGACAAATAGAACAATATTATGCATATTACTTGCATTAGTGTTTGTTAGTATTGGCTTGAAATAAAAACAAACATTTTCTCAGATGAAATTCAGCTATTGTTTATTCCAGAAAATTGAATGTACTTTTCTCCCCTCTTTTCTATAGTCGATTCCATTAAGTTTGTCTATACAGTAGCAAGCATAACTATAAGAAAAAAAAGGGTAAAAGACCATATGTCAAAGTGGATTCACATGTTAGCCAGCCATAACATATCCAAGGTCTTCGTTTCATGGGGTGAACCACAGAAGAGACCAGAATGTCTGTGCATCTTTCCCTGACTTAAAGATAACTGAGTGATCTTTTAAATTCATAATAGTCCGGTGGCTAATGGGGGGGGGGGGGAATTGCCCCCCGAGCTGTGAATGTATGAGACACAAAATGTATGATGCCCTGGACAACTGTTTTGATTTGTGGGAAGGTGGGTGTGGCAAAATGTTAATACTGTAAAGGAAAAAGAAATTGAAAGAAAAAAAAGTAGTAGACAAGCTGATTGATAGAGAAAACTAGAGGAAATTATATTTACATTAAATGGTTTCAGTACATAGAAAAGTAAAAAAAAGAATGGTTACTGTCTCTTCTAAATGGATTACTAATCACAATACCATTGTTAGGACAGACATGAATATAAATACAGTTCTTTATAAATAGAGCTTGTTTGATTTATTGTTAAGGAACATCAACCAATTAGTGTTTTGTAATGTGGTGTCGAATAGATATTTAGTAAGATATAGTTCCTTCAATATATGGATAATTGGACCTGAGCACTTTTACGACTAGAATAAGTCAGTCGACAACCAGTCACCTCCAGTTTCTCACAGTCGCACATTTTCTATTCCTACGACTGGAGATAACTAGTTGTCCCTACTCGCAAGCAACATGAGCGCACATATGACTACCTTCAGTCACCGACTCACTGAGGTAGCCAATAAGATTCGGTTATTTAGTCACGTTTGGTACCCAGGGGTAGGTAACAAACATGGTGGCAACTGGATTGAGACCATTTTGAAGGTTATTAGTTGTGTCTCCGATTCTGTAACTGACGCCTAAGCGTCATGAGTACCATTACAACTTAGATCAATTGCTGGCTTGTGATTGCGTCCAGTTATGGATAAATTCTCTGGTAGCGACATAAGCTCTCGGTTTCCGTTAGTTGCCATCAATTTTATCGCGTCGTAGGACGAGATAAGCTAGGCTCTAGCCCAGTCAATGCAGAAAAGTAGGACATTAAACCCCATTTCATTTACACCTGTGAGATTATAGAGGTTAAACATTATGGAAATGTGTTAGTGTCCAGTGTTGTCTCAACCTGTAATTGATGTACACCTATTTAAAACAAGTTGCCAGACTTGGGCATGACAAGCTATAATTTTTTTTATACTGAACCAGAACGAGTTTGACGATTTTATGTGAACTAGAAACTGACCATGACATCATTGCAGCCATCTTTGAATTTAGACAT